>CM062807.1:1314708015-1316144297 GCA_031772625.1 Pinus tabuliformis
AATGTTCCCACCTGATAATGCCATTGTTAGTGTCAGTGTTTTCAGTCTTCACCATTGATCAAATATGCTCTTATAAAGTGGTCTTGGGGGTGTCGACAATCAAATTTTTGTAATTTCAGTGAGTCTTCAAGTAAAATTTAGTCACTTGGTATTAGGTCTAGGATTGTTTTCACTCCTTCCAAGTTTTCCAAGTACTGGTCCATGTCATCATTCAGCCAAGTGGGCCATCATTCATAGAGTTGTCATATTATTAGTTCTAATGGGTCATTTTACACCTTGTTTGTGCTTCCAGTTGTGCTTAAGGCTCATTTCCTCTCCTAGGGTTTTGAAGGTAATTTTTTTGGATGTTGTCAATCATCAAAAAAACTTGTATCCTGATGTTAAAAAACCTTCCCCTATCCTTAATATACCTTCTTAAACACTTCCCATCACTTATATCCCTCAAATTCATCATTTTCCCACAAACCCTAGCCTATTGCTACAATTTAACACTTTTCTAGGTTAGACCTGTGTTTTGCCCTGTTAGATCCCTTCCCCTCACTTAATCTTTGAAATTCTACTTTCCCCTGCTTCCTAACATCCCTCCCCACTTCCCAAAATTTTCTCAAGAAATTAGAAGCCCCTCAACCCCTTCATTTCCCTTCATTTCTACAAATGCCCTGTTCCACACATCGGGATAGGTTGTATTCAAATGATGTTTCTGAGCAAGAAAAAATGAATTTGAAAAAACTGAGAGAGGTTTTCTCCCATAATAGACTTGAGAAAAAAAACCCCATTCAGCTTTTACACAGGTCTCATGGTTTGGGAGAAATGTCCAAAACATCATTTGCTTCGAGAGAGTTGTTGCATTTCTGGAGTGACTTTGGGAAAATCAAGATTGCTCCTAGCTAGATTGACCAAATGACTTGCTTGATGAGTCAAATAATAATTAGACACAGAGATATTTCCATTGATCTATCATGAGCTCAATTTGGAGTTGAGGAAGACCTCCAAAAGTTGATTGGGCGTGGGATAGGTCGTTGGAAAGCTTGTCGAGTCTTGGGAGATTGGGATTTGACAAGGAAAATGAGCTCCAAATTGAAAAATTAAAAATTTTCTGGAAAGAAGACTCAACAAGCTTTCCAACGACCTATCCCACGCCCAATTTGGACATCGGGAAGGCACTCAAAAGTTGATTTGAAGTCGGCGTTGCGCGTTTGTCCAAGAGAGGCACTGCGCACTTGACAGGCAGCCCAATTTTTCACTGTTTCTTTGGTTTTTCGCTTTTCACCTATGGGATTTTAATCTTTTCACTAATGTAATGTAAAATCATGATGTAATTAAAGTGTATTTATGTTACCTAGGGTAGATACATTAGATGAAAAGCTTAAATGAGATGAATGAATCAGTTTGCTTCATAGTAGGAATGTTTCAGTTTCAGCATCCTAGTCTTCAGCGGTCTGCTCAACTTTTTGTGCAACTGACTCCTCCTCTCATGGAATTCGACCCCTGAGGCTAGGATTAGTTGTTTGGGGGTCTATATCATGTATTTTCTTAGTCATTGTGTGGGTTGGACTCACTTGGATGCTCAGAGCTTGATTGTACATCATTGTAAGCAGTTTGACAAGGAGATTAATAAGATTTGCAGCTATTTTTATGGGATCCCTGTGGTATGGAGTTTTAGCATAGTTTATTCTTTTGCAATCATTTGTTTACATGTTTTATGTATGTCATCACTCATTTCATTGCTTCTTATTGAATGTTATCAAGTTTGATGGGTAGAATCCATTGTAACAATGCTCTGCCTTAGGAAACCATTCAATGATTCATGTTTTCTATTGTTTAAGAAGGATCCATGATTGTCACATTCCCTCCTCAACTCCTCATCAATCTTAAACACCTCACACCATTAAGCCTAAAGTGCTAAAGCCTATGCCTACCTTGCCCCATAGAACACCCTGCATTCTTGACCTAATTTCCCAGACCTAAACTGCCCAACTCCATTTGATCCAGCAAAACACCAACAAATTCAATCAAAACCTTTCGTGCTACTATACCTAGCCTAAAATCCTTTACCTAATCTAGTCATCTTGACTGAGATCCTTACGGAGAGAGCCCTCTCCCGGCCTAGCAGGGCTAGCTACTAGGCTAAGCTTGGTTTGTGGTTACCCTGGAATTGCCTCCCTTCAGCTTGAGGTCAATCTAGGTGATAACAGCCATAACTGAATAACCCCACTGTGAAGACCGGCCAGGATCCATGGCCTTTTCATATAAAAGCTGAACCCCTTTACCCAGTTACTCTGGCACTCGAATTTGGTTGACATTGCAAATGATGTTCCAAACTATATACCATAAAAGGGGTTGAATCAACATACAGAACTAGTAAAAACCCTAAACCAAACCCCACATGTAATGGCGTGAACGATCCAAACCATTTGCCCCATATTTATGTGGTATTGTAGTGATGCATTATTATTTCTCCTTTAAGATTCTTATTTACAACAAACGTTTTGAGGCATTCCCCTCCTTTATGGGGAGAAATTTCTTAATGTGAATTTTATAGATGGCCTTGTTCTCACTACAAAGCTCATTCAGTCGTTTAGTGGAGGGAATAACACAATGTCTTGATATCGTCACTACATCAACAGGCATCATGGTTAATCAAGAAAAGATAGAGGCCTTTATTATTTTGGCAGGAATACTTTTTAGATTGGCTTGTCAATTACGGGATTATTTTTTCTTAAGAGAACTTAAGGTTGGGTTCCCTCACTTGCCTTGATATTTCCTCTTCATAGAAACTTGAGGTAAGTGAATTCAAAGAAACTCTTCAAGTTATGATCATTTATGTGTTATTTATGTTGACGATGCATATGCTGGTAATGCAATCAGCGTTGATAAGGGAAATTTTGTAGCTCTCTCAGTAAAGGAAATCATTTCCCTTTTCTAGAGGGAAATCCCTTTACTAGTGAGGGAAGGATAATCCTTTCCTCTAACTCAAGGAATCACCTTGCAAATATAAAATGAAAGTCCTTTTCTTACAAAAGATTAGAGAAGTATAAATCCCAAAAATAATTAAAAAGTAATTTGAAGAACGAACTTGAGAATTGGTTGAAACATGTTCCTGAGAGGAGATCCTAGAAAAAAGCAAAGCATAGTTAATCATTAAAAAAGAATGATTTCTGGAGACAAAAATGATAACTACCAGTACTACAAAAAATACTTTTGGGGGGGCCGTATGCTGCCTCCAAAAGTGGGAATTAGAAGTGGTTTAACATTAGTTGCAGTTTTTTAAACCCTCACTCACCCCCCCCCCCCGACGGCCCCTAATGCATCACCTCTAAAAGTCAACCCTTTTAGGGGCAATTTTTTAAGAGAGATGAATTTCCCCCAAATGTGTCACTTTTCAAAGGGGGTTCCAAACTTGAAAAGTGACTTTTGGGTGCAATTTTTTAGACACCCCCCCCCCTTCAAAGCATCACCTCTAAATGTCAAGCCTTTTAGGGAAGGTATTTGAACAGATAGTGTTGATGGGTAACCTAAATGGTTGGTTGAAGCCCCCCTGCCAAGTTTTTGGCCCTCTATTATGAGGCGTTGGTTCAATTCTCCTTGGCATCGTCAAGTTCAAGCCCCAAAAGTTGGGTCAATTAGGTGTGAGGGTCCTTCAGGTGGGCTAGCCTAAGGGCGTTGTGGGGACAAACAAAAAGGCCTTTTAAAAGATATGAACCAGCCCCAAAAAGTGACTTTTAGGGGTGATTGCAATATCCCTCAAAAGTCATCTTTCAAGGTTGGTTGTAAATCGCCTCCAAAAATTCACTTTTGGGGGCGATTTGAAACCCCCTTGAAAATTGACCTATGGGGGCAATTTAAAACCCCCCTCGTAGCAACCTACAAGGGTGACTTACAACCCCCCTTGTAGCAACTTATTAGGGTGGTCTAAAACCGCCTTGTAGAAATGTTTGGGGAAGTTGGGAGCCCCCCTCGTACTAACTTTTGGGGGCGTTAAGAGCCCCCGTCGTGGCAACTTGTGGAGGCATTAGAAGCCCCCCTTATAGTAGACTATACATACTTTCAAATTTTTAGATTGTGATAATGTCAAACTGTTATGTTGGACACGAGTGAAGAGGTTCAAAAAGTTGGGTAGTAGTATCCAATTGAGGTTGACTTACACGACGCGTCATTGAATTCACTAAATCAAGGAGAGTTTGCAAATGGCATTGAATCAGCTTTGCGCAAACCTTCATTCGAGCATACGATCATCTCTTCACATTCACTCCATAATGAAAGCACTGAAGAAAATTGATGATGTCATTAAATATAGTGTTGATCCTGATGTATTCTATGGGAATCTTAGGAGGTGTTTGGGAATGTTATTTATGTTGTTGTTGATTTGCCCGCTAAAGGGCATGGAATTATCAAATCACGAAGGCGAAAAAGCTTTGCATATTGCCCAATAAAAACCAAGCAAGTTGAAGGACCAATCCATCCTAGCCTAGTCCCTTTACCTCTTTGCATTATGTTTCCTTGCCAACAAACTCCTGCGCTTTATTTCGATAGCCTTTGGCAGGGCATCACTCATAGTAGAGTTTGTTTAATTCTCAAGGAGCTTTATCCCCTTAACACAAAGACATTTAGGTATATTGCCATATAATGAATTTTCATTTAGTATCTCGCAGTTCGTTTGGTCTCTAACTCTTTGAGTCTGTAGTTTGTTGGTTTGTTAGTGCATCTATCATATTTACTTTCCCTCCAAAGTGAATCCCTCAAGTCCAATATTTTCCCTAATGTTCTTTCTCCTCACTCTTTCGTCCCAAGGGAGAAATGTAAGGGGTGGTCAAGGTCGTAGCCAAGGCCAGGGTTGTGGCTGTGGAAGAATTCAAGCTCAACCTCAAACCACCCAAAATTGGGGTCGTAGAAATAACAATGATTTAATCTTGGAAGCAACTCGCTTTATCAGACTAACGCACACCCACGAGCTCATTATATTATTTCGAGTTGGGACAATGAATTGAAGCAACAGGCAACAGATAATGAACTGGAGCTAAGTGAATGGCAGGATCTCATCCCTGACCTCGATACCAAAGGTTGATACACCCAGGTCCACTAGACCCTTTACCTTTTCTGGATGATGAAAAATCTCTTGGCAAAAGCTTTAACGTCCACCTTTGCAGGAATTTTGGAGTTGGCAACAAAAATACTGGAAATCCACAAGGAATTCTAGCTCATTCAGTGCCATATTCAATAGCAAAATGCTCATTTAAGTCGTATTGAGAAGCATATTCAGTGCCATATTCAATAGCAAAATGTTGTTCAGAAATGCATCTAGATAACTAGCAACAGAAGGTAAAACATAATGTATTTTTGATAGCCCTCTCGATAACAAAATGCTAAAACCTACTATATTTTTGGCAACCCTTCAAAGTTTGGACCATACTGATCCTACCAGCCATTCATATCTTGACAACGCTCTTAAGCCACTTTGGAAATGAAACAGAAGAAACCCCTGCTAAAACTGAAAATACAAACTTAATAAAAAAAAATCGAAAACGCTAGTTATGGTTGTTTTATACTCAAAGGAAATTTTAAGATTATTTCAAATAGTGTCATTTGAATTAGTAAAATGAGATAGGTTTCCTATAAGAAACCATCCATTTTGCATGATGTTATGTAATTTTCGTCTTAATTCCCGTAAATTTTATTATTCTCTTAAAATAGCTCCCAAGGTTCTTTAAGAAAATCATTACCTTTGAAGTCGCTCCCCGAGGTTCTTTAAGAAAATTATTTACCCTTGCAAACCCCCAAGTTCAGAGGCCGGTTGCCAAGTTATTCAATCCAATTAAAGTACCACTACAAAATGGCAGTTAAGCGACCCTATCTACTCAACGTGGAAACTTATTCTTCATCATGGGGTTACATACAGAACAACATTGTCATTGTCGAAGCTTAAAATAAACCAAAAAACTGCAAACCCTAAATTTATCAGACCCTGATGATTTTAATGAGACCTCCGAAAAAAACACATGGAAAACCACAGTCTATTCCAGAATAGTATTTTTACTTAAAAAAAATAAGATTGAAGACCCAATATATTGTTTGATGACTAAAATGTATAGCCAGAAATGGCTCACTTAAGACAACTTCATTAAAAATATTGGGTATGAAACCTCAAACTAAGAAGAAAACATGAAGATACGAACCTCGCGTCTAGAGAAATATTTTGGACCAGAAGGATAGTGGGCAGAGTGGAGCGCATGTCTCTGAACCTATCTCACTCTCTGTATTGATCGCTCTCCCTGCAATCCTAGTAACGTCTTCTATGAAGAGGGCTTCGGCTCCTCCTGGGGATGTCGCTTCTACTGCGTCTCCAGTTTCCTCCCATTTCGCCTCGAACTGTTTGATACGGAATCAAATGTGAGAGAATCTATGAACAAGTATTTACACAAATAGCTTTTGCTCTGTCCCTTGTTGTGGCTATCAAGCTGATGTGTCAAATGCTTTCCTGCAAGTATTGTGACAGTCCTCGGCTTCGCAAATGGAGAGAGGGCAAAGGAATGAATGTGTGTGGGATAATAATGGCTTATTTCAATTCTTTAGCTTACATTAAATCGATATAAATTAAGATTATACATAAATCATTTATAAATTAGGTAATTATTTATTATTAAATTGTGATTTTATATAAATTATTTATTAATGTTAGTTTATAGTGATTTTATATATATTTTGTTTTTTTTTTTTTTACAAAATCGGATGCTTGTTATATTCAAAAAGATGGAGGAGTCTAAGCTCGATTTTACAATAGATGGAGTTACAAAAGTAACTTGTTTCTGGATTTCATTGTGGCAGTACAATGAATACCTTTACTACTTGCTTGTAAGGTCCTAGAGCAAGTATAGATTCGTATAAATTGGGACAATAGAAGACTGGTTTTGCTGTACATTTAGACAATAATGTTAGATCTGGTTAGTCGGTCAACTGAGGCCTCTGTTTGGCTGTAAGAATCACAAGTTCTGCTGAAAAGTATATTTAGATAGGAATTGCTGCAAGAAAGAGGTTTGATCAAACTCCTTAACATTAGAATCACAGTCGTATGGATAGAAGACTCCTTGGCTTTTGGCGTTGTCATGTGGATCAAGGGATGAATTGGATCAGGCTCGCTTGATTGCATAAGAGGCTTCCTTTTTCCCGTGAACAGGCATGGCTAGCTCTCTTGTCTGCTTCCTGGTTGCTGGATCGAAGGACATGAAAAAATTGGCACTTCAAATTCTGAGACAGCATATTTTTACAGCGGCTTATGATTTGATGGAGGAAGAGATTGGATGCTTGTCTGTTGCTGTTCATTAAGCTGACTATTATAGCTGAATCGCTGAAGACAAGGGCTTTATTGATCCCTTGGTTCTGAAGCTACAAGAGGCCTTGAAACAGTCCCAGAGCTTCAGCTCGATTGTTACTCAATCTTCCCAGACCCCATTCAAAAGAGGACACCATTACACCTGAAGGATCCAGAATGATGCCCCCTGCGCCTGCGGCTCCCGGATTTGATTTGGAAGCTCCGTCAAAAAATAATGAACGAGTATTCTTTGAATGAAGCCATTTACTGAACTCATCCTTTGTAAGGCGGATTTTCCATTCTAGATTGTCAGATTTGCCAATGAATTTACGCATCTTTGTTGCTGGTATGATGCTGGACCTGTCTATCAAATTCGAGATAAAGTTCCTCTCCTCTGTCCATAAACTGTTGGAGTCGATCCTCTGTGTTAGCTTGACTGCGATTGTTTCCGATGCTAGACTGGTGGCTTTAAGAATTACGTGTCTAGTTGTGGTGGCTTTGTCTCGGAAGATCAAGCTGTTCCGGGCGATCCAGATGCGCCACAGAAGAGTAAACGGAATGGCGTTCCACAGTCTTCTTGCTGGGTTTTGGTTCGCTGTCTGCCAGGGATAGCTTCTTCGCCAGTTGCTTAAGATGTCGACAATAGAGTGATGGGGTTTCCAGATGGAGGGGGCGGTAGGAGCGATATTGTTCCAGCAAAAGGCAGCAAAGGGACAGGATATAAACAAATGCTGAAGGGATTCCTCCGCCGACTGATAGTTGGGGCACCTGGAGGGACCGAAATGCCTCTCTTCCTGAGGTTCTCAGCAGTTAAGATTTTTCCATGGAGAAGAGTCCACATAAAGAATTTGATCTTTGGAATTGCTTCAGCTCTTTTTAGAATCTTCCTCTGAGCCCAGACTGCGGTGGGAAATTCCTTGCTGCTCAGGTAGCTGTAACCTGCTTTGATGGAGTAATTTGTTCCTGAAGGATCCCAGCGAAACTCATCCTTTGCGCCTTTGATGGTGGGAGCTATACTGTGTAAGCTGCTACAGAGAGAGCCAAAACTGTCTTTGAGATGATGGGGTATGGGTGGGAATTCCCATTGAACCCAGGCATTAGTTGAATCATCCCATTGGGAGATTTGGCTCAGATTGGATATGCCTTTGCTATGAAGATAACGAAGAATGGGATCGATATCTGGGAGGTTGTTTATGGGAGGATTCCCCATGATTTTGTCCGAGCCTATATTCACTGTTTCACCTCCTTTTGGCACTTTAGAGACATTTTGCGCCAGGAAGACTATGGCTTTTTTGCAGAATTTCCATATCTTTGTACAGTGCCTATTAGGGATTTCAGCATTGAGGATTTGCGATCTTGGCTGGCTGAGATATTTTGAATCTAGGACATTTTTCCACCATGCTGGTTGATTGTCCATAAGTCTCCAGATCAACTTCCCACCGAATGCTAAATTCATAAGAGATGGGGACCTGATGCCCAGACCTCCATTCTCAGGACATTGTATAACCTGTTTCCAATTTACTAAGTTGAAATTTTTCTTTTCATTCTTGCCTCCTTGCCAGAGAAAGAATCTGAGAATGCTATCCATTTTTCGGTGGAATGAAGCTAGAGCATGGGCAAGAGAGAACTGGTATAAAGGGAGGGAAGAGAGCCCTGATTTTAGGAGAACCTGTCGCCCATCTGGATTGAGCCACTGAGTTCCCCATCTCTGAAGTTTCCTTTTCATTTTATCCAATGTTAAATCCCAGACTCCAGTCTTTGCTTTCCCTATGGTTACCGGCATTCCCAAATAATTGAAGCTGTCCCAATCTAACTTGCAGGGGACACCAAAAGTGTTAGCGATATTATGTATCATTTGGGTCGAGACATTCCAACCATAAATGCAGCTCTTAAGGTAATTTATTTTACCTCCTGAGTATCTCATGAACTTGTCAAGCAGGGACTTAAATCTTCTTGCAATGATGGTGGTCGCCCCCCCTAGCAATAGGGTATCATCTTCAAACTTGATGCCCGTAATGAGGCCTGACTGCCTCTTTTGATCAAGGGCACTGCTAAATGTTTCTGCCATAAGAATGAAGAGATAAGGGGATAAGGGGAAACCTTGCCTTAATCCTCTTGAGGATTGGAAGGAAGGACCAGGTCTTCCGTTAATGAGGGGGGCGATCCAAGGCCCAGAGATACAGCATCTGATGACATTAATAAGGAGAGATGAGAAAACCATCCTTTGAAGTACTGCAAATAAAAAAGAATGCCTTACCCTGTCAAAGGCATTGGCTAGGTCTAGTTTTAGAATGAAGCCTCTCTCATTCCTTGCATGACTTGAATGTATGGCCTCTTGAACTAAAAGAATGGAATCTAAAATTTGTCTGTTTGCTATAAAGCCTCCTTGGTTATCTGAGATCAGCATCGGTAGAAGAGGTTTAAGGCGAGACGCTATGATTTTAGTGAAAATTTTATATGATGAGTTGCATAAGGATATGGGCCTAAAGCGAGAAAAATTGGATGGCCGGTTCTCCTTCGGAATAAGGGCCAAATGGGTAGCATTTGTGTATCCACCTATTTTACCTTTTCTTTGAATCCACTTGATGTATTTTATGAGGTCTTTCTTTATCAGCTCCCAGTAATCCCTATAAAGGAGATCCCTAAGCCCTATAATTCTTGTCGAAACTTGGGTTCCATGTGATCTTTGAAGAATTAACCTTGATAGTGCATGGGACCACATGGGACCAAGTGAACTCAAGGTTCAGTCAAGGGGATAGGATTTAGCAACCAATGATATGCTTGACCTAATTAGGGAGGGGAAAGGGATCAATGAATGAATTTTCAATGAAAGACAATGCAAGGATACCAACGATGTTTCTAGTCTAAGGGAAACCAAGGGAAAGAATTGGTTTTCGAGCTATGGCTTATGATATCTCAAGATCCCACCATCAAAACCTCGTGAAATTTTGGAGGGCTTATTGAGGAAACAAATGTGTGTGTATGTATTGATTGTATGCATATGGTGTCACAGTCTCAAAGCTATGTATGGTGAACTCTTATCGAGTGGCTATTTGATCCAACCTTGTGAAGGCAAAGGAGCATTAGTCATTATGGTTGATCACATGACTTAGAGGCTTCAAATGTACCTGAATCACTTCGTACCTTATATGAGTCATCTACAAATTTGTGAGCATACTTTTCATATTTATGCATAAACCCTGTGAGGGACATTGGTTTGCTGCAAAAAGAGTCATGAGATACTTAAAGGGGACTCAAGATTATGGGCTTAAGTACACCAAGGTGGATGACTTCTGTCTTATTGCACATTCTAATTCATACTTCAATGGGGACAAGGAAAACATAGAATCAACTTCAGGATATCTCATGACTCTTGGATCAACAATGGTCTCCTGCACGAGGCTTCACTCAATGAATCTCCCACATTTCACGTGCACTCGTGGCATACTAAACCACTGTGCAATCCGAATTAAACCATGTGAAGAGTTTCAGATTTTTCCCCAATGAGGGAGAGCATTCTATAGTAATTGGATCCCCTTTTCCCCCTCCCCCATTGATTCTTGTATAATGACAATATGAGGGTAGTGAACTTGATTAATCTGTTTATAGCTAAGTTTTTTATAGGGTTGGCTAAGGACTTGCAATTCAAGGATACAACTTTCATTTTGAAAGAGATTCAACGCTTGAAGCTCTAAGGTGAAAAATGATATATATATATATATATATGGAGCAAATTTCAAAATTTGCATATTTATGTTTCATTGACAAAAAGGATTTTCCCCCTCTCTTGGGGACATTTAGATGATCATTGCTATGAGGCCCCAATCCTCTACCAGAGTCTAAAAAAGGGATGTTAGAGACACTTGAATGCGTGGAGTTTTGAGAGTTTTGCCATTGATGCCAAAGAAAGGGTCATTGCTGAATTGGAGGTAACCCTTAATATGTTGCATGTCTCGTGAGTCTTATTGAGAAATGTTCAAGCCTTCTTAAAAGACTGCCACCAAGGAATTCACTATCCCCTGAAGTTGACTATAATCCCTTGCCTAAAAGAATTCAAGATCACACAGTGTGCTAAGCAAAAGCTTTAAGGCTCTCATAATACGAGGAAGCAATTGCATAGTAAAAATGCAATAGAGTATGAATAGTGTAAACATGTGCGTAGATCAATAAATAATAAACATATGTATGTCTATGTGTTGATTGTATGCATATGGTATCACAATCTCAAAGATGTGTATGGTGAACTCTTATCTAGTGGGTATTTGATTCGACCTAGTGAAGGTAGAGGAGAATTACTCATCATGGTTGATCACATGACTTAGAGGCTTCAAGTGTCCTTGAAACACTTTGTATCTTACACGAGTCATCTACATTCCTCACATAGAAGATGACAATTGAGGTAGTGAACACATTATCTGATGATGGTTGGATGTCATTGTCCAAACATGGTTTGGGGGATGTCACTATTTGTATAAAGTCTTTGTCAAATTACATAAACCATATATCATCGTTAAATAGCCTATGTTCAATAGACATGAGCATCTTGAGTTTAAAATCTTCCCTGTTTTTACAAGAGGTTTATATGGTAGACATCTTGAAGAAATGATTTTGAAGTATTTTGATAAAGTGTGTGTTTTTTTTTAAGTATAGTTAAAGGCTTCAACCTAGGAGGATTGGTGTCCTCATATTGACCAGGTTGGTGCATGGATTGGCCTAAGAGGCTTTTTATCCTCATTTAAGGTTGGTACCTCGAAGAATTAAAGAACTTATATTACAAGTTGGAGCCCATATTTATAAGTGAGAATCAAAGTTTATTTTTGTTATACTTCTTAAGTTTTGGCTTAACCTTTTAACTAACATAATATAACAATTGTAAGAAGTATCAATTCACCCCCCAGTATTTCCAACAAGGGTTGAGACATATTTGGACATACCAAAGCCCATGATTATGTTGTTTATGTGACAGATAAGTATTTTCCACCTGCGTGTCTGCTGAGACCCTTCTCTGGCACTGTAATTCTATAATGGTTAGTAATGGCAGCAAAACTACATGTACAAACTACTTTCAATATGTTTCAACATATATTTTTCTAAGTTGATAGTCAGATCTGTCATTAGGTAATGGAGAGATTTTGCACTAACTTTTCAAACTATTTATCATTCATAATTTCAAACCCTCATCATATAGCCTATATCAACAAGCTCATCTGCTCTCCAAGGTCACCTTCAAATAATTAGGAGGTTGAGAATAAGGGAGTGTTCTCCAAATAGATTTGTTGACCTCAAAGTGCAATGTACTAATTGTGCTTTCCACATACTCTCGAGGTGGGACATTCCTTCGACCAATCTAACAAACTCTTCAAAATAGAAACATGTGCCAAGGTGGTAGCTCTCATTTAATAAATCCATATCTATTTATAATGAGGTCATGATAAGCTCATTAGATTCTACTTATAGTGGTTGTTCCAGCTTACACCTCAAGCCTTGAAAATGCTCTTTCTAAATTCAACTCAGCTCGTAATCCTCTCAACATTGCCTCAACCATGGTGGATGTTTAAGGGTTTAAAACAGGTCTAGATTGGTGCATTTCTATTCTCAAACCGCTTGATTCATCTTCCAACTTACGCTAAATCCAATGATAATTATGAGCATAAATGATTCCCTCCAACAGACTCCCATAAAAGCACTTAAAGCTGGGCTAGTGCTTTCATTCCCTCAAAAAAATCTAACAATTTTAAAAATACATCTCAATTTTTTAATTTATATATTTTACCAAAAATATATTTATATTATTAAGATAATGTTTTTTTTTTTTTAATTAATATATATTGAATCGATAATTTTTTATTAACCCGTTAAATTAAACAAAATAAAATAATTAATAAATATTAAATCAATAGATCCTAATTAACCCATTAAAATCATGTAATTATTACATAAATCAAAAATCCATCGGGCACTTTTCAAACAATTTGGTGGGAAATTTTCAAATTTTCAAGCGCTTCTGGAACAATTTGGTGTTGAAGCATTTTGGGAAACTTTTCAACAAACAGATAAACCGTTCGAAGAGCATTAGCTGGTGCACACATCTATAGATAGATGATTAACTCCACTATCCTCGGGGAGTATCGTGGAGCATTAACAGGTGTGGTGCTTCTGGCAATAACCCTTTCACACCATAAGGCATGTTTACAAGCTATGCAGTTACAGCCATTCCTTCTGCGAGGCCCGATCTTCCGTGGATTTTGCAAGGCCTGATCTTCCATGGTTTTTGCCTAAAACAGGTATTTTTTTCTTCTTCTCAAAAATTATCTCTTTGAATAAAATATCATCTCCAGTAGGTGAAAACGGAAAACGTTTCTCCGGTCTGTCCTTTGATAAGGATTACGTTTTTCCCTGCAGAAAAGATAGGTGGTAGAACTGCAAGGCACTTCAATCGAAATTTTTTCCTTTAAGTTAGATTGAATACACAAGCAATTTCTCCCAGTAATGGGAAATTTAATGCTCGAGACAATAATAAGAGTCAAACTAATTGACCCAAAGTTTAACCTTCAAAACTAGGACACCAGACAACCTGAACTTTAACCCTACTTTCAGAACAGGACACCACGCAGAAGGCACACTGGTCTAGATGTGCTCTTTAGTAGTCCATGCCACCCATATTGTCTCTCATACCTGGGACTTCCCTCTTATCCTTCAGAATCACAACAATGACGCACTCTGTTGTGGTTAACAAGGAAGACACACTTGCAGCATCAACCAAAACAGCTCTGATCACTTTCAGGGGATCAATAAACCCTGCCTTCACCTTATCAATGTATTCACCTTAGTCAGCATCGTAGCTAAGGTCAAGATTATATTGCTCAGTAATTTCCCAACAACCACTGCACCTTCCACACCAGCATTTGCAACAATTGTACATGAAAACATCTTCAATCGTATATGCAGTTTGACCTTCTTGAGGCAGAGTTCGTCATTTTTTCCTGAGGCAGGATTTGGACCCTTTCCTGAAGTAATTTGGGCCTTTACTTCCTTATTTTTATGTGATGCCAATTCATGCAGATATGTAGACTGAATTATAACATTCTTGACAATATCTTAGAGATTGTTTTCTTTCAAAAACAATGTTACCTTGGCTTTTGATGACACCTATCTGGAGGCACCATCTAATTTTCCTCAAATTTGAGACTTGATGCTGCCATCTCTGAGATCTATTTTACAAACTTTTCAGACATGAAAATAAAACAAAAAAAATATACCTGCAAGAGTGATTAGTCCTTCAAGCAACAATAATGAAACCCTCTAACAACTGGTCTTTGATTCTGGTAGTTGATCTATTATTGTAAACCCTTGAGGATCTCAATTAGAGATGATCCTCTTATACCATGTGAAATTTTTATTATTCAAGAGGACAACTGTCTTGTGTTTCTTTCTCAAATAACTCAGATCTTGAATTACATTAATAACTGAATGAAATTCTGAACATGCAACAGTCACACATATAACTAGAAAACCTAAACAATGGACTCATAATAGCTTTTCAAGTACACACATAATTCTGTCCTTCAAATCAGCTTATCATTAATGATCAAAACTTACAAGGACATGTCAAAACTGAGGTTTTCATCTTCCTGGACACTCAGATCTGCTCTATCTCCTTGCTAGATACTGAAACCCACACTTTACTGAATTGTTGTACAACACTGTTCAATATGGATTCTGATCTGACCTTGGCTCCTCTCCTGTGCTTTGAATCTGCGCAGCTGATCTTTCTCTGATCTCTTGTCTTTTTGATGTCAAAAAATGTTTGCATACAACTTCTCTCATCTTGTTCTATTTATGCTCTCAGACTCTAATTGAGAAAATTAATCTCCCCTATCTTAGCAACTAATCTCTTTAATCCGAGCAACCACCTTTTTTCAACAATTATGTGTACAGCTAAGTTAGATCAAGTACAAATCACTAATATTCCAAAAATATCTAGAATATTTCATTTAGATTTTGAAGAGTTAGGAGATCTAGTGAAATTGATCTTTCACTTTTATTTACTAAGTGAAATTACAAGATGGTATTATTTCACAGTTTTACTAGGTGGTCACCAAAAGTTGTCTTGAACCACTTCTCACACATTCACACCTTACATGTGTAAGAAGTTCCTACATGAGTTACACTTATCGACATAACCTGTATACCTTGCACCTAGTTCCAAATCAAAGCAAAGGTCTTAGCAAAATGCCATTTCTCACATGCTACTGGTCACACTGGCTTCTTTAAGACATATAACAACAAGAGTAATTTCTTTTAGAATGGACTCTAATAAGAGGTGAAAAATATTTGTTGCTCATGTGAGACTTATTAGAGGAATAAAACAAAGACTGTGAGAAGTCTAGGACTAATGTATGCCTTGCCCATTCCGAATAAAAGGTGAGAATCCATTAACATTGTCTTTAGAAGTTTGCCTCAGGTCGGAGGGAAAATCTCCATCTTTGTTATTTCTAGGGTGCTATTGACAAATTCTCACACGTTGTTGAACTATTCATGCCACATGTTTATAGGCTTCATGGATTTAAGAAAAATCGGTTTGGAGTTAGAAGAGCCAACTAGGTTTAAAGAGAAATTTAAGGCTGAATGACAGCTTTAGGGTAACAAAAATTAGTGGTATTAATTTGAAATTTTAACAAAATAAAGTTTATTGTGTAAAATTGGTTATCCCACATGCAAGAGATAAGTGAGCCTGCCTGAAGGCTTTAGACGGGCTCTTAAGCCTGAGACAAAAGTATATTTGGGAATGTTTTCATGTGGGTAATCTGTGAGAAACAGATTCCTAGGTCAAGTGCAGTGTCCATATTCCTCTTGGACAAGTACGGATTCACATCTAAACCTATCTAGGAAAGCATTTTGGGGTAATGCTTCAAAAAATGTGCTTCGAGTGGTTGCACCATGGAGCAAACTTTCATTGGCGTAAGGTGTGAATTTTGAGGGGTATTTATTGGCGTAAGGTGTGAAATCTGAGGGGTATTTATTCTATGAACTCTGAGGGGTATTTATTCTACCAAAATTGCTCAAGACATGCACCATGGAGTAGAGTTTCATTGGCATAATGTGTGAACTTGACGGGTATTTATTTTGCCAAAATTGCTCAGGACATACACCCAATCTAATTTAATTAAGATCAAAGTGAGAATGGATCCCTGGTGGACAACAAAACACTTGTTCACCTCACTAGTGAGTCAATCGCCCATTGGCAGGAAAAGCCATTTTATCCTATATATTGTTGAAGCATTTTCTTTTTCATATTAATAAAGGCTTTGTTTTGAGGGTTGTCCACAAATATTTGAATGTTGTTCTTCTTTATTGTCAAATATTCAATGTTTTATTCCAAAATTCAAAATTTTGTTTCAGATTTCAGGTATTTCAAAACATTTTTTTTCCTGGGGAAAAGTATCGTAATTTTCATTATCAAGGAAAATTACATGTTGTAAATGCCATAGGCATATGCAGAAAAGTGACCGTGGTCATCTGAGAACTGTTTTGTACTGTAGAAATCTATACAAAAAACCCAGAGAAGGGTGTGCTGATAGTATCTGATCATATACATTATTATTTACATATTCAATTTTTTTCAAAATTTCACCCATGGTGATTATTGTTCTGTAGACAAAACATAAATAACAAAAATAGATAAGTTAGGGCTTGTCAACCCTCTGCAGTTCCTGATCCATGTATGGTCTATGGAAATACTGGTAGATCTATTTTGGTGTGTGCTCCCTGATCAACCATTCCCCTCTAGGATGTGTTGCCACTTTTGAAAGCTGGTCCGCAGGTTCATTGCGCTCCCTGTAGATATGAGCACATGAAACATGATCAAAATGTGTTTTTAAAAACAAAAAATCATCCAATATGGTTATGAGTGTATATGCATTGCATATAGAAATGCAGTTGAACCAGTTAATAACAATCTTGGAGTCCCCATAAACTTGTAAATATCTACAGTTTTTATTTATAGCAAATATAAAAGATGACGAAGTGTAAGGAGCTCCACAAAGTTATTTGTGCCATCTCCCAACCCCATACAAATATGGAAATAATGTGTCTCAGATATATGGAGGATAATGCCACCGCCACAACCCTATTCCTGTGCTAATCCGTCGAAATAGGCCCAAGGGTGAGCTTTGTCTATGACCTCTGGGGTGATGGTTTGAATCTTGGCAACCTGTTCATCAATCGGAATTTCCATATAACTGTTACAAATCGTAGGAATAATCAAAGGCCGAACTATATGCTTCCCACGAAATATGTTGTTGTTCTTGCTCATCCATATGTGCCAGCACACCATTAATGGAAGATTTCGGGATCTTGGGTTTGGAGCTTCAGCCCACCATCGGTTCCAGGCATTTAGTATACCATCGCCAGCCCAAGTAAGTGATAAATTAGGAGTATGTAACACCTGCGCCTAGACTTGTTGTGTTGTAGGGCAAGAGAGAAAGAGATGGTGATTTGATTCCTCCTCGTCACGACATAATACACACCATGTAGGTCCCTGAAAAGATTGTTTTCTGAGATTATTTCCGGTCGGGGTTTTGTCCATAATGATGTTCCACATCAAAAGACGAGTACCCAGCGGGCCTTTTAGCTTCCATATGCTGCTCCACCAACTATCCAAAGAATTAGGTTTATGGCTAGCATGGATAATAGGATATCCATCCTTTGGAGTATAGATCCTCTTCTGTGCAAAACCCCAAATCAGTTCATCATCCTCATCCCTTAGTCTCACATGGGATTCAATTAAAGCCGCCAAATATCTCCTCCACTCCATAAGCCACTGATATGGTATATCCAGGGCCTCCACTGGTATATGTAGTGGTGTTGTATAGGTCCCACAGATTTGTGTGATGTTTGCCACTCCATTATGATTTAGGAAGGAAATCAAGCCAAGAGGGAGATGGTGTGAGTTGCCGCAACCAATCCATGGATCAGTCCCAATGCGGACAGACATACCGTTGCCGATCTGCCAAGTAAGACCCCTTCTTATGATGGGAAGGGTATTTATAACAGCCCTCCAAATCACTGATATTCCTTTCCTGTTCCAAGCAGGTAACCTTAACCAGTCCATGACTGTGCGTGACCATATGTATTTATAGGTAACCACCTCTGACCAAAGGCTCTTGTGCTTCAGGAGAAGCCATCCTAATTTGGCTGCAAGTGCTTGAGGAAAGGTAGAGAGGTTCTTGAGGCCCCAACCTCCCCATTTTTTGGGAGTTTCAATTCTGCTCCATTTGACCCACGCATAGGGTTTTCCCTCCTTGTGACCCTTCCATAAGAAGTGGCAGCAAACTCGCTGAATCCTTTGTAATATACCTTGGGGGATCCAGGCCAGAGACATCCAGAAGACTAGTGTTGGTTCCAAAACTGATTTATTGAGCACCGGTCTACCTGCTCTGGGTAATAGATGATGGCTCCACATATTTAATCTTCTTTCCACCTTCGCAATCAACCAGGTCTAATTTGCAATTTTGTATCCATCTGCTTTTATCCTGAAACCCAAGTACTTCAATCCATCCTCCATTGTTAGGTTTTGGAAGGGGAAGTTTTGGAGTGCATGATAGGTCTCCTGTTGAGTACAAGCTGAGAGAGATATAGTGGATTTGGCCCCATTTATTTCCATCCTTGTTGTGCCACAAAAAAGATTCAGCACTTCAGAGAGAGTGTTGTTGTCTTGAATGCCTCCATCTAAGAAGATGAGCATGTCATCCACAAAGGGCAGATGTGTTAGAGTGCATTGCTAATTTGCTCCATGATCTTGAGACCCTTGAGCCTCCTGGCTCTTTTTTCTGATGTAATCAACTTGCTTAAGCCTTCCATCACAATAAGAAAAAGCAATGGGGAGAGAGGACACTCCTGCCTGATTCCTCACTCCGCCTGAAAGGAATGGGAGACTGATCCATTGATTAAGGTTCCAAAGGATACAAATGTAATGCAGCACATTATCCATCTAATAAAAACTAGTGGAAAGCCCAGGTGAGTAAGGATCATCCTTAAGAACAACCAGCTGACCCTGTCAAAGGCCTTTGAGAGGTCAATTTTGAGCATCACCCCTTTAAGCTTCTTTTGTTTGATGGAGTGTAAGGCCTCTTGTGCTGTGCCGATGGCCTCATGGATTTGTCGATTGTGTAGGAAGGCAAACTATTTCGAGGAGATGTTGCTCGATAGGATCAGCATGATGCGGTTAGCAATGATCTTCGCAATAATTTTGTATAGGCAGTTACATAGGGATATAGGCTTGAAGTCATTGAAGGATGGTGGGGAGTCCATCTTGGGAATGAGGGCTATATAGGTGGAATTTATAGGTTCATACATTCTGCCCGATGTACGACATTCCTCGATCACATCAGGTAGATCTGGTCCAATAATGTCAAAGAACATAAGATAGAATTCCACGGACATAACATCTAGCGCCGGACTTTTGTCCTTCTTAAACCACTTCAGGGTGCCCTCCAGTTCCCCCATAGTAACAGGTTTTATGAGATCCTCCACCAAGTCAGGTTCCACAAATCTGGGAAAATGCCCTGCAATGCGAATGATATCAGCTAGAGGTGTGCCTAGTGGGGTTTTGAACAACTGCTTGAAGTGAGTGTTACCCAGCCGTGCCAGCTGATTATAAGTTTTAGCAATCAGACCCTGTTCCGTAGGCATCTACTAGATAATATTGTTGTCTTTCCTTCCATTTGCAAATTTATGGAAGAATTTTGTATTGCCATCCCCCGCTTGTAACCAAATTGCCTTGCTTCTGGGTCTCCAAGTTTCTTCCCAATCCAGTAGAATCCTTGATCTCTAGGTTTCCAAGTCCACAAGGTGTAGTTTTGTTGCTATATAGGTGTACCCTCTTCCTTGTTCATCCATTAGAGTGGCCAGCCGATTTTCAATGTCACCAAGGGTATGTTCCTCCTTGGCCTTTTTTCTTTTGGTCCAATCTATGGATAATCGCTTGAGTTTGATCAGGTTACTATAGAAACCCTCAGCCTTCCTCTGGACATTTGGTAAGGGATGGGCCTTCCAAAATTTCGAAAACAACCTGAGATATTCAGGGTCCTTTAACTAGGTCGAATTAAACTTAAAAGGAGCCCTAGGTTTTTTGAAGGAGCCTGCCACTTCCAGATAAATAGGGGAATGATTTGATATTCCTCTAGTGCCCACCCACTGTTTGTAATTTGTGAGGGAATTAAGCAAATCTTCATGAATGAGATACTTGTCTAGTCTCCTCCCTAGAGCTGCATCTCTAGTCCTTCTGTTGTGCCAGGTTGGCAGCTTCTTGTTCATAGGGACATCAATAAGACCATGTTGCTCCAAGAGGATGCCGAGCTGATCTGAGAGTGGATCCAGCTATGAGTGGTGTCCCTAGAATTCTTCATGTCTGATGGAGAAATTAAGATCTCCCCCTAGAATAGTGGATTGGTCTATCAGGGGATTCTCAAGGAGCTGCTACAAGAAATCTAATATACTATGATTGGGTGCATAAATGTTCATAATACAAAGATTTCTACCCAATTCAGCTGAAAATATATCGATACCCAGGAACCCTGACCTCCCCAAGCCGATGCAACCTTGATGGTTTGAGGGTTTATCCCGAGAGCTAGACCCCCGGATCTCCGAACAACATCCAAGGCTTGAAAGTGCCACCCTGGCATGATAGTTAGAAGGGTCCTAACAATCAGCTCAAAGCTACTTAGGGTTTCTTGAAGAAAAATAATGTCACAAGGCTCACAGCTCAAGAGTCTCTTAAGGGCTAATTTTTTAGAGGGACTAGCTAATCCCCCACAGTTGAAGGAGAGCCACTTCATGCAAGAACATTGCAAAGGGTGTCTGGTGCTCTAAGTACCCTTTCAATGGTGTTCTGTCTGCCCTAAGCTACATCATCCCCAGCAATCTTAATGGCTTTGGACATCTTGGAAGGCCTCCCCTGGGTGGGTTTATGCTCAACATTAGAGGGTGTGATACCCAATCCAAGTGAGTCAGGGATTTCTCGGTGGCGGGAACGGAGGTTGTAGGAATGTGAACCCGAAGCAGATGGGGAAATAGGATTTTATTGGAGCCCCTGTCTAAGGACAGCAGGGGGTGGTGGAAAAGATAGGCAATGGGTGATCACGTGCACAGGTAATGGGAGAGGTAATCAAACAAGGTGAAGATGCAAATGATGCCAATGAGAAAAAAATATTGATTAAAATTCAGTGTAGAGGATAAGGGAGAAGAAACTGTACCCGATGTAGGAGCAGCCTCTGTAGCAGACCGGGATCTAGTCATAGGAGGGGAGATTGGCAGCATCTGGGAAGCACTGGATGGATGAGCAATGACCCCAGCCACATTCTTTGGACTATCCAGACCTGTGGGCTACTCATCCACAATCGGGTCTTCTATCTGGTGATGTTTGGTTCCCTTTGTAGCAGCCGGAGTAGTAGGCATGAGTAGTGGGCATTCTTTAAAAAGATGTCCAACCTTATGGCATTGTCTACACCTGAATGGAACGCCTTCATAATCAAGATTTTGTTAGCGAGAGAAATGCCTCCAATGTAGGGTAATCTTTTCCTCCAGGCCTTCTCTGGTGTCCAAATGAACCAGGATGCGAGCCATAGTCATATTCCCTGACGTTTCATAGGACTGATCATGTTCCAAATAGGTACCTAGTGCATTGCCTATGCGCTCAAAAACGACTGGAGTCCAATATTGTATTGGAAGGCTTGGTAATCGAACCCAAATCGGCCCAGCTCCCATCTGTTCCCTCTCAGGATCAAATAAGGGATCCCATCTTTTCAGTAGAACAGGGGCTAATTCGATATGCCAAAATCTAGAGAGTATCCAGTCTGTGTACTCTTACATGTGGAAACGAAGGGCAAACCATCCTCGCACAAGCACCCAAATGGTGGGTAATTCTTTGAGTAAAGAACCCCAAATCTTCGAGGTCCAGAAACGAAGTCCCTCCACAATACAGTTCCGCCCCCGAACTCGGCCCACCAAGACCTTCTTGGCTATATCAAAAACTTCCCCCATCGAGAGGCCTTCGCCCAAGGATAGGTTGATGTCCCTGTCGACAACTTTTAGGCACCTTCCTTTCTTTAGCTTGTCAGATTTGCGAGCCGTTGGATAGTCCCAAATATGTCTTCGTATGCCCTGGTTAACCGTCTGTGGGGTGGATGGGGTCGATTTATGGTTTGAGACCGAGGAGTTGAAGCATCCGAAACGGATAGGGGTGCTGGGAGATGGGCCACCATGATTAAGGGTGCTACCGGATAGTGCAAGGACATGGTAGGTAGCAGTCCAAGGAGGGGGGATGCCAGAGGAGGAAGGATTATAGGGCGGGGCGGAGATGTGGGGTAGACAGGGCAGTGGCGTGTTGAAAGTGGGCGATGGTTGCAGGCAGGTACCGAGGAGATTCAAGGTAGCCGGAGAAAGCGGTGGGCAGTCCAAGCCAGAGGCGTCTTCGATGTTGACAAAGGGCGGAGGATGGGGCACAGATGGCCCAGGTCGGTCTAGTGCAGAGCTAGGCACTGACAAAGGTCGCAGAGATGCGACAAAATGACCAAATCCTGACACGGCGTGATGGCGAGACCAAATGACCTCATGGGGATTGGGGTCCTCGGTATAGTCCACCTCGTCCAGGTCCATTGCAACTGATAGGAAAACGGTCGATGGTGGTTACAGACTGCGGGGAAGGCGGGAGGACCATAGGAACGGAAAATGCTAGAGAGCCCGCGGGAAGGAGGTAAGGTTGGACGGAGTCTGGAGAGCCATGGAGGTTAACCCTTACCATCAGGCGCCTGGCAGCACTGCCACAGTAACTCCATTATCACTGACCATCAGAGCTCCGCTAGGGTTTCTTTTCCTCTTCGTTTTCCGCCATTTTCAAAACAATTATTTGTTTGTGTTCTTGTCTATAATTTTTTTTGAAATAATTTATAAAGATGTAACAGTCAGGTGGTTTCAGATTTTAGATGTTTCATCAAGTAAATTCCAGTATAATACTGTATTCCATCTTTGTTTATAGGACATTATTTGTTCAGGAACCTAACATGTCATATTTGGCCATGATATAACTGTTTACTATTTTAGTATTACAGTGAATTGATCAATGGACATAGGGTGCTTGTAAGAGATTAACTGCATACATGAGATACATTTTGGGCCTGTTTGGGTACACTAAACTTTATTTATAAGATATTCAATACCTGTTCAGGTACACCAAACTTTGTGTATAAGATCTCCAATAAAGAGAGTTACTTTACTTCATTGTTACTCCATAATGAATTCTTTTCTCTTAACCTGTCATTAACTCTGTCAGTGTTAACTATTTAACATGTTCTTTAATTTGTTTAAGCCATTAGCAGATTGTTGTTGTAGTGGGTGCATTTTTAGTGGGAAGATACAATTTTGTTTGAACGCTTTATTTAGATTATTTTTTACACAAATGTTCTTATGAACAATATTTCTATGGATGTCATGGTTTGTTAAAAGTGAGGACTCATAAATAGTGAGCACCTTATTCACATCCACCTACTCATTCTTTAAACTTTATATTGAATCACAATGCAGGAAATTCTAGGGATGCTCCTCGCTTTAGTGCTCTGTTCTGATTACCGAAAGAATAGGGATCTTGGCAATGATACAAAATTTCCTGTTATGAGGGGCTGCAAGTATTTTTGGCATGCACTTTCAGGATATACGACTGGTTTGATTGCTGCTCTTGCTGCAGGAATCTTGACACGATTACCACAGCCTGCACTTCTGTATTTGGTATTGATTAGCATCATGCACTTTAAACTGGATAACTTACAAGTTAAAAATATATTTCTTTGGCATCTTCATTGTGCTCTGGTATTCCTCAGTTAGAAACTAGAAAGTTTTCATGTCATTGTCTACTTTGAGAATATGAATGAACTTGCATAGATTCCTTTTGAGAATATCTTATTGGGGACCTGTTTTAATTTTTTTTTTGTCAGTTCACTCACTTATTTCTTCCATTTTCTTTTTAGTATCCTTAGATGAAATGGCATTTTTTAATTTTTGGAATGGGTTATAGTTGTTAGGAAGTATTGAATAGTTCAGAGAATTACTTCTTTCATGTATGAATGTAGTTGTTTACCTTCGGACACATATTAATGGAAAGTGTATTCTGTCTCAAATTAAGAGGGGTATGTAGATTCTTCTCAATGGAAAACAATTTCTGTTTGTATGATTGTTTATGATCTAATCATCTGCAAAATATCACAGTGCAAGGATTGTTAGGGGATCTATATTCAAAAGAAGGCTTGAAGATAATATCCACTATCAAATCAACCAAGGGTAGGCTTAAAATATGAAATTGAAAAACATTTTACTTCCTAATTCTCCCTACAAAAGAATTTTCAATTGCAAAGACCAAGCACAAAGAATATTGTGTGACTAGTCTTTGACCTTAGGTAAGCTAGCTGCTACCCTCTCAAACATGATCCATGATGATGGTAAGTCTTGGGATTACACAGATTCCAGTGTGAATTCTATAATGCTACCTAGTACTTTGTCAATCTAAACATTTTTTATAGGTTTACAAAGAATCCATCACAAGAGCAATCATTGAGAACCAACTTAAACAAAGGTATTATCAAGTTTATACCCAAACCCAATGATTCCAAAGTGACTATGAGCTGGAAGCCTATCACTCTGTTGAATGTCGCATGTAATAGTCTTACCAAAGCTCAATGCTCATAATCAAGCATATTCTCATGATTATTATCAAACTTGGGCAGACTTGTTTCATCAAAGGGTGATTCATCATCACCAATATTATTGCAGTCTGTGAAGGCATGGAATGGCCCAGTCATTATGGCCATAACATCCTTGTCATCAAAACTAGCTTTGAAAAAACTTACGCGATAGCGTGGTATCCCTTTATTCTACCTCTTGCATTTGAGCCAATTTATCTAAAGGCTTTTAAGATATTATTCACCAAGACCTAACCTTGCCTCTCTCTTAAAGAGTGTAAACCAGAGTTAATCCTTATCCAATCAAGTTGCCAAACAGAGGCCAGTGTATGTCTGATATCTCATAGGGTCAAGCAAGGTGTCATTAAAGTGGATTCATCTGCACAAACCATATCCAAATAATCTTTTGAATGGGCTAAAACTCATTGTTCTAGATTGGAGTCAATTGATAATGTGTTATAGATTACTTAGGCATTTTCTGCAAGGCCCTTAGCTCTAAACATTCAATGAGTGAAAACCTATTGCTACAGGTAGAGCTCACAAAACATGCCCGGTTGACTTAAAGGTAGAGCTCACAGAAGATGCCAGATTTACTTAAAACACAAGGGTGGGTTTGGGTCAAGTCAAGCCAGATTTTTAAATTCCTAGGAATTCCTTTTCTTTTCAAGAAACACGTGAGGAAAATGGGATATGCTTATCCAAATGTGGAAAATAATTTTGGTAAATGGATTTATAAGCCCAAGACCTTAGCAGCATGATTTCAGATCTGTGCTAAGTGTTGGCTTCTATGCATGTTATTCTTTATTGTGGGTGCCCTTGGTTGATTCTTTGTGCCAATTTTGACGGGGGGATGGGTTTCAACTTTTCATAGATTCAGGAACCTTTAATGTAGATGGAGGAATGGAGTGGCTTTGGTATTCCCAGGACATCTGTAGAACTGTGGTTGTGTATACCTTTAATGTATTTGATGACCACTGTAAATTTTTGCAAGAAGGCAATCCAGTTGAAATGATGTCTTTGGTGCACCTTGGAGTGGATTTGAAGGAATTAGAAAGGCTTATGATATAAAATGATAACTTGTTTCTTGTCCCAATAATTTAAGTTATTGATGTTATGCATAACAATTGTTGTTATATTCGATATTCTGCCAACATGCCATGCAGATTTTGTTTTTCAATGTGTATTCATGTATTAATTCAACTGTTTTAAAACTATTTTATGAGATCAATGATACGCAGAGGCACTTTCATGGGTGCTTCAGATCCTAAAAGGCTAAACTTGCATACAGAGGAGTTTATATATAAAAGTGAAGATATGACAGGAAGTAAATTTTATCATGCTCTAATAACCAACTAGCGTTTTGGTGAACAGCCTTTTGAAAATATAGTCTAATGGTTCTTATGTGTATTTGTATTCCTGTAGCAGGATAGTTCCAACAGGATTTGATTTAGACAACTTCCAAGAAAGCCATTAAGGTAATTTCTACATGTATTAGCTACAATTGCAGACTATTTTAGCACACTTTGTCTTGATGCTCTTTGTTTGTCACTAAGGATTAATGAGGATCATTGTTTCATTGATAGCTTTGTGCACAAACATTAATGATTAAATAGGTTATTTTAATGATACCACAGTTGTGCATATTTGTTGTGATTACCCTTTTGTTCCCAAAATTGGTTAGATCTCACCAAAATCATCCTACACCTTTTTCATCTTTCCACTTTATGGTGGGTCACACCATCTTTAATGACGCGAATGTGTGTCATACATTATGACAATCCTGTTTCTTGTGTCACTTTATTATAGGTGACACATCTGTCAGAGGTTGACTGCAACCAGGAAAAGCCATTTTGGGATCTTGTGATTTGATGTTAGCTATTATAGGAAAGGTCCTAAAAGGCTTGCCTTGGTTCTGTTGTTAAAATGTTAGGTCATTAAAGTAATGGCCAAATTTTGAAATTAGTGTACATGAAACAAACATGTGTGGTGTAATTTAAGGGTCTGTAAAATGGCAAGTCAATAAGAGGACAAACTTGGCTACATATGTGGTGAGAGAGAGATTATAGGAAGTGAAAGGTTATTGGGCAAATAAAGAGTCATAGGAATTGGAATGTTTAGTGTTAAAATCTCTATTATGTGTTCATGTGCTTCCAAATCCATTTTCTTTTGCTCTATCTTTGTAATAAAATTGTCAGTGTCTCATTTCATGGTATTTTTGTCTTATTGAATGATCTATGTGATCCAGTTTCAGTGATAACATGATGCTAATTTGCTTCAATTTTGACCTGGCGTCAGAGCTGAAGCATGTGTTTTTGGAAAGCAGAAGATGGATAGCTTTGAAATATCTAAATTGAGAGCAACACAAATCACGAGTTAATTCACAGTGACATTTGTGGTCCTATCTTAACAAAATCACTTCGAGGAGCAATCTACTTAAGCATCTCTGCCATGTGAGCCCTGGAACTCTTGTTTCTAGGAAAAAACAAACTGTAAAATATAACAGTTTCTGGGAATCTATTGAAACTGACTCTGTAGCAATCCCTAATCACTATAAAGACCTAGATACACCTGTCATCAAATATAGACCCTAAGATATATTGACTGCTCAACAGATTATAAATCTCAGCAATAGATTTTGTTCAAGGTTGAATATGCCAGATGAAGGTATTGTACTTCTGGAAAACTGAAGCCCATACATCATCAAGATGTACCCTGACTGTCATACATAATCATACTAATAGTAACATATGCTCACTTCCCAGGATATCAAAGAAACTGCTTTAATATTCTATTCCGTTGTAGACATATGGCAAATACTTTGAAAATCTTGGTAGCTTTGCTTAAGCTATTAAGCAAGCCTTCAAACTTCTGATCAGCAAGTCTTCCATCTTTCATCTTCTCCCACATGCATCTTGTCATATGAGTTATCAATACTGTAAATCAGCTATACAGAATTTTGACAAATCTCACTCAAAGACAAACCCTACGCACCACCAAAAACATCAACTCTCAATCTTGATGTGCATTATACTACCCTGCAATCATTATTTCACAATTGTGTATGCAGTAGTACTGACTCATGTATAGTGATCTCAATGTCAAGACTTTCACAATTCTCAGCCTTTGCAAAATGCATACAACACCTACTCTCAACAAATGTAACTATCTGAAAGTATTGTCAATAGAATATCTGGAGAAGCAATTGAAGTGACCTTTTGAGCTATTGCTCTAGAGACAATGACTTGATATTTCAATCTCCAGAAGGGATATAGCAATATTCAATAGTAGTAAGCCACCAATCAACTATGGATGATCAAGTGAACAAGGTAATCATCATAGTGTTCCAAGGGTGATCTTCACAAGATGAAAAGCTTAGGACATACTACCTCAAATTATATTCTTCAGATTTGAGCCACAGAGGTATTTCAACTAATAAAATTAGATATTCAAAGATTGACACAATATAAGGTTGTGATCAACTTGAACCCCATATGATGCTTTTGTCATTTATCTTCATCCTCAGGATTGTTCCATTTATATTTATATGATATACCAGCAGCTACAGGGTTTACTGTGCTAAAGACTTAACCTTGTCAATGTTACTTCTATGCAAGGTTCTTGTCAATTTATAACCCAGATCTAAGGAGATATGTTATAGATACTGATTTCATGGCACTGAGATAAGGTCGTAGTACAGGAGCAAGCTATCTCTGGCTAGATTATAGTTTAGACAACTTTAAATAATAATCACAGGTGCAAGCTTGATTAGTACGAAGTTGATGAAATCTGAATTATGTTATACTACGAGGTTACAACAGTACAAATATGTTATAGATGAGAATTGTAGTAACTATCATGGGATTTGTAGAGTATCAATTTCCATGTGTCATATCTTATCCATCGTATCATGGCCAATATGGAGTTTGAACAGACTATTTTACATATCAAGGTGTTGTGTAGACATAATGAGTCATTGTCATGTGACTGGAGAGATCTGTAGTGATTCTTATGAACACCAGGCAAGCCAGAGTTTATAGAATGCAAATCATACAATGTGAGTCATAGAAACAATGCAGGTCAAGGATCTTAAAGGGCTGAAACACTTCTGTAATGATGAACTAAGATAATGCCAATTATTGAGAGGGTTTGATGGCAAACTGTTACAACCTTCTTTCTTTGCTCCTAGACCCCTACCTGACTGTGGCCTTCCTCCAAACACCTCTGTTCCAATTTGCTGATGGTTTGGACTATTATTCAAACAAAAGATAAGAGTCACAGTCTCCCATCCAAGAGATCCAAGGCCTGCAACCTCCTGCCAGCATTTCAACCTCCTGTCCAAGGCTGTCAAGGCCTACGACCTACTTGTAACACACAGCTAGGGCTGTGGCCTGCTGTAGAGAGAAAAATCCAACTATGACAAGCCCAAAGATCATGCAGAAATCCCTCTCGGATGCATCTTCCTCCTTGCTGCAGTTTGGACCTATGAGAGATTACAAAGCAGTCCCAAACACATGGAAGAGTGCTTGACCTAGCTGCGCTCTAGCCTAGGCATATGTGGCCTAGAGAGAAGGATTTTACAGCCTCCAAATTTCTTACCAATAAGTTGTTGTAGCAACCCTCTTTCTGTGGCTTGTAATAGAGATGCAACACACCAAATGGCACAGAAAAATACCCAATGAGCATACCTCTGACTGCGGCCCTATCCAATTAGAAACTCACTCTCATAATCAAGAGTTAAACCTCCCAGACAATCCTCTAGCCTCCACCCATGGTGCCTCAGACCTGCGACTCTCTCCCAAGGAAACTGCACCCTAAATAGAGATAAACATCTTCATAAACTTGACTCTTGGCACCTACGTCCTTGCCTTAGATGTCCACCTTTCTCAGAGGCGTGGATGATGCACTTGGATGTGTTGAAATGTGGTGAGAGGACACCTCTATATATACAATTCGATGGGGGCTCATGGGACATGACCATTAGGCTTGATGAGTCGACATAAGGATGAGGCCGACCTTATAAATTTACTTGAGAGAACATAAATTCGAAAACCCATTTTCCTTATCCAAGTTTGGCGATCTTTAGATCAATTTTGGTCTTATCGAAGAGAGGAATTTAATGTTGCAATAATCTTTCCCATAGGAGTTGTCTAAAGTGGAATTTGGCCCTATTTGCCAATTTTAACAAACCAACGTGATGGAGTCTAGTTAGATTAACCCTCCAGTTGTGCAAAGAAATTTTGGGTTGACAGACTTACCTTTTATAGGACCTAGTTCATTCTAACAAATGAGAAATGCTTGAGAATCAGTGCCTTGTGTCATTTTCAAATGCTGCAATGGATTATGAGTTCTCTGACAATGTTCTCGAGGCAACTGTTACAAAAATAACAAAAAATTATCTTTGGTCATTTCACAGAGATTGGTTTCCTTTAGAAACAGAGAGAGATTGCTTTTACAATACCTTCTTTTGTTTGTGGCATGTAAGTAGATCTTGAGAGTAATATAGAATAGGAAAACCAGTTAGTTAGCTTGTGATAAAGGTGAGTAACTGCTTGGACACCAACTTCTAACCCTACCACATTCTTCTAAGAACACTAGATCCAGAAATATCCAAGGCTTCAACTACACTGATTATGTCATAGAAGTTGGAAGAACCAGAGATGCCATGGATGTGTAACTGTTAACATTCTAAAGATGATAGCACGTGTGTCTTTCAAGGTTCATCGCCAATCATAGTGAAAACAACAAATTTTACCGCTAATATAGTTCCTCGGTCATGGATATCAATCAAGCCTAGTTAGCCTTACTTGCTTGGTAAGGAGATGAGGCTTCATGTTTTCCATCCCGCTTTCCCCAAAGAAAGTTATTTTTCCAGTTTAAATTATTCATTACTTTCCCCTTTTACAAGCAAACACTTGGCAAAAAAAGTATTTCACACCTGGGAGTGTTTTGTAGGATAAAGGGAAAGGTGAGTGGGTATCCTAGTAGTAGTTGCATTGGTATTATCATCATTACAACACTTTTCATATGGGTCTTCACAACAAAGAATCACCATTACACTTTGTTGATTTATAAGCAATGATTTGGCTGAGTGACTTGGTGCAAAGTCACTATGATATATGTCATTTATAGATCAAGAAATGTCAAAAGATTTTCCTTGTATGGATCATACTAGAATAACTGAATTGTTTTAGAGATATGGGAATGACGACCTTATATTGTTTGACCTATCAGAGATAGCAGACCAATGCCAAAGAAAGAAATTACACATTATATATGATAAGTGGGATCACCCATGACAATCTTTACTTCAACCTAATCTAGATGAATTCAAGCGGCCTACTCTCATAATTACTTTTGAAGAGATTGTGCTAAGTATGGAGGAAATATGCATTCTCCATCTTAATCCTCCATGGAAACTTCGAGGTCAAACCCTTAGCTATGGTTCAGGCTTACTGAGTTGTTACCTGCTATGTGACCTTCCATTGATAGTTTATGATGGATTTCTTTATTTATTTGATCCTTTGGGTTTGGTCCTTAATACGTCTTTGAACCCTGGTCATTTTATACCTTCAAGATCACCAAGTGCAAAAATGTATTATTTACGAGGTAAAAATTTTCTTGGGAGGTTCCAAGATCAATTTCTTCCACTTTCTGTTAGCAAAACTCTTTCTTGGGGATTACCCGATTCTACAATTATTTGTATGCCTTCGAAGTCTAACTCTACAAAATACAGTGTTGAAAGTGGTGATCAGATAATCAAATGATTATTTAACAAATTTAATGATCATGGTTTTGTTGTATTGTTGGTTTTTATATCAGTTGAACAGGTGTTATTGTCAACTCGGGAAACAGGATTATCATTTCCATGCCAGAAATATGTTGTCTTTGTGGGTCCCACATTTTCCATTCTAAGGAGTTTATTTCCTGAAAAAAAAATGGAGAAAATTTCAAATATCAAATCTATTTAGTAGCTCAAGTGTTGCGACAAAATTGCATACTATAGATGTATGCATAGTTGAAGATGGGAGCGAAATTACTGACAAATGGCTTGTTGCCATTACCCTTGGCTCCGGACAGACAAGTGTGGCATTGGACAGGAGGTATATGTCTTACAACTTGGCTCAAATTGCTGGTGTTGCTACAAATGTGTCCCAAAATGGAAAAACTACGAGGGTTTGTTTAGATAATTGCATCTTATCCCCCCTTCCATTGAATTTTTCAGTCAGCATGCTAGTGATGATCATTGTATGTTTTCTTATATGCCACAATGCGGGGCGATATCTATTTGAAAATGAAGCCTTCGTAACTGCTTTTAAAAATAAACATGACACACACAATCAAATTATTGCCTCTTGGAATAAGGAATTGATGGCTTTTGTTCACCATTCCTATGTGGAATTAATGGTGGAATTTCAAAGACTTAGAAAGGATCCTTTAACTTCACATGTGGACTTATTTGTTGCTCAAGTTGTGAGTGGGATCTTGCAGATCTCTACTGATAAAGTTTTTTCATTTTGGCCACAAGAAGTCTAAAAGACTATCTCTTAGTCAACTTCCATCTATTGAAGGTTTTATGAGTACTTCGAAAATTCGAGATGTTGAGTGGCAATGTCTGATAAAGGGAGTTATAAGGCCTTTTTACTCACATCTTGTTGAACTACTTGTTTGGCAAAAATATTGTTGTTTGCTTGTGTTTGTGCTATGCATAAATATAACACGTGTTAGATTTTCTTCACCTTGCAATGTTCTTATTGACAACATGCTTCTATTTTGGCTCGAAGAAATCTAGCATGCACTAGATTTTTTTTTCACTACAATGTGGTTGTTGGAAATATGCTTTTGTTTGTGCTAGAAGTAAATATTACCATGTGCTAGATTTCTTTTATCTAGAAATGTTATAATGTGTTTGTGATGGTGCTAGAAGGAAATCCAACATACATTAGATTCCTTTCACCCTTCTATGAGTTTATTGACAATGTGGTTGTATATGCGTTAGAAGGAAATCTAGTGTGCACTAGATTTCTTTCGCATTGCAATGTTGTTGTTTGCAATTCAATTGTTTGTGCTAGAAGGAAATCTAGTATGCGTCACATTTCCCTCACCTTACAATGATGTTATTGGCAATGTGCTTGTGATTGTGCTAAAAGGAAATCGGTATGTGCTAGATTTCTTTTGCCCTCGAATGTTGTTGGTAATATGTTTGTGTTCTTGCAATAACAAAATCTAGCATACGCTAGATTCTTTAGCCCTACAATGTTATGTGTTTGTGTTTGTGCTAAAGGAAATCTATCACACACCAGATTTATTTTGTCTTGCAATGGTGTTTTTGGCAATATGCTTGTTTGAGCTAGAAGTAAATCTAATATGCAGTATGTTTCTTTCACCCTACAATATTGCTATGCGCTTGTGTTTGCGAGAGAAGGAAATCTAGCATGTGTTAGATTTCATTCACCTTGCAATGTTGTTATTGGTGACATGTTTGTGTTTGAGATATAAGTACAAATAGCATGTTAGATCTAATTCACCTTGCTATATTGTTATTTGAAATATGCTTATGTTTGTGATAGAAGAAAATATAGCATGAGATAAATTTCTTTTACCCTACAATATTGATGTTGGCAATATGTTTGTGTATGGTGGAAGGAATTCTAACATGCACTAAATTTATTTTGCAATGCACTATTGGTGTTAGAAACGTACTTGTGTTTGTACTAGAATAAAATCTAGTATGCAATAGATTTCTTTCGCAATGCAATATTGTTGTTGGCAACGTGCTTGTATTTGTGCTAGAATGAAATATAACTTGCATTGGATTTCTTTTTCAATGCAATATTGTTGGAAATGTACTTGTGTTTGTGCTAGAAGGAATTCTATTACGCGTTGGATTTCGTTTGCCCTACAATGTTATTGTTGGCAATGTGCTTGTGTTTATGCTAGAAGTAAATCAAGCGTATGCTAGATATCTTCCACCTTGCAATGTTGTTTTTGACAATGTGATTGTGTTTGTGCTAGAAGAAACTCTAGAATGTTTAAGATTTCTTTTACTTTACAATGTTTTTGTGAGTAATATGCTTCTATTTATGTTATAAGGAAATTTAGCGTGTGGTGGATTTCGTTCACCTTATAATATTGTTATTGGCAATGTGCTTGTGTTTGTGCTAGAAGGAAATATAGCATGTGCTAGATTTATTTGACCATGTAATGTTGCTTCTAGCAATATGCTTATGTTTGTAGTAGAAGGAATGATATTGATTGTTAGCTTTCATTTGAGGTGCAATGTTGTTGTTTGAAATGGGCTTCTACTTGTGATAGAAGGAAAGCTAGCACATTATATTTCCTTCATAATGCATTGTTGTTATTAGAAATATGTTTGTTGTTATGCTAGAAGGAAGGTTAGAATGTGTTAAATTTCCTTCATCTTGCAGTTGAAAATGCGTTTGTGTTTGTGATAGAAGTAAATCATGCATGCGTTAATTTTTTTTCGCAATGCAAAATTATTGTTGGAAATGTGCTTGTATTTGTGTTAGAAGGAATTATAGAATGCACTAGATCTTTGTTCTTGTGCCAAAAGGAAAACTATCAAGATTTCATCCTCACCAAGGTTAGTGCTCTTATATTGTTCTTGGCAGTGCATTTGTGATTATGCAAGAAGAATACCTAGCGATTACTAACTTTCTTCTAGACACCATTACACTTATGCAACCAATGCTCTAAGAGTGACATTGTTTAAATAATCACAATGGTTAGAGTTATAGCCTTTGATGTGCCTTTTTATTGAATTTGGAACAATTTATGAAGATCAATGATAGTGCAAAATAATCGTATATAAATATATGTTATTGTTGGCACTACATTTGTGCTTGAGTTGGAAGGAAAGATAACGGTATAGCTTTCCTTTTGGCACAGACACAATAATCCAATCATAATTATTTGATCCATGGAGAATAATGTGAGCTTTGTATAATTTTGAAGTTTATGAATAAATGTCTTATTGAGGTATACTATAATTTTCTTTCAATGCAATTTCTTTTCTTTTAGAATAAAAATGAGAATTATCTAGTATTTACAGTACCAAAACTTTTATTTGGAAGAAAACCTCTAGTTTGGCTTTCAATTATCAAGTTCAAACATCAAACATCTTCACTAAGTGAAATATAAATATAATTTCTCCTTCTCATGGGGATTTTAGACATCTTATGTAGCATCGATCTTGGAATTTCTTATATTTTCCAAAGAACCATGTTTTGGTTCTTCAACTTCTACAAATTTCTTATGGTCATTATTCATAAACATGCATCAAGACTACAAGTGTCATTTCTAAAGTTAAATAGGAACTTGGTGGTTTGATATGAGGTTATATTTTTCATTCTATGATACTATCTACATCTCTAATTGCCCAGTCTTCATATATATATATATATATATATATATATATTGTGTAATTTGCATGTAAAGTAATTTTTGGTAGTAGGCACTAGATGGTGGGAAACAATGTTTCATTACTTACAATATGACTACCATACTATTTAAATTATTGCATCTATATTACTTTTTTGTAAGTTGTGTTTTTGCGAAAATATAAAGTCACACTTTACATGGTTCAACCTTTTAATTACATGTTACGATTTAAATTTTGTTACAGAATTGATACAAGCTACAATGGAAAATATAATTTTGGCAAAAGGGGACTATGTTGATCTCCTTATTAATGATTAGGTCATTGGGCTAGGAAGGGTCGAATTTGCAGAGTCTAGAACTTATTATGTCAGAGAAAGAGTTAATGCAGGTTATGTTACAATTTTGATAATTGGTATCACTCAACCACATTTGATTGATGAGGATGTTAATGAAGGGGACATACATCCATGGAAGATCATAGATTTGAGACACAACATAGGTAAGTCAAAATATTGAGGCATGTGTTAAATATTATTGATAGTATAGTAAATTTTTTATTGAATAAATACTAACCTTATTTACATTCGTTTATAGGTGCAAATGTTTCTTCTACATTTTCTATTGGAGACAAGGTAGATCTTCTGCAACATGGATTGAAGTTGGGTGAGGGCTCCATATTCAATACAAAGCTTGGGCATAAAGTGCATAGAAATATGGTAAATAAAGGATGCATAGTGGTTAAAATTGAGAAGGTGTTAAAACATGATGCTCCTCTACCACATCCAATAGGATTTGAGCATACATTAGGGGGTGCTTTGGAATCTTATGAGATTTGGCCATAATGATATTTGGAGCCTCACTGTCATGATCATGCCATAAATATTCCCCAAGATAGGGTTAGATTCATATGTACAAAGGTTTCTCTTACACATGAATGCATGGGAACATGCATGTGCATTGGCAACAGGTGTATGTTGTAGAAAAGATTGTCTTCAACATGTGGATAGGAAGGCCATTGCAGGTGCTAGGAAGGGTATGAGACAAATAAATAAAAAGAGGGACTCTGTCTTGAATTCACTCATGTCAAACACAGTCATGTGAAAGAGCCATGGCCATGGCCTACCATCTATTGCTAGAAATGTAAAGGACATGATATTTAATGGGAATATTATTTGTAAGAAAGCCTGGTATAAGATACATAAGATTCCTCAAAGCACATTCTATAACTATCAACATTATTTCCAACATGAATAGATCAAAGCTATTCATGGTAACACCAACACATGCAAAGCAATAGCTCACACAAAGGCAACCATAGAAATATTGCACAAAATTGTAATGGATAATTCAAAATTTTCACCAAACCAAACACGTCAAGTTGAAGAAGATGGAACATATTCTCCTTTAAGATTTCTCCCTTCGACTTACACACAAAATTCTTTGTTAAAAGAGATCAATGAGGCTCTTCAAAAGCTCAATCACCCATCAATATCACAATCAACAATGAGAAAGCTTTGGAATACTAAGTTTCGAGATGTGGCATTTTCAAAGAACCCCAACTTTAGTAAACGCAATGATTGTATTGTGTTGAAAGCACAAATGAAGTTAGAAACTACAAAAGAGTTGGAAGAAAAGGCACAAGGTAGGTTGAACAAACATAAAAAGATTGTTATGTGTGGAAGATAATGCTACTATGCCCACATAATTATGTTAGAGTGGTTTCCAAAGGAGTATTTGAGCATTATCCATGATAAAATGGACAAAACAAAGACTTAAATCCCGAGGTTACGTGTCAAATCAAAATCTATTATAGGAACAAATTTAGGTTTGTCATTGATAGGTATGCTTACACATGGGCATAAGGCAAGAGGTTTTGGTCATTTCTTTTTACCATTTGTACATATGGGATCACAATTTACTATTACATCCCTTGAAAAGTGCTTAAGGGACCTTGAAGACCCACAAATGGATATGTATGGTGATCCACTTTATGAAAGTGGAAGTTCAAGAAACCCACTTACAAATGCATTACTTGACACCTCTATTTACTCAAAATGTCAAGTGTACAAGGATGATTTTATATCTCATGGAAGATCAACAAGTCAAAATGTTGATTTTGAACCTCTTCCTTGACATTTGTTGTTACATTTGGACAATGCAGCAGGTGATAATAAGAATCGCTATCTTTTCATGTTTCTATCACTTTTAACTGCACTTGGTGTCTTCATCACTAGTGAGGTTGGGTTCTTGCCTGTGGGGCACACCCATGAATACATAGATGGAACCTACAGAAGAATGTCTTCCAACCTAAAAAGTAAAGATATATATTCTTAACTTGAAATGATGGATACATATTGTATAATTGAAGAAAATCGAGTGTTTCCACCTATACTTATTGACAAGGTCTATGACTTGAAAAGTTTCCTTAGCAGATACACAGAGGGAAAAAATGCACTAGTTGGACATCTTAATGTCCAATACTTCTAATTTCTTGTACTCAATGATGTTTCAATACTAAGGTACAAAGAATCAATTAGAGATACTAAGTGGTCAGAACAAGTTGAGATATGGAGATGATGAAGGTTGACCTATAATTCCAATAGGGAAGACATCTTTTTGAGCTTCCAAACAGAATGATGTCTATTTAAAAGAACTAAATGAAGGGATAACATCATACATAAAAATGTGGAAAGACACTATCGGGAATAAGGATTTGCCAACTGTTATAGAGGAATGGAAAAATAAAGTAGTGTATTGGGAAAGAGTTCTTGATACATTAGAAGGAACCTATGATGATGATAGAATAATAGATGGAAGTGATTCATCTTCTGAGGATTTCTGGCCCAAGAGAAGGCAAAGCATTGATGTTGATTGTAATGCACTCCATGTAATCTCAAGTATTATGGATGGAGATTTTGATAATGCAATAGATGAACCAATATATGTTGGATCCAAATGAAACAAGCCAAAGCCAACATTCAATCCGATGATTGATTTTGAGAAAGGAAGGATGTTGCTAGTTAGATCAGGAAATGAGGATGCATGAGAGATGATTTGGATGGAAAAATCCATCTCAAATATATTTAGGTATAATGAAATTGAGAATCTTCATGTAAAGGTTTACTAGTGGAAGCCTACGTCAGGGAAATACAATGGAAATTTTTTAGAGCAATATTGGATACCAAATCCTGATGATACAGAGCTTGGTTCTATTCTAATTAATACCATAGTGTGGGCATGGATGCCAAAGAAAGAACATTGTAAGAACAAATATCTTAAGATTAGGTTTATATGATTCATGAATGTAATTTTTTTTTGAAGGATCTATTAATATACATTCAAACACACTTTTCAATATTTGTTGTATATAAAATATTATCTTCATATTATTTTTGGAGTTTCATATTATTTAGTATTTCAATGTAATCATGTGTTGATACAAATTACATGACATTGCCATAAAATATTTAAGTTTCCATAAAATATTTAAGTTTTCAAAGCTTTATTTGACCAACATGATCTCTCACCATGTCAAATATGCATAATCAAATTCAATAACACACTTAAAAACATCTTCTAAACTTGGTCTATTAAAACAATAGTGGGGTACCTAATTAGTATTCTATTTAATATAAATCATTTAAACACTTAATGAATAGATGCTAGACACTTGTAATAATGTTTGAAGTCAGTTTTCCTTAATATTCCTTATTATAATTGATATAAATCCAATTTGCTATTTTGTTGCACTCTAATTTATAAAAAAAATATTTTGATCATTGAACAACACAACTAGACTTATAAAATATTTCCTCTTATAGATTTTGAAGCGGTGCCAACATTGTACCATTATAATAAATTTGTACTCAACTTAGGAAAAGTAGTTAGTGTCAATTTAAAATGGTCAATAATAGTAATAAAAACAATATTAATATATTGTTAAAAATTCTTATAGGTAAGATTTGTTTTTTTACAAAATCTACTATTCATGAGTCAAATTTAATACATAAATATGAATATTAATGATAATAGAAATAATTTAAGGAATCTAAGTTTTAGATGAATGTTAAAATGTTCTTTTCAATACAATATCCTTAAACACTACAGGAACAAAAACTAAACATTTGTAATAAATAGTTTAGTCAATTTTCTCTCTTTCCTCTTGTATTTGAAAATAATCAAATTGTACTACTTTGTTACTATTCTAATTCATGATTGATTTTAATCATTAAAATGATTAGTAATTGAGTTGAGAGGCTCATCCTACAACCCAATATGAGGAGATGTGTAAGTTTGTCTGTGCGTTTGTGCCCCTCTAAAATAAAAATTATGTTCTAAATAGAAAAATAAAAAAATGAATATGTTGTAAAGTAATTAGAAGAAAAAAAGGTGTGAATTAGATGTTTAAATATTATACTTTTCAAAAATATTTCAGCTAGAGATTCAAATAAACTATTTGAAGATCTATATTAACTAATTTATGTCAATATCAACTTCATATATATCTATATATATATAAAAGAAGTTTTTATGGTTAAATTTTTTATTGGTCTTATGTATACTCTATTTAGCATTCAAAAATATAGTTTCAACAATGAAAAATAACACATTGTATTTTACACTCTAAAAATGTTTGAACGTGAAGAAATTTGATCCCTACATTCACACTTACGATGTATCTATGTTGGTATATATTGGACACATTACTTGATCATTTGACATTAAATAATTTTATACTTAATATGTATCTTGTGTATTAATCTATTATTCATTAAGTAAGCTTCAATCAACTTAGTTTCTAACACAAAAGTACAAATAATAAATAAAAATAAATTATGCTACTACTCACATTCAACATTTAATTTGATCCTAAAAAAGCATTTTCTCCTCAACTTTAAAATAGTGCAAATTTCCTACAATAGTATGAAATGATAATGGTGATAATGATGATTATCATCCACTAAGACCAAATATGGTATATAAGAAGGCAAAAAGATATTACCCAAAATTATTTGGAATTTTATTGTTATGCTAAAAAAAACATTAAAAGAAGTGTTTCAAGCTCATCATAATTTTGTTTAGTTAAAAGATCAAGAAGGTTGGTAGTGTCACAAATATTTTGAAATTTAAATCCAATATGAGTATAAACTCGATGATCTATGAGATTTTTAAAATCTTCAACGATATTACTAGTGTTGCAAAGGTGATAGACTTTTAAATTGTGCCAACATTGTCTTAGTACTAATTGTAACTTAACACATACATGATATTTACTATATCAGATTATAATTAAATGGGTTAATAATAGTAAAATACACATCATTCTTTTCATAAAATAACTTTAACAAACTTATATTTTAATACAAACCATAAAAATATTAAAATAGATAATGTAAGGAATCCAAGATTAAGACGTGAAAGATTTATTTTTGCAAGTTTATATGAATTTGTTTAATAAAGTTTATCATGATAATTTTTTCACAAAAAATGATGAATATCTATCTTAAAATTAGTGAACTAAGTGAATTTCTAATTCCCCATTTTGAAAAAACTTAATCTAGTTAAAGTTCTATATTCTAGATCCACTGAATACTTCCAAATTTAATGAAATATGTGTTACTTGGAAATATTTGTTCCATAAAAAATGAGATTTATTAAAATAATAATAATAATTAAAAAAATGTAATTCAAATATTTTATTTTTTCATATTAAAATAATAATAATAATTAAAAAAATTAATTTAAATGTTTTATTTTTTCATATTACTACGTAAATTTTACTTAAAATGTAATAAAAAGCTGTTAAAATAATAAATTTGAAATGTTTTATTTAAAATTGAGGTTAGTCAGATAGATATTTCTTCCCTGTAGTGGTGTAAAACTACTAGTTGTTTCCGTAAGCTATACCTCTTACTCTCCCTACCTGCCTTTAGTCCAACTACTAGCCTTAGAGAGTAGGTCCCACGGCACCCTTAATAAGGGACACCTATCCTAGTCCATGCATTAATAAGTTCCATGTATACACTACTCACTCTCCTTTCTTTCTTAACTTCAATTATCCACTAAGGAGGTAGTCCTTTTTGATAACCCCGGTCAGTACCTATCATTTACAATACCAGCAGCCATACCGTCTAAACCATTCAATCAAAGTATTGACTTGAACGAGTCATACCAGAACGAGGTTAGCCTTCCAGACCGGAGAAACCTTGCCCCCGGAGGGACAAGCGGCTTCGCACCTTGCTAATATTTGAATCTTACCTTTGACTCTACTACAGCATATGGAGGTGTAAAGGAGTATTCTACCTAGGCGGTAGAATGGCCCGGTTTCCGGTGCCTCCTGGAAAAATCTCCGACTCCGGGCACCGGTAATTTCTCCGCTCCGCCCAGCTCCGCCACCCTTAGCGACCTCCGCCCAACTCGGCCACCGTCGAACACTGACAGGTTCTGACATACATTCTGATTTCCATAGCGTCTTTTCGCTGGGAAGTGGAATTTGAATTTGGAAACAACCCGCCTTCTGCTCCCTCACCAATTCGACCCAGCATCCCTTGCAGTTCACCAGGTAACCAGATCATTTTGGAAAACTGGCTCCGTTTTGGAAAACCGGCTCCGCTTTCTGCCCTATGCTTTCTACGCTGTAGGGATCAGTTGCGTGCTCAACGTTTGGGGTTACAAATGTGCACTCTGCTACAGTTATGGCTAAAACATTTGCATCCAGGGTGATGGGATTTGGATTCACTGAAATGGCGAAATCTTCGATATTTGAAGTGAAAAATTAGGTACCGGGTTTAGTGGTTCTCAGCATGAACATGAGTCTAACCCAGCAACTCAGCGAGAGGATGGAGCTGCCAGAAACAAAGTCACTAGCTAGACAAAGCACGGAAAAACAATCAGAGGGAAGCCAGAGTGAATACAAGGTCAAAATAGGCTCAGAAACTGGAGGGATTTCTGCAATAACCAATTCCAAACAACAAGAAGTAGAATGGAATAAAGTCATGAGAATGTGGGAGGCCCATTCGGAGGGACACATTAGGTTATCCAATGAACAGATGACAGTTCTGAATGTCGTTTCAAGAGGGGAATATGTGTTTCTTACAGGCTGTTGAGTGGGTTAATGGGCCAGATTGTTGATTTTGTTAGGGATGATATGCAGTTGAGAGCTATTAGTCCAACACGGTTCTGGCCAAAAGTGAGATTTCTATATGGGGTCGAAAGGATTATCACATCAGAATCCTGGCATGTTTATGAAGGTGAAGTGAAAGTGGCTACCCGAACACAGGTGCCATTAATTTTAGGATGGACTATTACTGTGCACAAGTGCCAAGGGATGACATTGGAGAGGTTGGAGACAAATCTTCAGGCATTTGATTATGGCATGGGATATGTAGCTCTTTCCCGCGTGAAGAGTTTAGATCGGCTGAGGTTTACAAGATTTAAACCATCTAAGATCAAAGCACACCCAAAGGTGCTTGATTTCTATCAGAAACTTACCAACAGTGGGGGGCTACATCGATGATAAAGAAACGAAACAAATCTCCTACCCAGACTTCACAGTTTTGGTGACATTATTAGCCTTCACACATCTCCAGTAATTTGACTTGGGTTTCAATATTTATTTGTGATAGGGAGATGGTAGTATTATAGAAGCTATCTACTTGAATCTGGTTGAACATCCTACTGTATATCGATCTCAATTTGACAGAGAAGTTGTTTTCTTAAAACTTGAGAAGTACAGTAATGACTGAGTTATCAAGAAGATAAACTTTTGCAATATGGTAATGTTATTATGGATTTTGGTTCGATGTTCAAACACTATGTTAAAGATATATATCAGTTATAATTAATCTTAGAGTATTAAGTTTCTAGTCCAACGATCAGAAAGTAGGAAGGCAGAAATGTTACTGTCCCCTATTTTTGGTTATATGCAAGAGTATTTGATATTATGTTACGTTTTGTTTACATAGGCGTATGGCATTGTCATCAGACCTGATTATTGCATCATATTAACTAATTACCACACCTTATTATTGCATCATATAACTTATTTTTCATATATATATTGACGAAATGTTTGACGAAATGCCTGAGAAGATTTCATTGCCTTAGAACAAAGAAAAGGCAGTGAAATCTTCTCAAGCATTTCGTCAAACATAGGGTTGTGTACTATGGAGAGAAAAATAGGTGGTCTAGAAAAATAGGAGTAGATATACACTAGGAGAGAGGGAGATGCCCTTCATCAAGCAAAAGGGCATCAAGTAGGAGGGGCAGAAGGGAACAATCTGCATCTGTTGTTGCCCCAGATGGAGATGCAAATCCAAGTGAGTCTAAAAAAGGGGATGGTGCTTCAATCTGGATCAAGCAATGTGGGTCGGTCACAAAGCTTGTAATCTATGAGCATTATTTGGCAGATGTCTTGTCTGAGAAGGCCCACCATGAGAGCAGCAGGTCTGGTAGGCATAACAGGAGGATGAGCCGCGTCGGTGTGTGGAGACCCGATTTGGAGAGTATTTCTGAGGTTGCTACTCTCTGATGGATTGAGTTGATTGTTAGATCAACATTGGAAGCTCAATTTTAATTTCAATTTTATTTGGTGGTTTAGAAGACAAGAAGATTATGTGAGCTCTAAGGAAAAACAATAGGTGGTTTGGCCTTTTTTAGGGACTCTCTACTTTTGGGTGCAATGAATTCATTGTGCCAAAAGTTCCTCACAGAGATCCATTACTACCCACAAGGTTTCTTATGATCCCTAATACCCCTCTTGGGGTGAGCAGCATATTTACCATTGAAAAATTGGGCCTCATATGAGGTTGCTGCCAATTACAGCTGTATATGAGAGTCTGAAGAAATTGCACAGAGCTTAGATGAGATGTACAGTAGCCTTCTGGCTTTCCCTTTGTCTTTAAGTGTGAATATCTTGTCACATGGCTTGAAATTTCTTCTTCAATGCTGAAATTGGGATCTCATCTGATGTTACCAGTCTCGAATTGAAGGCTTGAAAAGGTTGAAAATCTTTCAGGGCTACAATCTTCTCAAATGGAAGTGTGTCTCTTTTGGGCATTAGCAGCCTCAGGCTAACTTTTGATGGTGTTGGTGTGTTGTGTGTGAGTGATAAAGAGATCTGATTTATTATAATTATGTTTCTTCTTCCTTGTAAATACCCAATACAGGTGTCCTCAATGGAAAATTGTTAATCTCTTTCTTGGGTTGATGCAATGAGCATTACTATTATGATGTAGAGGTTCGTTGTTTCTGTAATTATGGATCTCAAAAGAAGAGTCAAATTGATGGGAAAGTTTCTCAGAGAAGATATCCATCCATTAAAAGCCCAACTGCACCTCCAATTCTTTTCTCAAGATACAAATAAGGACGGACTGAATTGTGACAGCAGCTACTTTATTAATTTTCATTTTGTTTCTTTCCAATGAATGAATTCAGTTCTGCTACAAAACCAGGGCTTCCAGCACAAATGTGTGTTATTTTATGCTTTGTACCAGGTCTTGCCGGATATTTATAGTAAAAAATGCATGCTTTCATAACTAGACATGGAATCATAAAGCTACATACCTCATAATCACACATACATGAACAACCATAAAGCTACGTACTAACTCATAGTCACAAAATTGACAGAGACCTCCATCTTGAGTGAATGAAAGAAATTTCCTAACTAGACATGGAATCATAAAGCTACATACCTCATAATCACACATACATGAACAACCATAAAGCTACATAATACCTTATAGTCACAAAATTGACAGAGACCTCCTTGAGTGAATGAAAGAAATTTCCTAACTAGACATGGAATCATAAAGCTACATACCTCATAATCACACATACATGAACAACCATAAAGCTACATACTACCTCATAGTGTCACAAAATTGACAGAGACCTCCTTCCTGAGTGAATGAAAGAAATTTCTAATTAGACATGGAATCATAAAGCTACATACCTCATAATCATGCATACATGAACAACCATAAAGCTACATACTACCTCATAGTCACAAAATTGGCACAGACCTCCTTCCTGAGGGAAGGAAAGTAATTTCCTAACTAGACATGGAATCATAAAGCTACACACCTCATAATGACACATACATGAACAAACATAAAGCTACATACTACCTCATAGTCACACATACATAAACAAAGTGGTAATGCTTATTGACACCATGCCAACAATGGATAACCTGACATTTGATGACTTTGGACCGGTCTCTTCCTGAATGAAATAAAGTTATTTCCTAGACATGGAATCATAACGCTACATACCTCATAATCACACATACATGAACAACCATAAAACTAGTTACTGCCTCATAGTCACACATACATAAACAGAGTGGTAATGCTTATTGGCACCATGCCAACAATGGATAACCCGACAGTTGATGACTTTGGACCTCGTTGTTTGATTTAGATTCATAATGCTATTGGACGGTCTCTTCCTGAATGAATGAAAGTAATTTCCTAGACATGGAATCATAAAGCTACATACCTCATAATCACACATACATTAACAACCCTAAAACTACATACTACCTCATAGTCACACATACATAAACAGAGAGTGGTAATGCTTATTGGCACCCTGCCAACAATGGATAACCCGACATTTGATGACTTTGGACCTCATTATTTGATTTAGATTCATAATGCTATTGGACCTTATGGTTACCAATATACAAAGGGATAAACATGTTTTGAATGAATGTTACCTATCAATTTCCATGGCTCTATGATTGTTGGGATTTGAAACTGGGTCATCATTATAGCAATGACAAATCTCAAATCTCAACCCCAAGATCATGGTGCAACAGACAAAAAAATTGGGGTAATTAGTCTATTCTATATTACCGATTCTAATTGATATATTGATGAAGATTCTTTTCACGTTTGTCAAAAATCATAACAGGTGTTTTCAAATAACAACATTCACATTGTTTATTTTGAGTTTGTGAAGTGTTCGATAAAGGCGTAACTCCATGTTCATGAGTCACCAACATTTTCACCATGTCTTGGAAGGTCTGCTCCAATTGCTTATGGGAATTCATTTATTGGAGTCATTGTAATACAGGGCACTCTCTTAATCACTCTCTCTTAGAAATTTGCTTTGAGATAGAAGACAAAGAGAATGGTAAACCGTACCGACATTAGCCCACACAAGAACAGTTAGGCAAAATCAGGTCATGGAATTATGGGACATTCAGATTTTGATCCTAATACTATCTGGTTGGATAAAGAGGATCAAGCACATATTGGGATCATTCACAGTATATACTATCACTCACATCTATATAGAAGTCAACATGGGGTAGATAAATTGTCAAATGATTACATTGGAGAGCCCTATGGAATCATGAAATACAGATACACAGTGGACAACACTACATGGGATGAGGGACTGCTCAGCCTTCCGTGACACTTTTGGTCAGAGCAACATACCCTTTATGTTTTTTGGTATTTTCAGACAACACAAATATATGCTAATGAAAGTATATGGATAGATAATCTTAGAAACTTATTATGCATATCAGAAGAGAGAATATAAAAATCAATGATATTTGAAGGGGATTTCTGTTTCATAGTTTTGAAAAATGACATATATGGCAATTATTACATAGTGAACTAATTTCTGCTAATTGCATGAAGATACAATGCACATGTACTGGTTTTTATTTTATAATAAAATCAGTGTTTTTTTCCTCCGAAAAAAGTCGTTCTACCTTGTATATTTATGAAAAATAAGTTAATATGATGCAATAATAAGGTGTGGTAATTAGTTAATACGGTGCAATAATCAGGTCTAGTGACAATGCCATACGCCTATGTAAACAAAATGTAACATAATATCAAATACTCTTGCATATAACCAAAAATAGGGGACAGTAACATTCCTTCCTTCCTACTTTCTGATCGTTGGACTAGAAACTTAATACTCTAAGATTAATTATAACTGATATATATCTTTAACATAGTGTTTGAACATCAAACCAAAGTCCATGATAACATTACCAGATTGCAAAATTTTATCTTCTTGATAACTCAGTCATTACTGTACTTCTCATGTTTTAAGAAAACAACTTCTCTGTCAAATTGAGATCGATATACAGTAGGATGTTCAACCAGATTCAAGTAGATAGCTCCTATAATACTACCATCTCCCTATCACAAATAAATATTGAAACCCAAGTCAAATTACTGGAGATGTGTGAAGGCTAATAATGTCACCAAAACTGTGAAGTCTGGGTAGGGGATTCGTTTCGTTTCTTTATCATCGATGTAGCCCCCCACTGCTGGTAAGTTTCTGATAGAAATCAAGCACCTTTGGGTGTGCTTTGATCTTAGATGGTTTAAATCTTGTAAACCTCAGCCAATATAAACTCTTCACGCGGGAAAGAGCTACATATCCCATGCCATAATCAAATGCCTGAAGATTTGTCTCCAACCTCTCCAATGTCATCCCTTGGCACTTGTGCACAGTAATAGTCCATCCTAAAATTAATGGCACCTGTGTTCGGGTAGCCACTTTCACTTCACCTTCATAAACATGTTAGGATTCTGATGTGATAATCCTTTCGACCCCATATAGAAATCTCACCTTTGGCCAGAACCCTGTTGGACTAATAGCTCTCAACTGCATATCATCCCTAACAAAATCAACAATTTGGCCCATTAACCCACTCAATAGCCTGTAAGAAACACATATTCCCCTCTTGAATCGACATTCAGAACTGTCATTTGTTCATTGGATAACCTAATGTGTCCCTCCGAATGGGCCTCCCACATTCTCATGACTTTATTCCATTCTACTTCTTGTTGTTTGCAATTGGTTATTGCAGAAAGCCCTCCAGTTTCTGAGCCTATTTTGACCTTGGATTCACTCTGGCTTCCCTCTGATTGTTTTTCCGTGCTCTGTCTAGCTAGTGACTTTGTTTCTGGCAGCTCCATCCTCTCGCTGAGTTGCTGGGTTAGACTCATGTTCATGCTGAGAACCACTAAACCCGGTACTCAAATTTTTCACTTCAAATCTCGAAGATTTCGCCATTTCAGTGAATCCAAATCCCACCACCCTGGATGCAAATGTTTTAGCCATAACTGTAGCGGAGTGCACATTTGTAATGGCAAAGTAACCTTGCGAGATCGTATGCCCGAGAAAAGTAGCATCCTTTCTCGCTGCCTGTAGTCTCTGTGAAGCAATTTTTGGTTGAGTAGGTAGTTGCGCGCCTTATTTCCAAATAAGAAGAGTACCCTGCGCGAGGAAGGGGATAAGCAATTGAACATATCGTCTACACATATTGGCCGATGTCATGTTTGTGTATGTTCCGATTGCAAACATTTATCGATGGAGAGCTATTACAACGCAGAGTACATTTTTCAAGAGAATCGAATGCAAATTGTCGCGCGAGTAAATTTTCTAAACCCCAAACGTTGAGCACGCAACTGATCCCTACAGCGTAGAAAGCATAGGGCAGAAAGCGGAGCCGGTTTTCCAAAATGATCTGGTTACCTGGTGAACTGCAAGGGATGCTGGGTCGAATTGGTGAGGGAGAAAAAGGCGGGTTGTTTCCAAATTCAAATTCCACTTCCCGGTGGCAAGACGCTATGGAAATCAGAATGTATGTCAGAACCTGTCAGTGTTCGACGGTGGCCGAGCTGGGCGGAGGTCGCTAAGGGTGGTGGAGCTGGGCGGAGCAGAGAAATTACCGGTGGCCGGAGTCGGAGATTTTTCCGGGCGGCACCGAAAACCGGGCCATTCTACCGCCTAGGTAGACTACTCCTAACAAAAATGGTTAAAATAATAAATTGAATTATTAGATTTGGTTTATGTTGATAATAATTATGAACATAATTTCATATGATTTATAAAAAAATAATACAAAAGCAATAGAATATTTGTCTATAGAAAGGATATTCTTAAGTTAAGAATAATGATAAAAGTTATCACTTTTAAAAATATATATAATAATTTAAAAAAAACATAAATACTTATTTGTTTTTATTAAGAGTGAGGAAGGTTTAGAATAAAATCAGAAAAATAAGAAAGTGATATAATTAGGTTATTTTCAATTACATGATATGAGAAAGCTTAGGATATATGATATAATACATTTGTTTTTGGTTGATGACATTTTAACTTTTGACATTACCTTTAAATCCCAGTAGTCCGCTCTACATCATATATTTATTAGGTATGGTGCAGCATAAGGATTGATAACAAATGGCAACAAATCGTTTCTATACTACTCAGCTGGAAACATGATGGATATTGATTACATAGCTAATATATTTGGAGTTCAGAAAGCACTTCTGGAGGCAGGATTCTCCTATTTCGGCTTCAGGCTCAAGCCTAATCGCTATGGAGTAAGAAACTGGATGTGGCTGATTGACAAATATAAGAAGAAATTGAGCACATGGACAAACTAATTTTTCTCCTTAGGGGGCAGATACATACCCACACAAGATGTCTTACAACAAATTACTGTGTATTGGGCACATCTCTATATCATCCTGACCACCATTGCCAACAAGAATAAGGCAATCACATTGTGGAGCGATAAAAAGGTGTCTTTTAAACTCCTAATTACCTTCACATTAATTATCAACCCAGGGACGACTTTTTATTTCAAGAGTGTACTCAGTCTGAGGCGGCTATTTACTCAAGAGTAATGTTTTGTAGTATAGTGCTTAAAAGCTACAAAAGTAAATGGTTGCGTGTCTATAACTTAACTACTTCAAAAGGCTAAATCACACCAAGCATTGCATCAGTCGAAGGTTCGGTAGTAATAACCCATCCTTTTCATAACTGATGAGAACAAATCCGAGGTCTGGGAGCTAGGTAGCTGATGCTGGGGCTCACTTTAGCCTGAGATCGTCCTTGATGAATGTAAATGAAATGGCAAATAAAGGAAATAACAATGAAATAGAATAGCACATCAGCCAAGGGTTTGGTGGCAATAACCTATCCCTTTCATAACTGATGGGAGCAGATCAGAGGTCTGGGAGCCAAATAGCAGAAGCTGACACTCACTACAATCTGATTCTGTCCTTAAGAAATGGCAAGTAAATGAAACAACAAATCAACAATCTTGAAATAGACCAGCAATTGAAATCAAACAACACGCAGAAATAGAACACCATTAACTAATAATGAATATGAAACAACGATGGAAAGTCAAATACAAATGCATAACAACTTAACACACGGCACACCTCAATAGCAATCTGATCTTGGTAATCCACTTGTCAGTCTTAGTTATAAATAATACGATAGTCTTTTAGAATGGAACAACAGCGTTCATAGATTCAACAATCGCAAGGAAATATAATTTCTAAGATGAATTCAGTAATACCAATGGTCAAATGTTACAACACAGATATTCCATAATTGAATAGCAACGGTATCCTGTAAAAACCATTTATATCAGCACTTAAAGAAACAACAATGCGTTGCAAAATTAATATGATATTTCTGTCTTAGAAAATGAGATTATGTGATAGAGCTGTGATGTAAAATAATAGAACATACCAGATTACCAAGTAAAACTGATAAGCAAACCACGCATAAAACAAAAGAATATAATATACAGTAGCAGCAGCGGCGTACTCCACCAGAGGCTGGGCCCTTAGCCGCCAGCGGATGCTGCTGGATTACTTCAGATGAACAGAATGAACAACAACTCCCAAATCATGTATTAATCATCAAATTATGAAATCATTACAATAGAAAAAGCTTGAGGATTACCACATGCAACAATCCCTTCTTCTTCCTATCCTATCATGAAGCCTTGCTTCTGAATCTCTAATTCAAATCATCAATTCTCCATTCTCTTAGCCATCCCCAAATCATCCCATAAATCCCCCATCTCTGATCTCTGTTTTCATTTAAATAGAGAGAGATCAGAGAGAAGTTACAATAAGGATAAGTACAACATGATTCCTATTACAAAATTGGTTTGCTTCTAACCATTTGATTAACGAGAACAAGGCGAATTTGGCTTTGCAGCTGAGATTTGGAGGACGGCCGCAACAATAAATCTGAGAAAATCGTGCTCAAAGAACCCTGTGTTTCTCTCAGTAAAAGCCGAATTTTGGCAAACCGTTCTTAAAAAAAAGTTAATTGGGTCCGTTCTGGACAAAACCCATGTTCCGGATTTTCCAGATTCTGCTTCATTTTCTCATAATCGCAACCGCAAAACTGTCTCTTCTTATTCCAGCGAATTTCTGAGTTGGCACTTTTAATGATCAAATCTTCAATCTGGAAATTATCTTGGAGGCTAAAAATGGCGAATAATGTTACAACTGATTTATTAAAACTATCATTGATAAAATCATGCATAATCATCAATTTATTAGAAATAAAGGAGAAGAAATAATATTCATTCATAAGAGCATAAATCATTATAAAATGGATTTAAATAATAAATTATAATAAATGACGTGATGAAGAATGGTAGAAATGGGTGGAATAAGTGTTCAAAAGTGATAATAATAATGGCATATTAACGGCCCAACACACATCTCGTTTCCTCTGGTCCAGGATCGAGACTGCTTCGAAATACCATCTATGCAAATGGAGCTCACTGGCCATCCCCAAGGAACTTGGGGCATGGGGCCTACTAGATCAAAGAATTTTTGGCTTTTCGTTGTTGATTAAATCTTTCTGGAGGGTGTTGCATTGGAGAGGGATTTGGCAGGATGTATTTCTGGACAAGTATATGAAGGAATATGACATTGAATCCTTATACAGAAACACATGACAACACAAAACTAGAGGATTGATGATCTGGAGATCTTTTATAAAAATCATGGACTTGTGGTGCATGGGAATTTGGCAATGGACAAAAAATTCTTATTGGAACATATAAAATAAAGGGTGTAAATGTTGTTGTACATATTAGCGGACATACATTCACACTTCTACATCGTAGAGGATATATCTATTTCAACAAGACGATCAAAGAATGGAAGACAGGATGCCCGATTTGGACAGATGCGACAAAATTGAACTTGGGGGGATCAAGTGCTGAGGAATGGAAAACATATGTAAAGAACCTGAGCTTGGTAAGTTTGTGTCACAGCGAAAGCGAAGACTGCATAAATTGGGCTAGGAGAATAGCTACAAATGCACCCATCGTGGCGGAAACATACAAATCATTGTCGGCACAAATTTACAACCCACAGGAAATGTCACGATTCTCCAAAATTTGGAAGTGGCAAGTTCCCATCAAAATCATCCTATTCTCATGGCTGACATGGAGGAACAAGATAATTACATGGGACAACCTAATGGAAAGGGGCCACTCAGGTCCGGGTTACTGTGTATTCTGCAGGGCAGCATCAGAATCTGCCAATCACATTTTCTTTACATGTCCAATCACCAATACAATTTGGGAATGCATATCAACTGCTCTCCAGATCCCATACAAGAGAACCAACAACCTTGAAGATTACATAATGAATTGGAACACTGTTACAAAAGATTACAAGGAGTTACCCCTCTACATCATTTGGTAAATTTGGAAGGCGTGCAACCATCAATTGTTCGAAGGAAAGAAATATAACATCAGTTGGATTTGTCACAAGGTAATAACATGGATTAATGTTATCACTCAGAAGACTGTTCACGCAACTAATCTTTCTCATAGATTGAGTCCTTCATTGATTAGTCTCCTAGCTGGTATTTTCGATGAAGCTACACAACTGGGTGGATGTGGATGTGGAGCAGTACTTTAGATAGACAAAAGAAAACAATATTATCTGCATTGGAATGGAGGCATAAGCACCAACACAAGAGATGAAGCAATCGCATTATGGGGTTTACTCTGGTTTACACAAAGAAAGAAATTAAATTACCTACATATCTATGGTGATTCCAAATCTCTCATTGATGGAATCACGGGACACTTATATTCTGATCCCCCCACACTATCGGGTTGGATGAAGAGAATAAAAGACATATTGGGATCACTCACATCTATAGAGAAGCCAACAAGGAGGTAGAAAAATTGTCAAAGGAAGGCATTAGAGAGCCCTATGGATACATGAATTTCAAATTCACGGTGGACAACACTACACGGGAAGAGGGTCTGCTCAATCTTCTGTGACACTTTTTGGTCACAACAACATTTCCTTTCTGCTTTTTTTTTGTATTTTCGAGTTAGTATAAATTCATGTTTTATGAAAGTATAGTGATATACAATCTTAGAGACTTTTATATAAGAAGATGAAGATATGAATGTCTGCTAGTTTAAAGGAAATTCTTGTTTCTTAGTCTCGATATATATAGCTATCTTTACATATGGCACCAATTTCTACAATTTACATGAAAATGCAATACACATATATTGGGTTTATTTTGTGAATGATATAATTAAGTTATTCTTTAACTATGGATATTATTAAAGAAAAAAAGTGATGTGATGTAGTTATTTTTTAATTATAAGATAAGGTGATATGATTGGGTTATTTTTAATTACATGATATGAGAAAGCTTACGATAAATAAAGAAAAAGAGTGATATGATTAGGTTATTCTTCAATTATATGAGACCATGGGTATTAAAGAAAAAGAGTGATATGATGTGGTTATTTTTTAATTATATGATAAAGTGATATGATTGGATTATCTTCAATTATATGATTGGAAAAACCTTAGAATAAATTAAAAAAGAGTGATATGATTAGGTTATTCTTTAATTCTATGATACAATGGGCATTAAAGAAAAAGAGTTATTCTTTACTTACATGATAGGATGATCAGCATTTTCCAATTAAAGAGAGCGAAATTGGAAGTCATAGCAACGATTCAGCTTTTGAACTCCTCTATTTTAAAAACAATTATAACAACGATTCAGCTTTTGTCCAGAGAGAGAGAGAAAATAAATAAAAATGAACATTGCCATTTGAATATGAAGCATAGTACAAAGCGTTTCATAAATGTAACAATAGAGTTCGATAAATTTAAGCAGTGTTTGTTTGTTTGACTGATAAATTGAATATGTTTCCTATTTTTTTCCTCAGAAGAATCCATCACGTCAAAAACTGTGGTCGACTCTAGGGTATTGGCCCACCAGTTCAACCGGCTTAACGAGATTGAAGGAAATCCTCACGGAAGGAACATAGGCTGCTTCTCTTGGGTACGTATTCACTTCGTGTTTCCTAATTTGTTAAATTTCAAAACTCAATCTCAATTTATATAAACTTAGATCGATCTAATAGATATTGATATTAGGGTTAGAGTTTGAAATAATTTTAAGAAATATGTGTGTTTTTTTTTTTCTTAAAGATATAGTTATATTTTTTAGTTGATTAATTTAATTAAAAAATATCATAAATTTTATTATTTATTATTTATTTAATAATAAAATCAAAATTTTAAATAAATGAGGTATATCTTTCTTAATTTTAAATTCATAATTTTTTTTTTCACTATTTATTTTAAAATAATATATATATATATATATATATATATATATATTTCAATAAAATATAATTACTTTAATTGAAATATACATTTTTCTATTTATAATATACTAAATTTAAATTTAATTATAAATCAATATTATTCTTTTTTTTTTAACTAAATCAATTAAACGTAACCTAATTACATAATCTACAATTTAAAGATTCATGGAGTTGTTGAGTTGTGTTATATTTTTTCACGACTGGTTCACGTAGTTAACCGGGGGTTAGAGGGGGAGTGCAGCCCCCTTTTGTTGCACCGATTGTGTAGCCGGGGGGGTCACAGGGGGTTTGAGGTGTACGGAAAATTTTGGTTTTGGACCCTATGTTAGGTTGGGCAAACCCACCTATGATTTTGTGCATGATTTTTGCACATGTTTTTTTGGACACAATAGTTTTCGGTCCATGGTATTGGATGCTTCGGCATATATAAATATGTATTATAACATTGAAATGAACATAATGAAAAATCACACTGGTAGTCCCGGTTTTGGGATCCAGGGGAAAATCTCTGTGTATATGTGTTATGCTCTCGCATTGTTTATTTTCTGTGTTTTAGAATTCGTATGTAGGTAATTTCTGTACGGGGTTAAAACTTACATTTGGTATTAAAGCAGTTTTGGCTTCAAGGGGACTTCTTTGTTGCTGAGGGGTTGCGCTTGGGCCTGTGGTAGACCTTGTTCAGTGGGACATCTGCGAAATCAATTCTGGTGGTGAAAGAAGATGGTGAGCAGTGAAAAGATAGAGATCGAGAAATTTAATGGTCAAAGTTTTGAGTTGTGGAAACTCAAGATGGAGGATCTGTTGGTGGATAAAGATCAGTGGATCGCAATAGATTCGGGTACTAAACCAACGGGAGTGTCCGATGAAGAATGGAAGAAGTTGGATCAAAAGGCAAAGAGCACAATACGATTGTATGTTTCAATTTTAGTATTGTTGAATGTATCAGTGGAAGCTACGACGAAGGCTTTGTGGGACAAGTTAGGGACTTTGTATCAATCTAAGTCTCTAATGAATAAACTATTCCTACGGAAAAAAACTGTATAACCTGAGGATGAAAGATGGAGACTCGGTGACAGAGCATCTGAACGGATTTAATATTGTAGTAAGTCAGTTAGCATCTGTTGATATTAAAATTTCAGATGAAGATAAGTGCATCGGTTTGTTGTGTTCTCTACCAGATTCATGGGATAGTCTCGTTATTGCAATAGGTAACAATGCAACTGCCTTGCAGTTTGATGAAATAGTCTCATCCTTGCTGGCGGAGGAAATGAGACAGAAAAATATGGAGAGCCAGAATGGTGATGTCTTGTCTTTACGAGTACGGTCTCATAACAGAAACAAAAATAACTCATCGAGTGGGAGATTTAAATCTTCAGGAAAACCTGTAAAGGCGGTGTGTTGGAAATGCGGAAAGGAATGGCACTACAAAAGGGACTGTAAATCTAAAGCTCCTGATAAAGGAAAGGGATCTGATGATGCTCTTTCTGTAGAGGCGAAAACCACCTTAGATGAAGGTGGGATGTGTACTTGGCTTCTTCAAGTACACATGTAGATCATGAGGCATGGTTGATTGACTCAGGTGCATCATTTCACTTCACTCCTCATAGAGAGTGGCTCTGCGAGTATGAGAAATACGATAGTGGTGATGTCTTCTTGGGGGATGACACGAAGGCTAGAATCGTTGGTTGCAGAAAAGTAAAATTGAAGTTGCAAGGTGGAAGGGTTAGAACACTTCTAGGTGTTCTGCATATTCCTGCATTAACCAGAAATCTGATTTCTGTAAGCAAGCTGGATGATGCAAGGTTAAAAACAATTTTCGAGAAGGATACCTGCAAAATGGTTTGGGGAGCACTGGTATTGATGCGGAGAGTGCGAATTGGAACTTTGTACAAGCTGCAAGGTAGCACTGTTATTGATGGGTGCAACAGTTTTGTGGTTCCTGAAAGTGGAGCAGAAAATCTAGTGGTCTCTGGAGAGAAGACCATGTTGTGACATCAAAGGCTTGGACATATTGGAGAGAAGAGCCTTCGAATACTTCATGGTAAAGGTATGGTAGAAGGTATGAGTAATAGCTCTCTGGATTTTTATTTCTGTGAAAATTGTGTATATGGGAAGCAGAATCGGGGGAGTTTCCCCTCTGGTAATAAGAGGGCGAAACAGATTGATGTGTTTGGATCTGTGAAGGTTCCATCACTGGGTAAGTCTGTGTACTATGTATCATTTATAGATGACTTCTTAAGGAATACATGGATATATTTCCTTAATAAGAAATCTGAAGTCTTTGACAGGTTTAAATAATTTAAGGTTCTCGTGGAAAATCAGACAGAGAAGAAGATAAAGGTGCTGAGGATAGATAATGGTGAAGAGTTTTGTAGCAAGGAATTTGAAGAATTTTGTAAGAAGTGTGGTATAGCATGGCAAAAGACTACTCCATATATACCTTAGCAAAATGGAGTTGCAGAAAGAATGAACAAGACATTGATGGAAAGGGCAAGAAGCATGCTCAGTGGTGTCGGGTTAGGACAGGATTCTGGGCAAAGGCGGTGGATACTGCATGTTACCTGGTCAACAGGTCACCTTCATCAGCGTTGGAGGATAAGACTCCACAAGAGGTATGCACTGGTAAGAAACCCTCTCTTTCACATCTAAGGGTATTTGGATGTGATGCATATGTACATGTTTCAAAGGAGAAACGAAACAAATTAGATAGTAACTCTGAAAAGTGCATCTTTATTGGGTATAAGGATGGTTTAAAGGGTTATAAGCTTTGGAACCCAGTAACAAGGAAGATTGTGTACAGTCGAGATGTGGTGTTTAGAGAGGTGAAAGATGTTATTAAACATGAAGTCCAACCAAAGGAACCTGAGAAGATAGAGTTTGAGCTAAAGGAGGAAGAATTAGACTCTACAGCAGAAGAGGAATCAGAAGATGAAGAGCCACAAACTCCAGCTGTGAGAAAATCAGTTAGAGAAAGAAGGCAGCCAAAAAGGTATAGTCCATCTGCTTTCTGTTCAAATTTGGCTTTGTCTGTGACTGATGATGATCCCAGAACTATGAAGGAAGCAGTGGATTCAGAGGATGGAATACTCTGGAAAGAGGCCATGATTGATGAAATGGTATCTTTGCACAAAAATGAGGCTTGGGATCTAGTGGAGTTGTCAGTTGGAAGGCAACCCATGGCACCAAATGGGTGTTCAAAAAGAAGACAAATGCAGAAGGAAAAGTGGAGAAATACAAAGCTTGGTTGGTAGCGAAAGGTTATTCCTAGGTGCTGAGAATTGATTTTGGTGATATTTTTTCTCGTGTTGCCAAGGTAACTTCTATTAGATTACTTTTATCTGTTGTTGCTGCTTTGGATTTTGAGGTAGAATAGATGGATGTGAAGACACCATTTCTTCACGGGGATCTGGAAGAGGAAATCTACATGAAGCAACCTGAAGGCTTTGCGATGAAGGGTAAGAAAAAATTGGTACGCAAGTTAAAGAAGTATCTGTATGGGTTAAAATAGTCACCAAGGATGTGGTATCAGAAATTTGATACATTTATATGGGGACTTGGCTTCACTAGAAGTAAAGTAGTATCACTGTGTATATTTTAAATTAATTGGTGACCGTGTTATTTATTTGGTCATGTATGTGGATGATATGTTGCTGGTTGGAAATGACAAAGAAATTATCCAGGATTTGAAGACCCAATTGTCCTCCAAATTCGACATGAAATATTTTGGTGCTGCAAACTATATTTTGGGCATGGAAATTAAAAGAGATAGGGAAAAGAGGAAGCTCTGGTTAAACCAGAGAAAGTATGTCGAGACAATACTGCAGAGATTTAATATGCAAGATAGTAAACCGGTGAAGGTTCCTATTCTTGTAGGTGTGAGGTTATCTACTGAATAGTGTCCCAAGACACAAGAAGAGGAAGAGCACATGTCCCGTGTTCCATATGCAAATGCAGTCGGTAGCCTGATGTATGCAATGGTCTATACTAGACTAGACATTGCACATGCAGTGGGAGTATTGAGTAGGTTTGTGTCAAAACCAAGAAATGAGCACTGGACAGTAGCGAAGCGGGTTTTCAGGTATTTGCGTGACACTAGTGATTATGGTTTGTGCTACCAAGGAAGATCAGGATTGGACAGAATGTTGGATATTCGTGGCTTTGTTGATGCAGACTGGACTGGAGATCTGGATCAAAGAAGATCTTCAAGTGGGTATGTGTTTAACCTATTTGGAGGTGCAGTCAGTTGGATGAGTAAGAAACAATCTGTAGTGGCACTATCAACTACAGAGGCAGAATACATGGCAGCCACTCATGCAAGCAAGGAAGCAGTTTGGTTGTAGAGATTGTGTTCAAGTATGGGGTTAGTATAGGGAGCTATAAGGATAGATTGTGACAGCCAAAGTGCAATTTTCTTGGCAAAGAACCCCGCATATCATTCAAAGACAAAGCACATTGATGTCTAGTATCACTTTGTGAGGGATATGATAGAAGACAAAAAGGTGTTGCTGATAAAGGTGGACACTTTGAAGAATGCTGTAGATGCATTGACAAAATCTGTGAGCTCTGAAAAGTTCTCTTGGTGTAGAGAGACAATGGGCGTTTTAGGGGTGGAAAAATGGCTAAGCTCTCTTGTGGCCCCTTTTGGAAAGAAAACAACAAGTGAGAGAATATTGGGTTGTGTTATATTCTTTCGACGACTAGCCCACATAGTTAACTGGGGGGTTAGAGAGGGGTGGAGCCCCCCTTCGTTGCGCCGATTGTGTAGCGGGGGGGGTCACAAGGGGTTTTAGGTGTACCCATAACCCCACTTTATGGGGTCCGGGGTAGCACCATGGAAAATTTTGGTTTTGGACCATATGCTATGTTGAGTGGACCCCCCTATTGTTTTGTGCATGATTTTCGCACATGTTTTTTTGGACGCGTTGGTTTTCAGTCCATGGTATTGGACGTGATAGTTTTCGGTCCATGGTATTGGATACTTCGGCATGTATAAATATGTATTATATATGTATTATAACATTGAAAGGAACATAATGAAAAATCAAGTTGGTAGTCCCGGTTTTGGGATCTAGAGAAAAATCTTTGTGTATATGTGTTTTATGTGTTATGCTCTCGCATTGTTTATCTTCTGTGTTTTGGAATTCGTATGCAAGTAATTTCTGTACGGGGTTAAAACCTATAGGAGTAAAATTGAAATGATCCAAAAGTAATTCATTACCTACAACCTCAAGGTAATACTCCCTACTTTATTCTCTTAATTGAGGCTAGCCTTTCTCCCATTAAATGCATGACTATATTTAAGTATTTGATGTATAAGGAGAGGTTGTACAACATGGAAGCCAAGAGACTCCAAATAATTGCTTCTAGCTCTAGCCAAAACCAAGCCAAGAGACTACAAATAATGGCTTTTAGCTCTAGTCAAAACCACCTTCAAGCTAGGATAGCATAAGGATGCCAAGTCCTAGCTCGATTACTTCCAAATTTAAAGATAAGTTGTGGAGTGATAAGGAGTTAGAGGGGAAAAGAAAGTTAATATACTATAAGGAGCTTATCAACCCCACGATTGCTAACCAGAGAATCACCTTTATGTCTTAACCAATGTTAAGAAGAGAATGAATATTGCAAGGATTAGAACTAATTCTCATAATCTCCGGAGTGAAACCAGATGTTGGTCTATTCAAAGAATATACCTCATTTTTTATATTAAGAGAGTTGAAGATGAAAAACACTCTCTCTTGGATTGTGGAGCCCTTACTCACATCAATTCTTATTTCCAAATTATACACTCTCTCTTGGATGGTCCAACCCTTACTCACATCCATTCTCATTTCCAAATCATTTTCCCCACTACCAACATCATGGACTTGTTCAGTGACCAAAATGACAGTGATAGCACAACGCTTCTCTCTTCTTTTTTATCACAGAAATAAAATTTTAAATAACCCCAATTAATAATGTTTTTCCTAAAATCCCATAAACCAAATCAATCTTAGTAAATGATAATTGTCATCATCATACATATGAATAAAGTTCAAAACATTCTAATCCTAAAACAAATTCAAATTACCATATAATTTTTTATTTTTTATTTTCATAAATATAACAATAAAAAACTTCCCATCTCCTCATTCTCGACTGTAAACTGATCGTCATCGTAATAAGCATTAAATACTACATCCTACTCCGCACCCCACCACACAGATAATTACTTTAATTGAATATATATCTTGTTGTTTTCAATATGCTAAATTTATAATTTAATTATAAACCATGTTTAAAATTCTAAATTAAATGATTGCTTAAATATCTATAAAGTTAAATATATTCTAAACCTAAAATAATATATCTATCTGTTTTCAATACACTAAATTTTAAATTTAATTATAAATCAGTTTTTAAATTTTAAATTAAATGGTTGCATAAATATGTATATATTTAAAAATATTCTAAACTTAACATAAACTTATAAAAAAAATTAAATGTAAATATGTTTTCCTTCACTATTATAAATATGAGTATAAAAGACTTCGAATCTCTGATTGTGAACTGTAAATTGTGCCTCATATCAATGAGTATTAATTTATAGGAAATAATTAAAATTTAATATAAAGTTATCATTCATAGACTTCGAATCTCTTGATTGTCGACTGTAAATTGTGCTTCATAGTAATGAGTATTAATTTATACGATATAATAAAAATTTAATCTAAAATTTTCTCTATGTGATGGTATTCAGAAAGATATTGCTCAAGGAAAGATAAATATCTTTCAGAGCATTGTGAGTGGAATATCAGAGGCACACCGGGCTGCTGCATGTCTTCTTGTGGTTGCAAATATTTTGGAAAGATACGAAACTACCATTTCTGAGAATAAATATGAATGCTTGTGTGTATTGGAGGAAATGTATAACTTGGCCCACCGTGTTAAGAGGCTTTAAGCACTACCTAAGTAGAGGGAAGAGATGAAGGCTTCCACACAAAATGCAATGGAGTTGATACTCGAAGGGTTCTTCATGTGTTGCAATCAAATTGATGCAGGAGTATCTAGCTAGGGCACCATGACTGGGTGTTGGTCTGTCCCAAGGTGGAAGGTTTTAACAATGATTGGTTTCTTTATGTTTAAAAAGTCAAAGTAGGAGGTAGGAATTTGTTTGCTTTTTAATTTCAGTTTCAGTTAGGGTCATTGTCTTGTCTGTCTTTAATAAACAATAGTTATATAACTGTTTCTTTCATTTTAGAAAAACAACAAACCTGTCAAGTATGAAATCTTGTAATGCAAATAGAACCGAATGCATAAGCAATTGCATAACTAATAGAATAGCAACTGAAAGTAACTACACACAGTTCAGGGAACTGTGAACAAATAGTATAAAGGGAAGATTGTAATTCATTCAAAAGGTTCAGCATACAAGTATGCATAATAAAAAGAGCAGACAATTTTATTCATTCGAATCCATCTGTAATAGCCATAATATTTCTTTATTGTTTCCTATTCATTTAACAACCAGAATAGTCGGTATGGTGCATGCAGACTGTCTTCTTTATTTTCTTTTCTAAAGGAACAGAACTCAAACAACAAGGACTGTACGCAAATTGCTAGAATGGGGGTTGGTGACCCATTAAGAGAAATCACGACCGAAATAGACAAGTATAACTGCGAGCAGTTCGAACGAAATGAGCCGATCCACATAGCGATAAAAGACAGAGAATAATTTCATCCATCCATCTGAACAAACACTGGTATGTCTATCTATGTTTTCTAGTCGTTGAAGAAATCACGAGTAACAACCACAGTACAGGCGTAGTTCTATTGTTTTCCTCTTTGAAATTATTAAAAGTAGTCAAGGAAACCGCACAAGAATTCCAAGCACAGTTCGAGGGAGTCCAAACCAGAACGAGAGAAATAACAGTCGAGCAACCACATTTAGAACAGAGGTAACTTAAAGTAAATGAATTCTCTGTAATTGCTTTCCATTATAAAATGAAATGCCTATATATACATAACAGGGTCCGAACATAACCCTACAAGCAGTCACAAAGCCTAACGTCCAACAAACCCTAGACAAGGGTTTTGGGACGGCTTCCATTTAATACAAATTTACAAACACAAAGTAGCGAAACACAAGAAAGACTACATTAAATCGACCCAGGATGCTTGACTACAGCAGAGGGACATCCACGAACAAGTATTGAGGAAACTGAACCATCAGAACCTACAGGCCCTAACTTTAAAAACAAAATTGATGACGGTGACAGAGCCTACCAAGCAAAGGCCGAGGTGACTACGCCAGACACGCCCATTAGCAAACCCCCAACCTGCAAGTGAACCAAGACAAGATTGTGAGCATAGTTGTCGACCATGAAAGGAAAAAGAAGCGAATAAGTGCATACACAGAGAGGGATTCTTTTCCTTACCTGGAGGGTTCACAACGCAGATAGAGCGCAGGCCATTGAGCCACAAATCTCAGTACCGACTGAGACAAAGGAGCGAGTTCATTTAGAGATAGAACAACTAAAGGAATAGAGTAAATCATGGATGGAAGAAGTTACCTAAAGTGAAGTCAAAAATAGAATAGTGCCACTGCTTTGCAACCTGGATGCATGCACAAAACCACTGAATTTAACCAGCAAAACAACCTCATAACAAACAATGACCATGGAATAAAGATAAGGTAAGCAGCTGCATGAGAATTATAAACGTATACTCACACAGGCAACAGAACTACCATTTTGTGCACAAAGAGCCAAGACCACAAGTTACCCAGGTAAATGCAGGTGCCATACTCTCAGGCAGAGTAGCCCCTGACTGGCGCGCACATAGTCGCAGCGTAGCATCATACACAGGCAGCATAAGAATTACCAGAACAAACCCTCGGCACCAAGAAACGAAGAGCAGAAATGACCGAGCAACAATAGGAGGAAAGGTTTTGGCAAGAACCGAGGAGCGGGAAATGCAAACCAAGGCGCCAGTACAGTGATAATAACTACAGTCATAATTTCCACCTTACCAAAGTCCAGAAATATCCGAAGTTAAGTCACAAACCACAACTATTTAATCCACAGCTTAATCATTGTTTAAATCATTTAATCAGTGGTTAACATAATACTGTGTTAATTCAAATCTTTATTGTGCGGAACTGTGCGGAGTGTTGGGTTGGTCCCATCATAGTGGTATCAGAGCAGGATTTGGAATTGGCTTGAAAAGTGGAGGTAGGAAGGCGAGGTCGTGGAAGAGGTGTTCAGAGGATAGCAGAGGAAGGACTGAGAAAGGAGCTGAAGATTCTTACTGTGCGTTTAGAGGCGTTGAAGCAGGGAGAAGAAGGGATCCAGAGGTAGGTGATGATAGCAAAGAAGCTGTAGCGACAACAGATGGATCGGATGAAGAAGGACTAGAAATGAGGCTGTTGAAGTTGGTCTTATTAGCAAGCAGCAAACCCAAACCAGAACTCCCAAATTATGACGGCAGCCTGTCCACAGAGGTTCTGTTGGACTAGATCAGCGAGCTGGATAAGTATTTTGAGTGCAAAGAGATCAGCAAAGACTGTAGAGTCAAGTTCACTGCGACAAAGTTGAAGGGACACGCAGCCCTGTGGTGGGACAGTGTTCAAACAAAGAGAAGGAGACTGAACAAGTTGTCAATCAAAAAATGGTCCAGGATGGTGGCAAAGTTGAAAGGCAAATTTCTACCTAAGGATTACCAGATTGCATTACACAGGCAAGTGCAAAATCTGAAACAGAAGGGGATGACAGTAAGGGAGTACACTGAAGAGTTTTATCGAGTGAACTTAAGGGCTGGTTATACAGAGGACACCCCGAAGAAAACAACCAGGTATGTAAATGGTTTAAGGTTAGAAATCTTAGATGAAATTAGTATTCTTTCTCTGAAAAACATTGAAGAAGCATATTAGAGTGCTACGAAAGCAGAGGAGAAAATTGTCAGAAAACAAAATGCTAGGAGAGGACGGGGAACCGACAGAGGAAGAGGACAATCTTATGGTAGCGGGCGAACTGCTAGCAGTAATGAAGAAGGAAGCATTTCTAAAGCTTTCGGAATAGCAGGAAAAGGTGACAACACAAGAGGTGGTATGCCATATCAGCAAGGCGGGGGAAATGGCCGAGGCAGAGGAGCTGGTTTTCAATGTTACAGGTGTCACAAGTGGGGACACAGATCATTTGAATGCCCTGAGGCAGAACAAGTTGGACAGAGGGGTGCATATGTCGCACAACTAGAAGAAGCAGAGGCACCTCCCCAAGAAGCAGAGAATGCTCCAGAAACAGGGGAAGCCCTAGTTTTGAACAAGGTGTTGTTGAAACCAGCCAAAGAAACAGTTGAACAAACTCAGTGGAAAGCTTTGTTTCAGACGGTTTGTAAGTCACACGGTAAGTGCTGTAAGCTGATTATTGACAGTGGAAGTACAGATAATTTGGTGGCCACAGAGATGGTGGAAAAGTTGGGGTTGAAGCGATTGAAACACCCCACTCCTTACAAAGTTTCATGGCTACAAAAATGCCATCAATTGCTGGTAGATGAGCAATGTGAAGTGGAGTTTCATATCGGCAGATATAAGGATAAGGTCATTTGTGACATAATGCCAATGGATGTATGTCACATACTGCTAGGCAGGCCATGGCAGTATGACAGGAAGGTGGTACATGACGGGAAGACAAACTGTTATAAGTTTGTCAAAGATGGGATCAAGCATACGCTTGTGCCCATCAAAGATGAAGAGACAACGGGAACAAGTGAGACAAGAGTATTGTTAGTAAGCGGAAAACAGTTTCTGAAACAAGTTGAGGACAACGAGGTAAGCTATGCTATTGTAAGAAGAGCAAAGACGGTACTGCTACACACAGAGGTGTCAGATTTGCCCACAGAAATTCAACAGATGTTGCAGGAGTTTACCGATATAGTGGTGGATGACTTGCCAGATAAACTGCCCCCCAAAAGAAGCATAAGTCATCATATTGACTTTATACCTGAAGCAAGTTTGCCAAATAAGGCAGCATATCGGATGAGCCCCAAAGACAATGAGGAGATTAGAAAGCAGGTGCAGGAACTACTAGACAAAGGGTTGATAAGGGAGAGTTTGAGCCCTTGCACAGTTCCAACGGTTCTCGCTCCCAAGAAAGGAGGAGAATGGCGGATGTGCACAAACTCAAGGGCCATCAACAAGATCACCATCCAGTACAGGTTTCCACTGCCACGGATGGACGACATGATGGATTGCCTAAGTGGGGCAACATATTTTTCTAAGATAGATTTAAAGAGTGGGTATCATTAGATTCGAATTTGAGAGAGGGATGAGTGGAAGACAACCTTCAAGACTAGCGAGGGACTGTATGAGTGGCTGGTTATGCCATTCAGACTAAGTAATGCACCCAGTACCTTTATGCGGTTAATGAATGAAATGTTGAAAGAATACATCATGAAGTTTGTGATAGTGTATGTGGACGACATATTAATTTTCAGCAAGACAAGGGAGGAACACTTTCGACATGTTCGAAAAGTGCTGCAAAATTGCAGTAGAATAAGCTACTGATAAATTTGAAAAAGTGTAATTTTCTGCAAAAAGAGTTGGTTTATTTGGGCTTCGTAATAGCAGAAAACGAGTTGAAGATGGATCCACAAAAGATTGCAGCGATAGTCAATTGGCCATCCCCGAAAAGCTTATTTGAGGTATGTAGTTTTCATGGGCTGGCGAGTTTTTACCAGAAATTCATAAGAAATTTTAGTGAAATCTGCGCACCTATGTTGGACACTATCAAAAAGGCCAGTCAACCTTTTCGATGGACTGATGCAACAGAGAGGAGTTTTCAGCTACTAAAGAAAAAGATCACAGAGAGACCAATCCTGAGATTGCCATATTTTAAAAAGCTTTTTCAGGTTCACTGTGATGCTAGCAGTACAACTATTGGAGCTGTACTTAGCCAGGAGGATAAACCTGTTGCATGTTTCAACGAGAAGTTGAATGAAAGCAGGCAGAAATATTCATCCTACGACAAGGAATTCTATGTTGTCGTCCAAGCACTGAAGCATTGGAGACACTATTTGCTGGGGAATGAATTTGTTTTTTTCTCGGATAATTCTGCACTGTAGTATGTGATGCAACAACACAAACTGAATCACAGACATGCCAAGTGAGTAGAATATTTGCAGAGTTTCACCTTTGTGTTGAAACACATCAGCGGGTTGGCCAACAAGGTGGCGGATGCATTGAGTAGGAGGGTCTTACTCTTGCAAGAGAGTACTATACAAGTGTTGGGTTTTGAGCACTTGAAAGATTTATATCAGACTGACACAGATTTTAAGGAGGCTTACGAAGTGTGCCAGAATCCTTTGGTCAGAGACAATAGTCCACGGTTGGACTATAACTTGCAGGAGAAATTGTTGTTTATAGGAGGATAGCTATGCATTCCTGACTGCTTGATGAGAGAGAATATTATTCAGGAGAAGCACAATGGAGGCCTAGCCGAACATTTTGGCATAGACAAGACACTAGAGCAGCTCAGCCATTTTTACTTTTGGCCAAAAATGTGAAGGGATGTACAGCGATTCATGACCAGATGTAAAGTGTGCCAATTAGCAAAAGGTCACAGTCAAAACACAGGATTGTATACATCATTGCTTGTTCCAAGTAGACCGTGGGACTCAATCAGCTTGGACTTCGTCTTAGGTCTACCAAGGACATAGTGGAGTTATGACTCGGTGATGGTAGTAGTGGACCGGTTTTCGAAGATGGTGCATTTCATCCCTTACAGAAAAACCAGCAATACCACTTGCGTGGCCCACTTGTTCTTTACAGAGATTGTTAGGCTACATGGTTTGCCTAAATCTATTCTTTCTGATAGGGACGTGAAGTTCACAGGGCACTTTTGGCGCACCCTGTGGAAGAAGATGGATACGCAGTTGAGTTATAGCTCTGCTTATCACCCGCAGACCGACGGACAAACAGAGGTGGTAAACAGAAGTCTGGGGAATCTGTGACGAAGCTTGATTGGTGAGAATTTGCAGATGTGGGATCGAGTACTTGCCCAGGTAGAGTTCGCTTATAACGACTCGCCCAATCGTAGCACGGGTTGCAGTCCTTTTCAGATCTTGTATGGCATGCATCCTCATGGAGTGCATGAGTTGCGAGATCTAGGACATCTGGAAAGGTGAAGTGCAGATGGGGAATATTTTGCTAATGCAATGAGAGATTTGCATGAGCAGGTGAAAATTAAATTACAGGTTGGCAGCCAAAAATATAAACATCAAGCAGATTTGAAACGAAGAGAAGTGAAATTTAATGCGGGAGATGAAGTCCTCGCGCATTTGTGCAAGGAACGCTTCCCTAGAGGTGCATACAACAAGCTGAAGTACAAGAAGATAGGTCCCTGCAAAGTTCTCCGGAAATTTTCAGCAAATGCCTATGAGATACAACTGCCACCAGAGATAGGCATTTCACCCATCCTCAATGTAGCAGACCTATTTCCCCACACTGCTGACCCAGAAGAAGAAGATAGAACCACACGGCCTACATGGGACACCCAAGATGGAAGTGAAACTTGGATGAGACAAATTCCTTATGTTCAGCCTCCTGAGATCGAGAGAATCCTCGACACTCAGGTGGCCAAACAAACTCGGCGGAAGGAGTATCTGCAATATCTGGTCAAGTGGGAGAACCATCCTATTAAGGACAGTTTGTGGCTTGATGCCAGGCAAATAGAGAAGGCGGGTTTTTCAGTCGAGAAGCTCATAGACCAGAGTCATGATTTCTTTTTACCCCAGGAGCCTGATGCAGGAGCATCCAACTAGGGCACCATGACCAGGTGTTGGTCTCTGCCAAGGTGGAAGGTTTTAACAATGATTGGTTTCTTTATGTTTAAAAAGTCAAAGTAGGAGGTAGGAATTTTTTTTATTTTTTATTTTTTTAATTTCAGTTTCAGTTAGGGTCACTGTCTTGTCTGTCTTTAATAAACAATAGTTATATAACTGTTTCTTTCATTTTAGAAAAAACGACAAACATGTCAAGTATGAAATCTTGTAATGCAAATAGAACTGAATGCATAAGCAGTTGCATAACTAATAGAATAGAAACTGAAAGTAACTACACACAGTTCAGGCAACTGTGAACAAATAGTATAAAGGGAAGATTGTAAATCATTCAAAAGGTTCAGCATACAAGTATCCATAATAAAAAGAGCAGACAATTTATTCATTCGAATCCATCTGTAACAGCCATAATATTTCTTTATTGTTTCCTATTCATTGAACAACCAGAATAGTCGATATGGTGCATGCAGACTGTCTTGTTTATTTTCTTTTCTAAAGGAACAGAACTCAAACAACAAGGACTGTACGTGAATTCCCAGAACGAGGGTTGGTAATCCATTAAGAGAAATCATGACCGAAATAGACAAGTATAACTGCAAGCAGTTCGGACGAAATGAGACAATGCACACAGCAATAAAAGACATAGAATAATTTCATCCATCCATCTGAACGAACATTGGTATGTCTATCTATGTTTTCTAATCGTTGAAGAAATCATGAGTAAACACCATAGTACAAGCATAGTTCTATCTTTTTTCTCTTTGAAATTATTAAAAGCAGTCAAGGAAACCGCACAAGAATTCCAGGCACAGTTCGTGGGAGTCCAAACCAGAATGAGAGAAATAACAATCGAGCAACCACATTTAGAACAGAGGTAACTTAAAGTAAACGAATTTTCTGTAATTTCTTTCCATTATAAAATGAAATGTCTGTATATACATAATAGGGTCCGAACATAACCATACAAGCAATCACAAAGCCTAACGTCCAACAAACCCCAGACAAGGTTTTGGGACGACTTCCATTTAATACAAATTTACAGACACAAAGTAGCGAAACACAAGAAAGACTGCATTAAATTGACCCAAGACGCTTGACTACAGCAGAGGGACATCCATGAACAAGTATTGAGGAAACCGAACCATCAGAACCTACAGACCCTAACTTTAAAAACAAAATTGATGATGGTGACAGAGCCTACCAAGAAAAGGCTGAGGTGACTACACCAGACACGTCCATTAGCAAACCCCCAACCTACGAGTGAACCAGGACAAGATTGTGAGCATAGTTGTCGACCATGAAAGGAAAAAGAAGCGAATAAGTGCATACACAAAGAGGGATTCTGTTCCTTACCTCGAGGGTTCGCAGCGCAAACAGAGCATAGGCCATTGAACCACAAATCTCGGATACCGACTGAGACAAAGGAGCGAGTTCATTTATAGATAGAACAACAAAGGGAATAGAGTAAATCATGGACAGACGAAGTTACCTGAAGTGAAGTCAAAAAGAGAAGAGTGCCACCGCATTGCAACTTGGATGCATGCACAAAACCACTGAATTTAACCAGCAAAATGACCTCATAACAAACAATGACCATGGAATAAAGATAAGGTAAGCAGCTGCACGAGAATTATAAATGTATACTCACACAGGTGACAAAACTACCATTCTGTGCACAAAGAGCTAAGACCACAAGTTACCCAGGTAAATGCAGGTCCCATACTCTTAGGCAGAGTAACCCCTGACCGACGCGCACATAGTCACAGTGTAGCATCATACACGAGCAGCATAAGAATTACCACAACAAACCCTCGACACCAAGAAACGAAGCGCAGAAATGACCGAGCAATAATAGGAGGAAAGGTTTTGGGAAGAACCGAGGAGGGGGAAATGCAAACCAAAGCGCCAATATAGTGATAATAACTACAGTCATAATTTCCACGTTACCAAAGTCTATAAATATCCGAAGTTAAGTTACAAACCACAACTATTTAGTCCACAGCTTAATCATTGTTTAAATCATTTAATCATTGGTTAACATTATACTGTGTTAATTCAAATCTTTATTGTGTGGAACCGTGCGGAGTGTTGGGCTGGTCCCATCACAAATCAACTCCTCAGAATTTTCCAAGCGAGTACCCGGCAACAAACTCAACGAAATTGAACAATGGATTCTAAAATTCCTATGCATGATTTCTAAAACACTCACAACGAATGTCTGAAATTCCTGTATGTATCATGGAGGTGTCCTCGTTAAGGCCAGCTTTTATGTTTAAGCTATATTTCTGCCTCTGAAAGTCAAATTTATTGCCACTGAAATTAAACTAATCGCAGGTTTTTGTTAACGTATGCGAACAAGGAGGAGCTGCTTAAATTTCAAGGTAAGTTAAAGAGAATGTCAAAGCGTATGGAGAACAAAATGGGTATATGTATTTACGATGCCAATGAGTGTAGGATGGAGCGTCCGCAAAAACCATGCAAGCGAGTGAACATATCCTGAATATGCTGGTAAAAGCAATTGGTTTTTGAAAAGAAAGTATTAGTATATGGAAGTTTGACATACATGTATTCCAATTCTACTATTGTGGAAACAGTGGGAATTGAAGAACCATTGCATGAAGTTGTAGAAATATAATTTCAACTGCGTGTGTACAACGCCCAAAACCGCCGCAGCGAAACCATAAACCACCTGACGCATTTCGGACCGCCTTTTGGTGTGAAGTGGTTTCCGAACAGTCGACTCCGATGCAATGAAATCTTGACGCGCGTCCAATGCATTTTTCCTTCCGTACAGCTTTATCGGAGCCTAACGTTCAGCATGAAAGGGGCTCCCGAAATCGCCGTCAACCGTCCGATTCAGCTCAGCGCTCTCCGCCGTCCATCAATCCAACCTACATTAATCGAGATTGCGTGGAGTGAAATAAAAGTTTGGTTGACCGCAGATTTTTCATTAAGGCATTTAATAAAACTGTCATATGCGTAGGTAAATATTTAAGATTTGTTTTACGGCATGTATTATTATATTTTTTTTGTAGTTGTTAACATATATGAAAAATGTCCACGATATGTTTTTGTCTGTGTTGACTTTTGTTAAAAAAGACTTGAGGTGTGCACAACAGTGCAAGAGTGAAGGTGTTAATGAAAAAGAATGAAGACCAGTGTATAATGCAAGGGTGAATATCGCACAGTAGTGCGTAGAAGAAGAAAGAGAGTTTTTGTATGACTTTGTATTTTTTGTGATATGCACAAAAGTGCGAGCTGCGAAGAACAGGGGAGCAGACATATAATGTTTTTTTAAGGAAGCATATGTAAAAATTGTTTTACAACAGTATATGTAAAATGTTTTTACACCAGTAAATGTAAAAGGGATTTTTACACACCAGCAGTGTAAAATCTCAGGAGGAGACAGAGTTTTCTTTTGTTGGTTGAAATATATTTTTTGTGAATCCCTCTGAGTGAAAGAGGAAGAAATATGTATCAGGCATTTTTATTTTAATGAATACAAGCATTTTTATGGGTATGTAATACTCTGTTCTCAACAAAAAAAATTTAAACTTCTCTGTGCAAAAAATCCTGTAGAGAAACAGAGCATTGTCTTTATGTGTGTTCAGTTTGTTTGTTTTTGGGATTTTACCAGAAAAATCCCCAACAGTGGTATCAGAGCCAGGTTCAGGGTCTTTGAAGGTGTGCAAGAAGTTGAAGAAAGGAGTTCTTTTGCTACAACAGCTTCTCCAGCAAAGAGAAGACTCAGTCAACAAAAGATTCAGGTATTCCTCAAAGTTTTCTTTTTGTTACTGCTGAAGAAACAGTCAGTTTTTTTAAAATACACAGTCAAGAAATTGAAGCATAGTTGATGATGCAAGGAATGGCTAGCACAAGCACAAGCATGGGTATGTTTAATACCCAGCTCGCACAGTTTAATGGGAAAAACTATGACTATTGGGCAATAACCATGACAACCATGTTTGCCTCACAAGATTGATGGGAATTAGTTGAAGATGGCTTTGAAGAACCAGCAGATGAAAATGTGTTTAATAGATTAACTCAGGCAGAAAAGGATCTGCTGAAGAGCAATAGGAAAAGGGATTCAAAAGCCCGTGTGTTGTTGTATCAAGCAGTGGACCTGAGTGTGTTTCCAAGGATAGCAGCAGCTAAGACATCCAAAGAAGCATGGCAAACCCTCAAGACAACCTATCAAGGCATGGAAAAAGTGAAGACAACAAAACTACAGTTGCTGAGAAAAGATTTTGAGAATCTGAGCATGAAGGAGTCAGACAATATTGACTCATTCTTCACACATGTGATTGGTCTGGTCACACAGATGAGAACTCATGGAGAAACCCTTGAAGAAAGGAGGATTGTGGAGAAAATATTGAGGGTCTTACCCTCAAAGTTTGATGTGATTGTCACCACCATAGAGGAAACAACGGATCTCTCAAACTTTTCAGTTGATGAGCTTCATGCATCACTGATAACACATGAGCAGAGGTTGAGTAGAAATGAGAACTCATCTCTAGAGCAAGCCTTCAAGACCCAGATGTCTTTTGGAAGAGGAAGAGGTCAAGGCAGAGGAAACAAGAGAGGAAGAGGCAGAAACCAAAACAGAGGTGGAAGGAACAGCCCAGCAAATTCTCAAGGAAGAGGCAGCAATCCAAATCAAAACCAAGGCCAAGGCAGCAGCCAACAAAGAGGACAACATCATGCTCAAGGACAAAGGTATGAAAAATCCAATGTCCAATGTTATTACTATAAAAAATATGGGCATTATGCCAATGAATGTAAAAAGAAGTAGCATGACATGACTAATAGATCTAGTGCAAACATTACTAGAGAAAACATCAGCCAAGATAATGTGTTGTTAGCTTGTAATATCGCTGAAACAAATAGTGAAGACATATGGTTTTTAGACTCAGGTTGCAGCAACCATATGACAGGAAACATAGCCCTCTTTTCTGCTTTAGATCAGAATGTGAAATCACAAGTCACACTAGGAACTGACAGCAAAATTTCTGTTATGGGAAAAGGAGAAGTTAAAATATTTACAAAGAAGGGTGAGAAGAAAACCATAGCAGATGTCTACTATGTTCCTGGAATGAGATATAACCTCTTGAGTATTTGACAGCTTGTTCAAAAAGGTTACAATGTTTTCTTTGAAAATGATGTATGCACCATCATGGATATAGCACCCAGCAAACGATGCATTGTTGAAGTGAAGATGACAAGGAACAGGATGTTCCCTCTCAGAATAAGGGCAGATTTGAAAAACAAAGAAGTAATTGCAGCAGTCATCCAAGAGGCTTTCCAAAGCGTGCCAAAGGATGAAAATTGGTTGTGGCATTTGAGATTTGGACATCTCAACTTTGGAGGTCTTAACTTGTTGAGCAGAAAAGGAATGATAAGAGGATTACCACTGATAGAGAAACCGGACAGCCTTTGTGAAGGTTGTATCTTGGAGAAACAACATAGAGAAAGTTTTCCATCAGGGAAAAGCATAAGGGCAAAAGCACCCTTAGAGATTGTCCACTCAGACTTATGTGGACCAATGCAAACTCCATCATTAGCAGGCAGCCAATATTTCCTAACATTCATTGATGATTTCACCAGAAAGACTTGAGCTTATATCCTTAAAAACAAAAGTGAAGTGTTTGAAAAATTTAGAAATTTCAAAGCACTTGTGGAAAACCAAAGCGGGCTGCGCATCAAAGTTTTGAGAACTGACAGAGGAGGTGAGTATATCTCAGAGGAATTCCTATGTTTTTGTAGAGAAAATGGAATTCACAAACAGTTTACAGCTAAGTACACCCCACAGCAAAATGGAGTTGCTGAAAGGAAGAACAGGACCATCATGGATATGGCGAGGAGCATGTTGAAGGCAAAGCATTTGCCAAATGATTATTGGGCTGAAGCTGTAAATTGTGCAGCTTACATTTTGAACAAGTGTCCTACAAAAGCAGTCATGAACAAAGTGCCCGAAGAAGCATGGAGTGGGAGAAAGAAAGGTGTCACCCACTTGAAAGTTTTTGGATGTGTGGCCTATGCACACATTCCAGATCAGCTAAGGAGGAAGTTGGACAACAAAGGGGAGAAATGTATTTTCATTGGATACAGTGAGGAATCCAAAGCTTACAGATTGTATATCCCATCCAACAAGAAGTTTTTTGTCAGCAGAGATGTTCAATTCATTGAGGAGGAAGCTTGGGATGGAAGCATAGAGAAAACAATGAATGTTAAAAACTGTTTGTCTCATGATGAAGATGATGAGGAGATGGCTGAAATACATCCCCAAACAGCAGTGCCAACACAAGGACAGCAAGGGACACCATTGAGAATAAATGAAAGTGCTTCTCCAAGCACACCACAAGGTGGAAATTCAAGTGCATCTTCAAGCACTTGCACACCAAATGAAAGAGGTAAGAAGTTTAGAAATCTAAGTGACATTTATGATGAAGGAATGAATTCCTTATTTGCTTTGTATTGTCATGTTGATGATCCTATTCATTTCGAAGAAGCAATTAAGGACAGGAAATGGATAGAAGCTATGGATGAGGAAATCAATGCCATAGAGAGAAACAAGACATGGGATTTGGTTGAGCTACCAAAAGGTAAAGAAGTCATTGGAGTTAAATGGGTCTACAAGACCAAGAGCAATGCTGAAGGCAAAATAGAAAGACACAAGGCAAGGCTGGTTGTCAAAGGGTATAAGCAACAGTATGGGAGAGATTATGAGGAAACTTTCGCACCGGTTGCAAGAATGGAAACCGTGAGAGCAGTGCTGTCCATAGCAGCTCAAAACAAATGGAAAGTTTACCAAATGGACGCGAAGTCAGCATTCCTAAATGGAGTGTTAATGGAAGAGGTTTACATTGAACAACCTCTAGGCTACGAAAAGAAAGGTGAAGAGCACAAAGTGTGCAAATTGAAGAAAGCTCTTTATGGACTGAAGTAAGCACCAAGAGCATGGTACAGTAGGATAGATTCCTATCTACTGGAAAATGGATTTGAAAAATGTGAGGGTGAACCCACCGTCTACATCAAAGAAAAGGATGGTAAAATTTTGATTGTTGTCTTATATGTTGATGATGTGATTTTCACAGGTAATGATGATCATCTCATTGAGAATTTCAAATTAGTCATGAAGGAGGAATTTGAAATGACTGACATGGGTTTGCTAAGATACTTTTTAGGAATAGAAGTATATCAAAATGAAAATGGAATTTTTATCTCACAGGCAAAATATGTAAATGAAGTGTTGGGCAGATTTAATATGCAAGAATGCAAGGCAGCAATCACTCCCACAGTGATGGGATTAAAACTCAGCAAAGAGGACAACAACAAGGATTTTGATCCTAGTTTGTACAAGAGCATTGTTGGCAGCCTCATGTATTTAACAGCAACTAGGCCTGATATAATGTTTGCTGCTAATTTAATTTCCAGATTCATGGAGAGGCCAAAGGAGGCACATTGGCAGGTAGCAAAAAGAATTTTGAGGTATGTCAAAGGTACCAAAATGTTTGGAATTTTATATATTGTCTCAGAACATTAAGATTTAATTGGATACACTGATAGTGATTGGTCTGGAAGTGTAGATGATCAGAAAAGCACTTCCGGTTATGTTTTTCATATGGGCTCAGGAGCCATTTCATGGGCTTCTAAGAAGCAATCCATTGTAGCATTGTCTACAGCAGAGACTGAATATGTGGCAGCTACAGCAGCAGCATGTCAAGCAGTTTGGATGAGAAGAATGTTAAGGAGCTTAGGCCAAGAGCAGACAAAAGCGACAGTGATTTTTTGTGACAATAGCTCAGCTATTGCATTGTCAAAGAATTCAGTGTTTCATAAGAGAACAAAACACATTGATACAAGGTTTCACTACATTAGAGAATTGGTGAACAATGGAGAAATTGTCTTAGAACATTGCAGGACTTAGGAACAGGTTGCAGACATTTTGATAAAGCCATTGGATCAGAAAAGCTTTGAATTTTTGAGGAAGTGTCTGGGTATGACTGATAACCCAGCAGTTGAAATTAAAGGGGAGTGTTGAAATATAATTTCAAATGCGTTTGTACAACGCCCAAAACCGCCGCAGCGAAACCATAAATCACTTGACTCATTTTAGACCGCCTTTTGGTGTGAAGTGGCTTCCGAACAGTCGACTCCGATGCAATGAAATTTTGACGCGCGTCCAATGCATTTTTCCTTCCGTACAACTTTATCGGAGCCTAACGTTCAGCATGAAAGGGGCTCCCGAAATCGCCGTCAACCGTCCGATTCAGCTAAGCGCTCTCCGCTGTCCATCAATCCAACCTACATTAATCGAGATTGCGTGGAGTGAAATAAAAGTTTGGTTGACTGCAGATTTTTCATTAAGGCATTTAATAAAACTGTCATATGCGTAGGTAAATATTTAAGATTTGTTTTACGGCATGTATTATTATATTTTTTTTGTAGTTGTTAACATATATGAAAAATGTCCACGATATGTTTTAGTCTGTGTGTTGACTTTTGTTAAAAAAGACTCGAGGTGTGTACAGCAGTGCAAGAGTGAAGGTGTTAATGAAAAAGAATGAAGAGCAGTGTATAATGCAAGGGTGAATATCGCACAGTAGTGTGTAGAAGAAGAAAGAGAGTTTTTGTATGACTTTGTATTTTTTGTGATATGCACAGAAGTGCTATCTGCGAAGAACAGGGGAGTAGACATATAATGTTTTTTTAAGGAAGCATATGTAAAAATTGTTTTACAACAGTATATGTAAAATATTTTTACACCAGTAAATGTAAAAGGGATTTTTACACACCAGCAGTGTAAAATCTCAGGAGGAGACAGAGTTTTCTTTTGTTGGTTGAAATATATTTTTGGTGAATCCCTCTGAGTGAAAGAGGAAGAAATATGTATCAGGCATTTTTATTTTAATGAATACAAACATTTTTATGGGTATGTAATACTCTGTTCTCAGCAAAAAAATTTTAAACTTCTCTGTGCAAAAGATTCTAGAGAGAAACAAAGCATTGTCTCTGTGTGTGTTCAGTTTGTTTGTTTTTGGGATTTTACTTGAAAAATCCCCAACAGAAGTTATCCAAGTTTTAGATTCGGAAAGTGAAACAAATGTAGTGGCAGTTATCTTGCATGGTTTCGGCAAAATTGGAAAAACTGTTTTTGCTGATGCTGTGTTTGCACGAATTTATATAGAAGGTTGTAAATATTTAATCGTGAGATTGGATGATATAACATCAAATCCAGATATAGTAGAGCTACAAAAATGCATATTAAAAGATTTGAGCATAAAAGCACCTATGTCAATGACAAGAAGAAATTGGGCATCTAGTGTTGGAGAATATTAGAATATTTGAGGATGGACAAAGAGACATTGGTCGCATGTTAGAGAAAGAGATTGCATTCATTTATATCGACAATGTTGTGCACGGAGATCGTCTAGAACAGATTTTGCCTAGGGACATGAAATCTGCAAAAAAGTTGAGATTACTTATTACTGCAAGAGACATAAATGAATGCACAGGGTGCAGAATGGAAAAGAAAGTGTATGCTACAAAATGCCTTTCCAAAACAGAGGCCATGAATCTTTTGAGGAAAGAAATGAATGGGGATCACATGAATGAAACCCAAATGGAGCAGATAGTAAAGACATGCGGTGGAGTTCCAAAACTGTTGACACTGGTAGCAGGATTCATACGTTCCGATGAGGACAAACTGAAAGCTTTTCGTATAGTGATGGAAGACGCAGAAAAATTGAAAGGTAAACCTTTTGGGAATATAGATCGCTATGTCTTTGCATTTGACAATCTGCCTGAAATATGCAAGGATCCATTTCTGGACATCTGTTTCTATTTCAGTGGATGGGATTGGGACACAGTGGCAGATATTGTGGGACAGTCTAAACTGGATATGCTTGAAAAGAGAGCTCTTGTCACCAGAGACACAAACAGGACTGTAAAGATACATGATATCATTTTGACAATTGGCCTCAACAAAGGAAATGGAACGAGACACACATTCACTGGTGCAAGTGCACATCAAATTCAGGAGTTTTTAATGGTTAAGGTAACTAATCTTTCTTCTTGAAAATATATCATCTATACAAATCTATTTCCTAAAATGTTTAGGTCAATCCTTATGATTCACTCAATTATACTTATCAACTGATTGCAGGACCTCCAAGGAATCAAAGGTCTCTGGTTTAGTAGAACTAAAGATCCATTCTATATATCTGCACAGAAATTAAATTTAATGTATAATTCACTGAGAATTCTTGCACTTGGAAATTCGACAAAAGTGGAAGAAACATGTAATAAAGCATTTGAGAAGCTTGTATTTTTCCAAGGAGAAATTCCCTATCTTCCTTTCAATGTGTCATGGTCAAAGGAGTTGAGGTATTTAAAATGGCAACCCCAAGATTTGAATTTACTAAAGGAGGTAATAAGTCTTCTTCACATATTTCATCCATTGTTCCTTTACTCATTCTTTCTTGAAAAGAAAAATATGAATTTATTCATCGTCATGGTTTTGACAATTGAATGCGTTATTTCCAGATGCCCTCCAGTCTGAAACACATGGAATTGGATGGAAAACTACATTCCTATGACTTTGAAATCTTCTCCAGTGATCTTCAACAGCTTAGAAATCTGAGGATACTCAGACTAACCCACTTTGCAGGGCTGAAAAAGCTGCCTGAAGAGTTGGGTGATCTACTAAATGGATTAGAAGAACTCACTCATTCATATAACGAATCAATAGAGGAATTGCCCAGCACAATTTCAAAGCTTCAATTTTTAAGAATATTGAGAATGGATTATTGTTCGAGTTTGAAGAAGTTGCCAAAAGATTTTGGATCATTGACTTCTTTGCAAGAACTCAATCTTTCATACTGCAGTTCTATACCAGAACTACCAAGATCAACGATAGAGCTTCAATCTTTAAGAAGGTTAACTCTTTCATATTGTACATCTATACAGGAGTTACCAAAATCAATTTCCAAGCTTCACTCACTAAAAGTATTGAGAATGGATCACTAAGTTCTTTGGAAGAACTCAATCTTTCAAATTGCAAATCTATTAAGGAACTATCAGTATCAATTTTAAAGCTTCAATCCTTAAGGATAGTAAGATTGAATTATTGTTCAGGTTTGGAATGGTTGCCCGATTTTGGGGTATTGAGATCTTTACAGGAACTTGAATTGGAAGGCTGTGAGAAACTAGAGCTGCCACAGAGAGAGCTCCTCGCCCCTCTCCTAAGGAACATTGGAACTTCCAAGAAGCTTTCAGGAAATTAGAGTATCTTTTTCCTGTCCAGTACTAGGGGAGCGGACAAGAAAAACGGTAGAGCAAGAAGTTTGTAAAAAAATGAAGGAGGTGGCCTCTCCAATGCCTTCTCCCAGCTTTTTTGTTATGTAATGGATATACTTATGCTACCATAATTCAATTGCAATGAGCATAGCAATGCTTTGTTTCTTGGTTTATTCAATGTAGTTGAATTTCTTCTGCGACAACCCTCGTTTATTGAATATCATGGCTCTCTTTTCGGTTTATAGAATATCGTTTCTTCTTTTGCGACTTAAATAAAGCTGCTTTCACTTTCGACTTATCTCTTGCTGCGTTTTCTTGTCCCTGTGACAAAACAAACATGTTTACGGTTATTATTACTGGTGCACAACTGCGCTTGCTCGAAAGCATTATATTTGGCGGGAAGCATTCTAACCCTGCATTATTAGTGCATTTGAATTTGAATTTGATGGGAATAATTTTTAACGAGAGCTTTGAAATATCTCAACAGTCCATATGTTTAAATCCAATACCTCCACCATATAATCCAAATGTTTTTTCCAATGCACCACAGAGAGTTGTAATGTAAGGATTGTTGAGCCAGAGCATTGTATATTGTGGTAATTCTATTATTTCAAGAGAGCAGTTTTGGAGACCTATTTTTGGTTGTTTGAGAATGGGAAAGTGATTTTCTTTAGCTTTGTAGCAGAGCCGAGGAGTAGTATTAGAAGTTGGAGACATGGTGAATTCCAACATCACATAATAGAGCAATCACTAATTGGAAATTAGCCTGGAAACGTATCCCAAGCTAAGTGGACTTCATTATTATCAACCTGCAATTCCTTGTTTTTTTATTTGTTGCTATTTATTTATTCATTAAGTTAAATCATTCATATTTAATGCAATTCAATCAATAATTTTTAATGTAATTCAATCAATAATTTTTAAATCACAAAATAGTAGCAAGGAAAAAATTACTTGGAAATATTTGTTCCATAAAAAATGAGATTTATTAAAATAATAATAATAATTAAAAAAATGTAATTTAAATATTTTATTTTTTCATATTAAAATAATAATTAAAAAATGTAATTTAAATGTTTTATTTTTTCATATTACTAGGTAAATTTGAAATGTTTTATTTAAAATGTAATAAAAAATAGTTAAAATAATAAATTGAATTATTAGATTTGGTTTATGTTGATAATAATTATCAACATAATTTCATATGATTTATAAAAAAAAATACAGAAGCACTAGAATATTTGTTTATAGAAAGGATATTCTTAAGTTAAGAATAATGATAAGTTATCACTTTTAAAAATATATATAATAATTTAAAAAACATAAATACTTATTTATTTGTTTTTATGATTAGAATAAAATCACAAAAATAAGAAAGTGATATGATTGGATTATTTTCAATTACATGATAGGAGAAAGCTTAAGATATATGATATAATATATTTGTTTTTGGTTGATGACATTTTAACTTTTGACATTACCTCTAAATCTCTACATCATATATTTATTAGGTATGGTGCGGCATAAGGATTGATAACAAATGGCAGCAAATCATTTGTATACTACTCAGCTGGAAACATTATGGATATTGATTACATAGCTAATATATTTGGAGTTTAGAAAGCACCTCTGGAGGCAGGATTCTCCTATTTGGGCTTCAGGCTCAAGCCTAATTGCTACGGGGTAAGAGATTGGATGTGGCTGATTGACAAATATAAGAAGAAATTGAGCACATGGAAAAACTAATTTTTCTCCTTAGGGGGCAGATACATACTCACACAAGATGTCTTACAACAAATTACTGTGTATTGGGCACATCTCTATATCATCCCGACCACCATTGCCAACAAGAATAAGGCAATCACATCTCGTTTCCTCTGGTTTGGGATCGAGACTGCTTCGAAATACCATCTATGCAAATGGAGCTCAATGACCATCCCCAAGGAACTTGGGGGATAGGGCCTACTAAATCAGAGAATTTTTGGCTTTTCGTTGTTGATTAAATCTTTTTGGAGGGTGTTGCATTAGAGAGGGATTTGGAAAGATGTCTTTCTGGACAAGTATACGAAGGAATATGACATTGAATCCTTATATAGAAACACATGACCACACAAAACTAGAGGATTGATGATCTGGAGATCTTTTATAAAAATCATGGACTTGTGGTGCATGGGAATTTGGCAATGGACAAAAGATTCTTATTGGCACATATAAAATAAAGGGTGTAAATGTTGTTGTACATATCAGCAGACATACATTGGCACTTCTACATTGCAGAGGATATATCTATTTGAACAAGACGATCAAAGAATGGAAGGCAGGATGCCCCGATTTGGATAGATGCAACAAAATTGAACTTAGGGGGGATCAAGTGATGAGGAATGGAAAACATATGTAAAGAACATGAGCTTGGTAATTTTGTGTCACAGCGGAAGCGAAGACTGCATAAAATGGGCTAGGAGAATAGCTACAAATGCACCCATCGTGGCGGAAACATACAAATCATTATCGACACAAATTTACAACCCACAGGTAATGTCACGATTCTCCAAAATTTGGAAGTGGCAAGTTCCCATCAAAATCATCCTATTCTCATGGCTCACATCGACGAAAAAGATACTTACATGGGACAACCTGATGGAAAGGGGCCACTTGGGTCTGGGTTATTGTGTATTCTGTAGGGCAGCATTGGAATTTGCCAATCACATTTTCTTTACATGTCCAATCACCAATACAATTTGGGAATGCATATCAACTGCTCTCCAGATCCCATATAGGAAAACCAACAACCTTGAAGATTGCATAATGAATTGGAACATTGTTACAAAAGATTACAAGGAGCTACCCCTCTACATCATTTGGTAAATTTGGAGGGCGCGCAACCATCAATTGTTCGAAGGAAAGAAATATAACATTAGCTGGATTTGTCACAAGGTAATAACATGGATTAATGTTATCACTCAGAAGACTGTTCACACAACTAATCTTTCTCATACATTGAGTCCTTCATTAATTAGTCTCCTAGCTGGGATTTTTTATGAAGCTGCACAACTGGGTGGATGTGGATGTGGAGCAGTACTTCAGATAGACAGAAGAAAGCAATATTATCTACATTGGAACAGAGGCATAAGCACCAACACAAGAGATGAAGCAATCACATTATGGTGTTTACTCTGGTTTACACAAAAAAAGAAATTAAATTGCCTACATATCTATGGTGATTCCAAATCTCTCATTGATGGAATCATGTAACACTCAGATTTTGATCCCTCCACACTATTGGGTTGGATAAAGAGGATAAAGCACATATTGGGATCACTCACAACATACACTATCACTCACATCTATAGAGAAGCCAACAAGGAGGCAGACACTTAATAGATGAATTTAGTATCCATTGATGGGTTCTAAACTGGTTGGGTTGGGGTTATATGTAGTGCCCATCAGAATACCGTAGCGTAGCGATAAACAGAGGTTGCTTGCCTGTTGGGGGCTAGATCAAGAAAGGGGATCCAGATCAAGAAACCCTTCAGGGCTAGGAGAAAGGTTGCTAGAACCCAGCGGCTTGCTTGATGGCAGGGATTTCAAGAGCCCTATGGATACATGAATTTCAAATTCACGATGGACGACACTACACGAGAAGAGGGTCTGCTCACCCTTATGTGACACTTTTTGGTCACAACAACATTTAATTTCTGCTTTTTTTGGTATTTTCGAGTTAGTATAAATTCATGTTTTATGAAAGTATAGTGATATACAATCTTAGAGACTTTTATATTAGAAAATGAAGATATGAATGTCTCCTAATTTAAAGGAAATTGTTATTTCTTAGTCTCGATATATATAGCTATCTTTACATATGGCATCAATTTCTATAATTTATATGAAAATACAATACACATATACCGGTTTTATTTTGTTAATAGAATAAACATTTTTTCTTCTGAAAAAATACGAAAAAAGAATGATATAATTAGGTTATTCTTTAACCATGGATATTATTAAAGAAAAAAAGTGATGTGATGCAGTTATTTTTTAATTATAAGATAAGGTGATATGATTGGGTTATTTTTAATTACATGATAAGCTTAGGATAAATAAAGAAAAAGAGTGATATAATTAGGTTATTATTTAATTATATGAGACCATGGGTATTAAAGAAAAAGAGTGATACGATGAGATTACTTTTTAATTATATGATAAAGTGATATGATTGGGTTATATAGGAAAAACCTTAGAATAAATTAAAAAAGAGTGATATGATTAGGTTATTCTTTAATTCTATGATACAATGGGCAATAAGGAAAAAGAGTTATTCTTTACTTACATGATAGGATGATCAGCATTTTCCAATTAAAGATAGCGAAATTGGAAGTCATAACAACGATTCAGCTTTTGAACTTCTCTATTTTAAAAACAATTATAAAAATGAAGATTGCCATTTGAATATGAAGCATAGTACAAAGCGTTTCATAAATGTAACAATAGAGTTCGATAAATTTAAGCAGTGTTTGTTTGTTTGACTGATAAATTGAATATGTTTCCCATTTTTTTCCTCGGAATAATCCATCACGTCAAAAACTGTCGTCCACTGTCGGGTTTTGGCCCACCAGTTCAACCGGGTTAATGAGATTGAAGGAAATCCTCACGGAAGGAAGAGAGGCTGCTTCTCTTGGGTACGTATTCACTTTGTGTTTCCTAATTTGTTAAATTTCAAAACTCAATCTCAATTTATATAAACTTAGATCGATCTAATAGATATTGATATTATGGTTAGAGTTTGAAATAATTTTAAGAAATATATTGTTTTTTTATTTTTTATTTTTATTAATTTAAAGATATAGTTATATTTTTTTAGTTAATTAATTTAATTAAAAAATATTTTAATAATTTAAAATATTATGTAGAAATCAAATTTTATTATTTATTTAATAATTAAATTAAAATTCTAAATAAATGAGATATATTTTCTTTTAATTTTAAATTCATATTTTTTTAAATTCATTTTATTTTTTTCCACTATTTATTTTAGAATATTATATATATATATATATATATATATATATATATAATTTTTATAAATTTCAATAAAATATAATTACTTTAATTGGAATATACTAAATTTAAATTTAATTATAAATCAATATTGCTTTTTTCTTTTTCTTTTTTAATTTTAAATTAAATCAATTAAAACGTAACCTAATTGCATAATCTATAATTTAGAGATTCATGGAGTAAGATTGAAATGATCAAAAGCAATTCATAACCTACAACCTCAAGGTAATACTCCCTACTTTATTCTCTTAATTGAGGTGAGCCTTTCCCCCATTAAATGCACAACTATATTTAGGTATTTGATGTATAAGGGGAGGCTGTACAACATGGAAGCCAAGAGACTCCAAATAATTGCTTCTAACTCTAGTCAAAACCAAGCCAAGGGACTCAAAATAATGGCTTCTAGCTCTAGTCAAAACCACCTTCAAACCAGGGTAGCATAAGGATGCCAAGTCATGGCTCGATTACTTCCAAATTTTGCGATAAGTTGTGGAGTGATAAGGAGTTAGAGGGGAAAAGAAAGTTAATATACTATAAGGAGGTTATCAACCCCACCCTTGCTAACCAGAGAATCACCTTTATGTCTTGACCAGTGCTAAGAAGAGAACAAATATTGCAAGGATTAGAACTAATTCTCATGATCTCTCGAGTGAAACTAGATGTTGATCTATTCCAAAGAATATACCTCATTTGTGATACTAAGAGAGTTGAAGATGAAAAACACTATCTTGGATTGTGGGGCCCTCACTCACATCAGTTCTTATTTCCAAATCATACACTCTCTCTTGGATGGTCCAACCCTTACATCCATTCTCATTTCCAAATCATTTCCCCACTACCAACATCGCGGACTTGTTCAGTCACCAAAATCACAGTGATAGCACAACACTTCTTTCTCTCCTTTTTGATCATAGAAATAAATTTTTAAATAACCCCAATTAAAAGTGTTTTTCTTAAAATCCCATAAACGAAATCAATCTTAGTAAATGATAATCATCATCTTCATACATATGAATAAAGTTCAAAATATTCTAATCCTAAAACAAATTCAAATTAACATATTTTCATTTTCATAAATATAACAATAAAATACTTCCCATTTCCTCATTCTGGACTGTAAGCTGATCGTCATCGGAATAAGTATTAAATACTACATCCTACTCCGCACCCCACCACACACATAATTACTTTAATTGAATATATATCTTGCTGTTTTCAATATGCTAAATTTTAAATTTAATTTGCATAAATATGTATAAAGTTAAATATATTCTAAACCTAAAATAATATATCTGGCTGTTTTCAATACGCTAAATTTTAAATTTAATTATAAATCAGTTTTTAAATTTTAAATTAAATGGTTGCATAAATATGCATAAAGTTAAAAATATTCCAAACTTGACATAAACTTATAATAAAAAAATTAAATGTAAATATGTTTTCCTTTACTATTATAAATACGAGTATAAAAGACTTCGAATCTCCTGATTGTGAACTGTAAATTGTGCCTCATAGTAATGAGTATTAATTTATAGGAAATAATTAAAATTTAATCTAAAATTATCACTCATAGACTTCGAATCTCTTGATTGTCGACCGTAAATTGTGCCTCATAGTAATGAGTATTAATTTATACGAAATAATAAAAATTTAATCTAAATTTTCTCTATGTGATGGTATTGAGAAAGATATTGCTCCAGGAAAGATAAATATCTTTGGGAGCATTGTGAGTGGAATATCAGTTCTACCCTGTTTCTGGTATGCTTTTATTAGTTCTTCACATTTTATCTTGGAACGCTTAGCCTCCTCACAACAGAGAACAATTTATCCTGGAAGCATAGCCTCCTCACAACAGAGATGTCTTATGCTCTTTTGACGACATGCTGAAGGTTTTTTTAGGTCATTGATTTGATCTTTGGTCCCCCTTCGGTTTTTTTTTCCTGTATAAAGCTTGAATAGGCACTGCTCATGTTTCTGGCAGCTGCTATACATTTGGTCCATTTGTAATGCCCATTATATTTGCTCAATATAATATCATGCTGATTTTTTTCGTCTGAAAAAATATCAGAGGCACACTGCTGCTGCATGTCTTCTTGTGGTCACAAATATTTTGGAAAGATACGAAACTACCATTTCTGAGAATAAATATGAATGCTTGTGTGTATTGGAGGAAATGTATAACCTGGCCCACCATGTTAAGAGGCTTTAAGCACGACCCAGGTAGAGGGAAGAGATGAAGGCTTCCACACAAAATGCAATGGAGTTGATACTCGAAGGCTCCTTCATGTGTTGCAATCAAATCAACTCAAAATTTTCCAATCTCAACTAAATTGAACAATGGATGTCTAAAATTCCTATGCATGATTTCTAAAAACCTCACAACGGATGTCTGAAATTCCTGTATGTATCGTGGAGGCGTCCTCGTTAAGGCCAACTTTTATGTTTAAGCTATATTTCTGCACCTCTGAAAGTGAAATTTATTGCCACTGAAATTAAACTAATCGCAGGTTTTTGTTAAAGTATGCGAACAAGGAGGAGCTGCTTAAATTTCAAGGTAAGTTAAAGAGAATGTCAAAGCGTATGGAGAACGAAATGGGTATATGTGTTTACGATGCCATTGAGTGTAGGATGGAGCGTCTGCGGCAACCACGCGCGAACATATCCTGAACATGCTAGTAAAAGCAATTGATTTTTGAAAAGAAAGTATTAGTATATGGAAGTTTGACATACATATATTTTAATTCTAATTCCACTATTGTGGAAACTGTTGGCTCCTTGTTAATGGTGGTGTAGAAGGTCAATGCTCATTGTGTGTTTAGTGGCATGTACTTAAATTTAGTGATGTGTTTGTTTACTAACACTTGTAGGTTTTAGTGTAACGGCAATCGTGCCTCCAACAAGTGGTATAAGACCCAGAAGTCTCAAGTTCGAAACACACTGGGCTCGCGTTGGGGGGAGATTGTTGGCTTCCCGTTAATGGCTGTGTAGAAGGTCAACGATCCCCGTGTGTTTCGTGGCATGTGCTTAAATCTAGCAATGTGTCTGTTTACTAACACCCGAAGGTTTTGGTGTAACGACAATCGTGTCTCCAACAGAAACAATCAGAATTGAAGAGCCATTGCATGAAGTTATCCAAGTTTTAGATTCGGAAAATGAAACAGATGCAGTGGCAGTTATCTTGCATGGTTTCAGCGAAATTGGAAAAATTGTTCTTGCTAATGCTGTGTTTGTACGACTTTATAAAGAAGGCTGTAAATATTCAATCGTCAAATTGGATGACATAACATCAAATCCAGACATAGTAGAGCTACTAAAATGCATATTAAAATATTTGAACATAAAAGCACCTATGGCGATGACAAGAAGAAATTGGGCATCAGTGTTGGAGAATATTAGAAGATTTGAGGATGGACAAAGAGAAATTGGTCGCAAGTTAGAGAAACAGATTGGATTCATTTATATCGACAATTGATGAGCTTCGGTATTGCAACAAGAACGTTGCAACACTCAAGGCTACCGATTTTAATTATCAATCCAGGGTTCGTATAAACTTAAGAGGTATCAACACTATATGTGTAGCATAAAATGTGTCCTTCTTTTGGTGTCATGATGTAAAGTTGAAAATAATTAATACTATTTTGTATTAATGGAAAAATGGTTACACAATTTGTAACGTATCTCCTTACTTTAGGATTTGTTCCTAGAGTGCAGGAGTTTGGTTGCAACTTCCTGATTTCTAGTAACGTACTTAATGATGTAATTGCTCATTTGATGAAGTAGAGTGTACGGAGGGAGTTCTCCTTGTTTGAGTGCAGTACTCACCCGTGAGCTGTAACTCCTTCTTTTTCAATTCAAGTCTGATTTTTATCTTGGTATCAGAGCACAGAGTAGGGATAGCCTTAATTTTTTTTAGGATGCATCATTGATTACAGAACTGTAGTGGCAGTGGAGTGTACAGAAGCATTCGTAGAATCAGGTGGACTGCAGTAACACCTGAAGACAGATCTCAAATCACTGATCATCTCTGAGCAGAAAATAGGGTTGGCGCGGTTTCGTCGCGAACAGTCGCGCCATTTTTTTAGCAGAAGAAAGGGTTGGCACTGTTTATTAACGAACAGTCGCGCCATTTGGCATTGTTTTGAGAGTGATAATCGCACCAGCGCGCCAAAAAGTGCTATTGGCGCGGAAAATCAAGCCTTAATCGCGCCAATTTCGTAAGACGCATCGATTTTGTTTTCGGCGCGGGTATTTCGCCGTCGAGAAGCGCCAGCCTCTTTCTCTTTGGAAAATCTGCAATTTTTGCAGATCAGCCTTTGCCCAGTGGTGGCACTTTGAAATTTCAGATCTGTTCGGTGGCAGCAGATCGGAGTTGCCCGGTGGTGGCGCATTGGAGTTCCTGATCTACTCGGTGGCAGCAGATCAGATTTTCCCGGTGGTGGCGCATTGGAGTTCCTGATCTGTTCGGTGGCAGCAGATCGGATTTGCCCGGTGGTGGCATATTGGAGTTCCTGATCTGTTCGGTGGCAGTAGATCGGACTTGCCCGGTGGTGGCGCATTGGAGTTCCTGATCTGCTCGGTGGTAGCAGATCGGATTTTCCCGGTGGTGGCGCATTGGAGTTCTGGATCTGTTCGGTGGCAGCAGATCGGAGTTGCCCGGTGGTGGCGCATTGGAGTTCCTGATCTACTCGGTGGCAGCAGATTAGATTTGCCCGGTGGTGGCACATTAGAGTTCCTCATTTGTTCGGTGGCAGCAGATCGGATTTGCCCGGTGGTGGCGCATTGGAGTTCCTGATCTGTTCGGTGGCAGCACATCAGATTTGCCCGGTGGTGGCACATTGGAGTTCCTGATCTGTTCGGTAGTAGCAGATCGGATTTGCCCGGTGGTGGCGCATTGGAGTTTCTGATCTGTTTGGTGGCAGCAGATCGAACTTTCCCGGTGGTGGCTCATTGAAGACTTATTCATCAGAGGATCAGAAATTTTATCAGTCCAATATGAATAACAGTGATGATTACTCTCTTAAGCCAGAAAAGTCGTGGTCTATTATCAGGCCAGTAGATTATTTTCTTAAGGAGCAGCGGCTGCTGTTTATTTTGATAGGAATCGCCATCGCATCGATTTTCTTTATCCTTCAGCCTGGTTTTTTGGCTTCTAATGTTAATGAAAATGGAAGGTTTGTGTCTGACAAACCTCATTGGGTTGTTTATGAGACTCCTGTTTCTCGGTTTGCTCAGTATCATTCGGGTTCGATGGTGAATTCAGGGGCTAAAGTGCCCCTAGGTTTGAAGAGAAAGTCCCTGCGAGTTGTCGTGACGGGTGGAGCTGGCTTTGTTGGCAGTCATCTACTTGACAGGCTCATGGCAAGAGGCGACAGTGTTATTGTTGTCGACAATTTCTTCACAGGAAGGAAGGAGAATGTTTTGCATCATTTTGGCAATCCGAGGTTTGAATGGATAAGGCATGATGTTGTGGAACCCTTATTGTTGGAGGTTGATCAGATCTACCATTTGGCTTGCCCCGCTTCCCCTGTGCATTACAAACACAATCCTGTGAAGACTATCAAAACTAATGATGTGGGAATCTTGAACATATCCAGACTTGCCAAGCGTGTTGGGGCACGTTTTCTGCTTACAAGTACTAGTGAGGTTTATGGAGATCCTCTTGAACATCCTCAAACTGAAGCTTACTGGGGCAATGTTAATCCCATCGGAGTCCACAGTTGCTATGATGAGGGTAAGAGAACAGCTGAAACTCTGACTATGGGAGCAAATGTTGAGGTTTGGATTGCTCGAATTTTCAATACATACGGTCTGCGAATGTACTGTGATGATGGTCGGGTTGCAAGTAATTTTGTTGCTCAGGCTTTGCGCAAGGAGCCTTTGACAGTCTATGGAAATGGGGAACAGACACGAAATTTCCAGTTTGTTTCTGATCTGGTTGAAGGCCTTATGCGACTTATGGAGGGCGAACATGTTGGTCCTTTCAATCTTGGGAATCCTGGGGAATTTACAATGTTAGAACTAGAACAGGTTGAAGAAGGAAAGGATGACTCTAACAGTGATTGGGACATTCCATTGCTAATGGAAGAAAACAGTGAGGAAGATGAAGAGCAGGAGCAGAAACAAGAAGAAGAAGTAACAGGAAATGTAATCAATAATGCAAGCCCAGAAAAGGCTGAAATAGACAGATTTGAGGTAAGTCCCCTACCAAGGAGATCAAGTAGGAATACTCGATTACCTTCTAAATTTAAAGACTATGCATTAATGTCAAGTTCTTAAACATTGTAGAACCTGCAAATTATGAGGAAGCAAGTGAATCCGATGCATGGAGGGCTGCAATGTATGAGGAAATAGAATCAATAAACAGAAATCATACTTGGGATTTGGTTGAATTGCTTGAATGTAAAACCCCCATAGGATGAAAATGGTTGTATAAACCAAAAATAAATGCAGATGGGAGTATAGAGAAACTTAAAGCTAGACTGGTAGCAAAGGGTTACTCACAGCAAGAGGGAATAGATTTCGATGACACCTTTGCTCCTGTAGCCAAATTAAACACCATTAGAATGTTAATTTCCTTAGCAACAAAACACAAATGGTAGCTACACCAGCTAGATGTTAAGTCTGCATTTCTGAATGGTGACTTGAAGGAAGAAATTTATTTAGTACAGCCTGAAGGTTTTGTGAAAAAGGGGCAGGAACATCTTGTATGTAAATTGAAAAAGGTACTTTATGGTTTAAAACAGGCACCCAGGTTGTGGTATGAGAAAATTGAGTCATTTTTTGTACAACATGGCTTTCATAGGAGCTTGAATGATCCAAATCTGTATGCCAAGTTTAATAAACAGAGGCAAATTATTTTGATTTCTTTGTATGTAGATGATATGATCATAACAGGGAATGCTAACAATCTGATCAAAGAAATCAAATGTCACAAGTGTATGAGATGGAAAGACCTGAGAAACCTTCATTATTGCTTGGGATTGGAGGTATGGAAAGACTCTGGACAAATATTTCTTACTCAAGGGAAGTATGCCAGAAGCTTGCTGGAAAGGTTCAGAATGGAGCAGTGCAAATCAGTAGCAACACTATTACAGCAGAACTTAAAGTTGAGTAGTGACGACAGTACTAAAGAGGTGGATGCAACCATGTACAGACAGCTAGTTGGTAGTTTGATATATCTGACTACAACTAGACCAGATTTGGCATACTCTGTTAGTGTGTTGAGCCAGTTCATGTCAAAACCACTCGAAAGTCACTGGGTTGCAGCAAAAAGTGTGTTGAGGTATATTAGTGGTACTAGTAATTATGGCATTTTGTACACTGACACTTTTGATGTTATTCTAGCAGGTTTTTCAGATTCTGATTGGGCAGGTAACTTGGATGATCGAAGATCTATCACAGGTTACGCATTCAGCATTGGATCCGGGGTCATAGCATGGAGCAGCAAAAAGCAGAGCATTGTAGCTCTGCTTCATCGAGAGAAACTACAGTGAAAAGAGATATGTGTTGAATATCGTAAAACTTGTGATAACATGGCTGATATTTTTACTAAGCCTCTTGTGCGTGTAAAGTTTGAATTGTTTAGAGGGATGCTAGGAGTTAAGGCTAATCCTTTCTCCATTAAGGGGGGGAGTTGAAAATAATTAATATTATTTTGTATTAATGGAGAAATGGTTACACAAGTTGTAACGTATCTCCTTAGTTTAGGATTTGTTCCTAGAGTGTAGGAGTTTGGTTGCAACTTCTTGATTTCTAGTAATGTACTTAATGATGTAATTGCTCATTTGATGAAATAGAGTGTACGGAGAGAGTTCTCTTTGTTTGAGTGCAGTCTCCAGGTGCAATACTCACCTGTGAGCTGTAACTCATTTTTCAATTCAAGTCTGATTTTTATCTTGTAATGGAATGCATGTATTGAAGTCAAATCCTAAACTAATTGCAGAAAATGAAATGTTCGAAATAGAACATTAACCTATTGAGAGAAAGAAAGTATAAGAAAAGAGATTGAAATCAAATGCTAAAACACATCATTTTCTAACTAACTGCTAAGAGGTTTTGCTTCAAAAGAATTCTAAGTTAACATGTATGCAATTCTACTGTCCTAAGCATGCAGATTCAAACCATCAAACCTTATATCGTTGTGCGTGTAAATAAATAAAATAACTCTATTTTTCTTTTTGTCTTTTTTCATGTGAGAGTGTAAAAGCTAATCTCTTTTGGTGATGTGGTAGGTGGCTTGGAGATGATGGTGGATGGTTGGAAGGCTTGGAAGACCCTTAGGTGACCTTGTGTGGCTTATTGGAGGTTTTCCCTCAATTCGGCCTCAAAACAGGCCGTTACAGGAAAACCTATAGGATATACTAAAAACCTACAGGATCCCCTAAAAACCTACAGGATACAGCGGAAAGCAAAATGATAGATGTTAGAGGTGATGGAAAGCTTAGGGAATGAGGCAAGGAAGTGCCCAGGACCACTTCAAAACTCAAAACCAAAGTTGGAAAATGGATGGATTTGCTCAAAAACTTGGAGAAGTTTCCTTGTGAAATAATGAAATTGGTGAGCATTTAATAACCAAGAAAATCAAATCCAAATTGGATGGGACAAATTTCGTTATTAACTAGGATGTCTTAGGTCCCTATTCCAAGTGGAATCACTCAAAAAGATGTCTATTAACCCATGCATAAAAAAAATAAAAAAACATTACTAGTCGAAAATCTAAAAATTCGAGAACTAGTGAGCTAGTAAATCTAAAAAATGCATAACCAAATCAAGTGCAAATGCAATGGGGTAATTTTTGTTATGAACTAGAATGTTTTTGTGATCTAATGCAAATGGAACCAACTCGATTGAAACTTGTTAGCATGCTCTAAAAAATAGCAAAAATTTACTGTTCTTTGCTAAAAAGGAGGTCCAACAATCTAGATTTGGGAATAAGAAGACTAATCCAAACAGCTCAATGATTACTATGAACTTCCAAAGCTTTTCCAAGGATGAAATAATGCTTGTGATCTTGCAAAAGAACTTACATAAACCATTTAACTCAATCCTACAACAAGAAATCATTAATACTAAATGCAAAAATAGAAATAAAAACTAAAGATGCATGTGAATAAACAGTGAAAAGAAAGAAAGAAAATGATACAAAAGGGCTCTGAGGTTTTTGGGATGGCCAAGCCCAAGGAAATTCAGAGAACTATTGAGGAGAACAAGATTTAGAACCTGAACATGACAACAATCTTCATTATTTTCATCAATAGAATTACATCCCTGCAAGAAAATACAATGAAGCTGCAAAAATATGAGTTCTTTCCATAAGAACTCCAATGAAAATCTCCCCACCAAAATCCCTTGATTAGTCTATCTGGTCCCTTGATTAGTGGAATACATTTCTAGATTTTTTCAATCATTGGAGTTCCACAATCTGTGCCATAATTCCATAATATCTTGTTGATTTATTATTTATTATTGATCCTCCTGTAGGAGGGAACAAGTCCCTAAATTATCTTTTCCTCCAAATCTTCATAATCTGCGTAATATTCTCATAATATTCTACAAAAATAAATAATATTAAGCACAAATATGCAATTATTCATAAACCTTCCTAGTGAATATATTAAAGTTTAAAATACATTATCTAACGCAGAAAGATAGGTTTAATGTGCTGAAGAATGGTCGCATGCCTTAATTTATGTTTTAATTTAGAGGTATGGGCCTTAATTTATGTCTAATTTAGAGGCCCATCAACAATGTTGTGCACGGAGACTGTCTAGAACAAATTTTGCTTAGGGACATGAAATCTGCAAAAAATTTGAGATTACTTATTACTGCAAGAGACACAAATGAATGTACAGGGTGCAGAATGGAAAAGAAAGTGTATGTTACAAAATGCCTTTCCGAAATAGAGGCCATGAATCTTTTGAGGAAAGAAATGGATGGGGATGACATGAATGAAACCCAAATGAAGCAGATAGTAAAGACATGCGATGGAGTTCCAAAATTGTTGACACTGGTAGCAGGATTCATACGTTCCGATGATGACAAACTGAAAGCTTTTCATATAGTGATGGAAGATGAAGAAAAATTGAAAGGTCAACCTTTTGGGAATATAGATCGCTATGTCTTTTCATTTAACAATGTCCCTTAAATATGCAAGGATCCATTTCTGGACATCTGCTTCTATATCAGTGGATGGGATTAGGACATAGTGGCAAATATTGTGGGACAATCTGAACTGGATATGCTTGAAAAGAGAGCTCTTGTTAGAGACACAAACAACACTGTAAGGATACATGATACCATTTTGACAATTGGCCTCAACAAAGGAAAGGGAACGAGATACACATTCATTGGTGCAAATGCAGATCAAAGTCAAGAGTTTTTAATTATTAAGGTAACTAATCTTTCTGTTTGAAAATATATCATATATACAAATCTATTTCCTAAAATGTTTAGTGTTGGAAATAATGCTTCCATGTCATGTGTAGTTGTTACTAGGAGCTACGAGGAGTCAGTGTTGTTTCCAATGTGTGAGTTGTAATAGTGATCTGTTTGTATCGAAATCAGTGATTTCTTTCTTATATATTTCTAGCTGTGATGATGAATAAAAGTATCAAAAGTGATTTGTGTTGTGTATTCTCTATGGTGGCTTGTCTCCCTCAAGGAAGAGCCAGGAATATGTGAGAGATTCTGAATATTATTGTTTCTGTGTATATATTATATACACATATATCTATGTATTGTCTGAGTATATTTTGTGTATAGTGTGTTCTGTGGAGTGATTGTTGTGATGTGGAGTGATTATTGTGAGCTAGCGGCCTTCTATAGTAGATTGCTTTGTGAGCCACCGATTGGATCCCAAACCATCGCGGAATTTCTGATGACAAGAGGATCGTGCTTTCAAGAATGGTGATCAGTCCCGTGAGCCTTTCTGGCATTGTCACGATTGTGAATCTTGGATCTGTGTGTGAATCTTGGATCTGTGTGAGAGAGGCAGAGATCGTGGATCGTGGATCGGTTGACCAATATTTTGGCCAAAATATACGTGTCAATCGACTGTGCTGCGGTGGAGAGTTTCGTGCAAGGTGATTTTCTTAATAATGGCGTTTTCCAATCAGATCCTCGCAGTAGGATGTTGCACAACCGATTCATCATGTCTGCAATGATCTGTAACTTTGACGTCAATGGTTATGCCGAGCGTATGGAGGTTCGATCTCGTTGGAGGGCATGCATTGCTGTCAAAGGAGGCGTCTCACGCTTATGATCGTATCACTTACGAGATGCATGGTTGTATGGACTTAATTTCCCACTGCACGTCGCTTCAAGGAAATGGTTCCGCAGCAAGTTCAAATGGTTCTGCAGCAAAGAAGTGGGTCAGCTTTTTGCAGATAATAACCGGCACAGAAAATGAGTGTAAGGAGGCCACTCGCTGAATATGGAATTTTATTAATAATTAAAGAACCTGGGTCATCATGGTCATCCGATACTTTAACCATGGGTCAACAGCTGCTGTGAGCCGTTTGCTGTAGCGTACTTACTATTAATTTAAAAGTTCATTTCTTTTGAAGTCTTCACGTGAAAAAGGGTTTCTTATTTGAAGAAAGTCTTCGCCCCTTTTTGTGCTTAAAGTCAAGCAAGTCATTTAATTTATTTAATATATATAAAATGTTTTTTTGACTTGCGGAAGGATTTGGGTATTAATTAATTATGCAAGGTTGATTTAAGAAAAAACGTGGGTGGATTTCAAGGAGTTGTGAGGTAAAGAAAGGATCTAATGTTGTAGAGGTTTCATTGTTCAGCTCCATATTCTTGGCTAGTTGAAGATTTGCTGTGAAGATGACAGAGTTGTTATATTATTTAAAAAACAAATAAAAGTAATTGTGAGATATTATTTAGTAATTAAATTTTTTGAAATGTAAATATTTTCTTAAATTTTTAAAGATTTGCATATTAAGAGATTTGATCCTTCTCGACACTTGGTAGATTTGAATTTAAGATGAACCTATGTTGGTTATATTTTTAATGAGTTAAAAATAGGAAAATTGCTATTATAACAAATATTTTAAAATTGAAATTTAATGTGGATGTATCAAATACATTTCAAAAGAATTGCTTTCATTTTTGGCGTTAGTATTATTAAAAAGATACAAATTGGTTGAACTTATAAATGTTGATATTTTTCTATGTGTTATTGAAAACTAAGAAACACTTTTGTAATTTTATATTTGGGTTGATCACCTCTTTATAATATATAAATTTTCATCTTATCCTTTAATTTTCTCCTCTCTTGTTATTTTATATGGATGTGAGGTTTGGGGTTGCAGTATATCTAGAGTCATGGAGGAAGATTAAATAAATCCAAAAGCAGTTTATAACTTACAACCTCAAGAATAAAGGAAATACTGGCTACACTATCCTCTTTCTTGAAGCAAGTATTTCCCCATTGAAACCATGATTATGACTATGTATCCTATGTATAAGAAGAAGTTATACAACATGGATGACAAGAGGTTTCCTAAATTTTGACTCTAGCCAGAGCCCCACCTTCCACCCAAGAAAGGGTGGCATAAGGATGCTCAATCTTGGCAAGAGCATTGGGGAACAAATGAGGAGATCATCTTGCAAAATTCAGATAATATTAAAAATATTATTACTTCCAAATTTAAGGAGAAATTGGGTAGAAATAAAGAGTTGGAGGGAAAAAAGAAACTGTGATATTATAAGAAGGTTATCAATCCCAATCTCGAAAATCAAAATTATTTATCTTTATTGACTAGTATTAAGAAGAAAATGAGCTTTGCAAAGAGTAGAACTAATTTTGATGAGCTTCATAATGAAACTAGGTGTTGAACAATTCCTAAAACACCATGGGATGAAAGAGTTTGTCAATTGTACAATCATATGAGGGTTGAAGTTGAAAAACACTCTCTTAGATTGTCCATCTTTTCGATCTAATTTTCCAAATATATGTCAACTACCAACCACCTTGACCTTTTAACTCAGCAAAACTATGTTGAGTCTAAGAACACTTCTCTCACTTCTTTTTGAGCATATAAATAAAATGTTAAAAAATCTATTTAATCTCCCACCTTCTTAAGATCCAGTATACCATATAAATTTTAGTAAAAGTTTCTTCATTATCATCATCATCATCATTCTAAAATCAATATATTATTTATTTTATATTTAAATTTATCAACTTTTATAATATATTAATTTTTTCTTATTCCCTAATTATTTATAATATCATAATTTTTTAAAATTTAAACACAACCATATTTGTAATAAATTATTACCATTTTATAAAAATTCCTTTTCATCCATTCTTTAATAATTTAATCAAAATTTAACATCTTTAATATACTACATGCAAGCTTGGTCTTCAATACATCCGCAAAAAATAAAATATAAATACAAAAAACCTTCTTTTATAACGAATTAACAATCTTTATAATTTTTTATTTTCAAATTTATAAAAAGCAATTTAATCTCCCGAGCGAAGGATGGAAGGATGGCTTATAAATATTACTTTCATCATGAGATGCCATCTATTACCAACAAGAGAATAATCTTTTAGCTTTTCTAGATGTTTAGTTTTCCTTTAATTATTTTAAATCCATCTATATATTAAGAAAGTAATATGATTATAAATATTTAAAATAAAATACAAAATTAGAATATTTGTAAATGAAAATGAATTCTTAATAATAAAAAATATATTTATTTAAAAAAAAAAATATGTTTTTTTCATGAATCGTGAGGTGGTTTAGAATAAAATTTTAAAAATAAAAAAGTGATATGATTGGTTTATTTTTCAATTATAGTTTTGTGATAACTTAACAAAAGAGTGATATGATTGGTTATTCTTTAATTATATGATAAGATGGGCATCCTCCCATTAAAGAGGGCGAAATTGTAAGTCATAAATATTCGAACTTACTTTGTTTATTAAATATTATTTTTAAGATGAAAAATGTTGCTTAATAATTAAGATATTATATTCTATAAATATAACTTGCATTTCCGTTTCAGTACACAATATCAGTCAGATTAGCATATTACTAGACTCATTACTATCAGTTTCAGGAGTTACAGCCTTGCTTCTCTAGCACCCTTCAGATTAGCATATTACTAGATCCATTACAATCAGTTTCAAGAGTTACAGCCTTGCTTCTCTCATATAGGTTCTACCCTCCTTAACTAACAATGGGCTCTTTATGTTCATGTTTCTCAGGAAAGACGTCTGACTCTCCTTCACCTGCTCCAATTACAAAACAGGTGCCTAGTTCTTCTATACCTAGTGCCCCTGCAGAAAAGAAGACTGCTCCAATTGCAAAACAGGAGCCTAGTTCTTCTGCACCTAGTGGCCCTGCAAAAAAGAAGACTGTTCCAATTGCAAAACAGGAGCCTAGTTCTTCTGCACCTAGTGGCCCTGCAGAAAAGAAGACTGCTCCAATTGCAAAACAGGAGCCTAGTTCTTCTGCACCTAGTGGCCCTGCAGAAAAGAAGACTGCCCCAATTGCAAAACAGGAGCCTAGTTCTTCTGCACCTAGTGGCCCTGCAGAAAAGAAGACTGCCCCAATTGCAAAACAGGAGCCTAGTTCTTCTACACCTAGTGGCCCTGCAGAAAAGAAGACTGCTACTTTTCCAACAAATGCAAGAGAGAAGCCTAGTTCTTCTGCACCTAGTGGCCCTGCAGAAAAGAAGACTACTACTTCTCCAGCTACCCCAAGTGTTTGCCCTGATACCCAGTCTTCTGTTCATGTTAATAATAATGCAGGTGGTTGGTTATGCTCTTGGTGTTATAGTGGCAGCTATGAGGTTTGATCCTGGGTCTCCCATAGATTAGGCCTGGCAGTTACCGATTCACCATGTTGGTAAAAAAAAATAATAATAATGCTATTCATTCCTCTTCTGGCGTACCAAACCAGAATACCCCTACACCCCATGAGGCTACATCGTTTCCTCAACCTTCTCCATTTCCATCTGGAGATGTACAAACAACTGCTGCAATTGAAGATGTTAATCTTGATGGCCTCATCCAACATATATCTGGGCTCCTAGAACGCATCAAGGTAAGGGAAATTTTTTATTATTGGTTGAACTCCTCTGCTTAAAAAATTTCTAACAATGATTCAGGTTTCTAGCCCCCATCAAAATGTAAAAATTTAAGCAGTGTTTGTTTGTCACACTAAATTGAGTATGTTTCCCCTTTTTATGCTCAGAAAAAGTCATCACGTCCAACACCGTCGACTCGCCAATACTGGCCTACCAGTTCAACCGGCTTAACGAGACTGAAGGAAATCCTCACAGAGGGAACAGAGGGTGCTTCTACTTGGGTACGTATTCACTTTGTGTTTTATTGCTTAAATCTCAAAACTCAATCTCAAGTTCGTTTTATTTTGATTTAATGAATATTGATACAAAATAATAACCTAATGGAATTTTAAAAATTTCATTTTTTTTTTTGTTTTTTTAAAGTTGGGAATGTTATAAATATTTTGAAATTTAGATTTAATTTTAAATATAAGATGGACAGTTTAAAAGAAAGTGTTTTGTTTTTCATTTTTAATTCTCTTAGTATTACAAAGTTCACAAACAATTTCATCTTGATAGTTTTGGGAATTGATCAACACCCAATTTTACTATAAAGCTCGTGAGAATTTATTCTTATTGTAACAATCTTTATTTTTTTTCTTTGCACTAGTCAAACAAATAAATGTTTTTTTTTTTTTGGGTTACTCACCTCCTTATAATCAACATTGAACATTCTTATGCCATCCCCACTTGAATGGAAGATGGTTTTGGCAAGAATTCGAAACAATTTTGAGAATCATCTTTTCTTCCATATTATTTATACATGATCATAACCATAATCTCAATAAAGTAAAAATTTACTTTAATCAATAAAATAAAATAACATATATCTCCTTTAATTTTAAGATTATAATTTTTTTATAAATTACTTTTAAATATTTTTTATTTTCTTTCACAATTCTTTAAAAATATTTCAACCCTAAATTTTATATTTCTATAAAATAAATAAATATTTTTATGTTTCATAATTTTCAATAAAATATAATTAGTTTAATTGAATATATACCTTGTGATTCAATATACTGCCTTTTAAATATAAATCAATTCCAGATTTCAAATTTTTGACTTCTTAGATTAAATCAATTAAGATGAAACCTAATTGCATAGAAATTTATAAAATCAAAAACCAATTCTAATATAAACTTAAATTAATATATAAAATGTTATTTTTTATTTTTAACAATCTTATAAATATATATTTAATGATTTCTAATAATAAGTATGGATTTATTTAATGTCATTTATAATTATTTCAATCTCATATAAATTGAAATTATTTCAATTAATTTTTTTTAAAGTTAAATTTTTGAATAAATTATGATGATTTGATAAATGATGATGATGATGATGATGGTTAATGTCCACTGAGACCAAACATTGGTCTATCAGACCTAAAGAAACAAATTATTTATTTTGATTTAAGATTTTATTCCTATGCTCAAAAAGCTTGGAGAGAAGCCTCTCGAGCTCACTATGATTTTGACATTGTAAAAGGCTAGGAAGGTCAGTATTGTAACAAAGATTGTGAAACTAAGATCTAATGTGATTGTATGCAGGGCACTCTAAGAGGAAGTGGTTTTTATCCTTGATGTTCCTATTCTCACATATATGGCACATCCTTTCCATCCATGGAGTTTTAGGAACAACCCAATGACGTGTTTCACTATGGAGCTCATGAGAATTCGTTCTAATCTTTGCTATATTAATTTTCTTCTTTGAGCTAGTTAAAATAGAAAGATACTTTTGATCTTCTAGGGTGGGGTTGATGACCTTCTTATAATAACTTAATTTTTTTTAGCCGCTAAATCTTTCTCACACCACATTTTTCTTTGAACTTAGAAGTAACAATATCTTTCATGTTATTTATGTTTTGCAATGCATCATTCTCGATGATCTCCCAATAGTTTAACTAGGCCCTCGTGCCCTCGTGTCTTTATGTTATTGAGTTTTTGCTTGTACAACAGAGACCTAATCATAGCTAGGCTCTCAATAGGGGAAATACTTGCTTCTATAAGGAGAATAAGATAGGGTGTATTTAAAGTAATTGTAATAACTTCATATATATTCAAACACTTCCAATAATAAATTTTGATTTATTTAATGTCATTTATAATTATCTCAGTTTCATATAAATTGAAATTATTACAATTAATTATTTTTTTAAAGTTTATTTTTTGAATAAATAAGGATAATGTGATAAATATTATTATAATTACTTTAAATAAAAATAATTGTCGACTGCTCTATAGATTAAATTTTAGATTAAAATTTAATCTATAATTTTCAATCAATCAGAAAAATACTGCTTATTTCATCTAAAATTTTCTCTATGTTATGGCCATCAGAAAGATATTGCTCCAGGAAAGATGAATATATTTCGGACTCTTCTGAATGGAATATCAGAGCTACACTGGGCTGCTGCATGTCTTCTTGTGGTCGCAAATGTTTTGGAAAGATACGAAACCATTTCTGCCCATAAATATGAATGCCTTTGTCTAGTGGAGGAAATGTATAACTTGGCCCACCATATAAAGAAACTTAAAGCACGACCCAAGTTGAGGGAAGAGATGGAAGCTTCTATACAAAATGCAACGGAGCTGATATTGGAAGGTGCCTTCATGTGCTGCACACAAATCGATTCCTCAAAATTTTCCAAGTGAGTACCCTGCAACACTCTCAATTAAATTAAATAAATTCCTGTATGTATTCTGGAGGTCTCCTTGTTAAGGCCAACTTTTATGTTTAAGTTATATTTCTGTACATGTGAAAGTAAAATATATTACGACTGAAATGCACTAATTGCAGGTTTTTGTTAACGTATGTGAATCACGATGAACTGCTTAAATTTCAAGGCAAGTTAAAGAGAATGTCAAAGCGTATGGAGAACGAAATGGGTATATGCATCTACGATGCCATTGAGTGTAGGATGGAGCGTCCGCAGAAAGAACGAGAGCGAACATATCCTGAATATGCAGGTAAATTGTGAGGCAATTGGTTTTTGAAAAGCAAATATTAATATCTAGAAATTTGTAATAGTTATATTCTAATTTTTTATTTGTGTTCTACTATTGTGGAAACAGTGGGAATTGAAGAACCATTGCATGAAGTTATCCAACTTTTAGATTGGGAAAATGAAAAAAATGCACTGGCAGTTATCTTGCATGGTTTCGGCGGAATTGGAAAAACTGTTCTTGCTGATGCTGTGTTTGCACGACTTTATATAGAAGGCTGTAAATATTCAATGGTCAGATTGGACGATATAACATCAAATCCAGACATAGCAGAGCTAAAAAAATGCATATTAAAAGATTTGACCATAAAAACACCTATGGGGATGACAGATAAACAAGAAGAAATTGGGCATCTAGTGTTGGAGAATATTGGAAGATTTGAGGATGGACAAAGAGAAATTGGTCGCATGTTAGAGAAAGAGATTGCATTCATTTATATCGACAATGTTGTGCACGGAGATCGTCTACAACAGATTTTGCCTAGGGACATGAAATCTGCAAAAAAGTTGAGATTACTTATTACTGCAAGAGACACAAATGAATGCACAGGGTGCAGAATGGAAAAGAAAGTGTATGCTACAAAATGCCTTTCCGAAACAAAGGCCTTGAATATTTTGAGGAAAGAAATGGATGGGGATGACATGAATGAAACCCAAATGAAGCAGATAGTAAAGGCATGTGGTGGAGTTCCAAAATTGTTGACACTGGTAGCAGGATTCATACGTTCCGATGAGGACAAACTGAAAGCTTTTCGTATAATGATGGAAGACACAGAAAAATTTAAAGGTAAACCTTTTAGGAATATAGATCGTTATGTCTTTTAATTTGACAATCTGCCTGAAATATCCAAGGATCCATTTCTGGACATCTGCTTCTATTTCAGTGGATGGGATTGGGACACAATGGCAGATATTTTGGGAGAGTCTGAAATGGATATGCTTGACAAGAGAGCTCTTGTCACCAGAGACACAAACATGAATGTAAAGATACATGATATCATTTTGACAATTGGCCTCAACAAGGAAAAGGGAACGAGATACACATTCACTGGTGCAAGTGCAGATCAAATTCAGGAGTTTTTAATGATTAAGGTGACTAATTTTTTTGCGTGAAAATATATCATATATACAATATATTTCCTAAAATGTTTAGGTCAATCCTTATGATTAACTCGATTTTACTTATTATCAATTGATTGCAGGACCTCCAAGGAATCAAAGGTCTCTGGTTTAGTAGAACTAAAGATCCATTATATATATCTGCAACGAAATTAAATTTAATGTATAATTCACTGAGAATTCTTGCCCTTGGAAATTCGACAAAAGTGGAAGAAACATGTCATAAAGCATTTGAGAAGCTCGTATTTTTCCAAGGAGAAATTCCCTATCTTCCTTTCAATGTGTCATGGTCAAAGGAGTTGAGGTATTTAAAATGGCAACCTCAAGATTTGAATTTACTAAAGGAGGTAATAAGTCTTCTCCACATATTTCATCCCTTGTTCCTTTACTCAATTTTTCTTCAAAAGAAAAATATGAATTTATTCATCGTCATGGTTTTGACAATTGAATGTATTATTTCCAGATGCCCTCCAATCTGAAACACATGGAATTGCATCGAAAACTACATTCCTATGACTTTGAAATCTTCTCCAGTGATCTTCAATAGCTTAGAAATATGAGGATACTCGGACTAATCCACTTTGCAGGGTTCAAAAAGATGCCTGAAGAGTTGGGTGATCTACTAAATGGATTAGAAGAACTAGCTCTTTCATATAGCGAATCAATAGTGAAATTGCCCAGCACAATTTCAAAGCTTCAATTTTTAAGAATATTGAGAATGGATTATTGTTTGAGTTTGAAGCAGTTGTCAAAAGATTTTGGATCATTGACTTCTTTGCAAGAACTCAATCTTTTATATTGCAGTTCTATACCAGAACTACCAAGATCAAGGATAGAGCTTCAATCTTTAAGAAGGTTAACTCTTTTATATTGTACATCTATAGAGGAGTTACCAAAATCAATTTCAAAGCTTCACTCATTAAAAGTATTGAAAATGGATAAATGCCTCTGTTACACGGGAACAACTCCCTAAAGGTGGGAAACCCGTTCCAATGGTTCCCACGCTCCTTCCTTTTTTGTGGGAGCTGCAATGGAAGCTTGGGAAAGTTCCGGGAGCTTTGAAGACTGTTCTTTTTGGAGTTCCCGCGTTCCCTAGGGTTGGGGAATACGAAGCATGTAGACAAATATGTTGAACTGCCCACAAAACATGAGGCTTTGTTGAAACCTTTCCAGGAAGAAAGGCCAAAGACATCCTTAACACCGATATCCTTAATTGAGAAACTAGAGCAATCTCTTGATGGGTAAAGGAAGCATGTGACACCTCAATGTAAGGGTTATATCTAGGATGTCATGTTGATGAGTATTTATTTTTTAGTTTATGTATATGTATCGCAAAAGATTGTGTGCATATTGTATGTGGCAGTCAATGCTTAACCATTAGAGTTGCTTTACTTTTTCTCATAACAATAACTAGAGAAACACAGGTAAAATTGTTCCTTTGTATTTTTAAGGCAGAGTGTTTCAAATACTGGTCATGTGTCAGAGAATTGATAATGAACTTGACATTTTAATATTTTATATATACAAAAGGGAGAGACTCAGGAAGAGAGACACCCAGAGAATATATTTATATATAAGAGAGATTATATATTTAAATTTATTTTAATATTTTGATTTCATATTAATTTTGATTATTATATAATTATATATTTTTTATTTTTTTATTATATAATATTACCGTTCTCGATTAGCTGTTTCTTGTAAATTTTGGGGAAACCTCTAGCCGTTCCCGACACCCGTACCCAAGTTCCCAACATTCCCACGTTCCAGAAACTCATGCAACATAGATAAATGCTCTAATTTGAAAGGATTACGAAAGATTTTGGATCACTAAGTTCTTTGAAAAACTCAATCTTTCAAATTGAAAATCTATTAAGGAACTATCAGTATCAATTTTAAAGCTTCAATCCTTAAGGATAGTAAGATTGAATTATTGTGCAGGTTTGGAATGGTTGCCCCATTTTGGGGTATTGAGATATTTACAGGAACTTGAATTGGAAGGCTATGAGAAACTAGAACTACCACAGAGAGAGAGCCTCACCCCTCTCCTAAGGAGCATCGGAACTTTCAAGAATCTTAGGAAATTAGAGTATCTTTTTCCTGTCCAGTACTAGGGGAGCGGACAAGAAAAATGTTACAGCAAGAAGTTTGTAAAAAAATCAACGAGGTGGCCTCTCCAATGCCTTTTCCCAGCTTCTTTGTTATGTAATGGATATACTTATTCTACCATAATTCAGTTGCAATGACCATAGAAATTCTTTGTTTCTTGGTTTGTTCAATGTAGTTGAATTTCTTCTGCGACAACCCTCGTTTATTGAATATCATGGCTCTCTTTTCGGTTTATAGAATATCGTTTCGTCTTTTGCGATTTAACTAAAGCTGCTTTCACTTTCGAGTTATCTGATGCTGTGTTTTCTTGTCCCCGTGACAAAACAAACATGTTTACAATTATTATGAATCACTACAGGTGCACAACTGCCCTTGTTCTAAAGCATTATATTTGGCGTGAAACATTCTAACCCTGCATTACTAGTGCATTTGAATTTGAATTTGATTGGAATAATTTATATCTGTACTGCATGTGCACATTGTAGTATGATTATATGTATATATAAAATATGATTATATGTATATATAAAAGATCGAGGATCATTGATGTATAGTTTGTCACCCATGATTTGAACACAGATCTTCTGAGTCTACACTGATCCACTAGCTGAAATAACTGAGTCACAGAATATAATTTAAAAAACGGTCAACATTTGTCCACTAAATACCATTTAAATTTTTTTAAACGGTCAACATTTTTGTTTATCAAAACAGATACACGTTTTCACTGAAAAATAAATATGTCATTGTTAACCTGCGAATAATTTTTAAAACTGTCTAGCAGATGGGAAATGAGAAGTTTTAAAAATATATACATATATATAACCTAGCAATGACATATTGAATAAAATATTTAAAATAATGTGACGTGGCCACCAAATTGAATAAAAATTATTATATAAGAAAAGTGCCTACCACTCAAACTACCTTTCGAGAGACATCGACATGAAAGGCGTGGCCAAGATAAAAGCATAGGAAGTCTCTACATAGTATTCACATCCCAAACCATGACCACGCGAAGGTACTATTTTACATTGATTGAGGAAGAGACAATTTCACATTTACTGCTTTTATTTATTATATATAAGTAGAAACATTTCCTCTTCATTGAGGAGGAGGGGTTTCGATGTAAAGTGTGTTATAGTTATTAATTTATTAATATACTATTTATTAAGCTGATAGGTTTTTTTATGGTGAAGTTTTTCCTCACGATACTATAGCAGATTTGTTGGCCTTCAAAGAATACACCATTTCCACCGTGTGATTGACCATGGGCCTCTGATTTGCGATTCTCCCTCGAGGTTCTTTGACTCTTAATAACCGCACATCAGCCACATGGCAGAGTGTGACATCATGACTGTGGAAAGGGTGTTACGTCATAAAGCCAGTGAGCAGTGCCTTCCGGGGCTAAGCCCTTTAGCTTGGGACAGGGGGGCGATTCTTTAGAATACTGCGCTACAAATTGTTCCAATGTGTAACGCATGGGACCACATCACACGCGCCTAGGCCTTTATAATATTGCGGAATCACAATTGGTGATTTCACAATGTAGCATTTGGTTGCAATCCCAAAACTTGCGATCTCCGATGAGTGACGTGGCCTGATCTACGTGGAGAGGAAATGAGTGAAGCCCCAAATCGGAGCCCTCTCTATCAGCAATTTCCAATCGGAGGTGTAACCTTGGTGCACGGCATGTCAATTCACCGATTGTTGATCGTCGATCACCTTCTATGTTTGGGCCTTGGTCCTCTGTCTCTTCTTGTGACCGCAGTCTAGCCCCCGTATCGGAGCCCTTCAATCGGAGGTTTCACTTCTATGGACAATATGCCTCAACCTACGATCATTGATCTCCCATATGTGACGTCATCTATCATGTCCCTTCTCAAACACTTTTGTAACACGGTGCTGCTACACAATTTTACACAATTTTGGCTAAGGAAGAGAACCCATCATTTTTTACTTAGGGACTTAGGAGGCAATTCAACTTTATTTGGTTGCTAGTGGAATGTGAGGGCCACCCACATGGGAGTTCGAATTGGCCCATTCGAATAGCTTGGAAGGAAAGTCTAATAAGTGGATGGAGGGGCCCACATGAGGCTAGAGAGGCCCAAGGAGTAATAAGGAGGGATAAACTCTCATTTTGGATTCATTCTTACACCTTGCAATCAAAATTACTTGGATGTTCACTCTGCTGTTTAGCTGGGTCAACTGGTTGTTTAGCCACGAATATATCAAGCGGGAGATTCAACCTCTACTTCGGGGGACCATCTGTGCCTGCCCTAGAGAGGCAGTTCCATAAATATTTCAGGAGTTCCAGGAGTGTGTTACATCACTACCATTCAGCGACAACAAGGAGTGTGTATTTCTGGCTAGCTGGAGCTATCAGTGATCAAGCATTTTCCGGGAGAGTTATATGATTGGGAGAGCAGCAAAGGGCCAACCTTTCTTGCGAGTTTGAAGCCAACAGAGCTAGCATTCCAGCAGTCTGATTTACAGTTATCTGGGCTTGTGCAAAGAGCCATCACTAGGCTCACATGAGAGTTGGAGGAAGCAATTGTAGAGCTGAAGCTGGCCGAGAGAAGTAGGAGATCACTTGGAGAGCCATTTGAGGAGGATTGCTGGATTTGGGAGAACAGATATTGTCAAGATTAGTCACAACAACAAAATTCGAAATTGAAGGAGGGCCAAGCTGTGAAGGGTCAATTTTTGAAGGTTGGACCTTGATGCAGGAGCATCAAGACTTAGCCAGCAATGTGAAAGTTTGTTCACATGTTGTGGCTAAACAAGTTGAATTTCACTGACTTGAGTGGTCAAAAGTCAGTTTTTACCGAGAGGGTTGGATCTCTCAAGAAATGAGTTGTATTTCATTTATTGTAATAAGTTAGGAAATTGTCTTATTTTAGATTCAAAGATAAGTTGTTAGCTTAAGGGTGTGATAGAGCTTGAAAATAGAGATTGAGTTGTTAGAATGTTTAAAGATAGAGATTGATTAGTTAGAGTGGGATTCGAGTGATAAAAAGGAGAAAAATGTAATGTAGAAGGATTGGAATGGGCAGAGAGAGAGAGGATTGAGTGAAGCGAGAGTCAAGTTAGAGTGAGGATTTCCAGATTGAAACAGAGGTGTTCTAGAATCGCTGTGATCAAGCTAAAGGGCCGAGACTCTGTAAACCATTTTTATAATGAATAATTGATGCGTGTGTATGATATCTATCAAATCAGTGTGAATTTTTATTTTGGCCTCTGTGTATTTGCATTCTGGAAAAAATCGAGTATTTTCCTTGTTCCGCATGTTATATTATTAATCGCTCTGTTTACTAGCATTCAGGGCTGAACAAGTATTTCTCTGTTTTATGATTTATGTTATAAAACTCAAAGTCCAAAAGAAATCGCAAGCCTTTGTATTATTCACAGTGTTGAGCCGCTTAAGATCTTAGTCGTTGATCTAAAGTTCAACCAACGATACAAAATTCCGCTGATCATTAGATCAACTCGCATCGCATCGCAAAAGATTTGTTTACAAGGGGTGGACCTCAAGCCTTGAAGAATTGCGATATGCGATCACCGCAATATCGCATCGCAAATAGACAGTGGAGTGTGGTTGGACCACAACCTTAAGGAGTTGCGAAGTGCGATTGCAAAATCTCGCATCGCAGGAAGGCTTGTGTGTTATCAGGACCCAGTTGTGTGACATTGCGATGTGCGATTGCGATCCATCACATCGCAACAATACAAAAGGGAAAGCTCCAGAACCAAAACCATAGAGATTTGCGATTATGCGATATAACGTGGACCGTTGGATCTAAAGAGTTGCGATCTACGGTGTACCATCGAGCAATTTTGTTTTAAAGGAGAAATATCATTGTTTTGGATTTTCCAAAGGCAATCCGATTAAAGAAGAGAAGGTCAGACTCTAAGGGAATTGGGAATGCGGGGCGATTTTTGAGATTTCTCAAAACAATTGATTCTTGTGTCATTTGTGGTATCACAGCACAGAGAGATTAAAGTTGATTACAGTAAACATGCCGCCAAGGAGAGGAGCTGGCATTGGTCGAAGAAGACTGGAAGCAAATGCAGTTCTATTGGAGGAGATCCAAAATCTGCGTACAAGGATGGAAACAATTGAGTTTTCTCAGAGAAGAACAACTGATGAAGGGGATGACAATGCTAAAGAAGAATCTTCTTCTGAAGAAGAAGAGGAGGAAAATGAAACTACTAAAGTCATCAAGATATTGGCGAAAGTAGGAGGAAAACTAAAGGTGGAATTTCCTATGTATGAAGGGAGTCTCAATGCAGAAGAGCTAATGGATTGGATTAGGTCATTAGACAAATATTTTGACTATGAAGAGGACGCTGACGGCAAGAAGAAGGTGAGATTTGCAGTCATCAGATTGAAGGGTCATGCAACTATTTGGTGGGATGAGCTACAGACATCCAGAACGAGGAAAGGAAAGTCCAACATCAAGTAATGGGACAAAATGGTAAGTAAAATGAAAGCTAAATTTATGCCTAAAGATTATCAGTTGAATCTTTAAAACATTTGCAGAATTTAAGGCAAAAAGGAATGTTTGTTAAAGTGTACACAAAAGAATTTTATTGGTTAAATATTAGAGCAAGACATGCAGAGGATTACATGGAGAAGGTAACCAGATATATCAATGGCTTACGATATGACATACAAGACGAGATTAGCTTGTTAAGTCTGAAGACTATTGAGGATGCCTATCAAGCGAGTTTGAAGGCAGAGGAGAAGATGTTGAGAAAACAGAATCAGAGGAATAGAGGAAGAAGTGTAGTAAGAGGTAGAGGAGCTACCAAACCAAGGGGACAACAACATCAGCATGAAGCAGGCAATTCAAGTAGCAAACCACCACAGAGAGGGGATTTTAATAGAGGAAGATTTGCACCCAGAGGAAGGGGCCAAGGAAGAGATGTTTGATGCTACATATGTGGAGAATGGGGACATGTGTCATGGGACTATCCTCATAATAAACCAGCAAGTCAGAGGAATGTGAATGTGGCTGAAGCAAAGCCAGAAACACCTCGACTTATGGAGAAGGAAGAACCCCCTGAAGTAGGAGAATCCCTGATGTTGAGAAGGACATTGCTTAAGACTGAGAAAGAGATTGAAGAACCAGCGTAGAGGAAGAATTTATTCAGAACTACCTGTAAATCAAAGGGTAAGTGTTGTAAGGTAATAATTGATAGTGGAAGCACTGACAACCTTGTTTCTACAGAGATGGTGGACAAGCTCGGATTAGCAAAGACAGTGCACCCTACTCCTTACAAAGTGTCGTGGTTGCAGAAAGGACATCAAATTATTGTAACAGAACAATGCAAGGTTGAAATACAGATTGGTACGTATAAGGATGTAATATTATGCGATGTAATGCCCATGGATGTATGCCATGTATTGTTGGGAAGACCGTGGTAGTTTGATCGAAAAGCTATTCATGACGGAAGGAAAAACACTTATACTCTGGAGAAGGATGGAACTAAGCATACATTACTGCCATTGAAGGATGACGCTGACAAAGGAGCATCTGGGAACAACGTTATGCTAATGAGTGGAAAGGAGTTGTTGCAAGAGATTGAGAAAGGTGAAGAAATGCATTTTGCTGTCATAGGGAGACCGAAGGTAATTCTAACTTCCACAAACTTAGATGATTTACCTGAGGAAATCAAAACTCTGTTAAATGATTTTGTTGATATTATTGTGGATGAGTTGTCGAATGCATTACCACCGATCAGGAGTATTAGTCATCATATTGATCTAATACCAGGAGCGAGTTTGCCAAATAAAGCAGCATACAGATTAACTCCTCAAGAGAATGCAGAAGTCGGAAGACACGTGAAAGAACTAATGGACAAGGGACTAATCAGAGAGAGTCTTAGTCCATGTGCTATACCAACAGTACTCAGTCCAAAGAAAGGAGGTGAATGGCGTATGTGCACAGATTCCAGAGCCATAAACAAGATCACAATCAGGTATAGATTTCCTTTGCCACACATGGATGATTTAATGGATTGTTTGAGTGGATCAAAGTATTTTACTAAAATAGATCTGAAGAGTGGATATCATCAAATAAGAATTCAAGAAGGAGATGAGTGGAAGACTGCATTTAAAACAAACAGTGGGTTGTATGAGTGGTTAGTGATGCCTTTTGGACTCACTAATGCACCTAGCACGTTCATGAGATTGATGAACAAAGTCTTGAAGGAATATGCAGGCAAGTTTGTTATTGTTTATCTTGATGATATTCTAGTTTTTAGTAAAAGTAAAGAAGAACATCTAGAGCATCTTAAATTGGTTTTAAGAACTCTGCAGAAAGAGAAACTATTGGTAAATATGAATAAGTGTAGTTTTATGAAGGAAGAATTGATTTACTTGGGATTTTTAGTTTCTAAAGAGGGATTGAAAATGGATCTAGAGAAATTCCAAGAAATTTGGAACTGTCCTATTCCCAGAAATATATTTGAGGTAAGAAGCTTCCATGGTCTTGCAAGTTTTTACAGAGAGTTTATTAGAGGTTTTAGTCAGATTTGTGCACCAATTCTTGAAACAATTAAGGAAATCAATCAGATGTTCAAGTGGATAGAAGCAGCAAACAAGAATTTTAAATTGCTAAAGAGGAAAATCATAGAGGAACCGATTTTAGCTTTACCTGATTTTGAAAAGTTATTTCAAGTTGAAACAGATGCTAGTGGAGTTGCAGTTGGCGCAGTTCTGAGTCAGGAACAAAGACCGATAGTGTACTTCAGTGAGAAATTGAATGAAGCAAAGAAGAAGTATTCTTCTTACGATAAAGAGTTTTACGCTATTGTACAAGCCTTGAAAAATGGAGACATTATTTGCTGCCGAAAGAGTTTATATTGTATTCTGACAATCATGCATTATAGTTCATAAACAACCAGCCAAAATTGAACCAGAAACATGCCAAGTGGGTAGAATTTTTGCAGAGCTTTACTTTTGTGATAAAGCACACAAGTGGTAAGTTGAATAAAGTCGTTGATGCATTGAGTAGGGTAAGTTTTATTGTGCAAGAATTCAAAGTTGGTGTTGTAGGATTTGAAGAAATGATTGAAATGTACAAAGATGATGTAGATTTCAAAGATATCTATACAGCAGTGCAAAATCCAATAGTTCATAATAGAAGTCAATGGTTAGATTATCTCATCCAAGGAGGCTTATTGTTTAAAGGCAACAAGTTGTGTATTCCCAAATGTTCTATGAGGGAAAACATAATAAAGGAGAAACATAGTGGAGGATTATCTGGTCACTTTGGACAAGATAAAACCTTTGCTCAGGTGAATGCTTTTTATTATTGGCCAAAAATGCAGACTGATGTTAAGAGATTTGTTGAGAAGTGTAGGATATGTTAGCATGCTAAGGGGAGAAGTCAGAACACAGGATTGTATCAGCCATTTCCAATACCAGACCGACCGTGGGATGCAGTTAGCATGGATTTTGTTTTGGGATTACCTAAAACTCAGAGAGGGAATGATTCCATTTATGTTGTGGTAGATAGATTTTCCAATATGACACATTTCATTGCTTGTAAGGAAACTAGTGATGCAACACACATAGCTAATCTATTCTTTTTAGAAATTGTAAGATTACATGGATTACCTGTAGGTATTGTGTCTGATAGGGATACCAAGTTTGTACGGCATTTGTGAAGAACTCTTTGGAAGAAATTAGGAGCTAACCTCAGTTTCAATTCATCATACCATCCACAAACAGATGGGTAGACCGAAGTAGTAAATAGGAGCTTAGGGAACATATTGAGAATTTTAGTGTATCAAAATCCTAAGCAGTGGGATTTAGCACCAGCTCAGGCTGAGTTTTCTTATAATGACACTCCAAACGGAAGTACTATAATGAGTCCATTTCAGATTTTTTTTGGAATGAATCCAGGAGGTGTGTATGAGCTCAGAAATTTGGGTAAACAGGAGACAAGAAGTGCAAAAGCTGAAGAGTTTGCATAGCAGATGCAGAGACTACAAGAAGATGTCAAAGGCAGATTGCAGGAAAGTAGTGACAAATACAAACAGAGGGTAGATATGAAAAGAAGAGAGAAAGAATTCCAAGTGGGAGATTTAGTGATGGTGTATTTGAGAAAATAAAGATTTCCTGCTAAAACTTACAATAAACTGAAAATGAAAAAGATAATACCATGTAGAATTGTAAGAAAGTTTTCAGGTAATGCATATGAAATTGAGTTGCCAGAAGGGATTGGAATATCGCCTATTTTCAATGTTGCAAATTTGTATCCATACAAAGAGGCAGACACAGAGCTACAGGAGGAAACTGCAGGAGATGAAGTTCAAACTGTGAACTGGGAAGAACAAATGCCAAAGACAGCTAAGAAAGAAGTGGAAGTTGTTTTGGAGAAAAAAGTATCAAAAAGAACTAGAGGACAAACTTATTTCCAATATCTAGTCAAATGGAAAGGACAGCCAGTGAAGGATGCTAGCTGGTTGACAACAGTAGAGTTGCAGAAGTATGGAGTAAGTCCTAAAATTTTGAAGGATGATTCTTTTCTTCCCCGGGAGTCTGATGCAAGAGCATCTGGACTTAGCCAGCAATGTGAAATTTTGTTCACATGTTGTGGCTAAACAAGTTGAATTTCACTGACCTGAGTGGTCGAAAGTCAGTTTTTACCGAGAGGGTTGGATCTCTCAAGAAATGAGTTGTATTTCATTTATTGTAATAAGTTAGGAAATTGTCTTATTTTAGATTCAAAGATAAGTTGTTAGCTTAAGGGTGTGATAGAGCTTGAAAATAGAGATTGAGTTGTTAGAATGTTTAAAGATAGAGATTGATTAGTTAGAGTGGGATTCGAGTGATAAAAAGGAGAAAAATGTAATGTAGAAGGATTGGAATGGGCAGAGAGAGAGAGGATTAAGTGAAGCAAGAGTCAAGTTAGAGTGAGGATTTCCAGATTGAAACAGAGGTCTTTTAGAATCGCTGTAATCGAGCCAAAGGGCCGAGACTCTGTAAACCATTTTTATAATGAATAATTGATGCGTGTGTATGATATCTATCAAATCAGTGTGAATGTTTATTTTGGCCTCTGTGTATTCGCATTCTGGACAAAATCGGGTATTTTCCCTGTTCCGCACTTTATATTGTTAATCGCTCTATTTATCGGCATTCGGGGCCGAACGAGTATTTCTCTGTTTTATGATTTATGTTATAAAACTCAGAGTCCAAAAGAAATCGCAGGCCTTTGTATTATTAACAGTGTTGAGCCAGTTAAGATCTCAGTCGTTGATCTAAAGTTCAACCAATGATGTGAAATTCCACCGACCGTTAGATCAACTTGCATTGCATCGCAAAAGAATTGTTTACAAGGTGCGGACCTCAAGCCTTGAAGAATTGCAACATGCAATCACCGCAATATTGCATCGCAAACAGACAGTGGAGTGTGGTCGAACCGCGGCCTTAAGGAGTTGCGAAGTGCGATTGAAAAATCTCGCATCGAAGGAAGGATTGTGTGTTATCGAGACCCCAGTTGTGCGACATTGCCACGTGCGATTGCGATCTATCACAACGCAACAATACAAAAGGAAAAGCTCTAGAATCAGAACCATAGAGATTTGCGATTATGCGATATAACGTGGACTGTTGGATCTAAAGAGTTGCGATCTACGGTGTACCACCGAGCAATTCTGTTTTAAAGGAGAAATACCATTGTTTTGGCTTTTTGAAAGGCAATCCGATTAAAGAAGAGAAAGTTGGACTCTAAGGGAATTGGGAACACGAGACAATTTTTGAGATTTCTCAAAACAATTGATTCCTACATCAGAACCAAGGGAAACCATTTCTAGGTTTTTATGGGTTTTGGACAAGGATCACACTCCTAAATTTATAGAATTTTATGGGCAGAGATAAGGGGTCAAATAGGCATCCCAACTCAGCAGCAGTTAGAGGAGCTAAGGGGAATTTGGGCCAAAATCTCGAGGTCAACATTTGGCTAGTTTCTTCATTGGTTTTTCTGGGTTTAGGCCAAGGATCAAGGAGCTGAAATCTCGTAATTTTTTGAGCACGAGAAGTAGTGATTACAGCCCTTTGAAGTCAATTGACATAGCAGTTTTGTAGGGCAGCGCAATTCATTTTGGTGCAACAGTTGTAGAAGCCTCTAGTTCAACATTTTCTCACCTGGGTTTTGTCATGCTTGTCCATTGAGACAAGCTGAGGTGCACCATTCTATTTTACTATTGTATTTTCTCCTGAAGAAGTAATAAAATGGCTCAACAATTCTCCATTTCCAATGTTTCCATGGGTGCTTAATGTATATTTTGTTTTTCTGATTGCTAGATTGTTTGCATGCTTTGTATATCACTTACATTACCATTTAGGAACATTATAGTGGTACCAAAGCCATAAACTTGGCTCAACCTACATGAAAGATTAGAATCAAACAACATGGCAGTCACGTGGAATGAGGAGGTGAGGACACAACAAATGATTATTGATGTGGGGAAGGAATTGATTCGTTCCTTAGTTGGGAATCCGTACATGATTGCAACTGATATTGATTTATTGGGGGAAAACTAAAGGGCATACCAATCATTGGGTCATGACATTTAGACATCCCTCTCTTTTTGGGAATTTTGTGAACTAAGGGGTAAGCACAAATGTTGGGAGCGGGTTCCCCCAAGATCTGTTTTGGGGCTAAAAGCCCATGTTTTGGGACAATTTTGTAATAAAGTTGTAAAGTCTCCTCATTTTGTGGTCACAGAGTGCGAAGGTGTCAAGAGTCATAAAGGGTTGTCCGCCCTTATTTTGTAAAGTGTCATGTCGGCTGTAAAGATCTGGTAAGTTGATAAAAAGTAGCATAGTGCTGAAGAATTCTAAGTGTTCTCGGGTCTTAGCATAGGGATAGGCTCTGCAACTGAGTGCGCAGAGGCCTAGGGTAAAAGTCCGCAGCTGAGTGCGCAGACCCCTGCAACTGTGTGCACAGGGCAGATAAAGTCTGTACTAAACTAGAGATATCAATAAAGAGGAATATTTTGCATTTATTGTGTACTTTCTCTTTGTTTAATACATTTAATTATATCATGTTACGATCTGGGTTTATACTATAATGCTTATTTGATGTGCAAATGTATGTGATTATATCTGTTAATTAAACGCAAGTAAGGATATCAGTTTACATGACGGTAATTTTTATTGAATGAAAAAATAAGGTAACCACTTAAGATAACTTGGGAACTTGTTCAATACATAGTCAAAGAGGCGCGTAAATACCTGAACCTCTGGTTAGCGCTGCGCGGAGGTCAAGCGTATACCTTCGCGGAGGCACCGAAGGACGAGACAGAAGATAGATCGATAAGCCTTAAGGCTTATTGACTTGCACGAAGGTAGGATCAGGGAGTGTAAATTGACATCATGACCATCTCAGGATGAAAAAACTTAGTTCTAGCATCCCCCCATACTGCTTCGGGTGAGACTTCAGTCCGTGCTTCGGGGGCTGATGCCGAAAGGGCCAATAGTGTAGGGATTTGTTTGGCTGACTAACGCTGAACATGGGTCAGGGCCAGCTAAGCCAACAAATGGTTCCGTTCCCGGGACCAGGATTTGCATGAGAGATGTGTGCTGTCGTATCACTGGAATCCAACTAAGAAATAGATTGAAGGCTGGTTGGACAGAAAGATCCACGAATTCACGACATAGGAGAACAAAAATCTGTGATTGATGAAGGAATAGTGGCTAGACAAGTACCTATATACAAAAATACACGAAATATTTTTATGTTCCTTTCTAGTTGAGCTATATGAGTGGATCGCGAAGCTAGCAGACATCCAAGGAAGGTGGAGGCTTGATGGCCCTATTGCCTGGACCCCGGATTTAGTACAGAGATTGGAAGCTTCTACGGATAAGATCACTCACACTGTCGATCATTGGCTTGATCGTATTATAGGAGGATTTTTGACTGAATTCACGGTCGATACCTCAGTCAGCTACAACGAAGTGGAGCGACGCTTTTTCAAAGGTCCACGAGGTAAGTACTTGAAGTCTTTAAACACTTGGATTAAGATGTTATTATTCGAAAAGCGGGTGATGCAACTACCTTGGTGTTCGGGGCTACGCGAAGCAAAAAAATCTACAGAAACGAAGGAAGAAAGGGTCTTGAATATAACCCGCTGATTTCACCTCCTTTGAGTGGCAACGAGGGAGTAACGTGGGCTTCTCCACAAAGTGCAATTCAATTTATAACACAAGGGTTCCTGCGGATACCACCTCCACCTACACCACCTCCATCTTCACCACTGTCACCAGTGACCTCACCCACACCGCCGTCACCTCCATCGCAGTTCAGCATGGCGAATTCAGTGAAGCTACCGCTGTTCAAGGGCTTGGGTAATGAGGATCCAGACTAGTTCTAGTTCATTGTGAAGGCTGTATGGGAAGTCCAGGGTGTCACAGATGATCATATGAAGAAGACAACGTTGGTCAGTGCTTTGCAGGATTGCGCGCTAACCTGGTACATTAATTACTCTAATGATAACTCGAATGCTGCATTGGCAGAGATCCAGACCACGCTAAATTAAGAGTTCAATAGGCCTAAATCTGAGGCGCAGTGAATTTTGGGGTTCAAGGAAATTGCGATGAAGCCAAGCGAAACACCTTGAGATTTGGATCAGAGACTAAAGTGTATAATCCACGAAGCTAGTATGAACTTCACAAATGGGCAGCATTGCGAATGGTTCGTGGCTTCGCTCTCGCCTCACCTAAGGGTTACGCTATCACAACCAAAGATTACAACCTAGCCAGAAGCCTTGGAGATTGCAATGAGACTGCATGAAACGCCGATGCAGGATCCGAATTTAGGAGTTCAGCAGATCCACGCGCAGTTACAAGATCTTTGCTTAGAACTGCAGAGCTTAAAGAATGACAAGACAGTTCGACCAGAGGTGCGCGAAGAGATATGGTGCCTGAAATGTAAGGGTCAGGGGCATGACAAAGACCACTGCCCGGTCTTTGAAAACTATATTGCAGGAGGAGGACCAATGCCTTTGAGGCCAGAAGCCCAAGTAGGGCCGAGCATGGGGCTTGCGTTGTGGTGTGCTATATGTCGAGTGGCAGGGAAACATACGACTAATAATTGTCATTTGCTGCAGAAGTTTGTACAAACACCGCAACAGCTATTCTGCAACTTTTGTAAGTCGGTAGGGCATGATGAGCACAATAGACGAAGATATGAGTTAATGATGGATAGGACACCCTCCTATAGATTTCAGGCAGAAACGCGACCTCCTGACCAGGGCGCTGGGATAGCGCGAACAAACTTTCAGGGGTGCAGATGAGGCCGAGGCAGAGGAAGACTTGGTAGAGGTCGGGGACAACTAATCTATTACAATTGTGGAGGGCTAGGGCACTATGCCCGTGAATGCACTAACTCGACGCATCCGTCATGCAAATATTGTGCTTAGTTTGATCATGAGACTAAAGACTGTCCTACACTGATAGCGAGGATACGCGAAAAAGGGGCGCTACCTCTGCAACCGACTTAGAACTTGCAGATGATGAGGGTTGAGCCTCGCGAAGAAGATCCGAATGTGAATATAGTGCTACGAAGTGGAGTTGTAATGGGCGACGATAAGGGGAAACAACATGAAGACAGTGCGTGGGTTCGCAAAGCTATAGAGAAGGAGGCTGAATTTGATTTGGAGCACGCGCGCGAAACGTTCATGGAGGAAAAGAAGAGTTTCGCTGAGGCCTCTACCTCAGAAAACTAGGAGAAACCCGCTAAAGGGATGGACCCTTCTATGCTTATGACCTTTGTTGAGACTTTCATGAAGCTGCTGCGTGATAGGGAGGCTGTAAAGGGGTTACAGGAACTTATAAACAGATGTGTTGGAAATTCTCTTGGTGAACCGCGCATAGTTCGAAAGATTGGTAAGCATAAGACAAGGACAGGACGTGAGATGAGACTCACCGCGTAGATAAGAGAATATGAAATGGATCAAGTCATTCTGGATCTGGGGTTAGACGCGAACGTTTTGCCAAAACAGACTTGGGAGCAGATGGGGAGACTTGTGCTACAGTGGTCTCCGATTCAATTAAGGATGGAAAATCAGCAGAAGATCATCCCCATGGGATGGCTGCAGGGAGTGACTGTAGATATTGAAGGCACGAGTGCATTGGCATATTTTGAGGTAATATAAATTGTAGATGACAACAACCCCTACCTTGCGCTCCTTGGGATTGATTGGGCTACTGACATAAACGGGGTAATCAACCTAAAGAAGCAAAAGATGATATTTGAAAAGAAATTGCTTCACGTAGTAGTACCCCTAGATCCTGCAAAAGGATCGTGATACACTGAACTAGTCTGCGATTACGAAAGCGATGACGATTTGGACTGTATATATAAGATAATAGCGTGAGACCAAGATTGGAAAAATCTAACAACGGATGGAAAAATTACGTCGGATCACGAGAGTTCCTGCACCTCAGACTTGGATGAAGAATTAGAGTGCTGGCAGAACAGCTACATGAAGTAACCACATTGAGTTGTAACATGATGACCCGGCCGCTGTGTTGTGTGTCATCAGAAGTAAGGATTATGCCAACTTATGATGGCTTGAATGATGTGGATGTGTTTCTGGATGCATTCAAGAGGGAAGTACCAGAGAAGTAGTGCTTCCAGGCTTTGGATTGGGCACTGCGTGCTATGACCACAAGATGGTGGGGTACGCACAAGGGTAGTTTTGAGGACTGGTGCAAATATAGGAGGATGATGAGAATACGCTTTGGGAAGCCGAAGGTACAGATAACAGACAAGTACGATGGGAAGGATGATCCTCACGATGCGTCATGTATTCCGCTAGGAGTAGTATTGACACAGGTTCACGAAGGAGAATTGGACCATCCTATAGCATTTGCGAGCAGGAAGTTATCCAAGGCTGAGAAGAACTATTCCACCACCGAGCGCGAAGGACTAGCCATGGTATACGTGCTCCAGAAGTTTAGACACTATTTGCTGGGTGGAAATTTTAAGATGTATACATATCATTCTGCGTTGAAATACTGGGTCAATAAGCCTTTGTTGTGGGGGGGGGGGGGGGAATCTGCATATGGTTGTTATTGTTCCAGGAATATGATTTTGAATTTATTGTGAACCCTGGACGATTGAACATGGGACCAAATCATCTGTCGCGCATCGAAACGGGAGAAGAGCCCACCAACTTTGAGGAAGGATTGCCTGATGCATATCTCTTTGCAGTACGCATCATGGATGGTCACTTTGAAGACATCGTACACTTCCTAACAACAGGAACTGCCCCAGAAGGCTATAGTAGCCAGCAAAAAAAGGAGTTAGTGGTGTGTGTGGTTGACTTTTCTGTCATTTTCGGACATCTGTACAAAATGGTGTTTGACGATGTATTGCGATGATATGTACTAGAGTTTGAAAGAAGCAATATCCTCACGGACAAGCATGGGGGTTCCGCGGGAGGGCATTATGTGGGAAGAGAAATTGCATAGAAAATTCTACGCAGGGTTGTGATGGCCAACCCTTCATAAGGATTCAAAAGCATACTGCAGGGAATGTGTTGTGTGTCAAAGGACTTGCAGGCCATCGCGAAGAGATGAGCTACCTTTGAACCGTAGATGACGTTACAACCTTTCGAGGAATGAGCAATAGATTTTGTGGGGCCAATTCAGCCTCAAGGCAAGAAGACAGGTGTTATCACTCAAAATTTTCTCTAGAAGTTATTAGAAGAAAGAAAATGGCCGAGGTAACCACAAACCAACTTTTTGGCATAGGCTCTAGCCAACCTAAGTCTAGAGAGGGCTCTCTCTATATGATTTATCTTTGTTTGATGGGATTTTAGGCTAGTTCTTAATGTTCAAGGGGTTTTTGATTTGTATTGAAGATTGGGTGGTGGGAATCTAGTCTATTGGGCTATGGAGTCAACAAAAGATTAGCAGGACTAGATCAACTCACTAAAGGGAATGTTCAAAGGTTAAGATAGCAGAGTAGAGTGCAGGCCTTTAGGCCAAAGGGGTGGAAAAGGTTTAACCAGGGTGAGAGAGCAATTAAGAATTCTCAGACCGGGATTGAAACGAGGAACAAAGGGTAATCATAAACAAAGGGCAATTAAGAATCCTTTGCTATAGATTATAAAGAAACAACCTAAACTAAGGAGCAATTAAGAATTCCTTAACTTAGATTATCAGTAGAAAACATGTATTTTCCTAACTGTTATAACAGAGTGTAATTAAACAAATTCTGATACAATACTCCAGTTATGGCATTCAGATTCAGATAAACATTATGGAAAAACTTTAAGAGATAACAACAACATGAGAAAATACTTGTCTGCACTTCGCTCTACACATGAATCCTTTGAAATATCTGGTCTTTATTCATCAATCCAGCTTGTTGGCTCAGTCAATGCTCCAATGGCTTTACAATATTTTGATCAAGAAGTCTATAGAAATGTCTAAGAATCCACCCTACATACTTCGAATTGTGAAGTATTTATACTAAGGTGTTATTACAAATATCTCAAACTGACTTGAGATTTAATCTAGGAAATACAAATATCTTCTCGCAGGAAGATGGAGACAGGTAGTGAACTACTTTCATGTTGTCCCTTTTACTGTGGTACTAATGGCTTCTATGGTTTGACTTTAGCTCTTTATGCCCTTTGCTGTTTGAATCATTACGCTGGAGGATTTATTTACTTCTGGCTTTCATCTGATACTCTCTGTTACTGATACTCTTTCACTTTGATGACCTGTCTTTATCCTTTACTGTGTTTTTCCCTTTATTGTACATTTAACCTTTTACTGTGTGTTTCAATAGTAAATTCTTTTGTTTTTATGTGTATCAACATCGGGAAGTGGATATTGATCAAGTCTCTGAATGTTTCATCTTTTGTCTTCTAACTGCATCTCTGGTCTAGTTCCTCTGTTTTGACTGTCAAGGCTCTGTGTAGTTGTCTTCTTCTCGGATTTGTGTGTAATTGTCTTCATATTTGTTCCTTATGTAATAGTCTTCTTCTTCTGAATATAGGCTTTTAATAGGTTTCTTGTCGAGTCTTGGAGTAAACAGGTTCTGTGACTAGTATCAGAACTGTTTATCCAAGCTCTGGTCTTCAGTTGATTATCTGTAAAATTCAACAATTATTAAGAAAACCTCAGTTGGCTGGAAAGGCACTTGATGGCTTTATTTGCACAGGGATGCCTGGGGAAGGGGTCGTGGCAGTGTTTTGGACGTAAATGGAGGTGGAATTGCATCACAGAGGTTCAGGGTGGTGTTGAAGGGTTTAATGGGTTTATACTGTTAAATGGGCGAAAGGCATGAAAACACGGGTTTTCAAGGTTTAAAGTCTAGCGGGCGACTTTTTGAATATGGCACGAAATTTCATATTTATGAATCATAGGTGGTTTATCGAGTTGGCGGGGAGGCGGTATTGAGGGTCGTTGGACCACTTTTATGGCGTGGATGGTTTTTAGGAGGGGTCGCCCAATGTATGTCAGCATTTAACACGTAGCCATCGGGGGGTTAGGGAAAATCACCTTATCAGGTGGGTAAAGGTCGGCTATCGGGCTTGGCTGATACGACTATGGTCCATTAGATTTGGGCGCTTGTGATATGATGGTAGTCAGGCGCAGAAGATGCGTGGAGGAAATGAACAGGAGTTGGGGGGGGCAAGGGGTTTAATCACAGCAGTTTTGGATTAATTTAGGAATTAATCCTTGTTTAAGTGATCAGACGGGGCTTAATCACAGGATTAGGGAATTGGGTGAGTTTAATGATGGGATTAACTTAGGTTTGCCGGGATTAGGTAAATTAAGTAAGGTCGTATCGGGATATGGGTAATTTATATAGTTTTTATTAAAACTAAGGATTGGGATATTTACATAGGGATTTAGTTAATATATGGGAAAAGGGTTATATCGGGATTTATATAATAAAATTAATAATTAATATGAAATGCGATGGGCGGAGTGGGTTTTTCTTAAGTAAAAGGTAAAATATAATATTTGTGCACTTTATTTATATACGCTCAATACTTAGGATAAAAGGTTTTTTGTGGGTTTTTGAGCGAAAAGGGATTTACATGGGGGATTTTCACTTTTCCTAGGTAAATGGTGTTTAACCTTAGGAGAAGAGGTTTTCTTAGGGTGATGAAGGGAAATGGTTTGTATGAAAGGGAAATGATTTTATGAAGGGGATTCTAGCACTTGTGTCCGTAAGTCATTAAGCCAAGGGTCCAGTCCCACCAAAAGTCAGAGAAATTCTCTGAGCCTCTTTGAAATGTAGGATTAAAAGTACTAGAACATACTTGTAGATAGGAAATTAGTAAGTATAGGGGAAAAAATGATTGAGGGGGAGTTAATCACATGAATTTGTAAACCTTTGTCTTTGCTTGCATAGTTGACCATACATGTTGAAAGATGTGTCTAAACATAATGCATATGCTTCAATTAAATTAACTTTGTGGTTCAATAACCTTTCTTCTACTTACCCATTTCTTACCTCTAACATATTTTCTTCATTTCTTTGGGTGCATTTAGGCTAGCAAACCCTTATTCATCTATTTTTATTTTGAAAAATAAACTATATAATTCTAACCTTATATCATCCAAGGGCTCAAATTAAGATTATGAGCTTCTTTTATTTTCTCTACCTATCTATGATCTGCCAAGATTAAACTGTTTGGTCAGATTTTATTCTCTAATCTATAAACAAGAAATTCAAAGCATGAAATAACCAAGATTAAACAATTTGATTACCATGGATTGTGGCATGAATAACAAGTTGCACACAATCATTATTATGCATAAAAGTAAATAGTAGTGGCATTTAGACTTGCACACTTTCATGGTCTCTTTGTTTTTGGGGTTCATATATTTTCATTTTCTTTTGACCTTCTCTTATTCTTTTTGTCCTTTGATTTTTCTTTTAGGACATACCCTCTTTACATTTTTTACTTTTTATAATATGGAAAATATTTGCAGAAAGCAAATGTATGTACAATATTACAAGGCTTAACCTTAGTCATTCAAAATTATGACTCCTATTGGTATAGGAACCTAATAGTGGCTCCACTTGGGGATGGCATTTCCTTGTGAAATGTCAAGAACTTTAGAGATTAGTAGCCTTTGAATTGTTGTTGATGTTGCCTTGCAAAGTGTCCTTCTATGAATCTGCATTATTGATACTTATGATAGTGAATCTTTTAAAGCTTAGGGCCTTCTCTTCGGGCTTCAACCTCAAAGATCACCATCCAATCAAAACTAGACTTTTGAAAATAGAATATGTATAAATGAAAATTAGTAATTAGGTTCAAAGTAATGTTTTAGCATTTGACCATTCACAGGCCCACCTACTACATATCTATACCATCAATTTCTCTCAAGAAGAAAGCATTATTTCCTCTATAAGCATAAATGACATAGGGACCTTTCCATACGAAATAAAATTTCCCATGTTTTCCTTTATCTTCCCTCCTTGAGTCCCACTTGAGCACTTTGTCAGCAATTTAGAAATCTTTAGCCTTGGTTCTCTTATCAAAAATATTCTTAATCTTTTCTTGCACAACTTGAGACCTGACATAGACCTCTTCTCTTGTTTGTTGTAGATGAATAATTTGGTTGATTCTTCTTTGGATACTATTTGGTTCAACTTGTATTTATTGAAGTAACTTCATTATTGGTACTCCCAAAGAGGATGGAAAGACAACTTCCATTCCATAAGCTAGTCGATAGGGAGAAGTACCAATTGATTTCTTAGTAGTCAATCTGTCTGCCCATAAGGCATTGACTAGCTTTTTATTCCAAGTTTTCTTATTGTCCTCTAGTAACTTCTTGATGATATTTACTAGGCTTTTGTTTGAGTATTTTTCCAATCCATTACCTTGAGGGTAGTATGTTGTGGAATGGCCAAGGGTGATATGGTATTCATTGTAGAAATCTATCATTTTTTTAGATTTAAAGGTTGTTGCATTATCAGTAATGAGCTTAGTTGGACATCCAAATCTTGATAGAATATTGGTTTCCAGGAAGGTTATGATAACAGTATCTGTGGCTTGTTTTGAAGGTATGGCCTCTATCCATTTTGTAAAGTAGTTTGTGGCTGTAAGGATCCATTTGTGTTGGGTGGAGGAGGGTGGGTGAATTTCACCAATGAAGTCCAGACCCCATTGTTGAAAAGGCATTTTAGCAGAGATTGGCTTGAGGGGTAAAGGTAAGAGCTTTTTCTTTCCCTAAAAAATTTGACATTTGTGATAGGAAGTCACATATTTTTTGACATCATCAAACAAGGTAGGCCAGTAGAAACCAGCTCTAAGGATTTTATCTGCAGTAGTCTTCCAGTAAAGGTGTCCTCCACAGTCACATGCATTAAACTCTTATAAAAATTTGTCATATTCTTCTTTTAATAAGCAATTGAGAAGGATACCTTCATGATCTCTCCAAAACAAAACATTATCTAATATACAAAATCTTAAGGATTTCATCTTTAAAAACATGCTTTTAGTCCTAGATAATTTAGGAGGAGTTTGTAAATTTAGTAAAACATAAATAATATCAGCATACCATGGTGATTCAAGAAAGGCTTGGCTGATTAGTGGAGTCGTCATATCCTCTTCATTATATATTGCTACAATAAAGTTTATATCTAGGGCCTGACAGTTCGATTTAGCCATCAGCTTGGCTAAACCTTGGCCCTTGATTAACTTTGTAGGTTTAATTTCTATATCATACTCTAAAATAGTAGCAATCCACTTTCTCCTCTTTCCATCAGGACCATCTTGAGTTAGGATGTCTTTAACAACTGAATTAGGAACGTAGGATACTATATGAGAATATAAGATGTATACCCTAAAATCCTTAATAGCTTTAACCAAATCCAAGGCTTGTTTTCCATTATGTTATATTTCAAGGGTGCATCTCTCAGGGCTTTGCTAAATAAAGCAATGGGTTATTCATAGCCCTGGTCATTTTTCTGTAATAGAACTGCAACTATTGTGTGCTTTGAAGCAAATGAAAAAAAAATGAAATCTCTGTCAAATTTAGGTCTGATTAATACAGGTGTTTCAGTTAAGGCTACTTTGATTTCTTCAAAGGATTTCTTAGCCTCAACAATCCATTTTATGGTGGAGTCTTTTTTCAGCATGTTGTTTAGTGATCTAATTAACTCTGCTAGGTTAGATATAAATCTTTTAAGAAAATTGATTTTTCCTAAGAAAGCTTGTAATTCTCTAATGTTCCTAGGGTGTCTTATTTGTAAGATGCCTTCTATTCTTGTAGGGTATATTCTTATGCCATCTTTTGAGATTATTTGACCTAACAACTTTCCTTCCTCTAACCCAAACAAGGACTTTTTTGGGTTCAAGGAGATTCCAAACTTCCTGCATTTAATAAAAACTTACCTTAGATGATCTAAATGTTGATTGTCACACTTTGAAAATATAGTAATATCATCTATATATATCACAAGGAAATCATGAATTTCTTTTGCAAAGGCTATATCCATAGCTCTCTGGAAAGTGGCTCCTACATTAATTGGCCCAAAAGGCATTTTCACATACATAAAAGTTCCCCAAGGAGTAGTAAAGGCAATTTTGGGTTGGTCATCTGGATGAACTAAGGTTTTATTATAACCAAAAAACCCATCGAACAATGAGATTCTGGTTGATCCAACTACTCTTTGTAAAATGTGATCCATTTTGGGGAGAGGGTAATTGTCTTTAAGTGACACTTTGTTGAGGTTTCTGAGATCCACACAAAGTCTGATCTCACCAGTTTTCTTTCTAGTTGGCACCAAGTTTGAGACCCAATCAGAAAATCTGATTGGTGCAATTATTTTGGCATCATACATCCTCTGAATTTCTTTTTCAATTGCAGGTAATAAGACAGGATTGATCCTTCTTAGTTTTTGTTTGAAAGGATTTTGATTTTCTTTAATAGGAATTGTGTGTTGGATGATGTTGGTGTCATAGGATTTAAGGTCCTCGTAACTCCAAGCAAAAACATCCCTAAATTATTTCAACAACTCAATGTATTTCACTTTTTCAGTCAGAGGTAATGATTTTGAAAGTTTGATCAATTTAGGATTTTCATCAGTGCCTATATTACATTCCTCTATATCAGACCTTAATGGTTCCATTTTAGGTTTCCTAGGAACATCATTTGAATCAAATAAATCTTCCAGAGGGGTTAATCCCTTTGGTAAGAAGTTATCCTTGAGATTAATTACTTCAGTTTCTTCATTGATCATTTCATCAATCTCCATTAGCTCTAAGTTATCTACATTTGATTTGGTAAATTTAGTTGGGTTAAGTCTATCTATTTTATCATCTTCTATCTCATTTATTTCTATCTTATCCTTAGTGTTAGGATCTATGGATGTATCAGTATCTATATTGTTATTTACAAACTCTTCTTTTGAAAGTAAAAAGTTATTTATCTGTTTATCATTGAAAATTATTTGCCAGTTCTTCAAATTATCTAGAATTGCAGGTCTGTGCCTAACTTCAGCAGTGTACTGATAGTTAGGTTGGAAGGGTAATTTACAAGTGCTGGCAAACATTTCTAAACTATGGGCTTGCATGTTATGTTTTCTAGGGATTACTGCAAGCTTTGTTTCTAGGAAAGTGTTAAGTATCTCTACAATAGTGTCTCTATAGCAACTTAATATAGGGCCTTTAGTCATATATACATCATCGATCTATTTTTCAATTAATTCAGAGTCTCCCATAACAGAAACTCTTTTAGCTCCTAGACTCCTAACTAACTTAAGACCTAAAATTAATGCTTCATATTCAACTATATTATTTGTACATTTAAAATTCAATCTATATGCATGGCCTTCTGAGTAATTGTTCTCCAAATTATATATCCACACTCCTGCTCCTGCTCCTAACCTATTGACTGATCCATCAAGTTCTAAATTCCATAATATCTCATGATCATAATTTTCACTATCTGGAGCAATAATCTTTTCATCATTCATAGGAATTAGACCTTCGTGTTCATTGAATAGCTCTATAGTCTGGTTGGTTTCATTTTGTGTAGAAACTGCAATTTATTTTGGTTCTATATCAATACTGTCTAAAAGTGTTTCTTGTGTTTGATCAACATTATACAAGATAAAAGAATCAATATCTGAGTGTACGGAGTAGATGGGAAAGTTTTGAGGTCGATCTTGGCTACTTACGATATATTTCATTAAGGTTTCTCGATATAGTTTCTTAGGTTGTTCAAAAACAGAAATTGTTGCATATGACATATCTAGTTGTAGAGATCCCTGAAGTTTGGCTCCCCATGATCTGGAAAACAGCATGCCATACTTTGGTGGGATGTCAACAACTACAATGTCAATAAGGATGCTTTTGGCAGGATATTGGACTAAAGTAACACACAGGTATTTAATCAATCCTAGACACTTTACTTGAGTGGAGTCAAAAGAGAATAAGTCTTTGTAAGGCCTTGTAATGTCTAGGTTCAATTTATCCATTACTAATTTGGGAATTAAATTGTGGGAGGCCCCAAAATCCAACATTGCATTCTGTAGAATTTTGTCATGGATACTAAGGCTAATGTAAAAAGGTGGAACTCCTCCTTCTAATGGTTTTCCATTAACATCTGGACCAAATATAAGTTCCGGTTCGTCATCAAACAAGTTAACTGAATCCTCATTTTCAACAATGTTTAAGGTCTGGTTTATCTGTGATTTATAAAGTTAATTCTTGATTAATTCTATTAAAGGGACTCAAATCTTTAGCTTTGCTATCTTTGCTCCTAAATTGAATGGCAAAGAGGCTTTTTTTGCTTGAAGGTTTTGAGTTTTAGCAGCAGGGATTTGAGTAGGATTGTCTTTTTTTTCTTTATTGGGGATCTCTTTATGTGGATTTTCAAGCGGAATTGAAGTGGATGGTTGATCAACAGAAGGTTGATCATAGGTTATATCTACAATTGTGGGGCCAGAAGGATTTGGGTTCTACCTAGGGAGAATTTGGAGGATCTTTGAAATAGGGGCTTCTTTTATTTTCTTGGGTTGATTTTGTGTTGTTTTCTTATTTTGGTCAGGAACATTGTCATTCCTTTTGATTCTTAGATTATATTGCTTGTGGAATTCAAAGATAGCAGAGTCATATCCTTGTTTATAAGCAAATGATTCACTAGACTACACATGTAATTGCTACAACATATACAGTTCCTGCTCATCTTGGGTTAGAAAAATAGTGTCCTCATCATTTATTCCCATTAGGTTAATTTGTGTATCATGCTCTAGAATTTCTGGGTGGGATGTCTCTACATAATTTTCTTAAAAAATAGGCCTTATGTTCTTATCTGGTCCGTTTTCCCCATGTTTTGGTTATTTCTGAAATTTGGGTTTCTAATTGGAGGTGCTTGTTGGTTATCCCATTGGGGTTTCCTTTCCATGTTACCTATTCTCTCCATTAATCTTTCCATGTTTTTGACCAAGTTATCTATCTTAAGATCAGATGGTGAAGTTTCATATTTAGCAGTTCTTTTTTCATTTCTAACTCTAGCCCTTTTAGCTAACAAATTAGCTTCTACACTAACAACTACACTTTGCATTTCTTATAATGTTGGGGGGTTTCTTTCCTTAAGTTGGTATGACATATCGGTATCAAAACCATCAGGGAACTTTATTAACGCTAAGTTAGGTGGGGGTCTAAGGTTAACTGGGATTGCATTATATATGTTATTGAATCTAGTGCAGTAATCTTGAACAGTTTCATTAGGTCCTCTCCTAATATTCTCATATTCTGAAAGGATTTGTAAGGGCTTCTTTTTATTTTCCCACCTATCAATAAACAACCTTTGGAAATTTGCTACGTCTGCTATGTGGTTGGAAGGAAAGGCTTTAAACCACTTCTTAACATCACCAGTCAAAGTTTGGGCAAAGAGTCTCATCTAGACATCGACTTCATCTATTTCATGCAGTTCAAAGAAGTCAAACATCTTGTTTACATGCTGCTAAGCAGTGTATTGACCAATGGCATCAAACAAGGGAATCTTACTCTGATAATCTGCAGGCATAGCATGAAGTTGGGCAGGTAAAACAAGAGGAGCATATATGTTTTCCATTGCTATGGGTTGGGAGGGGATAAGATGTGGCATTGATATACTTGGAATTAATGCAATAGTGTGAATGAGTAATGATAGGTTGTTGAGGAAGTGAAGGTGTAAATGGTGGTGCATAATGGAGTTCAGAAGGTATTGAAGTCGAAGGGAATAATGGTGAACTCAAAGTAGTGGAGAACTGTTCAGAAAACTCAGGGGTAGTAGTAGTATTAATGGATGATTGTGGAGATTTCAGAATGTACTCATCAATTGATCTGTTGGCTTGTTGGACTTCAAGGTCTGCAATGAAATCAGGATCTAGAACAGTTTCATATATTTCACTTTCAGACTTTGTTTTAAATAATGAAAGACCAAATTGTTCATCAAAGGGAAGATCTTCTAAAAATAACCACTCATCAGGACATGAATTAGCTTTAACTAAAGGTATTTGACTAACTGAACTTTCTTCTTTTTTAGATTTTCTTGAAATCAGGTTGGGATTATCAACTACTAGGGGAGGGTTGGGATCTGGATTAGCCCTAGTAAAATGAGTCTTCCTAGAAGCCAGAATTTCAACTTTTTAATTGTTTTTGTGAGATTTTTTCAATATAACTTCTAACAAACGACTTTAAGAGGCTCAAAATATAGAATTAGAATTTTCTTAAAGCTTTATTAGGACCGAGGAATTGTTGTTCCCCAGCGGAGTCGCCACTATGTTATCACTCAGAATTTTCTCTAGAAGTTATTAGAAGAAAGAAAATGACCGAGGTAACCACAAACCAACTTTTGGGCATAGGCTCTAGCCAACCTAAGTCTAGAGAGGGCTCTCTCTATATGATTTAGCTTTGTTTGATGGGATTTTAGGCTAGTTCTTAATGTTCAAGGGTTTTTTATTTGTATTGAAGATTGGGTGGTGGGAATCTTTAAACAGATGGATAGGATGATGTCTCTAGTCCATTGGGCTATGGAGTCAACAAAAGAGCAGCAGGACTGGATCAACTCACTAAAGGGAATGTTCAAAGGGCAAGATAACAGAGTAGAGTGCAGGTCTTTAGGCCAAAGGGGTGGAAAAGGTTTAACCAGGGTGAGAGAGCAATTAAGAATTCTCAGACTGGGATTGAAACGAAGAACAAAGGGTAATAAAAAACAAATGGCACTTAAGAATCCTTTGCTATAGATTATAAAGAAACAACCTAAACTAAGGAGCAATTAAGAATTCCTTAACTTAGATTATCAGTAGAAAACATGTATTTGCCTAACTGTTATAACAGAGTGTAATTAAACAAATTTTGATACAATACTCCAGTTATGGCATTCATATTCAGATAAACATTATCGAAAATTTTTAAGAGATAACAACAATGTGAGAAAATACTTGTTTGCGCTTCTCTCTACACATGAATCCTTTGAAATATCTGGTCTTTATTCATCAATCTAGCTTGCTGGCTCAGTCAATGCTTTAATGGCTTTACAGTCTTTCGATCAAGAAGTCTATAGAAATGTCTAAGAATCCACCCTACATACTTTGAATTGTGAAGTATTTATACTAAGGTGTTATTACAAATATCTGAAACTGACTTGAGATTTAGTCTAGAAAATACAAATATCTTCTCACAGGAAGATAGAGACAGCTAGTGAACTGCTTTCATGCTGTCCCTTTTATTGTGGTATTGCTAGCTTTTATGGTTTGATTTTAGCTCTTTATGGTCTTTTCTGTTTGAATCATTACGCTGGAGGCTTTATTTACTTCTGGCTTTCATTTGATACTCTTTATTACTGATACTCCTTCACTCTAATGATCTGTCTTTATCCTTTACTGTGTTATTCCCTTTTACTGTACATTTAGCCTTTTACTGTGTGTTTCAACAGTAAATTCTTTTGTTTTTATGTGTATCAGCATCAGAAAGTGGATATTGATCAAGTCCCTGAATGTTTCATCTTTTGTCTTCTACCTGCATCTCTAGTCTGGTTCCTCTGTTTTGATTGTAAAGGCTCTGTGTAGTTGTCTTCTTCTCTTCTTTGTGTGTAATTGTGTTCATCTTTGTTCCTTGTGTAATAGTCTTCTTCTTCTTAATATAGGCTTTTAACAGGTTTTTTGTCGAGTATTGGAGTAAACAAGTTCTGCGACTAGTATCAGAACTGTTTATCCAAGCTCTGGTCTTCGGCTGATTATCTATAAAATCAACAATTATTAAGAAAACCTCGGTTGGCTGGAAAGGCACTTGATGGCTTCTTTTGCATAGGGATGCCTGGGGAAGGGGTCATGGCAGTGTTTTGGACATAAATGGAGGTGGAGTTGCGTCACAGAGGTTTAGGGTGGAGCTGAAGGGTTTAATGGGTTTATACTGCTAGATGGGCAAAAGGCACGAAAACACGTGTTTTCGAGGTTTAAAGTCTGATGAGTAACTTTTTGAATATTGCGCGAAATTTCATATTTACGAATCATAGGCGGTTTATCAGGTTGGCGAGGAGGCGGTATTGAGGGTCGTCGCACCGCTTTGGGGCATGGGCATTTTTTAGGAGGGGTCATCCGATGTATTCCGACACTTGACACGTAGCCATTAGGGAGTCGGGGAAAACCTCCTTATCGGGTGGGTAAAGGTTGGCTATCGGGCTCGACCGATACAACTGTGGTTCGTTAGATTTGGGCACTTGTGATCTAACAATAGTTGAGCATAGAAGATGCGCGGAGGAGATGAACGGGAGTTGAGGGGGGGGGGGGGCAGGGGTTTTAATCACAGTGGTTTGGGATTAATTTAGGAATTAATCCTAGGTTAAGCGATCGGCTGGGGCTTAATCGTGGGATTAGGGAATCGGGTGAGGTTAATGACGGGATTAACTTAGGTTTACCGGGATTAGGTAAATTAAGTATGGTCGTATCGGGATATGGGTAATTTATATAGTTTTTTATTAAAACTAAGGATTGGGATATTTACATAGGGATTTAGTTAATATACGGGTAAAGGGTTATATCGGGATTTATATAATAATCTTAATAATTAATATGAAATGCGATGGGCGGAGTGGGGTTTTCTTAAGTAAAAGGTAAAATACAATATTTGCGCACTTTATATATATATGCTCAATACTTAGGATAAAAGGCTTTTTGTGGGTTTTTGAGCGAAAAGGGATTTACATGGGGGGTTTTCACTTTTCCTAGGAAAATGGTGTTTAACCTTAGGAGAAGGGGTTTTCTTAGGGTGATGAAGGGAAATGGTTTGTATGAAGGGGAAATGATTTTATGAAGTGGATTCTAGCACTTGTGTCCATAAGTCTTTAAGCCAAGGGTCCCGTCCCACCAAAAGTCAAAGAAATTCTCTTAGCCTCTTTGACTTGTAGGATTAAAAGTACTAGAACATACTTGTAGATAGTGTTGTAGCTTCCATTGTTATTTTCATCTTATTTTCAGTTTTCACAAAATGAAATAAAAATCAAAAGAAATGAAAAATCAAGCCATTGTTTAAAGGCCATGTAGATTTAAGAGGCATGATCAAGCGATAGCTTGATGAGTATGATGAGGTGTGCTGTGGGGAAACAATAAGCGTGAATGTTAATTAAGGCTCAACCCCCAGAGTTGATAGTGATGTGAGCATGGTTGACCATAATGTGTGGCCTAAAATCATTGTGGGGCTTCAACCTCAATGTAGCTCCCTTATATTCTTTACCCCCGCAAAGTTTAAAAGAAATAAAGTATTTTATTTATTGACGGGATGGATTTTGAAGGTGAACCTGCGAGAAGATCTGGGCCGTTTGATCAACAAGCCACAGATCCAACGTTAATCACACAAGTTAACTAGAATGGGCTTGTTTCAGAGATCCGATGCGACGATGTACCTGCAAGAAGTTCAGGGTTGTCCGATCAACAGGCCACAGATTCGACGACAATCGGGTCGGAAACTAATTAGACGCGATGGCAAACACAGTTTAAATTTGTTGAAGTCCGGGCCAATCTCAAGTGAAGAAATAATCGGGTTTTAGAGCTAGAGTCAGACCTGATAGATTATTAACTGGCAGTTTATATTTCCCATCAGGTCCGTATGGGAGTCAACGGAGCGTTGAAAAGGTGGACTCAATAAAGTTTAATTCAAACGGGTTTAAAGTCTCGTGAGTTCCAAAGGATCAGACCGTTGATTGAATGAATGATCGGACGGTTCACATATAGCTAAGGCAGACCCGACGGGTTTATGAATCAAAATGTTAATTCTTTTCAGTTTCGTGGCAAACTAATGTTCTGCGTAAATTAGCCGATTCTGTTGTTTAAGTAAGATAATCAAAATTAGTGGTGGATGACTAAAACTCCAAAGAAAGGTGATTGGTCGAGTTTTCTTGTGTTTTGGCCAATCAAAACGCACCTGATACATACGTAAGCCTAGGTCCATGCGTGGGGTTTGAGTTAAATATAGTTTATTATGATTAAAACAGTTTAATCATTATTAAAGCATCTACAAAGAAACTCAACAACCAAACAATAGAGTCGAAAAAGCTAACAGTCATCATCATTTTCTAACTTCCGTTACTTCCAGTTATTCTATGTTCTTTAGAATGAGGTGTCTTTTACCCTCTGTGTAATGTTCTATAATAATTTTTACTCTAGACAGTTAGGAAAATAGTTAAGCAGTTTGATAGTTTTGGTGATCACCAACTGTCTTATAATGTATAAAAAGAGGAAAATTTACAGAGAAGGGGTTCGAATTTTGGAGAACCTGGAGACTAAGCTACTGAATTCCTGATACAACTGTTGATTAATGAAGAATCAAAAGTTTTCCATACGTTGTTGGGTATGATTTTGTGTCTTCTCTGTTATGTGTCATCTTATGTTTTCTTCCTTTAAGTATAGTAATTGAAGTTGCAAGTCTTTATTTGCTTGTGTAAATAAAGTTAAAATCCCTTAAAAGAGCGCTCCTATACTTGAAGTTCCCACCTCTATAATTCGACTAAGTTACAGATAGTAGTTTCTGTGTAAAACAACATATTATATATAATTTCTCCCAGTGTCATAGATAGTAGATCCTGTGTAAAACAACATATTGTCTATGACTTATTCAATCTTTCTTCATTCATCATTTGTATTCAACAATAAAATGGAATTATGATGTTTTCTTGTCACCTAAGTATTGAGGGTCAAGAACCAGATTTCCCAGGTCCTTCATTTGAGAACACAATATATAATTAAGTGACAAATAAGTGACAATCATTATAATCATTAATGTCTTAAGCAAAATTTCTATACAGCCAGGAAATTGGTTTCTTAAGGTACAACATTAATTGGCACCGTTGCCGGGGAGAGAAGACAATAACACTTTTCCCTGGGTTTTTAATATTTTCCTCTAGTTGTTTAGTGAGGAGGAAATATTTGGTTGTTTTGAACAAAAGCAATAACTCTGGCTCCAAGGAGACCCCATACAAGGTCAGATACCTCACAGTAAAAAGTTCAAGCCCTTTCAGATCCTGAAAGGCTAGTTTCCAAGAGGGTTGGAAGGCCTAAAACTCCACTTACACCAAGTCCTACACTGTCTGCACCAGGCAGCAGTTCATCACATCTTTCACATTCATCTTTTATTGACCAAGAGTCACCTTTTACATCCAATTCATTTCAAGAACCCAACTGTCAAGAATAGTCTTTAGAGTCTGTTTCTTTTTCAGTATCTGCTATAGTTATTCAGCCTGAACCTATAACTGCATTACCACCTTTGCATACTCCATTTACTCCTCAGTCAAGTTCCACATCTGCTGGTAATCAAGGTTCAGTAAATTTGGGAGCAAACATGGCAGCTCCTGCATTCTTGATGAATAGATATGCACCTCTTCAACTGCCACAACCATTGAATCAAATGCCACAAGAATACCTCAATATTCTTCCTCGTTTTACAGGGGAAGATGAACAAACAACAGAGAATCATGTATCAGTATTTTGTAATTTTGCAGAAAACCTAAATGTTGAACATCTGGATGTTGTTCTAAGACTTTTTGTTCAATCCTTGGATGGAGAAGCGAGAAAATGGTTTAAAGGGCTTCCTAATAACTCTATTCCTTCTTGGGAAGAGATGGAGCGCCTATTCACCCAGAGATGGGGAGAAAAAAGAGACCATGGGCATTCATTGATAGAGTTTAATGCTATAAAGAAGAAATATGATGAAACTGTAGTTGAATTTGTCAGAAGATTTAATAAATTGTACAATAGTCTTCCAGTCGAGATTAAGCCCCCTCTTGCTGGTGCAAAAATAACTTTTGCAGGGGCTTTTGAGTCATATTTTGGATTTACATTGAGGGAGAGGAGATCCCCAACCCTTGATCAAATCCAAACAGATGCATTAGAGATAGAAGCAAATCTGGTGGTTGTAGGCAAAGCACCAGAGACATAGCCTATCCAAGACAAGGGAAAGGAAAATATAGAATCCTCTCAAAGTCAAACATTAGAGGATATGAGTAATGTAATTAAAACTTTGTCAGATAAATTGAATAAGTTAGAGTTGGAAAATAAGAATTCTCAGAGACAAACACAATATAATAAGAACTTTAATCCCCAATACAGAAGACAACCTTTGCAAATCTTGCAAAAGGAGAGAAAAGATCAAGATCAGATTCAAGCACCATTGTATATAGAGGCAGATCCTGGTGAAGTACTAGAGCACCCTAGGGACCATGAAGATCAAATTTCTATGTTATATGCAGTAGATGAAGATGAGCTTGGTGTTGAAGGAGAAGAGTATGAATATGTCGAAACAGATGTCATTTATGATGAAAATGAAATTGATGAATATTGGAAGCAATTCTCTGATTTTATGCAGGTAGAACTACACAAGAAATATGACTTGAGATCAAGGAAAAGATCAAGAAGTCAAGAAAATGAAAGTGAGCAGCAAGTTCCAGCTTCCTCACCAAAGGCGACTCCACAAGAATCTCAGCCTGCAAAACAAGTAAATAAAGGAAAGCAACAATAGAATGCAAATGGCAAGACACAAATACTTCAAGGTGAGTCTTCTCAAGACCAAAGTGGAAAAATTCCTTTGGAGAAACTTGTTTCAATTCCCCAAGTAATTTCAATCATGAAGAAAGGAGAAGATGAAAATGAAAAGAATGCTAAACAGGGTCATTTGTTTAGTCTTACTAAAGAGTTGGAAAAGGTAAGAATTCAAGTTCCCCTTACAGAATTAGCAAAAACACCAGCTTATCAGAGGGAGATTGCTGAGTTTATTAATTTAAAAGAAAATGTGAATATAAATGACACTGTAAATTTGCAGGAAGATAAACCAGTAGTGGTTTTTGGCCCACATGTAGAGGAAGTAGATCCTTCAACACCTCCTTTTTATATTTCCTTATTGATCCATGATTTCCTCCTGCATAATTGTATGTTTGATTTAGGAGCTTCACACAATATTATGCCATTGTCAGTGATGAAGCAACTAAATCTACAAGTTACCAAACCCTATAGAGACTTGTACTCTTTTGATTCAAACAAAGTCAAGTGTCTGGGGGTCATTAAGGATCTGGTAGTGTCACTAGCCTAGATTCCAGCTAGAAGCTTGGTCATGGATGTAGTAGTAGCAAATATACCTGCTAGATTTGGAATGCTACTATCTAGGTCATGGGGGGCTAAATTGGGTGGTGTTCTGAAACTAGATTTTACATATGCTGTTATACCGACTTTTGGTGGGGATGAGAGGAGATTATACAGAGAAACTAGATTTGTAAAAACAATTACAAAAAATGGAGCAAGTAATTCACCTGTATATAGCTAGGAGAAAGATGACTTTGCTTGCTTCATGTTGCATGATAATGCAGAGTTGGCTGAAGATAACCAGAGGCAACTTACTTCAGCCTGTGTAAATACAGAGCTGCAAACTAAAGGAATGTGGAAATGCTTCTTTGATGGAGCCTATTCCAAGGAAGGAATAGGTGCTGGTTTTCTTCTGATTGCACCTGGAGGTAATATGTTCCCTTTTTCCTTTAAATTAGAGTTCGAAGCAACAAACAATGTGGCGGAATATGAGTCCTTGATTATTGCTCTGCAAACAACTAAACAGATGAGAATTAAGTCAATTTCTGCTTTTGGAGATTCAGAGTTGATTATCAAACAAATAAAAAATCACTATCAGACAAAACACCCTAGGCTTAGGGCATAAAGAAATGAAGTCTAGGATTTGGCTGAGAACTTTTTCGAAGCTTTTAATATTCAATTCATTCCAAGGGATGGGAACAGATTAGCAGATTCATTGGCTGTGGCTGCTAGTACTTTCATGCCTCCTATTAATCCAAAATGAAGATATGAGGTAAAAATGAGGCACAAACCTTCTGTTCCTTATAATGTTAAACATTGGCAAGTTTTTGAAGATGATTAGCAGATTAAAGAACTTTTTACTATGGTTGAGGAGTTTCAGGGCATAGAAATTGATCAGGATGAAGATGAAACAACAGAAGTTGCAGAAGTTAGTGGTTTAAAAGATTCAATAGCTAATCAAAAAGTTTTTCAATTGAAAGATAATATTCTGCCAAAGGGGCTTGTCCCTCTTGAAAGGATTTTTAACCCCAATGATGTGGCTGTTGACTCAAGAAAAATTTCACAGGATGAACACATTCAAGATCATAATATTGGAACTCAGGAGAAACCCAGGCTAGTCAAATTATTTAGTGGAGTTTCACCTAATTATCAGGAGAGATATACTAGAATTTTCGAGGATTATGTTGATGTCTTTGCATGGTCCTATGAGGATCTCAAAACATATGATGTAAATATTATTCAACACAAGATCCCCTTGAAGGAGGGAATTAAGCCCTTTAAATAGAAGCTTAGACAGATAAATCCTTTGCTTCTACCATCAATTGAAAAAGAGGTCAAAAAATTGCTTGATGCCAAAATAATAGTTCCACTCAGATACTCTGATTGGGTGGCTAATTTAGTGCGTGTAAGAAAGAAAAATGTAGAGATAAGGTTATGTGTGGACTTCAAAAATCTCAACAAGGCTTCCTTGAAAGATAATTATCCGTTGCCTAAGATGGTTCATGTGCTGTAAAAGGTAATAGGATATTTTAAAATGTCAATGTTGGATGGATTCTCTGGGTATAATCAAGTGGTTGTGGATAGAGAAGATCAGAAGAAGACAACATTCACAACTCCCTGGGGGACCTTTATGTATGCCAGAATGCCTTTTGGATTGATGAACGCAAGTGCTACATTTCAGAGGGCTATGGACATTGTTTTTGTGGGAGATAAGTTTGTAGTAATATATTTGGATGATATTATTGTTTTATCAAAGTCTGATGAAGAACATCTGGGCCATTTGAAAAAGACTTTTGAAAAATGTAGAAGATTTAGGCTTTCCTTAAATCCCAAGAAATCAATCTTTGCTCTGGAAGAGGTTAAACTATTGGGACATATTGTTTCTAGAGATGGAGTGAAGATAGATCCAGCAAGGGTACAAGCTGTGAAAAAAATACCACTACCTAGGAGTGAAAAGGATATTCAAAAGTTCCAAGGAAAAATAAACTTCTTAAGGAGATTTGTGTCCAATTATGCAGAAATTGTAAAATAAATTACTAATATGCTAAAGAAGGAGAATGAAGTGCATTGGACCAGGGAAGCTAGAGAACCATTTTCCAGGATTAAAGAAGCATTGCAGGCAGCTCTAGTCCTAATTAGCCTTGATTATCAAAAGCTTTTCCAAGTTTTTTCATTCGCATCACTGACTTCAATAGTTGTTGTCTTACTATAGAAGAATGATGAAGAGAAGGAGCAGCATGTTTCATTCTTCAGCAAGATTCTCAGGGATGTTGAGCTAAAGTATAATATTCTTGAAAAGTAGGTGTATGCTTTGGTAAAAGCCCTAAAAGCCTTTAGAACTTATGTGCTGCAGTCACAGATCATTGCCTATGTGCCAAATGCTGCAGTAAAAGATGTACTAGTACAGGGAGATGTAGAAGGCAAAAGAGGAAAATGGATAGCCAAGATCCAAGAGTATGACTTGGACATAAAACCCACAAAGTTGGTGAAAGGGCAAGGATTGGAAAAAATGATGACAGAGTCGAACTTTCAGGCATTGGGTATCAACTTGCTAACACCTGTGGATGAAGGAACAACTGAAGAAAATGAAGAAAAGCCAGATCTAGGTATGAAGATCAGGTATAAATTTTTATGTTCAGAATGGTACAAGCATATAATTCATTATTTGTGTTATCTCTCCTGTCCCCAATCCTTGGATAGAACAAAGTATAGAGCATTAAAGATCAAAGCACAACCATATGTGATTGTGGAAGGCAGATTATACTAGAAGGATCCTGTAGGAATTTTGTTGCTATGTTTAACAGAAGATGAGTTTACAGAGGCAATCAAAGATCATCATGAGGGGTTATGTGGAGGACATTACAGTTGGAAAGTTACTACACATAAGATCCTTCAGACAGGATTTTATTGGCCTACTTTATTTGGTGATACATTTAAGTTTGAAAGAAGCTATCAGAAGTGTCAGCTTTTTGTTGGGAAGAAGAGGTTAGCTCCCTTGCCTTTGATCCCAGTCTTCATAGAGGAACCATTCAGACAATGGGGATTGGACTTTGTTGGAGAGATTAACCCACCTTCAAGCGGACATCACAAGTGGGTTCTCATTGCTACTGATTACTTCACCAAGTGGGTAGAAGTTGTACCTACTAAGAGGGCAAATGATCAGGTGGTGACGAAGTTCCTAGAGGAGAATATTTTCAGCAGATTTGGATGCCCCATCAAAATCATAACAAACAATGCTCAAGTCTTTAATTCAAGTAAGTTTATTGTTTTTTTTCAAAAGTATAATGTTATTTTGTCTCATTCAACAGCTTATCATCCGCAAGGAAGTGGATTAGCTGAATCCACTGACAAAACTTTGATGAAGAATCTTAAGAAAAATATTATAGAGAACCAAAAAGACTAGGATTATAAGTTAAAGTTTTCTCTATCGGTTGTTAGAGTGACTACAAGAAGATCTACAGGCAAATCACCTTTTGAATTAGTATATGGAACTCAGGCTTTATTTCTAAGTCAACTTGTGAAACCTGTGATTGCAATGATTCAGGAGGAAAAAGAAGAACCCAATTCTTTCATAAGAAGAATGAATAAAGTAGTGGAGCTAAGTAAGAACAGGGACAAGGTAAGAGACAACTTGTTCATGTATCAATCAAAGATGAAAAGTATTTTTGACAGAAAAGCCAAGGAGATTGATTTTAAAGTTGTAGATCTAGTATTAAGATGGGATACCAGAAGAGAAGATAAAGGTAAGCATGGGAAGTTTGATCCTCTCTGGTATGGTCCTTTTAGAATTGTTGAAGCAAGGTCCAATAACACTTTCCTTCTTGAGAATCTTGATGGTGAAACTCTACAGCTGCCTATCAATGGGCAGTACCTCAAGCATTACTTCCAGTTCTAAAGCATAAGCATCTTATCATTGTAGATACCAGAGTGAATTCAGTGTACAAATGCCATAGAATTTGAATTGGTTGCAATATATGACTCCATGCCCAAGGTGAAGGCACTGATCTGTGGTTCTTAGTGCTTTTGTGGCAAAAGCACTATCCCCAGGTGGAGCCAGATGTTGTAGCTTCCATTGTTATTTTCGTCTTATTTTCAGTTTTATCACAAAATGAAATAAAAATCAAAAGAAATGAAAAATCAAACCATTGTTTAAAGGCCATGCAGGTTTAAGAGGCGTGATCAAGCGATAGCTTGATGAGTATGATGAGGTGTGCTATGGGAAAACAATAAGTACGAAGGTTAATTAAGGCTCAACCCCCATAGTTGACCATGACGTGAGCATGGTTGACCACAATGTGTGGCCTAAAATCATTGCGGGGGTTCAACCTCAATGTAGCTCCCTTATATTCTTTACCCCCGCAAAGTTTAAAAGAAATAAAGTATTTTATTTGATTGACGGGATGGCTTTTGAAGGTGAACCTGTGAGAAGATCTGGGCCGTTTGATCAACAAGCCACAGATCCAACAGTAATCGCACAAGTTAACTAGAATGGGTTTGTTTCGGAGATCTGATGCGACGGTGTACTTGCGAGAAGATCTGGGTCGTTCGATCAATAGGCCACAGATCCGACGACAATTGGGTGGGAAACTAATTGGACGTGATGGCATATCAAATGCAGTTTAAATTTGTTGAATTTCGGGCCAATCTCAACTATCCATCCAAAGAGACAGGGCTCAACAGATATCGGGTGAAGAAATAATCAGGTTTTAGCGCTAAAGTCAGACCCGATAGATTATTAACTGGTGGTTTATATTTCCCATTGGGTCCATATGGGAGTCAACGGAGCGTTGAAAAGGCAGACTCGATAAAGTTTAATTCAAATAGGTTTAAAGTCTCGTGAGTTTCGAAGGATCGGACTGTTGATTGAATGAATGATCGGATGGTTCACGTACAGCTAAGGCGGACCCGATGGGTTTATGAATCAAAATGTTAATTCTTTTCAGTTCCGTGGCAAACTAATGTTCCGCGTAAATTAGCCAATTATGTTGTTTAAGAAAGATAATGAAAATTAGCAGTGGATGACTAAAATTCCAAAGAAAGGTGATTGGTCGGGTTTTCTTATGTTTTGGCCAATCAAAATGCGCCTGATACATACGTAAGCCTAGGTCCACACACGGGGTTTGAGTCAAATACAGTTTATTATGATTAAAATAGTTTAATCATTATTAAAGAATCTACAAAGAAGCTTAGTAGCCAAAAAAGCTAACAGTCATCATCATTTTCTAACTTTCGTTACTTCCAATTATTCTATGTTCTTTAGAATGAGGTGTCTTTTACCCTCTGTGTAATGTTCTGTAATAATTTTTACTCTAGACAGTTAGGAAAATAGTTAAGTAGTTTGACAATTTTGGTGATCACCAACTGTCTTATAATGTATAAAAAGAGGAAAATTTATAGAGAAGGGGTTTGAATTTTGGAGAACCTGGAGACTAAGCTACTGAATTCCTGATACAACTATTGATTAATGAAGAATCAGAAGTTTTCCATACGTTGTTGGGTATGATTTTGTGTCTTCTCTGTTATGTGTCATCTTATGTTTTCTTCCTTTAAGTATAGTAATTGAAGTTGTAGGTCTTTATTTGATTGTGTAAATAAAGTTTAAATCCCTTAAAAGAGCACTCCTATACTTGAAGTTCCCACCTCTACAATTTTTCTAAGTTACAGATAGTAGTTTTTGTGTAAAACAACATATTATCTATAACTTCTCCCAGTGTCACAGATAGTAGATCCTGTGTAAAACAACATATTGTCTATGAATTATTCATTCTTTCTTCATTCATCATTTGTATTCAAAAATCAAATGGCATCATGACGTTTTCTTTTCACCTAAGTATTGAGGGTCAAGAACCATCTTTCCTAGGTCCTTCATTTGAGAACACAATATATAATTAAGTGACAAATAAGTGACAATCATTAGAATCATTAATGTCTTAAGCACAATTCCTATATAGCTAGGAAATTGGTTTCTTAAGGTACAATAGATAGGAAATTAGTAAGTATAGGGGAAAAAATGAATGAGGGTGAGTTAATCACATGAACTTGTAAAACTTTGTCTTTGCTTGCATAGTTGACCATACATGTTGAAAGATGTATCTAAGCATAATGCATATGCTTCAATCCAATTAACTTTGTGGTTTAGCAACCTTTCTTCTACTTACCCATTTCTTACCTCTAACATATTTTCTTCATTTCTTTGGGTGCATTTAGGCTAGCAAACCCTTATTCATCTATTTTTCTTTTGAAAAGTAATCTATCTAATTCTAACCTTATATCATCCAAGGGCTCAGATTAAGCTTATGAGCTCCTTTTATTTTCTCTACCTATATATGATCTGCCAAGATTAAACTGTTTGGTCAGATTTTATTCTCTAATCTATAAACATGAAATTCAAAGCATGAAATAACCAAGATTAAACAGTTTGATTACCATGGATTGTGGCATGAATAACAAGTTGCACACAATCATTATTATGCATAAAAGTAAATAGTAGTGGTATTTAGACTTGCACACTTTCATGGTCTCTTTGTTTTTGGGGTTCATATATTTTCATTTTCTTTTGACCTTCTCTTATTCTTTTTGTCCTTTGATTTTTCTTTTAGGACATACCATCTTTACTTTTTTTACCTTTTATAATATGGAAAACATTTGCAGAAAGCAAAGGTATGTACAATATTACAAGGCTTAACCTTAGTCATTCAAAATTATGACTCCTATTGGTATAAGAACCTAACAACAGGTATGTTGTACATTATCATCGCGACTGAGTATTTGAATCGATGGGTGGAGGCACAACCTGTGAAGGACTACACAGGCGTGACAGCTACGAAGTTTCTCTTTGAGTATGTACTAATGTGATTTGGGTGTCCAAAGAGATTGATGAGTGATTGCGGTACGCACTTTCTAAATGAAACGATCAATGCACCAAGCGAGGAATTTCAAGTCTATCACCAGAAGAGTATGCCTTATCACCCACAAGCTAATGAGACGATGGAGGCATTCAATAACATACTAGAGAGCGCATTGACAAAGGTTTGCAATGCTCAGTGAAATGATAGGGATCTGTGCGTACCCGCAGTACTATGGGCTTATCGAACGATGTGCAAAAAGTTGACTGGACAAACACCCTTTAGGCTTGTATATAGTGTTGAAGCAGTGATGTTGATGGAATACATTGTGCCTAGTCTATGCATAATGGCATTCATGGGTATGAAGGATCGCGGAGATTTGGAAGAGAGGCTCGCGCAGCTTGCCGAGCTTGAGGAAGAAATGTTTCTGGCTAGGTTTCACCAACATGTTCAAAAGGAGTGCGAAAAGGCATGGCACGATCGGCACATTAAACTATGCACCTTTAAGGTAAATGATCTAGTTTTGTTATATGACAACAAGTTTGATCAATTTCCAGGAAAATTCAAGATGCACTGGCTGGGGCCCTATGCCATCAAGGATATTACAGATAGTGGAGTAGTTCAGTTGGTTAAGTTGAATGGAGATCCATTCCCAGGAAAAGTGAATGGCAGCCAATTGAAGCCATACATCAGTGATCCAGCCAGGTGACTATATGGAGGTAGCACAATCTTAGCGCTCCAGGCAGCTGAAAGGAGGTGTGGGACTATAAAATACACTGCCCAGATTCACGAATTGCGCGATAGGAGGACTGCGCAGAACGATGATGTATGTTTTAACCCCGTACAGGAATTACCTGCATACGAATTCTAAAACACATAAAATAAACAATATGAGAGCATAACACATAAAACACATATACACAGAGATTTTCCCCTGGATCCCAAAACCGGGACTACCAGCTTGATTTTTCATTATGTTCCTTTCAATGTTACAATACATATTTATACATGTCGAAGCATCGATTACCATGGACCGAAAACCATCGCGTCCAAAACCATGGACCAAAAACCATCGCGTCCAAAACCATGTGCGAAAAGTCATGCACAAAACCATAGGTAGGTCCACCCAACCTAATATAGGGTCCAAAAACAAAAATTTTCGGGGCGCTTCCACAGACCCCATAGAGTGGGGTTACCTGCACCCCTCAAATCCCCTATGACCCCCCCATGCTACGCAATCGTCCCAACGAAGGGGGGGCTTTTCCCCCATTCTAACCCCCCGGTTAACTACATCGGCTAGTTGTGGAAAGAATATAACACAACTCGACATTCTCCCACTTGTTGTTTTCTTTCCATAGGGGGCCATAGGAGAGTTTAGTCATTTATCCAGCCCTGTAATGCCCATTGTTTCTCTACACCAAGAGAACTTCTCAGAGCTCACATATTTTGTTAGTGCATATACAGTATTCTTCAAAGTGTCCACCTTTACCAGTAACACCTTTTTGTCTTCTATCATATCCCTCATAAAGTGATACAGAACATCAATGTTCTTTTTCTTTGAATGATATGCAGGGTTATTTTCCAAGAAAATTTCACTTTGGCAGTCACAGTCTATCCTTATAGCTCCCTGTACTAACCCCATACTTGAACACAATCTCTGCAACTAAACTGCTTCCTTGCTTGCATGAGTGCCTGTCATGTATTCTACCTCTGTAGTTGATAGTGCTACTACAGATTGTTTCTTACTCATCCAACTAACTGCACCTCCAAATAGGTTAAACACATACCCACTTGTAGATCTTCTATGATTCAGATCTCTAGCCCAGTCTGCATCAACAAAGCCATGAATATCCAACACTTTGTCCAATCTTGGTCTTTCTTGGTAGCACAAACCATAATCACTAGTGCCACACAAATACCTAAAAACCCACTTCAGTGTTGTCCAGTTCTCCTTCCCCAGTTTTGACATAAAACTTCTCAATACTCCCACTGCATGTGCAATGTCTGGTCTAGTACAAACCATCGCATACATCGGGCTACCCACTACACTTGCATATGGAACACGGGACATGTCCTCTTCCTCTTCTTGTGTCTTGGGACACTGTTCAACAGATAAATTTACACCTATAGGAATAGGAACCTTCATCGGTTTACTATCCTGCATATTAAACCTCTGCAATATTGTCTCGACATACTTCCTCTGGTTTAACTAGAGCTTCATCTTTGTCCGATCTCTTTTAATCTCTATGCCCAAAATATAGTTTGCAGCACCAAGATCTTTCATGTCGAATTTGGAGGACAAATGGGTCTTCAAATCTTGGATAATTTCTTTGCCATTTCCAACCAGCAACATATCATCCACATACAAGACTAGATAAATAACACGGTTGCCAATTAATTTAAAATACGCATAGTGATTTGCTTTGCTTCTAGCGAAGCCAAATCCCCGTGTAAATGTATCAAATTTCTGATACCACATTCTTGGTGACCGTTTTAACCCATACAGAGACTTTTTTAACTTGCATACCAGTTCTTTCTTACCCTTCACCGCAAAACCTTCAGGTTTCTTCATGTAGATCTCCTCTTCCAGATCCCCGTGAAGAAATGTTGTCATCACATCCATCTGTTCTACCTCAAAATCAAAAGCAACAATAGATAGAAGTAATCTAATAGAAGCTACCTTGGCAATAGGAGAGAAAATATCACCAAAATCAATTCCCGGCACTTGGGAATAACCTTTTGCTACCAATCGAGCTTTGTATTTCTCCATCTTTCCTTCTGCATTTGTCTTCTTCTTGAACACCCATTTGTTGCCAATGGGTTTCCTTCCAGTTGGAAACTCCACCAAATCCCATGCCTCATTTTTGTGCAAAGATGTCATTTCATCAACCATGGCCTCTTTCCAGAGTTTTCCATCCTCTAAATCTACTGCTTCCTTCACAGTTCTGGGATCATCATCAGTGGCAGTTAAAGCAAAATTTGAACAGAAAGTAGATGGACTATACCTTTTCGGTTGCCTTCCTTCTCGAATTGATCTGCTCACACCCGGAGTTTGTGGCTCTTCATCTTCTGATTCCTCCTCTATTGTATAGTCTGATTCTTCCTCCTTAAGCTCAAACTCTATCTTCTTAGGTTCCTTTGGTTAGACTTCATGTTTAATATCGTCTTTCACCTCTCTGAACACCACATCTTGGTTGTACACAACCTTCCTTGTTACTGGGTTCCAAAGCTTATAACCCTTTAAACCATCCTTATACCCAATAAAGATGCACTTTTCAGATTTACTATCCAACTTGGTTCTTTTCTCCTTTAGAACATGTACATATGCATCACATCCAAATATCTTCAGATGTGAAAGAGAGGGTTTCTTACCAGTCCATACCTCTTGTGGACTCTTATCCTCCAATGCTGATGAAGGTGATCTGTTGACTAGGTAACATGCAGTCTCCATCGCCTCTGCCCAAAATTCTTGTCCTAACTGGGCACCACTAAGCATGCTTCTTGCCCTTTCCATCAACGTCTTGTTCATTCTTTCTGCAACTCCATTTTTCTGAGGTGTTTATGGAGTAGTTTTCTATCATGATATACCACACTTCTTACATAATTCTTCAAATTCCTTGCTGCAAAACTCTCCATCGTTATTTGTCCTCAACACCTTTATCTTCTTCTCTGTCTGGTTTTCCACCAAAGCCTTAAATTCTTTAAACCTGTGAAAGACTTCATATTTCTTCTTAAGGAAATATATCCATGTATTCCATGAGAAGTCATCTATAAATGATACATAGTACACATACTTACCTAGTGATGGAACCTTCACAGGTCCAAACACATCATTGTGCACAAGTTCTAATATATGTTTCGCCCTTTTACCACCAGAGGGGAAACTCACCCATTTCTGCTTCTCATATACACAATTTTCACATAAATAAAAATCCAGAGATCTATTACTCATACCTTATACCATACGTTTACCATGAAGTATTCAAAGGCCCTTCTCTCCAATGTTTCCAAGCCTTTGATGCCACATCATGGTCTTCTCTCCAGAGGCCACTAGATTTTCTGTGCCACTTTCAGGAACCATAGAACTGTTGCACCCATCAACAACAGTGCTACACTGTAGCTTGTATAGAGTTCTAATTTGAATTCCCTGCATCAATACCAGTGCCCCATGAACCATCTTGCAGGTATCCTTCTCGAACACTGTTTTTACACCTGCATCATCCAGCTTGCTGGCAGAAATCAGATTTTTGGCTAATGCAGGAATATGCAGAACACCCGGAAGTGTTCTAACCCTTCCACCTTGCAACTTCAACTTTACTTTTCCGCGACCATCGATCCTAGCTTTATTGTCATCCCCCAAGAAGACCTAGCCACCATCATATTTCTCATACTCGTAGAACCACTCTCTATGCGGAGTGAAGTGAAAGGATGCACCTAAGTCAATCAACCATGCCTCATGATCTACATGTGTACTTGAAGAAGCCAAGTACACATCCCCACCTTCATCTGAGGTGGCTTTTGCCTCTGCAGAAGGAGCATCATCAGATCCCTTTCCTTTATCAGGAGCTTTAGATTTACAGTCCCTTTTGTAGTGCCCTTCCTTTCCGCATTTCCAGCATACCACCTTTACAAGGTTTCTTAGAGATTTAGATCTCCCTTTAGATTTAGACCTCCCACTCGATGACTTATTTTTGTTTCTGTTCTGAGACCATCCTCTTATAGAAAAGGCATCACCATTCTGGCTCTCCATATTTTTCCATCTCATCTCCTCCGTCAGCAAGGATGAGACTATTTCATCAAAGTGCAAGGCAGTTGCATTGCTACCTATTGCAATAACCAAACTATCCCACGAATATGGTAGAGAACACAACAAACTGATGCACTTATCTTCATCTGAAATTTTAATATCAATAGATAATAACTGACTTACCACAGTGTTAAATGCATTTAGATGTTCTTTCACCGAGTCTCTGTCTTTCATCCTCAGGTTATACAGCTTTTTCCATAGGAACAGTTTATTCACGAGAGACATAGATTGGTACAAAGTCCCTAACTTGTCCCACAAAGCCTTCACCGTGGCTTCCCCTGATACATTCAGCAATACTGAATCTGAGACACACAACCATATTGTGCTCTTAGCCTTTCGATCCAACTTCTTCCATTCTTCATCAGACATTCTTGTTGGTTTAGTACCTGGATCTACTGTGATCCACTGATCTTTATCCACCAACAGATCCTCCACTTGAGTTTCCATAACTCAAAACTCTGACCATTAAATTTCTCAATCTCTATCTTTCCACTGCTCGCCATTTTCTTTCACCACCAGAATCAATCTCACAGATCTCCCACTGAACAGGGTCTACCACAGGCCCAAGCGAAACCCCTCAGTAACAAATGCGTCCCCTTGAAGCCAAAATAGCTCTGATACCAAATGTAGGTTTTAACCCCGTACAGAAATTACCTGCATACAAATTCTAAAACACAGAAAATAAACAATGCGAGAGCATAACACATAAAACACATATACATAGAGATTTTCCCCTGGATCCCAAAACCGAGACTACCAGCTTGATTTTTCATTATGTTCCTTTCAATGTTACAATACATATTTATACATGCCAAAGCATCCAATACCATGGACCGAAAACTATCACGTGCCCTGTGATCCCCCCCGCTACGCAATCGACGCAACAAAGGGGGGGCTCTGTGCCCCTTCTAACCCCTCGATTAACTACATCGGCTAGTTATGGAAAGAATATAACACAACCCAACAAATAAGATGTCACAGGGTTCACAATAGCACGGAGAGAGCTGCGCCACCCAGGGAAAAACCGCACAGGTCAACTGGAAAGTGACCGTTAAAGTCACTGTTCATGATTTGACAACGAAAAAACAACCAAATGGAGTAGGGGGGCACCATTTAAGACGAAATTTATGGGTAAGATCCTTGAAAATCTGCTACCAATCTGGCATTAATGAACCAATTTTGGGGGAACGATCGGATTTGAATTCAAAATGCTTATAAATTACATGTGGCTGCCCAACGAAAAACACTTGGCATTTTTAGCATTGAGTTGTTGAGCTCTCAAACGTGCATGAACCGCACTTTATTCGAAGAATTGCTTGATTGGCCAACATTTGATCGATTTCCGTAATTCGACTGCAATATCATCCGTGACATTATCTTAGGCTCAGAAGCTATGGAGGCCAAAGCAATGACAACCGAGGGGCCTGTGCCCGAAGTTATTATGGAAGCAGAGGGAGCTACTCTGGAGGTTGTAGAAGTATCTGTTGAAGTTCCCAAGTCATCACGGATGCTTAGACCAAAGCCTACCCTGACCAAGGAGACTACGAAGGATAAGAAAGGCAAGTAGGCTGCGACACCGGTGCGCGTATCGCCTAGAAACCCATAGAATAACAAGCCTGGTAAGGTATTCTGGGTGTGGCAGCCATATGGTTGTGTCATTTTGGTATCAGAGCAAGGATGTCTTGCTTATGAAGATTATGATTACAAAGGTATGAAAGTAGCAGCGGTTGAATGAATGGAAAAGTTTGGCACAGGACTACAGCAATAAGATTGTAGGAAGAACTTTTGGGAATTTCTTAGAGATTGTAGCAGAACCTCATTCTAGCTGAGGCTTGGAATAGATAGGGACATGGGAGCCCTTAAGAGTAGTGAGTGTAGCAACCAGAGAGAGAGCAAGATTGCTCAGTGCAAGTTCTAAGGAAAGAGGACTTGAAGACTAGGCAGAGGAGAAGCTTGGTGAGAAGATCAACTTAGAAGAAATTTGATTGGTTGCAGGTGTAGAGCTCACATAGAAGAGAAGATGGCTATGGAAATTCATATGGAAGGTTCAGAAGAAGGCTACAAGATGAAGGAGAAGGGTGCTCAAACAATCCATAGGAAATGGATGAGTCAAGCAGAGCTTGACAAGGAAATGGCTGAGATAAGAGAAGAACTCGATGCGTTAGTAATGCTGCTAGAGGAGAACCAAAGACAAGGTTGGGTCTTGAAGAGGAAGCCAGTGAAGTGGCCTAAGTTGCAGAGAAGGCTGCAGCAAAGACAAGTAAAGTGGTTGATGGAAAACCTCAGAGAAGCAGAGGAAGAAATGGAAGTTTCCATTTGTAGACCAGAACAGGGTGAAATGTCGGGTGAAGAGGATAATGGGATATCAACTGAAGTCTCATGGACTATTGGCATAATTCAGAACAATTCGAAGATATGTTGACAAGGGAAGCAGATGAGGCAATGAAGCCTTGTGATTTTAATTCTCATAGTTTGTGTATGTTTGCAGGATATGCAAAGGATGATGGAAATTATGATGAAACTGTCACAAACAGGAATGAAGCTCTTGAGGTGAAGTATGATGGAGAATGCCTTTTAGAGGAAGAAGGTGTTGATTTATTACAGCAGAAAGAGTTCATAGATGAATTTTTGTTTGGTGTAAGACAGTCAGATGAAGTTGATAGGGACCAGAAGCCTAATGAAAATGCCATAGTGGTATTCCAAGAAGGTAAACAAATGAATTTGTCTTATGGAATCGATGAAAGAACTTTGCAATATGATAGTGCAGAAAACAGGATAACTCAGGAGGATTGCTAGAAAAAGAATGAAGCTGAGAATGGAAGCTATGATGAACTACTGGAGAGATTTCATATGGAAATAGAATTCTTTGAAAGATTGCTCAAGGAACCTGAAGGAGAAATGAAGCTTTCAGAACCTGATAAAGAAAAGGATATGGTTACTATGCATGATAAGGATGAAATGTATCTAACATTGATAGATTTAAGTAAATTTTTAGACTCTTCAGTTAATGATGTGACTGTAGGTACAAAAGACAGCGTTAATAAGTATGATGCTGAAATCAGAGAAATTGAACAGAGATTATTTGAAGGTGCAATGGAAAATCAAGAGCAACAAGGAAGTCATAAGTACTAATCTAGAAGAATGAAGATGGAAGAAACTAGCAATTTAAAAGAGATGATCAGCTACATGAGAGTGAATTTGAGGAAGGCATTAGATTGCAGGAGTATAACAACTGGCAGCAGAATGAAGAACAAGAGATTAGTCTGGCAGTACAAAGGAAGATAAATAAAGACCGAAGATACAGATGGAGAATGAAGAAACAGGTCAAGTGGAAGCTATTACAATAGAGGTGGAATGACAAGTTGATACGCGAGTTCAGGGAACTTGAACAAATTCATATTGATTTGTCAAAGAAGGAGAGACTCAAAGGAATGGAGTCACAGTAAGAGGGATCTGCTGAAATCCAGAAAATCTATGATGGAAGATTGGTGCTTGAAGCATCAAAAGAGGACGAAGGGTCTTGTATTTTGAAAACTGATAATTATTGTTTGCTTGCAGGTCATGTAAACTTGAGAGAAAACAAGTAGTTATTGGAAACTGTCATATCAACAGGTGGAAAGATGACTACCAATAGTCATATGAAGAATAAGGAGAAAAGTTACAGTCAAGTGAAGGAAGATGTCCAGTCAGATGACATCCAAAGGATAAGTCAAAAGGAGGATGGCAAAGGAATTATTGAGATCAAAGGAATGTTTGGAAAGGAAGAGATCCATTCATATGAATATGGAACAAAGATTTTTCTTAAGAAAACTGATGAAGCTAATACAAACCAAATGGAGAATCTTATGGTGTATTCAGGAAGTGGGAGTCAACTGGAAGAATTGATGATGAAATTATTTGAGGAGACCTTGGTGTTTCATAGTTTTGAACCTAATATTTTGAGTGTAAATGCAGGATACACTGAAGTAAGGCAACTGTTTAATGTTGTCATAAGGGAAAGGAAAAGTAAAGATATGATTTTTCAGAAGTTAGAAGAAGGAAATTCACATAATCTTGTGATGCAGAGGAAAGAGCAGTTGTTAAACATAGCTATAGCGAATTATGCAGATATTGGACAACTATTGAGGACTGAAGCCAAAGGAAAGCAGCTACTGAAGATTGATACAGAAGACTTGGTAGATGTTAAACAGTTATTGAAGATTATTGACCTTGAAGAAAGCCAGAGTAGAGAAGGACTAAAGACAGATGTTGCAGACAATGAAGTTAGTAAAGATCGTGTAGAGCTCTTGGGAGAAATTCCAAATGAGATGGCAGATTTGTGGCATAAGTCAAGTCTTTTGGAGAAGAGGCAAGAAAACCAAAGAATAAGTGATCAAACTATACAACCAAAACTGAATGAGAATGAAGAAGTTGTCAGCAATGTTGGCATAATGAGGAAACAGGGTAAAGCATTTGTGTTTAATGACTTGATTGATTCTGGTGAAGGTTTATATGCAGGAACAAGGCAATGTGAAGTCAATTTGAAACAAGGTTTTGATTCTAAAGATCAGATCAAAGTAAGGAAGGGTGAGATCAGAATGTATCAAAAAGATGGAATGATGTTGAATTTACAGTATGGAATTGTTGAACTAGAGATGAGTTCAAGAGATGATAATAACACGATTACTATTGTACAACATGGAGTTATTGATGAAGAAGAGGCTGAAAATGACATTTCAGAAGCAAACAAATATGATGCCATAATCCTTAAGGGTGCAGAAATTAAGTTACTAGAAGAAGAGATATTCCAAGTACTTAAGCAAGCAGGTAGAATTCTTAGTTTTCAAGAAATTTGTGGAATTGCAGGTATACTGGAATTTGAAGTAAGAAGTGGTGAAGTCATGAATGAGAAACCAGAAGAAGGAACTGGAATTATTGCAGAGGATCAATGGAGAAGGCATTTGTACATTTCAGAGATGTATATAAAAAAATATTGGCATAGGGATTATGATGTCCTTATTCAAGAACACAATCAGTAGCAGGAGAATAGTATTCATCATCTGAGAAGTGAAGTGGACAAAGAAATTGATAAGTTGTGGAGACTCATACAACAACATTCCAATAAAATATATAAAGGAAAAAAGAAGGAAGGAAGATTGGCTGGAAAGAATGGTATAGGTGAAGGTAATGGTAAATTTCAAATTAAGGTGTGGAAGCCTGGCATAAATTGTGATGATGAGAAAAAAGCAGTAAGTTATATGAAAAAGACAGCAGCAGACAGTGAGAGAATAGCTAATGGGACAATACAGCATAAAGTATGGAGACCTAGAGAACGACAACCAACAACAGCAGTAACCAAGGACAGACTACTAAAAAAAGTATGGGATCCAGGAGGACACAGATCAGAAGCACATGATCAGGAGATCATGATTATTTTTAACCTTGGGAGTCTGATGCAGGAGCATCTAGGCCTAGCCAGCAATGTGATGGTGTGGTCACATGTTGTGGCTAACGAGAGTTTGGAAGAAGAATTGGTTATTTAAATTTATTAATTACAAAGTATGTAAGTAGTTAATTGTTGCCTAAATTTGAACAGAATTGGGAATGAGTGGCAAGTGATTCTCCCTGCGTGGAGATCAAGCCAAGTAGCTATATTGATTAGTTAGGGTAGGATATGATTTCTAAATATATAGTGAATTCATTCATATGTGGAAGGACACTGTTAGATAGAGCATATATGTATTTTCCTGTCTTTTTTGAAAAAGAAGAAGAGAGCGAGAGGATTCGAGAGGATTCAAGATGGGATTGTAAGCCTACGGGTAGATTAGGAAACAGAGGCTCCAATTAGAAGAATCAGGCTAGAGAGGAATGGAGAGCCTCAAGATGTAATTATGTGTTTATATGTTTATATACAAAGAGTTGATTCTGAGTGTGGAACTGTATATTTATGCATTTTTGAGTTTTGTTGTATATATATTCTTGATTGTTTAAATCTCATTTGCAGGCATGTTGATCGACCATTGATCACTTAAGGATCGATGGTGATCCATTGATAATCGAAATATTGTTATATGTAGAGTTGTGTGTGCTTAAACAAAGTATGGCAAGAACCCTGGATGAGGCGTAAATCCATCAAATAAGCGAGATCAAGTTAAGGAGGAAACAGACGGAGAGTGCACAAGATCCATTGGATCTCATAGATCAATGGACTAGATCAAAGCAGAGGACAGAGCATTAATATCGTATCGGCACTTTGTTTCATAAGGAGCAGACTTCAAGGCATTGTGATGAGCGATCGCCGATATATCGCATCAGCAGAAACCCATTGGAACCCTTTGTGCGTTATCGGGCTAGCCATTGAAACATAGCGATAGTGATCATCCGATTAAGCGTGGACCGTTGGATCAGAGCCAGGATCGACAGTTCAGAATTAATCTCTAATCACATTAGGCAGAGTTCAAGTGCAAAGGATAGTGGGAATGCCAATAAGCGATACGCCAATAATCGATGAAGTCGATCGGAGATCGGAGAATGTGGAAAAGGATTGGAGGAGCAGACCCGATAAAGTTATGAATGTGGGTGTATAAGTTTTTAAATCCGACTAAGCGTAGCAGAGCGGGGTTTCCCTTGTATATCCATGGTTTCATGCATTTTTGATATAATGTTGTGGTCCCGAGTTTTGATGAAAAAACACCAAAGCACGCTTCTGATAACATTATTGACCTCAAGGATTGTGATGTGTGATAAGGGATTCCTCGAGAACCATGCAAACGCTAAAGGAAGGCGTGGAAGAGGTAAGATTTCCTATGTTGTGGAGTAGTTCTATTATAAAAAGTTTATAATAGAAAAAGCACTGATACCTGGAATTGTGGGTTAAGTCTGGGTATAGCCCAAAGTAATAAAAGTTTTATGAGGGTTAATAGTCCTGGTAAGGTATTTTGGGTGTGGCAGCCATATGGTTGCGTCATATTCATTAAGATTTGTTCAACTTGGGCCAACTTTCTAACTCCTTTAATAATGGATAATTTATATGTATATTTATATAAATACGTAAACATATCATATATAAATCATGAAAGAGATAAAATAATAATCATGTAATGTATCATGCATTTTTGTAGTGATACTTGAGTCACAAACTTGACCAAATTTACCACAAGTTGAATGGAGCTATGCAATTTTCACTCATGGTGATTAAAATTAATTAAGTTATTCCAAGAAGTGTGATCAACTTAGGAACCTCCTAATATTATTATTCACAAGGATTAGTTACAACTCACATCAATTTTTAACACCTTTAGTAATGGAAACCTTATATGTGTACCTTACAAATATGTAAGCATCCTATATGTAAAGCATCAAAGATATCAAGAATTAATCATGTGATAATTAGTGAGATTAAATTTTATCGATATTGTCCTAACAATGATAAGCACGAATCACCCTTACCTCACTTTAATATATGTGTCATTTATTGTTGTTCATTCTTTTAAATAAGAATAATTTAAACAATTGAGCGCACCCTTATGTGATCTTGTTATCTTTTTCTTTTTGGTTGATTATATATATGTTATTTATTGGTTGTATTTTTTATAAGAGAACAAATCAATTAATTACAATATAAGCATACTTAGTATTTTTCAAATTATTGGCCGGGAGGCTCATTCTACAACCCAGTATGAGGGAGATGTGTAATTCCATCTCTGCTCAACCTCAAGTTGACACATGTCCCTTTAAAAAAAAATCCTATCAACCATAAATCAAATATTTAAATGTCCATATGAAATATCATAATCTTATATCAACTTTATAGAGAAATAAAATAACTAAAAAAAAGAAGGAACTTATATTTTCACTTTTGAGTATGAGAAAGTTGTATAAAAAATATTCCAACACTTGACTTAAATAAACTTTTTAAAAATATTTCAGTATGTAACTTGAATAAAGTTTTTAAATATCCATGTTAACTAATTTATTTCAATCTGAAATTCATGCATATGTATATGGAGAGAATGTAAATGAAAAAATATTAATATTAGATTATATGTAAACTTGGAAATAATACTTACATTAGTAAATTGATAGATTAGGTTGGTTGTTTGTTGAAATTTGTTGAGAGATTTTCTCAACAATATTCTCCTTGTTTGGAATAAGTTGGATCTCATGAGCACTATTTAACTTGTAATTTGGCTTTGAAATGAATAATACGAATTGATTTGTGAATAATTTATGCACAATATCTGTTCTTCCAAATTTCTTGTTGGTATCAAAGCTTGTATGTACTTGACTTCCTCAAAGGAGGGCCCAAAAAGATGGAAGAGATCTATTTTTTGTTTTGTTTTCTATACATAATATGATAGTATGTGAGTTTTATTTACACTATGACTATGTGTTGAGTGTGTGTTGAGTTTGTCGAGTGAGATTTTGATTTTCCAGTTGGACAATTAGGCGTTGTGTCAGATATACAAGAAATCAAACCATTCTACGTCCGTGGTCAACATAGTTACTGTTCAAATGAGAAAATGACCTAGTACCCTTTTTTTGAGGTAGCAAAAAATCACTCGATTTTGAAAAGTAGTGATTCAGAATAAACATCTTTTTTTTGAGCATATTTTTGGCACTTAAAATTTTCTTATGTATCAAGTATGAACATTTTTTTTTAAATGCTAGTGATATTCATCTTGATTTTGAAAAGTGTTGATGCAGCATCAACACAAATTTTTTAGAGGGCTTATTTTGGACACTTCAATTTTTTTTATGTATCTAGTATGAACATTTTTATTTGTTAGTGATTTTCACGCTGATTTTGAAAAGTGTTAATGCAACATAAACACAAATTTTTTTAGAGGGCTTATTTTTTACACGTCAAATTTTTTTATGTATCTAGTATGAACATTTTTTTTTGTTAGTAATTTACATCTTGATTTTGAAAAGTGCTAATGCAATATGAACCCTTTTTGTTTAGATGGCTTATTTTTTACACTTTAAATTTTCTAATGTGTTTAAGTGTAGATATTTTTTTTATAATGTTGGTGATTTTCATGTTGATAATAAAACATAAAAAATAAAATAAAATAAAAACATGACAAAAAAAAATATAAAAAAAGTAAAACAATAAAAAAAAAAACAAAACAAAATTAACTTGTAAGAAAAAAACAATAAAAATATTAAAAAATTCAAATATTAAAAAATAAATAAAAATAATACTAATAAAGTACAAAAATAATGCAAAAGAAAACAAAAATCATAAAAAACAACACAAAAAAATAATACAAGTAATAAAACATAAAATAAAAAATAGAAAACATGACAAAAAAATCAAATATAAAAAATATATAAAAAGGACAAAAAAAAAACTATAACATGTAAAAACAAATAAAAATTTAGTAGTAAAATTAAAAAAAAAAAATAAAAAAAAAATGGAAAATATTTAAAAAAATAAAACACGATTTAAGAAAAAAATTAACAAAAACAAATAAAAAAACGATTTTTTTTGAAGTTAAAAAAATAATAAATTAAAAAATTAAAATTAAAAAAAAAAAAAAAATTAAAATTAAAAAGAAAAAAGAAATTAATATTAAAAAAATTAAACACTAAAATAAAAAATATTTTAAAAACAGAAATTAAATATTAAACAGAAACATTAGAATATAAATCATTAAAAAAAAATACAAAATAAAATTGAAAAAAAAAATACAAAAAAAGGCCCTAGGTCGGTCGCTGCCACCCTAGGGCTTGTTGGGCTGGGGGGTAGGCGAGGAGGGAGTTGGGCCGCAGGGATGGGTTGGGAAGGAGCTGCGTGTAGCTCCCTCCCCACCCAGCCCAGTTGGGCTGGGGGGTAGGCGAGGAGGGAGCTGCGCACAACTCCCTCCCTGCCCACCCCTGGGTTGGCTGGGCCGCAGGGGTCGACGGGGAGGAAGCTGCACGCAGCTCCTTCCCATCCCACCCCTGGATCAGTTGGGCCGCAGGTTAACAAAAAAAAATTGAAAAAAAAAAAGACAAAAAAAGGTCCTGGGGTGGTAGGGGTCGATTCCCGAAATCGGCCTCTGCAACCCTAGGGTTTTTTTTTTCAGTGTTTTTTTTTTTTTTTCATAATTGGGCATGGAGTGGCAGGGATCGATTCTGGGCCCCTACCACTCTAGGGCCTTTTTTTCGATATTTTTCTTTTTAAATCAGCCCTGAGGTGGGAGGGGCCGATTCTGATTCCTAGAATCGGCCCTGCCACCCTAGGGCTTTTTTTTTGGTTTTTTTTTCAATTTTTTTTTATTCCATTTTCTTATATATATATATATATATATATATATATATATATATATATATATATATGACGTTTTATTTTAATATTTTAATTCTGTTATTGTTTCTATATTTATTTTCAATTTTTTAATTATTTTGTTTCTAATTTCTTTTAACTTCAAAAAAAAATTTATTTGTTTTTGTTAATTTTTCTTTCCTTAAATTATGTTAAATTTTTGAAATATTTTCCATTTTTTAAGTTTTTTTTGTTTAAATTTTTTAATTTTTTTTACATTTTATAGGTTTTCTTTTTTTTTTGTTCTCTTTTTTTCTTTCCTTTTTTTTTTTTTATATTTGATAGGTTTTTGTTATGTTTTTTATTTTTTATTTTATGTTTTATTACTTATTATTATTATTTTAATTTTGTGTTTTTATTTTTTTGCAATATTTGAAATTTTGTTTTCTTGTATTATTTTTTGTGTGTTTTTTTTTAATATTTGAATTATTTGATATTTTTTTAGTTTTTATTTTTATAAGTTAATTTTGTTTTTTTTTTTTTTTCTTTTTATTGTTTTTTGTTTTAAGGTATTTTAGTCATATTTTTTTTTCCATAATGTCGTGTTTGAAATATTTTGAAAAGTTAATTTTTTTTTTGTAGTCATAATTTTTTGTTTTAATTCCATGGTTGAAAAATTGTCAATATTTTAATGTTTTTCTAAGTCATGAATATTTTATCTTTAATGCTATAGTTGAAATAGTTATAAGTATTTTTTTCTCAATTTCAAACTTGAAAATTGTTGGAAATTTAAAGATTTTAACGTTATTCCAGCATCAACATTTTTCTTTTCAAGGTGTTTTTTGCACACAAAGATTTGGTTAAAATTTGGTTGTTAGTGCCATTTTTAAAAAAATGTTGAAAATGTACCAAAAAAAAATTGTTATTCCAGCATCAACACTTTTCATTTTCAGCTTATTTTTCATGTTTTTTGGGGTTTTTTGGGCTAGAGTACCCGTTTTGAGGTAATAGTTCTCATTTGATCAGTAACTATGTTGGTCTCAAACCATGAATTGGAGGCCCTACCACCTATTCACATGCAACAAGAATGAGAAGTTCCTTTTTTCTTCGACGGAGGTGTTGACTAGCAGTCCTCTGGCCGATGAGTTGTCATCTACATTCCAGCTGTGTTGTAGAATTGCTAATCTTAATGGAGTTGTAACTTGGATCTGTTGTTGAAGATCCTAGGTGCACCGATCAAGTTTGAAGTTGCCTGTAGCGCATGGACCTTGCAGTAGATCTATTGGAAGAGCAGCGGGAGTTGTGAGGCTCTAAATAAATTTGGTCATAGATGCTTCTTGTCTTCTTTTCAGTCTTCTGTTGATTTTATGGCTCAAAACCATGACCTATGACCTCTGCTCTGACTCCTCCCATGTGGCCAGTTCAAAATCTTGTGCAACTCTACCAGATTGGGTAAAAGTCAGTCCTCGGCCCAAGCTTATTGGATTGGCAACATATGCATGCAAATACTCTTACAGCTCGATGCAGGGATTTAAGATCACATTAACATGTTCTCTAATTGTTTTGGATTTGGTCCAACACTGGCGACAGTTATGTGGTAGCTCCAAGGCCTCTCCATTCTTTGATTTTTCGAGTTTGACTTATTTTGTGCAGTGAAGAATATATGGAAGAGAATGTAGTTAAAAAAAGGCAGTATGTAATTGAAGATTGCTAGTTTTACCTGTAAATGGGAGCACATAATTGAAATCCTCAATGTTGTATTTCATTGTTCGTTGTCATGGATTGGCTCCAATTGCTGGTAGTGGTAGGGGATATCCTACAAACACTGGATGGATCAGTGATCAATGGTTATTGATAACTAGAGTTATGCATGTAAATAATATGAAGCAACAATATGATGGCATAAATATTGCAACTACATCCAAAACTCATGGCAGAAAAATGTGATGTAGTTATCTACATGGCATTAAAACCATCTCAACCAATCATATTGTTGATAAATAATTTTAAATATTAATAAAAAATAATAAATTCAATCCATAATGTTAAACTAAGAAAAAGTTGAGATCCACATTAGGCTTAGTTTTCTTTCTCTTTGAATCCCTTTGTATAATGTCGCCATTGCTCCGTCACCTATGAGATGCTATGCAGTCTGGCTTTGCTGCAATGCCGAAGACTCTTTAAACATGTTGGGAAACTTTCAAAGGGATATCATGGCATACCATTCCACAGAAGGATTCATTCCCCAATTCTCTACAGAGAGTCCCCTCAAAGGTAAGTCGTTGTTCCATTCTAGTCAAATTACTCATGGGCTCAGTCTCTATGATCTTGCAGAGAAGGGATGAAGCTTTGAAAAGGTGCATAGTGCCCAGATCCATGGTGGTAGAGTGGAATTTTTGTGGCAGTCAGGACGGGTATGTCTTGCAAAGTTGTTCATCGATGGACTCCCCTTCTGCATACAGGGATCTTCCAGTCACTGATCCACATCTAATTTTATTTCAAAATGGAAAGGTGTCAAAACCGTAGGAGTTACATAACCACTCCTTACAGTCATTGAATCAATAGATTCCATGCTTGGGGACAAGAAGATCTATCTTAGTGCTGAGGTGATCCAATTTCCAGTAATCACAAAGGAAAATAGGACTTTCCAAATATTTATAAAAACCCTCTCAAGTAGATCCATTCTGACTTGGGTTGAGGAAGAGGATTCAAAGGAAAGCCTCACATACAAGATTCAACACCATGAGGGGCTCCCAATAGTATAGCAAAAACTCAACTCAGGAAGGAAACTGTTACAAGACAAAATGGTTTTTAAAGATTATAAGATAAGTAGAGGCTCCATTCTCTCCTTGATCTCAAGACTATGTGGCAGAATAGGAGCAGGCCCACCAGTGTCCTACAAAGAATTATCCAGTGAGGTGTTGGACAAGCTAAGACTTCAATCCTTGTTGGATCTCTTCCTGGGCCTCACATTGTGAGAAAAATGGAGAAATTTGCATAGAAAGAGCTCAAGAACTCTCATGTAAAAAATATGTTTTCATATTTTCATGAAGAGGTTATAATCTCTAGATTTAACCGTTTTTGGAATTATAAGTTTGAGTTGTGAAATATGCACAATGGGACTCCATCATAAGTTCCAAACAACAAAAATTCAAGATTTGGTCAAAAATTTGTGTGACAATTTTTTCTAGAAAACAAAGTTCAAAATGTATAATAGTTAAATTAAAATTTGACTAGAAATTGTATGACTAGATTTAAAAAAAAAACTCAAAATGTATAATAATTGGGTTAAAATAGTAAAATTTGCTAATTGAAAATGTATATTAAAAATATTAATATCATATATTAAAAATATTTTAATTATTTTTTATATTTTTATATAGTATTAATTATATTTATTTCGTTCTTTTATGTTTTAAATTAAATTTGATTTATTAAATTTTAATTATATTTAATAAAAAATAATTAATTGTCTAGTTGTATTTTAAATATTTTTATTTTTTATTAATATTTTTTAAATATTATTATTGATGATGATGGTTAGCGTTCACTGAGACCAAACTTTGGTCTATCAGACCTAAAGAAAACGAATTATTTAGTTTGATTTAAGATTTTATTCCTATGCTCAAAAAGCTTGGAGAGAAGCCTCCTAAGCTCACTATAATTTTGACATCGAAGAAGGTTGGGAAGGTCAGTATTGCAACAAAGATTATGAAACTGAGATCTAATGTGGTTGTATGCGGGGCACTCTAAGAGGAAGTGATTTTCATCCTCAATGTTCATATTCTCACAGAGATGGCAGATCCTTTTCATCCATGGTGTTTTAGGAACTACCCAACGACCCGTTCACTATGGAACTCATGAGAGTTCGTTCTAATCTTGGCTATATTAATTTTCTTCTTTGTGCTAGTTAAAACCAAGAGATACTTTTGATCTTCGGGGGTGGGGTTGATGACCTCCTTATAATATCTTAATTTTCTTTTAACTACTAAATCTTTCTCACACCACACTTTTTCTTTAAACTTAGAAGTAACAATATTTTTAATGTTATTAATGTTTTGCAATGCAACATTCTCGTCGATCTCCCAATGGTTTAACCAGGCCTTGGTGTCTTTATACCAACCTCGTTTGAGCCTTAGATGGTTTTGGCTGGAATTTAAAGCTAGCTTAGGAAATCTATGGTCTCCTATGTTATTGAGTTTTTTCTTGTACAACAGAAGCCTAGTCATAGCTAAGCTCTCGATAGGGCAAAGACCCACTTCTATAAGGAGAATAGGATAGGGTGTACTGCTTTTAATTTTGAGGTTATACGTTATAGAACGCTTCTGGATTTTCTCAATCTTTCTCCAGGATTCTCTAGAGATGTTGCAACCCAAACCTCACATCCATATAAGATAACAGGAGTGACTAAAGTTTCAAAGAGGAACTTCTTTCTATCCCACATTACGAGGTTTGTCATTTTACAATTATTTTCAAGACCCAAATAAGCTTTCCACCCCACATTAATCCTTTTCTCAATGCTATAGTTCCAATTGAGCTTGTGATGAATATCGATTCCTAGGTACTTGTAAGAAGACACTTCCTCCAAGTTACTATTTCCATACATAAAATTAGCGTAAGTGTCCTTCTTGGATTTGATAATCATAACTTTTTTTTGTCAGTGTTAACAGTCATACCCATGGCAGAGCAGAAATCCTTAAGAAGTCTAAGTTGCCTATCAAGATCAGATAGGCACCTTGCGAGAAGAACAATATCATCAGCATAGAGAAGAAGGATGATGGCTATCCCAGCTAAGTTTGTGCCAACAGAGCCTGCTTCCTCTAAACAACATTCTAGCTTGTCGATGTAAATGCCAAATAAGGTAGGGGAGAGGGGGAAACCTTGTTTAACTCCGATATTACACTTAATATATTTCGACCACCCCTCATTGCTCTTTAACTTGGCAGTTACACTCTCGTATAACCTTATAGCGGTAGCTCTCAACTCAAAAGGAACCTTTAGCTCTTCTAATCTATTCCATAGGTTGTTTCTAGGAACCTTATCGAAAGCCTTTCTAAAATCCACAAAGCAACAAAAGAGATTGGATTTATCATTGCGACATTCCTCCACAATGATCTTAAGCGTAATGAGGTGGTCCATTGTTGAGTGTTGTCTTCTAAAGCCCGTTTGGCCTTTAGCCCGCTTGCCTTCACTTTCAAGCCATATGGTCAACTTCTTTTCCAAAATAATACCATATAACTTAGCTAAGAGAGGGTTGATCATAATTGTCCGATAATTAGAGGGGTTATTTGTATCCCCACTTTTGAAAATAGGGATAATGAGGCTCTGAGTCCAAGGTTTAGGGAACCCTTTCTTGACCACTTGATTGAAAAGCTTGTGGATGTGGGGGGTGAGGACAAGACCTCCAATTTTTAAGATTTCCACCTGGTAACCTTCAATGTCCTTAGATTTCCCATTTGCCAGGCGTTTAACCCCAAAATCAATGTTTTCTAACGAGAAAACTTCTTTCGTTGTGAGCAGGGTTTCAAAGTTATCCATGACATTCGGAGATTCATAAATCTTTTTAAGATAGGAATTCCAGTCGTGTAAAGCAATTTTATTATTATCTTTAGTTTTCCTAGTTAGAATCTGCCTCTAGAATTTCTTAGGAGCTACCTTAGAGAGGTGTAAGAGATTCTCTTGTCTTTTACGAATATATTGTCTTTTTTCCTTTTAGTTAGGGCTTTATATATTTTTATCTTGCCAATTTTAGAGATTCATCAACAACTTCCTTAATTGCTCTCCTCGCACTTTTACAATCTTTGTCATACCATGGGTTGGTTTTGTTGTTTCTTTTATTACTTGAAACTTCAATTGAGAACTTATTAATAGAATATGAGAGGGTTGTAGTAAAATTATAATAGAGGTCTTCTATGTTGTCTATACTAGATAAAGGAAACAAATTAGTTTTTAATTCATTTAGAAAGAGATCATTTTTATTTATGTCAAAGATTAAGTTCTTTTGCGTATAAGGATTATCTTCTATGGGATCTCTATGCATGACAAAATTGAGAGTTATAAGTAAAGGCCTATGATCAGAGTCAAGCTCGTGGTCGTTTAAGATGTTAAAATTTATTATTTCGTTGTATAAAGGGAGATTGGAAATAACATAGTCTACCACGCTGCTACCAAGCCTTTGGATGCAGGTCATCTAGCTAGATTGGGCCACTTCTTTAGATTGTTGCAAATTATGAGATCCTGAGCACTACAGAGCTTGACTAGCTCCGACCCAAACAAATTCCCCCTGAGGTCTTCAGAGCTCCTTTTGCACTGGCTAGCCAGAGTAAGGTCTTCGTTTAATCAAAGAGGATTAGGGTTGGAATGATTGCTTAGAAGAATAGCTTGGTTGCTTGAAGTTCGAGCATTAAAGTCACCCATTAAAAGGATATTACCTTCATTCCTTAGGCTATAAATATCATTCTCTAAACCATTGTAAGGACTATTTTTATCTAGACCCTTTTTCTTATAGAAGTTAGAATTGATGGGGGGGGAAATAACAGATTTCTATGTAGGTATTTTTATCATTAATGTCAGTAATTTCTATCCAACTATATTGGTTATAAGGGTCATTTTTATAAATCCTAGCATGGGGGAAGATGTTCTTCTTAATGTAACAAGCTATACCCCCAATGCCTCTACGAGAGGATCGCTTGTTCCAGGTAGACCATAGTGCAAAGCCATCTATGTTAGGGACCTTAGATTCTTCGTGCTCCCAAGTTTCAACAAGCAATATAATATCAACATCATTCGAGATCCAACTTAGCTTGGGGCCTTTGTTCCATGGAAAGCCCCGACAATTCCAAGAAAGAATCCGGAGCATGTTGAATTTCTATTTATTACTATCTTTTTGGTTTCTATCTCGAATAACGACTTTTCTATTTCTGATTATTGCCCATTTTCCTTCCTTCCTAGCTTCTTTTACCTTTTGAACCTCCTTTCTTAATTCTGTTTGATCTTCTGGAATGAGATCTTCATTTATAAATATTCTCGTTCATTTTAGACTTGAGGTTTTACTAAGTATGTCATACTTATGGTCAGTAGAGCTCACCTTTATTTGGATCAGCCTTCCTTTATTCTCAGTTAATTTCCCCAACCTTGTTGCTTCTATGAGACACATTGTTTCAATTTATAATCTATTATGTAATTCTGTTTAGATTATAGCTAAAGTATTCTCATCTTCCTCATCTTTCAAACTGAAAATTATAAGATTCAAAACCCTTTTCTTATATTATTAATTTAAAATAATTTCATATATAAATTAATTAAAAAAATATATTAATAAGCATTTTACATCTTTGCAATTCAATATGACATATTGGGAAGTAACCATGTGGAAAATATCAATGCTTTTACTTGACAAATATAGTCCAAATAAATGTGATTGAGTTGTACCTAAGGTTTTTTTTTTTAATCTATGCGATATTAGCCATTATGTTAACGAGTTTAAAAAATGAGATTCAAGTTTATATTCTTGGACCAGTGCAGGTTTTATGTTATATATATAATTGATTTTAAAGTATTTTAAAATGTATATGATTACTTATATATAGTTTAAAAATATTTAAATATAATATTCTTATTACATTTACTTTAATCCTAAATCATGTTGATTGATGTATGCAATGATCATGCATCATTGCAAAGCATGAACTGAAAACATGTAATATTTCTTCTAAATCATATTGATTGATTGATGTATGCAATGATCATGCACCATTGCAAAGCATGAATTGAAAACATGTAATATGTCTTCTAAATCATATTGATTGATTGATGTATGCAATGATCCTGCACCATTGCAAAGCATGAACCGAAAACATGTAATATTTCTTCTAAATCATATTGATTGATGTATGCAACGATGGTGCACCATTGCAAAGCATGAATTGAAAATATGTAATATTTTTTATGTATTTAATTTTGAGAAGATAAAAATGATGCAGGAGGGTGTAATTTCTTTAATGACGAACGAACTAATTGACGGGTGGAAGCCCTGGGTGAAATTGGAAAACGGCCTTTAGGTACATTCACCATGTTAGTAAAGAGTACAACATTAAATAAGTGAACTGTATAACCAGTACAAAATATTAATTCCGAACCATAATGTTTATTTATCATTTTTTATAAATTTAATTTTAATTTCCATAAAAATTGTTATTTAAGTCATCAGCCTCATCCTAAAAGATCCAAAGTATCTCTCTATTTTAACTAGGTCAAAGAAGAAAATTAATATAGCAAAGATTGGAACTAATTCTCATGAGCTCCATAGTGAAACATGTCGTTGGGCAGTTCCTAAAACGCCATGGATGGAAAGGATCTGCCATATATGTGAGAATAGGAACATCGATGATGAAAACCACTTCCTCTTAGAGTGCCCCGCGTACAACCACATTAGATCTCAGTTTCACAATATTTGTTACAATACTAACCTTCCTAGCCTTTTACAATGTCAAAATTATAGTGAGCTCGGGAGGCTTCTCTCCAAGCTTTTTGAGCATAGGAATAAAATCTTAAATCAAAATAAATAATTTGTTTCTTTAGATCCAATAGACCATTGTTTAGTCTCAGCGGACGTTAACCATCATCATCATCAATAATTAATTAGAAAAAAGTAATTTATATTTAAAAAAAATAAATTTTATTTTCTATTTTTCAAATAATTTAATAAAAAATTTTAAAATTAAAAATTATTTTTTATTTTCCAAATAATTTAGTTTAATATTTATTTATTTTAAACTTAAATAAATTAAATAGAATGTGTTCAAATATTTCACAAAATTAAATAGACCTGGAAGTAAATTAAATAAAACGTGTTCAAATATTTCACAAAATTAAATAGATCTGGAAGTAAAAAACTTTTGACCTGGAAGTAAAAAAAATATAATGGCATGTATGATAAACAATATACTAGAACATGAATCAAATCCAAAAAGCAGTGAAGTACAATTCTCATAATTACATGCACTGTCCAATACTAGGGAAAAGAAATTTCATGAATCAATATTCAGGGTATAAACACCCAAACAGTCATTATCAATAATACCACTCATTTTACATAGTTTTACCCTCAGATGTATGGAACGCTGTTAATACTCCCGCTTCCTGTATCCACGCAAACGATGGCGTAACCACGACCAATTTCTTTTACCCACTCAATTCACTTCTACATTATGCCACGTCACATCTATACATCTTTACGTGAAATATTGATCCTTCGAAGACCACGGAGGCTTCTCGACTACGAAGACTTCTAAAGGAGCCAATGATATAAGATCTTTCGGCAACGCCCACAAATTTGAATGCATTAACTTTTTTAAAGATGGAAACCCAAAGAATGATTTTGGCAGTTCCCTTAAAGCCTTGCAACCTGAAAGATCTAATGTTTGCAAAGAACTCAAAGATCGTAAATCCTCTGGCAAGCTGCTCAATTTGTCACAATGAGTCAATTTCAATTCTCTTAAAGATTGAAGCATTGAAAACGACCTTGGCAATTCCTCTATAGACGAGCAAAATCCAAGATCTAGTTCTTGCAAAGAACTCAAATTCCCAAAATCGTCTGGCAATCTCTGTAGATTTGAACACGCTTCCAAGACAAATTGTCTTAAAGATTGAAGCTTTGAGAATGATGGTGGCAGTGCCCGTATAGACCTGCAATCTGAAAGATACAATGATTGCAAGGAACTCAAATATCCTAAATCCTCTGGCAAGCTCTTCAAACTGGAACAATGAAACAAGCTCAATTCTCTTAAAGATTGAAGCATCGAAATTGGACTTGGTAATTCCTCTATAGACGGGCAAAATGAAAGATCCAGTTTTTGCAAAGAGCTCAAAGATCCTAAATCTTCAGGCAATCTCTTTAGACTTGAACAATCAGACATGCACAATTCTCTTAAATATTGAAGATTTGATATTGGTCCCGGTACTTCCACTATAGACTCGCAAGATTTAAGATCCAATGTTTGCAAATAACTCAAAGATCCTAAATTCTCTGGCAAGCTCTTCAAACTGGTACACCCGAACAATATCAATTTTCTTAAAGATTGAAGCTTTGACACTGACGCTGGTAATTCCTCTATAGAAGGGCAATCTAAAAGATTTAATTCTTGTAAAAACGTTAATAAATCACCCAACTCCTTGGGCAGTTTTTTTAACACTGCAAAACTGAATAATCTAAGTGTTCTCAAACCTTGGTGCTGTTGACGATCACTTGAAGAGATTTCGAAGGCATCCCCAGACTGTAAACTCCCATCTAATTCCACGTGTTTGAGATTGGGGGGCATCTGCAAATTATGCAATCAAGATGTGAAAACCATTATCATAGACAGATTCAAAACTTTCTAACAAAAATGAGTGAATCGATCAAGACATTGAATATACAAGTAGACTTGCCTCCTTAAGGAAATTCAAATCCTGGGGTTGACATTTTAAGCATCTCAATTCCTTTGACTGGGACACATCGAACTGAAGATAGGGAACTTTTCCTTGAAAATAAACCAACTTCTCAAAGAATTTATCACAGGTTCCCTCCACTTTTCCATAAGATCCTAGTGCAAGAATTCTCAATGAATCACTCATAGAGTCTAATTTTCTTGCAGATATAAGGAATGTATCTTTAATTTCATTGAACGAGATGCCTTTGATCCCTTGAAGATCCTGCATGACAATATTAAGCGTAATTAAGTGAATCGTGAGAATCAGAGACATAGTACATTGTCTGGAAATAGATTTCTACCTATACAGGTTTCACAAGTTCACAGATTTCGTACCTTCTTTAAGAAATTTTCAATTTCATCTGCACTTTTGAATATGATTCTCGTTCCCTCTGACTTTTGGGAACCGATTGTCAAAACGACATCGTGTACTGTTACTTTCATGTTCTTGTCTTTGTTGACAAGCCCTCTCTTTTCTAGCACATCTATATTAGAATCTCCCACAATATTCCTAACTTCGTCCCAATCATAACCATTAAAAAATGAACAGATGTCAAGGAATGGATCTTTTACGCTTTCAGGGAGACTATTACAGGTAAAAAGGTACCCATCTATACGAGCGTTCCAATTACTTTGGTCTTCCATCAATAGATTAAAAGCTCTTTGTTGGCCGCCCTCTTCAAACCGTATGTATCTCGCAAGGACATACAGAAGCTTGGGAATTCCACCACAGAGCTCTACTATCCGTTGGAGTTGACCAGACTCGAGTAACACCCTGCGTATTTCTTTCTTCAACAAATTCATCGCCTCTGTAGCTCGAAGGTATTTCACATCATAGAATTTGACCTTGTCCATTGAACACCCTTGCCGCATTTCCCTGTCCCTTGTTGTGATGAGCAGCCTGCAGCTTTTGGCATTTTCCATATCCCTCGGCAAAAGTTTTTCCAGGGGATATTCTGCCAAAACATTGTCAATATAAATGAAAGCTACTTCTTTCTCTAATATGCGCCCAATTTCTCGCTGTCCATCTTCAAATGTATGAATATTCTCTAACACTGACCTCTGTTCTTCTTCTCTGCTTCCCAACATCAAATCTTTCAATATACATTTTTGCAACTTTACTATGTTTGGAGTTGAGTTTATATCTTCAAACAATCTAACCATAGAATATTTACAGCCTTCTATGTAAAGTCGTGCAAATACTGCATCAGCCAGGGTGGTTTTTCCCATTCCCCCAAACCCATGCACCATAACTGCTACTGCATTTTCTTGGCTTTCAGACTCTAGAAGGTCAATGACTTCTTCCAGTTGTTCTTCAATTCCAACTGAAACATAAAGCATATCACAAACCTTAACACAATACTAATATTTTAATAGTTCAAGGAAAAAAATAGGACGATTATCACTGCATACCTGCGTACACAGGGTATGACCGTTCTCGTTCTTTAACCGGCCGACGCACATTCGCACACTCAATGGCATCCAGAATACAAATCAACATTTGATTGTCCATACGTCTGTACATTATCTGTAACTTTTGTTGAAATTTAGCCAGCTTTTCCTTGTCCACGGATGTTGAGAAAAACCTGCCGGTAAAATTCCATTAAGAAATTCATTTCATTTTTACAAGTGTATCGATCGGGGTCACAACACAAAAAATGTAAAAGGGTCTTCTATGGGTGTAGACATACAGGAATCATTCTTACTCACCTAGAAAACTTTGAAGAGTTGATTTGAATGCAGCACATGAGCGCTCCTTCCACGATCATTTCTGTTGCGTTTTTTATTGAAGACTCCATCCCTTTTTTCAACCCAGGTCGTTCTTTAAGAGCTTTAACATGATGGGCCAAATTACTCATTTCCTCTAAAAGTGACAGACATTCATCTCGATTTGCAGCAACCATTTGAAATCTCTCCAATATATTTGCCACAACAAGAAGACCTGCAGCAGCCCAGTGTGCCTGCCCTAATCCTATTAGGAGATCCTTGACCACTTTCATTCCGTCGTTAGATGAAGTAATATCTTTCTGAAAAAACCAGGAAAGGGCAAAAACATTAGATAAATATTATTTGTATTCTCGAAATCTTAGAACAAAAATTAACACACACATATTTTGGAGGAATCTAGATTTGAGGTTATTCATACTCAGATTTGAAGAAACTCAATGATGTTTAATACTCACCGTAGCCCGAGCGCCTTCTGCTCCCTCCGATAAGATATCCTTGAGTCTCGAGAAGGATGAGCTGCTTGGCCAATAGTCGCCAGTCGATGGTTTTTTACCCGACGACTTTGTCTAAAATTAAAATGAAATATATTCAGCATGGTGTGTCCAGACATATTAACAAGAATCTCCAATACAATTCAGATATTCAGTTGGGCATGAAAAATGGAGATCCACCTTACCTTGATAATTTTGAAAAGGTCAAATATATCCTTGATGATGCCTTCAAGATTGATGCTCTCATTTTCCGCACCAACTGCAACATGATCTTCAATCTTCTTAGTAAGTTCGGGCACCGTTGAAGTGCTGGAAGAGGGATCACCACTTCCTGGAGCCTCATGGGGTCGGGGTTCACTCTGCGTTGGAGCAGAAGTAGTGGCACTTTCTACAGAAAAAGGAGAAACATCAGGAACAGTGGAGGCCGGAAGGTTGGTTTGGGGATCCAGATTGATGTTGTCATTCTCTGCACCAACTGCAACATGATGTTCAATCTTCTTGGTAAGTTCGGGCACCGTTGAAGTGCTGGAAGAGGGATCACCACTTGGTGGAGCCTTATAGAGTCGGAGTTCAGCCTGCGTTGGAGCAGAAGAAGAAGAAGAAACATCATGAGAAGTGGAGGCAAGAAGGGGGCTTTGGGGGTCCTGCCGCCTTAGATCGGGGGCGTCTTCGGAGGCAGAAGAAGAAGATTGCCTGTCGTCTCCTGAAAAGCAGGAAAAGAAACTGCAGCGTTTAGTCATTGCTGCTAAGGATGGCTATGCTGAAACAGTTCACTCCGACTATGGGAGAAGAGGAAATTTGAAAATTTGAGCATGAAGGTTTAAGTGGACAAAAGGAGTTCAATCACGGCGGATCACTACAGCTTGTTACAGCTGCTTAAAGGATGTTTTTATAGAGAATACAAGGCATCCAAGGCTTCACTATGCATTTACCCATCAAAGATTCGATATGCAATGTTAAAGTGAGAGTTCCGAATTCATTCCATGTGGCTGGCCAAATGTAAAGTGAAAATGATCCTTCAACGTGTTATTCAATATTTTGGTTTTATAAATTAATAATACAACTCGATACAAAATTCTGAAATTAATTACACAATTTAACAGTCATTCTTTATGTGAAAGTAAAGTGCGAGTTGTGAATTGTTCTTTACTTTAAAGCTAAATGAAAATGGGACTATGATACACAACGTCCATGTAATAAGTCATCGCAATCCTCGGCTTCCATACGCGACGCTAAGCTATCAGATGGCAATGGCAATCTTAGGCTTCAACTTTCAAAAGATGCCATACGCACGGCTAACGTGTAAGCAATTCATTTCAATAATTTATCATATTAAAATAAAAGTGAAAATGATTTAAAATATGTATATCACATGGCAATGGCAATCTTAGGCTTCAACTTTCAAAAGATGCCATACGCACGGCTAACGTGTAAGCAATTCATTTCAATAATTTATCATATTAAAATAAAAGTGAAAATGATTTAAAATATGTATATCACTTGGCAATCGCAATCTTAGGGTTCAACTTTCAAAGGTGCCAAACGCACCGCTAAGCTCTAAGCAATTCATTTCAGTAATATCATATTAAAATAAACGTGAAAATGATTTAAAATATGTATATCACATGGCAATAGCAATCTTAGGCTTCAACTTTCAAATATGCCAAACGCACCGCTAAGCTGTAAGCAATTCATTTCAATAGTTTATCATATTAAACTAAAAGTAAAAATGATTTAAAATATGCCAATATGTATATCACATGGCAATCGCAATCTTAGGCTTCAACTTTCAAATATGCCAAACGCACCGCTAAGCTGTCAGCAATTCATTTCAATAGTATCATATTAAAATAAAAGTGAAAATGATTTAAAATATGTATTAACTTTTTATAGAGATATAGTGATAGGAGACTTAAAATAGATTGTCGTTTTTTTTTTAATATTGGATCCCTTGGTTTTTATTAATTTGAAAAAAATAAAGATATAACCTAATATTCTGTAAAGCATGGTGTTGAAAAAGTCAGCGGATAAAAATGGGACCAGCAGCAGATCAAAATGGGACCATGAGCAAAAACTAAAAAATAACTACACTCTAAAAGACTCTTTTGATGGTCGTTCAGTTTTTTGATGGTGATTATAGTTCAAATACAGACAAAAAAATACTATGACGAGAACCAACAGCAGCTTGGTCATTAGTTACACTAACCATATATACCATACAGCAGCTTGGTCACTAGTTACACTAACCATATATACCAAACATAAACCATTAGTAATACACACTAAAAGTTTCTACTATGAAACTATAAACCATAAAAGTAACTCGTGACATGATAAGAAAGTGACAGTAATTTAATCATGTAGTATAACATTTATCATTGCTTCTTCATTCTATGGTGCAAAAGAGTGAGTGTTTGCATCTGAGATGATATACTATTCATTTTTGTTCAAGCAGACAACAATGCCATCCCTGTCTTACCCTAGATCCCTCAATATCCTTTTTAACTCTTCTTGACTTGCGAAGAGTTTGTAGTTATCAAATTCTTTATTGTGAAGTACCATGTGAACCAAGGTTTCCATCTTCTTGTGTGTTGAAATGGAGTTCATGAAATGCAATTTTCTCTTACAAAATTTGTCTCGATCTTGTACCCATTTTGTTTTATCAGAACCAACTTTAGTGTCGGAAAAATACAATCATTCCCCAAATTCTCTAGCCTAGAGGGTGCAAATTTATTTACGCACTTACGTGGGAGCAACGTCAAAAAAATTCACTACCTACTCCCAACCAAAAAGACACTGTTGCGTAGAGGAGGACGCCCTTGGTCTACCACCCCTTCAACTTATCAAACGTTGACATGGAGCCATGCTAAACTCGTACCTACAAGCAGTCTTGAGTAAAATTCTAGATAACCCACAAAACTGACTAAAGTGCCCGACTAAGAGAGATATGGTGTATGTGAGACCAAATACGCAGTGTTGAAATATTAATTTCCAACTGCTGCGTACTGTTTCCGAAAACAGCTAGTCTTCCATCGCACTGCTTTTCACGAGCAAGTGGTATTCCCTCCGGACGCAGCGATAACAATCATCGATTGACACGTGCCACAGTGGTTTTGTTAAAACGGTTTTCATCGGAGCATAAAGTTCGACAGAAATGGGCCTTGCAATATTGTCAACAGCCGTCCGATTAATGAGGGGCAGATCAACGATTGTGTACAGTACTGCAACATGGAGCAACTTATGACTTGATGTGAAATGAATTTTGTTTGACTGCCAGTGAAACAATAAATAAAATTAACTGAGGTTCGTAAAAGATTTTAGTTTATTATGTACGGGAGTATGGCACAATTAAAAGAAAAGTATGGTCATGGTTTTTTTTTAACTATTAAAAAATATGCAATGTAATATGTAATATGTAGAAGCGTGAAAGTGTGGGGATTTTTTTTGTTAAGGAAATGCAAGGGAAGCACGCAGCAGTGCGTGAGAAAAAAAAAAGAAAAAATTACACAACAGTGTAAAGAAAATTTGTATGCAGAGACATATTTTTATTTTGGAATGCAACGGCGTGAATGAAGAAATTTACACACAGCAGTGTAATATTGTGAAGACAGAGACAGAGTAATTTGTTCTTTTTGTGGAACCGAACCGTTCCTGGTGTAATCCCTTTGTTGAAAGGAAGATCTTTTATTTTGTAACAGCTACTGCAGTTTTATTAATGAACACAAAGTTTTTTAAGTGTGTGAAAACTCAGTTCTTTCCATCAAACAACTTGTTAGCTTCCCTGTGTTAAGATCCTGTGTAAAAACAGAGCATTGTTCTATTCTGTTCAAGCTATTTTTGTTTTGGAATTAAACAGAAAATTACCAACATCGTATCGGAGCTTGTCCAGGCTCTTTGAAGGTGTCAAAGAAGCTGAAGGAATGATTTCTTGCTGCAACAGCTTCTCCAACAGAGTGAAGATTCAGTCAAAGAATCCAAAGTATTTCTCAAGTTAGTTTTTGTGTTATGTCGGCTCTGATTATGTTATAACCCCTTAGACTCCTATATATAGAAAGGAGGTCTTTTCATTTGTATCATCCAAGAATTGTTCATTTTTGTAATGTAAAGGAGGTTGCCCCCTCGAAGAGGCTGAATTCTAAGGCGTTGATCTATCTTTTCTATCTTCTCTTGAGCTGGTTTCATAACATTTGGTATCAGAGCTTTGGATTCTAGGGTTTCGCTGCTCCAAACAGGTCATCGTGGCATTTTCGCTATAACTTTTTTCCTGTGACGTTTCAGAAGTCGCAAAAAAACCCATTTGAGAAGAAATCACGCTGAACCTTGGGTCCGAATTTCAGATATTTCATGCGATATTTGCAGAGATATGATCCGAGGAAGTTGGTCTTTTTGCAGACTCCTGAATTACATTTAAAACAGGTGACCTGAGGAAAATCGTCATAACTTTCTCTCTGGGGATCAGATTGAAATTTTGTAAGAAGGTACAGAAAGAGGACAGACTGTAGTTTCTTGTATGCATGTTTCAGATCCAAAGGTTGAAACAGTGACACGCGGAACTTCATACAATTTCGCTCTTATGGAAAGGTCTATAATCAGGTCATCTTGGGAGATTGTGCATAACTCTTTCTTAGAGAATCCAATTTGGATCAGACTGGTGGCATTGGAAAGAGGACATAGAGGGCTACTATAGTTCACAATTTCAGAACTTAAAGATCTGAAAGTACAAAGTTACAGTTGTTTCAAGGTCGAGCTCCTAAAATCAAGAAAAAGCAAGATGAGGAAGTTTGATGGCAAGGATCCAGTAAATTGGATACTTTAGATGGAGTAATATTTTGATCTACATGGTGTACAACTGTTACAAAAGGTATGTATTGCATCTTCATATTTAGAACCAGATCAATTTTTATGGTATGAAGGGCTTTGTTCTCGTAAAAAACTTGTTATGTGGTCAATTTTCACGGAGGAAATGATAGCACATTATGAGGATACAAAGAGCAACACCTTCTTTAGAGAAACACCACAACAATTGGAAAGAGTAAAAGGGATTTGTGACATAATGGAAAGCAAAATTATGGAAACCAGGAAGCATACCCCTCACAACTATAAAGATGAAAGTGTTGTTTCTCCCAGCCTTCCACAACCTACAAGGGTTACACCACAACAATTGGAAGAAAAAAGAGAAAAAGGGCTTTGTTACAATTGTGATAGCAAATGCACTAAAAGTCATAGGTGTGCTGAGAAGAAATTATTTTACATAGAATATGAAGAGGAGGAAGAAAAGGATCAAGAAACATCAAAAGAAGAGGATATACGCCAGGACACCACCCCAGAGAAAGAAGAAATGAATCAGACCATATCTTGTAAAGCATTGGCAAGAATTACCACTCCTCAAACTATCAAGATAGAAGGACACATCAAGAAGAAAAATGTTCAAGAAGTGAAAGATCACATTGAGCATCAAGAAATGAATCCGACCATATCTTGTAAAGGACTGCAAGAAATTACCACTCCTCAAAAGATAGAAGGACATATCAAGAAGAAAAAGGTTCAAGCAGAGAAAGATCACATTGAGCATCAACAGCAAGTTCTCCAACTTTTAAAGGATAACGCCACTTCAGTGCAAAATCAAACGAAACAACAGGTAGATCAACATCGTAGTGAAAAATGTTTTGATGTAGGTGATTGGGTATTGTTACTGCTACATCTCAAGCAAGCTATTTATGAGAAGGAAATGTTGGCAATACTACATGCACTTAAAAAATGGCGACCTTACCGAATGGGAAGACTCTTCAAGGATGAGGATGTGGAAGCATTATTTTGTGCTATTTATATTATCAAACCAGATTGGATAAACGAAGCAAGGGATGAATGGAAGAAGGAAAAAGAAGTATGGCCACTTATTCAAAAGTTGCAAAAGATCCCAATTCAAGCAATATTGCCAGAAATTGAAGAGGAAGGAAAAATCATATTGGAACCTGGAGTAGTCACAGAAACAAGAACCCGACAGCTATGAAATCGATCAATTTCAGAGTATCTCATCAAGTGGAAGAACTTACCCGTTGAATATTCCACATGGGAGTACAAGAATTTTGTACAGAAGCATCAAGAACTACTCAAGCATTGAGGACAACGCTTTTTGAAGGAGAGGGGCATGTTAGGTCCCTATACTACTAGTGTAACCCCTTGTTGTTATTAGTATAACCCACTTATTATATTGATGTACCCATGTAGTGCCCATATTGTTACTATTGTGCCCCATAGAAGTCCACTATTGTTATTATTGTGCCCTTACATTATTATTGTTATGTCGGCTCTGATTATGTTATAACCCCTTAGACTCCTATATATAGAAAGGAGGTCTTTTCATTTGTATCATCCAAGAATTGTTCATTTATGTAATGTAAAGGAGGTTGCCCCCTCGAAGAGGCTGAATTCTAAGGCGTTGATCTATCTTTTCTATCTTCTCTTGAGCTGGTTTCATAACACAATGGAATTATTGAGATCAAAGGAATGTTTGGAAAGGAAGAGATCCATTCATATGAATATGGAACAAAGAATTTTCATAAGAAAACTGATGAAGCTAATACAAACCAAATAGAGAATCTTATGGTGTATTCAGGAAGTGGGAGTCAACTGGAAGAATTGATGATGAAATTATTTCAGGATACCTTAGTGTTTCATAGTTTTGAACCTAATATTTTGAGTGTAAATGCAGGATACACTAAAGTAAGGCAATTGTTTAATGTTTTTATAAGGGAGAGGAAAGAGCAGCTATTAAACATAGCTGTAGCGAATTATGCAGATATTCGACAACTATTGAGGACTCAAGCCAAAGGAAAGCAGGTACTAAAGATTGATATAGAAGACTTGGTAGATGTTAAACAGTTATTGAAGATTATTGACCTTGAAGAAAGCCAAAGTAGAGAAGGATTAAAGACAGATGTTGTAGACAATGAAGTTAGTAAAGATCGTGTAGAGCTCTTGGGAGAAATTCCAAATGAGATGGCAGATTTATGTCATAAGTCAAGTCTTTTGGGGAAGAGGCAAGAAAACCAAAGAATAAGTGATCAAACTATACAACCAAAATTGAATGAGAATGAAGAAGTTGTCAGAAATGTTGGCATAATGAGGAAACAGGGTAAAGCATTTGTGTTTAATGACTTGATTGATTATGGTGAAGATTTATATGTAGGAACAAGGCAATGTGAAGTCAATTTGAAACAAGGAGTTGATTCTGAAGATCAAATCGAAGTAAGGAAGGGTGAGATCAGAATGTCTCAAAAAGATGGAATGATGTTGAATTTACAGTATGGAATTGTTGAACTAGAGATGAGTTCAAGAGATGATAGTAACAGGATTACTATTGTGCAACAAGGAGTTATTGATGAATAAGAGGCTGAAAATGACATTTCAGAAGTAGACAAATATGATGCCATAATCCTTAAGGGTGCAAAAATTAAGTTACTAGAAGAAGAGATATTCCAAGTACCTAAGCAAGAAGGTAGAATTCTTAGTTTTCCAGAAATTTGTGGAATTGCAAGTATACTGGAATTTGAAGTAAGAAGTGGTGAAGTCATGAATGAGAAACCAGAAGAAGGAACTAGAATTATTGCATAGGGTCAATGGAGAAGGAATTTTTACGTTTTAGAGATTTATATAAAAAAATTGGCACAGGGATTATGATGTCCTTATTCAAGAACACAATCAGTTGTAGGAGAATAGTATTCATCATCTGAAAAGTGATGTGGACAAAGAAATTGATGAGTTGTGGAGACTCATACAACAACATTCCAATAAAATATATAAAGGACAAAAGAAGGAAGGAAGATTGGCTGGAAAGAATGGTATAGGTGAAGGTAATGGTAAATTGCAAATTAAGGTGTGGAAGCCTGACATAAATTGTGATGATGAGCAAAAAGCAATAAGTTATATGAAAAAGACAACAGTAGACAGTGAGAGCATAGCTAATGGGGCAATACAGCATAAAGTATGGAGACCTGGAGAATGACAACCAACAACAGCAGTAACCAAGGACAGACTACTGAACAAAGTATGGGATCTAGGAGGACACAGATCAGAAGCGCATGATCAAGAGATCATGATTATTTTTAACCTTGGGAGTCTGATGCGGGAGCATCTAGGCTTAGCCAGCAATGTGATGGTGTGGTCACATGTTGTGGCTAACGAGAGTTTGGAAGAAGAATTGGTTATTTAAATTTATTAATTACAAAGTATGGAAGTAGTTAATTGTTGCCTAATTCTAAACAGAATTGGGAATGAGTGGCAAGTGATTCTCCCTACATGGAGATCAAGCCAAGTAGTTATATTGATTAGTTAGGGTAGGATATGATTTCTAAATATATAGTGAATTCCTTCATATGTGGAAGGAGACTGTTAGATAGAGCATATATGTATTTTCCTGTCTTTTATGAAAAAGAAGAAGAGAGCAAGAGGATTCGAGAGGATTCAAGATGGGATTGTAAACCTACAGGCAGATAAGGAAATAGAGGCTCCAATTAGAAGAATTAGGCTAGGGAGGAATGGAGAGCCTCAAGATGTAATTATGTGTTTATATGTTTATATACAAAGAGTTGATTTTGAGTGTGGAACTGTGTATTTATGCATTTTTGAGTTATGTTGTATATATATTCTTGATTGTTTAAATCCCATTTGCAGGCATGTTGATCGACCATCGATCACTTAAGGATCGATGGTGATCCATTGATAATCGAAATATTGTTATATGTAGAGTTGTGCGTGCTTAAACAAAGTATGGCAGGAACCCTAGATGAAGCGTAAATCCATCAAAACAAGCGAAATCAAGTTAAGGAGGAAACAGATGGAGAGTGCATAGGATCTGTTAGATCTCATAGATCAACGGACCAGATCAAAGCGGGGTACAGAGCATTAATATCGTATCGGCACTTTGTTTCATAACGAGCAGGCTTCAAGACATTGTGATGAGCGATCACCGATATATCGCATCAACAGAAACCCATTGGAACCCTTTATGCGTTATCGGACTAGCCATTGAAACATAGCGATAGCGATCATCCGATTAAGCGTGGATCGTCAGATCAGAGCCAGGATCGACAGTCCAGAATTAATCGCTAATCACATTAGGCAGAGTTCAAGTGCGAAGGATAGTGGGAATGTTGATAAGCGATACGCCGATAGCCGATGAAGCTAATCGAAGATTGGAGAATGTAAAGGGATGGCAGCGCTGTGGAAAATGATGGGAGGAGTAGACCTAATAAATTTATGAATGCGGGTGTATAAGTTTTGAAGTCCAACTAAGCTTAGCAGAGCGGGGTTTCCCGTGTATATCCATGGTTTCATGCATTTTTTATATAATGTTGTGGTCCTAAGTTTTAATGAAAAACACCAAATCACGCTTCTGATAGCATTATTGACCTCAAGGATTGTGATGTGCGATAAGGGATGCCTAGAGAACCGTGCAAAGGCTGAAGGAAAGCGCGGAAGAGGTAAGATTTCCTATGTGGTTGAGTAGTTCTATTATAAAAAGTTTATAATAGAAAAAGCACCGATACATGGAATTGTGGGTTAAGTCTAGGTATAGCCCAAAGTAATAAAATTTTTATGAGGGTTAACAGTCCTAGTAAGTATTTTGGGTGTGGAAGCCATATGGTTGCGTCATATTCATGAAGATTTGTTCAACTTGGGCCAACATTCTAACTTCTTTATTAATGGATAATTTATATGTATATTTATATAAATACGTAAACATATCATATCTAAATCATGAAAGAGATAAAATACTAATCATGTAATGTATCATGCACTTTTGTAGTGATACTTGAGTCACAAACTTGACCAACTTTACCACAAGTTGAATTTTCACTCATGATGATTAAAATTAATTAAGTTCTTCCAAGAAGTGTGATCAACTTAGGAACCTCTTAATATTATTATTCAAAAGGATTAGTTGGAAACCTCATATGTGTACCTTACAAATATGTAAGCATCCTATATGTAAAGCATCAAAGATATCAAGAATTAATCATGTAATAATTAGTGAGATTAAATTTTATCAATATTTTTCTAACCATGATAAGCAAAAATCACCCTTAATTCACTTTAATATATGTGTCATTTATTGTTGTTCATTCTTTTAAATAAGAATAATTTAAACATTGAGTGCACCCTTGTGTGATCTTTTTATCTTTTTCTTTTTGGTTGATTATATATATGTTATTTATTGGTTGTATTTTTATAAGAGAACACAATCAATTAATTACAATATAAGCATACTTAGTATTTTTCAAATTATTGGCCGAGAGGCTCATTCTACAACCCAATATGAGGGAGATGTGTAATTCCATCCCTGGTCAATCTCAAGTTGACACATGTCCCTTTAAAAAAAAATCCTATCAACCATAAATCAAATATTTAAATGTCCATATGTCCGCATGGGGTAGCTCAAGTGGTAGTGGTCGTGGAAATGAAGTCTCACCGAACCGGAAGTCTTGGGTTAAAATCTTGGGCTACCCTTCCCTGCAGCGGGGTATGTAATGGACATGAAAATAAGAGAATCCTACCAAGCTTACAATATATATATATATATATATATATATATATATATATATATATATATATATATATATATATATATATATATATATATATATCATAATCTTATATCAACTTTATAGAGAAATAAAATAACTAAAAAAAATGAAGGAACTTATAATTTCACTTTCTAGTGCGAGAAAGTTGTATAAAAAATATTCCAACACTTGACTTAAATAAACTTTTTAAAAATATTTTAGTATGTAACTTGAATAAAGTTTTTAAAAATATTTTAGTATGTAACTTGAATAAAGTTTTTAAATATCCATGTTAACTAATTTATTTCAATCTCAAATTCATGCATATGTATATGGAGAGAACGTAAATGAAAAAATATTAATATTAGATTATATGTAAACTTTGATATATTACTTACATTAGTAGATTGATAGATTAGGTTGGTTGTTTGTTGAAATTTGTTTAGAGATTTTATCAACAATATTCTCCTTGCTTGGAATATGTTGGATCTCATGAGCACTATTTATGTGGCTTGTAATTTGGCTTTGAAATGAATAATACGAATTGATTTGTGAATAATTTATGCACAATGTTTGTTCTTCGAAATTTCTTGTTGGTATCAAAGCTTGTATGGGCTTGACTTCCTCAAAGAGGGCCCAAAAAGATGGAAGAGATCTATTTTTTGTTTTGTTTTCTGTACATAATATGATAGTATGTGAGTTTTATTTACACTATGACTATGTGTTGAGTGTGTGAGATTTTGATTTTCCAGTTGGACGATTAGGTGTTGTGTCAGATATACAAGAAATCAAGCCATTCTACGTCGGTGGTCAACATAGTTATTGATCAAACGAGAAAATGACCTAGTACCTGTTTTTTTGAGGTAGCAAAAAATCACTCGATTTTGAAAAGTGGTGATTCAGAATAAACATCTTTTTTTTAGCATATTTTTGGCACTTAAAATTTTCTTATGTATCAAGTATGAATTTTTTTTTTTAAATGTTAGTGGTTTTCATGTTGATTTTGAAAAGTATTGAAGCAACATCAACACAAATTTTTTTAGAGGGCTTATTTTGGACACTTTAAATTTTTAGGCTGATAGGCCTTCTTTTGAATCAGTTATATCCTCAACACTTCTCATATCTTTCTGACATTTGTACACAGGTTTCCATTTGACATGTGTGCACATCTATACACAGAGAGATTTTCATTTCACATGTGTGCGCATCTGTACACAGATTTCCATTTGACATATGTGCACACCGCCGGACTTCCAGAAGAGTCAGTTTGAATTATGTATAGAATTTATGGTTTAATAATGCATTGTGCTCCAGCTGTGATGCAAAACGTTTCAAATCTGAGAACCGCGAAACTGAACTACGAGAAGGCTCCTCCTTCTTAACAATATGCTCCACATTCTGCAGATTACTATCCGAGGCCGCGACTTAGTATCTGGAAAATCCACTATATATTCAACTTTTAGCTTGCAGATTTATTATGTAATTCTCATTGACTTCATGCTAATAGATTAAAAAGAATTGATTTATGTAGAGTATTCCAAGCCAGAAGAAACCCAAGGTGCTTTGTCATTGAACAATATGGACGTTGGTGGGAAATGTTTAAATGTTGAGATGACAAAAGTAGTGCCTCCAAAGATGGTAACATCTGCTTCTAATGCAAGTAGAAATACTACTCAAACAGGCTCTTTGTTGGTGATGATGCAGCAAGCAGTTGCCATGCAGCAATTGCAGTTTCAGCAAGCATTGATGATGCAACAGGCATTGGCATCACAACAGGTTGCTAGCAAGGCAACAACAGTAAAATTTGCTACTGAGACAGTTTCTCTTCGAGCTGCAGAAATAAGCAAAAGGCTCAAAGGAGAATTTTTTAACAAAGAGGAGAAGGAACCTAGGAAAACGAGAAGGCAGGTTTTTACTCTTATGTTTCTTTATTTTCACTTTGGTCTACACTTGTGTTGTTTATGCTGTTCTTCTTAAAATAATTAGTAACTTCTTTTAACTTTTATTTGCGTTTCTTCACTTTGGCTTATGCTTCATGTTTTGTTCATGCCATTATTTATAAAATATATAGTAACTTATTTTGAATATCTGTTTTTTTAGGTCAAGGTCGAAATCAAGGTCCCCTGTTAGACATCATCAATATATTTGTCATTTTTCATTAAATTGTCATGTCTGAAATATTGATCTTCTTCAACTGTATTCTGTAGCATTGCTTGTGAAAAACACACAAAAGCAAGTGAAATATTTAGAAGTATTCAAGTGAAATGCAACAGTCATGTTTCTAAATGTTCAGTTCACTCATCAGTGGTGTTTTTTTTTTTTTTTTTTTTTTTTTTCAGTTGAAAAAGTTTCACTTGCTTTATTCCATCTTTTATGCAACAAAGAACTAGCATTTTTATAAAGTTACTAGACTTTATTTGGCTTGGGACATGTTTTGGTTCACTAGTTAAACTTGACTCAAAACTCGGCAAAGATTTGCCAATCAACTTGGAAATGACTCGGCATATAGAAAACTAGAAAAATTATAGATTTTCATGAAAAATAACTTTTTTGCTTTCAATTTAGAATTTATTAGCCCCCAGTTGAATCAAACTGGTCCAATGGGTAGGTCAAATGGGTCTTGGCTAGGTCATCCCAGTCAAACTTGGGTTTGGGTGGTTCAGAACTGACCTGACCTGGTTTGGGTGGTAGGTTGGGTAGAAGTGCCAGTTCCAAGTTGACCTGGCAGGGTCTGGTAACTATAAATCATGTATAAAGATTTATCAGATAATGTTAAAGTTTTAAACACAGCTTTAGTTACACTTTTAGAATTCAATCATTGTATAGTGCATGGAAAAAAGATTGTTTTTTCTATCTGTAGTTTGCCTTAACACAACCTTATTGTTTTGTTCTGATGGCCCAATATCTACCAATTATTATGTTTACGCTTAAGTTCTCTTTATCAGTGGAGTTACAATGTGCAGGTTTGCTAAGTGTTTGATCTTCACTTTTTGTGTTTATTGTATCCTTTATTATACCCATTCATCTCAAAACCAATGGTTGTTGGCTTGGTATCACTTATAACTATACACTCCAAATTGCCTTGTACATTTTCAGTACTTACCCTATTCAGAAGAGCTTGATAAGGCTGGCATGATGTCTGAGCAACAAGATCTATTTGCATGCCTTTTACTCTCCAAAAAAATGCCTAGCATATGGTGATTAACTGAAAGGATTCAGTTCAACTTCTTTGTTAGGTGTTTGCATGCAAAGTAAGTTGAAGTATTCATCAACAGATCTAACTCAAGCAAATGCTCAAATGAACTCGAGGCTTTATGCCTTCTATATATTTCAAAATTATAAAACTTTATTGTGTTCAGTAGCACAGATCAAGCTTATCTTCTATGGTTGGTGTTTGCAACTTTGCATGCATTCATGTTGAATGTGACGTCTTAATAGAAAAAATTCTCTTGTGCAGTTGTCCAGTTCAACTCCTTCTGCTTGCATGCATGTGTGTATTCTGACCTTAAACATGCTTAAGCTAAGGCAGTGAGAAAATACACTCCAGTGGTTAGATTGGAACTATATTTTTCTTTTCTTGCACATGCTTAAGCTACATATTTTTCTTTTCTTGCACAAGAGCATAGTATTTGCTTGCTTTATGCCTTATCTTCTTAAGTTTTTTATGAACTTCGAAAATGCAAATTGCAATGGAATCATTGCCAGCGGTTCTTTTGAACAGATTGTTTGTCTGAGGCTCCACAATAACTTTTCTCCTATTACAATACATTTATAGTGGATGTTGAAGACAACCAGTTGCTATATCTACATACTATAAATATTTTGAAGATACTTTTACATGGTAACTTCATTTTGTATGCCTTTTCTTTCTGGTCTGAGCCTTCATTGCTTGACTTTTCTTGTTTTGAAATTAGAGTTTTTTGTTGGAAGAACAATGATTATAAATAGGTTCACTGATGAGTATAAATATACAATGAAACCAGTTATTCATATGATCAAAACATTCTGAAATGGTCTATTTGTCATTCCCAATATAGCAACTAACAAGAAAAATGTGTTTCCTGGTTAACATGTTAGGATAAATGATCAATGGTTAATTGAAGCATGTCTGGGTAAGTCAAGACATTTGTTTATTAATACTTAATTCTGACTTTGGTATTCAAGATAATTTATTGATCACAATCACATTTTGAGACGCTGAAATCTCTTAAAGCACAAATACATCTTTGAGCATTTTTCTTGGCAGCTGAACGAACTACTTGTAGGCTGCAATGTCAGTGATATATTCTACCCTCCCAAGAGTTCATCTATCTTGACCATCTTTACCATTAGGGAGCCACTGTAAGCTACAAGCTTGTGGTATTGGCCCAGTTGGTTTAAGTAGGCAAACTACAAAGTTTCCACACAATTGAGTATATTTGTTGCTGCATATCTAGTATTTAAATTTCATGTCCCCCCCTTGGAGCAGGTGGCAACCCAGGAACTCACTTCTTTCCAAAACAAAACAGTTGTATAGTAGTGTAAGTGCAAAAGTTTTTTCTGATTGGTGCCCAGAAGAAGAAATTTAGAAATGTTGATGCATATGCTTTAGTCAAATAACCCAGTGTGCTTGCTTGCATACTCATAAATATTTTGTTTAAGGTGAAGTCACCATAAGCAAGTTGATGCATCAACTTGTGGCATCTTATTAGCTAATGAACTATTTATGTCAAGGCTACAAGGGTGCTAGAAAATCATCCTTATCTGTTTCTGTATGAGTGTCTCTGCCATCCTTTTTTTTATTGAACCTTGTGCAAGGTATGAGCTGATGTCAGTGACTAAACTGGTTTGTGGTTGCATTAGTCTTTAGAAAAATATAAGTATTAGGCTATTTTTGGGATTTAAGTCTCAACAGTCTTGCCTATTTAAGGGTGCTCCTGACTGAGCAGTAAACCCCTTTTTGTTAAATAGAAGGGTCTATGCTGATGCTTCATCTCTGCAGAAACCTTGTTTGTATGGGTATACTAGTCTGGAAATGATTACAATGAGGGGTTACCTTTACTCAATGAAGGTTCAGATGTTTCACTTCTAGCTTCCTCCTCAGGAGGCATGCATTTATGGATGGATATACATGAGTACTTTGCCAACTTGAAATGTTGGAGACTAAGCTTAAACAGATTTGAGATTCTTTCTTGCAATTATCCAGCACCAACATTTCTTTACTTCATCATTTTTTTTCTTAATTTGGTGTTCTCGCAGTAGCTGGTTGCAGTGGCTAATTTGTTCCTCTTATTATTTTTCTTGTATGCCAATTAAACAATTGTTTTATCCAATTGGTCGGTAGTGTACGTGACTCACACCTGGTCATTCAAGTGTTTTTTCCATGCAAACTGAACAGTTGTTCTGTTTATTTGAGAAGGAATAGAATAGCTTTTAAATATCCTGAGCACAAGCATTGAATAGCTTTTGAAAAATATGGTAATGTTACTGGGAAATATAATTAGTGTACCAAAACATTGAAAAGCAATCTAGGATGGAATTGCAAAAATGTTCGTTGTAGCTTTCAAAAAATATCCTAATGTTACTAGGAAATATTAGTACCAAAACATTGGAAAGCAATCTAGGATGAAATTACTAGAATGGAATTGCAAAGAAGTTCGTTTCAATTAGACAACAATAGAGTTTCAAGGTGTGTGAACTTTCATAATGAACAACATTTCTAAAAAAAAGTGTGAACTTTTATAATGAATAACATTTCTAAAAACAACCACTGCAATCTTATAATATAAGAGTTTTTAAAGTTTTAAAATGATTTTTTTTTTAATTAGTAATTATGATATATATAATTGAAAATAAGTAAGCAGTAATTTTAATTATATCAGTAATGATGATATATTATAATTTTGTGATGGAGGAGTTCGATGAGGACAAACTGCAATCAAGATATACATTTAAAAATAATTGTAAATAAATTTTAATTAATTAAAAAAATATTAATTAATAATATAATAATATAATCAAATCATTTTAATTAAATTTAAATAGTGATTTAATATTAAAATGATTCAAATGGTGGTTTCTAACCTTCTCTATTTTTAATATTTTGTTATAAGTATATAAATTAATATATTTTAGTTTTATCCATATATATATACAACTTATTACATATAATAAACATTCATAAAACTAAAATATCATTTTTTACAATATCTATATAAAGTTTAATTTTGCCAATACATATGGTATATGGCATACATATCTACAAATATTATCCTCACACCATTTTTCCAAATTTTATATCATTTTTCCAATTTAAAATATCTATCGGCCTCTCTTTGCACCTTTTGGGGCGATTTCTAGTTTTATGTATCTAGTATGAACATTTTTTTGTTAGTGATTTTCACACTGATTTTGAAAAGTGTTGATGCAACATCAACACAAATTTTTTCAGAGGGCTTATTTTTTACACTTCAAATTTTTTTATGTATCTACTATGAACATTTTTTTTGTTAGTAATTACGTCTTGATTTTGAAAAGTGCTAATGCAATATCAATCCTTTTTGTTTAGAGGGCTTATTTTTTACACTTTAAATTTTCTAATGTGTTAAGTGTAGATATTTAAAAAAAAAAAAAAAAAACAAAACAAAAAAAACATAACAAAAAAAAAACTTGTAAGAAAAAAACAATAAAAAAATATCAAAAAAATCAAATATTAAAAAATAAATAAAAATAATAATAATAAAGCACAAAAATAATGCAAAAAAAAACAAATATTAAAACAAAACTATAAAAAACAACACAAAAAATACAATTAATAAAACATAAAATAAAAAACATGACAAAAAAAACCTATAACATATAAAAACAAATAAAAATTAGTAGTAAAATTTAAATAAAAAAAGGGGAAAATATTTAAAAAATAAAACACGATTTAAGAAAAAAAATAACAAAAACAAATTTTTTTGAAGTTAAAAAAAAAATAATATGATATTAAAAAAAATTAAAAATTAAACATTAAAATAAAAAATATTAAAAAAAACAAAAATTAAATATTAAATAGAAACATTAGAATATAAATCATTAAAAAAAATACAAAAAAAGGCCCTGGGTCGGTCGTTGCCACCGTAGGGCCTATTGGGTTGGGGGGTAGGCGAGAAGGGAGTTGGGCCGCAGGGATGGGTTGGGAAGGAGCTGAGTGTAGCTCCCTCTCCACCCAACCCCGCAACCTAGTTGATATTTTTTTAGTTTTTATTTTTATAAGTTAATTTTGTTTTTTTTTTTTTCTTTTTTTCTTTTTTGTTTTATGTTTTAAGGTATTTTAGGCATATTTTTTCCATAATGTCATGTTTGAAATATTTTGAAAAGTTAATTTTTTTTTTTGTAGTCAGAATTTTTTGTTTTAATTCCATGGATGAAAAATTGTCAATATTTTAATGTTTTTCTAAGTCATGAATATTTTATCTTTAATGCTATAGTTGATATAGTTATAAGTATTTTTTTCTCAATTTCATACTTGAAAATTGTTGAAAATTTAAAAATTTTCAAAGTCGTGATATTTTATTTTTAATGTCATTATTAAAAATTGTTGAAAATTAACGTTGTAAAAAAAAAAAAGACGACGTTATTCCAACATTAGCATTTTTCTTTTTAGGGTGTTTTTTGCACACAAAGATTTGGTTAAAATTTGGTTTTTAGTGCCATTTTTAAAAAATGTTGAAAATGTACCCAAATTTTTTTTTTGTTATTCGAGCATCAACACTTTTTGTTTTTAGCCTATTTTTTCATGTTTTTTCAGGGTTTTTGGGCTAGAGTACCCGTTTTGAGGTAATAGTTCTTATTTGATCAGTAACTATGTTAGTCTTGAACCATAAATTGGAGGCCCTGCCACCTATTGACATGCAAGAAGAATGAGAATTTTCTTTTTCTGCGATGGAGGTGTTGACCAGCGGTCCTCTGGCCAATGAGTTGTCATCTACATTCTAGCTGTGTTGTAGAATTGCTAATCTTAATGGAGTTGTAACTTGGATATGTTGTTGAATATCCTAGGTGCACTAGTCAAGTTTGAAGTTGCCTGTAGCGCATGGGCCTTGCAGCAGATCTGTGGGAAGAGAAGCGGCAGTTGTGAGGCTCTAAATAAATTTGGTCATAGATGCTTCTTGTCTTCTTTTCAGTCTTCTGCTGATTTTATGGCTCAAAACCATGACCTACAACCTCCGTTGTGACTCCTCCCATGTGGCCAGTTCAAAATCTTGTACAACTCTACCAGATTGGGTAAAAGTCAGTCCTTGGCCCAAGCTATTGGCAACAGATGCACGCAAATACTTTTCCAGCTCGATGCAGGGATTAAAGATCACATTAACATGTTCTCTAATTGTTTTGGATTTGGTCCAACACCGGCGACAATTATGTGGTAGCTCCAAGGCCTGTCCATTCTTTGATTTTTCGAGTTTGACTTATTTTGTGCAATGAAGAATATAAGGAAGAGCATGTAGTTAAAAAAACGCAATATGTAATTGAAGATTGCCAGTTTTACCTATAAACGGGAGCACATAATTGAAAGTCTCAATGTTGTGTTTCATTGTTTGTTGTCATGGATTGGCTCCAATTGCTGGCAGTGGTAGGGGATATCTTGCAAACACCGGATGGATCAATGATAAATGGTTATTGATAACTAGAGTTATGCATGTAAACAATATGAAGCAACAATATGATGGCATAAATACTGCAACTACATCCAAAACTCATGGAAGAAATGTTGAAAAGTGTGCAACAAGAAATTCTTGTTGAGAATGCAACAAGATGATGGAGCTTAGTGGAAAGGAGTTGCCTTCACTAAGTGGTCCCGCAGGCAAGTTTTGCGCAAATTCTATTTTTAGACTATGTCTATTTTTAGACATATGGATCATGGTCTATGAGTTGCAGGATGTTGTTTATGGATGATTGGTCATGTTGGGAAAAATAGATGGACTTCTATTTTTGGATCACAGGAGGAGTGATTAGAGTCTATTTTTAGACTGCTAGTCAAAAATAGAAAAGTCAAATATTATTGTCTCATAATAATATTTAGACTATAAACTTTATCTTATCCTCTTAGAGCACTTCAGTTTGAGCTAAAGATGTGGCACATGCAGTTGTCAGAAGGAAATATGATTTCTTTATGAGTCAGTTGAGCTATTGCATGCAGGACATGAGTTAGAACTCATGTGGTTGAGTTCTGTGGAGTTGGATGAGCAGTTAATGGAGTTGTGTTCAGTTTGACTTAGTTGAACTAGTTGTATTTAGTCTAACTGGCCAATAGACTAAGTGATGAGTTGTGTGAATTAGTTATTAATTAATTCACTAATTATTAACTCATAATGCAACTGAAGAATACATCAGTTAACTCAGTGCATGTACAGTTCAGCAGGGATAAGTGTTAGAGGTTGAGATTGCTATCAGTTGTGACTATAGTTGTGCATGAGACTTTGCACAAGCAATGTATTGAGTATGCCCATGATAATTGCACAACATATGCCCAGTAGAATAGCCTGTGCTCACGTGATTTCCAGTGTGAGTGATTTTCACAAGGTAAATAGGAGTTTGGATCAGCCATTCATCATTCATTCTCTTGCGGGATTGTGCAGTGTAGGCAAGTAAGTAGCGGAGGAGATTTGGAGATCAGATCTGAGTTTTATTGTGTGTAACAGGTGGAGATAGTGCTGGATACTTGTGAGGAGTATTGTACTATGTAATGTTACATGTTCTCAATCATTAATATACAGATAGTGTGGGGTTTTCAGCTGTAAGCTTTCCCCGGGTTACATACTGTGTTAATGTGTGCATGCGATTGATGTTTCATTGTTTTTGATGCTGCTAAATTGATGATCAACGTAGAGGAGGTTATGTATTATGCATGTATTCTACAATAGTGTATAATCGGGATAATCTCTATGAATAAGTGTCATATTATTCAAAATTTCTACATGGTATCGGAGCGAGCTGATTTGTAGAAGAAGTTCTACATGATATCAGTGTTGTATTGATCATCAGATCTATTATTCAGAAAGTGTTTACATTTTATTTCTTCAGGCAGAGTCTGTAATCGGGCCAGGTAGCTTCTGGATTCATCCTTCTTTTGGAAGGTGAGATATCCGGTGAATGCCCATACAGTCAATCTTTGTACGAGAAATACTTTGTTCTCACGAATTTTAGATCATAAGCGGTTGAGTTTTGAGCTGGTGGAATGGCGCTCAAGGATAAACTCAGAAACATCTAAGTGTGAGAATGGAGACAGTATGCCCCAGTATCTCACGAAGTTCACCCAATGCCAGGATGAGCTGGGAAGTGTGGGGGTGACTGTCGATGATGAGGACTTGGTGAGCTTGGTCTCCTTAGTCTTCCAAAGGGTTGGCATTCCTATCAGGACTCTCTCAATGGTCAGGAGAAATTGCCAGGATGGGAGAGACTTTGGTCGGATCTTATGCAAGAGGAGATCAGACAGAGCACCAGAGACAATTCTTCATCCATGCATGATGAGGATAACTGTGCCTTAGCGAGTAAGGTGAAGAAGGGGAAGGAGAAGGGTTTTCTTTCCGAATCCAGTTCTTCCAATGATGGGAAGAAGGTTGACAAGTCGAAGGCGAGATGCTTTCGTTGTCATGAGTTGGGCCATTATGCTACTAATTGCCCAAAGAAGAAGTCCAAGAAGGGATCTGGGGAAGGATCTGAAGGTGAGGCAACCTCACTTGCTTCATAGTTTGAGTTGGACTTCACACTCTTCGCATGCATGGTTTCATCCATGGTGGGTAGTGGTTGGTTTCTTGACAGTGGAGCTTCTTTCCACATGACCGGTGACAAAAAGTTTGTTTAGTACTTTGGAGGAGAAAGATCTCCAGATACTCATAGGGATGGGTAATGATGAGAAGTATAGTGTCTCAAGTGTAGGCACGGTTATTTTTCAGAGGGAGCATGGAGCTCGCCTTACCTTGACCGATGTCAAGTATGTACCAGGACTGAAGAGAAATTTGGGGTCGATCGCGATGCTGGAAGACAGAGGCTATGATGTAGTCTTCAGTAAGGGAAAGGTTTTCCTTAGACACATCATCACTAGACAGGTGAAGCAGATTGGTTCACGGGTCAAGAACCTGTATGCTCTTGAGGTTCAAGATGCATGCAAAGCCTTGAGCAGCAAGGAAACTGATGGAGACTTGGTGGTTGAGAGGGAGCGTATATTACCTCTCAACATGCAGAGCCAGAAGAAGTCTCAAACAATTGTGGAGGAGCCACGATTGGTGCAGCAGCTTCAAAAGGTTGTGGAGTAGCCACAACAAGGGAAGCTGAGAGGAGATCGAGTAGAGACATATACTCATGCAGAGACCTCCAGTAGGGGGAAACTTCGAGCCAGGTGGGCTGAGGGATCGCATGCAGCCATAACTCCAGGTAGGAGGTGGGGTGATGTGGATTGGTCGTCCCAAGGAGGAGGGGCATGGTCCTTGAGGTACCCAACCTCTTGGATGAGACCTTGCTACGGGAGCCCCAATGTGTAGTAGTAGGAACTAACTGATTGGGTAGAGACAGATGCGGATGGAGCGGCAGAGAGAGCGATAGTGTAGGGAATCCTAGGACAGCGCATAGCATGCAGGCTGCAGCAATGCGAGAGGCACAAGTGTTTTGCACAGTGCTAGGTGGCACAGAGAGGTGTGCAATGGTGCAAGATGCATGGAGATGTTGTAGTAGCGCAGATGTCAGAGAGGGAGCACTTGTCAGCAACAGGTAGAGCTTCAGCATCAGAGTATGTTCCTAGCCCAACAGAGTGGTCAGTTGGGAGTGTTTTTGTTCCAAGTGTTGTTGGAGCAAAGTGGACCGAGCAGATGTGTTTCATGCAGAACATTCCAGAGTTACAGGATCGGGTTTGAGAGGGAGCCTTTCTTGTTGAGAGGGAGTGTTGAAAAGTGTGAAACAAGAATTGCTTGTTGAGAATGCAACAAGATGATGGAGCTTAGTGGAAAGGAGTCGCCTTCACTAAGTGGTCCCGCAGGCAAGTTTTGGCGCAAAGTCTATTTTTAGACATATGGATCATGGTCTATGAGTTGCAAGATGTTGTTTATGGATGATTGGTCATGTTGGGAAAAATAGATGGACTTCTATTTTTGGATCATAATAGGAGTGATCAGATTCTATTTTTAGACTGCTAGTCAAAAATAGAAAAGTCAAATATTATTGTCTCATAATAATATTTAGACTATAAACTTTATCTTATCCTCTTGGAGCAATTCAGTTTGAGCTACAGATGTGGCACATGCAGCTATCAGAAGGAAATATGCTTTCTTTATGAGTCAGTTGAGCTATTGCATGCAGGACATCAGTTAGAACTCATGTGGTTGGGTTCTATGGAGTTGGATGAGTAGTTAATGGAGTTGTGTTCAGTTTGACTTAGTTGAACTAGTTGTATTTATTCTAACTGGCCAATAGACTAAGTGGTGAGTTGTGTGAATTAGTTATTAATTAATTCACCAATTATTAACTCATAATGCAACTGAAGAATACATCAGTTAACTCAGTGCATGTACAGTTCAGCAGGGACATGTGTTAGAGGTTGAGATTGCTATCAGTTGTGACTATAGTTGTGCATGAGACTTTGCACAAGCAATGTATTGAGTATGCCCATGATAATTGCACAACATATGCGTAGTAGAATAGCCTGTGCTCATGTGATTTCCAATGTGAGTGATTTTCACAAGGTAAATAGGAGTTTGGATCATCCATTCATCATTCATTCTCTTGCAGGATTGTGCAGTGGAGGCAAGCAAGTAGCGGAGGAGATTTGGAGATCAGATTTGAGCTGTATTGTGTGTAACAGGTGGAGATAGTGTTGGATACTTGTGAGGAGTATTGTACTATGTAATGTTACATGTTCTCAATCATTAATATACAGATAGTGTGGGGTTTTCAGCTGTAAGCTTTCCCCGGGTTACATACTGTGTTAATATGTGCATGCGATTGATGTTTCATTGTTTTTTTATGCTGCTAAATTGATGATCAACGTAGAGGAGCTTATGTATTATGCATGTATTCCGCAATAGTGTATAATCGGGATAATCTCTGTGAATAAGTGTCATATTATTCAAAATTTCTACAAGAAAAATGTGATGTAGTTATCTACATGGCATTAAAACCATCTTAACCAATCATATTATCAATAAATAATTTTAAATATTAATAAAAAAATAATAAAATTAAATCCATAATGTTAAACTAAGAAAAAGCTAAGATCCACATTAGGCTTAGTTTTTTTTCTCTTTGAATCCCCTTGTATAATGTCGCCATTGCTCCTTCACCTGTGCGATGCTATGCAATCTGGCTTTGCTGCAATGCTGAAGAATCTTTCAACATGTTGGGAAACTTTCAAAGGGATATCATGGCATAGCATCCCACAGAAGGCTTCATTCCCCAATTCTCTGCAGACACTCCCCTCAAAGGTAAGTCGTTGTTAAATTCTAGTCAAATTACTCGTGGGATCAGTCTCTATGATCTTGCAGAGAAGGGATGAAGCTTTGAAAAGGTGCATAGTGCCCAGATCCATGGTGGTAGAGTGGAATTTTTGTGGCAGTCAGGACGGGTATGTCTTGCAAAGTTGTTTATCGATGGACTCCCCTTCTGCACACAGGGATCTTCCAGTCACTAATCCACATCTAATTTTATTTCAAAATGGAAAGGTATCAAGACTGTAGGAGTTACATAACCACTCCTTACAGTCATTGAATCAATAGATTCCATGCTTGGGGACAAGAAAATCTATCTTAGTGCTGAGGTGATCCAATTTCCAGTAATCACAAAGGAAAATAGGACTTTCTAAATATTTATAAAAACCCTCTCAAGTAGATCCATTTTGACTTGGGGTTGAGGAAGAGGATTCAAAGGAAAGCCTCACATATAAGATTCAACACCATGAGGGGTTCCCAATAGTAGAGAAAAAACTTAACTTAGGAAGGAAACTGTTATAAGACAAAATGATTTTTAAAGATTATAAGATAAGTAGAGGCTCCATTCTCTCCTTGATCTCAGGACTATGTGGCAGAATAGGAGTAGGCCCATGATACATTACATGATTAGAGTCACAAAGAGGTTATACTCTCATATTTTCACGAAGAGGTTATACTCTCGAGATTTAACCGTTTTTGGAATTATAAGTTTGAGTTGTGAAATCTGCACAATGGGACTCCCTCATAAGTTTTAAACAACAAAAATTCAAGATTTGGTCAAAAATTTGTGCGACAATTTTTTTTCTAGAAAACAAAGTTCAAAATGTATAATAGTTAAATTAAAATTTGACTAAAAATTTGTATAACTAGACATAAAAAAAGGGTTAAAATGTATAATAATTGAGTTAAAATAGTAAAATTTTCTAATTGAAAATGTATATTAAAAATATTAATATTATATATTAAAAATATTTTAATTATGTTTTATATTTTTATATAGTATTAATTATATTTATTTCTTTCTTTTATGTTTTAAATTAAATTAAATTTATTAGATTTTAATTATATTTAATAAAAAATAATTAATTGTTTAGTTGTGTTTTAAATATTTTTATTTTTTATTAATATTTTTTAAATATTATTATTGATGATGATGGTTAACATTCACTGAGACCAAACTTTGGTCTATCGAACCTAAAGAAAACAAATTATTTAGTTTGATTTAAGATTTTATTCCTATGCTCAAAAAGCTTGGAGAGAAGCCTCCCGAGCTCACTATAATTTTGACATCGAAGAAGGCTAGGAAGGTCAGTATTGCAACAAATATTATGAAACTAAGATCTAATGTGGTTGTATGTGGGGCACTCTAAGAGGAAGTGATTTTCATCCTCGATGTTCATATTCTCACAGAGATGGAAAACCCTTTCCATCCATGGTGTTTTAGGAACTACCCAACGACTCATTCACTATGGAGCTCATGAGAGTTCGTTCTAGTCTTGGCTATATTAATTTTCTTCTTTGGTCTAGTTAAAACCGAGAGATACTTTTGATCTTTTAGGGTGGGGTTGTTGACCTCCTTATAATATTTTAATTTTCTTTTAGCTGCTAAATCTTTCTCACACCACATTTTTTCTTTAAACTTAGAAGTAACAATATTTTTAATGTTATTAATGTTTTGCAATGCAACATTCTCGTCAATCTCCCAATGGTTTAACCAGGCCTTGGTGTCTTTATACCAACCTCGTTTGAGCCTTAGATGGTTTTGGCTGGAATTTAAAGCTAGCTTAGGAAGTCTATGGTCTCCTATGTTATTGAGTTTGTGCTTGTACAATAGAACACTAGTCATAGCTAGGCTCTCGATAGGGGAAAGACCCACTTCTATAAGGAGAATAGGATAGGGTGTATTGCTTTTAATTTTGAGGTTATACGTTATAGAACGCTTCTGGATTTTCTCAATCTTCTCCAGGATTCTCTAGAGACGCTACAACCCCAAACCTCACATCCATATAAGATAACACGAGTGACTAAAGTTTCAAAGAGGAACTTATTTCTATCCCACATTACAAGGTTAGTCATTTTACAATTATTTTCAAGACCCAAATAAGCTTTCCACCCCCCATTAATCCTTTTCTCAATGCCATAGTTCCAGTTGAGCTTGTGATGAATATCAATTCCTAGGTACTTGTAAGAATACACTTCCTCCAAGTTACTATTGCCATACATAAAATTAATGTAAGTGTCCTTCTTGGATTTGATAATCATAACTTTTGTCTTGTGAGTGTTAACAGTCATACCCATGGCAGAGCAGAAATCCTTAAGAAGTCTAAGTTTCCTATCAAGATTAGATAGGCACCTTGCGAGAAGAACAGTATCATCAACATAAAGAAGAAGGATGATGACTATCCCAGCTAAGATCGTGCCAGCACAGCCTGCTTCCCCTAAAAAACCTTCTAGCTTGTCAATGTAAATGCCAAATAGGGTAGGGGAGAGCGGGCAACCTTGTTTAACTCTGATATTACACTTAATATCTTTCGACCACCCCTCATTGCTCTTTAACTTGGTAATTACACTCTCGTATAACCTTATAGTGATAGCTCTCAACTCGAAAGGAACCTTTAGCTCTTCTAATATATTCCATAGGTTGTTTCTAGGAACCCTATCGAAAGCCTTTCTAAAGGCCACAAAGCAACAAAAGAGATTGGATTTATCATTGCGGTATTTCTCCACAATGATCTTAAGCGTAACGAGGTGGTCCATTGTTGAGTGTCGTCTTCTAAAACTCGCTTGGCCTTTAGCCCGCTTACCTTCACTTTCAAGCAATATGCTCAACTTCTTTTCCAAAATAATACCATATAACTTAACTAAGAGAGGGTTGATCATAACTGTCTGATAATTAGAGGGGTTATTTGTATCCCCACTTTTGAAAATAGGGATAATGAGGCTCTGAGTCCAAGGTTTAGGGAACCCTTGCTTGACCGCTTGATTGAAAAGCTTGTGGATGTGGGGGATGATGACAGGACCTCCAATTTTTAAGATTTCCACCTGGTAAACTTCAATGTCCTTAGCTTTCCCATTTGCCAGGCGTTTAACCCCAAAATCAATGTCTTCTAACAAGAAAACTTCTTTCATTGTGAGCAGGGTTTCAAAGTTATTCATGACATTCGAAGATTCATAAGTCTTTTTAAGATAGGAATTCCAGCCGTGTAAAGCAATTTTATTATTATCTTTAGTTTTCCTAGTTAGAATATGCCTCTAGAATTTCTTAGGAGCTACCTTAGAGAGGTGTAAGATATTCTCTTGTCTTTTACGAATATACTATCTTTTTTCCTTTTAGTGAGGGCTTTATATATTTTTATCTTTCCAATTTTAAGAGATTTATCAACAACTTCCTTAATTGCTCTCCTCGCACTTTTACAATCTTTGTCATACCATGGGTTGGTTTTGGTGTTTCTTTTATTACCTGAAACTTCAATTGAGAACTTATTGATAGAATATGAGAGGGTTGTGGTAAAATTATAATAGAGGTCTTCTATGTTGTCTATACTAGATAAAGGAAGCAAATTAGTTTTTAATTCATTTAGAAAGAGATCGTTTTTATTTATGTCAAAGATTAAGCTCTTTTGTCTATAAGGATTATCTTCTATGGGATCTCTATGCATGACAAAATTGAGAGTTATAAGTAAAGGCCTATGATCAGAGTCAGGCTCGTGGTCGTTTAAGATGTCAAAATTTATTATTTCGTTGTATAAAGGGAGATTGGAAATAACATAGTCTACCACGCTGCTACCAAGCCCTTGGATGCAAGTCATCTAGTTAGATTGGGCACTTCTTTAGACTGTTGCAAATTATGAGATCATGAGCACTACAAAGCTTGACTAGCTCCGACCCAAACAAATTCTCCCGAGGTCTTCAGAGCTCCTTTTGTACCGGCTAGCGAGAGTAAGGTCTTCATCTAACCAAAGAGGATTAGGGTTGGAATGATTGCTTAGAAGAATAGCTTGGTTGCTTGAAGTTGGAGCATTAAAGTCACCCATTAAAAGGATATTACCTTCATTCCTTAGGCTATAAATATCATTCTCTAAATCATTGTAAGGACTATTTTTATTTAGACTCTTTTTCTTATAGAAGTTAGAATTGATGGGGGGGAATAACAAATTGCTATGTAGGTCTTTTTATCATTAATGCCAGTAATTTCTATCCAACTATATTGGTTATAAGGGTCGTTTTTATAAATCCTAGCACGGGGGAAGATGTTCTTCTTAATGTAACAAGCTATACCCCCATGCCTCTATGAGAGGATCACTTGTTCCAGGTAGACCATAGTTCAAAGCTATCTATGTTAGGGACCTTAGATTCTTCATGCTCTCAAGTTTCAACAAGCAATATAATATCAACATCATTCAAGATCCAACTTAGCTTGGGGCGTTTGTTCCATGGAAAGCCCCAACAATTCCAAGAAAGAATCCGGAGCATGTTGAATTGTTATTTATTACTATCTTTTTGGTTTCTATCTCAAATAACGGCTTTTCTATTTCTGGTTATTGCCCATTTTCCTTTCTTCCTAGCTTCTTTTACCTTTTGAACCTCCTTTCTTAATTCTGCTTGATCTTCTCGAATGAGGTCTTCATTTTTAAATATTCTCGTTTCTTTAGACTTGAGGTTTTACTAAGTATATCATACTTATGGTCAGTAGAGTTCACCTTTATTTGGATCAGCGTTCCTCAATTCTCAGTTAATTTCCCCAACTTTGTTGCTTCTGTGAGACACATTGTTTCAATTTGTAATTTATTATGTAATTCTGCCTAGGCTATGACTAAAGTATCCTCATCTTCCTCATCTTTCAAATTTAAAATTATAAGGTTGAAGACCCTTTTCTTATATTATTAATTTGAAATAATTTCATATATAAATTAATTAAAAAAAAACCAAAACATGTTAATACGCATTTTACATCTTTGCAATTCAATATGACATATTGGGAAGTGACCATGTGGAAAATATCAATGCTTTTACTTGACAAATATAGTCCAAATAAATGTGATCGAGATGTGATCGAGTTGTAGAGAAGTTTTTTTTGTTTTAATTTATGCGATATTAGCCATTATGTTTACAAGTTTAAAAAATGAGATTCAAGTTTATATTCTTGGACCAGTGCAGATTTAATGTTATATATATAATTGATTTTAAAGTATTTTAAAATGTATATGATTAATTATATGTATATATATAGTTTAAAAATATTTAAATATAATATTCTTATTACATTTACTTTAATCCTAAATCATATTGATTGATGTATGCAATGATCATGCACCATTGCACAGCATGAATTAAAAACATGTAATATTTCTTCTAAATCATATTGATTGATGTATGCAATGATGGTGGACCATTGCAAAGCCTAAATTGAAAACATGTAATATTTTTTATGTATTTAATTTTGAGAAGATAAAAATGATGCAAGAGGGTGTAATTTTTTTTAATGAGGAACAAACTAATTGACCGGTGGAAGTCCTTGGTGAAATTGGAAAACGGCCTTTCACCATGTTAGTAAAGAGTACAACATTAAATAAGTGAACTGTATACCTAGTACAAAATATTAATTCCAAGCTATAACGTTTATTTATCATTTTTTTGATAAATTTAATTTTAATTTTCATAAAAATTGTTATTTAAGTCGAATAATTTATTAGAAAAAATTAAATTAAATTTTTTATTTATCAAATAATTTAATTTAATATTTTTATTTTCTTATTTTTTTTTTAACCTTTAAATAAAATGACTTTAAAAATTTTAAAAATTAAAAATTATTTTTATTTTCCAAATAATTTAGTTTAATATTTAATTTTTTAAAAACTTTAATAAATTAAATAAAATGTGTTCAAATATTTCACAAAATTAAATAGATCCAAAAGTAAAAACTTTTTGAAATAGAAATAAAAAAAGATTCTATTCTCCTGAAGAAACATTTCTATTATGCCCAATATTTACAAATGTACATCACTCACATCAAACACATCACATATAGCTGCCGGCTGATAGCCGCGCAGCTCCACAGCTAAGAGAAGTAACAAAGATATAATGGCATGTATAATAAACAATATACTAGAACATGAATCAAATTCACTGCTTAATCAAATCCAAAAAGCAGTGAATTACAATTCTCATAATTACATGCACTGTCCAATACTAGGGAAAAGAAATTTCACGAATCAATATTCAGGGTATAAACACCCAAACGGTCATTATCAATAATACCACTCATTTTACGTAGTTTTGCCCTCAGATGTATGGAACGCTGTTAATACTCCCGCTTCATGTATCCACGCAAACGACGGCGTAACCAAGGCCCCCCACTCGATTCACTTCTCCATTCTTACGTGACATCTCAACTAGCACTTAGCATTGAAGGTGGATCAAGATATACATCCTTGAATTCTAAGACTTCTAAAGGAGCCAATGATATAAAATCTTTCCGCAACCGCATCAAACTCTCACACCTGCACATTAACAACTTTTTTAAAGATGGAAGCTTTGAGAATGATTCTGGCAGTTCCTTTAAATACTTGCAACCTGAAAGATCTAATGTTTGCAAAGAACTCAAAGATCCGAAATCCTTTGGCAAGCTCCTCAATCTGTCACAATCATTGAATTTCAATTCTCTTAAAGATGGAAGCATTGAAAACGACCTTGGTAATTCCTTTATAGACAAGCAAAATCCAAGATCTAGTTCTTGCAAAGTACTCAAATACCCAAAATCTTCTGGCAATCTCTGTAGATTTGAACACTGTTCCAAGACAAATTGTCTCAAAGATTGAAGCTGTGACAATGATGGTGGCAGTTCCTGTATAGACACGCAATCTGAAATATACAATGATTGCAAGGAACTCAAATATCCTGTTGGGTATTTTTCAATGGGAAAATACCAAAACCAAAATAAAATTCCACACAGAGACAATGCTCTGTTTTACCTCCACAGGATTTTTTTTATGCACAGACAGCTTAAAAAAATTTCACTCAGAGAACCAGAGTATTTCACCATAAGAGATTTCTATTCATTAAAAACCGATACAAACTTCATCCTCTTTTACTAAGAGGGATTTACCACTGTAAAATCATTTTCATATTCACTGTTGTGAAAAACAACTTACTGCTGTAACAAAAGTTTACATGAGCTTACTGCTGTAAAACAAAATTTACATTCACTGGTGTGAAAAACAACTTACGCTCCACCATTTTCTTTATGCACTACTTGTCCAAAACCACACATGGTTTTTTGGTTTTTACTGCATCTTCGTATTACAATGCTCCAGACAAAAACATTACAACATATTTTGTGCACTGCTGTGCATTCACCCTCTGGTTCTTCACATTTTACACACTGTTGTGTATTCTTCTTTTTACTGCGCCCTCGTATATTTACGCTACTGTGAACACACACTATATATCCTCCCATGTGCGATACATTATAAAAAAATCAACACTACATACGATTTTGCATTTTTAATACATGCCGTAAAAGACATAGACTTGTATTAAAACGTGCCCATACCTTTTCATAAAAAAACTTACGAGCTCTATATAAAAACTTTAATATTCTACCTACCACTATGACATTTCATTAAGACGTATGGCCAACCAAAAGTTTAATCCACGCAATGAATTGATTTGACGTTTGTTGGTATGCAGCTTCAATCGATCAACGGCAGAGAACACGCAACCAGATCGGACGATGGAGAGGATATCGGAAGGCAGATTTTCACCGAGCTTTAACTTCCGATGGGTTTCGTTTGCTGATGTCATGCGGGTGACACGCGTCGCCTCCAAATCGCATCGGAGCTCAACAATACGGAAACCACTTTTCATGGATGGCGGTGCGATATGATCCTGGCCGGTTTTATGGTTTTGTTCGGTGGTTTTGGAGTAGTACGTGCGCGTTGAAATTACATTTTCAACACTCCCCTTTAATTTCAACTGCTGGGCATTCAGTCATACCCAAACACTTCCTCAAAAATTCAAAGCTTTTCTGATCCAGCGGCTTTGTCAAGATGTCCGCAACCTGTTCTTGAGTCCTGCAATGTTCCAAGACAATTTCTCCATTGTTCACCAATTCTCTGATGTAGTGAAACCTTGTATCAATGTGTTTCGTTCTTTTATGAAACACTGAATTCTTTGACAACGCAATAGCTGAGCTATTGTCACAAAAGATCACTGTCGCTTTTGCCTGCTCTTGGCCTAAGCTTCTCAACATTCTTCTCATCCACACTGCTTGACATGCTGCTGCTGTAGCTGCCACATATTCAGCCTCTGCTGTAGACAATGCTACAATGGACTGCTTCTTAGAAGCCCATGAAATGGCTCCTGAACCCATATGAAAAACATAACCGGAAGTGCTCTTCCGATCATCTACACTTCCAGCCCAATCGCTATCAGTGTAACCAACCAAATCTGAATGTTCTGAGGCATGATATAGAATTCCAAACATTTTAGTGCCTTTGACATACCTCAAGATTCTCTTTGCTGCCTGCCAATGTGCCTCCTTTGGCCTCTCCATGAACCTGGAAATTAAACTAACAGCATACATTAAATCAGGCCTAGTTGCTGTTAAATACATAAGGCTGCCCACAATGCTTTTATACAAGCTAGGATCAAAGTCCTTGCTGCTGTCCTCTCTGCTGAGCTTTAATCCCATCACTGTGGGAGTGATTGCTGCCTTGCATTCTTCCATCTTAAATCTGCCCAAAACTTGATTTACATATTTTGCTTGAGATATGAAAATTCCTTTTTCATTTTGCTCTACTTCTATGCCTAAGAAGTATCTCAAGAAACCCATATCAGTCATTTCAAATTCATCCTTCATGACTGATTTAAAATTCTTAATGAGCTGATCATCATTACCTGTGAAAATAACATCATCAACATATAAGACCACAATCAAAATCTTACCATCCTTTTCTTTGATGTAGACGGTGGGTTCTCCTTCACATTTGTCAAATTCATTATCCAATAGATAAGAATCTATCCTGCTGTACCATGCTCTTGGCGCTTGCTTCAGCCCATAAAGAGCTTTCTTCAATTTGCACACTTTGTGCTCTTCTCCTTTCTTCTCATATCCGAGAGGCTGTTCCACATAGACCTCTTCCTTTAACACTCCATTTAGGAATGCAGACTTCACGTCCATTTGGTAGACTTTCCATTTGTTTTGAGCTGCTATGGACAGCACTGCTCTCACGGTTTCCATTCTTGCAACCGGTGCGAAAGTCTCCTCATAATCTCTCCCATACTGCTGCTTGTAGCCTTTGACAACCAGCCTTGCTTTATGCCTTTCAATCTTACCTTCAGCATTGCTCTTGGTCTTATAAACCCATTTCACACCAATGACTTCTTTGCCTTTTGGTAGCTCAACCAAATCCCATGTTTTGTTTCTCTCTATGGCATTAATTTCCTCATCCATAGCTTCTATCCATTTCCTATCTTTGATTGCATCCTCAAAATGAATAGGATCATCAACATGACAATACAAGGCAAATAAGGAATTCATTCCTTCATCATAAATGTCACTTAGATTTCTAAACTTCTTACCTCGTTCACTTGGTGTGCAAGTGCTTGAAGATGCACTTGAATTTCCTCCTTGTGGTGTGCTTGGAGAAGCACTCTCATTGATCCTAAATGGTGTTCCTTGCTGTCCTTGTGTTGTCCTCAATGGTGTCCCTTGCTGTCCTTGTGTTGGCGCTGCTGTTTGGGGATGTATTTCAGCCACCTCCTCATCATCTTCATCATGAGACAAACAGTTTTTGACATTCACTGTTTTCTCTATGCTTCCATCCCAAGCTTCCTCTTCAATGAATTGAACATCCCTACTGACAAAGAACTTCTTGGTAGATGGGATGTACAGCCTGTAGGCTTTGGATTCATCACTGTATCCAATGAAGATGCATTTCTCCCCTTTGCTGTCCAACTTCCTCCTTAGCTGATCTGGTATGTGTGCATAGGCCACACACCCAAAAACTCTCATGTGGGTGACTCCTTGCTTTCTCCCACTCCATGCCTCTTCTGGCACCTTGTTCATGACTGCTTTTGTAGGACACCTGTTCAATATATAAACTGCACAATGTACAGCTTCAGCCCAATACTCATTTGGCAAATGCTTTGCCTTCAACATGCTCCTTGCCATATCCATGATGGTCCTGTTCTTCCTTTCAGCAACTCCATTTTGCTGCGGAGTGTACCTTGCTGTAAACTGTTTATGAATTCCATTTTCTCTACAAAATCTTAGGAATTCCTTGGAGATATACTCACCTCCTCTATCAGTTCTCAAAACTTTAATGTGCAGCCCGCTTTGGTTTTCAACAAATGCCTTGAAGTTTTGGAATTTCTCAAACACTTCACTTTTGTTTTTAAGGAAATATATCCAAGTCTTTCTTGTACAGTCATCAATGAATGTTAAGAAATATAGGCTGCCTGCTAATGATGGTGCTTGCATTGGTCCACATAAATCTGAGTGGATAATCTCTAAGGGTGTCTTTGCCCTTATGCTTTTCCCTGATGGAAAACTTTCTCTGTGTTGTTTTCCCAAAATGCAGCCTTCACATAAGCTGTCTGGTTTCTCTATCAATGGTAATCCCTTTACCATTCCTTTTCTGCTCAATAAGTTTAGGCCTCCAAAATTGAGATGCCCAAATCTCAAGTGCCATAACCAGTTCTCATCCTTTGGCACACTCTGGAAGGCCTCTTGGGTGACTGCTGCCATTTCCCTTTTGTTCTTCATGTCTGCCCTGATCCGGAGAGGGAACATCCTGTTCCTTGTCATCTTCACTTCAGCAATGCATCTTTTGCTGGGTGGTATGTCCATGATGGTGCACACATCATTTTTAAAGAAAACATTGTACCCCTTATGGACAAGCTGTCCAATACTCAAGAGATTACATCTCATTCCGGGGACATAGTATACATCTGCTATGGTTTTCCTTTCTCCTTGCTTTGAAAGTATTTTTATTTCTCCTTTTCCCATAACAGACACTTTACTATCAGTTCCTAGTGTGACTTCTGATTTCACATTTTTATCTAGGGCAAAAAAGAAGGCTATGTTTTCGGTCATATGGTTGCTGCAACCTGAGTCTAAAAACCATATGTCCTCACTATGTGTTTCAGCCATGTTACAAGCTAACAGGACATTTTCTTGACTGTTGTTTTCTCTTGTAACATTTGCATTTTGTCTGTTGTTCATATCATGTTGTTTCTTTCTACAATCACTAGCATAATGTCCATACTTTTTGCAATAATAGCATTGAACATTAGATTTATCATACCTTTGTCCTTGAGCCTGATACTGATCTCTTTGTTGGTTGCTGCCTTGACCTTGGTTCTGATTTGGATTGCTGCCTCTTCCTTGTGCATTTGATGGGTTGTTCCTTCCACCTCTGTTCTGGCTTCTGCCTCTTCCTCTTCTGTTTCCTCTTCCTTGACCTCTTCCTCTCCCAAAGGACATCTGGGTCTTGAAGGCTTGCTCAAGAGATGAGTTTTCATTCCTACTCAACCTCTGTTCATGTGTTATCAGTGATGCATGTAGCTCATCAACTGAATAGTTTGAGAGATCCTTTGTCTCTTCAATAGTGGTGACTATGGCATCAAACCTTGAGGGTAAGACCCTCAATATTTTCTCCACAATCCTTCTGTCTTTAATGGTTTCTCCATGAGTTCTCATTTGTGTGATTACTCCAATCACATGAGTGAAGAATGAGTCAATGTTATCTGACTCCTTCATGTTCAAGTTCTCAAAATCCTTTCTCAGCAATTGTAGTTTTGCTGTCTTCACTCTCTCCATGCCTTGATAGGCTGTCTTAAGGGTTTGCCATGCTTCATTTGATGTTTTCGCTGCTGCTATCCTTGGAAATATACTCTGGTCTACTGCTAGATGCAACAATAAAATGGCCTTTGCATCCTTCTTCCTATTGCTCTTCAGCTGATCCTTCTCTCCCTGAGTTAGTGCATTGAACTCATTTTCATCTGCTACTTCTTCAAAACCATCTTCAACTATTTCCCATAAATCTTGAGAGGCAAACAGGGCTCTCATAGTTATTGACCAGTAGTCATAGTTCTTCCCATTAAACTGTGGGAGTTGGGTGTTAAACAAACCCATACCAGTGCTTGTGCTGGCCATTCCTTGACTGTGTATGTTTAAAAACAACTGACTGTTTCTTCAGCAACACAAAAAAAACTTTGAAATACCTGAATCCTTTGATGTCTGAGTCTTCTGTCTGCCTGAGAAGTTTTGCTGCAGCTACAAACCTTCTCCCTTCAGCTTCTTGAACACCTTCAAGAGCCTAAGCCTGCTCTGATACCACTGTTGGGTATTTTTCAATGGGAAAATACCAAAACCAAAATAAAATTCCACACAGAGACAATGCTCTGTTTTACCTCCACAGGATTTTTTTTATGCACAGACAGCTTAAAAAAATTTCACTCAGAGAACCAGAGTATTTCACCATAAGAGATTTCTATTCATTAAAAACCGATACAAACTTCATCCTCTTTTACTAAGAGGGATTTACCACTGTAAAATCATTTTCATATTCACTGCTGTGAAAAACAACTTACTGCTGTAACAAAAGTTTACATGAGCTTACTGCTATAAAACAAAATTTACATTCACTGGTGTGAAAAACAACTTACGCTCCACCATTTTCTTTATGCACTACTTGTCCAAAACCACACATGGTTTTTCAGTTTTTACTGCATCTTCGTATTACAATGCTCCAGACAAAAACATTACAACATATTTTGTGCACTGCTGTGCATTCACCCTCTGGTTCTTCACATTTTACACACTGCTGTGTATTCTTCTTTTTACTGCGCCCTCGTATATTTATGCTACTGTGAACACACACTATATATCCTCCCATGTGCGATACATTATAAAAAAATCAACACTAAAACATATTACATACGATTTTGCATTTTTTTAATACATGCCGTAAAAGACATAGACTTGTATTAAAACGTGCCCATACCTTTTCATAAAAAAACTTACGAGCTCTATATAAAAACTTTAATATTCTACCTACCACTATGACATTTCATTAAGACGTATGGCCAACCAAAAGTTTAATCCACGCAATGAATTGATTTGACGTTTGTTGGTATGCAGCTTCAATCGATCAACGGCGGAGAACACGCAACCAGATCGGACGATGGAGAGGATATCGGAAGGCAGATTTTCACCGAGCTTTAACTTCCGATGGGTTTCGTTTGCTGATGTCATGCGGGTGACACGCGTCGCCTCCAAATCGCATCGGAGCTCAACAATACGGAAACCACTTTTCATGGATGGCGGTGCGATATGATCCTGGCCGGTTTTATGGTTTTGTTCGGTGGTTTTGGAGTAGTACGTGCGCGTTGAAATTACATTTTCAACACTCCCCTTTAATTTCAACTGCTGGGCATTCAGTCATACCCAAACACTTCCTCAAAAATTCAAAGCTTTTCTGATCCAGCGGCTTTGTCAAGATGTCCGCAACCTGTTCTTGAGTCCTGCAATGTTCCAAGACAATTTCTCCATTGTTCACCAATTCTCTGATGTAGTGAAACCTTGTATCAATGTGTTTCGTTCTTTTATGAAACACTGAATTCTTTGACAACGCAATAGCTGAGCTATTGTCACAAAAGATCACTGTCGCTTTTGCCTGCTCTTGGCCTAAGCTTCTCAACATTCTTCTCATCCACACTGCTTGACATGCTGCTGCTGTAGCTGCCACATATTCAGCCTCTGCTGTAGACAATGCTACAATGGACTGCTTCTTAGAAGCCCATGAAATGGCTCCTGAACCCATATGAAAAACATAACCGGAAGTGCTCTTCCGATCATCTACACTTCCAGCCCAATCGCTATCAGTGTAACCAACCAAATCTGAATGTTCTGAGGCATGATATAGAATTCCAAACATTTTAGTGCCTTTGACATACCTCAAGATTCTCTTTGCTGCCTGCCAATGTGCCTCCTTTGGCCTCTCCATGAACCTGGAAATTAAACTAACAGCATACATTAAATCAGGCCTAGTTGCTGTTAAATACATAAGGCTGCCCACAATGCTTTTATACAAGCTAGGATCAAAGTCCTTGCTGCTGTCCTCTCTGCTGAGCTTTAATCCCATCACTGTGGGAGTGATTGCTGCCTTGCATTCTTCCATCTTAAATCTGCCCAAAACTTGATTTACATATTTTGCTTGAGATATGAAAATTCCTTTTTCATTTTGCTCTACTTCTATGCCTAAGAAGTATCTCAAGAAACCCATATCAGTCATTTCAAATTCATCCTTCATGACTGATTTAAAATTCTTAATGAGCTGATCATCATTACCTGTGAAAATAACATCATCAACATATAAGACCACAATCAAAATCTTACCATCCTTTTCTTTGATGTAGACGGTGGGTTCTCCTTCACATTTGTCAAATTCATTATCCAATAGATAAGAATCTATCCTGCTGTACCATGCTCTTGGCGCTTGCTTCAGCCCATAAAGAGCTTTCTTCAATTTGCACACTTTGTGCTCTTCTCCTTTCTTCTCATATCCGAGAGGCTGTTCCACATAGACCTCTTCCTTTAACACTCCATTTAGGAATGCAGACTTCACGTCCATTTGGTAGACTTTCCATTTGTTTTGAGCTGCTATGGACAGCACTGCTCTCACGGTTTCCATTCTTGCAACCGGTGCGAAAGTCTCCTCATAATCTCTCCCATACTGCTGCTTGTAGCCTTTGACAACCAGCCTTGCTTTATGCCTTTCAATCTTACCTTCAGCATTGCTCTTGGTCTTATAAACCCATTTCACACCAATGACTTCTTTGCCTTTTGGTAGCTCAACCAAATCCCATGTTTTGTTTCTCTCTATGGCATTAATTTCCTCATCCATAGCTTCTATCCATTTCCTATCTTTGATTGCATCCTCAAAATGAATAGGATCATCAACATGACAATACAAGGCAAATAAGGAATTCATTCCTTCATCATAAATGTCACTTAGATTTCTAAACTTCTTACCTCGTTCACTTGGTGTGCAAGTGCTTGAAGATGCACTTGAATTTCCTCCTTGTGGTGTGCTTGGAGAAGCACTCTCATTGATCCTAAATGGTGTTCCTTGCTGTCCTTGTGTTGTCCTCAATGGTGTCCCTTGCTGTCCTTGTGTTGGCGCTGCTGTTTGGGGATGTATTTCAGCCACCTCCTCATCATCTTCATCATGAGACAAACAGTTTTTGACATTCACTGTTTTCTCTATGCTTCCATCCCAAGCTTCCTCTTCAATGAATTGAACATCCCTACTGACAAAGAACTTCTTGGTAGATGGGATGTACAGCCTGTAGGCTTTGGATTCATCACTGTATCCAATGAAGATGCATTTCTCCCCTTTGCTGTCCAACTTCCTCCTTAGCTGATCTGGTATGTGTGCATAGGCCACACACCCAAAAACTCTCATGTGGGTGACTCCTTGCTTTCTCCCACTCCATGCCTCTTCTGGCACCTTGTTCATGACTGCTTTTGTAGGACACCTGTTCAATATATAAACTGCACAATGTACAGCTTCAGCCCAATACTCATTTGGCAAATGCTTTGCCTTCAACATGCTCCTTGCCATATCCATGATGGTCCTGTTCTTCCTTTCAGCAACTCCATTTTGCTGCGGAGTGTACCTTGCTGTAAACTGTTTATGAATTCCATTTTCTCTACAAAATCTTAGGAATTCCTTGGAGATATACTCACCTCCTCTATCAGTTCTCAAAACTTTAATGTGCAGCCCGCTTTGGTTTTCAACAAATGCCTTGAAGTTTTGGAATTTCTCAAACACTTCACTTTTGTTTTTAAGGAAATATATCCAAGTCTTTCTTGTACAGTCATCAATGAATGTTAAGAAATATAGGCTGCCTGCTAATGATGGTGCTTGCATTGGTCCACATAAATCTGAGTGGATAATCTCTAAGGGTGTCTTTGCCCTTATGCTTTTCCCTGATGGAAAACTTTCTCTGTGTTGTTTTCCCAAAATGCAGCCTTCACATAAGCTGTCTGGTTTCTCTATCAATGGTAATCCCTTTACCATTCCTTTTCTGCTCAATAAGTTTAGGCCTCCAAAATTGAGATGCCCAAATCTCAAGTGCCATAACCAGTTCTCATCCTTTGGCACACTCTGGAAGGCCTCTTGGGTGACTGCTGCCATTTCCCTTTTGTTCTTCATGTCTGCCCTGATCCGGAGAGGGAACATCCTGTTCCTTGTCATCTTCACTTCAGCAATGCATCTTTTGCTGGGTGGTATGTCCATGATGGTGCACACATCATTTTTAAAGAAAACATTGTACCCCTTATGGACAAGCTGTCCAATACTCAAGAGATTACATCTCATTCCGGGGACATAGTATACATCTGCTATGGTTTTCCTTTCTCCTTGCTTTGAAAGTATTTTTATTTCTCCTTTTCCCATAACAGACACTTTACTATCAGTTCCTAGTGTGACTTCTGATTTCACATTTTTATCTAGGGCAAAAAAGAAGGCTATGTTTTCGGTCATATGGTTGCTGCAACCTGAGTCTAAAAACCATATGTCCTCACTATGTGTTTCAGCCATGTTACAAGCTAACAGGACATTTTCTTGACTGTTGTTTTCTCTTGTAACATTTGCATTTTGTCTGTTGTTCATATCATGTTGTTTCTTTCTACAATCACTAGCATAATGTCCATACTTTTTGCAATAATAGCATTGAACATTAGATTTATCATACCTTTGTCCTTGAGCCTGATACTGATCTCTTTGTTGGTTGCTGCCTTGACCTTGGTTCTGATTTGGATTGCTGCCTCTTCCTTGTGCATTTGATGGGCTGTTCCTTCCACCTCTGTTCTGGCTTCTGCCTCTTCCTCTTCTGTTTCCTCTTCCTTGACCTCTTCCTCTCCCAAAGGACATCTGGGTCTTGAAGGCTTGCTCAAGAGATGAGTTTTCATTCCTACTCAACCTCTGTTCATGTGTTATCAGTGATGCATGTAGCTCATCAACTGAATAGTTTGAGAGATCCTTTGTCTCTTCAATAGTGGTGACTATGGCATCAAACCTTGAGGGTAAGACCCTCAATATTTTCTCCACAATCCTTCTGTCTTTAATGGTTTCTCCATGAGTTCTCATTTGTGTGATTACTCCAATCACATGAGTGAAGAATGAGTCAATGTTATCTGACTCCTTCATGTTCAAGTTCTCAAAATCCTTTCTCAGCAATTGTAGTTTTGCTGTCTTCACTCTCTCCATGCCTTGATAGGCTGTCTTAAGGGTTTGCCATGCTTCATTTGATGTTTTCGCTGCTGCTATCCTTGGAAATATACTCTGGTCTACTGCTAGATGCAACAATAAAATGGCCTTTGCATCCTTCTTCCTATTGCTCTTCAGCTGATCCTTCTCTCCCTGAGTTAGTGCATTGAACTCATTTTCATCTGCTACTTCTTCAAAACCATCTTCAACTATTTCCCATAAATCTTGAGAGGCAAACAGGGCTCTCATAGTTATTGACCAGTAGTCATAGTTCTTCCCATTAAACTGTGGGAGTTGGGTGTTAAACAAACCCATACCAGTGCTTGTGCTGGCCATTCCTTGACTGTGTATGTTTAAAAACAACTGACTGTTTCTTCAGCAACACAAAAAAAACTTTGAAATACCTGAATCCTTTGATGTCTGAGTCTTCTGTCTGCCTGAGAAGTTTTGCTGTAGCTACAAACCTTCTCCCTTCAGCTTCTTGAACACCTTCAAGAGCCTAAGCCTGCTCTGATACCACTGTTGGGTATTTTTCAATGGGAAAATACCAAAACCAAAATAAAATTCCACACAGAGACAATGCTCTGTTTTACCTCCACAGGATTTTTTTTATGCACAGACAGCTTAAAAAAATTTCACTCAGAGAACCAGAGTATTTCACCATAAGAGATTTCTATTCATTAAAAACCGATACAAACTTCATCCTCTTTTACTAAGAGGGATTTACCACTGTAAAATCATTTTCATATTCACTGCTGTGAAAAACAACTTACTGCTGTAACAAAAGTTTACATGAGCTTACTGCTATAAAACAAAATTTACATTCACTGGTGTGAAAAACAACTTACGCTCCACCATTTTCTTTATGCACTACTTGTCCAAAACCACACATGGTTTTTCGGTTTTTACTGCATCTTCGTATTACAATGCTCCAGACAAAAACATTACAACATATTTTGTGCACTGCTGTGCATTCACCCTCTGGTTCTTCACATTTTACACACTACTGTGTATTCTTCTTTTTACTGCGCCCTCGTATATTTATGCTACTGTGAACACACACTATATATCCTCCCATGTGCGATACATTATAAAAAAATCAACACTAAAAAATATTACATACGATTTTGCATTTTTAATACATGCCGTAAAAGACATAGACTTGTATTAAAACGTGCCCATACCTTTTCATAAAAAAACTTACGAGCTCTATATAAAAACTTTAATATTCTACCTACCACTATGACATTTCATTAAGACGTATGGCCAACCAAAAGTTTAATCCACGCAATGAATTGATTTGACGTTTGTTGGTATGCAGCTTCAATCGATCAACGGCGGAGAACACGCAACCAGATCGGACGATGGAGAGGATATCGGAAGGCAGATTTTCACCGAGCTTTAACTTCCGATGGGTTTCGTTTGCTGATGTCATGCGGGTGACACGCGTCGCCTCCAAATCGCATCGGAGCTCAACAATACGGAAACCACTTTTCATGGATGGCGGTGCGATATGATCCTGGCCGGTTTTATGGTTTTGTTCGGTGGTTTTGGAGTAGTACGTGCGCGTTGAAATTACATTTTCAACATATCCTAAATCCTCTGACAATCTCTTCAAACTGGAACAATGAAACAAGCTCAATTCTCTTAAAGATTGAAGCCTCGAAATTGGACTTGGTAATTCCTCTATAGGCGGGAAAAATGAAAGATCCAGTTTTTGCAAAGAGCTCAAAGATCCTAAATCTTCAGGCAATCTCTTTAGACTTGAACAATCAGACATGCACAATTCTCTTAAATATTGAAGATTTGATATTGGTCCTGGTACTTCCACTATAGACTCGCAATTTTTAAGATCCAATGTTTGCAAATAACTCAAAGATCCCAAATTCTCTGACAAGCTCTTCAAACTGGTACACCCGAACAATATCAATTTTCTTAAAGATTGAAGCTTTGACATTGACGCTGGTAATTCCTCTATAGAAGGGCAATCTGAAAGATTTAATTCTTGTAAAAACTTTAATGAATCACCCAACTCCTCGGGCAGTTTTTTTAACCTTGCAAAACGGAATAATCTAAGTGTTCTCAAACCTTGGTGCTGTTGACGATCACTTGAAGAGATTTCGAAGGCATCCCCAGACTGTAAACTCCCATCTAATTCCACGTGTTTGAGATTGGGGGGCATCTGCAAATCATGCAATCAAGATGTGAAAACCATTATCATAGATAGATTCAAAACTTTCTAACAAAAATGAGTGAATCGATCAAGACATTGAATATGCAAGTAGACTTGCCTCCTTAAGGAAATTCAAATCCTTGGGTTGACATTTTAACCATCTCAATTCCTTTGACTGGGACACATCGAACCAACTTCCTTGAAAATAAACCAACTTCTCAAAGAATTTATCACAGGTTCCCTCCACATTTCCATAAGATCCTAGTGCAAGAATTCTCAATGAAACACTCATAGAGTCTAATTTTCTTGCCGATATAAGGAATGTATCGTTAATTTCATTGAACGAGATGCCTTTGATCCCTTGAAGATGATCCTGCATGACAATATTAAGCGTAATTAAGTCAATCGTGAGAATCAGAGACATAGTACATTGTCTGGAAATAGATTTCTACTTATACAGGTTAACAGATTTCGTACCCTCTTTAAGAACTTTTACATTTCATCTGCAGTTTTGAATGTGAATCTCGTTCCCTCTGACTTCTGGGAACCGATTGTCAAAATGACATCGTGCACTGTTACTTTCATGTTTTTGTCTTTTTTGACAAGCCCTCTCTTTTCTAGCACATCTATATTAGAATCTCCCACAATATTCCTAACTTCGTCCCAATCATAACCATTAAAAAATGAACAGATGTCAAGGAATGGATCTTTCACACTTTCAGGGAGACTATTACAGGTAAAGTGGTAACCATCTATACGATCGTTCCAGTTCCTTTGGTCTTCCATCAATAGATTAAAAGCTATTTGTGGGCCGCCCTCTTCATACCGTATGTATCTCGCCAGGACATTCAGAAGCTTGGGAATTCCACCACAGAGCTTTACTATCTGTTTGAGTTGATCAGAACTGAGTAGCTCCTTGTGTATTTCTTTCTTCAACAAATTCATCGCCTCTGTATCTGGAAGGCATTTCACATCATAGAATTTGACACTCTCGTTGTCCATTGAACACCCTTTCCGCATTTCTATGTCCCTTGCTGTGATGAGCAGCCTGCATCTTTTGGCCTTTTCCATATCCCTGGGCAAAAGCTTCTCCAAAATATTTTGCCCAGGATCTTGTGCCAAAACATTGTCAATATAAATGAAAGCTACTTCTTTCTCTAACATGCGCCCAATTTCTCGCTGTCCATCTTCAAATGTACGAATATTCTCTAACACTGACCTCTGTTCTCCTTCTCTGCTTCCCAACATCAAATCTTTCAATATACATTTTTGCAACTCTATTATGTTTGGAGTTGAGTTTATACCTTCAAACAATCTAACCATAGAATATTTACAGCCTTCTATGTAAAGTCGTGCAAATACTGCATCATCCAGGGTGGTTTTTCCCATTCCCCCAAAGCCGTGCACCATAACTGCTAATGCACTTTTTTGGCTTTCCCACCCTAGAAGTTCAATGACTTCTTCTAGTTGTTCTTCAATTCCAACTGAAACATAAAGCATATCACAAACCTTAACACAATACTAATATTTTAATAGTTCTGTTGAGATTTTCTGTTTGGAGCAAAATAGGAAAAATCTCAGCTGATGACAACAATAGAATTCAGGTCCTAGATTAGCTCCAGTTTGTTGGGAGGGAGTTAATGCCTCCTATATTTGATGTGAGGGAGTTAATGAGGCTGTTAGATTTTCTATGCTATATAACAGGCAACCATTCGGATGTTTGCTAAGAGTGTGAGAGTTTTGTGAGGATTTCTTGATGTAATCTCCAATTTTGATTAATAAATTCCTGATGCCTATGTTTGGTGGACGTAGCCCAGATTGGTTGGGTGAACCATGTTAAAAACTGTCTCTTATGTGCTTGATTGTTCTGCTGTGTTAAGTTTATTTAAGCTTGCTGTGCACCTGTACCAACAAGTGGTATCAGAGCGCGTTGGAGGAGCGACACTGCTGAAGGTGGAGCGCTAAGGGTGCTGAGAAAGTTCTGTGCGGATCGTTTGCGGGCGTGGAGGCCTGTACAGTGCTGGAGACGTGGATTGTTCTGTGCGTGGATTGCTGGAGGAATGAGCGTAAGAAAGGCACTACATCATAGTGAGGAGTAAAGGTATGCGCATTCAAAAACGTTGATACATATTTGAAAACGGTGTGACTTAAATTTATAAATCCGGCGTGGATCTGGTATACACAAACTGCGTGGAGATGTTTTTTTTTTTGTATCAAACGGTGTTGATACATATTAACATCGGTGCTGCGTGGGGATGTATTTAATACATCAGCGTTTATTATATTAGAACAGCGGGGGTATGGATTTATAAACAGCGTGGATGTTTATTGAAAACGATGCGGATATATATTCTAAAACGGCATTGATATATATTTAAAGCAGCGTGGATATGGTGTTTTAAAACAGCGTGGATTTGTTATAACCTGCGTAGCAATGAATTATACATTTTAAAACAGCACGGATATATGTTCTAAACCGGCGTGGATATCTATTGAAACTGCGTTTTGAAACTGCTTTGCTTAGTATGTGTATGGACACCTGCGTTAAAACGGCGTACAGGTGGATTTATGTATTTCAATGGTGTGTAAAGCCTAGAACCTAAAACCACACAAAACATTATCATAGGCAGTTTTTTTTTGTTTAAGGCAAAAAGGCATCTAAGTGCGCAGTCAAATTTTTTTTTTAAAAACGCAGTGCCAGTTGTATGTGGGAATGTTTATGCGCTACAAATAAAGTGCAAACAAGAAACTTTTTTGTGTGAAGTGCCAAAGGGCAGTTTTTTTTTTTAAAGGCAAAAGTACAGAGGCATAGGCAGTTTTTTTCTGTTGTGTAAAAACAAAGGCATTGGCAATTGTTTTTTTTTATTGCTGGTTGGTTCTGGAGATTATTGTGTTTTTTGATACAAATGGCGAAAACTCAAAGTTCCCGGTTTGAAATTGAGAAGTTTAATGGCAAGAATAATTTTGAGATCTAGAAGGTAAAGATGCACGATCTGCTGGTTCAACAAGGTGTGGTGAAAGCATTGTTGGGGAAAAGCAAAAGACCTCCTTCCATGACGGAGGATGAATGGAATGAGATGGATGATAGAGCTCTGAGCGCAATTCGGTTATGTCTGGCAGACGATGTTCTGTTTAACATTGTGTCAGAGAAATCCGCCGCAGGCTTGTGGTCAAAGCTTGAGAAGCTCTATATGACGAAATCTTTGACAAATCGGATTCTCCTGAAATGGCAGCTTTACGGTTTGCGGATGAAAGAAGGTACCTCGATTGCTGATCACCTGAATGTTTTTAATACCTTACTGGTGCAATTAGACAGTCTAGATGTGAAATTTGATTCAGAGGATAAGGCAATAACTCTATTGTGTTCATTGCCCGAATCTTGGGATCACTTTGTTACTTCCCTAAGTTTTAGTACATCAGACATCCTTGAGTTTGACGATGTTGTTGGAGCCTTTTTGGCTGAGGAGACGAGGAAGAGGTCGAATGCAGACACCTCTACATCAGAGGTAATGATGGCCAGAGGTCGCTCAAGAGAGAGACACTCCGGGGGAAAGCATAGCGACTCTCGCTCAAAGTCCAAAGGAAAGAAGCCAAAGGTGAACTGCTGGCATTGTGGCAAGGCTGGACATCTGAAAAAGGATTGCTGGAAGCGAAAGCAGGCTGCTAAAGAAGGCTCTTCGACAGAAAAGAAGGAAGCCAACACCACAGATACAGGTTCAGTATCTGGTTCAGGTATGAGTGATGAGGTATTGTCAGTTAATATTTCAAAACATGATCAACATTGGTTGTTAGATTCTGGGGCATCTAACCACATGTGTATTCATAAAGATTGGTTTAAAACATATAAATCAATTGATGATGGTGTTGTGTACATGGGTAATGATGTAACATGTAATATTGTGGGAATTGGGAGCATACAACTGCAAATGTTTGATGGGACAACAAAAATATTAACTGATGTGAGGCATGTACCAGATTTAAGGAAAATTTTGATTTCATTAGGAGCACTTGATTCAAATGGATATAAAACTGTAATTCAAGGTGGAGTTATGAAAATTTATAAAGGTATCTTACTAGTGATGAAGGCTAAGAAGGTAGGAAATCTTTTTCAATTAGAAGGTAGAACTGGGTCAGATCATGTGTCTGTGTCTGAACATGACAGTAGTTCCATTCACTTATGGCATCAAAGATTGGGGCATATGAGTGAAAGAGGATTAAAAATTTTGGCTGACCGAAAGTTACTTCCTAATCTAAGATCTGGAAAATTGGATTTCTGTAAACATTGTCTGTTTGGTAAACAAAGTAAACAAAAGTTTAAAACAGGCAAACATATTAGTAAAGGCATACTTGATTATATCCATTTAGATGTGTGGGGTCCAGCTCCTACAGCGTCATATGGTGGCTCGTCATATTTTGTATCATTCATTGATGACTTTTCTAGGAAGGTCTGGGTCTACATGTTGAAGAGAAAGTCTGATGTTTTTTCAGTTTTCAAGCAGTTTAGAGCATTGGTAGAAAACAGCATTGGTAGAACAATAAAGTGTTTAAGAACTGAAAATGGTGGTGAGTTTACTTCCAAGGAGTTTGACATCTATTGCAAGGATGCAGGGATCGAGAGGCATAAGACCACGGTTTATACTCCTCAGTAGAATGGAGTTGTTGAACGCATGAACATGACTCTTCTAGAAAGAGCAAGGTGTATGCTGAGTAACGCCGGGTTGCAAAAGGAGTTGTGGACGGAAGCAGTGGCAACAGCTTGTTATGTGATAAACCGATCTCCATCAACGGCAATAAGCTGCAAGATTCCGCAAGAGGTATGGAAAGGACACCCTTGTGACTATTCTAAACTCAGAGTGTTTGGTTGTGATGCATATGCTCTAGTGCCTAAACATCAGCGAACTAAATTAGATCCAAAGTCTAAAAGGCATATCTTTGTTGGGTATGGTGATGGAACAAAGGGATTTAGATTGTGGGATCCTACTACCCGCAAAATCATCATCAACAGAGATGTAAAGTTTAATGAATCCTCTCTTGTACAGTTAGATGTAGATAGAAGATTGAAACAAGATGATGTATCTGATTTCCAGCATATTCAGTTTGACAGCATTTCTAATGATAGTCATAACGACCATAGTTCAGATTCTAGTCATGAACAGGTTTCAGAATCAGATTATGAACAGGGTTCAGATGGAGGACATGAACAGGTCTCAGATGGCGATCATGAAGAAATTCCTACAGTTGATAGACAGCTAATTGTGGAAGCACCAGAAACATTCTTAAGGAGGTCTACAAGGATCAAACGCCCTCCGAGAAGGTATGATGATCATGTTACTTCAGTTGCTTTGATCGCTAATGATGATGAACCTTTGTGTTATCAGGAAGCTGTAGAAGGTTCAAATAGTGACAAATGGAAAGCAACCATGAAGGAATAAATGATGGCCTTAGGTAAGAATGGCACGTGGGATCTGGTTGAACTTCCCAAAGGCAGGAAAGCTGTGGGATGCAAGTGGGTGTTCAAGGTGAAACGGGGTGTGAATGATACGGAAGACAGGTACAAAGCAAGGCTGGTTGCAAAAGGGTTTTCTCAGAAAGCTGGTATAGACTTTCATGAGATATTTTCACCAGTGGTTAAAATTGTTTCAATTAGAATTGTGTTAGCATTAGTGGCTTTGTTTGATTTAGAGTTGCAGCAATTAGATGTTAAGACTGCATTTCTACATGGAGACTTAGATGAGGAAATATATATGGAACAACCGGAAGGGTTTGTTCAGCATCGCAATGAGAAATTTGTCTGCAGGCTCAAGAAGTCATTATATGGCCTGAAGCAGTCGCCTCGGCAGTGGTATAAGAAGTTTGATTCTTTCATGTTGAGTCAGAAATATGTAAGAAGTGAATATGATCATTGTGTTTACTTTAAGCAGTTAAATAATGACATGTTCATTATCTTAGTGTTATATGTTGATGATATGCTTTTAGCAAGAAAAAGCATTGAAGAAATCAACAGGTTGAAGACTCAGATGGCAAGGACGTTTGATATGAAAGATCTAGGAGCAGCAAGACAGATTTTGGGCATGGATATTTTCAGAGACAGGAGCAATGGTAAGCTATGGCTATCACAACAAAAGTATATTGAGAAAATACTTTTGAGATTTGGTATGGATAATGTGAAGCCTGTTTCAGTCCCTTTAGCTTCCCATTTTAAGCTTTCTTCGAGTTTATGTCCTAATACAGATGAAAAAAAGGATTATATGTCTCGAATTCCATATGCCAATGTAGTAGGATGTTTGATGTATGCGATGGTGTGTACGCGACCAGATATTTCTCATGCAGTTGGGGTTGTCAGCAGGTACATGGCAAATCCGGGTAAAGAACACTGGTCAGCAGTGAAATGGGTGCTTCGGTACCTGAGAGGCACAAGTAGTTATTGTATTTCTTACAATAAGAGTAGTGAATTTGTTTGCGGATATGTTGATTCCGATTTTGCAGGTGATTTGGATAAGAGAAGGTCAACTTCAGGGTGTGTCTTTACTCTTGCAGGTGGAGCTATTAGCTGGATGTCAAAGCTACAAAACATTTTTGCTTTATCCACTACTGAAGCAGAATAGATTGCTGCTTCGCATGCTTGCAAAGAGGCGGTTTGGTTGAAAGGTTTGCTTGGTGAGTTTGGTAGGTTACAGGACAACATCAGGTTACTTTGTGATAGTCAAAGTGAAATACATTTGGCTAAGAATCCGGCCTATCATAGTAAATCAAAGCATATTCCAATTAAGTACCATTTTGTAAGACAAGTTATCACTGAAAGAGGAGTCTCTCTTGAAAAGGTGCATACAAAGGATAACTGTGCAGACATGTTCACGAAACCAGTTTTGTTGGAGAAGCTACGCTGGTGTTTGGCTTCTCTTGGCTTGCAGAAAAGATAAAATAATAATAACAGGGCATCAGGGGAATTGTTGTCAAGGTGGAGATTGTTGAGATTTTCTGTTTGGAGCAAAATAGGAAAAATCTTAGCTGATGACAACAATAGAATTCAGGTCCTAGATTAGCTCCAGTTTGTTGGGAGGGAGTTAATGCCTCCTATATTTGATGTGAGGGAGTTAATGAGGCTGTTAGATTCTCTATGCTATATAACAGGCAACCATTCGGATGTTTGCTAAGAGTGTGAGAGTTTTGTGAGGATTTCTTGATGTAATCTCAATTTTGATTAATAAATTCCTGATACCTATGTTTGGTGGACGTAGCCCAGATTGGTTGGGTGAACCACGTTAAAAACTGTCTCTTATGTGCTTGATTGTTCTGCTGTGTTAAGTTTATTTAAGCTTGCTGTGCACCTGTACCAACAAGTTCAAGGAAAAAAATAGGACGATTATCACTGCATACCTGCGTACACAGGGTATGACCGTTCTCGTTCTTTAACCGGCGGACGCACATTCGCACACTAAATGGTGTTGGAATATTAATTCCAACTGCAGGCGGACATGGACTGCGATGGCAGCCAACTCAGCAAGCACGTACAGAGCACGAAACCGCTCCTCCAAAACCACCTATAAATATCGGACCGCTTTCCAGCAGCAGGCAGTTTCCGTACACAAGAGCTCGATACAATATAATGCAGCCACGTGGTTCTCTGCATACGTAAGCAGAAGTCATTTTTCGGGCGCTAATGTTCAGCAGCAAAAGGCCTTCCGAAATCTCTGTCCGCCGTTCGATTTGCTTCTTCGTCCTCCGCCGTCCATCAACAAAACCCGCATACGGCCAACATTAACTACATTGCTTGGAGTGAAAACTAAGTTTGATTGACCGCCACTCTTGTCTGCAAAAGAATTAAAATGAATTTAAACCATGGTCGTAGAAAGTGGGTAAAGCATTTAAGTTTTTTTATTATCTACGACATGTAAAATAATTAAGTGCACGTTGGTTTTATGCTTTCATATATACCTTTGTTTTAGGGTAGAAAGTGGGTAAAGCATTTAAGTTTTTTTATTATCTACGACATGTAAAATAATTAAGTGCACGTTGGTTTTATGCTTTCATATATGCTTTTGTTTTAGGGTTAATACGTTTTTTAATGAGCCAAAATGAAAAATGCTAGGTGGTTGTAATATGTTTTTGTGTGGTGTTGACCATTTTTGAAAAAAAACCACGCAGCGAAAAACTATGTATTTTTGCACAGCAGTGCATAAATGAAAAATGTGGAGCGCATATGTTGTGGTGTAATTTTTATGCAATTGAATATATTGTAAAAACGAAACAGGAGCCAAAGCTAAGGAAATGCACAACAGTGAATGAAGAAAAGAAAAGAGGGGAGCACATATCGTTAAGAAATGTTGTTGTTGACTGGTGGTGAAGCTCGCGGCAGCGAAAGAAGTGTTGGTTTCCTGTGGTAAGAAAAGATATGAATGCACAACAGTGCATATGAAAAACTCGGAGAGCTTCTGTAATTTTTTTTAATGTATGTTGTAAAAACGCACAATAGTGCGAAACAAAAGAACAGAGGTTGAAATGTATTTTGGGTGTTGTCCAAACAAAGGGGAAGCAAGCGAATGAAAAATCATATGGTGTGAGTAAAGTTTTTTGTAAATGTAATGAAAATTTTACTGCATATGTAAAATAGTTTTACAGCTGTATATGTAAAGTGTTTTTCACAGCAGAGAATGTAAAAGCGGTTTTACAGCAGTAAACCAGCACATTAAATTCTGAGGTGGAGACAGAATTTTGTTTTTGATGGATGAAAGTAATTTTGGTGAATCCCTCTGAGTAAAAGAGGATGAATGTTGTTTCAGGCATTTTATATTTTAATGAATACAAGGATTTTTATGGCTGTGTAATACTCTGTTCTGAGAATTTTTATTAAAAGGCTTCCCTGTGCAAAAGATCCTGTAGAGAGAAGAAAACAGAGCATTGCCTCTGTGGAGTTTATTTTGTTTGTTTTTGGGATTTTCTCAAAAAAATCCCCAACAAATAGCATCCAGAATACAAATCAACATTTGATTGTCCATACGTCTGTACATTTTCTGTAACTTTTGTTGAAATTTAGCCAGCTTTTCCTTGTCCATATATGTTGAGAAAAACCTGCCCGTAAAATTCCATTAAGAAATTCATTTCATTTTTACAAGTGTATTGATCGGGGTCACAACACAAAAAATGTAAAAGGCTCTTCTATGGATGTAGACATACAGGAATCATTCTTACTCACCTAGAAAACTTTGAAGAGTTGATTTGTGTGCAGCACATGAGCGCTCCTTCCACGATCATTTCTGTTGTGTTTCTTATTGAAGACTCCATCCCTTTTTTCAACCCAGGTCGTTCTTTAAGAGCTTTAACATGATGGGCCAAATTACTCATTTCCTCTAAAAGTGACAGACATTCATCTCGATTTGCAGCAACCATTTCAAATCTCTCCAATATATTTGCCACAACAAGAAGACCTGCAGCAGCCCAGTGTGCCTGCCCTAATCCTATTAGGAGATGCTTGACCACTTTCATTCCTTCGCTAGATGAAATAATATCTTTCTGAAAAAACCAGGAAAGGGCAAAAACATTAGATAAATATTATTTGTATTCTCGAAATCTTAGAACAAAAAATAACACACACATATTTTGGAGGAATCTAGATTTGAGGTTATTCATACTCAGATTTGAAGAAACTCAATGATGTTTAATACTCACCGTAGCCAGAGCGCCATCTGTTCCCTCCGACAGGGTCTCCTTGAGTGTCGGGAAGAATGAGCTACTTGGCCAATAGTCGCCAGTCGACGGTTTTTTACTCGACGACTTTGTCTAGAATTAAAATGAAATATATTCAGTATGGCGTGTCAGACATATTAACGATAATCTGTTGAAATCATAATTTCAACGCTGCTTACTTACGCAGCCCAAAACCACCAGCATGAAAACCACAAAACCGGCCAGAGCTCATCGCACCGCCTTCCCACGAAAAGCTGTTTCCGTATGTTTTGCTCCGATGCGTTTTGGTGCTGGCACGTGGCTCTCGCCTGACGTAAGCATCTCTGACATATCGGGAGTTAAAGCTCAGCAGCAAAGTGGCTTCCGATATCGTTCTCCACCGTAGGATCAGCTCCCGTGTTCTCCGTCGTTGATCGATTGAACCTGCATACGACCTACATCAAATTAAAACTCATGCATGGAGTGTTTGTCTTTTCCGTTGACCGCCGTGGAGGAAACACTGAGGCCTTTAATGCATTTACGAAGGTTGGTGGAGGCCCGTCTTAAATGATTATGGGCACATACGTAATTTTTGGTGGAGTCCCATTAATATGGGCATGGGCGCATAGTTTTAATTTTTTTATATATGTTTTATATTTCTTATATACGGCATGTGTTAAAAATATAATGTATGGCACACGGGAAGTTTTTTTTTTTTGTGTGTGTTCACAGTAGCGTAAAATACGAGGGTGCAGTAAAAGGAAAAACACACAGCAGTGTGTAAAATGTGAAGAACCAGAGGGTGTATGCACAGCAGTGCACAAATATGTTGTAATGTTTTTGTGTGGAGCATTGTAAAACGAAGATGCAGTAAAAACCGAAAAACCATGTGTGGTTTTGGACAAGTAGTGGATAAAGGAAATGGTGGAGCGTGAATTTTTGTAAGCCTGTGTAATTTTGTTTTTCACAACAGTAAACTTATGTAAATCTTTTTATTACAGCAGTGAGTTGTTTTTCACAACAGTGAATATAAAAAGGATTTTACAGTGGTAAATCTTTGCATCAGGTTTTAATGAATAGAATGTTCTTATGGTGGTGAAATACTCTGTCTCTCTGTGAATTTTTTTTGTTGTCTCTGCACAAAAGATCCTGTGAAGGAAAAACAGAGCATTGCTTCTGTGTGTTTGTTTGAACATTTGGTTTTTGGTATTTTCTCCATGTAAAAATACCCAACAGTGGTATCAGAGCAGGCTTAGGCTCTTTAAGGAAGTTAAAGAAGCTGAAGGGAGAAAGTTGTTGCTGCAGCAAAACTTCTCAGGCAGACAAAAGACTCAGACAACAAAGGAGTCAGGTATTCCAAAAGTTTTTTTGTGTTGCTGAAGAAACAGTCAGCTGTTTTAAACACACAATCAAGGATTTAGAGACATAGATCAGAATACAAGGAATGGCCAGCACAAGCACTGGTATGGGTTTGTTTAACACCCAGCTCCCACAGTTTAATGGGAAGAACTATGACTACTGGTTAATAACTATGACAGCCCTGCTTGCCTCCCAAGACTTATGGGAAATAGTTGAAGATGGCTTTGAAGAACCAGCAGATGAAACTGATTTCAATGCATTAACTCAGGGAGAGAAGGATCAGCTGAAGAGTAATAGGAAGAAAGATTCAAAAGCCCGTGTGTTGTTGTATCTAGCAGTAGACCAGAGTATGTTTCCAAGGTTAGCAGCAGCTAAGACAGTCAATGAAGCATGGCAAACCCTCAAGACAGCCTATCAAGGCATGGAGAGAGTGAAGACAACAAAACTACAATTGCTGAGAAAGGATTTTGAGAACTTGAACATGAAGGAGTCAGATAACATTGACTCATTCTTCACTCATGTGATTAGTGTAATCACACAAATGAGAACTCATGGAGAAACCATTGAAGACAGAAGGATTGTGGAGAAAATATTGAGGGTCTTACCCTCAAGGTTCGATGCCATAGTCACCACCATTGAAGAGACAAAGGATCTCTCAAACTATTCAGTTGATGAGCTACATGCATCACTGATAACACATGAGCAGAGGTTGAGTAGGAATGAAAACTCATCTCTTGAGCAAGCCTTCAAGACCCAGATGTCCTTTGGAAGAGGAAGAGGTCAAGGAAGAGGAAACCGAAGAGGAAGAGGCAGAAGCCAGAACAGAGGTGGAAGGAACAACCCATCAAATGCACAAGGAAGAGGCAGCAATCCAAATCAGAACCAAGGTCAAGGCAGCAGCCAACAAAGAGATCAGTATCAGGCTCAAGGACAAAGGTATGATAAATCTAATGTTCAATGCTATTAATGCAAAAACTATGGACATTATGCTAGTGATTGTAGAAAGAAACAACATGATAAGAACAACAGACAAAATGCAAATGTTACAAGAGAAAACAGCAGTCAAGACAATGTCCTGTTAGCTTGTAACACGGCTGAAACACATAGTGAGGACATATGGTTTTTAGACTCAGGTTGCAGCAACCATATGACAGGTAATATAGCCCTCTTTTCAGCCTTAAATCAGAATTTGAAATCAGAGGTCACACTAGGAACTGATAGTAAAGTGTCTGTTATGGGAAAAGGAGAAATAAAAATACTTTCAAAGCAAGGAGAAAGGAAAACCATAGCAGATGTATACTATGTCCCCGGAATGAGATGTAATCTCTTGAGTATTGGACAGCTTGTCCATAAGGGGTACAATGTTTTCTTTAAGAATGATGTATGCACCATCATGGATATACCACCCAGCAAAAGATGCATTGCTGAAGTGAAGATGACAAGGAACAGGATGTTCCCTCTCCGGATCAGGGCAGACTTGAAGAATAAAAGGGAAATGGCAGCAGTCACCCAAGAGGCTTTCCAAAGCGTGCCAAAGGATGAGAATTGGTTATGGCACTTGAGATTCGGACATCTAAATTTTGGAGGTCTAAACTTATTGAGCAGAAAAGGAATGGTAAAGGGATTACCATTGATAGAGAAACTGGACAGCCTATGTGAAGGCTGCATTTTGGGAAAACAACATAGAGAAAGTTTTCCATCAGGGAAGAGCATAAGGGCAAAGGCACCCTTAGAAATCATCCACTCAGATTTATGTGGACCAATGCAAGCACCATCATTAGCAGGCAGCCTATATTTCCTAACACTCATTGATGACTGTACAAGAAAGACTTGGATATATTTTCTTAAAAACAAAAGTGAAGTGTTTGAGAAATTCCAAAATTTCAAAGCACTTGTGGAGAACCAAAGCGGGCTGCACATAAAAGTATTGAGAACTGATAGAGGAGGTGAGTATATCTCAAATGAATTCCTAAAGTTTTGTAGAGAAAATGGAATTCATAAACAGTTTACAACTCGGTACACCCCACAGCAAAATGGAGTTGCTGAAAGGAAGAACAGGACCATCATGGATATGGCGAGGAGCATGCTAAAGGCAAAGCATTTGCCAAATGAGTATTGGGCTGAAGCTGTACATTGTGCAGTTTATATATTGAACAGGTGTCCTACAAAAGCAGTCATGAACAAGGTGCCAGAAGAGGCATGGAGTGGGAGAAAGCAAGGAGTCACCCACATGAGAGTTTTTGGATGTGTGGCCTATGCACACATACCAGATCAGCTAAGGAGGAAGTTGGACAGCAAAGGGGAGAAATGCATCTTCATTGGATACAGTGATGAATCCAAAGCCTACAGGCTGTACATTCCATCTACCAAGAAGTTCTTTGTCAGCAGGGATGTTCAATTCATTAAGGAAGAAGCTTGGGATGGAAGCATAGAGAAAACAGTGAATGTCAAGAACTGTTTGTCTCATGATGAAGATGAAGAGGAAGTGGCTGAAGTACATCCCCAAACAGCAGCGCCAACACAAGGACAGCAAGGGACACCATTGAGGGCAACACAAGGACAGCAAGGGACACCATTGAGGCCAACACAAGGACAGCAAGGAACACCATTGAGGATCAATGAGAGTGCTTCTCCGAGCACACCACAAGGAGGAAATTCAAGTGCATCTTCAAGCACTTGCACACCAAGTGAACGAGGTAAGAAGTTTAGAAATTTAAGTGACATTTATGATGAAGGAATGAATTCCTTATTTGCCTTGTATTGTCATGTTGATGATCCTATTCATTTCGAAGAAGCAATTAAAGATAGAAAATGGATAGAAGCTATGGATGAGGAGATGAATGCCATAGAGAGAAACAAAACATGGGATTTGGTTGAGTTACCAAAAGGCAAAGAAGTCATTGGTGTGAAATGGGTCTATAAGACCAAGAGCAATGCTGAAGGCAAGATAGAAAGGCACAAGGCAAGGCTGGTTGTCAAAGGGTACAAGCAGCAGTATGGAAGAGATTATGAGGAGACTTTCGCCCCGGTTGCAAGAATGGAAACCGTGAGAGCAGTGCTGTCCATAGCAGCTCAAAACAAATGGAAAGTCTACCAAATGGATGTGAAATCAGCATTCCTAAATGGAGTGTTAATGGAAGAGGTCTATGTGGAACAGCCTCTCGGATATGAGAAGAAAGGTGAAGAGCACAAAGTGTGCAAGTTGAAGAAAGCTCTTTATGGGCTGAAGCAAGCGCCAAGAGCATGGTACAGCAGGATAGATTCATATCTATTGGATAATGAATTCGACAAGTGTGAAGGAGAACCCACAGTCTACATCAAGGAAAAGGATGGTAAAATTTTAATTGCTGTCTTGTATGTAGATGATGTTATTTTCACTGGAAATGATATTTATCTTATTGAGAATTTTAAATCAGTCATGAAGGATGAATTTGAAATGACTGATATGGGTTTCTTGAGATACTTCTTAGGCATAGAAGTAGAGCAAAATGAAAAAGGGATTTTTATATCTCAAGCAAGATATGTAAATCAAATTTTGAGCAGATTTAAGATGGAAGAATGCAAGGCAGTAATCACTCCCACAGTGATGGGATTAAAGCTCAGCAGAGAGGACAGCAGCAAGGATTTTGATCCTAGCTTGTATAAAAGCATTGTGGGTAGCCTTATGTATTTAACAGCAACTAGGCCTGATTTAATGTATGCTGTTAGTTTAATTTCCAGGTTCATGGAGAGGCCAAAGGAGGCACATTGGCAGGCAGCAAAGAGAATCTTGAGGTATGTCAAAGGCACTAAAATGTTTGGAATTCTATATCATGCCTCAGAACATTCAGATTTAGTTGGATACACTGACAGTGATTGGGCTGGAAGTGTAGATGATCGGAAGAGCACTTCCGGTTATGTTTTTAATATGGGTTCAGGAGCCATTTCATGGGCTTCTAAGAAGCAGTCCATTGTAGCATTGTCTACAGCAGAGGCTGAATATGTGGCAGCTACAGCAGCAGCATGTCAAGCAGTGTGGATGAGAAGAATGTTGAGAAGTTTAGGCCAAGAGCAGGCAAAAGCGACAGTCATCTTTTGTGACAATAGCTCAGCTATTGCATTGTCAAAGAATTCAGTGTTTCATAAGAGAACGAAACACATTGATACAAGGTTTCACTACATCAGAGAATTGGTGAACAATGGAGAAATTGTCTTGGAACATTGCAGGACTCAAGAACAGGTTGCGGACATCCTGACAAAGCCACTTGATCAGAAGAGCTTTGAATTTTTGAGGAAGTGTCTTGGTATGACCGAATGCCCAGCTGTTGAAATTAAAGGGGAGTGTTGAAATCATAATTTCAACGCTGCTTACGTACGCAGCCCAAAACCACCAGCATGAAAACCACAAAACCGGCCAGAGCTCATCGCACCGCCTTCCCACGAAAAGCTATTTCCGTATGTTTTGCTCCGATGCGTTTTGGTGCTGGCACGTGGCTCTCACCTGACGTAAGCATCTCTGACATATCGGGAGTTAAAGCTCAGCAGCAAAGTGGGTTCCGATATCGTTCTCCACCGTAGGATCAGCTCCCGTGTTCTCCGCCGTTGATCGATTGAACCTGCATACGACCTACATCAAATTAAAACTCATGCGTGGAGTGTTTGTCTTTTCCGTTGACCGCCGTGGAGGAAACGCTGAGGCCTTTAATGCATTTACGAAGGTTGGTGGAGGCCCGTCTTAAATGATTATGGGCACATACGTAATTTTTGGTGGAGTCCCATTAATATGGGCATGGGTGCATAGTTTTAATTTTTTTATATATGTTTTATATTTCTTATATACGGCATGTGTTAAAAATATAATGTATGGCACACGGGAAGTTTTTTTTTTTTTGTGTGTGTTCACAGTAGCGTAAAAATACGAGGGTGCAGTAAAAGGAAAAACACACAGCAGTGTGTAAAATGTGAAGAACCAGAGGGTGTATGCACAGCAGTGCACAAAAATGTTGTAATGTTTTTGTGTGGAGCATTGTAATACGAAGATGCAGTAAAAACCGAAAAACCATGTGTGGTTTTGGACAAGTAGTGGATAAAGGAAATGGTGGAGCGTGAATTTTTGTAAGCCTGTGTAATTTTGTTTTTCACAGCAGTAAACTTATGTAAATCTTTTTATTACAGCAGTAAGTTGTTTTTCACACCAGTGAATATAAAAAGGATTTTACAGTGGTAAATCTTTGCATCAGTTTTTAATGAATAGAATGTTCTTATGGTGGTGAAATACTCTGTCTCTCTGTGAATTTTTTTTGTTGTCTCTGCACAAAAGATCCTGTGAAGGAAGCATTGCCTCTGTGTGTTTGTTTGAACATTTGGTTTTTGGTATTTTCTCCATGTAAAAATACCCAACATAATCTCCAATACAATTCACGTATTCAGTTGGGCATGAAAAATGGAGATCCACCTTACCTTGATAATTTTGAAAAGCCGAGATATATCCTGGATGAGGGCGTCGAGATTAATGTTCTCATTTTCTGCACCAACTGCAACAGCATCTTTAATCTTCTTAATAACTTCGCGCACCTTTGGAGTGCTGGAAGAGGGATCACCACATGCTAGAGCCTTATAGAATCGGAGTTTAGCCTGCGTTGGAGCAGAAGAAGAAGAAGAAACATCATGAGAAGTGGAGGCAAGAAGGGGGCTTGGGGGGTCCTGCCGCCTTAGATCGGGGGCGTCTTCTCTAGCAGGAGGCAGTGCAGAAGAAGAAAAGAAACTGCAGCGGCAGCACCTTTTAGTCATTGCTGCTAAGGATGGCTATGCTGAAACTTCACTCCGACAATGGGAGAAGAGGAAATTTGAAAATTTGAGCATGAAGGTTTAAGTGGACAAAAGGAGTTCAATAATGGCGGATCACTACACCTTGTTACAGCTGCTTAAAGCATGTTTTATGGAGAATACAAGGCATCCAAGGCTTCACTATGCGTTTACCCATCAAACATTCGATATGCAATGTTAAAGTGAGAGTTCCGAATTCATTCCATGTTGCTGACCAAATGTAAAGTGAAAATGATCCTTAAACGTGTTATTCAATATTTTGTTTTCATAAATAATAATACAAAATTCTGAAATTAATTACACAATTTAACGGTCATTCTGTAGGTGAAAGTAGAGTGAGAGTTGTGAATTGTCGTTTACTTTAAAGCTAAAGTGAAAATGGGAATATGTGGTAAAACATGGCAATCCTCGGCTTTCCATACGCGAGGTTAAGCTATCACATGGCAATCGCAATCTTAGGGTTCAACCTTCAAACATGCCATACGCACCGCTAAGCTGTAAGCAATTCATTTCAATAGTTTATCAGATTAAACTAAATGTAAAAATGATTTAAAATATGTATATCACATGGCAATCGCAATCTCAGGGTTCAATTTTCAAAAGATGCCATACGCACGGCTAAGCTGTAAGCAATTCATTTCAATAGTTGATCATATTAAAATAAAAGTGAAAATGATTTAAAATATGTATATCACATGGCAATAGCAATCTTAGGGTTCAACTTTCAAAGACGCCGTACGCACCACTAAGCTGTAAGCAATTCATTCCATTTGTTGATCACATTAAAATTAAAGTGAAAATGATTTAAAATATGTATTAACTTTTCAGAGAGGGAGACTTAAATTAGAGTGCCGTTTTTTTTAATATTGCATCCCTGGTTTTTATTAATTTGCAAAAAATAAATAAATGTATAACTCATATTCTGTAAAGCATGGTGCTGAAGAAGTCAGCGGATCAAAATGGGACCATGAGCAAAAACTAAAAGATAACCACAGCGTAAAAGATTGTTTTGATGGTGGTTATAGTGTAAATACAGAGAAAAAAACATTATGAAGAGAACCAATAGCACCACATTAGGAAGAGAACCAACAGCACCTTGGTCACTAGTTACACGGACCATACATACCATACATAAACCACCAGTAAGAAGCAAAACACACTAAAAGTTTCTACTATGAAATTGTAAACCATAAAATTAACTCTTGATATGATAAGAAATTAACAGTGATTTAATCATCTAGTATTATAACCAGACGATTTGGAGAAGAACTAGCACTAGCCATGTTGATAGGAGGAACACTTATCACTACTTCATTTTGTGGTGCAGAAGAGTGAGTGTTTGAATCTGAGATGATACACTGTTCAATTTTGTTCAAGCAGACAACAATGTCATCCATGTCATAATGTATATCTCTCAATATCTTTTTAACTCGTCTTGACCCGCAAAGAATTTGTAATTATCCACTTTTTTTTATCTTGAAGCACCATCTGAAGCAAGGTTTCCATCTTCCTGTGTGCTGAAATGGAGTGAATGAAGTACAATTTTCTCTTACAATTTTCTCTTACAAAATTTTCCTAGATCTGATACCCATTTTGTTTTATCAAAACCAACTAATATTGTTCCCCAAATTATCTGGCCTCGAGGGTGTAAATTTCTTTATGCACCTCCATAGGAGCAGCGTCGAAAAAATTCGCTACCGACTCCCAACCAAAGAGACAATGTTGCGTAGAGGAGGATGCCCCTAGTCTACCACCCCTTCGACTTATCAAACTTGACGTGGAGCCATGCTAAACTCGTACGTGTAAGCAGTCTTGAGACAAATTCTAGATAACCCACAAAATTGACTAAAGTGCACGACTAAGAGAGATATGGTGTTTGTGAGACCAAATACACGGTGTGTTTTGACAAAGGGTTTAGGGTGCACTACTGCATATAAAACAAGGATATCATCAAGGAACCCCAAGAAAGCTAGCTGCTAACCTGAGTAATTACCAAGATCGTTATCGGGCAAGGAAAACAGATATGTAAACCTATATGACTTTAGTAATGTACCATAATAAGTGTCATTATAATCACAATTAAAACCAGAAAAAGAAAGACCCACAGTACCATACTCCCGCAACTAGAAATGGACAATTAAAATATATGCCAAAGGGTTCAATAGATTGATGGTCGACAAAGGGGAGGACCACTACCACCTCAAAAACCAGACCTGACAAAGAATCATGCAAGAAACAAACAAAGAACATTAATTACGTGCACTTAACCCCATCGAACCCACTGTAAATTGGCACACTGGAATATCCCTATTGAAACATGGCCAAATAATGCACACTAATTTTATTGATCAAATAATATTACATATATACATGAATTGTGGTTTCAAGATAGATAAACTAACTTGGACACACAATTATTTGGTTGAAAGAATATCTCAACCACACACCAATTTAGGAAACATCTAAATTTTAACAATTCCTGAAAAATAAGAACAAACTCCTTTACATAAAAAAAATCACAACTAAAATAAGTAAAAATTATATTTCCAAGTAATTGGCATCGGAACACATAACAGCCTGGGCCTTGGCCCTTCCTAACCCAAGAGAGTTGGAGAGTGAATGAATTCTATGTAAGCATTATTTTTCTTCTTCTATCGATCGTCTTGTCTATCGAATCTCGACTGCACTTGACAAATGGTGGAAGTTGTGCATGACTTGATGAGCCATCTGTAAAGGCTATGTGATGTGGAATCATCCCGTACGAGGATACAATAGCTCAGCGACCGGATCCTGCTGCCTTTGATGCCCTCGTCTGATTATATGCTTTTCTTGCACAAACCTGTGGATAGTGGCATTGAGCATTTTCAACCCGGGGAACTATGCGTATATGTCGGATGAGCTTATGGAACACCTGAGTCAGCAGTTTCCTTACAGTGGCAAACGTAGGCCTCCGTCTACCTCCAGGAGCATCGTTGACGCAGTGTCGACGGTGAAGAATCCGGTGGTGATTTATATGTTGGACCGGAGGTTAAGCGACGAATTGATCGAAGAAGGTCGCAGTGAGGAAGAGAGGGATCCAACTTTTAGACAAAGTGTAAAATACAAAATATTCATGGTTTTACTTCAAACCTCATCTCTTCTGGTCTACAAGAACACTATTCGGTACTTAGTAGAGCATCACATGGTTGATGTGTTAGTCACCATGACAAGAGGGGTTGAATAAGACTTGTTAAATGTCTAGCAACGACCTATACAGGCGATCTTATTTTTATTTTCATTCCCCGGAGCTTAGTTACGTTCAAATGGATGACTTTTAATGGTGTGGTGAGTTGATCCCTGTGTGGCCACTGTGTCGTGGTTGTCATGAAGCGTTGAGACCACTCACGCTACATTTTCAAAGCTTCGTTTCTGGTTGAGAAATAAAACGCCAGTTGGAGGACGAATTCAAGGTTTATGTGATTGTATGTGTGCTTGAGACCATAGCTGCCTGTTGTCGTGGGGATGTCCACTCGACCTATTTTTTTTAAAAGAGCACCTGAAGATATTGGGAGATTATTCGAGCAATATGGAGAGTGTTGCAGGCGAGATCCTAGATCATTTACTAGAGGCGCTTGGTGACTGGATCAAGTTTCATGGGATATATTGTAGAGAATAATGCAACTGTCATATGTACATCGAATCAGAAAAGGTTTGCAAAACACCAATCAGATCGTCTGAACCATTCATATGGATCATAGTTGGGTTCGAGTCTCTTCAATGATCTTCTGCCATGGTAAAATGAAAAGTAATTTTTCTGAATCTACTTGGAGTTTGGAAAAATAAATACATTGAGCCTATGAACTCAATGAAGAAATGAAATTGGTTAGAAATATTTATAATTGTATGTTTAGAAACTTCACAGAAAAAAAATAGTGGTGTTTTAAATGTTTTGGAATTAAAAATATTTGCATTGAGTTTAGCTAACTCAATGGAGTGGTTTGGTTAGAATTAGCTACTCTAACAAATCGGGCTGGTGAATCAAGACAAAAATTAAAGTAGAAAAAGGAAAAAAGAGACCAAAATGACTTGGTGGTCAAGGTTGAAGTGCAAACAAATATTGATTTTGTGCAACAACGATAGTGAAAATTTGGAATGATGGACAACCAGTTGAAAGTTTGTGTGAATTTGTGGAATAGACTCATGATGATGGTGTATTATGTGTCACATACATTTATTAGTAAGAAAGTATAGGATATTTTGTAGTAGTCTTTATAAAGTATGTACCTGGTAACTCCAAGAGTTGGAGTGTGTAATGTAAGCCTGATGAGGCATGTGTATCCCTATGAAGTTCTTGGTAATCTTAAAACCACTTTATAATTGCAGGTTTGTGGTTAGCCATAAACCACTTTGCAATGTTGGTTTGTGGTAAGCCAAAAACCAAGTGTGAGAGTGAAGTGGACAAGGACTCCTGTAAGCATGGTCTAGGGTTAGCCAACAAAACCCTAAGCATGGTGACAAAACCCTAGGCATGGTTGAGTGTAAGATAAAACCCAGAGCATGGTTATGGGTAATCCAATAAAACTCATGATGACAATGATGGATGGGGGATTTGGAGGTACAGGTACAAGTATGCAGTTATAATGGTTGACATAACTATGTATGTGAAGGGCATCCTAGTAGACTAGTAGTTGCAACAGTTGGGCACCCATGAATTCCGCTGGATGGTTGTTCCTTTATATGGACGTCAACATATTCTTTTGTCATGTTTGACCACAACTAGACTTTGCATATTGAGATTGAGACAAGTAATCATTAAAGGGGTGACTTGGAAATATAATTCCTACTTGTCTCAGTTGTGACTCTTTCTATGTAAAGGAGTCTTTCCTAATCTATAGGAGTTGTTAAGATCTAAATGTTTCCTAGATTGGTGTGTAGTTGAGATATTCTCTCAACCAAGTGATTGTGTCCAATTTAATTTACCTATCCTAAGATAACAATTTATGTATATATGTAATATTATCCTAAAATAACAATTTATGTATATATGTAATATTATTTGATCAATAGAATTAGTGTGCATTATTCAATTTTAAATAAATTAAATAGAATGTGTTTATTGAATTCAAAACATTTTAACCTAAAAGTAAAAACAATATAATCACAGGTATAATAAACAATATACTAGAACATGAATCAAATCCAAAAAGTAGTTAGCACAATTCTCATAATTACATGCATTGTCCAATACTAGGGAAAAGAAATTTCATGAATCAATATTCGCGGTATAAACACCCAACTAGTCATTATCAATAATACCAGTCGTTTTACGTAGTTTTACCCTGACTTGTATGGAATTGTGTTATGGATCATGATGTGACCAATTTGTACGTAGTTGTTTGCATGGTATACGCTACAATAATTTAGCGCACCATGCACTCAGATTCTTTCAAGGTCTTTGCAACACTGTGGAATGCATTCGAGGACATCATACCACAACTACCACTCTTTTGACGGAAAAGAATGTTATTGCTTGCACCATTAGAGATGGAAGTCCTTGTGTTGTAAATATTAGGCACAACTCTCTTATTATCAAGATCATTTGACAGAGAACCTACGGAATCCTAGCATGTAGAACTAGCAGAACCATATTTAGTCAACAATAAACTCTTTGAGTAGATACCAATGAAACCAAGCGCATCTGACTGAAGAAATTGGTCACAATATGTTCAAAACCTAAGATACACATGACGTCCAAAATCTAAGATATTTTTGCCATAGCTTCTGGTGGTGGCTCTATCACTCTTATCGGTACCAGAGGATCGATTAAGTGGTATTGAGGACATAGTTACTGATAGATGAATGAGCACAGGGTCCTCGAAATTTCCTGGTAGTAATGGTCATCCCGTTTGTCCATAAAAAAAATTCCAAACAGTTTAGCTAGTCCAAAATTGGAGATGATGTGAGGATTTACATCGCAGTCTCTGCATTTGTTGTGCAATATCAATGTGATGTTGAATCTGGTCTTCCGGTTGAGAACCTCGTGTTCCGGCTGGTCCTTTGCCTAGAAAATCTCTTAGGAAGTATTGGAAAAAAGAAAACCCACATAAGAAAATAGTTATACAAAGAAATTGCGACATACGACAGTAGATCTACAAAGAGAAATAACTTGGTTCATTTTTGGGCTCACAGAGATCAATTATCTGTCAGAAATGGGAAATGAATGAAAGAGATGGTTGACATCGCTGCTATTCCAAGCCTACCTCGCTGAAGAAATGAAATCGAATCACAATTTCGAAAGGGGACTATGATACACAACGTCGATGTAATAAGACAGCGGAATCATCGGCTTCCATACCCGAGGCTAAGTTATCACATGGCAATCACAATCTTAGGGTTCAACTTTCAAAAGATGCCATACGCACCACTAAGCAGTAAGCAACTAATTCCAATAGTCGATCATATTAAAATAAAAGTGAAAATGATTTAAAATATGTATATCACACGGCAATCGCAATCTTAGGGTTCAACTTTCAAAGACGTTGTAAGCAATTCATTCCATTTGTTGATCATAATAAAATAAAAGTGAAAATGATTTAAAATATGTATTAACTAGATACAGTGATGGGAGGCTTAAAATAGATTGTTGTTTTGTGATGTAAGGTCTTTTACTTATAGATGCATTATAATTATATGAAGCAAAGCTTATTAACCATGGTAATTAAAAGTGCATAAAACAATGTGGAAATAACAAGATAAGTAAGAAACCATGACACAAAGATTTGATTACAGAGTTTGTCTAATTTGGACTACGTTTTCGGGTCTTGCTCAATAGTGAAGAGACCTTTTTTCCTTAAGTGGCATAAAAAGAGATAAACGTACAAGCAATATTCATTTACAATTCTTATACTTCCAAGTTGGAATATGGATGAAGAATGGAGAGCCCAACTTCAGAAACAGACAGTACCACCGAAATCTTGGCGAAAAATTGTGCAAAAACCCCTATCTGAACACCTAATTCGGATAATCGGGCTTTTTACACCATCTTGAATCTCCTTGTTGCTCAAGGCGAGTTTTCGACCCCTACTGCCAGGTCGGGTTATTGTTGTGTACAATGTTCTGAACTATCGACGAGTCTCCCCTTTTTCCTATGTGGATAGTCCTTTATATAAGCTAGTGGCTAACTCTTCAATCCCCATACTATTTCCTGCTTATCTTCTTAACCGCTCATTAATTCCCTAAATCGACGGCTTAAACACAAAGAATCAATGCTTAACTCCTTAAACCAGCGGCTTAACGGACTCGACAGTGCTATGACTGAAGAACCATAATTCATCGGCGTCGATACACCATATTGCAAATCGCAAATCGGCGGAACCTGCATATCTTACGGTCTATGCACGTGGCGTGTACGATATGTGATTACGATATCGCAATCGCAATCCCGACCGTTGGTGGCCGATTCTGTACTACTTTCGCTTTGCAATGTGCGATTGCGATCATCACATCTTAACCCTAACTGTCAGGGGACGATTCGTAAACACTTGATCCACCTCCGATCCGCGATATGTGATATCGCAATCGCATCTTGGATCCTGTTGGGGCCGATTTTTTAAGCACTTCCGCTTTTGCTATTGCGATATGTGATTATCGCATCGCAACTTTTCTTGACTAGGGCCGATTTTCTTTAAGCTGCGGCCTCTTCTTTTTGCGATCTACGATATGCGGGTCAATGGCAGCCTGCCACTTGGCACTTCCCCATTTGCGGAGAGTGTCTACCACGTCATCTTCTCCTCCCATCTGTCCAAGTCAAATATGAACTTTGACTTGCTCTATCTTTTTCATATGAACTCGAATTTGAGTGTTGTTCACAACATTGGAATCAGGATGACAAGCACTTCGATCCGATGCTAAGTTTATAAAGTTTCTGCCACTTTGAGTTTTGAGCCTTCTTACCATGCCACTGGTACTTTTTAGAGATCCACCTGGATCACGGTGGCAGGTGCGGGCCTCTGCTTGCCTCCAGGAGCATCATTGAGGTGGTGCCGACGGTGAAGAATCCGGTGGTGGTTAAGCGACGAACCGATGGAAGAAGGTTGCAGCGAGGAAGAGAGGGATCCAACTTTTAGACAAAGTGTAAACTGCAAAATATTGATGGTTTTACTTCGAACCTCATCTCTTCTGGTCTACAAGAACACTATTCGGTTCTTGGCAGAGCATCGCATGGTTGATGTGTTGGTCAACATGACAAGAGGTGTCACGCCCCTACCCCTGCGGTAATCTTTCAACCGCTTATAGCGAGGTGGGGCACTACCAATCGTTTTCTTTTCATCAATACTTACGATTGTAGACTATGCCTAACATTCCACTTTTCCTACTTAGTTTATGTTTCGCAACCAAGTATTATTATTGTGTTCCTTTATACCAATGAATACCCATACACATTCATTATCAACAGCATTATACAAGAGAAATGCACAACAGTATAAAGGGAGGGGCAACTCCCTGCAATATTATTCTGCCCTAATCAATATATTATACAATCTTCACTTTTACAATGTACAAGTTAAATCTTGGGAAACCCCAAATTTACACTTAGTCAATTTTCACAACTTTGGCAAACTCGGTTGCCCAGCTCGTCGGCACCTCCGCACGGTCGCCGCACGACTCTCCAACCCTTCGTTCACCTTGTCGCACGATCGTGTTGTTTGCCCAACTTGGGCACGCCTCCAAGTCGCCACACACGGGCGCCTCCACCCGAGACACACTTCCGTTCACAACCCAACACACCAACAAGTCTTCGTGCACACTTGCATGATGGGCGGGCGCTCACCCGAGTCGCCAAGACACCCACGCCAAGTCTTCGCACAAACGGGCGCTCCTCCGTTTCACCGTCGGGCGCCTTCGCACAAATCGGGCGCCACACCCGTGCACGCCTCAACCGATCACCGGGCGCACCTTGCCCGCACCTTCGCCCAACACCAAGTGCAACCTTCCACCGTGCGACTCACCCAAGAATCGGCGCATGAGATGTGCGCCTTCACCTTCTTGTCTTGCGCACTAGAATCTGCGCACTACTCCTTTGTGTGAAGATGTGATGATAGAATGTGTTGTTGCAAATGACTCCACGCCATTACAATATATACCAAGGCTTGGGGCTAAGTCTGGCGCCCAGCCGACTTTCCCAACGCCTTGTGCACACCCCTTAAATGCCCACAACATATGTCGGCCTCCAACATATTGCTCCACGCTCCAAGGTGCATATATAAACCAACGCGCCTTCATTATCGTTGCATATGTTCGTCGCATAATCAAGGTGACCGTTGCATAACTCGTCGCATAAGTGTCGCACAACCGCAGCTCACCCTTCAACAGGTCGCTCGCCCACGGTCGCACTTCGGCAGAACCGTAGGACGTTACATCATCCTCCACCTGAAGCCATTGTCGTCCTCGACAACATATCATCCTGTTAGCCATCCACCAAGATCATCAATGTCCATGATGTCAACTCCTCCACATACTGCAAACATCTCTGCAACATATGTAGAACCACTGTCTCCACCATGTCTCGCCTCGGCAACCATGTGTCACCAAGATCACCATACCAAGGTATACACCTCATCAGTATGTCATCCATCAGAGATCATCTCAATCCATGATCATCGACCACCCTGTAACAATCTCCACATGCTGCTCTCCATCGTGGAAGGCTGGTCCCCCCATCTCAAGCTACATGCTTCCTGCAACCTCCTGTGTCGACCTCATTATGTGTCATCATGTGAACTGCTGCCATGATACTCCAACATAATGCTAACACATCTCTATACACGCTGCAGCCCCATGTTTGAACTAGTTGGGTAGCTAATCCAACCATCACGTCCAAACTATGAGAATGTACATCCTCATGCCATCACCAGTCGTTTCTCAGAACATCCTGTCACATCCTCAACTCGATCAAGAATCCATCTCCATATAAGTAAGCCATGCTGAGGTCCATGAAGTAGCCCTCATCTCATCTGCAACATGTTGTCCATGATGTTTGGTGTCAATGTGCTACATGAAATCAGCCACATCTATCCCAACATCATCCATGTGTGTATCTCCTCAATGTGAAGAGACCATCTCATCAAACCGACTCTCGATGTGCCACATCTAGGTCCATGAAGCAATCCTTCATCATATCTACAATGTGCCATCCCTCAAGTCTGTCATAGAAACAAGTATACACCTGTCTCATCTATCCATGTGCTGCCCATGATCATAGATCAATCAGCTCCCATGTGTCAAAAGTGGTTGAGTCTCGGCTCAACCCATGCCCAAGCGTTGCCACCAAGGCATCATCATCGTCGTAACTCCATTGCTCCAAAGTGTCTCATATCGATCCTCCACATCAAGTCACTCTTCCAAGCCACACCCATGTATGTACTTGAACGTATGCATCTGCATCAAAGTCCTTGACCTCAGCTCCTCAATGCATTAGACCTCCAAGTCCACCATTTATGAAGTCCCTCTAGAAGTCACAACAATCTCATGTCATCATGAGCTCCATGAGTCATCTCCAACCAACATCTCAGCAAGCATACAAGTCTCGGTCCAAAGGTCCTGCAAGATGCCTCAGCTCTCCATGTAGTAGGAATGCTCCATAGTCTGCTCACAATCCCATCCAATTCCATGGCCTTGTTGTACAAAAGTGCACAACCTCTCCATCGGCTCATAAATAATAAGTCTCCATGTCACATCAGCAAATCCACCTGCATAACATTCCTGCCTTGGCACTCCTCATTGGATGTCCATAAGTGACACCTCTACAAGTGTTCCTGCACAATGTCCCTGCATAAGACTGCCATGCTCCATGTCTCCAACCTGATGTCCATGACTAAGCTGCCCATGTAGTCCAACCAAGTAGACCCATCACAACAATCAGTCATCCTCATCCAAGTCTGCAATCTTCAGTCTAGTGAACTCGGTCACCCACCCATATCATCATCATCACGAGTCCCTTCCATCATAGCTCCCCCACTAAAGGTTCCACCAAGACTTGCTCTTGGTCTCGGCCATGAGAAGTCCACCCAAGCATCATCGTACCTCAAGAGTGTGCCCTCCAATCTGTCCATGAGTCATGCCGGGCACTTAGCCAATTTTTCCATGTGGCTAAAGCATGACCCATCCTTCACAACGATCATCATGTTCCTCCCTTGTCATGGGCCTTTGTACCTTCTACCATAAGGCCACAAACAACCCCAACAAGTCCTGCAACAGTCAACAATCCTTGCTTCTCCATACAAGGTCTCATCATAGACATCCAGGGTAAGATCCTCCCTAGCATCGGCAAACTGACTTTGCCCTTCCCTGCATACGGTCCATCCACCAAATGCTCAGATGAAACACAAGTATCAATACTTACTTCATCATCATCATGAGGCTCCTCCAGAGGAGTGTCCTCATCCATCCATGTCTGCAAACTGCACGATCCTGGTTCAACTTGATCGATCTCAAGTTCGTCTTCCATCGTTGTCACATCTACAACATCCTCAATTATCATGGCTTCCTCTTCCTTGTTAGCACAATCTGCAACTTCATCTTGCTCCATTGTCCAACCAAGTTGAAGAAGTTCGTCTTCAACATAGACTTCAAGTTCCTTTCGAATTCGGGGATTCTCTTCTTTCATCCGCTTCAACCTGTATAAGGTAAGCAAGATCTTCCCTTCGCATTCTTCCAAACCTGCCATGCCTTGATGTTCAACTTGGTCCAAGCACTAAGCTTCACCTCTGTTAAACCTGTTTCACCGTTCACCAGCGTCACCAAGTTCCCTGCAACCATGAATCGACCCTTGTTCCACTTGTAGGTGAAACTAGCTTCCTTCACCTGCAATTACTTGCTTCCACTGTCATCAACTGTCAAGTGCATCCACACCTGCACTTCGTCACGTACTAGCTCTGATACCAACTGTCATGGCCCTACACCTGTGTTAGTCTTTCAACCGCTTATAGCGAGGTGCGGCACTACCAATCATTTTCTTTTCATCAATGCTTACGATTGTAGACTACGCCTAACATTCCACTTTTCCTACTTAGTTTGTGTTTCGCAACCAAGTATTATTAATGTGTTCCTTTATACCAATGAATACCCATACACATTCATTATCAATAGCATTATACAAGAGAAATGCATAACAGTATAAAGGGAGGGGCAACTCCCTGCAATATGAGTCTGCCCGAATCAATATATTATACAATCTTCACTTTTACAATGTACAAGTTAAATCTTGGGAAACCCCAAATTCACACTTAGTCAATTTTCACAACTTTGGCAAACTCGGTTGCCCAGCTCGTCGGCACCTCCGCACGGTCGTCGTACGACTCTCCAACCCTTCGTTCACCTTGTCGCACGATTGTGTTGTTTGCCCAACTTGTGCATGCCTCCAAGTCGCCACACACGGGCACCTCCACCCGAGACACACTTCCGTTTACAACCCAACACACCAACAAGTCTTCGTGCACACTTGCACGATGGGCGGGCGCTCACCCGAGTCGCCAAGACTTAGCACAAATGGGCGCTCCTTCGTTTCACCGTTGGGCGCCTTTGCACATATCGGGCGCCACACCTGTGCACGCCTCAACCGATCACTGGGCGCACCTTGCCCGCACCTTCGCCCAACACCAAGTGCAACCTTCCACCGTGCGACTCACCCAAGAATTGGCGCATGAGATTTGCGCCTTCACCTTCTTGTCTTGCGCACTAGAATCTACGCACTACTCCTTTGTGCGAAGATGTGATGATCGAATGTGTTGTTGCAAATGACTCCATGCCATTAAAATATATACCAAGGCTTGGGGCTAAGTCTGGCACCCAGCGGACTTGCCCAACGCCTTGTGCACACCCCTTCAATGCCCACAACATATGTCGGCCTCCAACATATTGCTCCACGCTCAAAGGTGCATATACAAACCAACGCGCCTTCATTATCATTGCATATGTTCGTCGCATAATCAAGGTGACCGTTGCATAACTCATCGCATAAGTGTCGCACAACCGCAGCTCGCCCTCCAATAGGTCGCTCGCCCACGGTCGCACATCACCCAAACGCGGTCGCACTTCAGCAGAACCGCCAGACGTTACAGGAGGGGTTGAAGAAGACCTGTTAAATGTCTAGCAACAACCTATAATGGTGTTTTTTTTATTTTCATTACCCGAAGCTCAGTTACATTCAAATGGATGACTTGTAGTGGTGTGGTGAGTCGATCCCTGTGTGTGGCGACTGTGTGGTGGTTGTCGTGAAGCGTTGAGACCACTGGCGCTGCATTTTCAAAGCTCTGTTTCTGGTTGAGAAATAGAATGTCAGTTGGACGACCAATTCAAGGTTTGCAAGTTTAAAATACTGCATTGACTATGTGATTGGGAGTGTGCTTGAGATCATAGCTTCCTGTTGCCATGGGGATGTCCACTCGACCACTGTTTAAAAAAAAAAACACTTGAAGATATTGGGAGATCATTCAAGTGATGTGGAGAATGTTGCAGGCGACATCCTAGATCATTTATTAGAGGGGCTTGGTGAATGGATCAAGTTTCATGACAGATATTGTAGCAAATAATGCATCTATCATATGTATGTCAAATCAGAAAGGGCTTGCAAAACACCAATCAATGCGTCTGAAGCATTCATATGGATCTGAGTTGGGTTTGAGTCTCTTCAATGATCTTCTTCCATGGTAAAATGAAAAGTAATTTTTCTGAATTTACTTGGAGTTTGGAAAGATAAATACGTTGAGCCTGATGAACTCAACGTAGAAATGAAATTGGTTAGAAATAATTATAATTTCATGTTTAGAAACTTCAAAGAAAAATAAATAGTGGTGTTTTAAAAGTTTTGGAATTAAAAACATTTGCATTGAGCTTAGCTATCTCAATGGAGTGGTTTTGTTAGAATTAGCTACTATAGCAAATCGCGCAGGTGAATCCAAGACAAAAATGAAACTAGAAAAAAAGGAAAAAAGAGACCAAAGGCACTCAGTGGTCAAGGTTGAAGTGCAAACAAATATTGATTTTATGCAACAACGACAGTCAAAATTTGGGATGATGGACAATCAGTTGAAATTTTGTGTGAGTTTGTGGAACAGAGTCATGATAATGGTGTCTTATGTGTCACATACATTTATTAATAAGCAATTCTAGGATGTTGTATAGCAGTCTTTTTAAAGTATGTACATGGTAACTACAAGAGTTGGAGTGTGTAATGTAAGCCTGATGAGGCATGTGTATCCCCTATGAAGTACGTGGTAATCTTGAAACCACTTTGTAATTGCAGGTTTGTGGTCAGCCATACACCACTTAACAGTGTTGGTTTGTGGTAAGCCAGAAACCACGTGTGAGATTGAAGTGGAAATGGATCCCTGTAAGCATGGTTCAGGGTCAGCCGACAAACCCGTAGGCATGGTTGAGGGTAAGCCGATAAAACCTAGAGCATGGCTATGCGTAATTCGATAAAACCCATGATGACAATGAAGGATGGGGGATTTGCAGGTATAGGTATATTATCTTATATTCTATTAATATAATATAATATAAAAGGAATTACATTGTAATATATTAAAATAAACAACAATCTATAGAAAGTGTGGTTTGATATAATGAATAATTAATATCTCATTAAACTGGAATTAAAATATCATAAAAAGATTACAATTAAATTAAAATATAATTTATTAATTAATTAAATGGAAAATTAATCCATCATTAGAAATAAGAAATGAATTATAATAAAATTCTGATTATTAATAAATAATCCTCTCCGTAAGCTAGTCGGCTCCCAAACCCTTGCAGCATTCCATTTCATATTAATAGCTTTAATTTCTCTTCTTTGTAGATCCAAGTCCTGATGATGAGTCTTGTTCTAGACTCGAAACGTAGACAAGAAAAATGCAGACTGTGGATTATCTAAGCTCTCAAAACCTACAAGTATGCAGTTATAATGGTTGAAAAACCCATGTATGTTAAGGACATCCTAGTAGACTAGCAATTCTAACGGTTGGGCACCCATGCATTCGGTGGATGGTTGTTCATTTATATTGATGTCGACATATTATTTTGTCATGTTTGACCATATCTAGACTTTTCATATTGAGATTGAGACAAGTAGTCATTAAAGGGGTGACTTGGAAATAATTCCCACTTGTCTGAGTTGTGATTCTTTCTATGTAAAGGAGTATGTTCCTATTCCTTAGGAGTTGTTAAGATCTAGATGTTTCCTAGATTGGTGTGTGTTTGAGATATTCTCTCAACCAAGTGATTGTGTTTTCAAGTTAGTTTACCTAGAGGCAACAATTAATGTATATATGTAATATTATTTGATTAATAGAATTAGTGTGCATAATTCAATTTTAAGTAAATTAAATAGAATGTGTTTATTGAATTCAATTATTTTAATTTAAAAGTAAAAACAATATAATTGTGGGTATAATAAACAATATACTAGAACATGAAACAAATCCAAAAAGAAGTTAGTACAATTCTCATAATTACGTGCATTGTCCAATACTAGGGAAAAGAAATTTCTTGAATCAATATCCATAGTATAAACACCCAAACAATCTTTATCAATAATACTAGTCATTTTACATAGTTTTACCCTGAGTTGTATGGAATGGTGTTATGGATCATGATACGACCACTTTGTACGCAGTGGTTTGCATGGTATATGCTACAATAATTTACCGCACCATGCACTTAGATTCTTTCAAGGTCTTTGCAACAGTATGGAATGGATTCAAGGACATCGTACCATAACTGCCACTCTTTTCACATGAAATCCTAGCGGTGTAAATTATTTCTTTTGACGGAAAATAATGTTCTTTCTTGCACCATTAGAGATGGAAGTCCTTGTGTTGTAAATATTAGGCAAAACTCTCTTATTATTGAGATCATTTGATAGAGCACCTTCGGTGATCCGAATTGAATCCTTGAAAATTATTAGAGTTTCTATGATTATTTCAAATGAGCTATCAGGAAAGACCTCTAGACAGTGGCAGTTTGTAGCCAGCACGGAACAACGAGGATCCTCGGTCAAAGCATGCTGACCGTTGGCCCATGGAGACCGCGCAGTGGCGCAAACTAGCAAATAGGGAGTCCAGATCCAAAAACAAAGGCCGTTTCTGATACGCGATTAGCACTAGGAAAAACCCCTCGAGAAGGAAAGACCCCGAGCACTCGGTCACAAGGGAAACCCGAAAACCATGGGAAAGCGCTAAAACTGACAAGGCGGGTCCCGCGCTCAAAACTGGCAGAATATCGGAGGCATTTTGGGCGGTAAGTGGGTTTGGTAGAGGACCAAGCGATGCCATACACTGAATGATGTGTGTCCGGCGGATGAGAGAGAAAACCGCTCTCATCGCAGGGTAACGGTCGAGCAACTCACCCGTGTGATAAAAGCGATGACCGTAGGATCTGGAGGCCCCAGATCAACGGCGGAGATTGCACCTGATGGGAGACCAGATTTGACAGAAGAATAGGTTGAGGCATATGAAATTTGGGGTCTGACATGACTGTTGAGCTGGCAGATGAATCATTTCATAGAATAACCGAAATAACGACCATTCGAGGAAGAGCTGGCGCTCAGTTCGTGAGGGGACAAGTGGCCACCTCTTTGTGAAACGTTACACAGTGGTGATGACACAGAAGCAGGGAATTCCAGTGGACAGAGGCAGGCGATCCGAAGAGCCAGAAGAGGAAGCGAACAATCATGGGACAAATTGGCTTTAAGCCACGAACAAACAAAGAGCAGAAGGAGACAAATGAGAGAGTGAAGCAAGAAGCAGAGAATAGAGAATTTGAGCTGACCTGTAGAACTAAGGCAGCATTGAGCAGATTGAACTGAGAAGGCTTGAGAGGTTCAAGCAATCCCTGTGTGGATATCGGTCGGGAACTGAGTACCAGATTGGACTCATTCCATTAAGACCAGTTAAGGTCGAGACTCGGTAAGGGGGAGTCTGTGTACTCTAGCGGCTTGGGTAAGCCAAGTACCACTCTATTGAGCATCATCTGTTATAGGAGACTCAAATTGAGCTCCTCATTGTAAAAGATCTACTTAAAGACACAATAGAAAAGGCCACCATTGAAAGTTGGACCAGGAGACGTAGCCCAAGAGGATTGGGTGAACTCCTTATTAAATTGTTGTGTTTTGCATTTGCTTGCTGTGTTTCTCTTACTGTCTTCCAATGCCTGTGTATTTCGCAATCTTATTGATCCATTGCTTAAAATAACATAGGCATATCCCAGCGCATGAGTCTGTAATACCTTCATTAATTTCCTGAGGTCACCTAGGGGTGATTTCAGATCATTCCGAAGCCAAGCTTGTAGAATTAGCAGAACCATCTTTACTTAGCAATAAACTCCTTCAGTAGAGACCAATGAAACCAAGTGCTTCTAACTGAAGAAGTTGGTCACAGAATTTCCAAAACCTAAGATACACAGAATGTCCAAAACCTAAGATATTTATTCCAGAGCTTCTAGTGGTGGCTCTATCACTCTTATCGATACTAGAGGATCGATTAATAGCTATCGATGACATAGTTACTGATAGATGAATTAGCATAGGGTCCTATAAATTTCTTGGTAGTGATGGGCATCCCTGCTATCCATAAAATGTTTTCCAAGCAGTTTAGCCAGTCCAAAATCATAGATGATGTCAGGATTTACATCGTAGTCTCCGCATCTGTCATGTAATATCAATGCGATGTTGAATCTGGTCTTCGGTTGAGAAACTCATGTTTGGGCTGGTCCTTTGCCTAGAAAATATCTTTGGAAAGTATTGGAAAAAAGACAACCCACATAATATAATAGTTATACAAAGAAACTGTGACATACGACAATAGTTCTACAAAGAAACTGCGACATCTGACAATAGTTCTACAAAGAAAATAATTTTATTAAGCTTTTATTATTATCATAGCATAGCATGGTACATACCTCCTCCCACTTCCTATATCCACGCAAAAGATCCTGGTGTTTTTTTCTTGTTGGAGGTGGCCCGAGACCAGAAGTGCCTGAGTTGGTGGTCTTGTCCAGCGTTTTTTTGAAGTCCATCTGTCTTGAGTTGGATCCGTAGCACCTGAATCTAGAACTGTTGAAGGATATGGAGTTCAATCTACAGATCAACTATTGGAGGATCAGGAATTTGATCTACAAATCGACTGTTGGAGGATCTGGAGTTAGATCTATAGATCGACTGTTGGAGGATCTAGAGGTGGATCCATAGAACGATTGGTTTTATAACAATGAATAATCACATTGAGTCATACCTTAATGCGATAAATAAGCTCGATGGGTCAAATTATGCTAACTGGAAATTCAAGCTACAGACATTGCTCGAGGATTCCAGTGCATGGACAATTGCAAATGAGGATGAAGCCACACTGACTGTAGCTAGTGGTGCCACAGTCGCATCAGTTCAGGAATGGGAGAAGAGGGAAAGTAAGGTGAAGGTGTTGTTGAAGATGTCGGTAAAAGACAACATAATCCCTCACATCTGAGAATGCAAAACTGCCAATGACATTTGGGTGACACTCAAGGATTTGTATGAGACAAAAAATACAAATCGTTTGTTGTTTCTGAAGAGTAATATTATCTCCATCAGAATGGAGGAGAATGAATCCGTTGTTGCATTCATCTCATGGATCAAAGAACTGAGAGACAAGTTGAGTGACATAGGGGAGAAAGTATCCAATATAGATCTCATCACAATTACCTTAAATGGTATGACAAAGGATTATCAAATGTTCATTACAAGGCTTTCGGTGAGGGAGAAAGCTATTGCCTTTAAAGAGTTGACAGGGATTTTGATGCAGGAAGAAGAGAGGCATATGAATCTAAAGCCTTAGAATGCAGATCTGGCATTGGTGGCGAAGAAAAATTTCTTCAAAGGGAAACCAGGAGGAGGACACAAAAGTGGTGGTCCATCCTAGAAAAGTCCATTTCATGGTATGTCATATGCTAGAAATGATTCAAGAATTAAGTGTTTTGACTGTGGCAAAACTTGTCATATTGCTAGAGATTGTTATAAAAAGAACACTAATGAAACCCTACATAGACACAAGAGGCATACAAGGAATTTTGCTAGCGAAGATTAGAATCATGATCTTAAATTATTTGTGTCTGATGCTTCTCTTTCTGCTAAGACCGATGAGGCTGAAACTTGGTTTATGGATTCTAGAGCATCCACTCATATGACAAGTAATAAACACTGATATGAAAATTTCAAGGAGACCAACAATGGTGCGAACATCTACCTGGCAGATGAAAAAACATATCAAATTAGAGGGTATGGAGATATTCTTGTGATATTTCCTAATGGTAATATCAAGCACATCCAGAATGTAATGTATGTACCTGGTATTAAAAATAATTTGATCTTTGTCTCCATGATTGCAGATCAGAATTTAAAGGTAGAATTTCTCAAAACTTACAGTGTTATAAAGGATTTGTTGGATCATTAGAATTTGGTCGCATCAAGAGTATGATTTGGAGGACTATATGAGTTGAATGTTACACATGTGCCACATCAAGCTTTAACTTCAACGACTATGACTACAAAGAATATTTTGCATCAAAGGTTTGGTCACATCAACTTTCATGACTTATTGCTGCTACAGAAACAAGGTATGGTTGATGGACTTCCTATTCTAAACAATGAACATATTGATTGTGAAGGTTGTGCAATTGGGAAAATGCATAGGGATGAATTTCCCTCTAGTTTAAATAAGAGAAAGAAGGATATACTAGAACTTGTGCATAATGATATATGTGGACCCATACAAACAAGGTCCTTATGTGGAGCTTATTATTTCTTATTATTTGTTGATGACTACACAAGATATTCTTGGGTATACTTTCTTAGAAGGAAAAGTCATGCTTTTGAATATTTTAAAGAGTTTAGAAATATGGTTGAAAAGCATACAGGGAAACTCATCAAAATTCTCTGCTCAGATTAAGGGGGAGAATATAGGATTGGAAACTTCATCAAATATTGCATAGATCATGGGATAACACAACAATTTATAGTAACCCATACTCCACAGCAGAATGGGGTTTCAAATAGAAACAACATAACTCTTGTGGAGTGTGCATGCAACATGATAAAAGGTAAGAACCTATCCAATGGTTTTTGGGCAGAAGAAAATAGCACTGCAGTTTACTTAAAGAACAAAAGTTCAACTAGGTGTCTTGATCTCAAGACTCCATTGAGGCTTTGTATGGTTTCAAACCTGTACTCCATCGCTCAAGAGTATTTGACTCTAAAGATTTTGCACACATTCCTAAGGAATATAAGAAGAAATTGGATGCTAAAACTATAAAGTGCATAGTTGCAGGGTATTGTTTTGATTTCAAAGCATATAAGATGTTTAATCCATATAATCACAAGGTGTTTGCGAGTAGAGATGGTATCTTTCATGAATAGGTTGATGAAGGGAATAAGGACAAAATTTATGAGGAGTGGCACATCTTTACTTATTGATGACAAAAATCATGAAGCCAAAGACAGTGATTTACAACAACAACAACAAAAAGAGGAACCTAGCGATGTGGATACATTCAGCAGTCGAAGTCCATTCAGAGGCGAGTAGGAAATCACACAGGACAGAATTGAGGCAAGTCTGTTACCAAGGAGATCTGTTAGGCAGACTCACTTACTTGCAAGGTACAAATATTATGATTTATGACTAGTATTTAAATGTTGTTGATCCCATGAATTATAATGAAGAAAATCAATATGATGAATGGAGGTCAGCTATGAAAGAATAGCATCATTCCATAATTAAAAATGAAACTTGGGAATTATTTCAACTACCAAAAGGAAACGAACCCATAGGTTGTAAATGGTTATTTAAATTGAAGTTTAAAGTAGATGGTAGTGTAGACAACTATAAATCTAGATTGGTGGTGAAATGGTACTCACCAAAAGAAGGAATTGATTATGAGGAGAATTTTTCTCATGTAGCTAAGTTAAATACCGTTAGGATGTTAATAGCTCTAGCTGTAGAATTTCCTGTAAATTCTCTACAAATCTACCTCTAAGATCTATGTAGAAAATCTGACTGTACATTAACTTGATAATGCAATATACGAAAGCAAAATACTATAATCTACTTATATTATCAAACTTGTGGAAGCTTAAAGATCGAGCTGAATCAGGGTTGAACACATATAACCATAAGAAGAAGAATCAATGCATATGGAACACAGAAGAATACTCTGGGGAAAGCCTCAACTAAAAACCCCACTATCTGTATTATCATACAAGGTGGAAATACATCAAGATTACACAAAGCCTTAGCTCTCACAACTAGCCAGCTCTCAGTACATTCCTCCCGGATGCTCACAGGCAATCAAGGTTTCTCACAAACCTTCTCCTCTACCCTCCAAGCCTCCTATTTCCTTGCGCTATTTCTCCTGGGTGATCCTATTGTTACCAAGTGTAACATTGATCACTCACACTAATCTCACACCCTATAGAACTGCGCAATCCTCAATGAACCTTGTTCCTTCTGCATGGATGAGTTTCCTTTATAGGAAAACCCATGCAACTGATAGTAACTTGTCCTTGATATTTAGCTCAACTAGGTATTTCTCATAATAGACATGCATGAGTTAATGATGAGAGAATCTTCAGTTATCTGGAGTACACTAGTTGGATGCATGCATGCATTAACTTACTGAACTCACAATTAGTTCCTCAAACGGTTTGGAACTAATTTAACTGGACTTAACTCAGTAAACTAAGTTGACTAATTACAACTCAAATACAACTCAATCTTATCTCCTTAATTAAGGGATAACATCCTTAATTTGAGGGATAACTGTTGCATGACTTCACAAAGACTTCTAGCTTTAATTTCTCCAACTAATTAACTCAAGATGAATTAATTAATTATTTTTCAAGTAGCTGGTGAGACCAAATTCGAGTTTTAATTCTCAATTTAAATTCAAGGACAAATTAAAATTGGAATATTCTTGATTCAGGTGGCTCAAGAGACACACACAAGAGAAGGAGGACTCAGGGAAGCTCAAAAATCAAAGTGTTTGGATTATGCTAAAACTATGATCAAAGCGTAGATCTTGTCTTCCTGATCACGACGGTGCAAACAGTTTGTCAATCTGAGTCCGGATGCAAAAGTTAGAAGCAGTCAAAGTTGGGTTGAATTTTTTATCACTGGGCAACTTAAGGAGGCCACAATTTGGACCAAACCCGGCCACCAGATTTCGGCCAACTCCGGCTGGATTCCGAGAAAAATTGTGGGGTCATTAATTTGACTCCTACTGCTTAAAAAAAATGAATCTTAAAAAGGTGCATTTTTATTTTAAAACTATATCTATATATATATATATATATATATATATATATATATATATATATATATATATATATATATATATATATATATATATATATATATATATATATATATATATATATTAAGGGAGGTGGGGGCCACCAACCCCACCACCCCCCCAACCTACGCACCATATTTGAATGGGCCCGTGGGAATCGAACCCACCCGGCCATGTGGCCGGCTCGCACCATGGGCAGCCCAACTAAAACATTAAAAAAAATTAACCACACCGCATTAACAAACAACAACAACAAACAATCAGCCGGAGGTGGGTACGGTGGGTGAGCCGCCGAAGGTGGGCTCGGCCCAACCAAAGTTCTAAATTTAATTTTTTGTTTGTTTGTTTGTAATGTATAAGAAAAGGAGGAGGTGGGGTTTGATTGCCCGACCTCCTCCTTATTAAACATGATCACAACCAACACACCAAACAGTTCACATTGATTAATCCGCCCAATTTTTTTCTATAAAACGGATTTCTTCAGTGCACAGGTAGATGGAGGAACCAGGAGAGGGCACACATTTTGAGGCAGTAATTTTTAATTATTTTTTAATGCAGGTGGAACCATGAATTTTGCAGGGGGGTTGAATTTTCACTTTGTCAGAATTTGAAAAATTTTAGATGGACTCAACACCTCTCGTCGCCATGAACGTAATGGCATTATCCGTTTCTTGATCAAAGTTCTGCGTTTTTCGGTCATTTTCATTATGAGGGTGGAACCATGATTGCTGCAAACACATGGAGCGGAACCATGAGCCTTGAAATTTTCCCAAGGAGGTAATTTTTCTCCATGTCGGAATATAGTCAAGTTTATGTTTTTCACGATTTTCCGCAGGGATCGCAATGGCGAGGTCAAATTCGTCATTTGAGTTGCAGATTTGCAGCCCACCCATGGAGAAAAATCCTTGAGGAATCTAGGGAGAATCTAAAAGATTCCTTGAGCCCCAGATTCTCAATTTCTCATAATTCAGATTTTGGACAGTCGATTTTGCACTACTCGACGCCAAAAATCTGATGGTGCATTCAGATTTCTCAACCTCTCATTTCATTTTCCAACCACTTTTCTAAGTGCTTATGCAGATGTCCACATTCATGTACGAGCAGTCATTTTCATGCGATCGATGTCGTGAGATCGATGGTTCGAACAGCTTTAGCAGTTTGACATCCACTTCTTCAAATGGCCCATGGTTGTGAGGTATATGATGTGTTCATGTACTTCTTATTTATGCATTATGCTGCAAAGATCCTTGATTGATGTTGATGCAGGATCTTGTTTCTTACATGTTTTATGATTCCTGCTTGATGTGACGTGGAATCGCCTATGTGATGTACTTGTTTTCATGATTCATCATGTTGTGTTTTGAGATCCGTTTGTTGTATGTTGATGGGATACTTGTGTTGCCATGCATGTTTGCTTTGATATCCCTTTTATGCCATGTTGGCGGGATGCTCATCATGCATGAGTTTGTGTCAGACTGACAGGGGTCTTTTTGACTGAGAATTCCTGTAACGGAACATCTCTTGGAGCCACTCCTACGTGAGGGAATTATCCTTGTATGATAGCGATATCACCTCTATGTACATCATCACTATTGACAGCACTTAATGCAACAACCTACACCATCCTGACACCGGGGCTCGGAGACGTAGTCCCTCCTGGATGAACTTCGTTCTTTTGTTGCTGATGATTGACATGTTCCTCTTCTTAACAACATGTAGATGTATTCATTAATGCTCTTTTAAAAATGCAATTTAACACATCACGAAAGTAAAAGGTCTTGGAAGGGTCCTTCATCACACCCGGACTTGGATCAAGTGGTATCAGAGCGGTCTTTGCATTGATGTGAATTGCAGCGTGAACAATGGAACGTGCAATGACAGAGGATTAAAAAGAAACATGCGAGACCATGCTCAAAATTTCCAAAAGGGTGGAGATAATGTATGAAACTCTATAGAAAGAGACAGAGGAAAAGGAGTGATTGCAGCTTCACTTGCAAGCCACAAAAGAGGCCATGGAAGAACTGAAGTAGAACAAACATAATGTTCAAATAGAGAATGCTGAATTGAAGATGCGTCTACATGAAGAGTGTTGGTAAGGTAAATCCCCTCTGCAGACAGAGGCGATCCCACTAGCCTAAAACAGAACTAGCCACAATCAAACCACGCTGCCACGCAAGTTCCTAGTTATGCATCAAAGGTGAATTAAGAAGACCAACCTGGAACCCAACGCTGTAGTCGAAGAAAAGTTGATATTCCCGCTCCCTCGCTCCAGCAGATTATAAACGGACACCTGCACATGCAAAGGAAGAAACAGATACCAGCATAAAATCCACCAAGGCACAACTATATTTCAGTCAGAAAGGAAATAAATCACACATCACTATAATAGACAATGAGATTGGAACTATAATAGCAGTCGCTCATTAATTAATAATAGACAGGAAAAGTTACAACCAAGGTTCTGACGTTGAACCTCTCCTCTAGCTGGGCGAGCAACTATATGTGTCTTGCAATGTATCTCCTCTCCGGCAGCATAACCTCTCTATGCTTCATTATCACTCATGATAATCATAACTAGCATTCCTCCAAGAACTCAAGAACTCAACAACTAGCACTCCATGACTCATGACTCAACAACTAGCCCTCCATGACTCAAGAACTCAACATCTAGCACTCCATGGCTAGCTTGTCAAATGCATAAGGACAAGCTTATATAGATGAAGAAGGGACGAGGATACGATGAACCGGGACACCTATTTTGGATTAACATTATCCCCAAAAGCCATTAAATATGGAGATAGGATAGAACTCGACACAAGACTGATTTTTTATCCTCAAAAAGCTCCATGTAATGAAGGAAACAACAGTCGGGCGTGCGTTAAGGCAAAAAGCATGACCAAACTTGGTTGGCGCGACTGTTGCTCTAAGACAGAGCGCCAATGGTCGCGCCCTCTTTTGAGGATCTCCATGATTGGCGCGGGTAAGATACTGTGGACCTGCGCCAATGGAAAAAGAGCACTTTTCAGGGATAATCTGTAGAAGGTGTCTTCAGGGAACATGAAGTACATACTCAGGGGAACATAATGCAAGTGTTTTTAGACTTTGTCACTTCTTATAACTCCCGGGATGAGTCCTCCAAAGTACGACAAGAGGAGTAACAAGGATGGTGACAAATTACTGTGTAACAGATGCCCCCTAAAGCATGAGGTCCGAGAGGTGGAGAGGGGTGAAATGCTTTACAAGAACACATATATAGAGCTTCCGCCGAGGATCTGTGTTAAGAGACATGGCTGATAGTTCAATTACATGATGTACTTGGTATGGTCGCAGCCATCCATAAGAGAGTACATAAATAATCTAGATCCATAGTATGGACGCAGCCATTTGGTTAGGATCAATGAATTGACTCAGGTATGGTCGCAGCCATCCAGTGAATGAGTCAAGTATCAAGAATCACGCCTGGATTACAACAGACACAATCCAGGGTCTTGCGCTCCATCTCGACCCGAACAAGAGTACAAGTTCAAGCATGTGAATATATGAGCTGAAGTCGAACATGCATGAACATCGTCTGATTACCAGTCAATAGTGGAAACTGTTAACAGACGCGAGAGGTACCACCAATAATGACAATGGTCCTCAAGGTACTATAGGTACAATCTACGGCGTGTGAATTAATGATCTGAAGTCGAACACCCGTAGAATCATTTGATCGGAGGCCAATGATGAAAACCTCACGTCGAACACGAAGAACCTGCCATTGAGGCATGCAGGCTCCAAGGCACCGGAAAGGAGTCTCTAGATCAACTTCCCGGATAATGAGTTGAAGTCGACAGGAAGTGACCTTGATCGAAGGTGGGCCATAATGTTTCCCACATCATTGACACGAGACAAAGAGATAATGTTGTGAATCAAGATTGTGCGAACTATCAGAGGGAGGTTGTTTCTTTGCAGAGGTCAACTTCTCTTGAACATATCGGCGGAAAATTAATGGAATCGGCAGTATTTGACATCAATGTATCAAAGGTCATGATGACGAGGCAATGAGTGGATGAGAGGTCAAATAAGGTACCCAAGTCCATGGAAGCAAGTGAAAGATATGAGATGAGATATCCCCACCCTGGACACGAAAGCAGAAAAGTGCCATGTTCAAGAGCGACATACTGCCGTCACGGTAATAATTATGGTTCAAAAATTTTCTTTTCCCCCCGCCATTTCTAGCGAGTACCCCAGTTATTTTTAACAAGCTTGATGGGGATAGCATATGCTTGTGGTGTGAAAAAATCCGATGTCATCAATTTTTAACGAGTCTGACAAAGGAAGAACTCGGCGTCTTTTCATGTTTAGAGAGTTTGAAAAGACAGCAGAAAAGGAAACTCCAGGGATGTCCTTTTTCGTAAAGTTGTGTCTCTCGGGCTTGAAAAAGTATAAAATAATACCCGAAAGAACCGCCCGATCATTACGATCGAGGAGTACTTTTCATAATTAGCGATTTCGACCTAAAAAAGTAAAAAAGCGGTCAAAACCACGTCGTTTCGTAACCATTAACGAGTCTGAAACGACAAAAACTCGGTAATCTTTTTATGTTTTAACAGTCGACAAAAAGAACTTAAAACGACCGCCCCTTATTAACATTTAACGAGTCAAGAGGAGCGACTCGGTAATCTTTTCCTCTTTAAATGGTCAGAAAAGAGTTGAAAGCAGACCTTCATTTTTTTTTCTTTAACGAGTCAAAAAATAAAAAATACTCGGCAATATTTTCATATTTTACGAGTCAGAAAAGAGCGTAAAGGCGACTCGTCCTGAAGGAACGAGTGGTATGAAGGGTAGCAACTGGTTCCGGTAATGGTGGAACTTACTCGAAACATGTAAAGGTTAAGAGGCTGGCTAATAAAACCACTCATCGCTGCGGTTCCTCAAGAAAGGAGAAACAACCAAGTGAAAGCATATGATCGGCCAAAGAGATGGTGGCGATGGAATGAAACAACCAAGGCTCATCTAGCAGAATTTAGCAGATAAAAGGCAATCACGGGATGTAAATCAGGTATGGGTTCATTTTTTTTTCACAAGCTTGAACCATGGAGAACTCTGCTTGGATTCCGTTTCATGTTTACACAAGCTTGAAACGAAAAAATATGCTCGCTATAAATTTGCATGCCCCCAGCATGATAATGCAAATCGAGGTACATGCCCCCCAAGCTTCATGGCATTCACGGAGTGGATGGAATGAAGGTTTACTTGGAAAGACTCGATTTTGAAGGAGGATGCATGCCCCCCCGGGCCTCAGTCACGCGCCCGGGTCAACTGTCGTCATCAGAATGACGGAGTGGATGTTGAGGCATTTCCTGTGGAAATAAGACCATTTAGGAATGGTAGATGACTATATGTGAAGTGTGAACCGGGGAATGAAAGTTGGTCTACGACCTTGATCGTCCTTCCTTCGTGCGGAAAACACATCACTCTGAAGAGTGAGGACACAATTGCACGTATGCGATAAATATAGTCTCGTCCAAGGAGTAAATTGTAATCTAACGGACCTTGGACTACCATGACGCCCATTTGAACAGTCTTCCCTTCTAATGTGATAGGTACATTGGGAAGAATTCCTAAAGGTCGAGTGGTTTCTCGATGGAAACCTGTAAGGTTTCTCATCTCAGGCAAAAGCAGTGGGGAACCAAGTGCTTCCCAAGCTGTTGAAGAAAGGATACTCACAGGATATCCCTCATCAATAATTGTACCAGCCATAACCATGCGGTAGACTTGGACTATAATTCGAAATGGTATGGAGGCTGGTAACCGAGGATTGCCTAGTTGATCCCAATTGAAGGAAACAACTAGGTTGCTTGGAGGTGGGACTGGATAGACAGCCGGATATGATTCTGATGGACTTTCTTCCTGGTGCGAAGGAATGAGAGGGATGCTCACTTGATCATTAGAGTCTATGTTGATGAATAGAATTTGGACGGTGGGGTCTTCATTCTTTGCAGTGATAACATCATCTGAGGAGGGAACTTCTGAAGGCAAAACCGGGTCACTTGTAAGCTGGACCTTTTGACTTTTGTCTGGTTTGGATTCAGATGTAAGATCATCTAAGGATGGAACTTCTGAAGGCAAAACCAGGTCACTTGTAAGCTGGACCTTTTGACTTTTGTCTGGTTTGGATTCAGATGTAAGATCATCTAAGGATGGAACTTCTGAAGGAAAAACCGGGTCACTTGTAAGCTGGACCTTTTGAAAGACCGGGTCAACTGTAATCTGGAACTTTGGACTTTCGTTTGGTTTGGACTCAGGTGGTTCATCTTTGATGATAAAGTGGTGCATAGATGAGGAATGTAAATCAACACTCGTTCTGACCAGGGACTGGTCTGGAACAGGCGGAGCATAGCTAGGTTCGGGAAGAGAGGGTTGGACCAAAGAGGAATCATGCTTGATCACTTGGTTGGCGGAGAGATGATCTGCAGTTGCAAAAAGACGCTGATATCCAGCGGATAGTTGGGGTAAGGGAACTGACAGACTTTCCAAAAGACGGGAGGCTTCGTCCATAAGTGGACAAAAGCGAAGGAGATGATTACCTTCACAAAGTCGACAAGGGAAACGAACCTTCCCTTTTCTCTTACCAACTGATAAGATATCGTCGATCTGTGACGACAAGGGGCGAGTTGGGTCACGGGACCATATATCTAGGATCCTGGGAATGCCGGGACAATCAGAAAGAAAATGGTCCTCCTTGCATAAGCGACAAGGAGACTTAGCCTTCCGCGGAGGAGCAGAAGGTGGTTCCACTTCAGATATTCTTGTGGTAGATGCGACCTTTTCCTTAGGAGACTTCTTCTTCTTCTTCTTTTTAGCCACCTGGTTACTGAAATCCAAGGGTTAACCAGGCAAAGTAGAAGATGAGGACGCAGCAATAGGCAAAGAAGGGGAGGGGTCCACCTTAGAATCAACATGGTGTTGTTTGGGTGGAGGAGGTGGTGGCGGAACAGGAGTTATCACACTCGAGACCACCGAGTTTGAAAACAACCATACAGGTAAACCAATGGTCAACCCAGGCAAAGACAATGTTGCGATATACTGAACACCGACATTTCCAACAGAAGGAAATGGACGAGGGTGCCCATCAGGAGGAACACCTTGGCCGGTGGGCGCCGAGAAGGCTGCCATTGAACGAGAAATAATCCTACTCAAACTAACGCAAACAAAATCTAATTGGGTAGATGTTATCGTGGCCAATAAATTTTAAGACACTGAACTTGACCTTTTCATATTTTAAGAGTCGAGAAAAGGATAAAAGATGACTCTAGTCTCCTTCGAATATTTAATGAGCACGAAGTGACAAGACGCTCACAGGCACCTTTTCTTTTAGGGAGTCCGAAAAGGATCAAAAGTGACTACTCTGGAGACTCTAGGTATACGGTTTACCAAACAATCCGTAAAATTGCTTATACACCTTGGCAATCATATGAAAACCAAGGACTTCCCGCACTGCAGTCAATCTTCCCGAATGCTGTGTTCAGTGCATTACGGCTTGTAAGGCGGCAGACTCAGCTTCCTATGGATAAAGGATAATAGCCTAGTGGGGTCTCCCGTATATACGCGACGGTACGTGGGAGCTTAGTCCGTATTGGCACCTATCGTTTCACCGTGGAGGAATCACCCAACCACTCGACGATAAACTACCAGGTTTAAAGACGTCGGAACACGTCTCTAACCTAGACCTCTAGAGTATTTGCGTTATGTTCCAATGCGTTGTTATGTTCATTGAGTTTATTTTAGAGTTTATCTTCGATTATGTTTCAGTTTTTTGGTCCTACCGTATGTGATATCTCAAAAACTTCTTAAATGTAAACTATATGCCAAAACTATATCATTTGATTCGATGAATTCTATCTACAAGAGGGTTGAGATCTTTACACAAACGAAATGATCACTCAACAAACAACAAAGATCCTAATGCAGCTAATAACAAGAAATGAAATTTTTCTTTTTCTTTTTATTAGCAACAAATAACGATAAATGCTAACTAATATGATGCAAAAGATATTTTGTTTTTCTTTCCTTTAAGATGACATGATGCATCTAAACAAATCTTAAGAGATATACACAATCCAAGTTCACTCAATGAAATAGAACCAACTCTGAAACACCAAAATGAACTATGCAAGCAAGGAAAAACACAAAGACTTTCAATGAACCATGTAATCTAAGTTCGAATGAAGTCAAGTAAAATTCAAAGAGGCTAGAAGTGAATCACTCAGAGTATAGAAGATCAAGCTTTAACAAATCACTGGATAGGCGCAGAACACAACCAACAAGTTGACTGGATAATCAAGAGACCGAAACTTCCCACAGAAGGCTAGACATGCAAAGTCACTAGATGTTCTAGGGCTGAGACGAAAATCAATAGAAATAAGCAAACAATTGAAGGATAAAGGCTAAAACCAATCAAACAGAGGTTCAACACACTTCCAGAGGCTGTAAGAGATATAAAAAGAGGCTGAAAGAGCTTTCCACCCATACACAGGCAAAATTTACAGGGCTGGCGCGACTGTCAGCCTGCAACTTGCGCTACCAAAGGATTGGCGCGAGTTGCTTTTGAGCAACATGCGCCAACTGGCGCGACTGTCAGAGTAATAACCGTGCCAATAAAGCTTGCCGGCTAGAAAAATAAAAAACACGACCTCAGGTCGGGTTGACAGTGCTCAGATGGATCAAACAGTAAAGAATAAACTCAAAACTGACCCAGGAAGCTCATCCACTCAAGCAAGCAAGAGAAAATTAACATGCAAGACAAACTCCAAATAGCTTCTCCCCAGCGGAGTCGCCAAATTGTTGGTTAGGTAAATCCCCTCTGCGGACAGAGGCGATCCCACTAGCCTAAAACAGAACTAGCCACAATCAAACCACGCTGCCACGCAAGTTCCTAGTTATGCATCAAAGGTGAATTAAGAAGACCAACCTGGAATCCAACGCTGTAGTCGAAGCAAAGTTGATATTCCCGCTCCCTCGCTCCAGCAGATTATAAACGGACACCTGCACATGCAAAGGAAGAAACAGATACCAGCATAAAATCCACCAAGGCACAACTATATTTCAGTCAGAAAGGAAATAAATCACACATCACTATAATAGACAATGAGATTGGAACTATAATAGCAGTCGCTCATTAATTAATAATAGACAGGAAAAGTTACAACCAAGGTTCTGACGTTGAACCTCTCCTCTGGCTGGGCGAGCAACTATATGTGTCTTGCAATGTATCTCCTCTCCGGCAGCATAACCTCTCTATGCTTCATTATCACTCATGATAATCATAACTAGCATTCCTCCAAGAACTCAAGAACTCAACAACTAGCACTCCATGACTCATGACTCAACAACTAGCCCTCCATGACTCAAGAACTCAACATCTAGCACTCCATGGCTAGCTTGTCAAATGCATAAGGACAAGCTTATATAGATGAAGAAGGGAGGAGGATACGATGAACCGGGACACCTATTGTGGATTAACATTATCCCCAAAAGCCATTAAAGATGGAGATAGGATAGAACTCGACATAAGACTGATTTTTTATCCTCAAAAAGCTCCATGTAATGAAGGAAACAACAGTCGGGCGTGCGTTAAGGCAAAAAGCATGACCAAACTTGGTTGGCGCGACTGTTGCTCTAAGACAGAGCGCCAATGGTCGCGCCCTCTTTTGAGGATCTCCATGATTGGCGCGGGTAAGATACTGTGGACCTGCGCCAATGGAAAAAGAGCACTTTTCAGGGATAATCTGTAGAAGGTGTCTTCAGGGAACATGAAGTACATACTCAGGGGAACATAATGAAAGTGTTTTTAGACTTTGTCACTTCTTATAACTCCCGGGATGAGTCCTCCAAAGTACGACAAGAGGAGTAACAGGGATGGTGACAAATTACTGTGTAACAAAGAGAAAGAGGAAAAACAGAGTTTTCTACGACAGCTGCAAACAAAGGACAAGGCCTTGGAAAAGCTGCAGCATGACCCATGTGAGGTAAAAAGTAGTTCTCCAAATTCATGTATGTTTCCTGATAATGATTTCACTATTTTTGAAAATCGTACCTCAGGAATTGGCTCCAAACTATTGAAGAGAATGGGGTATGAAGGAAAAGGCTTGGGCGTTAGTGGCCAAGGCATTGTCAACCCCATCAAAGTAGAGGAATTAGCCCATCAAGCAGGACTTGGGTATGTCAGAAAGGAAGTTGGGGAATGTGCCATGACAGTTAGTGAACCACCAACAATGGATGATGAGAAACCCTCATCAGTTCTTTCCAAATCAAAAGAGGAGGTAAAATATGTTGATTTCCTTTCGATTTCATCTTCACATAGTATGATTTCTATAAGATATTTGGAGATCCCAATTACAGGGAAAAACATGAGGCTCCTTACAAGGATGAGGCACGAGGAGGAAGAATAACTTGGTGTTAATAACCAAGGCATAACTCAACCTTTGGAGGTTGTGCACAAACATCAATTTGTAGGCTCAAGATACACTAAAGGAGAGTGCTCGAAGATGTCAAAGTCATCCGAGACATCGTTGAAATTGTCGAGGAAAGAGAATGATGGGAACACATCCCTATCATCCCACGTCAGTGCCCATTGCAGGGAGAGAGCTGGGGAAAGATCTTATCGCCATACTTACGTCAGAGACAACAAGGGAAGGTATAACCACTTTTGATCTTCGAATGTTCATTTCGATTGTAATCATGTTGTTGGAGATGAACGTAAAACATGGCATCAAAAAACATGCACCTTTTGTGGATTACATAACCATACATTTTATAAGTGTTGGAAAAGAATGGCATCACACAAAAGGATGAGGCATGAAAGACCCTCTCAACAGCATGTAAAGAAATAGGTTAAGCAGATCTGGAGGAAGAAACCTATTACAGTTATTGCGACAAAAGTGGCTATCAAAGAGCCACTTGTTGGAGGCTCCATCCAGAGCAGTGCCTTAAAGATAAAGCGTCGGTGCGTGAACCAGGTGAAGCAGTTGTTCGACAAGCAAATGCACCACAAGGAGGTGACTCATTCACCTTGATAAGTGAAAAATGGTTTCTAGACATGTTATCATTTCATGGTCATGCTTTTGTAAATCATTTGTTGCATTTTAAAATGTAAAAGTGATGATGTGTTTTCCATCACTTGTTCAGAAACAATGATGTCTGGTCTTATTTTGTGTCGCATGTTAAACTGTGAAAATGATGTCATGTTTCCATCACTTGCAAAATAGTGTTGGCCTTATTTTTGTAAATCATGTGTTGCAGTGATGATGTGTTTTCATCACTTGTTGAAGCAACAATGATAGGTTGGCCTTGTTGTCATAGTTGGGGTATTGCGTCCATCTTGTTGTAAACTTGACCACCGAGTATGTGTTATAAACTCATGGCAAGTGTGGGACATTTGGGTCATTAGTTGGTCATGTCAATCAAGCATGTAATTTGCAAACAATGTACTACAGGTTGCAGAGGTAGCAGGTGTTGGCTCATCGCTTAAGGCTCCAAAGAACAAAGGTGAAGGAGATGGAAGCAAGACCTTTTCAAGATTCTTGTGATGCAGACAAGGTACAAAGAAATTGAAAATTATTTTTCATGCTTTTGGAGGACTAAAGCTCCTTAGTGGGGAGGATTGATCCAGGTGGCTCTAGAGACACACATAGGATAAGGAGGACTCAGGGAAGCTCAAAAATCAAAGTGTGTGGATTATGCTTGAACCAGGACCAGAGTGTATATCTCATCTTCCTGATCGCGGCGGTGTGAATGGTTCGTCAATCCGAGTCTGGATGTAAAAGTTAGAAGTAGTCAAAGTTGGGTTGACTTTTTGATGACTAGGCAACTTAAGGAGGCCACAATTTGGACCGAACTCGGCCACCGAATTCCAGCCAACTCTGGATGGATTCTGAGTGAAATTGTGGGGTTTTTAATTTGACTCCTACGGCTTAAAAAAAAGAATTTTAAAAAGGTGAATTTTTATTTAAAACAATATATATATATATATATATATATATATATATTAAGGGGGGTGTGGGCCACCAACCCCCCCAACCTACACACCATATCTGAATGGGCCGGTGGGAATCGAACCCACCTGGCCACGTGACCGACCTGCACCATGGGTGACCCAACTGAAACATTAAAAAAAACTAACCACACCACATTAACAAACAACAACAACAAACAATCAGCCGAAGGTGGGTACGATGGGCAGGTCGCCCAAGGCGGGCCTGGCCCAGCCAAAGTTCTAAATTTTTTTTTTTTGTGTGTGTAATGTAAAAGAAAAGTAGGAGGCAGGGTTTGACCACCCGACCTCCTCCCTATTAACCAGGATCACAACCAACACACCAAACGGTTCACATTGATTAATCTGCCCAATTTTTTTAATATAAAATGGATTTCTTCAGTGCACAGGCAGATGGAGGAACCAGGAGCGGGCACACATTTCGAGGCAGTAATTTTTAATTATTTTTTAATGCAGGTGGAACCATGAATTTTGCAGGAGGGTTGAATTTTCACTTTGTCAGAATTTGACAAATTTTATATGGATTCAACACCTCTTGTCACCACGAATGCAATGGCGCTTTCCGTTTCTCGATCAGAGTTCTGAATTTCTTGGTAATTTTTAGTATGAGGATGGAACCATGATTTCTGCAAAAATAGGGAGTGGAACCATGAGCCTTGAAATTTTCCTGAGGAGGTAATTTTTCTCCATGTCGGAATATAGTCAAGTTTATACTTGTTTTTCACGGTTTTCTGCAGGGATCGCAATGGCGAGGTCAGATTTGCCATTTGAGTTGCAGATTTCCAATGCACCCATGGAGCAGAATATTTGAGGAATCTAAAAGATTCCTTGAGCTCCAGATTCTCAATTTCTCAGAATTCATATTTTGGACAGTCGATTTTGCACTACTCGACACCAAAAATATGATGGTGTATTCAAATTTCTCATCCTCTCATTTCATTTTCCAAGAAATTTTCTAAGTGCCAGTGCAGATGTCCACATTCATGTGTGAGCAATCATTTTCATGCGATCGATGCCATGAGATCGATGGTCCGAACAGCTTCAGCAGTTTGACATTCGCTTCTTCAGATGGCCCCTAGTTGTGAGGTATATGATGTGTTCATGTACTTCGTCTTTATGCATTATGCTGCATAGATCCTTGATTGATGTTGATGCAGGTTCTTGTTTCTTACATGTTTTATGATTCCTGCTTGATGTGACGTGGAATCGCCGATGTGATGTACTTGTTGTCATGATTCATCATGTTGTGTTTTGAGATCCCTTTTATGCCATGTTGGCGAGATGCTCATCATGCATGAGTTTCTGTCATACTGACAGGAGTCTTTTTAACTGAGACTTCCTGTAACAGAACATCTCTTGGAGCCACTCCTGCGTGAGGGCATTGTCCTTGTATGATAGCGACATCACCTCTATGTACATCATCACTATTGACATCACTTAATGCAACGGCCTACACCATCCTGACACCGGGGCTCAGAGACATAGTCCCTCCTGGACAAACTCCGTTATCAACGGCTTATGTTTTTTTTGTTTCTGATGATTGACATGTTCCTCTTCTTTATAACATGCAGATGTATTCATTAATGCTTTTTAAAAAATGCAATTTAACACATCACAAAAGTAAAAGGTCTTGGAATGGTCCTTTGTCACACTCCTTCTCAATAAGAAAGGAATTCAACTTGATCCCGAACCTAAACCTTTGGAATGTTCTACATGCAACACTTCTCTCTAGTTTTGTTGCTCCAGCAACTCTAGAAACGAAAAAAACATCCAACCTGAATCAGAATGATGCCTCTGTCATCAAAGTCTCTGACTGTTATTGCCCCTGTCAACTAAAAACTCTGCACTTGTGCTGACACAACCTTTCTGCATTGTTGTCAATCCTTCTCTGTGCTCTTCAGTATCTGACTGATCTAGCCTCTGTCACTTTGATCTCTGACTGCATCAATCCCACTGATTCCTCCTACTACTATGTACTTTGGGCTCCCCTAGCAAGGTATGATCCATGAGATAAAACCTCTCAATGGACCCTGCCCAATTTCAGCCTTCTTGGGACTATCACTTCACATTGCCCCACCTCACACTTACAGGTATGGCTGCATGTGATCCCTTTGCCCACTTCTCCAATTGTGGCTCCTCGACAATTGTTTGAGACTTCTTCTGGGACTGCATGTTGAGAGGTAATTTACTCTCCCTCTCAACCACCAAGCCTATAACATTTTCTTTTCTCCTCAAGGCTTTGCATGCATCTTGAACCTCAAGAGCATACAAGTTCTGTACCCATGAACCCTTCTGTTTCACCTATCCTGTGGTGATGTGTCTAAGGAAAACCTTTCCCTTAATAAAGACAACATCGTAGCCTTTTTCCTCTAACATCATGATCGATACCAAATTCTTCTTCAGTACAGGCACATACTTCACATTTGCAAAGGTGATAAGAGCTCCATGCTCCCTCAGAAAAGCAACCGTGCCCACTCCTGAAACACTAAACCTTTCGCCGTCACCCATCTCTATGAGTATCTCGAAGTATTTCTCCTCCAAGGTACTGAATAAACTTTAATCACCGGTCATGTGGAATGAGGCTCCACTATCAAGAAACCAACCACAACCCATCATCGATGACACCATGCATGCGATGAGGGTGAAGTCCATCTCGAACTGAGAGGCTAATGCCTCACCTTCCGATCCATCCAAGGATTGCTTCTTGGACTTCTTCGATGGGCAATTAGTCGCATAATGACCCATCCCATGACAATTAAAGCATCTCACTTTAGATTTGTCACCCTTCTTCCCTCCATGAGGAGAATTCGATTTGGGATGAGAATCCTTCTCCTTCCCTTTCATTGCCTTACTCGCTAAGGCCATATTTTCTTCATCCTCCTTGGATGATTCCAAGAAGAACCATCTCGTGTGCTCCTCCTAATCTCCTCCTGCATGAGATTCGACCACAGACATTCCCAATCCGAAAGTTTCTCCCTTCCATTCACAGAGTTCTGGTAGCTATGCCAGCTCTTTGGAAGACCGCGGAGAGCAAGGCTCACCATATCATCATCGGAAGTAGTTATTCCCACACTTCCAAGCTCATCTCTACAGGTGGTGAGCTTGTTTAGATATGTGGAAATAGTATCATCGTTCTCCATCTTGATTCTTCGAAGCTTGTCCTTGGGCACCAATTTCCTTTAATCACTACTGTTCTAGTAGAGGTCCTTCAATGTCTTCCACATTGAAAATGGAGTCTCCTTCCCATGGAGACTCAAGACAATATGGTCTCGAACTCCCTCAAGGATGATCCGTCTTGCCCTCGCCACACACTTCTTCCATTCAGCCAATTCTTGTGCATTAGTTGAACTTGGCTATGGGATTTCTTGATGAATGAAACCCTTCAAGCCGTTGTCTTCTAATACAGCCTCCATGCGATCTTTCCATACTATGTAATTAGATCTTCCATCCAAGGCATACTCGAGTCTCAAGCCATAGAGCGCCATTGACGAACCTGAAGTATGAGATGAATTCGACTTGGACATGCAACCCCAAACTTTAAACTTCAAATTTCCCTTATTAGTATACTTGTTCACAGCGTCGATCACCTTTTCTTTGATACCATGTAGAATTTCCTGTAAATTCACTACAAATCTACCTCTGAGATCTATGTAGAAAATTTGACTATTGATTAACTTGATAATGCAATATACCAAAGAAAAATACTATAATCTAATTCTACTATCAAACTTGCGGAAGCTTAAAGATCGGGTTGAATTAGAGCTGAACACATATAACCATAAGAAGAAGAATCAATGCACATGAAACACATAAGAATACTCTGGGGAAAGCCTCAGCTAAAAACACCACTATCTATATTATCATACAAGGTGGAAATACATCAAGATTACACAAAGTCTTAGCTCTCACAACTAGCCAGCTCTCAGTACATTCCTCCTTAATGCTCACAGGCAATCAAGGCTTCTCACAAACCTTCTCCTCTGCCCTCCAAGCCTCATATTTCCTTGCACTGTTTCTCCTGGGTGATCCTACTATTACCAAGTGTAACACTGATCACTCACATTGATCTCACACCTTGTAAAACTGCGCAATCCTCAAAGAACCTTGTTCCTTCTGCATGGATGAGTTTCCTTTATAGAAAAACTCATGCAACTGATAGTAACCTGTCCTTGACATTTAGCTCAACTGGGTCTTTCTCATAATAGACATGCATGAGTTAATGATGAGAAAATCTTTAGTTATCTGGAGTACACTAGTTGGACGCATGCATGCATTAATTGGTTGAACTCACAATTAGTTCCTCAAACAGTTTGGAACTAATTTAACTAGACTCAACTTAGTAAACTGAGCTAACTAATTACAACTCAAATTAATTCTCAATTTTAATTCAAGGACAAATTAAAATTGGAATATTCTGGATTCTATTTTTATCATTTCTTGTTGCTATTTTCAACACTAATTACAAAGTACCATTGGAATTTACACTAGCTAGATGTGAAATCTGCTTTTCTAAATGGAGAGTTGAAGGAAGAGGTATACTTAACTCAACCAGAAGGGTTTATTAAAAATGGGTAGGAACACTTAGTCTGTAAATTAAATAAGGCATGGTATGGATTGAAACAGGCTCCCAGATCTTAGTATGAAAAGATAGACTCTTTCTTATTATGGCTTGGTTATAAGAGAAGTAAAGATGAGCCAAATTTGTATGCCAGATTTGATTCAAAGGGGAAGATTGCGTTGATTTCCTTATATGTTGATGATTTGATTTTCACTAGAAATTCTAATGAATTGGTTGAAGAAATTAAAATGTAGATGTCACAGGTATTTGAAATGAAAGACCTTGGAGAACTACATTATTGTTTGGGTCTTGAAGTCTGGAGAGACTTTGGCCAGACTTTTGTTACTCAAGGAAAGTATGTATAAGAACTATTGAAGAAATTTAGAATGGATCAGTGTAAAGCTAGTACAATACCTATACAACAGAATGTTAAATTTCATAATGATGATGGTTCTAAATAGGTGGATGCTACATTGTACAGACAAATGGTTGGAAGTTTAATTTATTTGACTACGACCAGACCTAACTTAGCATATTCAGTTAATGTGTTGAGTCAATTCATGACAAAACCTCTTGAAAACCATTGGGTGGCAGCAAAAGGTGTCTTAAGGTATCTTCAAGGAACCATAAATTTTGGCATTAAGTATACTTATTATTTTGATGTTAAACTGACAGGTTATTTAGAGTCAGATTGGGTTGGAGATCTGAATGATAGAAGATCTATAACAGGGTATGATTTCAATATTGGGTCCGGGGTCATTTCTTGGAGCAGTAAAAGCAAAGTATTGTATCTTTATCATCAACAAAAGCAGAGTATCAAGTTGTATGTGCAGCCACTTGTGAAGCAATTTGGTTGAGGAGACTTCTTCATGATGCAGGAGAAGAACAAAAGGAAGCTATGGTGATTAAATGCGACAACCAAAGTTCAATCAAGCTAGAAAATAATCTTGTTTTTCATAAAAACATAAAACATATAGATACTCAATTTCACTTTGTTAGAGAAAAGGTTCAGTCCAAAGAGATTTTTATTGAATATTGTAACACCTGTGAAAATGCAACTGATATCTTCACCAAGCCTCTTGGGAAGACTAAATTTGAATTGTTTAGGGAGATGTTAGGTGTGCAAGTGAATCCTTTCTCCATTAAGGGGGAGAGTTGAAAATTAATGTAGAAAGTTTGTTTCATGGTTGTGTGTGTCCTATATTAGAGTTAGTTCCTATTTTCTAGGATTGAATGTAAATGTATATATTTATGATTTAATTATTAATGAGATAGAGCATATTGCATGGGTTGTATCCAGGTGTAGCTTGTTCACCTATGAGCTGCTAGTTTCAATGTGTAAGTTTCATTCTAGTTTTGTCTTTCCATTTTTTAACATATCTCAATTCCTTTGACTAAGACACATCGAACAAAAGATATGGAACTTCTCCTTGAAAATAAATCAACTTCTCAAAGGTTTTATCACAGGTTCCCTCCACTTTTCCATGATATCCTATTGCAAAAATTCTTAATGAATCACTTATAGAGTCAAATTTTCTTGAAGATATAAGGAAGCTTTGGCGAATATTACTAAACAAGATACCTTTGATCCCTTGAAGATCTTGCATGACAATATTAAGCATAATAAACTCAATCCTGAGAATCAAAGAGATTTCTACCCATACAGGTTTTGAAAATTAACAGATTTCATACCTTCTTTAAAACTTTTCAATTTCATCTGCACTTTTGAATATGAATCTCGTTCCCTCTAAATTTTGGGAACAGATTGTCAAAATGACATCGTGCAATGTTATAGTCATGCTTTTGTCTTTGTTGACAAGTCCTCTCTTTTCCAACGTATCTATATTAGAATCTCCCATAATATTTGTAACTTCGTCCCAATCATATCCATTAAAAAATGAATAGATTTCCAGGAATGGATCTTTCACACTTGTAGGGAGACGATCATGGATAAAGAGGTACCCATCTATATGAACGTTCTAGTTCTTTTGGTCTTCCATCAATAGTTGAAAATCTTTTTGTTGACCGCCTCTTCATACCGTATGTATTTCACTAGGACACTCATAAACTTGGGAATTCCACCACAAATCTTTACTATTTGTTGGTGTTGATTAGAACTAAGTAGCTCTCTGTAATCCTTCTTCACATATCCTACTTCTTCCTTCAACAAATCCATTGCCTCTATATCTGGAAGGTATTTCATAGCATAAAATTTGACCTCGTCCATTGAACACCCTTTCCGCACTTCTTTGTCCCTTGTTGTGATGAGAATCTTGCATCTTTTACCCTTTTCCATATCCCTCGACAAAATATTTTCCAATGGATCTTGTCCCCAAACATTGCCAATATAAATTAAAGTTACTTCTTTCTCTAACATGTGACCGATTTCTCACCATCCATCTTCAATTGTACAAATGTTATCTATCATTGACTTATGTTCTTCTTCTTTGCTTCCCAACATCAAATTTTTTAATATACATTTTTGCAACTCTATTATATTTGGAGTTGAATTTATATCTTCAAACAATCTAACCATAGAATATTTATAGCCTTCAATATAAAATCATGCAAATAATGCATCAGCCAGGGTGGTTTTCCCCATTCCCACAAAGCCATGCACCATAACTGCTAGTGATTTTTTTGGGCTTTCCCACTCTAGATGTTCAATGAATTCTTCCAGTTGTTCTTCAATTCCAACTAAAACATAAATCATATCACAAAATCTTAAAAACCGTAACACAATACTAATATTATAATATTTCAAGGGAAAAATACCACGATTATCACAATATACCTGTGTACTCAAGATATGATCGCTCTCGTTCTTTAACTGACGGATGCACATTCACGCACTCAATGGGTCTTTCTTTAAGATATTTAACATGTTGGGCCAAAATACTCATTTCTTCTAAAAATGACAACCACTCATCTTGGTTTGCATAGACCGTTTCAAATCTCTCCAATATATTCGCCACAAGAAGAAGACCTGTGGCAGCCTAGTGTGCCTGCCCTAATCCTATTAGGAGACTCTTAACCACTTCCATTACTTCACCGAAATGTTGAGCTGAAATAATATCTTTCTAAAAACTAGGAAAGGGAAAAAAAATAGATAAAATATTAATTGCATTCCCATTTCAATATATTTACTCTAAAAATTAATGCTTCTTACTAATTATGCACATATTTTGAAGCGATCTAGATTGCTTGTTATTAATACTCAGATTTCGGGTTTAGTTGATTATAAGAAACTCATTGATGTTTAAAACGCACCAAACCCGAAGCAACATTTGTTGCGTCTGACGGGATCTCCTTTAGTGTCAAGAAAAATGCACTTCTTGGCCAATAGTGGTCATTCGACAGTTTTTTTTATGTGACAAATTTATCTAAAAATAAAATCAATATGGTGTATAAGGCATGTTAACAATATAACCGTTATTGTAAAAAAAAAAAAACAATAACTTCTAAATACAACTCACTTGTTCAGTTGGATTTGAAAAATGGAGTTCACATTACCTTTGAAAGAAATTACATGGGGTAGAAGAGACGAGTCTCTCTCAACAAATCAGATCAGTTGCGGAGATGAAATCTTCAGTTGTGGCAAACAAATAACAATTGGACAAAAATTTAAAAAACACAGAAATTTGACACACAACAAAACAGAGTAAAATAGAGAAACACAATTAAAACTTTGGCTTATAATTCTTAATGCATGAAAGACATTCAACTTAAAAAACACAGAAATTTGGCGCACAACAAAACATAGTAAAATAAAGTAAAATTGAGCAACAGAATTAAAACTTTGGCTTATAATTATTAATGGCTGTGACTACTTCACCAACTAAATAAAAATTCTTACGGTGATTTACACTTCACCAGGGGTTGCAAAGCAATAGACAGTAAAACCCAATAAATGTTTTTTTTCACGCGCCCACCAAATTTTGCTTCACATTTTTCTCCTCTTCACCTCACAAACTTTTCATGCTGCCACCCATGTTTTTCTCCTCTTCACCTCACAGACTTACCCTCCACTATGCAAATGGATTTTACATTCATATTTATCAAAACATACATTTTTGACACATTAATGCATGACTGAATAAAACCTTAAGACACAGGATGGGTGATTTTACAAAATAAATGATTTTCTGAACTTGTAGAGGTTGCGAACTACAAGTAAGAGTTGCAGAGTGAATGTTTTCCCATACGTATTTATCAACCCTTCATTAAATTTATATTTTCTCTTAAATTCTTTATGTGTGTTATGGAATGGTTTGATGTGTTTTGGAATGGTCAGTTTGTACTCTTACTCAGAACTTCCCTTCATTAAATTTCTATTTTCTCTTAAATTCTTTATGTGTGTTATGGAATGGTTTGATGTGTTTTGGAATGGTCAGTTTGTACTCTTGCTCAGAACTTCTGCCCTTTAGCCTGCAAACAACATCTGTAACCTGCAAAAAATCTACTTGGCAAGTATGGTTACGTTAGTAAACGCAGTGGTTGGGATTAATTTTCCAACACTCCTCCTTAATCACAACTGTCGCCATTGACAATTCCCAAACAGTCTATGAGATAAACAAAATTTTCACGTGTCAATGGCTTTGTGTGACGTGCAATGCTGCAACACAATTTCATCATTGTTAGTCAATTCTCTAATAAAATGATATTTAGCATCAATGTGCTTGGTCCTCTTGTGAAAAATAGAGTTCTATGATACTTGTTGGACCTCAGAATTACTCTCTCTCTTTGACAACTCTTCTCACGTCTTTCTCTTGTTTTTCCATAAAAGACAGATCCCCATCACTGATAAATGAGAGATTTTGTCTCAAGGAAGACATTAAATGATTGAAATGTTATCCTTTTATGTTTTTTCTATTTGAAATAAGTTTGTGCAAATTAGCTATGGAACATAGCCCATTCTGCAACTAACCGTGTGTTCCATAGCTACTTCCATGGTTAAATAGGTTACAGGTGTCAAACAAGGAAACCGGCCACATGGGCATCTCTGGAATTGTCTCGACATGGATCCTATCCTAGTCACCCAGCCCAGATCGACAAAAAAACCAGCTCAAGACCACAGTCAAAGGTGGAGTCAAACGAAGAAACCTGGGAGCAATAGGACTTTGTGTCCACTCTTCGTGGCTAATTAATAAATCCGATAGTTTTGTTGCAGCATTAACTCGAACTAGCCACCGGTGATAATAGTTTCATGCAACCATCTTGCTGACTTAAAGTCACCTATAGCTGATCAACCATTTACGCAGATCTGTTGTAATATGTGGAGACCACTTGTAGCTAAATTCTCTCAAAAGACAGTTAGGAATGTTTCTTTAAATATCAGTTGTACAGAATTGAGAAAGGGTTCAAATTTTTGTATGTATTAAGCTCAGACTTACAGCTCTATAATTTTGGAACTTATTTTCCTGTTAATAATATGAAGCTGTGTTTGATCAAGTGATCATTTGAAAGAGTATCTTCAGCTAGTTAGCAGCTCAACTCAGTCAGCTGCAGAGGGCCCTTGCACTGAAGGAGGTTTTTTTTTTTTTAGTTTCATTATTTACTTTTAGCGGTATTTGTAGTTTAGGTTGATTCCCTATAGTTTGTTTTCTTTCAATTTTGTTCAGTAACCTAATGCTAGAATTCAATGGTGGAGTCTTGTTTCTCCTATCTATTTCATAAATGAAACTTGTTTTGTTTTAACAGGGTAAGGTGGAAAAGTAACAAGGATGCATTGTTGATTAGTTTACTTACTATTTGTTTCCTCTGTTATTTATTTCCTAGTTCAGATTACCAATGCACTGTGTGAATAAATGTTTTTGGTCACCATTTCAAGCTAATATCCATCCTAAACTAAATGGTTAAACATTCACTTCACACGAGGATTGAAATCAATTAGTTACTCTCTGCATATTTGATTTAGTTCTCTGAACTATAAAGTACAGTAAGTTGCTTGTTTGCCATCTCAAGAAAGTTATCTTTCAAAATTGAAGGCTTGGACAATTAAAAGTGCTTTAGTCAGTTTCATTCTTTGTAATTATTTCAATTTGCCTCACAACTTCACCTTTTAATTTTTGACTTAGGATTAAATGACAAGGATAGATGCCCTATTTTTCCTTCCTTTAACTTAGATTTTGGTTAGTTTACCTTTAGGAAATTTAGACTCAGTTTCTCATAATTCAAACTGTACATTATTAGGAATCAAGGAAACCCCCAAAACAAAACAACATAAAAATACAACACAACGAAGTAAGAAGGGTTAACTAGCACATACAGTGCACTATACTTCATGAGCTTACAAGCCTCGGTTGATAATTTATGCAAAGAAATTTAGGAAACTAAATTGGCTAAACATTTTGGTGCCATTTTCAGGGAAGTGTAACTACGTAACTTTATCTCTTACATTCAAAATAAAATAAAATGATATGCATAGAGAAAGAGACACTAGGGGTAGATTTATAGCTAGAGGTAGGAGTTCAATTCCTACAACACCACCTACTCCACTGAGAACAAGAAAAGATACACCTCCCTCCCAAACTCATACTCATAGCCATAGAACTCCTAAAATTCCAGGGGCAAAAATCAAATCAAAAGAATCTCCTACTTCATCTACCAAGTCAGTCCTAGAGGAGAAAAATCTTGAATCTCCAACAGCAGGAGTAGCCTTTTTCACCTCCACAGGGGAGCACATTTTAGTTGAAGAATTAGGAATACCTGGTGAGGAAGAAGAAGTAGAACCTCTCTCCCATATCCCATTAATAGAAGAACCAGAGGAGGAGAAAGTAACCTTGCAGGTTGAACCCTCTACTGATCCTAAAGAAACTATAATGGCAGAAGAAGGAGAGGATGTAGAATTCACACTGTTTGGAGGAGAGAGTAGAGGAAGAGGTAGAGGAAATAATGGAGAAGGCAGAGGAAATAGGGAAATAGATAATTCTTTTGGATTCCTTATAGTGGATGAAGAAACAAATTGCACAATGAAAAATATCTCACCTTCTGTCCTCCCAAACTTCCATGGGTTAAAAACTGAGGATCCTAAAACATTCCTATTTGAGTTTTAAGTCTTGTGCAGAACCTATGATTATCTAGAAGATTCTCAGAAACTTAAGTTGTTCCCTTCAACACTGAAAGGAGCTGCTTTGAAGTGGTTCATGGGGTTAGTCACTTAGTCCATTAGAACATGGAATGACATGAAAAAAGTGTTTTTGGATAGGTATTTGGATTATTGCATGCCTACCAATCACGAAGATGAAGTGTTCGAAATGATGCAAAGAGAGGATGAAAATTTAGAGGATTTCATTGAGAGATTCAACTATAATTTGAAAACAGAAAAGATGGACAATTTAGATGAAGACACCTTAAAAGCTATTTTAGTAAAAGCCATTAAAGATGAGTGGATAGATATCCTTAACATGATGGGGAATGGAGATATCTCTCAACTCCCATTAAATGATATAGGAGAATTATGTGTTCATCTCTCAAGAGGGAAATCCAAAACTGGGAAAGGTCCAAGAGATCCTTCTCTTGTTATGGTAAATAAGTCTGCAACTGGATCAATGAGTAGGGCATAAATTGGTAATACGCTTGATGAATTCAAAACAAATATCCTAGGGAGCCTTAGTGAGAAAATAGACACCCTTAAGTTGCAAAACAAGCAGAAAACGGAGATTGATGCTTTAGCTATTTTCTGTCTAAAATGCAGAAAAAAACATGCTCTAAGAGAATTCCCTTTAGATGCAAAAATTATAGAAACTTGTATGATTTTCTTAGAGAATCATGAAACCAAGGGTTTTCCTTCGATTCCAGCTCTTAAGGCTGTTTTTCAAGAAGAAACAGTTCCAATTCGCAGAACCTCTTTGCTTTGTCTCTAGAAAACCTTGGCAGGGGCCACAAAATCAGGGATTTAACAATCAAATGTATCTTCAGCCCCCACCAAATTGGAATTATTGGCAGCAACCCTGGCCTCAACCTCAATCTCAATATCAACCTTGGCCTCAACCTCAATCTCAATCTCAATCGTGGGCACAAGGAGTACAAAATCCTTATGGGAGATTTTCTCAATATTATCAATATCCTCCATCATATCAGAATTATCCTCCCCCACACATTCCACAACAAAATCAACAGCCACAACTTCAAAATCAGAACCCTCAACTTTCATTACCATTTCCACAACAAAATCCACAACAAATTCCACAACAAAACCAAAGTCCTCAACTCTTACTGCCATTTCAGCAGAGACCAAATTAGCTACCTGCCCAACCATTACCAAACCCCAACAATAAAAATCCTCAGAATACTTACATGGTGGAAGGACAACAATTTCCAACTTATATGATCACTCCTCTAGATCTCAATGATGTTCAACTAAGATCTAGTAGGATATTAGAAAAGGAAAGACCTTCTGTAGTTATTCAGGAACAAGACAATTCTGAGGAAGATTCTCTACAACCCAATAAAAGTTTTGAGGGAACATCTCTCCAAAACCAAAATACTGAAAATGAAAAATAGAAAGAACTAGTGAACTCAACTCCTATCATTGAGCAGCCAGTATCTACTTCTGCACCTCCTTTTCCTGAAAGACTACAAGTTGATAGAGGAGTAGAAAAGCAGATCATGTTGCCCAATTATGATTTTCTAGATGAATTGAAAAATGTCTGTATCAAAATTCATTTGTTACAAGCCATTAAGGAGATTCCAATCCTAGCTAAAACAATAAAGGAGTTGAGCATAAATAAACTAGGAAGAAAAGCAAAAGAAACAAAAAGAATTCACCTGGTAGGAAAAATAGCAGATATAATGATGAGAAAAATTGCCATACAAAAATATGTAGATCCAGGAAGTCCAATTGTGAAAACACATATCAATGGAGGTGAAATTCCATATACATTGATTGATTTAGGGGACGCAATAAACATCATTAGCAAACAGACCATGGAACAACTCAAGCTTCCTAATCTTCTTTACACACCTACATTATTGCAATTAGCGGACAGATCTGTAATCAAACCAGATGGAGTGTTATAAGATATTTCAATATCCTTAGATTCTTGGGAATATCTTGTTGATTTTATGATCTTAACCCCCAAGAACAATCTAGGAGGGCATCCACTCATATTAGGAAGACCTTGGCTGACCACAACTGATGCTTCATTAGTTGTAGATCTGGTGATAAGTATATTTCTAATGGGAATTCAACAAAGAAATTCACTCTATATCCTCTAGCAAGAACAATAACAGAAATAGATGACAAAGAATGGATTGATGATGAAAATGACATTCAACCTCTCTTTACTATTTCAGATATAACTGAATATAGTCAAATCTTAAATACAATGGAAAATTTTGAATCATCTCTAGAATATGAGCATGATCAATTTCAAGAAAAATCAATATTGAATATTTGTCATCTAGGAAGATGTCTCTTTATTCTATGGAATAATTTGGTAGCTCTACAATTGAAATCTTTCCAGGGAGAACATTGAACATAAACAATAACTTGGAGAAATTACAACAGGAAAATATAATCAAGACATTACAACAACATTCTGCTGCATATTCATGGGAATATAATGACATAAAAGGAATTAGTCCTAAGACTTGTATACATCACATCTACATTGAGGAAAATTGTAGACCTATCAAACAACCTCAGAGAAGAATGAATCCAAATCTTAGAGAAATTGTGAAAGAAGCGCTGCAAAAAATGTTGAATGTAAACTTCATTTACCCAATTTCAAACAGCCAATGGGTTTCCCCTTTAGTAATTGTACCTAAAAAGAATGATAAATGGAGGGTGTGCATCGACTACCAAGAATTGAATAAAGCTACCCTTAAAAATCATTTTCCTTTGCCCTTTATAGATCAAGTGTTAGATACATTAGCAAGTAAGAAGTATTTCTCATTCTTGGATGGTTTTAGTGGTTATAATTAGATTCAGGTGGCACCCGAGGATCAAGATAAAACCACATTTACTTGTCCATGGGGAACTTATGCCTACCGAGTACTTCCTTTTGGGTTATGTAATGCACCTGCAACATTCCAAAGAGAAGTACCAGGAATTTTTTCTGATCTAATACATGATTGTGTAGAGGTATATATGGATGATTTTACAGTCTATGGGAATACATTTGAAGAAGCTTTGGAAAATTTGGAAAGAGTTCTTAAAAGATGTAAGGAAGCAAACCTTTCACTAAGCCATGAAACATGTTTTATGATGTTTACAGAAGGTATTTTTTTAGGTCATTACATTTTAGGAGATCGGATTAAAGTTGATAAATCTAAGGTTGAAGTCATCTCTAAATTATCAATTCCAAATTTCCAAAAGGATGTTTGAAGTTTTCTAGGATTCACAGGATACTATAGACGATTTATAGAAAATTTCACTAAAATAGTATCCCCACTCTTCAAATTACTCACCAAGGATTGTGAATTCAATTGAAATACTGACTGTCAATTAGCATTTGAGACTTTAAAAACAAAAATTTTTGAAGCACCCATCTTGAGAGGTCCAAATTGGAAACTACCTTTTCACATTTCAACAGATGCTTCAGATACAGCTCTGGGGGCTGTATTAGGACAAAAATACTTGATTCCCTATGCCATCTACTATACAAGTAAGAATTGACTCCCACTGAGTAAAACTATACTGTAACTGAAAAGGAATTTTTAGTTATTGTTCATGCAATCCAAAAATTCAGACATTATGTAACAGGCTATGAAACCTTTGTTCATACAAATCACTCTGCAATTAGATATTTAATGAATAAACCTATTACTAATGGCAGGGTTACAAGATGGCTTTTACTCTTGCAAGAATTCAATATTATTGTGCTAGATGGATCTGGAAAACAAAACATAGTTGCTGATTTCTTGTCCATAATTCAGAATATCAAAGATGTCACTCTGGTTGAAGATAAGTGTCCTGATGAATATCTTTTTGCAGTGACTACTCAAACTCCTTGGTTTTTAGATATTTCTAATTAATTAGTCACATGGAAATTGCCTTCACATTTGTTTCCTAGAGAAAAAAGAAAAATCATTCAGATAAGTGCAAGATACTCATGGATCACTAATGAATTTTATAAAATAGGCCCAGATCTTATGATTAGTAGATGTGTTAGGGAAGATGAAATGCCTAAGATTCTTAAAGCATGTCATGATGAGCCGTGTGGTGGACACTTTTTTGACAAGAGGACAGCCTATACAATCCTTTCTTTAGGACATTATTGGCCATCCATCTTCAAAGATGCCAAAGAATATGTCAGGAGGTGTGACAATTGCTAGAGGGTAGGGAAACCTGCTCCTTCAAATGAAATGCAACTACAAATTTAGGTACTCATTGAACCTTTTTAAAAATGGGCCTTAGATTTTGTTGGGCCAATTAATCCTTCATCTAAGAAAAAGAAGTATATATTGGTATGTACTGATTATGTCACTAAATGGGTAGAGGCCAAAGCATTACCTTTTGTTAATGAAAAATTTGTAGTTAATTTTCTTTTTGAGGACATCTTCACTCGTTTTGGTGTTCCAAGAGAAATTGTAACAGATCAGGGATCTCAATTTACATCTAAAATGGTGAAGTGTCTTGCGGAAAATTACAAGATCAAACATAGGAAATCTACTCCCTATCATCCACAAGCAAATGGTCAAGTTGAATCTACAAATAAGGTGATTGAAGGAATTCTCACTAAGACTGTGCATCTACATAGAAGAGATTGGGCATAAAGGCTTCCTGAAGCCTTATGGGCCTATAGAACTACATTGAGGAATACAACGGGACATATGCCCTGTTCCCTATAGAGTTTCAAATCAAAACCTTCAAGATGGTAGTCCAATTGGGATTGGATTTATCAGAGGCACAGAAACATAGATTGGAGCAACTCAATGAACTTGATGAAATCAGGCAAGATGCAGTCCAAAGAACCAGTATAGTCCAACAACAGAGGGCTAAATGGCATGATAAATATATTAAGGAGAAGAAATTTCAAGCAGGAGATTGGGCATTGTTGTTCGATTCAAAGTTCAAATATTTTCAAGGGAAGTTTCAAACTCATTGGCTTGGGCCATATGAAATTCAATAAATCTTTAACAATGGAGCGGTGAGAATAATAACAATAGACGGAAGCAAAATACCTCTTCTTGTGAATGGTCATTGGTTCAAGATATATCAAAAACCAGTTTCAAGAGGGGAGTTCATTAAGATTTTCCAGGATAACTCTGAAATGAAGCTAGAGATAAAATAGCACACAACAATATATTCTATTATCATGAATGAGGAAATTACACATATTTATACAATCAATAGTCTCAAGATAGGAATTCTATCTTAGACATACAGTAGTGTGGTTGAGAGATTCTCTCAACCACACACTAAACTAGGAGAAACTAAATTCCTATTATGTAGGAACAAACTCCTCAAATGGAGAATTACAACCATAGACAAGTAGGAATTAATTATTTCTAACTCCCCCCCTTAATGACTACTTGTCATGATAGTCAAATCCACCACCATCAGGCGAATTGCATGTACAGAACCTCCAAAACACAATCTGCCTCCCTCAGACAGATCCACAACTTCTCTGATCTGCCTCCTCTCGCAAATCGTCAAATGAAGATGAGGATTCCCGCGGATCCCCTTGAAGGTGAATTGGCGTGATCTTTCCGTAAAATTCTGCACCAGTCTGGTATTTTGGTGCGGTGGCGCTATTAATGGCCTAACAGACGCGCCAGTTGCGCATCCTGGCGTGACTGTCAGCGCGAAAAGCGCGCCAATCCCCTTCTACTCAAAAAATTAAAAATCATCTCAGTCCGAGCCAGGTGTTCTGCAGTCCACCTGCTCAATTGAGCACAAAGCTCTTGTGTACACCCAGCCACATAGGCACTCACAGCCACACGAAGAGAACACAATTTTCCCTTCAAGAACAGTAATTCAGGACTCCACGGTCCAATCCTCCACCGCATTTCAGTATCCAATTCTCCTAGCATCGCAACATAATGCCACTTCCCCTACTCACAATATCAAGGCTAGTCACTGTTTTCAAGCATACTGCCTCATGCTCGCTAACAATCTGCAACACGATCTCAATCATCCTCCAATCTCTGATGTAGCTCCAATTGATGTCGTTTTCATTGTCATGTGTTCACCATTCCCTGCAAATTTGCTTAGTGTTGGAATGACCAGTTCCAACACACTCAACATTGTGACAATAGTTGGTCATACTAATGTCACTTAAATAATAACATAAAATACCATTGCATGAAATACTTATTATGAAAATCAGTAGCATTTACTTCATGGCCAAATAGTAAAAGTAGAAACCAGGTCGCCCTTGTTGGAGGACAAACGGAGAGCAAAAAGATGGGCTGACACACCCCCAATCACCCAAAACTGCTCATTTCTCCACCAATCATCAATACCAACCCCACTCCATCGCATCTCCAAAACACCAGTTGTAATGATACACACAAAGACAACAATAAACCATAAACTAGAATAATTGCTAATCTTTGGAATTATAAATTTTCCAGTGAGAAAACATACAGCAGGCAAGGTACAATAAGCTAACAAGGATAAGGATGTCAATGGATACACAGTTGTGTTTATATAAGACAGTCTTTCCAGCCATTTCAACCCGCCTCCGTATCCATACCAAATGGGGCAATTCTTGCTCAGGAAAATTTCTACTGATCCAAGAGCCCAACGCAACACTTGATGGAGCCAATCTAAGAGATTAATTGGAGCAGATACCTGGAATGCTGGTCTTAAAGGGATACAGTAAATAGAATGCCAGTCAGCAGACAAGCGTATATCAGAGAATCAACCATGCCAAATCATGATGCAACAGATCTGTTGAACAAAAAAATTGCGGCCTGCAAACAAAAAACAGAGATCCGGCCTCCTCGGCCTCTCCTCGCGGCCTCCGGGCAAGTCTGGCCTCCTCCGATCTGCAAAAAATCTCACAAAATTCGGAAGTCGGACGCTGTGGTTCCATCTATCCCATCAATGCCAATTTTCAACAGATCAGGGCCAACGATAATATACATGCAATCTCCTAAGATCATCCACGCAGAAGCGCAGGATTTCATGAGTCTGGTCCAACCCCTGACTTGGAGGTCATCTTGTAGTGCCAAAACTGAAACCCAGACAGACGATCATGACTCCACGACAACAAGTCTCACCCGAATCAGCAGATGCACGCCTCCATGATCTCTTCACATTAATTTCTTTTTTTGCCCAACGAATTCTCCACAGGAAGAACTGACAGCAGCTCTGAAGGAGATTTTGGGCCCTCAACCTGTTGTAGAAGGGCAATCCGCTGGTTGGTCGCAGGCATGATAATAGCACAAAAAGGAAAAGTCGATGCTTTTAGACTGTTACTCATCTTAAAACCTTCACTGGCCCTGACATTGCCTCCCCATGAAACAAAATTCTGATTGATATATTCCACGACCACCTTAGAGCACAGCGTATCTTGACAGAACGTCGGCGTGTTCGGATGTTCCGAAGAATGCAAGTAAATGAACGATAACTTGAACTCTTCGCGAGAGGTCCTCAAAGCGTCCATAAAGCCAACTATCTGGAAAGCAGGATGGAAATTGCCATATTCCCTCTCGAACAGATTAATAAAAGCCAGAAGAACCTGCAGGATCTTCAGCAAGACCACCTCTTCTGATGTTGGGTCAGTTACTTCAAATCAAGAACTCGTCACAGCATCCACTATGGAATGCATTTCCTCATCAACATGGACTGTATTCAAATAAAAAACTTCCAGAGTTAAAAAGGTCGATTCACCAGGTTTTCTTCGCAGCCATACTTCCGCTGCGGGTCAGCGATCAACAACCCTCACCACACGAGAGATCAGCCAAGATTACTGGTCTCTCGGCATTTAAAAGAAAAAAAAATTGTGATGCCCCTAAATCAAAGCTCATGCAGTGAATCGAGTTGTTCGCCTCTCAACCAGCAGGTTACGCAGGAGCAAGGCACTTTACTCTGTCGACCTCCTCCGATTAACAACACGCCAGTCCAATCAGTGGCTGCCTCCATGATTTTTATGATGGCACCCACGTCGGCACCGAGGAACCAAAGTCCTGTTGCAACATTTGCACGTAGATCCGGCGATGCTCACACACCGCCACACAAACAGGTTGAATGCAACACACCCCCCTAGGGGATCTCCACCTCCAGGCTCAACGCAAGCACTCAGATTTAGGTGCAATATGGCAACCACTATCCACCAGGCAGCACCCAAACTTTGTCACACACGCGGTTCTCCTTATGCCATCGCTCGGCCCGCAACTTGCTCGGCCTCCCAAACTACACCACCAAACTACGCCACCAAAAGGCTTCACAAACGCAGAAATCATAGATCCGCCTGAATCCAAAACTAGAGTCTCTTAATGATGGACAAACTAAACACTAAAAAAAATACTCTTTTATTTCCTCAGCCCAGGAGGGGCCAAGCCCAAGAGGGGCCAGGCCCTCACAGGCTCTGATACCAAGATAAAATAGCACACAACAATATATTCTATTATCATGAATGAGGAAATTACACACATATTTATACAATCAATAGTCTCAAGATAGGAATTCTATCTTAGACGTACAGTAGTGTGGTTGAGAGATTCTCTCAACCACACACTAACCTAGGAGAAACTAAATTCCTATTATGTAGAAACAAACTCCTCAAATGGAGAATTACAACCATAGACAAGTAGGAATTAATTATTTCTAACTGCTAGTGAAGAAGAATCCTTCTTCTCCACTAACTTAGTCTTCATTTTTCCCAAGAAATGACTAATAAAAATAAAATTGTATAAGGTTGAAAACCAATCATTGATTGGCATACTTATACATAAAATACAAGGTGAAAACCAGAGATTTCTAACATCCTATATTTTCCATTTCCTTTCTGTAATAAGTAGCAACAAAAAACTACATTTATTTGCAGTATAGAGTCTACAATTTTATAGTCTCATTCCATATCATTCTGTTTTACAATTCCACTTCATCTCACTGTCATATTTCATTTACATTTTATTTTTACAGTTTTACTCCATTTCACCCTATTTTTCATTTTATCTTACATCTCATTCCATTTCACTGTCATAACTCTTTCCATTTTATTTTTACACCCATATTTCACTTTTCCTTATTTTCACATTCCGCAGTTGATTCCATTCTGTAGCTAATCTGATTCTGCAGCTACAACTTACTTATCAGCTTTGGAATAATTGTACAGTTTACAAATAAATTGAAGAATCAAGTTTTGGAGATCAACCATGCTCAAAGTACCTACAGATCAACACGAAAAGAATTATCAAGAAAAAGGTTAAGTTCTAAAGGTAAAATGCAAATTTATTTCAAACAGCAAGTCATAAACATAAGTCATGTATAATATGAATGATCATATGTCTCCTTAACAAGTCATCATTTGATTTGATTGCCACTTCATGATACCACATCTCCGCCACATTTTCCACATTCAATACCAAATGGTCTATAATGATTTCATCATACCACACCTCCGCTACATTCTCCATACCATGTACTTAAACGGTCTCTAATAACTCCGTCTGTTAACTGTCAAAACTACGATGTGACCAATGTATTCACGTCTCTTCAAACCCTCACCGTCTACTTATTCCACGCAAACTCATAGTTCTTTTTCACGATAACCGCAGACAGTCCATTTCATAGACCAAGAGATTAATTCTAAAGGTTAGAAAATTCTACAAAACAGAGACCATGGGACTCATTGTCAGGGCAAAGCTCGTAGGGGAAAATTTTATGGAAGGTTACCCACAACTCAAGGAGATGCTACAGAAGACTGGATGGCTCAAATTCATTGAAAAATTTGATGGATATCACAAGGAGATCACAAAATATTTTGCTATATCATTCGATGGTACAGAAGTAGAGATTAGAGACATTAAGTTTGCAGTAATAGAATCTTACATAGTAGAGGCTACAAAACTGCCAAGACTTGGTGAGAGATGGTTCAAAAAAAAAGAATTTCACAATGAATCATGGAAGGTAATCCTCAGGAACCCAGGTATGGATGTCACTGTGTTTAGAAGGTATGGTAAAGAAGGTATCATCAAAGGAAACAAAGTTCATAAATCTAGGAGAAGAAACCCCAGTACCATCTCCTAAAAATGTTCCATTTACATACAGCCCTCAAAACTCTCCTAAACAGTATTTTGAAGGCAGCCCCATCAGAGGATCCTCGGGCATAGACCTCGTGCAGCAACAAATTTATGATTACATAGAATCATTGGAAAAGAAAAGTGCCTCAATGGATCCAGGATCCTCAGCCAATCCAGAACAACCTGTCAATCCACAAGAACCTTTGACTGACTCTCTCAAACAGGAAATCTATGAGTTAGAGATATTGAACAGGCATATCAAGAAATAAAATGAAACCCTGAAGGAACAAAGCAAATTGGATAAAGCCATTCATGATAATACAATACTGCACCTAAGGCTATGGTACAAGAAGAATAGGAAGTTGAAGAGGAAGAATAAAAACTTGAACAAAACAGTCATCAACCTTAAATACAGACTTCTCATGAAGAAACCCAGGATGGCAATCACTTCAAAGAGGAGCAAGAGAAGAAAGTTAGATGTACTAGCAGAGGTATGTGAGCAAGTACAATAAGAAAGAAGAGTTCACAGTTTTGGAAAAATTGCATGGGGACATGCAATGATTTTGCAGTGGGGGTATGTTGGACCTCAGAATTACTCTCTCTTTGACAACTTTTCTCACTTCTTTCTCTTTTTTTTCCATAAAAGACAGATCCCCATCGCTGATAAAAGATAGATTTTGTCTCAAGGAAGACATTAAATGATTGACATGTTATACTTTTATGTTTTTGCATTTGAAATAAATTTTTGCAAATTAGCTACAGAACATAGCCCATTCTGCAGCTAACCGTGTGTTCCATAGCTACTTCCATGGTTGAACATGTTACAGGTGTCAAACGAGGAAATCGGCCACATGGGCATCTCTGGAATTGTCTTGACATGGATCCTATCCTAGTCACCCAGCCCAAATCGACAAAAAAGCCAGCTTAAGACCACAGTCAAAGGTGGATTCAAACGAAGAAACCCGGAACCAATAGGACTCTGTGTCCACTCTTCGTGGCTAATTAATAAATCCGACAGTTTTGCTGCAGCATTAACTCAAACCAGCCATCGGTGATAACAATTTCATACAACCATCTTGCTGACTTGAAGTCATTTGTAGCTGGTCAACCATTTATGCAAATCTGTTGTAATATGTGGAGACCACCTGTAGCTAAATTCTCTCAAAAGACAGTTAGGAATGTTTCTTTAAATATCAGTTGTAAAGAACTGAGAAAGGGTTTGAATTTTTTTATGTATTAAGCTTAGACTTACAGCTTTGTAATTTTGGAACTTATTTTCCTGTTAATAATATGAAGTCGTGTTTGACCAAGTGATCATTTGAAAGAGTATCTTCAGCTAGTTAGCAGCTCAACTCAGTCAGTTGCAGAGGGCCCCTGCACTGAAGGAGGTTTTTTTTTCTTTTGTTTACTGTTCAGTTTAGTTTCATTATTTACTTTTAGCAGTATTTGTAGTTTAGGTTGATTCCATGTAGTTTGTTTTATTTTAATTCTGTTCAGTAGCATAATGTTAGAATTCAATGGTGCAGTCTTGTTTCTCCTATCTATTTCATAAATGAAACTTGTTTTGTTTTAACAGGGTAAGGTGGAAAAGTAACAAGGATGCATTGTTGATTAGTTTACTTACTGTTTGTTTCCTCTGTTATTTATTTCCTAGTTCAGATTGCCAATGCACTATGTGAATAAATGTTTTTGGTCACCATTTCAAGTTGATATCCATCCTAAACTAAATGGTTAAACATTCACTTCACACGAGGATTGAAATCAATTAGTTACTCTTTGCATATTTTATTTAGTTCTTTGAACTATAAAGTAAAGTAAGTTGCTTGTTTTCCATCTCAAGAAAGTTATCTTTCAAAATTGAAGGATTGGACAACTAAAAGTGCTTTAGTTAGTTTCATTCTTTGTAATTATTTCAATTTGCCTCACAACTTCACCTTTTAATTTTGACTTAGGATTAAATGACAAGGATAGATGCTTTGTTTTTCCTTCCTTTAACTTAGATTTTGATTAGTTCACCTTTAGGAAATTTAGACTCAGTTTCTCATAATTCAGACTGTACATCATTAGGAATCAAGGAAACCCCCAAAAACAAAACAATATAAAAAACGAAGTAAGAAGGGTTAACTAACACATACAGTGCACTACACTTCATCAGCTTAAGATGCTCAGTTGATAATTTACGCAAAGCAATTTAGGAAACTAAATTGACTAAACAATACTACAATTGTGGAACTGTTGTCATAGAAAATAGTTGTTGTTCCCTCTTGGTCCTGGCATAGATCCCTCAACATCATTTTCCTCTAAACTGCTTGACATCTTGTTGTTGTTGCGGTGACATATTCATCTTCTGTTGTTGACAATGACATTATCGGTTGCTTCTTTGAGGCCCATGAAATGGCTCCATAATCCAAATGAAAAACATATCATGACTTGCTCTTTCTATCATTGACACTTCCTGCCCAGTCACTGTTAGTGTAACCAACCAACCTAAAATAATTTGTTGCAGTGTACAAAATACCATACTATTTTGTCCCATTGACATACCTTAGAATAATTTCGGTTGCTTGCCAATGTGTCTTCTTGGGTGTCTCCATGAACCTTGACACTAGAATTATTGCATACATTATATCCAGCCTATTTGCCGTCAAATACATCAAGTTGCTCATTGTGCTTTTGTATAATGTCGGATTGACATTGCTGCTGCAATATTCTTTGAACAAATTCAACCCCATGACAGTTGGAGTTGGTGCAGGATTATTTTTATGCATATTAAACCTCTCCAAAATGTTTGCTACATACCTTGCTTGAGAAATAAAAATTCCATTTTCTGTTTTCTTCACTTCTATTCCCAAAAAATACCTTAGCAACCCCAAGTCAGTCATTTCAAATTCACTTTTCATGACTTATTTGAAATCAACGTTGAAGAAATCATCACTCTCTGTAAAAGTCAAATCATCTACATATAAGACAACAATCAAAAGCTTACCATCACTCTCTTTGATGTAGAGAGTAGGCTCATTGTCACATTTGTTGAAGCCATTGTCCAACAAGTAAGCATCTATCCTGCTATACCATGCACGTGGTGCTTGCTTCAACCCATAAAGAGCTTTCCTCAACCTATACACCTTGTCTTCTTGGCCTTCTACCTCATAACCAGGTGGTTGCACAACATATACTTCCTCTTTCAGCACTCCATTCAAGAATGTTGATTTTACGTCCATTTGATACATTTTCCATTTATGTTGTGTGATAATCGACACCATTGTACGCACTGTCTCCATCCTTGTGACTGGAGAAAATGTCTCTGCATAATCTTTTCCATGCCGCTGCCAGTATCCTTTGACAACTAGCCTTGATTTATGCCTTTAAATCTTTTCTTCAACATTACTCTTGGTCTTATAGACCCACTTCACTCCAACGACTTCTTTTCCTTGCAAAAGGTCCACTAACTCCCATGTGTCATTATTTTCTATTGCTTCTATTTCTTCCTCCATTGCCGCAACCCATTTTTCTTCTTTTACTGCATCCTCCAAATGGATTGGGTCATCTACATGACAAAACAATTCAAAGAAGTAATTTAGACCAGCACTACTTTCAACTTCATCTTGCTCATAAATTTCATTTAAATTTCTGAATTTTGGTCTTCTTATGCTTGTGGAAGATGGACTTGACATGTCACTTGGTGTTGTGCTTTGTTGTGTGCTTGGAGAAACACTTGCTTGACTGCGCGACGATGTCTTATTATTTGTTGATGGTGATACTTGTTGCCTGCTTTGTTGTGCTTGAATAGGAGTAGAGGGAGTCATTGTTGAGGAATTGATTGCTATTTTCAATTCCTCTTTCTCCTCATGTGGTATACATGCTTTCACATTGATTTTATTCTTTGAACTTCCATCCCATGCTTCCTCTTCTATGAACTACACATCTCTGTTGATTATGACCTTCTTGGTTGACGGATTAAAGAGCTTGTATGCCTTGGATTCATCACTATATCTAACAAATATGCATTTCTCACCCTTGTTGTCCAACTTCTTCCTTAAATCATCCAGGACATGTGCATAAGTGACACATCCAAACACTCTAATGTGACTGACACCATGCTTTCTTTCACTCCATGCCTCTTCAGGAACCATATTCTTGACATTTTTGGTTGGACACCTATTAATGATATATGTTGCACAAGTGACAACTTCAGCCCAATAATCATTTGGAAAATGATTTTCCTTCAACATACTCCTTTCCATTTCCGTAATAGTCTTATTCTTCCTTTCCATGATACCATTTTTCAGAGGTGTATACCTTGTTGTAGACTGCTTGAGAATTCTGTGCTCCCTACAAAAACGTAGGAAATTTTTTTAGATGTATTCACCACCTCTGTCAGTCCTCAAGACTTTGATGTAGTGTCCACATTGACTTTCAACAAGAGCTTTGTATTGGAGGAAGTGCTTAAACACTTCACTTTTCTACTTTAGGAAGTAGAACCACATCTTCCTTGTATAATCATCTACGAAATTCAAGAAATAGTAGTTGCCCCCAATTGATGGTGTCTACATTGTTCCACATAAATCTGAATGGACAATCTCCAAGGGTGCCTTAGCCCTTGTTGACTTTCTTGCTGGAAATGTATTTCTATGTTGTTATCCCAAGATGCATCCTTCACATAGTCTATCTAGTTTTTCTACGAGTGGAAATCCCTTCACCATGCCTTTGCTATGCAACAATTTCAAACCTCCAAAGTTGAGATGACCAAATCTCAAGTGCCATAACCAATTCTCATCTTTGACCTCTGCTTGAAAGTTTACTTTTGTTACAGTTGCAACTTTTCTTTCATCCTCTTGTGAGTTCATTCACAATTGTGCTTGGACACCTTCTTCCTTCAAATATGATTTTATCTTTAGGAGAAACATTCTATTGCTTGTCATATGAACTTTTGCAATCAACTATCTGCTTGAAGGCTTATCCAAAATTGTGGACTCATAATTTTTGAAAAAGACATTGTAGCCCTTTTGCATGAGTTGTCCAATGCTTATGAGGTTATGCTTCAAACCAGGGGCAAAATAAACATCTGAAACATACTTCTTCTCCTCCTTCTTTGTTAGAATATTGACTCTTCCTTTTCCTATGATAAAGACTTTGATATCAATCCCTAATGTCACTTTAGATTTCACGCTTTCATCTAAATTGGAAAACATTTCTATGTTTCGTGTCATGTGGTTGTTGCACCCTAAATCTAGAAACCATACATCACTTTGTTTTTATTATGCTACATTACAAGCTAAAAACATGCTATCTTGGTTCTGATTTTCCTTTGTGAAATTTGCACTTGGTTTGTTACTTATGTCATATTGCTTCTTTCTACATTCATTTGCATAATGACCATACTTCTTACAGTAATGACATTGAACTTGAGATTTATCATACCTCTGACCTTGTGCTTGATTTTGGCTTGGGCCTTGACTTGAATTTTGATTGTTGCCCCTTCCACTTGAGCTTGAAGGGTTGCCTCTTCCACCTCTGTGTGGGCTTCTTCCTCTTCCTCTAGCATTTGATCTTCCTCTACCTCTACCTTGACCAAATGAAACTTGTGTCTTGAAGGCATGCTCCAATGAGGAGTTTGTTTCTCTATTCAGTCTATGTTCATGAGAAATCAATGATGCATGAAGCTCATCCACTAAAAATTGTGAGAGATCCTTTGTCTCTTCTATGGCCACAACAATAGCATCAAACCTTGCTGGCAGACTTCTCAAAACTTTCTCAACTATTCTTCTTTCCTTAAGTGTCTCACCATGAGACTTGATTTGAGTAACAAATCCAATTATATTTGTAATAATGAGTCTACATTCTCAGAATATTTCATACAAATTGTCTCAAAATCTCCCCTTAGCATTTGTAGCTTTGTTGTCTTCACTTTTGGCATGCCTTGGTAGGTTGTCTGGAGGGTGTCCCATGCTTGTTTGGATTTTTTTGCTATTGCAATCCTAAGGAAAATACTTTCATGAACTGCTTGAAAGATGTAGAAGAGGGTTTTTGCATCCTTCTTCCTATTGTCCCTCAACAAATCTCTTTCTGATTGTGTCAAATAATTATATGTTGTTGCATCCGCTGGTTCTTGGAACCCATTCTCCATCAATTCCCAAATATTTTGGGAAGAAAATAGAGTCTTCATTGTAATAACCCAATAATCATAATTTTTCCTATTAAACTGAGGCATCTTAGGATTAGTCAAGCTTGTGCTTGATGCTACCATTTTGACTGTAAAGAAAACTCTCTCTGTTGTTAAATACGCCAAAAAAAAAAATGTCCTCAAAACAATTTTTAACTGCCAAAAAAACAATTGTTTTTACACTGACAGAGTTTAACTTGCTCTCATACCACATGAAAGAAATTACATGGGGGCAGAGGAGAAGAGTCTCCATCAACAAATCAGTTGCAGAGATCAAATCTTCACTTGCGGGAAACAAGTCACAATTGGACAGAAGCTTAAAAAACGCAGGAAACAAATCACAATTGGAAAGAAGCTTTAAAAACACAAAAATACAAATCACAATTGGACAGAATCTTAAAAAAAGCTCGAAACAAATCACAATGGGATAGAAGCTAAATCACAATTGGATAGAAGCTTAAAAAACACAGCAACGCACAACAAAACAGAGTAAAACCGAGTAAAATGGAACAACACAATAAAAACATTGGCTTAGAATTCTTAATGCATGAAATACATTTACATAGAGGCTACGGCTCCTTTACCAAGTAAATAAAAAGTTTGACGGATATTTACACTTCACCAGAGTTGTAGAGTAACAGACAATAAAACCAGTAACTAAAGTTGCAGAGTACCAAACAGTAAAACCAGTAACTGTTGTTTTCACGTGCCCTCCAAAATTTGCTCCACGATTTTCTCCTCGTCACCTCATAGAGTTACCCTCGACTATGCAAATGAATTTTCATTCATATTTATATATATATTTGACACATTAATGCACTACTGAAGAAAATATTAAGACACAAGATGGGCGTTTGTACAAAATAAATGATTTTTCTGAACTTGCAGAGGTTGCAGACTGCAAGTAAGAGTTGGTTTCATGTATTGAGAAATGGTCAGTTTGTACTCCAGCTCAAAACTTATGTCCTTCAGCCTACAAACAACATCAGCAACCTGCAAAAAATATATTAGCAAGTATGGTTACTTTCAGTTTAATAAAAATCTGGCAAAAAATCTACTTGGCAAGTATGGTTACTGTCAGTTTAATAAACGCGGTGGTCGAGATTAATTTTCCAACAACCTTAATGATTTTGAAAAGCTCAGATATATCATGGATGAGGGCATCGAGATTGATGTTGTCATTTTCTGCATCAATTGCAACATGATCTTCGATCTTCTTAGTATGTTCAGGCATCGTTGAAGTGCTGGAAGAGGGATCACTACTTGTTGGAGCCTCATGGGGTCAGGGTTCACTCTATGTTGGATTGCATAAGAAGGAGAAACATCATGAAAAGTGGGCAGGAAGGGGGGTTTAGGGATCTGGCCACCTTAGATCGGGGGATTATTCTCTAACAACTATTGGAGGAGCATTATTATCAACAGGAGGTTGTGCAGAAGAAGAAGATAGGCCTAAAAAATGGGAAACAAACTGCAGGAGCAACAACAACACCTGTTAGTCATTGTCACTAAGGATGTCTATGCTGGAAGTTCACTATGAATATGGAAGAAGAGGAAATTTAGAGATTGACACTATGGGTGATCACTCACTCCATGCTTGGTATATAGATATGTGTTGTTCGTTGTATATTTTTATTATCTGCTACTTGATCAACAATTTTTATCCGTTTCCTATAATTTAACTTTAGAAATAGATTATATCTTTTTCAATTTTATGTGTATATTTTTTTAAATGTGATTACCTGAAGGTATTGTTCTAGCCTTCATATAACTCCATATTGTTAAATTTCGATTATAGAATTAATTATGCTACTTATTATGAACACTTGCACTATAATATGTCAAGTTTGCAGGCATCACGTTCTATGCGTGTCATTTGCAGACAATACAAATACGAAGAGAGTTAGTCAGAGATGACAACTTCTCGTCTGATCTCTTGCTAAACGTGGTTTAACTCTCGCGGCTACCCCCTCTTGGACTAATCATGGTGGTTGTGTAAGCTGAAATGGTAAGACCAACAATTGTGCTCATTCTGATGAAGGTTATCCACCACAAGCCTTATTTACCATGTTATTAAGCTATAAATGTGCAGGGTAGTATATGCTCACTATTGGATCAAAACTAGTACATTATTCATTCGTGGCATATATTGCCCCTGTCAGGCCAGGAGGTAACTCCTCAAAATGAGATTATATTATTCATTTAGGTTGTTCATTATTATATACATGAGGGAGTGACTGTTGAGTTTCATCTCCCGATGACACTCCATTTTCTCTATTATTTATTTACACTATTTACAGTTGTTCACCCTATCCCTATGGTTAGGTGTCAACGTTCCCCCCTTTAATATGAAGGGATGTTGGTGAGTCCAAGAATCATTTTTAATCTTTCAAGCTTTTCTCTTCCAAGCGCTTGGGTGCAAATGTCTGCAATCTGCTCATTAGTGGAACAATGTGTAGAAATTCTACAAATTCTCTACAAATCTCACTCTAAGACCATGTAGAAAATCTGTGTGCAGATTAACCCAATAATGAAATATAACCAAAGCAAAATACTATAACCTACTTCTACTATCAATTTGTGGAAGCTTAAAGAGCGAGCAATAGCGAGCTGAACACATATAACTAGAATAAGAAGAATCAATGCACAATACACATGAAAATACTTTGGGGAAAGCCTCAACTAAAAACCCCACTATCTGTATTATCATACAAGGTGGAAATACATCAGAATTATACAAAGTCTTAGCTCTTACAGCTAGCTAGCTCTCAGTACAATCCTCTTAGATGCTCACAGGAAATTGAAGCTTCTCACAAGCCTTCTCCTTTGCCCTCCAAGCTCCTATTTCCTTGCGTTGTTTCTCCTGGGTGATCCTCCTGTTACCAAGTGGAAAACTCTCAACCAAGTGGAACACTGATCTCTCACACTGATCTCACACCCTGTATGAACTGCGCAATCCTCAAGGAACCTTACCTTGACTGCATGCATGAGTTTCCTTTATAGGAAAACACATGCAACTGATAATACATTGTCCTTGACATTTAGCTCAACTGGGTCTTTCTCAGAATAGACATGCATGAGTTTTTGATGAGGGAATCTTCAGTTATCTGGAGTACACTAGTTGAGTGCATGCATGCATCAACTGACTGATAACTCACAATTAGGTCCTCAAACAATTTGGAACTAATTTAACTGGACTTAACTTAGTAAACTGAGCTAACTAATTACAACTCAAATATAACTCAATCTTATCCCCTTAATTAGGGGATAATCTCCTTAATTTAAGGGATAATTGTTGCATGACTTCAAAAAGACTTCTACCTTGAATTTCTCCAACTAATTAATCCATAATGAATTAATTAATTATTTCCAAGCAGTTGATAAGACTAAATTCGATTTTAATTCACAATTTTAATTCAAGGACAAAATAAAATTGGAATATATTGGATTCTATTTTTACCATTTCTTGTTGCTATTTTCAACATAATGGCGAAGATGGATTATTTTAACCTCAACATGATGTCAAATCAGGTGATATTTTGTATTGTTGTGCTTTGTTCGATCATGGATCTTTGGGTTCTTGGCAACTTTATTGCCGAGTTATTGTCAATCATGAGTGGAGTTGAATTTACTTATTTTACCTGCAAATCTTCCAGAATTTTCTTGAGCCACACAATTTCTTTTGTTGCCTCAACTGCTGCCACATATTCTACCTCTGTTGTGGAATCTGCTGGAATTGATTGTTTGCATGCTCTCTAGGAGATAGTTCCTGATCCAAGACTCATAGCATAACCCGAAGTAGATACCCAAGTTTCTTTGTCTCCATCGAAGTCTGAATTAGACTATCCAGTCAAGATGAAGTTTCCCACCTGTGTATACTTGAGTCCAAAGTATTGAGTTTCCTTCAAGTACTTTAGAACTCTTTTTGCAACAGAAAAATGTCCCTCACAAGGCTTTTGCATAAACCTGGAGAGGATTCCAATAGCAAACGAAATGTCTGGTCTAGTAGTAATCTGGTAGTTGAGACTTCCTACAAGCTATCTATACTTTGTTGCATCCTCAAATTCTTTTCCTTCAATGGATGTGAGCTTTAAGTTTTGTTCCATTGGAGTAGTCAAAAGATTGTATTCATCCATGCCAAACCTGTTCAACAAATCTCCAATGTACTTCTTTTGAGAAAGGAATATGGACCTCGGATGTTGAGTTACTTCAATACCAAGATAGTAATGAACATAGACCAAATCAGTGATTTCAAAACCTTTCCTCAATTCCTTATTTATGGATGCAATGTATCTCTCATTGTTCCCTGTCATCAAAATATCATCTAAATATACCACAAGATATACAACTGTTTTGCCAACTTTCTTGACAAACAAAGTTGCATCATCAAGATCATAATGTTTGAAATTGAGTTTCAAAAGATCCTCAATTAGTTTTTCATACCAGGCTCGCAGTGCTTGTTTGAGGCCATACAAGGATTTCATACTTTATGTTCATATCCTTTCACAGAAAATCCTTCAGGTTGGGACATTAAAACATCTCTTTTAGATATCCATTCAAGAAAGCAGTTTTTACATCCATTTGATGGAATTTCCAACCGTTCTGAGGTTCTAGGGCAAAGAGTGTCCGGATGGTAGTCCATTTTGTTGTGGGTTAAAAAGTCTCCTCATAATCTACCCCTTCCTTCTGTGCAAAACCTTTTGCCACAAGGTTGGATTTGTGCTTGTCAAGTGAGTCGTCATCTCTATACTTGTTCTTGTAGACCTACTTGCAGCCAATTGGTTTAGTTCCCAATGGAGGATCAACCAGATTCCAAGTGCCATTCTTTATCAAGGCATCATACTCCTTTTGCATCGCTTCTTTCCATTCATCATGAGAAGCATCTTATTTGAAGGAAGTTGGTTCAAAATATATAGACAAATTCAAAATCATAACAAACATCCAAATCAACAGGTGAATCGGAGTCATCTACATCACCTCCATTTTGTTGGGTTGAATTTCTAGTTCCTGTCTTTCCAACCTCATTAGGATGAACACTTTCGAGTGTCTTTGTCAACCACTTTGGGGGACCTTTCTAAGATGGTCCAGACTGCTTAGTTGATTGAGTTGGGACTGAATCAATATTGAGTCTCCCAATTCTATCAATCATATCACTCAAAGTATCATCAGTTGTTGGAGTTTCATGCAGGGGAGAGAGTGCTTCAGAAGAAGATTTCATAGGTTGATCTAGTATAGGAATCCCCTCTTCAAGATGTGGAATCTGATTATCAAATTCTTGAAATGATTTTGCATTTACAAATCTATCCAAGTGATCAATTTGCCACTCACAACATTGTCAGCTTTGGATGATTCAAGAAAGATTACATCTCTAGATAAAACAAACATTTTATTGACTTCATCATAGAGACGGTATGCTTTGGAGGTGTTTGAATACCCCAGGAAGATACACTTATGACTTCTTGCACCAAGTCTGTTTCTATGTACCTTTGGTATCAAGGCATAACATGTGGAACCAATGACCCTGAGATGCTTTACCGAAGGAATGTGTCCATACCACATTTCATAAGGAGTCTTGTTTCTAATAGCATTAGATGGACATCTATTACTTACATATACAACACATAGAACTGCATCAACGCAAGACGTCAATTTTACGTTTTTGAAAAACATTATGGAGCGCACCATATTTAAGATTGTCCTATTCATTCTTTCAGCTACTCTATTATGTTGGGGATTATAAGGCACAATTGTTTGATGTTTGAAGTGTATTCTTTTCCATTATCAGTGCGAATAGAGCCAATATGAGATTGTGCATCATTTTCAATCCATGTATGAAAGTTCTTAAATGTTTGAAAAGCATCAGATTTATTCTTCAATAAATAAACCCAACATATTCTGGTGTAGTCATCAATAAATGTCATCATATTTGTATTTCTATTTGCAGAAGGAACATGCATTGAACCACATAAATCTGAATGAATGAATTCAAGTTTTCTATGTGCTCCCGAATGTGAATCATGAAAATATTGTTTGCTATGTTTTCCTAGAATGCAGGCATCACATTGCCTAAGTTTCATAGGAATTGTAGGCAAACCAGTAACACCATTTTTCTTCAACAAGAGAAGGCTATCATAGTTCAAATGTCCAAATCTAGCATTCCATAATAAACTTGATGGAAATGTACCTTCATCATAATAATAATTGTATGAGAAATTTTGTGCATGAGCATAGGTACCCTGCAGCTTGAGAAGCCTTTCTTTTTCTATCCCCGTCGTGACAAGTGAGTGGTCTGATGCTTTTCTCACCTCAACCTTGCCATCAAACATGTGAATGGAGTGTCCTTGCTAGCAGATGTGGACCAAGGACAAGAAGTTTATCCTAAGTTGTGGGAGATATAAAACATGAGGTAGAAGAAAGTCTAGAAGAACAGGCAATTTAAGCCTGATTGTGCCAAGCCCTGATGACTTGAGTTTTGATTTGTCTGCAAAGTATACTTCTCCATCAACATTGTCAGTAAATTCTTCAAAAAAATCTCTTCTAAACGTCATGTGGCAAGTTGCTCCTGAATCAAGAAACCAATCATTTTTCCAAGAAGTAAGTGAAGCATTAAATAAGTCTTCATTTACTCCAATATTACAGTGTGCCACAACATAGTGAACGGATTCAAGTTATTTACCTTTCTCTTTGCCATTAGTTTTACCTTTGGGTTGGTTTCTTTCCTGATCAATTCTATCCCAAGGTAACTTACATGTGGATTCATCATGTGATCCATCTCTTTTACAATGTATGCAATGTAAATCTGACTTTTCTCCTTGAGAGTGTCCACCCCCCCTACCTCTGAAATTTCTTCTTCCTCTTCCTTTTCGACCACCTCTTCCTCTGGAAGAATCTCGAGTAAGATTATTCTCTCTATGTGTAAGACACATAGCCTCTTCAGAAGACTGAGGAGTTGTCTTCTTCCCAAAAGCTTTCCCTCTTTCAACAAATTTTTTGACAAGGGATTCAAAGGTAATATCTTTGAGGTTTTCATTTGCTTACAATGAGTCAAGATAATTTGAGTAAGTGGGATGAAGTGCCTTGACAAAAGCTATCATAGGAATGTCCAATTCAACATTAGTGACTTTGATATCATGCATAATAGATGTTACCTCTGATGCAAGAACAAGAGGATCATCATTTTGTAATTCAAGGCTAAACAATTTAATCATGAGTTGAACAACTTCAAGTGCAGAGTGTGAGTCATAGAGTTCCTTCAGTTTTTGTAAGGCTTCGAAAGAATTTGAAAATGGCGAAATATGGTGACTCACCTCTTCATTTATTGATGTTGCAATCAATGCATAAGCCCTATTGTTCTTATTTTCCCAAATGGCGAATTCCTTATCCGAGGTAGGCTGTTCTGGTTCTTTGTCTCCTTCTCCAACACACACTCCTTTCCACAGCTCATTAAAAATGAGAGTGTGTTTGATTTTCTGAGACCACTCAGGATAATTTTCCTTCCCATTGAGGACCACTCCCACAATAGATATTAATGAATGCATTTTAAAAATCTGTGTACTGTAAAAAATATACTTCTGCTGGAAAGAAAAATGCAGTTCTGGTGAAAAAAAATGCAATCTGATATTTATAGCAGAGGTATCTTCCATGGTTTGGATACCCATATTATTCAACATCACAACACAGTAAAGTGTAAGAGGAGGAGGTGAGAGCTGGCTGCATATTAGAGCAAGGAGCAACGTATATTGGGAGAAAAAAAGGCTGAACATTTGTGTATTTATATGACTGCACCTCTTACCAAATGCCAAACAGTGTGATTGCAAGACTTGTTCAATGGGAAGGAGCTGTGCAAGAGCATCAATCCTGACGAAGCGGTGGCTTACGGTGCCACGGTGCAGGCTGCTATCCTCACCAGAGAAGGCAACTAGAAGGTTCAGGACTTGCTTCTGCTCGACGTCACGCCGCTCAGCCTCGGAATCAAAACCGTCATAACGCCTCCTGAGAAACACCACAATCCTGACGAAGAAAGAGCATATATTCTCCACCTATGCAGATAACCAGCTAGAGTGTTGATCCAAGTGTACGAGGGGGAGCGCGCACAGACAAAAGACAACAATCTGCTAGGAAAATTCAAGCTCATTCAATGCATAGTATTTGATCTGCATAATTTTCGGTCAATTCTGAAACCACGGGGTTCACTTCACAAGAAATGTGCGACTGGAGGGAAGACAACCTTCAATGACGAAACTGTCGAGTAACAAGACCATGAGAAGGGTGCGTTTGAGAGGAGGTGAAGATTTTGGAGGTCTCTGCGAGCAGGCGAGCATGCATGTACAAAGGGAAGGCGGAGGGCCAAGCCAAGTATAGCCAACGTTGGAATGGTATGCGCAGTGGGAGGAGGCAGACTGCAGTGACAGGAATGTCAGAGTGCACTCATAATAATACAACGTCCAATTAATTCAACGCAGAGAAGTAATCTAGCCAGAGGATAGATAGAATAATGGCAGATATGATAGACTGGGAGTTACAAGGCAAAGAGGGAAGCCAAAGAATGGCGATGGCTCTAATACCATGTCAGGGCAGGGGGTAACTCCTCAAAATGAGATTACATTATTCATTTAGGTTGTTCATTGTTATATACATGAGGGAATGACTGTTGAGTTTCATCTCCCGATGACTCTCCATTTCCTCTATTATTTATTTCCACTATTTACAGTTGTCCACCCAATCCATATGATTAGGTGTCAACAGTCCTAGACATTTATAGCTCGATAACATAGTAAATAAAACTTGTCATTGTCCATAGGTTTAAAAAAAAAAAAAAAAAGGGATAAAAGATCATAGTGTAATTATGATTAAATCATTATTTGTTTAATTAAAATTAATATTAAATTATGATTTAATAAATTTGATGAGTAATACACTAATACCTTGTTTTATTGGCTTTTAACGGATTTTTTTAATAAATACTCAAAACATTTCTAATTTTTATAATTAAATTATTATTGATTTAATTGAATAGAATATTGCATTATACTTTAACAAGTTTTATTAATAATACTCCATTCTTATTAACATCTAATTCTAACTTGTGTAATTATGAAATTGAATTTTACTTTGGTTTTTTGAATTAGTCAATATATTTTATTAATTTATTTATTTTAGTTATATATATATATGATTTTATTTATTCCTGATTTTTATTTTCATATATTTTTTTAATTATTTATTAAATTTTTTTTTTTTTTAATTTTAATTTATTGGTTTTTTTCTCCTATTATATTTTGGGTTTGATTTTTATTTTCATATTTTTTTATTTTTCTTTAATTTATTTATTAAAAAATTCATTTTTTCATTTTTTTGAGAAGAAGAAAAAAGTTGTATATTCATTCATGAGTTAAAATTTACATCTTTTTCGTATCTGTAAATCCAATATAACAGCAGTATTTTTATTTGAGCATGTAGTGAGTCCTTTATACAACAAAGTCCTAATCCAATCCAATATATAATAGTCGATTATATTGGAGCATAGGTTATACCATATCATATTGACCATATGTGGTTCTATATTAGGCCAGTTCATTGTGCTTAGAAAATCAAAAGAATGTCACAAAAAAGAAGTGAAGTATGTTCTATGCAATAATACAAAAAAAAGAGAGAGCGGGTTTGAGGGTCATCCTGGAATTTGCATAATCCCAGCCTCATGCCAAGTTTCACCCATTTTGATCTCCACATGAAGTCCATCCATCTCATTTCTGATGCCTAGCTTGGATAGTCGATCCGCTTCCATGTTGAAGTCTCTGCAAATGTGTTGTATGGAGGATTGTAGTAGAGGGCTCCAGAGCGTCTTAATCTGATGTAGCCAGCCTTGTATAGAGGATTTATAGATTGTAGCTTTGTCTCCAACATAATCAATAATGACCTTTGAGTCGCTATAGATGTGCACAGTTTGTATATCCAGGAAATGTATAAACCACAGTAATCCCCATAAAGCCATAGCTTCAGCCTTTGTGTTGGTGCCCTTTCCCGCCCCCCAGTGAACATAATATGACAGCTCTGGTTCAATGTGTAATATGAAGCCACAACCACATATGTGGTTTTGTGATGCACCATAAAAGAAACCCGCCAGGTAGTTGATCGCAGGGCCTGTGTTGTTCCGAGGAGTCTTTTGTGTGGAGTCCTCTTGTAATGCAACCGATATCTTTTTTTTAATTCTTTCCAGCACCTGAGCTCCCTGTTCTCTGTGACCCTTGAAGATGATATTATTCCTCCATTTCCAGATTTCGCAAATGAAAATGGATGGAATGAGATGTCGTGTACAGTGTTGGGTACTCCAACATTTCTGTCAGTCCGCAATGCTAATGAACTGTGGGATAGATAAACCAAATTTGGTACCCAGATTTTTCCATAGAATCGGAACCTCGAGACATTTTATGAATAGGTGTACATTCTCCTCTGTTGCCCGCATGCAAATTACACAATAGCTAGGTCCAATCTAGTTTCTCTTCTTGAGATTTTCCCAAGTTAGATTCTTGTTCGTCCAGACCAGCCAGAGGAAAATGGTGTTTTTTGTGGGAATGTGTGGGTTCTGTTAGTGTCAGTCTTTCCAACCTTCCTCCAGTGATCAAATATGCTCTTACAAAGTGATCTCAGAGTGTCAAGGTCAAATTTTGTCATTTCAAAGAGTTTTCAAGCAAAATTTGGTCATTAGGCATTAGGTCTAGGGTTTGCTTTCACACTTTTCAAAGTTGTCCAAATGTTAGTCCATGTCATCATTCAGCTGAGCCTATCATCATTCATAGGGTTGCTATCATCATATTAGGTTCCATTGGGTCATGTTACACCTTATTCATGCTTCAGTTGTGCCTAGGCAAGGTTATTTCCCTCTCCTAGGGTTTTGAAGGAAATTTCTCTTGGATGGTCAAATCACCAGCAAAACTTGTTTTCTGATGTTCATACACCTTTCCCTATCCTTAAGGTACCTTATCAAACACTTCCCATCCCTTAGATCCGCCAAATTCCTCATTTTTGCACAAACCCTAGTTTCTAGCTACAACCTGGCAATTTTCTAGGTTTGGCCTGTGTTTTGCCCTTTTCGACCCCTTCCCCTCACTCAATCTCTGATATTCCACTTTCCCCTGCTTCCTAACATCCCTCTCCACTCCCAAAAATTTCCCCAAGAATTTAGAAGCCCCCTATCCCCTTCATTTCACTCCATTTCGACAAAAATCCCTTGTTTCACACATCATGACAAGTTGCACTCAAATGATGTTTCAGAGCAATAAAAGATGAAGTTTTGACAACTGAGAGAGGTTTTTGTCCATACGATGCCAAAGAAGAAAAACCTCCTTCACTTTTTGCACAGGTGTCATGGTTTTAGAGAAATGCCAAAATTACAGTCGCTGGATCCAAGGAGTTTGGCCAAGGCACAAAAACGGAAAAAGAAGACCAATCCCCTCCGTATCTTGGCTGAGGCTTCACTCAAAGATCATGACACTCAATATCCTAGCCACAGCTCAAATCCCAAAAAAACTTGAGAATTTTAGGTAATTTTGGCAATTTTTGGAAATTTACAGGTTTTGGCTCCTCAACGGGTCTCACCCCCGGTGAGACCCTTTGTCATGGCAACTCCTTTTCACAAAAACTCAGCATTTCCCAATTCTTTATGCAAAGTTACATATGCCCATGGATGGACTTGAGTTTTTATGGGGTTTTGGGCCTCCAGAAGGTCAAAATACATGCAAAATTTGACTTTCTGCCCCTTTTTTGAGTTGCAGAAAGCGGTCTTGGGAGAATTGAGTTTTGACAGGTAAAATGACCTCAAAATTCAAAAATTCCAGTTGGGTTGGAAATTAGACTCAAATACCTTTCCAACGAGCTATCCTGAACCTGATTCTGACACCGGAAAGTGCCTCAAACAGAGCTCCCAATGTGCGCGACCCGTTGAGCAGACTTTGCCAAATTTCACTGTACAGCTCGGAAAAGCACAGTTTGACTTGGTTTGACTTTTTGGGGTTGAAGATGATTATCTTTGATGTAATTTTGGTAACCCTAAGACACTTTTACTCTTGTTTAACACTTCTAGAAGATTCATTTGTGTAAAGGGTAAAAATTGAATGTATGAACTGGTTTCCAAGTTTATAGAGGCAAGTTGTTTTGACTGCCTATTTTGTAGTGCTTAGTTTAGAGGTGGTTGAAACAGCTCCTAGGATAGTGAGCTCGACCCCTAGAGGCAAGGGAAGAGGTTGGCTTGCCTATATTATGTATTTTCTTAATCATTTTCAGGGGTTGGAAGGTTGGACTCTTGAGGGAGAAGCTATCATTGTATTATCACTTGTATCTCTGCAATTTTTGGCTAAGGAAGACCAGGGTTTTGCAGTCATCTTTGGGATTCTTGTGGAATCATGTGTTGATGGTGTGTTTCTTCATGTTATTGTAAGCTTTGTTATGTGATTCATTTCCTTTCTATACTGCTGCATATTAAACAAATGAAGTGATAAAGTTAGAATTCATGCTTGCCATGCTCTACTTTTAAATTTGTTTAATTTCTATGTTTTCTACTGTCTAAAGAGAATTCAGATTTCATTGTTTTCTCTCTTTAGCCTTCTTATCTTTCTTCCTAATCACCCATTTCAGCTAAAGACATCAATACAAGCTCCTACCTCGCCCCAAAGACCCCCCTGCAGAAACTGTGTCCAATCCCCGCACCCTAAATTGCAGCTCCTCAATTTGCCACCAAAAACCCCCAAATCAACCTTCAAATCAGTTTACTAGCCTAATATCAGTGTTACCTTGTTTGGTCATCTCCTCCTATTGAAAATCTGCCGAGATCGACCGGAGAGAGCCTTCTCCTGCCCCATAGGGCTAGCTACGAGGCTGAATGGTTTGGTGTAGCTTTGAGATTTGCCTTTTCAGCCTGAGGTGAAATTTCAAGTGCTAACAGGTTCCAAAATTTAGTAAACCACCCAGCCTCCAATTGATTTGCATGCAGACAACAAAGTCTATTATATTCATTCGCCACCAAGAAGTTATCATCTTTCATCTTTCCCCACCATGCAATTAAATCATGTTCCTCATCTCCGCGGATACCAGAAAGTCTTAGTTGTTTGCATATTTATCCCATTCCACAGTGTTTGGTCCACATAGTCGCAGCTCTGACGAATGTTTCCAGACAGGGCAACTGTTTTGCCGAGTCGCAATGATTTGTTTCCAAAAGAAAATGCCCAGGTCATTTAGGTCCTATATGAGAGAATCCGGGAAGGAGTCTAATTCCTCTAGTCCCCAAACATTGTCGCGACTAATGGTAATGTGGTGTCACGTGCCCAATCTCCATGTGAGTAGATTTAGAAATATGTGGCTAATCTTAAAAAAACTGCGCCATATTGCCGAGCCAGAGTTTTGTCCTATGCATCCCTTACGCATCCAAACTTTGAAATCAATTCCTTTTAGATATTTTTGTTTAATAATTTGACACCATGTGTCGGTGCCAAAAATCCCATGCCAAATGGATTTGAGAAGAAGGGCGTGCCCGAAATGCCACAAGTGTAGGATGCCCCATCCACCTAGCCTCTTTGGAAAAGTGATTTGTTCCAGTTTTCAGAGGTGGTATTTGTGTTTCTGCCTCATACCAGACCAAATGAACTGGCGGTGATCCCATTTAAATTATTGATGATGGATGAGGGCAGTTGAAATAAATGTTCCCAGTACACACTCAATTGCGTTATCATTGCTTGAGTAAGAGTGAAACACCCTCCCATTGAGAGACATCTAAACTCCCAACCCCATATTTTCTGATAGAAATGGTCAACTAGCAATTGCCAGTCCAAAATTTTGTAATTACAAGGTTTTAAATGGAAACCAAGGTATTTAAAACCAACATACATGAGCTCAAATGCAATACCAAATAAATTTGCAATATAGTCAGTGGTCTCAGAATCACCTTGTGCATAAACTATAGTTGATTTACTTTGGTTCATTATTAAGCCAGTAGCATTCCCAAATCTAATGAAAATGTGAAATAGGTGAAGCCATGAAAACCTATTGAGGAGCCCCATGATAAGCACATCATCCACAAAGAAACTATGTGAAATCCAAATATTTCTCCCAATTTTGAGAGGTAGAAAATGTCCTGCAGCAACAACATCTGTAATGTGTAGACTCAGTGTTAGGTCCCTATACTACTAGTGTAACCGATTATTGTTATTAGTATAACCCCCTTATTATATTGTTGTGCCCATGTAGTCCCCATATTGTTATTATTGTGCCCCATATAATCCCACTATTGTTATTATTGTGTCGTTACATTATTATTGTTATGTCGGCTTTGATTATATTATGACCCCTTAGGCTCCTATATATAGAAATGAGGTCATGTCATTTGTATCATCCAAGAATTGTTCATTTGTGTAATGTAAAGGAGTTTCCCCCTCAAAGAGGCTTATTTCTAAGGCGTTGATCTATCTTTTCTATCTTTTTGTGAGCTGGTTTCATAACATTTGGTATCAGAGCTTTGGATTCTAGGGTTTCGTTGCTCCAAACAGGTCATCGTGGCATTTTCACTATAACATTTTTCTATGACAAATCAGAAGCTAAAAAAAAACCCATTTGAGACGAAAGCTCGCTAAGCCTTGGGTCTGAATTTTAGATCTTGTCTCACTATGTTTTAGGATATATGATCTGAGGAAGTGAGGGTTTTTGCAAGCTCCAGAATTTCATCTAAAACAAGTCATTGTGGAATTTTTACTATAACTTTTTTGCTATGAAGTTTCAGAACCTAAAACAAAACCGCTTTGATAAGAAATCGGTCTAAACCTCGGTTCGAATTTCAGATATTTTCTCGCTATATTTTCGGATATATGATCTAAGGAATTTAGGGTTTTTGCAGACTCTCGAGTTACATCCTAAATAGGTGACCTTGGGAAAATCGCCATAACTTTCTCTCTGAGCATCATATTGAAATTTCGTAAGAAGTTATAGAAAGAGGATGGACTGTATTTGGTTTGGGTATAATTTTCATAAACTAAGGTTGAAACAGTGACATGTGGAATGTCATACAAAGTCACTCTACCAAACTAGTCTATAATTAGGTCATCGCGAGCGATTGGGAATAAATATTTCTTCAAGAATCCAATTGCGATTAGACTTGCAGAGTTAGAAAGAGGACTCAGAGGGCTATTACAAACCAAAATTTTAGAACTTAAAGATCCAAAAGTACATAGTTACATTCGTTTCAAGATCAAGCTCCTAAAATCAAGAAAAAGTGAGATGAGGAAGTTTGATGGCAAGGATCTAGTAAATTGGATACTGCAGATGGAGAAATATTTTGATCTACATGGTGTACCACTGTTACAAAAGGTGCTTATTACATCTAATTATTTAGAACCAAATCAATTTTTATGGTATAAAGGGATTTTTTCTCATAAACCACTTGTCACATGGTCAATTTTCATGGAGGAAATGATAGCACATTATGAGGATACAAAGAGAAACACCTTCTTTAGCCAATTGTTAAATCTCAAACAAAAGGGTTCAATGGTAGAGCACATTGAGGATTTCCAAAAATTAAATATAAGGGTAAATTATATTCCAGAGAATAAAATGGTTGATGTCTTCATATGGACTTTAAAAGATAACATTCAACACGAGGTTTGTCTTTGGGAACCCGATTCATTGGAGAACGCATTCTGGTTGGAAAGAAAAATTGAAAGCGAAATTATGGAAACAGGGAATCCCACCACTCACTACTATAATTATGGAAGTGTTTTTTCTCCTAGCCTTCCACCACCTATAAGGTTTACACCACAACAATTGGAAGAAAAAGAGAAAAAGGGCTTTGTTACAATTGTGATAGAAAATACACTAAAGGTCATAAGTGTACTGAGAATAAATTATTTTACATAGATTATGAAGAGGAGGAAGAAAAGGATTAAGAAACATCAAAAGAAGAGGATATACACTAGGAACCCACCCCAGAGAAAGAAGAAATGAATCGGACTATATCTTTTAAAGTATTGGAAATAATTACCACTCCTCAAACTCTCAAGATAGAAGGACATATCAAGAAAAAAAAGGTTCAAGAAGTGAAAGATCACATCAAGAAAGAAGAAATGAATCCGAACATATCTTGTAATGCATTGGTCAGAATTACCACTCCTCAAACTATCAATATAGAAGGACATATCAAGAAGAAAAATGTTCAAGAAGTGAAAGACCACATCAAGCATCAAGAAATGAATCTGACCATATCTTGTAATGCATTGGAATAAATTACCACTCCTCAAACTATCAAGAGAATTGCTTCCTATATCCAACACTAGAGTGTCAAGTGATGGTTGTAGGTGGAGGAACCATAAATTGCTCTAGAAAGTGCCATAATATCAAGCTATCCATGGGATAATATGTATTGAATAGCCCAATGCTTTCCATTCTAATGGGTGGTGCTAATGTTTTACTAGGAGTCCAATGGCTACAATCTTTGGGTATGATAGATTTTAATTTTCAAGAACTTTTCTTGAATTTTTTTTGGGAAGGAAAGGACACTGAATTGAGGGGTATTGAAGGGAAACCGGGAAAGATAATCAACTCTAACAGCATGACAAAGATTCTAAATAATGAACAATGGGGTGTAATTGCAAAATTATGTTCACTAGAGGATCCCACATCGAAACCATGTATTTCTCCAGATCTCCAAACTATTTTGGACAATCATTCCAAGGTATTTGAGACTCCTAAAGGCCTCCCACCTATTTTTGATCATGATCATGCTATTCATTTGATTCTAGGAAGTGTTCCTCCAAACATTAGGCCTTACAGATATCCATATGCCCAAAGGAGTGGGAACTCAATCAAAAGTTGCAAGAACTTGACAAGGAAATAAAAATCATATTGGAACCTAAAGCAGTCACAAAACCAAGAAATCAACAGTTACGAAATAGATCAATTTCAAAGTATCTCATCAAGTGGAATAACTTACTTGCTGAAGATTCCACATGGGAGGACAAGAATTTATATAGAAGCATCAAGAACTACTCAAGCATTGAGGACAATACTTTTCGAAGGAGAGCGGCATGTTAGGTCCCTATAATACTAGTGTAACCCCTTATTGTTATTGGTACAACCCCCTTATTATATTGTTGTGCCCATTTAGTCCCCATATTGTTATTATTGTGCCCTATAGAGGCCCACTATTGTTATTATTGTGCCCTTACATTATTATTGTTATGTCAGCTCGGATTATATTATGACCCCTTAGACTCCTATATATAAAAAGGAGGTCTTATCATTTGTATCATCCAAGAATTTTTCATTTGTGTAATGTAAAGGAGGTTTACCCTCGAAGAGGCTTATTTCTAAGGCATTGATCTATCTTTTGTATCTTTTTGTGAGCTAGTTTCATAACACTTAGACCATCTAATGCAAGAATGAATAGGAGAGGTGATAGTGAACAACTCTGTCTAAGACCCCTCCCGGCCTTGAAATATGTCGTTGGATATCCGTTGATGATCACTGCAAATTTTACATTTGTTACACAGGCCATGATCCATTCGGAAACTGAGGATTGAATACCAACCTTATGGAGGACCAGTCTCAAATACCCCCAGTTTAGGCAGTCGAAAGTGATGGGCCTTGGTATTGCAACAAGAATGTTGCAACTCTCAAGGATACCGACTTTAATTATCAACCCGGGGTTCGTACAAACTTAAGAGGTATCGGCACTATATGTGTAGCATACAATGTCATTTCTTTTTTGTCATAATGTAATGGAGTGTATGTACAGAATTCAAATCCTAAACTAATTGAAGAAAATGAAATGTTTGAAATGGAACCTTAACCTATTGTAAGAAAAAAAGTACAAGGAAAGATAATGAAATCAAATGCTAAAACTCACAATTTTCTAACTAACTCCTAAGAGGCTTTGTTTCAAAAGAATGCTAAATTAACATGTCTGCAATCCTACTATATTAAGCATGCAAATTCAAACCATCAAACCTTCTATTGTTGTGCATGTAAATGAATAAAATAAATTTGTTTTTCTTTTTGTCTTTTTCATGTGAGAGTGTGAAAGCTAATCTCTTTTGGCGATGTGGTAGGTGGCTTGGAGATGATGGTTAATGGTCGAAAGGCTTGGGAGACAAGTAGGGACCCTTTTCTAGCTTCTTAGAGGATTTTTCCTCAATTCGGCCTCAAAACAGGCTTTCCTATAGGATGCTACAATGATTTCCTACAGGATGTACAGATTTACAATAATTCATCATATGACCAAGAAAAACAAATCCAAATTTGATGGCATAAATTTTGGTATTAACTAGGATGTCTTAGGCCCCCATTCCTAGTGGAATCACTCAAAAATACCTTTGTTAACCTATGCAAAAAAAATAAAAAACATTACTAGTCAAAAATCTAGAAATTCGAGAACTAGTGAGCTAGTAAATCTAAAAATTGCCTAACCAAATCAAGTGTAAATGCAATGGGGTGATTCTTGTTATGAACTAGAATGTTTTTGTGATCTAATGCAAGTGGAATCAATTCGATTGAAGCTCGTTAGCATGCTATAAAAAATAACAGAAATTTATTGTTCTTTGTTAAAAAGGAGGTCCAACAATCTAGATTTGGGAATAAAAAGAATAATCCAAGAAACTCAATAACTATTATGAACTTACAAAGATTTTCCAAGAATGAAATATTGCTTTTGATCCTGCAAAAGAACTTATGTCAACCATTTAACTCAATCCTACAACAAGAAATCATTAATTCTAAATGCAAAAATAGAAAGAAATAAAAACTAGAGATGCATGTAAATAAGCAATGAAAAGAAGGAAAGGAAATGATACAAAAGGGCTTTGAGGTTCCTGGGATGGCCAAGCCCAAGTAAAATCAGAGACCCATGGAGGGGAACGAGATTTAGAAGCTGAACATGACACCAATCTTCATTATTTTCATCATTAGAATTACATCCCTACAAGAAAATACAATGGAGCTACAAGAATACAAGCTCTCTCCATAGTAACACTAAAACAAATCTCTCCCTAGAGGAAAATTTGACATGGTAATTATAAAAAATGATTAGGAATCACTGCCCACGAATGGAGGAAGCTTTCCCCACCAGAATCCCTTGATTAGTGGATCTAGTCCCCAATACTAGGAATTTGCATTAAATGGCAGGGAAAACATTCCTAGATTTTCTCAATCATTCCCTAGAGGAAAATTCGACTTGGTACTTATACAAAATGATTAAGAATCATTCCACATGGATGGAGGAAGGTTTCCCCACAAAAATCCCTTGATTAGTGGATCTGCTCCCTTGATTGGTGGATCTACTCCCTTGATTAGTGAAACACATTCCTAGATTTTCTCAATCATTGGAGTTCCACAATTTGTGCCATAATTCCATAATATCTTGTTGAATTATTTATTTATTATTGATCCTCTAGTAGTAGGGAATAATTCCCTAGATTATATCCTCCTCCAACTCTTCATAATCTACCCAATATTATCATAATATTCCACACAACATAAATAATATTAGGCACAAATATTCAATTATTCATAAACCTTCATAATGAATATATTAAAGTTAAAAATAATTTATCTAATGCAAAAAGAGAGGTTTAATGTGCTGAAGGATGGTCATAGGCCTTAATTTATGTTTTAAATTAGAGGCATGGGCCTTAATTTATGTCTAATTTAGGGGCCCATCATACCCCCTATCGAAAGTTTTTCTCATCCTCTGAGCAACTTAGTGACCTCGTTGTGCCTCATCCATGGCCTTGGTGGCCTCTCTCTTGTGCGTCAAGAATCTTGGCTGTAAGCTCTGCAAGGACAAGCCCAAAAACATATTTGTTCAAAGGAAAACCATTGTTTCTTGAGACCATTAGCTTGCATTCTTACCCTTTATTCAAGATGGGTTCTTGAATATTTTTCAGTTTGGCAAGATCTTCCACACCCTTATCAATCTTCTGTTATCTTGTTCCACCATTTGGACATCTCCTATAGGATTTCTGGGTCACTATAATTCCTATAGGATCATTCTGTAGAAAACAAAGTCCTTTTGTAAACTGAAGTAAAGGAGTGAAAAACATGACAGAAATGGTAGAGGAATGAATGGTAATGAGTGGTAAAATAAAAATGTGAGTGACAGGGGTCTCTTTGTGATCCTCCTTTTCTCTTTGACCATCCTTCTTGCTGACCTGCAAATGGAAATTTCATGAAAATGGGGAGGATGCTCTCTTTTTTTTTCAAGAATGAAATGGGATGGATGAATGATGAATAGATAGTGAATATGAAGTGGATAGAGGGTTGAAGTGGTTGGAGGGTTTGAAGTGTTGTGGTGACCTTAGCCTTTGCAAAAAAATCTTCTTTTAACTGCTGCCCTCATTCCTTGAAATCATCACCCTTCATAATTTGACTTTTTAACATTGCATGAGTGAAGGAGTGAGTTGCAATTAATTAGCTGAAGGCAACTGAGACTTCTGACCAATCCTTATCTTATAAAACCTCATCTCTCATGCATTGACAACAAATTTCTAACTATAATACGCTCAAGAATATTACGTACCTGTACCTACCTAATGTTTGTTGGAGAGACATGCATGCTGCTGCTAAGTTGAAGTTGATGTGCAGGTGTTGGATGGTGATGTTGATGATCTTGATGCTGCTGCTAAGCTTTGGAGGAGCTTCTTTGACCTCTGGATCTCCTTTAAAATTGCTCACTACCAATCTTGTAGGTGTTGTTCTGTATCTTGTAGGTTTACAGGAAAACGACTTGTTTTTTCCATATCTCCCAAATGGTAGGCTGGATTGAGCTAAAATGTTTTGAGCATGTTTCCATCATCATTATGCACCTTCCCATAGAAAACTTTTGGTCAATGGATGCACGGATCTCGAGAAAAACTAAAAATGGCTGAAGGTGATGGAGGCCAATTTCTTGGAAACCGTGCACTGGAATTTGCTGAAATTGCTTGGGCATGTTACCATCATCCATATGCATCTCCCCCATGAAATAGGTGTTTAAATGGATGGATGGATATTGAGAAAATGCAAAAATTGTTGAAGGTGTTGAAGGCCAATTTCTTGGAAACCGTGAACTGGAATTTGCTGAAACTGCTTGAGCATGTTACCATTATCCATATGCATCTCCCCTTGAAACAGATTGGAAAATGGATGCATGGTTTTCAAGTTATGGCAAAAAAAAATTTCTACTCTATGTATTTATGTATCCTGTAGTAAAACAGAGCATCTTGTAGTTTTTTAGGACAGTAAGGAAAATGAGTGGTAGAAGCTTGAGAATGATGGGTGGATGGTGAAAACAGATGAGGGTGATGGATTGGCATAGCCTTGGCCTTGTTGGAGCATTTGAGTGAACTAGGAGAAAGTCAAAATTTGACTTCTTTTGACTAGGCTTGACCAATTTTTCTTTTGGTACCAGCTTGTTTTTGTTGCTTACAGATGTTGGAGAGTACATGCATGCATGGAGCAAGGATTATTTTATTTTTTCTCTATTTTTTCTTCTAGGCCTACTAGTCGCCTCAAGGAGGTTTTCAACTAGTAGGTCTACCTAGGCGCCTCAAAGGAGGTTTCAACCTAAGATATTTTATTTTTTCTATTTTTTTTCTTTTTTTCCAACCCATTGACCGCCTCATGGAAGTTTTCAATCAATGAGCCAATCTGAGGTGCCTCCAAGGAGATTTTCACCTTAGATTTTTATTTTTTATTTTTATTTATTTATTTTTATTTTTATTTTTTATTTTTTATTTTTTTTTCGCACTACCCTACTTGAAAAACAAAATCACTTTCAAGTATAAGAGTACTTCCAATGGAGCCATGTGCACATCAGAAAGACAGACAAAATGATGTGGAGGCTTGAAATTGATGCTTTGACATGTACCTGGATTTGAGTGATCAAATTCTTTGACTTTGAAATGATCAAGCATAGTTGAAGAAGAGAGTGATGCTGCAACTTAGTGATTGTCTCAAACCAAACCTCAAAATAATTTTCATGCCCTTGTTTTGATTGCTTATCTGGATCATTCTTCATGTCTTCTTCTACCATGACCTTCAAATCTTCCTCTTTTTTCTGATTGTTCTCTTGAATACATGGAGGATTTGATGGTAAGCATGAGGGAGCTCTCTCGATCTCTAATTTTGATGTTTGCTCTTCATCAAGTGCAACCCATGATTCTTTGATCTTCTCTTTTGAATCTTCTTCTTCTAGATGTAGTCCTTCAATGATATCAAGAGAATCTCTTTTTTGCAATACTCTTCCTAAGCTATGGTGAATACCATTGATCTCAAGAGGAGATGTTTGGAAGTGTTGTACCTCAGCATTGTAAGTGGGCTGAGCTACTTCAATGTGTGGGTTTGGAAATTTTGGTACAGGTAGTTGAGTGGGAGTGGATATTTGAGATGGATGTGGATGGGGTTGTGGTTGTGTTGGAGGTGTATGGTAAGGATAACATGGAGTTTAGTATGGAGGATATTGAGAAAAATACTGAGGATATTGTGGATGGCTCCCATAAGTTCCTTGCCAATCTTGTTGCCAAGATTGGTTTTGGGGTTGAGATGGTCAATGTTGCCAAGGAAAAAGTGTGTTCCAATTACTTTGAGGTGGATATGCATAACCTTGAAATTGGGAATTAGGCTCTTGCATCATATCAGGCTGAATAGGTGGCCATGGTCCTCATGGAGCTACATAACATTGTTGCATTGGCAATTGACTTGCTCCATTGTTCTATTGATGAATTTCCTTCAACCTTGGTAATGATGGACAATGTTTAACATCCTGTGATTCTGCAACACAAATATCAACATTTTCTTTTCCTTTATCATACATTCTTAACATTTCTACTTGTTTTTTTAGATTGCTAGGAATTTTTGTTTTAAAATCTTCAAACAAATTTCCAAGTTTAGCTTGACTTACCGATCTTGATGCTGAATCACCTACTTTTTATTTTCCTCTTGATATGTGTTTGCATGTTTCACAAATTTCATCAAATGATAATCGGTATACATCATCTCTACTCATGAGATTAAGGATATCAATCCACTCATCCCTAACTGTTCTAAGTAATAGGTTTTTTATTGTGTCGGATCCTAAATGATATAGTTTTCCCCTCTTAACATTGTACATGAACCTCTCTATTAGATCCTCAAGGTTCTCATCTTCTCTTTGATTCATTCTAAATATTTCTTCTTTTAAGATCATGATCTTAATATTTTTCTAGGAATATTTATTTCATATCATTCCATGAACTCATTGAATTAGTCCCTAAACTCATGAACCATTTAAGAGCTCTATCCTTCAATGTTGCCGGAAACAATCTCAATTTTTGAGTTTTTTTTTAATAAGTAACCATAAGATCTACAAACAATCTCAAATTCAAAGAGAAAGGTTTTTGGATACTCTAACCTTAGACCATGAAATTTTGGAAGAAAAGACAGAGGAATGTTCTTCATGTGCACACTTCCATCAATATCTTGAATGGGAAATCTGATAGGATCTTCCTCATTGTCATCATCGTCGTCAATTTCTTCTACATTCTGCGCCATCTTCTTATTCTCCCTGCAAAAGTGAATGGTGATATGGCTCTTATTGCACCATGTGATCAAATGGAGGGGTGGGTTGGTGTTGGAGAATTTTGTTTTTGTTTTTATGATTGAATGAAAACTATAATGTAATTTTATACTTTTGAAATTAAATATGTTTAATGAAAATACATTTTTTTGTTTTTGAAAAAATTAAAAAGAAATGAATCATCTAAGGAAGAAAAAAATTCATACTTTGACACCTCCACGGCAATGGCACCAAAAAGTGATGGGCCTCGGTATTGCAACAAGAATGCTGCAACTCTCAAGGCTACCGACTTTAATTATCAACTCGGGGTTCGTACAAACTTAAGAGGTATCGACACTATATGTGCAACATACAATGTGTCTTTCCTTTGCTGTCATAATGTAATGGAGTGTATGTACTAAATTTATATCCTAAACTAATTGAAGAAAATGAAATGTTTGAAATGGAACCTTAACTTATTGCAAGAAAGAAAGTACAAGGAAAGAGAATGAAATAAAATGCTAAAACACACAATTTTCTAACTAACTCCTCAGAGGCTTCACTTCAAAAGAATGCTAAGTTAACATGTACGCAATCCTACTATCCTAAGCATGCAAATTCAAACCATCAAACCTTCTATTGTAGTGCATGTAAATGAATAAAATAAATTTGTTTTTCTTTTTGTCTTTTTCATGTGAGAGTGTGAAAGCTAATCTCTTTTGGTGATGTGGCAGGTGGCTTGGAGATGATGGTGAATGGTCAGAAGGCTTGGGAGACAAGTAGGGACCCTTTGTTAGCTTCCTAGAGGATTTTTCCTCAATTCGGCCTCAAAACAGGCTTTCCTACATGATGCTACAGTGATTTCCTACAGGATGTATAGATTTACAATAATTCATCGAATGACCAAGAAAATCAAATCCAAATTGGATGGGAAAAATTTTGGTATTAACTAGGATGTCTTAGGTCCCCATTCCAAGTGGAATCACTCAAAAAGACCTCTGTTAACCCATGCAAAAAAATAAAAAATATTACTAGTCTAAAATCTAGAAATTCGAGAACTAGTGAGCTAGTAAATCTAAAAAATGCCTAACCAAATCAAGTGTAAATGCAATGGGGTAATTTTTGTTATGAACTAGAACCTTTTTGTGATCTAATGAAAGCAGAATCAATTTGATTGAAGCTCGTTAGCATGCTCTAAAAAATATAAGAAATTTACTATTCTTTGTTAAAAAGGAAGTCCAACCATCTAGATTTGGGAATAAGAAGACTAATCCAAGCAACTCAATGACTATTATGAACTTCCAAATATTTTCCAAGGATGAAATATTGCTTTTGATCCTGCAAAATAACTTACGTCAACCATTTAACTCAATCCTACAACAAGAAATCATTAATTCTAAATGAAGAAATAGAAAGAAATAAAAACTAGAGATGCATGTGAATAAGCAATGAAAAGAAGGAAAGAAAATGATACAAAAAGGATCTGAAGTTCTTGGGATGGCCAAGCCCAAGGAAACTTAGAGACCTATGAAGGAGAACAAGATTTAGAATCTAAACATGACACCAATCTTCATTATTTTTATCAATAGAATTACATCCCTGCAAGAAAATACAATGGAGCTGCAAGAATACAAGCTCTCTCCACAATAACACTAAAAAAATCTCTCCCTAGAGGCAAATTCGATTTGGCACTTATAAAAAATGATTAGGAATCATTCCCCATGAATGGAGGAAGCTTTCCCCACCAAAATACCTTGATTAATGGATCTAGTCCCCAATACTAGGAATTTTCATTAAATGGCAGGGAACACATTCCTAGATTTTCTCAATCATTCCCTAGAGGAAAATTCGACTTGGTACTTATACAAAATGATTAAGAATAATTCTCCATGGATGGAGGAAGGTTTCCCCACAAAAATCCCTTGATTAGTGGATCTGCTCCCTTGATTGGTGGATCTACTCCCTTGATTAGTGGAACACATTCCTAGATTTTTTCAATCATTGGAGTTCCCCAATTTGTGCCATAATTCCATAATATCTTGTTGACTTATTTATTTATTATTGATCGTCCAGTAGTAGGGAACAAGTCCCTAAATTATCTCATCCTGCAACTCTTCAGAATCTGCCCAATATTCTCATAATATTCCACAAAAAATAAATAATATTAAGCACAAATATTCAATTATTCATAAACCTTCCTAATAAATATATTAAAGTTAAAAATAAATTATCTAATGCAAAAACATAGGTTTAATGTGTTGAAGGATGGTCATAGGCCTTAATTTATGTTTTCAATTAGAGGCATGGACCTTAATTTGTCTAATTTAGGGGCCCATCAGAAAGCTTTTTGAAGGTCCACCTTCATAATCATTGTGCCTAACTTCTTTGAGTGGATGGAATGTAAACATTCATGAGCAATAGAAACTGTATCATGTATTTGACGATTTTTTAGAAAGCCAAATTGCTTAGGGGTGATGAAGGATGAGAGGATGGGTTTCAGGTGGATTGCAATAGTCTTAGAGATGATTTTATAGACAAGGTTACAAAGGGAAATGGGGCAGAAATCTGAGAAAGATTGTGTCATTGGCTTTTTCGGGATCAAAGAAATATAGGTAGAGTTTAGGAGGGGGTGAAAAAAACCCCGTGCCTGGGATTCATCAACTAAATTAACCAGATCATCCTAAAATAAGTCAAAAAAATGAGTGAATAACTCAACGGTCCATCCGTCAGGGCCAAGGCTTTTATCTCCATGAAATGAATGCAGTACCCCATGTATCTCCTCCGCAGATACCGGTTTGTAAAGGGTATGATTTGCTACCTCGTCAAACATATTTGGGTAGTGTTTTATACCACACAGTTGATCCTCTGGGCGGTCTGTGGTTTTCCAGCCGTAGGCATTTTGGAAAAAAATAGTAGTCGCCCGACTGATATCTTGTTGAGTTTGGAATTTGTTCCCATCATAGTCATATATCTCCCAAATAGAATTAGTTTGTCGCCGGAAATTTGCATATTTGTGGAAGAACTTGGAGTTTTGGTCACCATCCCTGATCCAGATAGATCTAATTTTAAGTTTCCATGTCGTCTCCTTATTGAGCAGTAAAACCAATCTTTTTTTTTCTAAAGCCTGTATGTGAGACCGAACGTCGGTCGAGAGTGTGAGACCAGTCAGGAGTGGGAAAATCTCCATCAGTTCCTTATTTATATCAACAAGTTCTATGTTCAATTGTCTCTTTTTATTAATCTCCCAGTTCTTGGTTGCCTTTAGCACCTGGATTGAACCTCAGGCTAAAGCAAGGCAATGCGAGGGTAACCAAAAACCATGCTTGGCCAAGTAGCTAGCCCTACTAGGCCAGGAGAGGGCTCTCTCCATAAGGATCTCAGCCAAAATGACTGTATCAAGAAACTAATACTAAGCTAGGTATAGTAGCACATGGTTTGATTTGATTTTGAAGGGTTTTGCTGGATCAGGAGAAGCCAAACAGTTAGGGCAAGGAAATTAGGTCAAAATTGCAGGGTGTTCGATGGGGCAAAATAGGCACAAGGTTCAACACTCTAGGTTTTGTTGGGTGAAGTGATTTAAAAACAGGTGAGGAGCTAGAAAGAACATGTAAGCAACATGGATTCTTCCTAAATTGAAGAAAACATAGACTGTGAATATTCCCTCAAAACAGAGCATAAAATTATGGGTTCTTCCTATCAACTTGAAAACATCCACTTAAAAGCAATGAAATGATTGATGAAGTAAAAAAACATTCTAACATATGATCACAATAGAGAAAAATGAACTAAACATCATACCACATTAATTCCAAAGAAATTGTTGTGACTTTTCATTAATTTCCTGCTAAAACTGATACAAAATGATGTCTACTCAAAGCATAAGCATCCAACTGAGTCCAACCAACACAATGACTAAGTAAAAGCATCATATAGGCTTCAAACCACCCATCCTAACCTCAAGGGTCGAATCCATGAGAGGAGGAGCTATTTCCAACAAAATCTGAAATGCTAACAAGAAAATAGGGTGGTCAAAGTGACTCATCCCTAATTCAAACGAACTGATACATTACACTCCATAAATTTGTTTTACCTAATGAATCTACCCTAGTAAGCTCTAGAAGCATCATAATTACATTCAATTGATCAATTACAAGGATAAAATCATGATTTGCCAAGGTGAAAGTGAAAACTGGGATGAAATACTGAAAATCTGGACAAACTGTCAAGCGCGCAGCGCTAGTGCCAGGCGCGTGGCGCCAATGCCAGGTGCGCAACGTTAATGCTAGGCACGCCCTTCATCTTCAATTGCACTTTTGGAGGCCTTCTCGATGTCCAAATTGGGCCCACAATATCTTGTTGGAAATATCTTCCTATCTACTTTCCAGAAAATCTTGAATTTTTGCATTTGGAGTTCATTTTCCCTGTCAAAAGTCAATTTTACCAACTCTACTTAGCACACAGCGCCAATGTTAGGCGCGCAACACAAATGCCAGGCACACCCTTCATCTTCAGGTGGACGTTTTAGGACCTTCCCGATGTCCAAATTGATCCAATGATAGCTAGTTGGAAAGATCTATCTCTTGGCTTCACAATGCACCTATCAAGCACTAAAAGTGATCAATTATAGTCCCTGAAAAGGAAATTATCCAAAGACTAGTCAAAAAGTGGAGAATGAGGGTGCAAAAATGAAGTGTTCTCTTGCAGGAAACTTTTGGAGGTCTTCCTCAACTGCAAATTGAGATCATGATAGTTCATTGGAAATATATGTCTTTCTAGTTATCATTTGACTCATCCAATAAGTCATTTGACAATCTATCTAGAAGAAAAATTTATTTTCCCAAAGTCATTGTAGAAGTGCAGCAACTCTCTTATAGCAACTGTATTTTTGACATTTCTCTAAAACCATGACACCTGTGTAAAACGTGAAGGTGGTTTCTCATCCTTAGCATATTATGGACAAAACCCTCTCTCATGTTTGCCAAATTCATCCCTGCTTGGTCTGAAGCATAGTTTAAAGAAAAATCAGCCCTTATGTGTGGTGAATGACTTGTCCCTTGGAATGAATTCTTGACAATGATGGAGACCTGATGTTGATGATATGAAATGGCCTCATACATGCTGATATCCCTTATGCCTCATTTACTTAGATATCTCTGATTCCATAGCAAACCCTAGCTTAGTGGGAGAGGAAATTAGGGTTTAGTGAAGGGAAAATAGGGGATTTGTAGAAATGAAGGGAAATGAAGGGGATGGGGAATTCTAAATTATTAGGAAAATTTTGGGAGGTAGGGAGGGATGTTAGGAAACAGGGGAAAGTGGAATTTAAAATATTGAGTGAGGGTAAGGGGTCCAAAAGGGAAAAACACATGCCTAGCCTAAAAAAAAGTGTCAAATTGTAACAATAGGCTAGGGTTTGTGGGAAAATGGTTAATTTGAGGGATATAAGTGATGGGAATTGTTTAAGAAGGTCTATGAATGGTAGGGGAAGGTATATGAGCATTAGGATATAACTTTTGTTGATTTTTTTATCATGGGATTCATGGAACCAAGAAAAATGCCCTCAAAAACCCTAGGAGAGGGAAATGAGCCTTAAAAGCACAACTGAGGCAACAAGGTATAAGATGCCCCAATCACTTACAAATTATAGTTTGGAACCTGTAATAATGATGACAACTCTTTTAATGATGGTACACTCAACTGAGGGGTGACATGGACCAGTACTTTGAAAACTTTGGAAGGAGTGAAAACAGTCCTAGACCTAATACCCAGTGACCAAATTTTTACTTGAAGACTCGTTGAAATGAAAAAAATTTCACTTTGACACCCTAAGACCACTTTGAAAGAGCATGTTTGATCGCTAGTGGAAGGATGCAAGTACTGACACTAACATTGGCCTTATTGGGGATGGCAGCTCCTTGGACGTGCCAAGAACATTGTAGACCAAGTGCTTGACCATGTGGGCCAATACGGTCAAAAACTAAAGAAAACTTACTAATTTCTGAAACTCAACATAACAACTTGACTCAATACTTACTAAAATAAAAATCTTACTAAACTTATTGATGGCAGCAAATCATCGAGATGTGAGGGTTTCAAATCCTGATGACAACCATTTGCTTGCTAAATACATATGTACAATCAGGGGATATCAAAATGCTAGTGTAACCAATCAAGAAAATGCCTCCTTGATTGATTCTGCCAATCAGATTTTCTGGACAACAATAAATATTTACAATTTGATAGCCAAAAATAGAGCTGACAATGATCTCCATCATCACTGAATACTGCAATAATTATCTTCATAGCTGACTACGATAAACTTGCCACTGGATCTTGAAAAACATGAAAAATTACCTCTCGTTGATCTAGAAGAAACAAGGTACCTTTTTCTCTTGAATATGATCTCTCTTCATAATGTACCTCAGCAAGAGTGTGTTCGTAGTCTTTGAAATTTTTTTAACAAATAGGTGAGCAGATGTCTTCTTGAAATAACAATTCAAAACATGAAATATGAGAAGAAAAATCTGAATGACAATCCTCAAACCCTTGGTCTTCTGCAATTTGAATACATTGTTGATCATCTTCATATGACATGGCAACCAGATTGTCATGTTTCTTATCGCACTCATCAGTCATATGAGGGAAAACTTCATATAGGTCTTGAAACTAAAAACTAACACTTTTATCATTTACCACTGAGCTATCCAAAGAAGATTTTTCACTTACTTGAACAAAGATCTCATCTTGTTTTTCATAAAAGGACTGGATTACCTCCTCGTGAAGGCTTTGTTCTAATGAAATGAGAAAACTTGAGTCAATAACTTTGTTTTCTTCATTCCTGATGATCTCAACAACAGAGCTCTCGTTCACGGGATTCAGAACAAGGTACTCTTCATCATCATGATCTGAATCTAGATCTGAAATAGCCAACTTGACTTTATCACAATCTAAAATTGGAACTTGATTTTCCTGCATACTATATTCTGTTATGAGCAAATCTGAAATAAGACCTTGTCTTCCATCATTTTCAATTGTACTAAGATCTTGAACCTGCTGCAAATTTTCCTGAGAATCTTGATAAGTATCCTCTAAGCTCTCTTTATGCTGCTGAAATGGATTTTCATACAGGGCTTCCATGATCTCATCGTCCATGAAGTCATCATCTTCATAAACTTTCTCAATATTTTCAATAAAACTATAAACATGTTTACAACAGTTCTGAACTAATATTAAGGATGGACAAGATTCTTTATACCTTTCAAAGAACATGGTATGAAAATCCTTTAAACAGTAAATACAAGCAGGCGGCAAACTTTCATACCAAGATCGGGCTTCACCTTCCAGAGTGGCCATGAATATCTTCATCAAGTAGTCTTCAGGAAAATCAACCTTCAACTTGCGAGTATGCATGTGAAATCTAACCAAATGTAAAGCAACATCATTCCTATCATCATCTTTAAACATACGCAAATTCCTTTGCCAATCTACCTTAGGAATTTTATTTGGGAAACCTGGAATGCGATCTCAGCTCATGGGAGCATACCTTCGAGCTAACGAATCCATTTTGATAACAATGAATTCACCAAGGAATTATTTAGGCTACTGGTTCTTGAAGAGTGGAGTTGCTATAACAATTCTAAACCTTGGGAATTTTTGACACTAGAGTCGCCAGGTGAATGATTTCAGCCTTCGCATGCATCTTACCACTGTCCACCATCAGCAATTACATCTGAAATTTGATGATCTTTCCTGGAGAAGATATGTCACCTCTTTCCCCAGTATGATCACCACTATGTTAGCACCTGTATTGAACCTCAGGCTGAAGGAAGACAATGCCAAGGTAACCACAAACCACGCTTAGCCAAGTAGCTAGCTCTACTAGGCCAGGAGAGGGCTCTCAATGTAAGGATCTTAGCCAAAATGACTGGATCAAGAAACTGATATTAGGCTAGGTATTCTTGGCATTATGACACAGGTTTGGCACTATGGCACATGTATTGTCCTAGATGGCAACTCACTCAGCAAATCTCTCAGATGACAGCTCAGGCTCACAGGCTCTCAGAATAAAGAAAAAGGAGGTATACGCAGGTTCTTGTTGACAAAGTTGTGTATACATGCAAGTTCACAGACCAAAAGGCGCATATGCGTATACATGCACTTTCATGCACAGAAAAGCGCGTACAGTTTGGAAAACTTGGTTTTGGTCCGTGGTATTTGGTCCATGGTATTTTGGTATTGGTCCATGGTATTTGGTCTGAAGTATTGACCCCAGGTATGGTTTTGGACCATGGTATTGAGTAAGGCCTAAGACTATAAAAGGGGAAGGAGATCATTAGGCAAAAGCACTCAAGGATTGAATATCTTATGAAGCACAAGATCTAGAATACTAGTCATTAGGCTATGGTGCATAGATGGATCTGAATCAAGGAGGAACCTGAGCGCTAGAAGAAGGATAAGTTCTATTAATAATTCAAGATCTCTAGACTTGAAGAGAAGTATCTTTGTGTGATTTTGATCTATTATATTTGGCGCATAACTTGAGCTATAAATCTAATAATCTGGGTATAACTAATGTCTGAATAATTGAAAAGGGTAGATTATCTTTTATAGATTTGTATGCAGGTTCAGCATAGCAAAGGTGCATATACACGCTGGTTAAGTATTACAGAACAACGTATACGCAGGTTTGCCATAATACAACAGCGTATGCACACAGGTTCTACATATTGAAGTAGCTTACGTCTCATAGAATATGTTTTAGCTACTTCTATTTATTGTTGTAGTGTTCTGGGTTTAGGATTGGTTTCTGGTTACTGTTACTGTATTCTGGTTACAGATTTCAGAGAAGTGATTGTTTGATTCATTTTTGTTTGGTGCAAAGAAGATTGGTTGATGCAGATGTATTTGATGTTTGCTTAATGTTATTGGTGGATCCAGTCTGAAAATTTATGAAACGTTGTCCCTGGAAAAAAAGATAAGGTTGTAGCCTTCTGTAGGTCAGCACCTTCATACTAGTAGACTAGCTAGTACAAGAGCTAAGGGGGTTGTAGCTCCCTTCCAAGAGAAGCTAGAGAACAAGAGAAGGTTGTAGCCTTCTGCAGGTAGAAGCCTGCGTACTGGTATAAGACTACACCAGTACAGAACCATTGTTAAAAGAAGTTTCTTATTAAAAGAAGATAGAGACGAATTGCAGCAGGTTGCTTTCACCCACATTGGGTTTCCACCTTATATCTTGTGTTCTTGTGTGAGACTATTTGCTCTGTTTTACTGTACCTAGTTACTGTTTATATGGTTCTGATGCACAGATTAATGATCAACATCTGAAGAATAAATTAAATTATAAGTCTGCAAGTTATACGCTAGTTTCCTTAACTAAAGTGGCGTATATACGTAGTTCTCACTAACTGAAGTAGTGTATACAAATTTGATTGTGAAATGAAAAATAATTGACTTAATAATACTAATTCACCCCCCCCCCCTCTTAGTATTATTTCCAACAATTGGTATCAGAGCAGGTCCTTCAGAAGAAGCTTGATCGCTTGAAGGAAGATTTATCATCATGAGCAACTATGAAAAGGAGGCATCCATTAGGCCACCAATCTTTGATGGGAGCAATTTCGTCTATTGGAAGGTAAGAACCACAACCTATCTTCAATCTCTTGGTACAGAAGTTTGGGATATCATGGAAGGAGGATACACATTTCCATCAGCAACTCCTACAGATATGGCTAGTAAAAAGCAGTATGAAACAAATGCAAAGGCTGTCAATACTCTATTAGGGAGTCTATCTCAATCAGAATTCATCAAGGTTATGCAGCTCAAAACTGCCAAAGAAATATGGGACAAGATCATTCTAAGCTATGAAGGAGACGATCAGGTAAAACGTGCAAAACTACAATCTCTCAGAATTCAATATGAAACTCTCAGAATGCACAATGAATAAAGTGTGGCTGATTATTTCTTACGTATAGATGAGATTGTTAATCTTATGAAAAATTTGGGTGAAGAAATAAAATAAGTTACTTTAGTTGAAAAGGTTCTAAGATCCTTGTCTTCTAAGTTTGAATCAAAAGTTTCTGCCATAGAAGAAAAGCAAAATCTTTAGAGCATTACTATGTCACGGCTGCACGGAATCCTAACTGCTTTTGAAATGAGAGAAGGGCGTCCATCAGACATGAGAGAAGCTACATTCAAGGCTTCAAGAAAAGGAGAATACAATGAGTCAGGACATACGTCAGTAGGAGAGGAAGAATCAAACTTTTTCAAGAACCTTCAACAGGGATCTAGAAGATTCAAAGGTAAGCTACCTTTCAAATGCTTTGCTTGTGGAAGATTCAGTCACTATGTAGCCAAATGTCCTCATAAATATAAGCTTGATAAAGGTAAGGAACTAGTTAAATGGAGCAGAAAACAGAACGTAAGTAAGAAGAGTTATTATACACATGAAGACAGCGATGGACTTTCAAATAGTGATGAAGATGAACATGGTAATGATTATAGACTTTTGATGGCTTTTGAAGATGATGATTTCTTGGATGCTATAGATGAAGATGATCTCTATGAAGAAATTTCTAAACTTAAAATCTGTTTAGAAGAAAAGAGTATGATCATAGATACTCTGACATTCCAACTTGCTGAAATGGAAAAACACAATGAAAAGTTAGAATGTGAAATTGTGGGACTTAGAAAAGATATTGAGAAAACAAAAGATCTTAATCTTAGATTTTCTAAAGGATCTGAAACTTTAGATGAAATTATCAAAGTGCAGCATTCTCCTCTAATCAAGATAGGTCTTGGATATACTGAAGAAGCATCTCAAGCACAGAAGCCACCCACCTCCAAAAGTTATCTTGAGGCAACAAGGAGAAGTGAACAGGTTGATAATCGTCAGAAAAGGTATAAAGTAGATCACCAGGTAAATCGAGGTCAATGTACTTCTAGGATGAACAGAAGCTACAACCAACCACAGGTAAATCATTCTCAATTTGCCTCAAGAATGAATTTCACTGGAAACTACAATCATTTGGTAGGTAGGTTTGGTAATCGCAGGAATTTCTTCAATGGCCAATGTTTCTCTTGTCATAACTTTGGACACAAAGCTACTCAATGTGTTTCCTACAAGACCATCATGACTAGAGAAGCACGAAATCAAAGGAGTGTGACTGGGATCATGAAAAGGACCTATAATAACTTTTCTACTCTTGAAAATGAAATAGAATGTTCTATTTGTAACAACTTCGGTCATGAAGATTCTGAATGCAGGAGTAGGTTTCCGCAAACATATCAGAAGGAGCAAGTTTCATTGGGTCCCAAAGCATGGAGAAAGAAAGAACCACAATCAGAAAGATGTGGTATAGCCTTATATGCGAAAGCACAGGAAAATCAATGGTACATCGACAGTGGATGCTCAAAACATATGACAGGTGATAAAGAGAAACTTCAGTCATATAGTGCCTTAGAAAAGGAAAGAAAGGTCTCATTTGGAAATGACACTCCTGCACTCATAAAAGGTAAAGGTTCTATTATTTTGAAAGAAAAAGTCAAAGCTATAAATTTTATGTATGTTGATGGCTTAAAGCATAATCTATTGAGTGTTAGCCAAATGTGTGATCAAGGAAATGAGGTAATATTTCGATCAAATGGATGTATTGTTCGTGAGCTTGATACAGGAGAAACAATGATCATGGGCATAAGAAATCCAAATAATTTATACATACTCAAGGGAGGACAACAACAATGCTATCTAAGAAAGAATGATGAACACTGGCTATGGCACAGAAGATTGGGGCATCTAAGCGTCCCTCAGATAAGGAAAGCATGTAAATATGAGGTTGTTCACGATCTTCCTGAAACCAAAATTCTAGACAATACAATATGAAAATCATGTCAGTTTGGTAAGTAAACTAGAACACATTTCCCTGAGAAGGAAGGATCAACTAGTAAGCCACTTCAACTTGTCCATACTTATTTATGTGGTCCATCAAAGAAAAAGTCACATCGTGGAGAAGAATACTTTATATTGTTCACTGGCGACTTTTCTAGGATGTGTTGGATAGGACTTCTGAAGCATAAAGACGAAGCTTTCGAAAATTTCAAAGCTTTCAAAGCCTTGGTTGAAAATGAATCAGATCGCAAAATCAAATGCCTCAGGTCTGATCGAGGAGGGGAATTTACCTTGGATGAATTTTTCAACTTTTGTGAAGAACATGGAATAAGAAAGGAATTCTATACTACAAGGACTCCTCAACAAAATGGAGTAGTGGAAAGGATGAAAAAAATGGTTCAACAAATGGCTTGTGCTATGCTTGATGAGTCTGGAACTCCCGCAACCTTCTGGGGTGAAGCTGCATTTGTTGTCGTTACTATTCTCAACAAAAGAAACGTCGGGGTGAATAGCACTCAAACTCCTCATGAACTTTGGTATGGTAAGACTCCTAAGGTAAAATACTTCAAAATTTTTGGAAGCAAATGTTACATCAAAAGGACTAATGACAACCTTGGCAAGTTTGAACCTAAAGCAGATGAAGGCATTCTCCTTGGTTACTCTTCCCGAAGTAAAGGATATAAGTGTTACAATAAAAGACTTGGAAAAATTGTTGAAAGTATTGATGTGGTGGTTGATGAAGCAGGAAACAATCCAAGGCATGTAAAATTCGAAGATTTCGAAGATGATGAGGACTATCCTTCAACATCAAATCAGACTAATGATGAAGAAGAAATCTATGAGGCACCAAAATAACAGATAAGGGTAGAAGAAAAGACTCCATTCAGGTACATCCAGAAGAATCATCCAGAGACTCAAATTTTGGGGCAGAAAGAGGCAGGTGTACAAACAAGAAGAACTATTTCAGAAGCTTCAAGCTATTTAGCATTGCTCTCCTCTATTGAACCACGAAATGTAAGTGAAGCATGCAAAGATGAATGCTCAGTCAAGGCCATGAATGAAGAACTTCAGCAGATTGAAAAGAATAACACTTAGGAGTTGGTTCCTAGACCAAATGATAAGAATGTCATAGGGACAAAATGGATATTCAAAAACAAGCTGAATGAAAATGGAGATGTTATTAGAAACAAGGCTAGACTTGTTTGTAAAGGGTATGCTCAACAAGAAGGTATATACTTTGAAGAAAATTTTGCACTAGTTGCTAGACTTGATGCCATAAGAATGTTCCTTGCTCTTTCTAGCTGTTATGCTCTTAACTTGCAAGACGATACGAGAATACCAAATATGCGAAGAAATATACCCAAAACATAAAACAATGAGAAATAACAAGAAGTATTTTATTATTTAGAAAGAAATGTTCACTTGCCTCTTCAAGGGGGCAACCTCCAATAGAGCTGAGCTCAATACAAAATAAGACACGATGCTCCTCGAGGGGAGTCTCTATCCTTTATATAGGATTCATACATGCAATACCATGGGGCAATACCATGGTTCTTATTAATACCATCTATCTAATACCGTGGCCCATTTGCAACTAACTGCGATCCCTTCATTAAATGCGGGTTAACCACTTACAATTATTAATATGGGCTTTATGGACTCTTTACTTAACTATAACTATGACTCAATCCTATTACATAAATAAGGGGGTTAGGGTGGGACCCTAACATGCCCTCCCCCATAAGAATAGCCTTGTCCTCAAGGCTGAAGCTGCGGAAACTTCTGAAGAATAGTGGCTAGTTCCTAAGTTGCATCTTCTGGAGAGGTGTCTTTCCACTTGACGAGGACTTCCTTGATCATGTGGCCACGCAGGTGCCATTCTCGTGTTTCCAGAACCTATTCAGGTTGGAGCCAGATTGACCCTTCTTCATCCAATTCAGGTAGACTGGTTTGAATTCTGCAATTGTTCCCAATCACTTTCTTGAGGCATGAGACATGGAAAACTGGATGGATTTTTGCAGTGCGTGGCAAAGCTAGCTTGTAGGTAACTTCTCCAATGCGCTGAAGTACTTGATACGGTCCGTAGAATTTTGGAGATAGTTTTTGACAACCCTTGTCTTTGAGTGATTTTTTCTTATATGGTTGCAGCCTCAAAAATACCTACTCCCCTTCTTGAAATTGGCGTTCTAAGAGATGTTGATCTAACTGTTGCTTCATGCGGTTTTGAGCTTGATGAAGATTCTCTCGAAGATGGGCCAGCATGGTTGTGTAGTTCTGTAGGAGTTGGTCCACTGCTTGTTCCTTCGAGCATCCCTTGATATAAGAAGTAGGGGAAGGAGGGAGTTGACCATAAACTGCTTCATATGGAGTCATTTTGGTGGTGGCATGATAGTTGGTGTTATACCACCATTCAGCTAGAGGTAACCACTGTACCCAGAGATGTTGCTTTTCTGAAGTAAAACACCTAAGGTAGGTTTCTAGACATTTGCTGACTTCTTCAGTTTGACCATCAGTTTGTGGATGATAGGAAGTACTAAGTTGTAGCTGGGTACCTTGTAGCCAGAAGAGTTCCTGCCAAAAGTTATTGGTGAAGAGCAGGTCATGATCAGACACAATGGAAGTGGGCATGCCATGCAATTTGAAGATCTGATCCATGAAACATAATCCTTATAGTCATAGTCATAGTTATAGTTATAGTTATAGTTAAGTAAAGAGTCGAAGGTACAAGCAGTGGATCAACTCCTACAGAACCTCACAACCATGCTGGCCCATCTTCAAGAGAATCTTCATCAAGCTCAAAACCGCATGAAGCAACAGGTAGATCAACATCGCTTAGAACGCCAATTTCAAGAAGGGGATAAGGTATTTTTGAGTTGATCCACTGCTTGCCTAGGGGAGTATTTCTCATCACAGTAGTAACATAATCCTTGCTTTCTTCTTACTGCCATTTCTGCCAGTGACACCTTTTGAACCTTGAGTGTTTGGGTAGTGCTTTGAGCCTGTGGGGGGCGACCCTTGGCAATGAAATTTGGGCAATTGGACTGGGCCACTAATGCACGTTCTACTTCACGAGCTATCCTTCAAGCCTGCAGCCATGAGCTAGGGTGGTGTAGTCGGACGTGGGCTTGTATGGCTTCTTTAAGACCACTGACGAAACATTCAGTGTAGAACTCATCTTGTAGACCTCCAGTGCGAAAAGCTAAGGCTTCAAAGGCTGTAATATATTCATTCACTGTTCCTGTCTGTTGGAGCTTAGTGAGACGACCCAAAATGGTAGATTCATGGTCAAAGCGATCCATAAGAGATTTTTTGAATGTCTCCCAAGTCAAGGGCCTTCTATAGCAACGTTGATACCATTGCCACCATTGCCATCTTTCATTGTCCAAGTACATGATACCCACACTAACCTGAGTCGCATTATCCAGGATGTAATTCAGATTGAAATATTGCTCCATTTTTGCTATCCATGCTGCCGGGTGAGAGCCATCAAACTTATACATGTCTAGCTTGGGTGGTCGCGGATGGGATTGTTGGTGGGTGCCAGAGAGGTGAAGCAACTGGCTAGATTCACCTTCACTATTTTCATTGCCAATATAGGCCTCCTCGTGTGCCTCCACCTTGCCCTTAGAGAGTGTTGTATTTAAGTTCTGCAGCAGCGTCACGACCTCATCCAATGTTGATTCAAGTCTATCGATCCTCTCATTCGCCATAGCTTGAGCTCTAGTTTCTACCATGCACCGATCTGATGTACTTGAAATTTTGGGACCGCCCAAATTTTTTTGGCACTAACAATTGAATGGTACCACCTTGCTCAGCTCGTCGTCCTGATTCTGATGGGCTAAGTCACCAATAAGCACCTAGGTATAGGACCCACACAACTACTCAAATCTGGATGGCGGATCTGATGGATCTGACAGATCCAAATGGTTGATCTCATAGATCTGAACGGTGGAACTGGTTACTACTGCGGCTCTGATAGATCCGAATGGCTGTTCTGGTAGATCTGAATGGTGGAACTGATTGCTGCTGCTGCGAAAAAAACCCCACTTGCAAGAGTTGATCTGGCAAAGATTATTCGTGATCCGGAGATAAAGAAGGGAACTATGGTATCCAGGAGTGTCAGCTGCTATAGATCGCAATAGACATAAGGGTCTGACAGTAGTACTTGGCCCAATTTTTTAGGGCACTAACCAAGGAGGATTAACCGTACCCTTAGCTGTACAACCCGACTACCCTATCGTATGCGTGAGTATTCTCTCCGAGCGTTGTTCTCGGTGTACTGTAGCAGCAAGACGGCCGATGGTTTATCTATGGCGAGGTTTCAAGGGAGCTAGGGGGCTTCCGATATACCCAGAGGGTACTTGGAAGACACTTTGTGCGCAGTTCTGTCTAATGCGCTACTACTGGAAGGGGTACCCACAGAGGTTACAAGGGAGTCCAACAAGCATGACCACCTCTTGTATTTCCTGCATGCATGCCTCCCCAAATCCGCAGGTTTATGCGCTCAACAACAGATCCCGTTGTTTCAAGACGCCGGAACACGTCTCTAGCCAAAAAAAAAAATTGCTAAAAATTAGAGATCCCACCGGCCCTGGAAAGCACTCTGATACCACTTGTTATGCTCTTAACCTACAAGACGATACCAGAATACTAAATATGCGAAGAAATATACCCAGAACATAGAATAATGAGAAATAACAGCAAGTATTTTATTATTCAGAAAGCAATGTTCACTTGCCTCTTCGAGGGGGCAACCTCCAATAGAGCTGAGCTCAATATAAAATAAGACACGATGCTCCTCGAGGGGAGTCTCTATCCTTTATATAGGATTCATACATGCAATACCATGGGGCAATACCATGGTTCTTATTAATACCATCTATCTAATACCATGGCCCATTTGCAACTAACTGCGGTCCCTTCATTAAATGCGGGTTAACCACTTACAATTATTAATATGGGCTTTATTGACTCTTTACTTAACTATAACTATGACTCGATCCTATTACATAAATAAGGGGATTAGGGTGGGACCCTAACACTAGCTTCCAGGAGTTCAAAGTATATCAAATGGATGTGAAATCTGCCTTTCTAAATGGAGACTTAGAAGAAGAAGTGTACATTGAGAAACCAGATGGATTCATCCTTGGAAATGATCCAAAGCTTGTATGCAAACTCAAAAAGGCTCTCTATGGCCTTAAACAGGCTCCAAGGGCTTGGTATTTTCATTTGGACAAATACCTCCATCAACAATGTTTTTCAAAAGGATCAACAAATAACAATCTATATATAAAAGTTGACAATGATAAATTGCTAATACTTGTTGTCTATGTTGATGACATCATCTTTGGTAGCAATGAAGAAACCATGAGTCAAAAATTTGCTTTGGTGATGCGGAAAGAATTTGAAATGTCCTTACTTTGTGAGCTCACATATTTTCTCGGTTTACAAGTCCAACAAAACAAAGGCGGTATCTTTCTATCACAAACCAAGTACCTCAAGAAGATCTTGAAGAAATATGGCATGGAAGATTCAAAACCAGTATGTACACCTATGGTAATAGGATGCAGCCTCAGCGCAAATGATGAATCAGCAGTAGTACATCAACCAACCTATAGATCCATGATTGGTAGTCTGCTCTATCTGATAGGTACCCGACCAGACATCATGCATGCAGTGGGAATAGTTGTAAAATTCCAAGCAAATCCAAAGGAAGCGCACCTTCCGGCAGTTAAGAGGATTTTCAAATATCTTCAGGGAACATAAAACTATGGTTCATGGTATCCTAGAGACACAGATCTCACACTTCATGCATATACAGATGTAGATTGGGCAGGAAGCGTGGATGACAGAAAAAGCACTAGTGGTGGTGCATTCTTTATGGGATCCATATTAGTATCTTGGTTCAGCAATAAACAAAGTTCAATTCCATTATCTACAACTGAAGCAAAATATGTGGCTACTGCATCTTGCTGCATGCAACTCCTTTGGATGATGCAAACATTGCAAGACATTCAAATCACTTGTACTCCACCTATCTCCATTTTTTGTGATAATACAAGTGTAATTAGTATTTCAAAGAATCTAGTCATGCATTTAAAGACCAAGCACATAACTATCAAATATCATTTTCTCCAGGAACAAGTGATTGAACAAAAGGTCAAATTGGAGTATGTTCCCTCCAAGGCACAGGTTGTCGATATATTCACCAAACCAGTGCCCAGGGAGACATTTGAATACCTCAGACAAAATCTGGGAGTAGTTGATGCATCATCTTGTTGTTGACACTTACTTGGATAAGAGAACAGTGGTTGTACACGAGTTTCATGAGGCATATCCACGTACATACACCGGTTTCTGTGGATACAATCACGTATATGTTGGTTTGAAGACAAACAGTGGGCCAGACTCAGGATGAAAAGAGTCTGATATGGGTCTGACAGAGACCATCTAGCACAGGTTCAGGGGGAGCATATACTTCTAATGATGCATTGTTGGCATTATCTTAGAAGATCTTGGTTCAATTTCACAGATGTTTTTCTCTCAGGTGGAACAGGTGCAGAGGGAGATCATGGTTGCATGTCTGGATGATGATTTATAGATGCTACTGATGATAGTTGTTGATGTCTATCACAATCTTGTTTTAGAAATTTTGTCTCTATATCATGTATTTCTCTTATTATCAAGGTCATGTAACAACCTATCTTGTTTCCCCACTATGCCTGGGATGGATGATGTAATGATCTTGTTTTATCATGTACAAACTTTTGGTGTATCCCCACTTGGTTGGGTGGATGAGTCAATTTTGGTATATACCCACTTAGGTGAGAGATGGATGTATGCATGAGTCTTTGGTGATAAGAAAGACATTTATGATGTATAGAGTCATGTTCTTTCTTGTAGAACATATTTTTGCAGACCGGGGGAGCCTGGATAGCACAGCAGAGCAGAGATTTCAGCATGTACTTAGGGGGAGCATAACCCTTTGCCCTTGATGATAAATGGGGAGAATGACTTTGAGTATCTTGGGGTTGCCATCAAGTCCAAAGGGGGAGATTATTGGCATTATGACACAGTTTTGGCACTATGGCACATGTATTGTCCTTGATGGCAACTCACTCGGCAAATCTCTCAGATGAGAGCTCAGGCTCATAGGCTCTTAGAATAAAGAAAAAGGAGGTATACACAGGTTCCTACTGACAAAGCCGCGTATACACGCAAGTTCATGGACGAAAAGGTGCGTATGCGTATACACGCACTTTCATGCACAGAAAAGCGTGTACAGTTTGGAAAACTTGGTTTTGGTCTGTGGTATTTGGTCCATGGTATTTTGGTATTGGTCCATGGTATTTGGTCTGAAGTATTGACCCCAGGTATTGGGTCCAAGGTATTGATTCTTGTTGACACCTAATCCTTGTGATTGGGTGAATTTATGTAAACAGATAAATTAGAAATATGAACAGTCATCGGGAGATGAACTGAACAGTCTCTCCCTCATGTATATAATGAAGATCTACCTTGTGGAATATTATACGAATCAGTTTTTTCTTTGTGGAGTTACTGCCTAGCCTGACATGGTATCAGAGCCAACTCCTTTTTTTAGCCTTTATGCCCTTTGTAACTCCCTATTCTGCTCCTCTGCTCTCCATTCAAAAATGTTGCCTATTCATAAATGTTGGTAGCCTGCTCCACACTATCACCTGAATGTTGCTGCCTGCGCTTTCTGGTAGTCCTGACTATCCATAAATGTTTCATAATTTTAGTGTTGGCCTGGAGAGTCCTCTAAATCGCTGAGTTGAATGCCCTTGAGATCAGCTGGACGACTTGCAATCATGGTATTTACGCTGGTATGGCTATGCGTTGAAGTTTCTTTGGCTATCTGTTGAAGTTTCTAGCCATAAGTTGAATGCTATTGTAATAACAGTGTTTTAATATGATATTCACGCCATTCTGTTATGGTATTCACACTGATAACTTCCAATTTGCATAGAGCTTTCCTACATTGCATATGAGACTAGCATGTGAATGACTGTATTTAACCATGAGAAACATTGAGTAATGGTTTTTCATTGAAAGTTGCCTGGAGACTTGTGTAATGTGTGTAACAGTGCTCAGACCTGTGTTGAAGTGAACGTGTGCTTCATTTGACATGGTTGAAGTTTCTTCCATTTACGATGGCATCATCAAGATTTTTGTTCCCTTTTGTGCTTATTAAAAACTAACAGTTTCTTCAGCGGGAACTTCATTCTTGCTCACAGATCACGAGACAGTGAAAGAGAAAATTTCACTGACATTCCTATTACAATAAGGTGGTGCGGTGAGCATGGACCAGTTTTCGAACCTTCGGCCTTTTGAACGCAGGAACTAGAGTCGTGGCATTAATTCTGTCGATTGATTTATATTTAGACGCGGGATTGAAGCGGAGCGGATTCAAGAACTCTTAGCGGTAAAGCACCCCTGGTCATAGCTCGTGGTGGACTGTTGGGGCTTTTCCCTGACCATACCGAAGCTGCTTATCACCAAGAAGAGTTTCATGTAGCATATCCGAAGCCATGCACACGCTGACACTAATATTAAGAAAGAAACTCCTTTATCATATTCTATCAACTATGCTTCGTTTGACTAGAGAAGGCGCAAAATTTGTCACAAAATATAGTTTGCAATCTGTCTAGTTTGGCTATGAAGCCATGCTTGAGGGATAGGTTCAATTGAGTCATCTTTTGATAGACTGGATTGGTTTATATATTTCTTCAAATCACTTGTGATGATAAATTCTTTATTTGGTTTTCCTGATGGAGGAAATATTTAACAATAAAATTGAATTATAAGGTCCTTGAGCAGCAAAGAGGCAAGATTACACAACAAGGAGATTTGGAGTTACCACTCCAGGCCATATTTGAGTTTGCTATCCAATCATATCAGAACTGTATTTTTTTTTCCATTAAGAGTAAAAGTTTTGTAGCAGAAATTTTTTTTGTTACAGTTGCATTCAAGAGGAAGAGAAAGATATTTCAAAGGCAGGGGGGGCATACATTCTCAAGGAGAAAAGGCAGATTTGCACTGTATTCGCTACAAAAGAAATAGATCAGATAATGCCTCTGCATGCAAGCTACCATGGGACAAAATTGAGTAGAAAAGAAACCAACTGAAAGGTAAAACTAATGATACAGACAAAGGTAAAGCACCTGAATCCGCTCACTATGTTGTTGCACAATGTAACTTTGGAGTAAATGAAGATTTATTTAATGCTTCACTTTCTTCTTGGAAAAATGATTAGTTGCTTGATTCAGGAGCAACCTGCCACATGACTCATATAAAAGATTTTTTTGAAGATTTCACTGACAATGTTGATGGAGCAGTATACTTTTCAGATCAATAAAAAATCAAGCCATCAGGGCTTGGCACAATCAGGCTTAAACTGCCTGGTCTTCCAGACTTTCTTCTGCATCATGTTCTATATCTCCCATAGCTCAAGAGAAACTTGTTGTCCTTGGTCCACATCCGCCAGCAAGATCACTCCATTCATATGTTTGATGGCAAGCTTGAGGTAAGAAAAGCATCTGACCACTCACTTGTCATGGGGGGAATAGAAGAAGAAAGGCTTCTCAAGCTGAAAGGAGCCTCTGCTCATGCACAACATTTCTCATACAATTCTCATCATGAAGAAGGTACACTTCCATCAAGTTTAATATGGCATGCTAGATTTGGACATTTGAACTATGACAGTCTCCGGTTGTTGAAGAAAAATGGTGTTGCTAGTTTTCCTACAATTCCTAGGAAACTTAAGCAATGTGATGCTTGCATTCTAGGAAAGCATAGAAAACAGTCTTTTCATGATTCACATTCAAGAGCACATAGGAAACTTGAACTCATTCATTCATATTTATGTGGTCCAATGCCTGTTCCTTCTGAAAATGGAAATAAATATATCATGACATTTATTGATGACTACACCAAAATGTGTTGGGTTTATTTATTGAATAACAAATCTGATGCTTTTCAAACATTCAAGAATTTTCATAAATGGATTGAAAATGATGCACAATCTCATATTGGGTCTATTTGCATTGATAATGGAAAATAATACACATCAAATGAATTTGAAAACTATCTTCGCCAACATGGGATCAAACATCAAACAGTTGTGCCTTATAATCCCCAACAGAATGGTGTAGCTGAAAGAATGAATAGGACAATCTTAAATATGGTACGACCCATGCTCTTCTTCAAGAATGTAAATACAATGTTTTGGGTTGACGTTGTTCTATGTGCTGCATATATAAATAATAGATGTCCATCTACTGCTATTAGAAACAAGACTCCTTGTGAAATGTGGTATGGACATGTTCCTTCGATAAAGCATCTCAGGGTCTTTGGTTCCACCTATTATGCCTTGATACCAAATATACATAGAAACAAACTTGGTGCTAGAAGTCATAAGTGTATCTTTCTGGGGTATTCAAACACATCCAAAGCATACCGCCTCTATGATGAAGTAAATAAGAAGTTTGTTGTATCTAGAGATGTAATTTTCCTTGAATCATCCAAAACTGACAATGTTGTTGAGCGGCAACTTGATCACTTGGATAGATTCGCAAAAGCAAAATCATTTCAAGAATTTTATAATCAGATTCCACATCTTGAAGGGGGTATTCCTATACTAGATCAACATGTGGAATCTTCTTCTGAAAAACACTCTCCCCCGCATGAAACTCCAACAACAGATGATGCTTTAAGTGATGTGATTGATAGAATTGGGAGACTCAATCTTGATTCAGTCCCATCTCAATCAACGGAGCAGCCTGGACCATCTGATAAAGGTCCCCCAAAGTGGCTGACAAAGACACTTGAAAGTGTTCATCCTGATGAAGTTGGAAAGACAGGAACCAGAAATTCAAACCAGCAAAATGGAGGTGATGTAGATGACTCTAATTCACCTGTTGATATGGATGTTTCTTATGATTGTGAATTGAACTTGTCCACAGATTTTGAACCAACTTCGTTCAAAGAAGCCGCTTCTCATGATGAATGGAAAGAAGCAATGCAAAAGGAGTATGATGCCCTCATAAAGAACGGCACTTGGAAGCTGGTTGATCCTCCATTAGGAAACAAACCAATTGGCCACAAGTGGGTCTACAAAAACAAGTATAAAGCTGATGGCTCACTTGACAAGCACAAAGCTAGGCTTGTGGCAAAAGGTTTTGCATAGAAGGAAGGGGTCGATTATGAGGAGACTTTTTCCCCCACAGCAAAATGGGCTACCATCCGGACACTCTTTGCACTAGCAGCTCAGAACGGTTGGAAAGTCCATCAAATGGATGTAAAAACTGCTTTCTTGAATGGAGATCTAAATGAGAATGTTTTTATGTCCTAGCCTGAAGGATTTTCTGTGAAAGGACATGAACATAAAGTATGCAAACTTGTGAAGTCCTTGTATGGCCTCAAACAAGCACCGCGAGCCTGGTATGAAAAACTAACTGAGCATCTTTTGAAACTCAATTTCAAACATTTTGATCTTGATGATGCAACTTTATTTGTCAAGAAAGTTGGCGAAACAGTTGTATATCTTGTGGTATATGTAGATGATCTTTTGATGACAGGGAACAATGAAAGCTACATTACATCCATAAAGAAGGAATTGGGGAAAAGTTTTGAAATGACTGATTTGGGCTATGTTCATTACTATCTTGGCATTGAAGTAACCCAACATCCAAAGTCCATATTTATTTCTCCAAAGAAATACATTGGAGATTTGTTGAACAGGATTGGCATGATAGAGTGCAATCCTCTTGCTACTCCAATGGAACAAAACTTAAAGCTCACATCTATTGAAGGTAAATAATTTGAGGATGCAACAAAGTATAGACAGCTTGTAGGAAGTCTCAACTACCTCACTACTACCAGACCACACATTTTGTTTGCTGTTGGAATCCTCTCTAGGTTTATGCAAAAGCCTTGTGAGGGACATTGGTCTGCTGCAAAAAGAGTTCTAAGGTACTTGAAGGGAACTCAAGACTTTGGAATCAAGTATACACAGGTGGTTGACTTCAGCTTGATTGGATACTCTAATTCAGACTTCGATGGAGACAAAGAAACTAGGGTATCAACTTCAAGATATGCTATGAGTCTTGGATCAGGAGTTGTCTCCTGGAGATCATGCAAACAATCAGTTCCAGTAGATTCCACAATAGAAGCAGAATATGTGGCAATAGTTGAAGCAACAAAAGAAATTGTGTGGCTCGGGAAATTTCTTGAAGATTTGCAGGTAAAACAAGTACAATCAACTCCACTCATGATTGACAATATCTCTACGATAAAGTTGGCCAAGAACCCAAAGTTCCATGATTGAACGAAGCACATCAATACTAAATATCATCTAATTCGACATCATGTTGAGGCCAAAACAATCCATCTCTGTCATTGTTCCACAAATGAGCAAATTGTAGACATCTTCACCAAAGCACTTGGAAGAGAAAAACTTGAACGATTCTGAATGATGCTTGGACTCACCAACATCCCTTAAGATTAAGGGGGGGAATGTTGACACCTAATCCTTGTGATTAGGTGAATTTATGTAAATAAATAAATTATAAATATGAACAGTCATCGGGAGATGAACTGAACAGTCTCTCCTTCATGTATATAATGAAGATCTACCTTGTGGAATAATATGTGAATCAGTTTTTGCTTTGTGGAGTTACTACCTGGCCTGAAAATTCTATATGGTTTTGGACCATGGTATTGAGTAAGCCCTAAGACTATAAAAGGGGAAGGAGATCATTAGGCAAAAGCACTCAAGGATTGAATATCTTATGAAGCACAAGATCTATAATATTGGTCATTGGGTTATGGTGCAGAGCTGGATCTGAATCAAGGAGGAACCTGAGCACTAGAAGAAGGATAAGTTTTATTGATAAGTCAAGATCTCTAGACTTGAAGAGAAGTATCTTTGTGTGATTTTGATTTGTTATATTTGGTGCATAACTTGAGCTATAAATATGATAATTTGGGTATAACTGATGTTTGAATAATTGAAAAGGGTAGATTATCTTTTATATATCTGTACGCAAGTTTAGCATAGCAAAGGCACGTATACATGTTGGTTCAGTATTATAGAACAACATATACACAAGTTTTCCGTAATACAGTAGTGTATGCATGTAGGTTCTACATATTAAATTAGTGTACGTCTCATGGAATATGTTTTAGCTACTTCTGTTTATTGTTGCAGTGTTCTGGGTTCAGGATTGGTTTCTGGTTACTGTTACTGTATTCTGGTTACAGCTTTCAGAGAAGTGATTGTTTGATTCAGTTTTGTTTGGTACAAAGAAGATTGGTTGATGCAGATGTATTTGATGTTTGAATAATGTTATTGGTGGATCCAGTCTAAAAATTTATGAAATGTGGTCCCTGGAATAAAAGAGAAGGTTGTAGCCTTCTGTAGGTCAGCAACTATGTACTAGTAGACCAACTAGTACAAGAGCTAAGGGGGTTGTAGCTCCCTTCCAGGAGAAGCTGGAGAACGAGAGAAGGTTGTAGCCTTCTATAGGTAGAAGCCTGCGTACTGGTATAAGACTGCACCAGTACAGAACCATTGTAAAAAGAAGTTTCTTATTAAAAGAAGATAGAGACGAATTGCAGCAGGTGGTTTTCACCCACATTGGGTTTCCACCTTATATCTTGTGTTCTTGTGTGTGACTGTCTGCTCTGTTTTACTGTACCTGGTTACTGTTTATATGGTTCTGATGCACAGATTAATGATCAACATCTGAAGAATAAATTAAATTATAAGTCTGCAAGTTATACACTAGTTTCCTTAACTACAGTTGTGTATATACGCAGTTTTCACTAACTGAAGTAGCGTATACAAATATGATTGTGAAATGAAAAATAATTGACTTAATAATACTGATTCACCCCCCTCCCCCCCTCTCAGTATTATTTCCAACAGGTATAGTAGCACAGGGTTTGATTTGATTTTGAAGGGTTTTGCTGGATTAGGAGGAGCCAAATAGATAGGGCAAGGAAATTAGGTCAAAATTGCAGGTGTTCGATGGGGCAAGGTAGGCACAAGGCTCAACACTCTAGGATTTGATGGGTGAAGTGATTTAAAGATAGGTGAGGAGCTAGAAAGAGCATGTAAGTAACATGGATTCTTCCTAAACTAAAGAAAACATAGACTGTGAATATTCCCCCAAAACAAAGCATAAAATTATGGGTTTTTCCTATCAACTTGAAAACATCCACTTAAAAGCAATGAAATGATTAATGAAGTACAAAAACATTCTAACATATGATCACAATAGAGGAAACTACACTGAACATCATACCACATGAATCCCGAAGAAATAGCTGCAACTTTTCATTAATCTCTTGCTAAAACTGATACAAAATGATGTCTACTCAAAGCATAAGCATCTAGTTGAGTCCAACCAACACAATGATTGAGAAAAATCATCATATAGGCTTCAAACCACCCATCCTAACCTCAGGGGTCGAATCCATGAGAGGAGGAGCTGTTTCCAACAAAATCTGCACTGCTAACAAGAAAATGAGGTGGTCAAAGTGACTCATCCCTAATTCAAAAAACTGATACATTACACTTCATAAATTTGTTTTACCTAATGAATCTACCCTAGTAAGCTCTAGAAGCATCATAATTACATTCAACTGATCAATTACATGGATATAATCATTATTTTCCAAGGTGAAAGTGAAAACTGGGATGAAACAATGAAAATTTGGACAAACTGTCAAACGCGCGACACTAGTGCTAGGCACACAATGCTAATGGCAGGCACACCCTTCATCTTCAGCTACACTTTTGGAGGCCTTCCCAATGTCCAAATTGGGCCCACAATAGCTTGTTGGAAAACTCTATCTGTGTACTTTCTATAACATCTTGAATTGTTGCGTTTGGAGTTCATTTTCCCTATCAAATGTCAATTCTCCCACCAGTGCTAGGCACGCAGTGCCAATACCAGACGCACCCTTCATCTTCAGGTGGACTTTTGGGTGCGTTCCTGGTGTCTAAATTGAGCCCATGATAGCTAGTTGGAAAGGTCGCTCTCTTGGCTATAGAGTGGACCTATCAAGCACTAAAAATGATTAATTATAACCCCTTAAAAGTTATTTCTGCCAAGACTGGTAAAAAAGTGCAAAATGAGGGTGCAAAAATGAAGTGTTCTCTTGCAGGAAATGTTTGGAGGTCTTCCCAAACTCCAAATTCATATCATTATAGATCATTGGAAATATATTTCTCTCTAGTTATTAGTTGACTCATCAAGAAAGTCATTTGGACAATTCAGCTAGAAGAAAAATTGATTTTCCCAAAGTCACTGTAGAAGTGCAACAACTCTCTTGTAGCAACTGTATTTTTGACATTTCTCTAAAACCATGACACCTGTGTAAAAAATTAAGGTGGTTTTCATCCTTGGCATATTATGGACAAAAACCTCTCTTACTTTTTCCAAATTCATTCCTGTTTGGTCTGAAGCACAGTTTAAAGAAAAAACGGCCCTTATGTGTGGTGAATGATTTGTCCCTTTGAATGATTTCTTGAAAAATGATGGAGACTTGATGTTGATAATATGAAATGGCCTCATAACTGTTGATATCTCTTATGCCTCCTCTACTCAGATATCTCTGATTCCATGGCAAACCCTAACTCAGTGGGAGAGGAAATTAGGGTTTAGTGAAGGGAAAATAGGGGATTTGTAGAAATGAAGGGAAATGAAAGGGATGGGGGATTCTAAATTCTTAAGAAAACATTGGGAGGAAGGGAGGGATGTTAAGAAACAGGGGAAAGTGGAATTTCAAATATTGAGTGAGGGTAAGGGGTCCAAAAGGGAAAAACATAGGCCTAGCCTTAAAAAAAAGTGTCAAATTGTAACAATAGGCTAGGGTTTGTGGGAAAAAGGTGAATTTGAGGGATATAAGTGATGGGAAGTGTTTAAGAAGGTCTATGAAGGGTAGGGGAAGGTATATGAGCATTAGGATAGAATTTTTATTGATTTTTTGATCATGGGATTCATGGAACTAAGAAAAATTCCCTCAAAAACCCTAGGAGAGGGAAATGAGCCTTAAAAGCACAACTGAGGCAACAAGGTATACGATGATCCACTCACTTACAAATGATAGTTTATAACCTGTAATAATGATGACAACTTTTTTAATGATGGTACACTCAGTTGAGGGGTGACATGGACCAGTTCTTCGAAAACTTTGGAAGGAGTGAAAACAGTCTTAGACCTAATACCCAGTGACCAAATTTTTACTTGAAGACTCACTGAAATGAAAAAAAATTGACTTTGACACCTTAAGACCACTTTGTAAGAGCATGTTTGATCACTGGTGGAAGGCTGCAAGTACTCACACTAACATCAGGATCCAGAATTTGTCTATAAAGGACCACATATGTGTGGGATATTGATTTTCCTCGTTGTACCAAATATCCTTTACAAGATCAGAGTAAGGAGGATCTTCCAACCAGATCTGGCTGAACTTGAAGGGAAAACCACCGCAAAAACCCTCCCGTCACCAGTGAAGTATGATAGGGCGATGATTTGAAATATGGCAGTGGATAATTTAAGATAAGACCAACCCAAGTTGCTCGATGAGCAGATCATGTAGGAGGAAGAGGTCAAGTCGCTTTGCTATGTAACACTCCCCCGACCGACCATTATCCCAAGTGGGTGAGATAGTGGAGGGGAAAATATCAACAAAGTTATGATCCAAAATAATAGATTTTAGTTTGTCAGCCATGTCGTTTGTTCTATTGCAGCGACCCCAGCTCTCATGCACTCCAAGTGTACAGTTGAGGTCCTGCGCCAGAACAAGGGAAGTTAATTCAAGTAACTCCGATGCAACCAACCACTACCAAAATAGATCACGATCACGGTATGGCACGTAAATATTTAGAATGTGAATGTGACCCAAGAGGCCACGGATATGTCCAGCAAGTAGTATTCCAGCAAAACAGGAAAATGCCCGCAACTTGACCCATTTGGGGTCCCAGATAGCGATCAGACCACCCGAGAGACCATTTGCGTCGGTGGCAGCCATGTGCCAGTCTGGTAACATTCTCCGAAAATAACCAATCACCTGAGGAGCAGGATGCATGGTTTCTTGTAGTAGAATAATGTAGGGCGGTTAGAAGAGAAGAGATCCTTCAGGGCCAAAAATTTAGGGGCGGCCCCAAGTCCCCGCAAATTTAGAGAGAGAATAAAGGTCATGTTTGTCCTTGAGCAGGCGGTTGTGCTCCAAGGGCCCGAGGGATAGAGTCAGCAATGGGGATGTCAATGAGGGTATGTGCATCCTCAGTACAGAAATATGGAGGGATACATGGACGTCCACGGAAGTGTCTACTATCTCGATGTTTTTTTATCTGGACAGTGATGTTACTAGCAGATGTAGGGCTAATGCGAGGGGATGGAGGACCCGATGGTTTGTGGATAGTGAGAGACTGGAGGTCCAATGTTTTCCTCTGGAGAAGGAAATCGAGATCGTTGTCCACAGAATTTGTGGGGGAATCTATCGGTGAATGTGGTGATGTGGGAGTATGTTCAATAGGAGGGTCAGATGCTTCGATGGGGGAAAAACACGAGTAGAGGATTTTTCCTGGACGTAGAATATATGGGTGGCGGATAGAGGGTCACGGTGTGTCAGATGAGGCGGGCCGTTATGTGGCGGAGATGGGAAATCCTGCAATGGTTTAGCGAGCCCATGTGATATGGCATCAATGGGAGGGAGGTCAGAGCCTTCAGAGGGTGAGGAGGATGGAATGTGAATGGGGGCAAATTGTAATGGATATTCAGCAAAGTAATGAGAGGGAATGCTAGGTGGAGGGCATGGAGAAGTACCTATAAACAGAGAAGTGTCGTTGCCGCACGATGGAGTCTCAGAGCCTCCAAAAGAAGAGCCCTCCGAACATAGTACATTTTCCCAATGCCATTTTCCCTGCTGAGGCCCGCGAGTTTCCATGGATCTAGGACCCTAGTGACGAGGAAAATGGGCCAGAAGGTGTTCGGTTCGGTGGCAATTTAGGCAGCAGAAAGGGGCATTAGTTTTGTGTCCCACCAGCTAATAAGGATGTGGTCTGGAAAACCTCCCCGGTATTTCTTTTCAATGAGAATCCAAGCCACTCTTTTTTTAGTGCCCCCAGGCATCGAGGATCGACGTATACGAACTTTCCAATTGCATCACCAATATTAGTGAATACCCTCTTCGACCAGCATTCAATGGGAAGACCAGGGAATTTAGCCCAAATAAGATTATTTTGTGGTGTTTCTCTTAGTGGGTTAAAGCCGATATACCAAGAGTATAGAGCGAGAAAACTGTGACCCTTAACCCAGGGAATAGATTTAATCTTCTCGAGGTCCTCCTAACAGAGAAAATGGAAGTTGTACTAGCCATTGATTAGGCAAACTACCGTCGACATATAATCAAGCAGAATGTGCCATTTTGAATGTAACCAGGCACGCATGTCTAAATCCTCCATATCTGCAAAGTGCCACTTCCCGACTAGAGCACGCTTCTGAAGGCTAATAACATGGTCTGAAAGCACATCATACCCAAAAGCCAAATTTGGAGTTGGTTCGGTGATTTTAATGGTGCGGGTAGGGTGACGGGCACGATGTCTATGAACCAAGTGTGAATGAACATGCAAAGACAATGGCGCATGTGAGCCATCTGGCAGAGAGTGTGAAGGTGATGTCGGGAGCCCCGTTTCCAAGTGAGTAACCCCGCCCCCAAATGAAAGTTTGGCCTCCACCGTGGTGCGGATGAGTGCCTCATGTGCTGAGGTGTTCGAAGCCAGGTATTCCATTACCTCGAATAGTACATGGACTGAGCAATAAAACTAGGAGTGTGAAGGCACGGATGATAAAGAGAGGTCAGGGGTTAGGTGTAGGGTAAATGTGCCAATGTTAGAGAATGTCTAGGGATCCCCATAGTCACATTTTCACCGATGGAAGCATCGAAAAGGAGTCAGAAAGGGGAGGATCTAGATATGGTTGCCGCTGAAATTCAAATCCAAAAGAGGCAAGTCCCTAGAGAAGAAGGAAGAGTGAATATAGTAATGGGATAGGACGGAGGAAAGGATCCTAATCAGGGAAGGAAAGATAACATCTGTTAGCCGAAGATAATGGGCGAGTGTCACGAGTTGTGTTAATGCAGAGTGACTAATATGATGCGGGCGGGTTTGAATCAAGCCGTATTCCAGAAGAAAGGGGTAGCTGGAAAAATGTTGCAGAGTCAAGCAGAGACATAAGCAAATGAGGAGGCATGTAGAGAAACAAACAACAATTCAGTAGGATTGTGGACAATCAGTGCCATCACAACAACAACAACAACACCCGGAGCACGTCCACTATTTATTGCAAAGTAAAAATCCAAAAGAGTTGCATGGTTGGGAAATGGTGAAAGAATTTATCCAATAGTGGTAGAGGATGTTATAGTTGGTATGTGCAGGTAGTGAACCCCCAGTAGGGATAGAGGGCAAAGTAGGTGGAAAAGGTCACTCCAGTGGGGCATATGGACCCTAGGGGAGACAAAAAGTGTAGGTGGATGATACAGAAAAAGAGGTAAGAGGCAATAGAGAGTAGAATGATAATGTGTAGAATCTCCGAGTGTGCAATAGAGAAAAGTAAGAGCAGAATATTGAATATCCTCAAGAGAAAAGATTACTGAATAGCACAGTGACAAGGAAATCGAGAAAGAGAAAACAAAATATCGTTAACCAACCAACAACAAACATAACTAACACTAGTATGGATGGTGGAAAACAACAGCTAACATACACAGCACATGTGCGCGATATACACTCGTTCTGTCGTCTTCACCATCGCCCCAATACACTGGTACTCCAAGTCGGGCATCCTTAAGTCGATCGCAGATTCCCCGAATATTCGGGAATCCACAAAAATTGACCGCGCCCATGTCCGTCAGATTCTTGAATATTAGAGGAATCTGCCATCCACTTAAGCTCACAGCTCCGAGTCAAAATCCCTCCACTCACTCACTCTCCAATACCAATAGTTTATAGGATAAATTGACCGCGCCCATGTCCGTCATATTCTTAAATATTAGAGGAATCTGCCATCGACTTAAGCTCACTGCTCCCAATCAAAGTCGCTCCACTCACTCACTCTCCAATACCAATAGTTTATAGTTTATCCATCATCATAGGGAGCATGCCAAACAGCAGAGGATGTAAATGTGTTAAAAAACCTGCACAGATACAATGCAACTTGTACTAAAATGGAGGAAAGAGGGAAAACCTCGTGGGAAAAACCCCCCCTCAAAATACAATGTAATCAAAAGAGAAGAGGAAGAAAAATACAATTGCTAAGCAATCATGTCCTTCACTCCAAGACGATCACGCAAAGAGCGAAACTTCTGCTCAGCGAATGTCTTGGTGAAGATGTCTGCAGTCTGTTCTGCTGAAGGACAGAACTGCAAATCAATGACCCGATCATGTACTAAGTCGCTGATGTAGTGCATATGGATCTCTATGTGCTTCGTCCGCTGCCGCTGTACTGGATCCCTGCAAAATTTGAGAGTGCTCTGGTTGTCACACCAGATGACAATGGGCTGGTGGAACTGGACGCCCAACTCAGTGAGGAAGTGTTGTAGCCACAGAGCCTGAATGGTGATGTTGACTACTCCTCGATACTCAGCCTCAGCTGAAGAGAGAGCAATCGCAGCCTGCTTCTTGCTCGACCAACAGATAGGGCCAGATCCTAGACTGAGTGAATATCCGGAGGTGGACTTGCGATCAATGCTATCTCCCGCCCAATCAGAATCTGTGAAGCCAAGGAGATTCAATGCAGTGCCTGCTGCATAGTGAATCCCGAAGGTGATGGTGCCCTGCACATATCGGAGGATGCGCTTGGCAGCATTCCAGTGTAGCTCATGCGGCTCCTGCATGTATCTGGACACTGCCCCTATTGCGTATGAGAGATCTGGTCTGGAGTGGGTGAGGTACAATAAGCTCCCCACTAGTTGTCGGTAGAGAGTGCTGTCAACTAATGGAGTGTCACCTCCATCCTCAAGGCGGACCCCAGACAGAAAAGGAGTCGGTGCTGGCTTGCAGTCAGTCATGCGAAATCTCTCGAGGAGATCCCGTGCATACTTAGCCTGAGAGAGTTTGATGCCTATGGCATTCTGGCTAATCTCAAGACCAAGAAAGAAGTGTAATGGACCCATGTCCGTCATCAAGAACCTATCATGCAAGGCCCTCTTGATTGTAGCAATGGCTGAAGCCGAGTTGCCAGTGATTAGGAGATCATCTACATACAAAACTAAGATAAGAAGAGAATCATGTGTCCTAAGCATGTAAACATTCGGATCAGACTTACATCTTTCAAAGTTTTGTGATAAGAGAAAAGAATCCATCTTCGCGTACCAAGCTCTCGGGGCTTGCTTAAGGCCGTAGAGAGATTTCTTCAGTCTGCAGACCAAAGATGAATCCTGAATGAAACCATGTGGCTGCTCCATGTAGATCTCCTCAGATAGGTCTCCGTGAAGAAAGGCATTCTTCACATCCATCTGATGTACTTCCCACCGCTGGGCAGCCGCAATGGCAAGTGTAAGGAGTATGGAATCCATCTTTGCTACTGGAGCAAAGGTCTCGTCATAATCAATGCCATGCACTTGTTGGAAGCCTTTGGCTACTAGCCTTGCTTTCCGTCTGGTGATTTGCCCATCTGCAGCACTCTTGGTCCTGTAGACCCATTTGCATCGGAGAAGTTTCCTTCCTGAAGGAAGGGGGACCAGATCCCAAGTCTGGTTCTCGAGGAGGGAGTTATACTCCTCCTCTATGGCGGACTCCCAAGATGGATGCCCAGCAGCCTCAGCATAAGACTGTGGATCAGAAGATTGAACCAAATGACAATGCCAGGAGGGCGATGGTTCAGCGGCAGTGAGGACAAGAGGAGGATCAATAAACTCTGAGCTAGTCCTCTGTAGATCAGAATTGTCCCCCACAAGACCATTTCTAGCAGCTGGTTGGTCTTGTGCATATATCTCACGTAAGCTCCTTGTTCTCTGATTTATGACAGGGGAATATGATTCACTGTTGGAAGCCCGATTTGGGCTTGGATGTGGATCATCATTTGCATGCATTAGATTTGTATCTGAAGACTCTGTCTTTGCATCTGCATGCTCTTCCTCGGCATCTGCATGATCTGTATCAGCATCTGAATGTACTGAGTCATCATCTCGGACATGAGGTAGATAAAAAGTGTCTGCATGCGGCGCTTGAGGTGCATGCGAGAGACTTTCCTCAAATTTGACACTTCGCTCAATGATGAGCTTGTCCGTAGAGGGAATCAAGAGTCGATATCCCTTCACACCATCAGGGTATCCAACAAAGATGCACTCAATGCTCTGTGGATCAAGAGCTTTCCTCTTTTCGGAGGGGATCCGGGCCCATGCTCGAGAGCCGAAAACACGGAGGTGAGTGACCTCTGGTTTAGTGCCGCTCCAAGCCTCAAAGGGGGTCTGGTCCTTGACAGACCTATGAGGAGATCTGTTCTGGATGTAGTTAGCACAATTAAGTGCTTCGGCCCAAAGCTTATGAGGCAGTGACTTGGCATGCAACATGCAAGAAGCCATCTCTTTGAGAGATCGGTTCTTTCTCTCAGCAACTCCGTTCTGCTGTGGAGTGTATGGAACTGTGTACTGCAACTGTATGCCGGACTGAAGGCAAAGGTTCTGAAGTGCTGTGTTAACATATTCCCCCCCATTGTCTGTACGGAGGGCTTTGATCTTTCTCTCTGACTGTGTCTCAACTAGTGCTTTGAAATCTTCAAAGTGCTCAAAAACTTCAGATTTGTTCCTGAGAAGATACACCCAAGTATACCGTGAGAAATCATCAATAAATGTAAGCACATACCTTGCTTTGTTGATGGAAGGATGAGGAAAAGGCCCCATGAGATCACTATGGATCAGATCTAGAGGAGAGGATGCTCTGTGAGTCTTGCCGGTGTCAAACTTTTCTCTGGGATGTTTGCCAAGAACACACCCTTCACAAACTCCTTTGGAGAAACTGATATTTGGCAAGCCTTCCACCATCTCATTCTTGCTTAGCTGCTGCATATACCTGTAATTTAAGTGACCAAACCTCTCGTGCCAAAGCCTACTACTATCATCAGCATGTGTAAGCAATAAGGAGGATTCAGATTCAATAAATTCAGAAAATGTATATAGTCTGGCTCCATTGTTTACCTCACCAGTTGCAATTTTGGCATTGCTATGTAGATCATATATGTTCACTGCATCTGGAGTGAATTCCACTCTCTTTCCGGTGCCGGAATGAGTGATCTGATAAACTGAAAGCAGGTTTACCGAAAGTTTTGGAACATGAAGCACATCTTCAAAGCTTCCATGTAAAAGTTCCACTCTACCTTTTCCGGTGACCTCAATAGGTGAGTCATCTCCCATGAGGATGGGAGGTCCTTTGCATGCATCCAAAGAGGAATATACTTCCTTTGCAGCAGCCATATGATGTGATGCACCAGAATCTATAATCCATGCATCAGGAGAAGAATTAATTGCAACTAAAGCATGAAAATTGTTACCTTTTCCGTGTGGCGGATCCTCAGTTTTCTTCTTGGCGCCCTGAGGGATGTGGTCCCCAAGGTTATGCTTCTGAAGGATTTCTGCCATTTGGTCAATTTGTTTCTTCATGCAAGAGGATTCTGGATGGAATCCTCTTTGACAGTAGGTGCATCTGTTTCCTTTCTTCCCTTTCTCATTTCTCGAGCCGGAGGAGTCATTGAAGGGCTTGGTGTACCCTTCCTTCTTTGGATGGGAATGTGCTTTTCCTTTGTCTTTCTGCTGCTGATTTTTCTGATTTGAATCAGATCTGTGATTTTTATTGTGGCTGCCATCATGCACAGCAAGTGCATGTGCTTTTGGAGGTTTGATTTTCCCCATGCCAATGAGTTTATCTTGCTAAAAAATAAGAGACTCCATAAATTCTTTGAGAGAAGGCATAGTGTAGGATTTACCTGTTGCGAGCCTTACTGAATGAAATGTAGACACAAAGACGGAGTATTCCGGTCCGAGCTTTGACATAATAGAGAGAACTTGGCGACTCTCCTCCTTGGATTTGTCAATTCCACAACCCTTGAGTTGCAGCAATAAATCATTATATTTGGTGAAGAAATCTTGAATTTTGTCATAGTTCCGTGGATCCAATGATAGCAGCTCCACTTCGAGCAGATGTCCTTTCATCTCATCCTGTTTCCCGTAGAGCTCTTCAACCTTTTTCCAAATCTCATTGGGAGTATTGCAGGCAGATAGATGAAACTGCAACTCTGGAGAGATGCACATGCATATGGATCCGTGGGCCTCATCCATACGGTTGAGGTACTTGGATTTCTCTATGGCTGAAGTGGGTTCCACTTCTGTAGCCATGGTAATCCTGTACAACCCTTTATGACGAAGGTATCGAGCCATTTGATCCTTCCATTCATGATAGTTGTACGGTGTTAGGATCGATGCTTTGGGAAACTCCATTTTTCTGTCAATCTTCGATCTCCAAGCTGTAATACTTGCAAAATAAAGTACTGATGCGCCTTTTATCTAGCAACCTGTGGGCTCTGATACCATGTAAATGTGTTAGAAAACCTGCACAGATGAATCTAGCTAGTAAAGGTTGAACACACAGCTTTGCAGAGCAAAAGCACTAAAAGAAAATCGAAAGAAGAAAAGAATGATTCAATTGAAAATTATGTTACAATGCTCATGATATAGCATTACTGGGTGAAGATCCCAAGGTAATGACTATAGTGGTGATCAATGAGAAGACTCAACACCTACAACAAGTTCCGGAGATAACTAGTCAGTTGCGGAGTTAAAGAAGGAGCAAATCAAGGAGTAAATCAAGGAGTAAATCATGCAAAAGGAATTTTGCATGCAATCCCATGCTCTAACTAAAAGTCCGCATGTAGATGTGTAGTAGTTCCAACATGCAAAAGGAATCTTGCATGCAGTCACATGCTCTAACTAAGAATCTACATGTAGGTGTGTAGTAGTTCCAACAGAGGAGTCGGATAATCAGATGCCCACTTCCGTTTGTCCCCAGCTTTGAGATTAGATATATATTTTTGTCTTACAGCACACACACTAGATACCCAACTCTGCAAAGACCTCAGATGGCGAGGTGTGGGAGTTCACGAAAATATAAAAATATATGCATCGATCTGTGCCCCAGTTCACCTGTGATATGCCTATTCGAGAGCACGCTGGTTTGACCACTTTGCACTCTGTGCAGAACAAACAAAACCCAAGACTGGTATTTCAAACCTAGAATCCTTCCCCTCGCTGTATTAGGAGACTCAGGAAGCTGAGGTCTCAGTTAGCAATCCGGTGAAGGGACCATGGAAGCCATTAATGCCATGAAGCCGACGGTGCAGCAGGAAGAGGAGGAGCCGGAACGGGGGGAGGAGGAATTCGGGGTTGATGAGTTTGGGGGACCTCCAAAGTTGATGGATGGACGTAGAGATGATTCAGGGTTGGATTACAGGAAGTTTTTTTCTCAGGAATTATCCGCTTATGTGGCAAAAGGCTCGGTTTTCTATTCATATTATATTTTCGATTTTTTGAGTTTATATTTATTAATATGAATTTTGATTAATAAAATAATTTATTGACAATTGATCACGACAAAAACAGTTTTTGAAAAATAATAAGAATTTTTTTTGTGAGTTCTAATAAACCATATTAATCTTTATAAAAGTTGATCATATAAAATATATTTCGGTTCAATTTGGTCCAACTTGCCCATAACGTGTATGGTTCAGATTTATGAACCAGAAAAGCGCATTAACTGATGCTGATACTCTAATCCCAACAAAGCATTGGATGCAACGCAGTTGATGTTACTGCTGGGATGTTACCATTTTTCCAACATGTAAATGATTCTTTTATTGTAAGGTTTCGTTGAAGACCTCAAATACATCGTCTTAAGGATTCTTTCTTTAAATTAATCATCATCATTATCTTTTATTTGAAATTGATGCGTACTGTTGCCTATTAAAAATTGTAAGAACCCCACTTACCTACTCTGATTATTTTTTCCAAAATTTTATATTGTTGTAAAATTTACGTCCATTGATGCCATTACCAGTTGTTCCCCGTGAAGAGAGTGGGACAAAAGATCCCGTCGCAGTCAAAGCATTTGGTATACGGGGATACGCGTAAAATACTGGATGGCTAAACCGCGAAATTGCCACTCATGGACGTTATTTCCACTTGCTTATTTTTTATGTTGGTTTGTCAGCAGGTTGAATGCATAGGAATTTATATATGCAGTTAAAAATTTAATTTAAATAATAAAAGTGATGCTTGTCTGACTTCCTACCAAAAATTTCACAAAATGTGGACGACTTGAAAAACGCATATCTTATATGGGTGGATGCAAGTTGTTTTTGCATAAAGAATGGGTCTCCACTCCCACGTAAAGGATTCCGTGGAAATCAATGCAGGATTCCGTAAGGAAATCAACGCAGATCTTCCAAACTAATAGTCAATAAAAATCTGGACCACTTGAAAAACGCATCTCTTATATGGGTGGATGCAAATTGTTTTGCGTAAAGAAACGGGTCTCGACTCCCAAGTAAAGGAACCTTATTTGTGGTAAAGCAGGTTTCCGCAACGAAATCAACGCAGGTCTTTTGCAAGAAAACAAGTTTGATGGCATTGTACAGGAAGCTGGTCTTCTGATCTTCTGATTTTTTCAACATTTTGATAATTGATTATGAAATTTGTACAACTATCATAATGTATTAACATTAAAAAGAAGATTTTCAACAATTTGATAACCGATTAAGGCATATGAGGATGTCAAGTTGTCATAACATTTATTTGAAATTGATCCGCACTGTTGCCTATGAAAAATTGTAAGAACCCCACTTACCTACTCTGATTTTTTTTTTCGAAATTTTATATTGTTGTAACATTTACGTCCATTGATGCCATTGCCAGTTGTTATTGTAAGAACCCCACTTACCTACTCTGATTTTTTTTTCGAAATTTTATATTGTTGTAACATTTACGTCCATTGATGCCATTGCCAGTTGTTCCCCGTGAACAGAGGGGGACAAAAGATCCCGTCGCAGTCAAAGCATTTGGTATACCGGGATACGCGTAAAATGCTGGATGGCTAAACCGCGAAGTTGCTTACGTCATTTCCACTTGCTTATTTTTTTATGTTGGTTTCATTGGAATTTATATATGCAGTTAAAAATTTAATTTAAATGATGAAAGTGATACTTTTTCTGAATTCCTACCAAAAATTTCACAAAATCTGGACCACTTGGATGCCAATTGTTTTGCATAAAGAATGGGTCTCGATTCCCAAGTAAGGGATCTTATTTGTGGTAAGGCAGGGTTCCCCAAGAAAATCAATGCAGGTCTTCCAAACAAATAGTCAATAAAAATCTGGACCACTTAAAAAACTGGGTCGATACAAATTGTTTTGCATAAAGAATGGGTCTCGACTCCCGAGTAAAGAAATCTTGTGGCGCAAGGAAATCAACGCAGGTTATTGTACAGGAAGCTGGTTCTTTAGCTTTCTGATTCTCTGTTTTGTTTTTGTTTTTCGCATCTTGGCTTTTTGTTTCTTTTTCTAATGCTATCAATATTGGTTCTTAGTGATTTCTTCTTTGCTTCTTTAGTTAGTGTTGGTCTAATAATGATTTGCCTAATTTTTTGGTTTCTAGCCATATGTAATTTCTCATTTTGTCATTGTACAGGAAGCTGGTTCTTTCGCTTTCCGATTCTCTGTTTTGTTTTTGTTTTTGTTTTTCAGTCTCGTCTATCTTTTCTCATCTTGGCTTTTTGTTTCTTTTTCTAATGCTTCTTAGTGATTTCCTCATTGTTTCTTTAGTTAGTGTTGGTCTAATAATGATTTGCCTACCTTTTTGGTTTCTAGCCATATGTAATTTCTCATTTTGTCATTGCACAGGAAGCTGGTTCTTTTGCTTTCCGATTCTCTGTTTTGTTTTTGTTTTTCAGTCTGGTCTATCTTTTCTCATTTTGGCTTTTTGTTTCTTTTTCTAATGCTATCAATATTGGTTCTTAGTGATTTCCTCTTTGCTTCTTTGGTTAGTGTTGGTCGAATAATGATTTGCCTACTTCTTTGGTGTCTAGCCATATGTAATTTCTCATTTAGTCATTATACAGGACACTGGTTCTTTCGCTTTCTGATTGTCTGTTTTGTTTTTGTTTTTCAATCTACTCTATCTTTTCTCATATTGGCTTTTTGTGTCTTTTTCTAATGCTATCAATATTGGTTCTTAGTGATTTCCTCTTTGCTTCTTTGGTTAGTGTTGGTATAATAATGATTTGCCTACCTCTTTGGTTTCTTGCCATATATAATTTCTCATTTGATTAATGAAAAATGAAAAAAAAAATCGTCAAAAAAAAGGCTTCCGAACTTTAGTCAATAATGTTGGGACAGAACTGATAGTCAATAATGCTGGAAGAAGGGAAAACTGGTAGGAAACTTCATGCTTCCACCGTTTAGATTACCAGATTACGGTATTAGTTCACTATTTATTGCCACTTGGTTTTCTCAAAGGAAATAAGAACCTCAAGTATTCAACTACAAATCAAAGCTGTTTTGTTTTCAATCATGTGCCCAAATATTGAGGTCTTGATACCACAAAAGCTGCAACTGATAGCTTCTCTACTCTCCTGAATCGTTCATAGACAAATATTGAAGTTGAACTCGCATTCTCAATCTCTGCCAAATATATTCGATCTTGGTTCTTTGTTATTCTGTATCCAATGGCACCTGATAACTTCACATCCTTCGCATCCACCTCCAAAACCCCCTCCCATGATGACACCAATAACTATGTGTATGATGTGTTTCTAAATCACCGCGGTCCTGACGTAAAGAAAGGATTCGCTAGTCATATCTACCACCGGCTTAAAGAATTTGGATTATTAGTTTTTCTAGACCAGAAAGAATTGCAACGAGGAGACAACTTGAATCCTCAAATCGAAGGGGCTATTCAAACAACCTCTGTTCATGTAGCCATATTTTCACCAACTTATGCTCAATCAAGATGGTGTCTCCACGAGCTCGTACTGATGAGGGAACAAATGTTGAAGTCGGGGTCAACAATAATTCCAGTTTTATACAAAGTCGAGCCCGCAGATCTTCGGTGGACGCGCGACGGAGATCGAGTTTATGCTAGAGATTTGGGCGTGATTGAAAGGAAGAGAGCATTTGATTCTCAGGAACCACGGTACGACCCCAAGACCATAGAAAAATGGAGGAATACTCTTTCTGTTGTGGCAGATATAATCGGTTTTGAGCTGAAGGACAAGTAAGACCCTCCAATTCTCCCTACTATTTGAGTTTTGTACTTTGCTGGCTTCATAAGTATATCACAGATTATTTATATAGATGTTTCTCGTTAGTCGATTAACTGTGATTTGAATATTGTTCAGGGAAGAATGGCAGCTCGTCCACGAAGTCGTCCAACAAGTTGTGAAAAAGGTTCCCAAACCACCTTTGAACGTTGCCAAATATCCTACTGGCCTCGATGAAAAAATTAATGATGTGGACTGGACATTGTCACTTCAGCGGCAAAGCGAGAAGGCTACAGTTTTGGGAATTGTAGGTCTTGGCGGGGTCGGGAAAACTACCCTGGCTAAACAATTCTTCAACTGAGAGAGATCAAATTACGATCGATCTTGCTTCTTATTTGATGTCAGATCCACATCTTTGCCTTCCCTGTAGAGTAGCCTTCTTAAGGATCTAATTCAATCGAGAGTAGCAATGAAAACCCTAGCTACTAAGGAAAGAAGAGTACGATTCTTTCAACAGAGAGCAGAGAGCACACACTAAATGCACTTTTCCTAAATCATTTTTCACATGCAGTCTAAATGCAAATGCACATGCATGTATTTATTTTTCCGTTTCCTTAATGTGAGAATGCCAAAAAAGGAAAAGTAAGTACAGATCTGAATTATTTTCTCCAAAGCGACACTTCAACAATCTCTTTTCAAAACGAAAGGAAGACTAAGATGACACTTTCAATTTCGAATGGAAAACTGCTTTTGACACTTCAAATATTGACAATTCAAATCAAATACAATGGAAAAAGTACAATCGACTATCTAGAAGAGGAAGACTTTACGACACTCTTCTTTTCGACTCAAAATGACAGTTACGACACTTCTTTGCATCGAAAACGACAGTTCGATTTTAGCTACTCTTGACAAAGGAGGACTGTAAATGATGAAAAATACATAAAAACATTCACAAATCCTGATCAATGGATGCTGAATAATGTGAAGGAAGATGGCTTCAGCAATGATATACTGATCATAAGCAGCAAAACTACTGAATAGAGCTGAAAACAAGGAGGAAAAAACCAAATTCCAGAGAGAGACACAATATCATTCAGTCATCGCACCTGTCCTTCAGGGAAATAGGGATGCATCTCACCTGCAACACACGGGAGGTGCGATGCATACAGGCTGCCAGTTACAGAGAGTGTGATGGGCCAGGGAACGAAACTGAGTTTGGTTTTTGCTCAAAATTTGCAGCTAAGTTCAATGATTTAGGCTGAGCTATGATAGACAGTAAAAACAAAGTACAGGGGTATGATCTTATGAGGTTATTGAGCTACCACAAGGGAACTTAGGATGTTTGCAAGTTAGATGTTTAGTTCATAAACCAACCCAGAGATTGACTGAAGCAGCGTTGATCTACTTTGCAGTTGCATAGCAAAAGCAGTTCGAAGGCTAGCTGGCTTAACTTTAGGCTCCGTCTGTAGTTTATAAAGCAAACAATAATAACAAACAAACAAACTATTCACTCCCCAGTGGAGTCACCATTTTGTTTCTGGGAAAACTAATGTCTTTTCGATCTGCTAGTCCCACTAAGATGGGTAGCTATCTTAGAAACAAACAATTCAAAGTGCTTCAAGATTTCCTTTATGTATGATAGATAAGAGAGAAGCAAAGAGGACCAACATGTATCTTCCGCTTGGCTCCTTGCTTGTTTCCTCTCTCCCTTGATAGAGCTCGCCACTCTTCTCCTACTTGTCCTGCTTTAGAGAATATCTGTAGAGGCAAAGCAACAAAACACTATCAAAGCATCTCGATCTATGATATCATAAACAATGTAGAATCAAAAATACATTGACCATACAATTGCATCTACAAATAACAAGATTCACAAATACACGATTATATGGAGGAAAACTCAAAGAACTTTATTGATAGTAGAAATAGAAGAGAGGATTACAACCCAGCTGTCTGATCCAACATCATCCTCCCAGCATGAAAGCCCTCTTCACCTCATGAAAAGCAAGATCACTCAACAATACAATGTTTTTTCTCAGAGAGAAACCAACAACACTTCCTTACAAATTATAAAATTCCAGCCTCTAGATCTCTCAGATGAGGGATCCATTTATAGATATTTGCAGAGGGGTGAGTCAGCTTCTGGGTTTTTGATTAGTGTCATTTCACTGATAGTTCTTGGTTCCACCTGGAGATTTCTTTGATCTCTTACTCATCCCTGGGCGAATTTAGAGAGGCAAGTGTCATATGAAAAGTTTCTAGAAGATTCTTTGTGTTTCCACTTAGCAAATTGTCTCTGCCATTTGTCTACTCTCACTCATCGCACCCCACAAAAGGCTATTTCAGTATGCATCGCACCTGGCTAGTGTAGCAGCCAGTATGCATCGCACCTTGACCATGGAGCAATCTGTATGTTCCAGTTTTGGCCAGTTCTGAGTGGTTTTTCAGGTGGAACTTCTAGGAAATGATGTAATCAGTTGACCATGATTCTCTAGGGTGTGAAACAACACTTTTAGGGGTTTAAGAGCCCTTGGTTTATCGACATATGTGATTGGGGTTGCAGTGCCCAAATATGTCTATAACAACACCCAGTGCATAACACAACACCATACATACTCTTAAATCCAGTGTATAACATGGCACAACACATATACGTACACAATGTACATTACAAGACATACATCGGAACACAACGTGAGACACCACAAAATGCATACACATACACCTGAGATACAACATAACTCATATGTCTATACTTGATGTACACCACCACACAATTGATCCAGGTGGATATTGGTGGCCACCTACCAAGTCCACTTGGACCCTCACCATTGTTTCTTTCAGCTTTTCAGTTTCCTTAATTGTAGCACAATTTACTATTTTTAGCAGTTTTTTGGGTCTTGAACTTCCTGAGCCGTTTTGAGGCCCTAAACGACGTTTTTTGGGAAAACTGGGAGCAACATTGGTTTATGGACCAATGTTTCTCTTCCCAAAGTTGTAGTTATCAGATAGATCTTTCTAACAAGATATTGTGCGCGTCAAACGAAGATCATATGCCAAAGTTACGACCCCAGGAAGTTGATGTACCAATTTACCCAAACGGGGCCTACAGTTTGGCGTTTCATCTTCTAGGGTTAGGTTTTTTTATGTTTAGGGTTTTCCATTGTTTCTCAACAATAAATAGACCTTCAAGCCTCATTGTAACACTGTTTAGAGGCATGTAGTCGCCACATCTCTTCTCAGAGATAAGATAACATCACCGTAGCTGGTTTATTTCCATTGCTATTGGAAAGCATATTTCAGTATTTTACATTAATGAAATGAAGTATTATTTCCACTGCATCTCTGTATTTATGGTTATCTCTGTGATTTGTTGCGTTTCTGTTTAAATCTGGATCAGTGGTATCAGAGCGGTCTACTTTTTCTCTGTTTTTCTATGCATGTCCCAAACGAGGTCGGGATATAGGGAGGTAGGGCTTGACCTGGTCGAACCTTTGCAAGACCAGCCTCGCAAATCTCGACGGCCTCCCATGGCGGATGAAAAAAAGATGAGGGGGCACGAGATCCTATCAAAATCTTGCTCGAAGAAGCTCCCGAGTGACAAAGGAATGCGATGATGGACAACTTTTCCCAGATCCTTCAGCGGCTACCCAGGGGCGACACATTGACTTCCAACAACTACTTTGGAAATGCTACACTATTTAAGGTACAAGTTAATTTTGAAATCCCCATATTCGAGGGTCAGATAGATGCAGATGATGTCGATAAATGGTTGAATCTGCTAGAGGGTTATTTTTCTGTTCATTATTTTTCCAGTCGGGAAAAGATTATTTTCGCTCTTCTAAAGGAAGCCCCCCTCGTCAAGGACTGGTGGGAAACCTACTGCGAGCAGAAGGATGAAAGTATAGTCTCACTATTTTCAGCTGCACCCACTTGGGATTCATTCTAGGATGCCATCAAGGAGCAGTACTACCCTATCAAAAGCTATGAGGATCAATACATAAAGTGGACCATGCTGTGGTAGGGGAGGGACCAAGACGTGCCAAAGTTTACCAATATTTTCCATACCCTTCGCACAAAGTTGGGTATCAAGGATTCATAGCAACATTTACTACTCAAATACCGTGGTTGCCTGCACAAATACATCTAGGAAGAAATAGAATTCCTGAACATCCCCTTGCTCGACACAGCATACCAATATGCCATCAAGGTCAAGCAAAAGTTTAAACAGAAGAAGCGAGACTTTGGATCTACGAATTCGAAGCAAGGGAAATGTGCCCCCAACTACAGAACAGAGGACAAAGCCAAGGCGAGGCAGCCCAAGACAACCCGTCAAAGATGCAAGAAAAGAACAGCGTCGTGAAGCCAAAATAGGACACAGCAAAGTGGCGTGAATTCCATAAGAGCTCCACCCATAACACAAGTGAATGTCGGGCCAAGAAGTCACTGGTGGCCAAGCTAAAGGTTTTAGAATCAGATGCATGTTCTGACTCTGAGTCAGAATCCGACAAGGGGAATGGAAAAGGGAAGCAGATTATCGATGCAGAGCCCAACGCCAATGTTGCCACCACAAAGATACAAAAGTAGGAACCTGAAGATCCAGAGGAGGAGGATCGTCTCTTCCACTCCTAGATGTGGGTAAAGGGATCCCAGCTACAGTTCATTGTCGACTATGGAAACCAAAAGAACCTCATTTCGGTAGAGGTTGTGAAGTGGCTGGGCTTACCGACAATAGCACATCCACAATTGTACACCATCGGGTGGCTTCACCAAGGACAGGATCATTGCATGAGCCAGCAGTGTCACCTCCCATACAACATCAAGCCCTTCACAGATGAGGTATTGTGTGACATTGCTCCCCTTGAATTTCGTGATGTATTATTAGGACAACCATACTTGTTGAAGCGACATGCTGTGTATGAATCAAGGCCCCGTGTTGTTATTGTTACTTTGGGAAATAAGTTGTATAGGATATTGGAGGTAGCACCGCCTACCACCATCTCTTTGGTTACTGCAAAACAATGTAGTAAGCTCATTTCCAAAACCAGGAAATTTGTTTTCCTGATGATATGCCCTCAAGGAAAAAAGAAGACAGTGGCCACGACCTCTAGACAGAGCCCCTCCGCACGACAACTACATATGGACAAGGTCGTGGAGGAGTACGAGGACATCTTCACCTTCCTCATAGGGGTTCCTCTGCATTGTCAGGTCAAGCACTCCATCAATTTGAAGTCAGGATATCACCAGGTACCAATCGAACCCTCCGATGTGTGGAAGACTGCCTTCAAAGCCAAGGAGGGCCTTTTTGAATGGTTGGTTATGCCTTTCGGATTGACAAATTCTCCTGCAACCTTCATGAGACTAATGGATGACATATTTTGGCCATTCACCAACTCATTTGTGGTAGTATACTTGGATGACATCCTGATCTTTAGCCAGAGTTGGGAAGAGCACCTCCACCACATCCGACAGGTTCTCCAAACACTGTGGCAATGCAAGTTATGTGCCAATTTGGAGAAATGCACTTTTGGCATGACCCAGGTTCATTATTCAGGATACATTATTGATGAAAAGTGGTTGCATGTGGATCCATCCAAGATCCAAGTCATTTGGGATTGGCCATCTCCAACCACTCTGACAGAGCTCCGTAGCTTTTTAGGTCTTGACAACTTCTACTGGAGGTTCATGTTGGGATTTTCTCATATCACTTGGCCCTTGAGTCAAGTCACCAAGGGAGGAGTGAAAGCAAAATTATTTTGGTCTGAATCTTAACAGAAGGCATTCACAGAGTTTAAAGATTGCCTCTACATGGAACCAGTGCTCGCATTACCAGACTTGCAACAACCATTTGAGGTCGAGACAGATGCCTTTGACTATGCTATTGGGGCAGCCCTTACTCAACACAGGCATCCAGTGGCCTATCACAGTGAGACACTTTCACACACAGTCCAGAAGTATCCCACTTATGACAAAGAGATGTAGTCCATTATGCAGGCCTGTTGACAATGAAAGCATTACATTTTTGGGAAGGAAACAGTCATCCACATGGACCACCAACCCCTATAGTTCATACATACCCAAGGGAAATTGCAGAATGATCGCCATCAGAAGTGGTCCACATACCTGCAATAGTTCCATTTGAATATCAAGTATAAGAAGGGCAGCGCCAATAACGTTGCAGATTGCCTTAGTTGACCATCGATCATGGTGTTAACCACTGTGCTCAACTCTTGTGGGCACGAGACTTTTGATTGGCCACTTCTCTACAAAAGTGACCCGGAATTCGGCCACACATACCAGACACTCTTAGAGGGTCAACATGTTCCATATTTTCACCGCCAGGATGCCCTGTTATGCCACTTGGGTCACTTTTGTGTTCCTTCAAGCGAGTGTTCCAAGATGATTTGGGAAGCACACTACAGTCGGGCTACTGGGCATTTTGGGGTTGAGAAAATGGTGGCAATACTGCAGAAGTATTACTATTGGCCGAATCTTCGACAGGATGTCAGGAAGTACACCAAATCATGCACTACCTGCACCATTACCAAACCAACCATCAAGAAGCAAGCCCTTTATACCTCGCTGCCTACCCCTAGTCGACCATGGGAATCCATCTCCGTGGATTACATGTTAGGCCTTCCTTCCACTAAGCATGGAAATGATTGCGTTTTTGTGGTTGTTGACAGGTTCTCGAAGATGACCATTATGGCAACCTGCAAGAAGAATATCACAGCAAAAGCCACTGTTAAACTCTTCTTTGAACGAGTGTGGGTACACTTTGGGATCCCATAGTCTATCACCTCAGATCAGGACAGTAGGTCCCTCAGTACATTTTGGTCTAGTCTCTGGTCGATGCTAGACACCAAACTCACTAAGTCCACAACCTTCCATCCTCAAACTGATGGCTAGATAGAGGTTGTCAATAGGATGATCGTACACATTCCGCGCATGTACAACACAAAGCATCCACGCACATGGGACGAGATCCTCCCCTATGTTCAACACAGCTACAATTGGGCTCTTCATAGCTCGACTCGCCACAACCCTTTTCAGGTGGGCTTGGGATTCCAGCCACTATGTCCCATTGATGTGGCCATGCCATTTGCAGCTACTCACGCAGATTCGGCTCATGTCCAGTCTGAAACAGATAAGGAAACCAGCTTCATTGAGCACATCCAACATATTTGCCAGCAGGTCCATGACATTCTGGAGAAATCAAATGCCAAGTACAAGCAGCAACATGATCAACATCGGGTGCCACACAAATTTCATCTGGGCAACAAAGTCTAGTTGCATTTGCAAAAGGAACACCTTACTGGAGCCTATCGGAAACTCAGACCACTCTGATATGGTCCTTACACCATTACCAAGGTTGTGGGAGACAATGCATTTGAGCTCAACATTCCCCCATTCCTTAGCCTGCACCCAGTGTTCAATGTGGACTGCCTTCAGCCATACTTTCCACCATTACTAGACACATCGGACATTGCAGAACAACTCATACCCACAGAGTTAAATCTAGATTGCATGGAACAAGTTGCAACTGATCGGATCATGGACACACAAATCAAGCACACTCTCTAACGGAATATCCAACTGTATCGATTTGTCAAAGTAGGCCAACTCCTTCACCAGGGCAAGTGGCTCACTAGGGACCAAGTTCAGCAGAAGTTTCCTCATCTCATGGAGGAACTCAATGCAATGGGAACCATTGCTTCCTAAGGGGGGAGGAATGATCCAGGTGGATATTGGTGGCCACCTACCAAGTCCACTTGGACCCCCGTCATTGTTTCTTTTAGCTTTTTAGTTTCCTTAATTGTAGCATAGTTTACTATTTTTAGCAGTTTTTTGGGTCCTGAACTTCCAGAGCCGTTTTGAGGCCCTAAATGATGTTTTTTGGGAAAACTAGGAGCAACATGGTTCCAAGGATAAGACCATGTTGCTCTTCCCAAAGTTGTAGTTCTCAGATAGATATTTCTAATGAGATATTGTGCACGTCAAACAGAGATCATATGCCAAAGTTATGACCCCGAGAAGTTGATGTACCAATTTACCCAAATGGGGCCTACAGTTTGGAATTTCATCTTCTAGGGTTAGGTTTTTTGATGTTTAGGGTTTTCCATTGTTTCTAAACAATAAATAGGTCTTCGAGCCTCATTGTAACAAAGCGCAGAGGCATGTAGTTGCCACATCTCTTCTCAGAGTTAAGCTACCTTCGCCGTAGCTGGTTTATTTCCATTGCTATTTGTAAGCATATTTCAGTATTTTACATTAGTGAAATGAAGTATTATTTCCACTGCATCTCTGTGTTTATGGTTATCTCTATGATTTGTTGCGTTCCTATTCTAATCGGGATCAACAATACATGTACCCACACATAGTACAACGCAACTAATACACATGTCACGATACCGTGACAACACAACGCACATACTTATTACCACAAGCCCGTAACACAACATGTACAACATGTACATGGCACCACCTGCACAACATGTACACAATCCCATCTGTACACTGCACCATTGTACAACATGTACACAATACCACATGTACACGATACCACACGCACGACATGTACGCAACACCACCTACACATAGCACCACTTGTACAACATGTACAAAGCACCACATGTGCACAACACCACTTGTACAATCATACACACCACACCATATGTACATAGAACCATCTATACCCAACACTGAATATACAACATGTACATTATATACAACCTATGCACAAAAATAGTACCTCACATCCAAAACCACACTATCTCTACCAAGAAACCTTGCTTCCATTGTCTTATTCATGCTTTATCCTAACATGTCGTAGGCCACACTGATTTCATTTCACTGATGTATCCTTCCACCTTACTTGTCATAACATAAACAGAGGCATAATACAATAATACAATATAAATTCATATTCACATGATACTGACCTCATATATTTGTCATGACTACTCTTCCCACTTGATTCCTCATAGCTAGGAACTTCTTCATGTCATTTTCTTGCATAAGAAATCATTCTGCCACAAGAATGATTCTTGATGATCTATCAGACAATGACATAGATACATGGATACATAGATAGATATACGTAAACATTAGCATAAACAATCATGATACTGTCAGACAACGATAACATATAAACATCAGTATAATCACGATCACAACAAAATTACTATATATTATAAGATCAAGGTTAAGAGATCTCCCTTTACGTGTGAAACATATGAAAAACATTGAGAACAACCGTTCCCAACATAGCCAAGGCATATGACACCTCAGGTATGTTTACTTTACCTTTTCCTGTTATCTTTCTCATGAATATACTGCTAGTGTCCATCTACGCCAATGGACCCAACCAACCCAACCGACTGTCATAGTCTTACCTTTCGTTGCGCTTACTCATGCACCGAGCTTCATTTAGGTTTTACCTGTTGGGTACCATATGGATCTCCCTAAGCTCCATTAACTTTCTTCTTTCCCAACCAATTATCAAGACTCAAAAAAATAAAGGAAAGACCGAGAAGAAAAGAAGAGGAAAACCTTGGAAAGCCAACAACAATATGACACCATAAATAAAGTTCCATGATCATGCACTATACGTAACAAAACTGAAAATAAAGCGCAAGAAAATCACAAAATTCCAGAAGCACAAGGCTAACAATAGACACCATGAATCAATCCCCATGGTTCCCAATGACTTCAAAGGAAAGCTCAACCTAAGCCTTCTTCAATATTTCATGGCAGTCTCTTGCCATGCAATCCCCCGCATCATACTTCCATCAACACATAATGTCAATGCATAACTAAACATCACAATACACTAGTTACCTTACCTTGTTGTTCCAAAAACATTACTTGCAACTAAACACATCCACATCATCTCTCAAGGGACTCCAATTCCCTTGATAGATCCACCTATAACTAGAGACTAGCTAATATACTTGTCAAATACATGTTCATGAATATAGCACATACCCACATAATTCCGACGAAATCAAGGGTAAGAAGACTTCTTGTATGCAAAGCATTCATTCGTTTATAATTAGGGTTTCCAAACATAGCCAAAGGAATTATTGTCCAATTCCTTTCTTTGACCTTTTTCTTGCTACAATTGAGTGTTACTATGCATTTTCACATCACCAACTATTAGTGATACAAACACGTCAACTATTACCTTGTCAAGATAATACCAACATGCTTCCTATAACTACTCACACATGTCAACTACATGTTCCAAATATGAAGACAATCATATCTATAAATTTGAAATCAACATTTATCAAGACTAACAATCATGTCATAATCCATAGTCAACTCATAGTCATTAGACATAATGCTACAACTATCAACTTCTTACATGAAAGTACATATCAATTTTCTGAACACATATGTATTCATACAATCATCTTAAAACAAGATCATTTCTTCATGCAACCCTCTAGACTCATACTCATATCATGCAATTAATAAAACATTCAAGGAAGCTATGAACACACCATGTCAGCTAAATCAACTAGACCACATAATCAAACAATCAAGTACCAAATATACGGCATAAGGAAACTCATACCTTGATGTATCTCAGGGGAGGCGATCTTGTCTGCGCAATCAATCTTGGTTAGCACGATACAACTTCACAACATATCAACTCAAACATAAATCATGATATCCATAACAGTAAATAACTAACATGTTCACATTGTAAGCTCATAAGCATTTATCGTTCATGCATAACAATCACATATGTACTATCAGTCTAGATTAGTACGACATCATATCACAAATATGTCGGCTCACAATGTGAAAGAGACGGAGTTTGATTTGGAGTGCACTCGGGAAACCTTCATGGAAGCTATGAAGAGCTTCGTTGATGCCCCCACTTCAGGAAGCAAAGATAGACCGAAGCCGAAGATGGACCCATCTATGCTCACAATGTTCCTGGAAACGTGTATGAAGTTACTACGTGATAGTAAGGCTGTAAAAGGATTACAGGAGAACCGTGTGTAGTCCAGAAGATTGGAAAGCATAAGACAAGGACGGGAAGAGAAATGAGACTAACCGTGTAGATTAGAGAGTATGAGATGGAAAAAGTTATCCTAGATTTAGGATCGGATGTGAATGTTCTTTCGAAACAGACATGGGAGAGAATGGGGAGACCTACACTATAGTGGTCTCTAATTCAGCTGCAAATGGTGAACCAACAGAAAATAATACCCATGGGGCGATTGCAGGGAATAACCATGGATATTGAGGGAGTGAGCGTGCTAGCAGACTTTGAAGTGATAGAGATTTTTTATGAAGATAATCCCTACCCCGATCTCTTAGGAGTTGATTAGGCCATTGACATGAACGGGGTGATTAATCGGGACTGATAGCAAAGTCTTTGTCATCAGAAAAGGAAGAGTTAATATCCTAATAAAGAAGGGGAAGAAGAAATATATCTCTGATGTTTACTTTGTCCTCGGTCTGAAACATAATCTCATGAGCATTGGAGAGCTCATGCAGAAAGGCCGCAATGTCTTCTTCAAAAATTATGTGTGCACAATTTTGGATAGGCCTCCAAGTAGACATTTGATTGCAAAGGTTTAGATGATAGAAAATAGAATGTTTCCCCTAAAAATAATATCAGATTTGCAGAAAGAAGGTGCACAAGCACAACTATCTATGAACTCACAAGAAAATGGAAGAAAATGGGCAGCTATCACACAAGTAAACTTTCAAGCAGAGGTAAAAGATGAAAACTAGTTATGGCACTTGAGATTTGGACATCTCAACTTTGAAGGTTTGAATTTGCTGCATAGAAAAGGCATGGTGAAGGCACTACCACTCATAGAAAAACTAGACAGCATATGTGAAGGATGTATCTTGGGCAATCAACATAGAGAGACATTTCCAGCAAGAAAGTCAGTGAGGGCAAAGGCACCTTTAGAAATTGTCCACTCAGATTTATGTGGACCAATGCAGACACCATCAATTGGTGGCAGTCACTATGTACTAACCTTCATAGATGACTACACAAGGAAGACATGGGTCTTTCTCCTAAAATAGAAAAGTGAAGTGTTTGAGCGCTTTCGCCAATACAAGGCTCTTTTTGAAAATCAAAGTGGACACTACATCAAAGTCCTTAGGACTGACAGAGGTGGAGAATACATCTCAAATGACTTCCTTCAATTTTGCAGGGAGCATGGAATTCACAAGCAATTTACAACAAGATATACACTGCAGCAAAATGGTGTGGCAGAAAGGAAGAATAGGACCATTATGGAGATGGCAAGGAGTATGTTGAAAGCAAAGCATTTGCCAAATGACTATTGAGCTGAAGCTGTCGCTTGTGCAGCATATATCTTGAATAGATGTCCAACCAAAAGCGTCCAGAACATTGTTCCTAAAGAGGCATGGAGTGGAAAAAAACAAAATGTCACTCACATGAGAGTTTTTGAATGTGTGGCTTATGCACATGTCCCGGATGAGTTGAGAAAAAAGTTGGACAACAAGGGGGATAAATGCATATTTTTTCGATACAGTGATGAATCCAAGGCATACAAACTTGACAATCCATTAACCAAGAAAGTCATAATCAGCAGAGATGTGCAGTTCATAGAAGAGGAAGCATGGGATGGAATTTTAGAAAAGACAGTCAATGTCAAAGCATGCATACCACATGAGGACAAAGAGGAATTAACAACAACAAGTAATTCCTCAATAGTGACTCCCTCTACTCCTATTCAAGCGCAACAAAGCAGGAAGCAAGCAACGCCATCAACAAATAATAGGACAGTTTCGCGTAGCCAAGCAAGTGCTTCTCCAAGAACAATGCGAAGCGCGACACCAAGTCACATATCAAGCCCATCTTCAATAAGCACAAGGAGGCCAAAATTCATAAATTTAAATGAAATTTATGAGCAAGATGAAGTTGATAGTAGCACAGGTCTGAATTCCTTATTTGCATTATTTTGTCATGTAGATGACCCAATCCACTTTGAAGATGCAGTCAAAGAAGAAAAATGGGTTGCGGCAATGGAGGAAGAAATAGAAGCAATAGAAAGGAATGACACATGGGAGTTAGTGAGCCTTCCAAAAGGAAAACATGTCATTGGAGTGAAGTGGGTCCATAAGACCAAAAGCAACATTGAGGGAAAGATTAAAAAGCACAAATAAAGGCTAGTTGTCAAAGGATACAAGCAGCAACATGGAAGAGATTACGCAGAGACGTTCGAGCCAATCGCGAGGATGGAGACAATGCGAGCAGTTGTGGCGATTGTCGCACAGCATAAATGGATAGTGTATCAGATGGACGTAAAGTCAACATTCTTGAATGGAGTGTTGAAAGAGGAAGTGTATGTCAAGCAACCACCTGGTTATGAGATTGAAGGCCAAGAAGACAAAGTATATCGGTTGAAGCAAGCACCGCACGCATGGTACAACAGGATAGATGCTTACTTGTTGGACAATGGTTTCGACAAATGTGACAGTAAGCCTATTCTCTACATCAAAGAGAGCGAAGGTAAGATTCTCATTGTCGTCTTATATGTAGATGATTTGATTTTTACACGCAATGATGATTTTCTCATCACTAATTTCAAACAAGTCATGAAGAGTGAATTTGAAATGACTGACTTGGGATTGTTAAGATATTTTTTGGGCATAGAAGTGAAGCAAACAGAAAATGGCATTTTTATCTCTCAAGCAAAGTATGTGGCAGAAATTTTGGAGAGGTTTAAAATATAGAACAACAAGTCCGCACCAACTCCAACTGTCATAGGGTTGAAGTTGAGCAAAGAAGATTGTAGCAGCAATGTCAATCTGACATTATACAAAAGCATGATAAGCAGCTTGATGTATTTGACCGCCACTAGGCCAGATATAATGTATGTAGTAAGTTTGGTGTCAAGGTTCATGGAGACACCCAAGGAGACACATTGGCAAGCAGCGAAAAGGATTTTGAGGTATGTCAATGGGACAAAATAGTATGGCATTTTGTACACAACAACAAGTGATTTCAGGCTGGTTGGTTACACTGACATTGATTGGGCAGGTAGTGTCGATGATAGAAAGAGCATGTCAGGATATGTTTTTCATTTGGGTTCCGAAGCCATTTCATGGCCCTCTAAGAAGCAGCCAATAATGTCACTATCAACAGCAGAAGCTAAATATGTCGTAGCAACAGTAGCAGCGTGTCAAGCAGTTTGGTTGAGAAGGATGTTGAGGGATCTTCGTCATGACCAAGAGGGCGCGACAACTATTTTCTGCGACAACACCTCAGCAATTACATTGTCAAATAATTTTGTCTTCCACAAAAGGACCAAGAATATTGATCCTAAATACCATTTTATTAGAGAGTTGATTAACAATGATGAAATTGTGTTGCAGCACTGCAAGTCACAGGGACAATTTTCTGATATCTTCACAAAGCCATTGGCAGGTGAATGTTTTGTATATCTCAGAAATTGTTTGGGAATTGTCAATGGTGGCAGTTATGATTAAGGGGGAGTGTTGGAAATAATAATCCCAACCACCGCAATAAACAGCCTGACAACAACCATACTTGTCAGACGTATTTTTGTAGGTTGCGTCTCTGCTTGAAGATAAAAGGACTGAAGCCAGACGCGAACCATTCAGAAACTTAGTAAAGGCATTTAAAGAAGTTATGTACTTTGGTAAACAGATTTGATAAAGCATTCATTCAGCGGCCATTGCCCATACTCCAGAAACACCTGCGCGGTTCTGAACACACTCAACAACAACATCATAATAATTATTTTGCTCTGTCATGAATTAAATGTAAAAATTGTATGTTGAGTTAAATATGAATGTAAAACTCATTTTGACAGTGTAGAGAGGTTAGAGAGTCAGAGAGTAAAAAAAAAGAGCACAAGTCTCCGTGGAGAAAATGGTGGAGAAAATTTTGGTGGGCGCGTGAAAACAACAATTACTCTGTTTTACTGTGTTATTCCGCGTAAGTTTAAATCACTGTAAAACTTTTATTTTACTTGGTGAATGAGCCGCAGTCTCATGTAAATGTATTTTCATGTTTAAGAAATGAATACTAAGTTTTAGTGTGTTTCTCCAAACCTATCTTGTTATTTTTGTTGTGAGTATTCATTAAGTCTCTGGAATAGTTCCGCGGTGCATGAATTCAAGTGCGTAAAATCAGCTTCGCGGTGCGCGAAATCAGCTCCGCGGTGCATGAACCTAGCTTTGCGAAAGTCAAAATACCTCTGCCCCTCTGCGAAAATTAAATTTCCCAAATATTTTTAACACAAATCGTCGATGGCCTCACGCAGTTCTCCCGACAATGTTGACCCCCTGCTCGATCCTTCAGTGCAACCAAATCACCGCTCTCCCGGCGGTGTTGAAAATTTGTTCATCGGCATGTGCTACGAGCTATGCGCAACACAATGGTGTTCCCTTGCTCTTATGTTGTGTCCAAGGTGTTGTGATCACCACACAACCTTTTCTTTCTTATTGCAACCTGTCTTGACGTAGAGATCCGCGGTCTTGTTGAATGTCGTGGTCAACCCTTGGGTATAGGCCTGTGACTAATGCAACCACACAATTTTTTTTTTCAATTGTGAAATCCTTCACCTCAATATAAATCAGAATCATCTCCTCGAACTGGTAGCGGAAACTTCCAAAAGAGATCAATCAGGGTGATATTAAATACCACCGAACATGGAAATGTTAGAGTGAGAATAAATCTCACTAAAGTTCCGTGCTTAAAACCCTCAGGCTGGTAGGAACCATAGCTCTGATATCATTGTAAGATCCCAAATGTTAGAAAATTTTAACGGATATAACACACTTTATTGTTTTAATATAAAAAAATCAGTAAGAAACAAGAACACAAACAGGGTGTGGAAATGCAACCCTTTATTTATATTATTAACTGACGAAAATAGTGCATGCCCATACAATGACATGCATTGTTGTTCATCAAATGAGAAATCAAAGACAATGGAGCACAATCGTGGACCTTGGATGGATCCACCAGAAAAATTACACCCACTAGCTTTTCTTCCTTAGATCAAAATAGAACTGACCTCACCAAGTTCTCAACAAAGACAAAATAGATAGACAACTCAGGATGCTCCAAATGCCTAGCTCCTATCCCCTTTCATAGGCTTGATGGAATATCTAAAAACCTTATTTTATTGTTTTCCCTTAAAAGATGAAGGAAATAAATGGGTAGATACCATGGTAAATACCATAGGCAGATTTTGTCCAATTAAACTATATCAAGAAAAAAAAATATTTCATAAATAAGCGTTGGAGACATTCACAAATATATTGTGATAAAAAGAGAATGCAGAAAAAGATTTAGTGGATGATTGGAAAATATGACGTAAAATCATGTGATTTTCCAAGTCTGGAGAACCTGCAATGGATAACTAAGAAAACATTTAAATTGCATTTTTATATTTCATTATTGCTTCCCTTAAATAGATGGAGATTTGCACTACGATAGAATACAATATTCACAAGTTTGATGTTTGTGGCAATGACATCCCAATTCATAGCCAGTATAAGAGTCTATAGGAGAATTTGCAAAGGATTGGTACATAGTCGAATTACAAAAAGTGCATATAAATTGGAAGAAGATGACAAGTTGATGGATGGACATGTAGAGGGGATTAATGGAATACATAGGTGAATATTTAATAGAAGGTATTTAATGATACACAAGGAAGAAGGATAGAGACGAAACCCATTATTGTTCTTCTAAGACAAGAACCTATTAAATGCATCTTTAAGGCGAGAGGCTCAATCTACAACCCAGTATGAGGGGATGTGTAAGTATGAGGGGATGAAAAAGGATAGAGATGAAACCCATTATTTTCCTTATAGGACAAGAACCTATTAAATGCATCTTTGAGACGAGAGTCTCATTCTACAACCCAGTATAAGGGGATGTGTAAGTTTGTTCTTCTGTAGGTGCCCCTTTAAAATAAAAATTATGTTCTAAATAGAAAAATAATGTCGGCTATAATCTAAAAAATAAATGAATATGTTGTAAAGTAATTAGAAGTAAAAAAAAATGTGTGAATCAGATGTTTAAATCTTATACTTTTCAAAAATATTTCAACAAGATATTTAAATAAACTATTTGAAGATCTATGTTAACTAAAACTATTTGAAGATCTATGTTAACTAATTTATGTCGATATCAACTTCATATATATCTATATATAGAAAAAAGAATCAAGTTTTTATAGTTAAATTTTTTATTTGGTCCTATGTATACTATATTTAGCATTCTAAAATACAATTTAAACAATGAAGAAATTTGATCTCTCTTGGCTCATGTTAGATCTGTACTTAAGATGGATCTAATTATAACAGGTTTTTACTTGAAGTGTAACTTGTATTTTCCATGGAATTATGAAGCAAATCAATGACCTTGATTAATGAATTGAGCAAAAGCTAAGTTATGTGCAAAGTTATGCTCTTCATTCTTTCTATCAAAATATGCCTTCCATTTGTTGCAATTCACTATATATAACATAGCAACCTAAACATTAGACATTTTTACACTTTTCCGGACAATTATTCTGATTAATTTTGGTAGAAATTTATTAGGGAAATTTTAGAATCTTAAGTTTTAATGTTGTAATATGTAGAAATAGAATGTCCTAGGAGCTTTTCATAATGTTATCATAAAGAAAAATAAAAAACATCTAATAATCAAACTCTTCATTTATAATTAAGTGTCAAACGTTTATAAGCATAACAAATTATAATGAAAATAAATATATTTAAAAAAATATTTTAAAAAATAATGTACAAATATAATTAAATAAACATAAAACTTATAATGAAAATAAATTTATTTAAAAAAATATAATTAAAAAACAATATACAAATATAATTAAATAGAGGAAAAAAAAATTAAAATAAAAAATAAAATAAAAAGCCATAACATGGTTAACATGTGAAAGTGTCCAATCACTTGCAAAGGAGGTCCAAATGGAAGGTTGCAAAAGCCACAACCATCATTTTCGGAGACCACCTACCCTTAAAAATATCGTGTTCCTAAAATCATGTCGAATTTTTGTAAAAACTAAAGGATGAATCCAATCGCTAACGATTCGCAATCTAGCTACCTTGTCAACCGTTACCCATTGATATGGTCCCACTCAAATTTAATTCTTCCCTGTATTTTTCAGGAATTAACATTTTCTTTTATAATTAAACAATGTTCATCTATCTTAATTAATCCATCTTTTGATTCTGTAGATGAATTAAAGAAAAGGAAGATGAATTAATGTTAGTTTTATATATATTTTGCTGGAATATAGCGTAGTTGTCAAGTTTGATAAAAATTCTAATGCAAATTTTTCAATTCAGGAAAAAAATTGATAATATACCTTTTTTTTTTTCTAGAAAGAAAATCATGATATTATATTGAGGATATATAAACATAATGTTCAGATAGATCTGAAAGAGTTTAAAGAACTCCTGATAACTACCGATAGACAGCATCTCAAAACCAAGTTGAGCAGATAACCATCATGTTTGAACATGTTCACAATATTTTCAGAAAGAAACAAAAACCATTGAACCATTCAGCTGATCGGATGATAAAGAGCAGTGATGGATGATAGAACATATTTGGCGGATAAAGAAGAGTCCTCAAATTTTTTTTGATTCCGCCACCTCCAGAGTGACCAGATGGTGATGGGGAGAATGGGACGGAGAGTCTTTTGTGGCCCCCACCAGACAAACGCTGCATCCACAGAGATGAAGTTAAGATGTTGAAAGGAAAAAAACTGTGCAAGGTCATACCAGATTTGTATGACCTTGCACAGTTTTTTTCCTTTCAATATCTTAACAGTTTTTTTCCTTTTTTTGGATATATATAATTTCTCTGATTTGATTTTTTTTCTTGTTTATTTTAAATTTTAAATAATTTCTAATAACTCTAAATAATATAACAATTTTTTAATTACAATTCTAAAAAAATCCATATTTTCTCCTTCCTCCAAAAACTTAATCTAACGTAAATTTTTAATTTCAAAACTTATTTTTACAAATTTTTTACTTAATAAATAAATACAAAATAAAAATAAAAAATAAAAATGAAAAAGAAAATTTTACAAATTAATAATTATTTCTATTTATTTTCTTTAGCTTTTAAATACACACAATTATCTATATGGGTTCAGGCCTTAACATTCTATTCCCGCGCATTCCGAGCATAGTCATCTCTTCTCAAAGACATACCTAACAAGTTCATATCCCAAGAAAATCCAGCAAACCCTCTCTCGAGCACTCCTAACTCCTTATAAAACAACCTACATTCCTAACTTCTTATAACACAACCTACATTATGAGTATTGTTTTCTTTTGAGGACATGCTCGAAAACACCAGGGATGAATAAAAATTCATCGAACAATTCACCATTCGGATTTCGGATAGTATTGACGAATTCCCATTTTTTTTTCTTGATTTTCTTGAATTTGGTAGTTACGGAAAATAGTGGAAATTTTGGCAAGATTTTAACAAAATTTTCGTAGAAATTTTGGAAAGTTTGGATTACAACTGTCAAGCTTCAGGGTTTTGGGTGTCCTAAAAGTCTTTTATGGTTTTGAATCCATTTCCACCATCAAAAAATGATTTAAACTTTTATGGTTGGATTGTTGAAAAAAATGGTCGAATTTCAAGTAAAAAATGTAGTCTTCTTAGATATATATATATATATATATATATATATATATACTTTTTTCATTACCATGAATATAATTTTTTTCCCTCTCATAAACATGAATGAAAAAAGAAAAGAAAAAAAAAGAGAAATCTATTTATATGATGTGCTTTTATTTATTTGTTTTTTGTTTTTGTTTTGTTATTTATTTAGTTATTTATAACTCTAAAACTACTTCTACGTCGCTAACAACTCATGTAAGGAAACAAGTTAACGATAGAAGACCTAGAGGCATCTCACATGAGTGAAAACTTTCCCTCTTGACATTGATGAGTTGTGTGGTTTGCCTTGAGTAATTACAAATGGCGTGGTTTTCCTTGAATAATAATGATGAGTGAACTGGCATTAGTGAATAAAAACCAATGATGGTTGTCCCATCATTGGTTATACGCCAAATCATACTGATGCATCAATCATATATTACATCACACGTGTGCATACTCTCATCCCTCTGTGTAACAAATTAACCACATACTATACTCATTACTCATTTTGGCAAAATATCTAGTCTCTTCCCAATTCAATGTATTGGCCTAATCAAAGCACAAACTTGTGACCGAATCAAATGAATCATTTGCATTGATTACTGCACACTCCTTTTGGTGACCTATTCAACCATACATTAATCATTTCATTGAACTTTTGATGACTAGAGAAACACAGAGCAGTGACCAAATCAAACACTCATTCATTACATTCATTTCATTGACCAAATCAAATGTTAATGACTAGATCAAGTGCATTTATGAAATTTCACTCCGTCTTAGTGGTCAAATCACTGCAATACCTTGGGAAAGCCCATGGCTTTCCTTTTCCATGTTACAAGATGCAATCGTTGATTACCACTAACTAATTTGGGTTACAGACTCTAATTTCCCAATGGAAATCTATGCTACCAATGCTGCAAAAATTGATTGCTCATTGTTAACCGGTGTCCATTACTTAATATGGGGAAAGCTCAAATTTCTTCACCCAAATCTGCAACCACCTTCAACACCTGCATCATTACACCTCTAAGTATCATGTCAAGAACCTTTGTAGCTCCAAAACACATCAACCATTATGCACAAGATGGATCATTCATCAAACATCAATGCCAACACCATGTTGCAAACAATTTCTAAGCTTTTACCACGTAAATCCTTGTCTAGTTTGGATGTTTCTTCGTTTTCGTGTTTCATTATCTCTATGCATCTAAATTTTATGTGAACTCAACCAAGCTTAATGGTATTGCAACACAACTAATGAATTCCTTTTTCTCTACAATTGCATTCCATTTCCTATTCACCTTCCTTTTGTAGGTTAGAGAGATTTCTAGTCATTCTTGTACTTAGGCCTCTTCACCTATAGAGTCTTTTTTCATGCCCCTAGAAATCTATTATGGGTGTAGCATTGCTAGTATTTTACTGGTTTTTTCCCTCCTCTAGGACTTTACCAATCTGCCTTGTCCTCTGGTCTCATTTTTCTCCACTTTCACTTTCCTCTTTATTTGCCTATACTCGTAGCTATAGCTTTCCTCTTCTCACATCTACCCACTTTCACCAACTTACCTAGGGCAAACATGAGATGAGGGGCTACTATGATATGACTCAACCTCCTAGATGACCTTAAGGAAATGGAGTCGACACAACTAGACCTTACTGACTTCCCTCAGGTGCCACAAGACCCCTTACTCTAGGTGTCCAATCCTTGAGCCAACTCGCCTTTTCCTTGACCTAGAGCCCCATCCACTCCCTTGCCAAAGCCTACATGCGACTATGGGTTCCCAGACTCTCCCATAGGACTACATCAATGTGAATGTGACCTTTTTCTACCAGTTTTGTGCTAGCGACTGCAAGAATTAAGGCTATTTTCCAGGGTTCGGGCTTAGCCTCTGCCCAGAAAGCTATGAAACTTCCAGAACTAATAAAATAGATTGCTTGTAAACCAAAAAATGGAACTAGAACTTGATCTGACCATCCCTAATCGAGACTGACATTCTATCAAACACTTGGTAGATATGCAACCTATAGGTCATGAATGCAAATCTGAACATAATAAACTGAAAACTTATATGAGATTTAACAAGAAGGGTCACTACCTTTTCTTATTAGCTGTCGTAACACCAATTAGGTCTTGCATTCATTATTTATTTAGTTATGAGTCGAAAGATGAAAAGAGCCATGACTAAGATCTATCATAAAACCATGCTTATAAGCAGCATATAACCAATTAAATAAAAATAAGAGCACAATCATTAAAGCCACATAATAACAAATACATTTCCTTACCAAAAGAAAGAGAAACTTAGCTTTTATTAACCATAGGAAAATACCAACTGGGTTCAGGACTTCCACATTCCACCTGACCATAGATTGGCTGAGCCAAATCTCTCTTCAGCCAATCACCCCCATGCCATATTCCAAGCATGAATGTGGGATCTCATGGGATAAACCAATCCAAAGACAACCAAGGGAATCCATAGGTTAAACCACCTCCACCCTCTCCATACCGTGATCACACCTAAACCAGTGTTGAGATCACAAAACCGAACTGAGCTTGGATGCCTCAGAATTTCTTCACCATCCTTGAGGAATTTTCTTGTCTCCACCCTCACGCTTTACCATGTATCCTGCCATTACCGATCAAGGGACTCAAGGCCTTTGGGACTTTTCCTGAGACCACCTCACCCCAGATTCTGAAACCATCCAACAGTCCAAAGCTCAAACTGAGAACACTCCCATCACACCATGGCTATCCGAAAATGGCAAGGCTATAAAATTGTAACCACCCTCTCCCAAGTCTACCCGAAGTAACCATGCCAACTGGGGTAAACATGGGACGAGAGGCTACTATGATAAGATTCAACCTCCTATGTGACCTTAAGGAAGTGGAATTGACAAAACATCACACACACATCCAACATCATCAAAAGAACCCTCAGGAGACAAGTCAACCATTGAGATAGCCTATCCCTGGGTTCCACTGCTTTTTGGATCTCTTAGGCCATAGTCATTGTCATGCTATGGGAAAGGGAGCGACCAACAACCTAAATTCGCTCTCACAGGTCTACCTACCAACCACTGTGGACTAAAAATTCTAGTTATGTGCCAACGACCCTAGGATTTAAGCCACTTTTCTAGCCCAAAATCTCAGCCTCTACCTAGAACTTGCTACAACTTTCAAAATTCATTAAGGACATGATAACAATGCTTATAAATCAACATAAACCTTAGGACTAGGCCTGAGTATCCCCAAATGGGACTAACATTCTGTCAAACACTTGACATCAATGCAACCTATAGGTCTAGGATACAATATAGAGAATAAATGAATGATAAAACTTATGAAACATAACCAGAAGGGTCACCTCCTTCTCAATTGAACTATTAAATCATCAATTAGGTCTTGCATCCATCCATTTAACAGTTACAAGTAAGTACATGAAATAACCATGATATAAATCAGTGATTTAACCATTTTTATAACCAACATAAAACCATGTAAATATCAAAGATAAGACAACCATTGAATCCACATATAAACAAGTGAAAAAGTAAGGGAACTTAGCTTTAATTACTCGTTGGAAAATATGTCCAGGTTCGGGACTTCCACATACTACCTAACCATAGACATGGCTGAACCAAATCTTTCTTTCAGCCAGTCACCCTCATTCCATATTCCACACATGAGTGTGGGATCTCATAGAACAATCAATCCAAGAACAACCAAGGGAATCCAGAGGTTAAACCACCTCCACCCTCATCAAACCGTGATCACACCAAAACCGATGCTTCGATCACAACAGAACCGAACGGGGAATGCCATCCAAAATCCATTACTATCCTTGAGGAATTTTCCATCTCCTTGTCTCTCATTCCTTACCACAATCCAAACCCAGATCACTAGGCCCTAAACCGAGACTTCTTGCTTAGGCTTTACCATGTATCCCGCGAAAACTGGTCAAGGGATTCCCAGGCCTTTGGGAATGGAAATTGAGACCACCTCCGCCCCGGATTTTGAAATCCATCTATTGTAGTGGCCGCAACACCCTCCAAAATTTTGGCTTGCATCCAATTTCGGAGCCTTCCTCAGATTTTTCCTTGATGTTTGCAAGCACTCGATTTCATCCTGTGAGCCCGTGTTGAGTCTTTTCACCCTCCTCACTTGACTGTTCATCAAACATTGTTTTGCATGATGGTCACAATGTCATGCTTGTAGCCATGTTCTAGCTATGCATAAGGCTTGTCTCTGTGTGAACGATTTGTATTCGCTATGTAAACATTTGTCGCACTCACACATGAAGTTGCATGCACTGTCACACAAGTGTTGTCATGGTCGTTCAACGATCTAACACAAGTGTCAAGCTTTTCGCTCACACTGTCGATCAGTCACACTGAGTGAATGTTGTCTTGATGGTTCGAGGCATCTTGTCGACAAGTCATGTTGAGTGTGTGTTCACAAGGTCATGCATGTATGAAGTCACTCGTTCACACACTTATTCATCCTGTTGAAGCTATGTTGACCGGACCAACCCCAACAATCGGACCTTTGTTGAGCTGCACTACACAGTTTCAGCCTATAGTGAACATGTAATGTGACCCAGAGTTGCGCAGAGCTTGAGGCTGCCTCCCAGGTAGTCTGCACTATGTAATCTTGGAATCGACTCGACAGAATGTTACCAAAACAATGTAGGAGTTTCCCAACAAGGCATCTCAATCTGCGCTGCTCGCAAGCAACGTCAACCAAGCCTCCAGCTGGTCAACCAGAGAGTTTGACCGGGCAGTGACCCTCGGCCTCACTCCTCCAAAACATTGCGCAGAAGCTGCGAAGCATGACCACTTCCACTGACTGAAGAAACTGCGCAGACATGCCAGACAGACACTCAATCCATGTCACTGCACTTCCCTAAAAAAATGTGTAGTTTTTTAGCCAGTCAGCCTGCTGCTCCTCCTCAAAACTGCGCACTTTTCATGAGCAGTCTCCCAGCTGCCCAACATCCCGCTCAACTCAAAAACTCTGCAGGGATGTCCAGCAGGCCAGCCTCCTAGCTCTGTGCATATTTTTCCAGCAGCCTGCCATAGCTTGATGCCAGCTCCCTAGATAAATTACGCAACATGATTTGATGTCGTCTCATCATGAGTGATTGCAGATACAAGTACATGGATGAGACAAGGCGTGCGACGAATAGGATGAACAAGGAACACATGCAAGGAGACTTGTTTGCGAACGTATGAACACATGGAGCATTCCAAAGTACAAGCGAAGGAGAGACTGCATGTGCAAAATCAAGCGAACACAAAGACCATCGAAGATTCAGAACACCTTGCCATGCAAATGTGAAGCTATGATACACCAAGAGCACATCCATTACTCAGCATCACTGTAGCTCGACATGCACACCACCAGTAGCATGAACATACCAGCTATGCCATGTCAAGTCATGTCACGAGTCATCTCAGCCACATCACTATTATGGGCCATACTGTTGTAATCAATGTAATATAACATGGAATTCCAAGAGACCCACATGTAATTCTGAAGAATCATGTAAAGTTGAAGAGTCATTTAAGTCAAACAGTCACAAAGGAAGTCGAACAGTCACAAGGGCCAGTTTTACCCTTGGCTATAAATACCCCTCATTTGTATAGGAAAAATATTTTTCACCTTGGCTCCACCCACATAGCCTTGAGAGTCTGTAGCCTTTTCTTTGAGGAGTGAGCAGTGGCTCCAACACCCCGCTATCGAGTTTAGTGATGTCATGGTGTATGGATGTATCCTGGAACTTTTGCTTAATTCAGAACCCTGTTAACATGCCAACACATTTTCACACATGTATTGTATTTGTTTGTAAGACTATTCTTTAGACGCTTGTAATGCATGTTTCTTTAACCTGTATTAAGAGAGTGTAACTATTTCGGTTGTTTTAGTACATATGTTATTGGAAATGTGTTGTATTAGTTGTTAACGTTGTCTCACCCGTGTGGGCTATCTCACCAGACACTTGAGAATATTCACTCTTTTAAACTTGTTATAACGCCCGTCACACTCGTGTGGACTATTCCGCTGGGTGTTGTACATGCTATCTGTTCACCTTGTGTTTTTGACTGTCGCATCTGTGTGAACTACTCCATTGAAAGTTGCACATGTCCTGTTGTGTTGTGTGTCTAGCAGATTTAGGACTATTCCCTTTCAACCTGAGACTCACTTCCACCCTCTCCCTATGCAGTGAAAGAACTTTGACACAAGCAAAACCAAGCACTCACCAGGCACGTGAACCTCGTTGTTCGGAGACTAAGTAAACCACTCTCACGCGTTAATAAGAAATAGCTAAAGCATATCTGTTAGATAATGGAAATCGGGCCATCATACCGGATGGGACTCATACACCAAACAGTGTGAGGTCTAGTTGGGACTTCATACCTGAGAGATCCCCTGAATGTTGGCCGGTCCAACGCCATCAACATTTCTGGCGTTAGAAGGAGGGCCACATGACAAGACGAGCCCATTACATCTAGTTTGAATCTCTTACCAGATGTATCATACATAACTCTTGCTCCCGGGGTGTTTCTCTCATTTCTCCCTTAATCAACTATCAATCCTCGATGAGCTTCTTGATCACTTGTCCTTGTTAAAGTTTGACAGTGAGGACAGAACATCCGTAACCAAGCACATTTATGATTTTCTTCATTTCTGTGAATCTCATGAAATCAATAGTGAAGAGCTTGTTTTCATTTTTTTCTTCCTCACCCTTGAAGGTCATGCTAATTGATGGTGTCATACCCTGCCACCTGCTTTCGTTCATTCCCTTCTCACTCTCCTCAAGGAGCTCCATCAAGCCTTCGATAAGTGTAACCACCAAGATGTCTATGAAAGAATCTCTCGTTTAAGAATGAAGCTTGGAAAATCAGTTGAGGACTTTTCTACCCACTTCCTTCACCTCTGTCATGAAATTCTTGAATGGTTTGTGGACCTTGACTTCATGAGCCAAGAGTTGAAATGCTTGGTTCATGTTTCCTGACATGGTGAACCTCCTGATTTCCCTTCTCCCTTGACTCTTGTGGATCATGAGGCCCCTCAGTTTGCAGAGGAGGAGCCCAACACCCCATTTGTTTTGTGTCCTCCTCCCTTTTCAGTCTCAAAGTGGGTGCCCCCTTGTAGTGGTCACAAAGATAAGAAATCTACGCAACGAGTACCCCCTCACAGTGGTCGCAAAGTTGAGAAATATACACAACATGTTCCCAACTCATCTTCTCAGCCGTCTCCCGCTCCAATAGAGGAAATTCCAAAATGGCTCAGAAAGCCTATGGCAAAGACTCATTCCTCCATTCGGAAAGAGGGCATCGCTCTTCATTAGCCAAGTATTGAGTCTAATCTGCATCTCTTCTATCCTCCATCATCTACAAGCCATGACTCCTTGTACCATGACTCACTTGATCAATCCGCTTCACAAGCTAGTTGTGTGCATTCTCTTGATTCTCAAGTTGCTGGCTCAAGTTGCGGTCATGTGCAAGGAAGTCTCATTATACAGGCAGAGGAGAAGGAAGGTGAAGACACAATCAACTCCTCTTCTATGTTTCAAAATGGTTCACATCAAAACATTGAGCTTCCTTTCTTGATCAATTCTCAATTCACGAATCTTGGTGAAACATCATGCACAATTAATTCTTTCGATCAACCTCCCATATTTGGCTATCATCACTTCCATGCTTCCGTATGTTGTGACGAACACCCAAGCACATCATGTGATCTGGTGTCCTTTCATGTACACTCTAACTCAGATCTGGAATGTACGTCGTTCAAAGAAAACATCCATATCGAAACTTCCTTTGCACCTCACTTGATTGTGTGTCGTACCATTCACAGTGCATCTACATGCAACAGAGATACTCTATGTTCTCTTGCTTCTTCATTTGATGAGTTATCTCCTCGATCAGTTCCAAATACTGAGGATGTCCATGATGAAAATTGTCTCAAAGTACAAGACTCTTCTCACTCGTCATCATCTTGTGTGTTGCATGAAGAAAACTCATTGAGTCAGCTTGCTGAAGATGGAGAATTTGATGAAGCCTGTGACATAGATGGCTGCCATCCTAACATCAGTTTTGAAATCAGCAACAACAACCATCCTCAAGCCATTCATGCTCTGGTTCACATCTCAAAATGCCATTTTTCAATTCTGGAAAGTTCCAAGATGTGCCAGGGAGTCAAGGCACTTCAAAGTCCATTGATGGCTATGTCAGGACCTCGTGACTCTAATATGCCCCTTGAACAAAATCAAATATGGTTTCTCACGCACAATCTGTATATCTACATGGTTTCACTCGACGTGAACCCCCGCGTAAAGAATATTTACTATTCTGAGTGTGATATTTCGAAATTTTAAATTTTCAGTAATGACCGAATCCACGAGTCTATTACAGCATGTTCGTCTTCATGCACTTATATTACATCCAATTCAGGTTGGGAGCGTCCATCCCTCATGCAATCATGGAATAGTGAAGTTGATCATCTCAAAGACTATCTTTTTTCGGAATCATACTTATCAGGTTTTCTCTCTCGTGATCAACTCCTTGGTCTTCTTGTGATTTTTTCACATCAAATCTGCTTGCTCATTGGACCATCAATCTCCCTGTGTGATGACAAGCGCACAACTTATCACGCGAATCAAGTTACTCTCATTTCACCACAACCCAACTGGCTTCACACATTCATAGTGTTGGCATCCTTTCTACATTTCTGTAATGACCATGATGCTTGTGCAATTTTTCACCAGTTGTAGGTGGGTGTTTTGTCATATCTAGCACACAACGAACTTGGTTCCCTCATTCAGAGCGTTCGCAAGATTGTTCAAAAAATTTCTTTGTTCGTGTCAAACTGGGAATCTGGCATCTTGACCAACATGTCTTATTTTTCTTCTATCTTGGGTGGCGGTCATGCAGTTTATCATTTTCCCAACAATACATCCAATGACAGTCACTTTGCGCGTTATGATCTTTACCATGTAACATATTTCTCCTCAAACTTCTGTCAAGTAGGTGAGGCACTTCAGCCTGCACTAATGGCTATGGAAGGCCCTCACTGTCTTGACATGACCAATAAGAATGATTAGATCTATCTATCTATACCAGATTCCCATCGGGATCCCCTCTATTGAATCAGGAATCCATCTTTCCAAAGATCACAAATCTTTCAAAACAACCATCATGAATTTTATGATCCAATCGTTGAATGGTTGGAACAATCTTACTTGGTGAGTCGTGTTGTAGGTAACAAGCTACACTCCTTCCTCACACTTGCTAAGAAACTTGGTGCAGAAGAACACACACTCGCAAGAGGCCTCTGAGGTTTTTTAAAAATGATAGTCACCGAAGAGGTAAGCATGTGTTTTGGGTGGTTGTGACATATATTTCTGCCCACAGGCGAGGCCTTCTCTCTCATGTGCAAGTTTGTCAAGGTTTTGTATTTTCTGTTGCACATTATTCTTATCTGTCTTAATCGCTTGTATCTTTTTGGTTGCAGGTCGGGTATGCCTATAGTGGCTTCACTGGAAATGTCATTTCACATAACCCAGACTATTTAGCGTAGGAGTACAAGTAGTGTTTTCTTTCTTTCTTTCTTTCCTTTTCTTTCTAGTTTGCATGTTTGTTTTCTTGATCGCTTTACTTGCTTGCTGTCTTTCCACTTTACTTTGCTATTTTGATTCATTTTGTTTTGTTTGTTTAATATCATGATATTTTTGGTTTTTCCAATAAGTGTTTCCCTCTACTAAGTTCTAGCTTTTGAATGAGTATGTGGCTGAGATCCAAGGAGTCTTGTGACACTGCAGCACTTGGCCAGTCCTATGTCCGTCTTCTCTGTGCTTGGTTATAACCTTCGGTTGATGAATTCCTAATGGAAAATATGAGCCATATGCAAGGGAATCTTGGGTCCAACCATGAACCTGTGTCCACATTAGGAAACCCCATGCCGATACTCAGCCTTCTGTTATGTGTGTTCAAGCTCATCCAACTAATAGAAATGGAGAAGGGGAAAATCTAAAAGAGAAAACCTATGTTAGAGGTCTTACATGCTTCTCTGAAGGAACAACCTCTCCTGCTCTCGATAAGTCAGGATTCTTTTTCTACCCCAAAAATAAATAAGTGCCTATGCATAGTCCTCTTTTAAAAAAATACAAAGGAAAAAGAAGAGAAAGGCTTCCTGTGCAGAGAGGTGAAGCATGCAACTCCACCGGTGTACTGACCAGTCCACTGGAAGTGGAGCAATGCATGTGTTCCTTTGTGGCTCCGCTGAGGTATTGTCCAAGCCTCGTCACAGGAGATCAACACGAGAGATGAAAACTTATACTATGCAATGTTTTAACTCGCGAGAAAACAACCCTTCCTGATTTCAAAACATTGTGATCAAGCTCAAACTTGATGTTGTGTTTGACTGAGTTGGCGAATGGTGAATCATGTATGTCCATGCGGTAGGTGGGGAAGCCGATGTAACCAGCACAATGATTCATTACTCCCTGAAAGACCAAGGCCTTGTGATGTCACTGGACCAAAATAGAGGATCTGGAGTTCAACTAGTGTGTCGCCAAGTGTTGTAGCGGCTACAACACCCTGCAAAATTTTGGCCTACATCCAATTTCATAGCCTTCCTTGGATTTTTCCTTGATGTTTTCAAGCACTCGGGTTCATCCCATGAGCCCATTTTGAGTCTTTGCACCCTCCTTGCTTAACCATTCATCGGACATATTTTTGCATGTGTTAGGCTCCTATAATACTAGTGATTCCCCCATTACTATTGTCATTGTAGCCCTTACTGTTATTGTTGTGCCCCATAGAAGCCCACTATTGTTATTGTTGTGCCCTTATATTATTATTGTTATGTCGGCTTTGATTATATTGTGACCCCTTAGACTCCTATATATAGAAAGGAGGTTTTGTCATTTGTATCATCCAAGAATTGTTCATTTGTGTAATGTAAAGGTGGTTGCCCCCTTGAAGAGGCTGATTTTGAAGGCGTTGATCTATCTTTTCTTCTATTTGTGAGCTGATTGAATAACATTTTGTTTCATAGCTTTGGATTCTAGGGTTTCGCTGCTCCAAACAGATCATCGTGGAATTTTCGCTATAACTTTTTTTTTTGCGAAGTTTCAGAAGCTAAAAAAAAAACCAATTTGTGCCAAAATCTCTTTGAACCTTGGGTCTGAATTTTAGATCTTTTCTCGCTACATTTTTGGAGATATGATCCAAGGATGTTAGGGGTTTTGCAGGATCCCAAATTATATATCAAACATGTGACTTGGGGAAAATTGTCATAACTTTCTTTCCGAGCATTAGATTGAAATTTTGTAAGAAGTTACAAAAACATTAAGGAATTTTGAGGTCTAAAATGTGCCTCCTAAGAAAAATGTACAACCAAAATAAAAATTATAAGAACAATAGGATTCAAGATGATGATGTCAACCATGGGGGATGTTTCACCATTTTTGGAGTAAAAAAGTACAAAGGTTAAAAAATAATAAAATAATAAAACTACTTTTTCAACTCGCATTTTCAACTTATCTCCCTAAGTGTTTACTCAAATTTAGCGTGGAATTACTCGTTGAATGAAAAATTTAATTGCTCATCCAAGGAGTAGCCATATTGCATACTTTCGATGGACCCTACTACACGAAAAGTTAGAAATACATGAAAAAATGTGATTGCAATCACGTTTTTCAGGTATTTCTCATTTTTTGTGTAGCAAGGTCATCGAAAGTATGCAATATGGGTATTTCTTGAATGAGGAATCAAATTCTACCTCCAATGAGTGTTTCCACTCAAAATTTGATTAAACCTATAGCGAGATAAGTTGAAAATACGAGTTGAAAAAATAGTTTTGTATTTTTTCACTCTAAAATTTGATGATGTAATCTAATCTTATTTTATTATTTCCATTGTTATTTATAATTTTCTTAGGAGGCCCATTTTAGACCTCAAAATTCCCCTAATGGAGGATGGCTTGTAGTTTTCTGTGTATCGGTTCAGGTCATAAGGTAAAAAAAGTGACACTTGGCACTTTGTACAAGTTCATTATACTGAACCAATCTATAATCATATCATCGTGGGAGATTTTGCATAACTATTTCTTGGAGAATCCAATCTTGATTAGAATTATGGGGTTGGAAAGAGGACTCAGAGGGCTACCACAGGATGCAATTTCAGACCTTGGAGATCCGAAATTACAAAGATACAACAGATTCAATATCGAGCTCCTACAAAGTGAAAAAAGGTGTGTAGTTTTTTTTAAAATTTTGCACAAGTTTGGTTTGAAAAATTAGTTTGAAAGAATTCAAAGGGCATAGTGAAGCATTATTATCATTAATTGATTCCCCAAAGAAATAAAATGGAAACACCTAGTAAGCAACCTGAAATCTCTAGCATGACTCATGAAGAAGAGGAAGAAATGCAACATGATATATCAAAATTACGAGACCAAGTGCAACAAAATTCATTCTCACAAAAAGTAACAGAAGCTAAGATGGATAGTTTAAAGAAAGGCATGGAAGCTAAGATGGATGGTTTAAAGAAAGGTGTGGAAGCTAAGATGGATGGTATAGAAGAAAAACTTAAAGGTAACATGGAAGATTTGAATACAGGCATGGAAGATTTGATGGATGGGATAGAAGAAAAACTTAAAGGAAACATGGAAGATTTGAAGACAAATTTGACAAATTTGCTACAAGAAATGATTACTAATGGCGAAAGGGTAGTAAAGGAAACTCATGAGAAGAACAAAATAAATGTTAATCATGATTTCATAGAATTTAACAGTGGATTGAATACCCACCATGTTCCAAAGATCGATATGAGGAAGTTTGATGAAAAGGATCCCGTAACATGGATACTATAGATGGAGCACTATTTCGATCTTCGTAATGTGAAAAACTCACAAAAGGTATGCATTGCAACTTTATTTTTGGAACCAAATCAGTTTGTATGGTATTGATGGCTTTTCTCTTGTAAACAAATTGTCACTTGGGGAATTTTTACGGAAGAAATGATAGCACATTATGAGGATACAAAGAGAAACACCTTTTTTTAGCCAATTGATAAATCTCAAACAAAAGGGTTCAATGATGGAGCACATTCAGGACTTCCAAAAATTGAATATAAGGGTAAAAGATATTCCAGAGGAGCGTACGATTGATGTGTTCATAGGGACTTTAAAGGATAACATCCAACATGAGGTTCACCTTTGGGAACCTGATTCATTGGAGAAGGCATTCAAGTTGGAAAGAAAAATGGAAAGCAAAATTATGGCCACAAGGAAGCCTACCACTCATAGCTATAAAGATGGAAATTTTTTTGCCCCTAGCCTTCCACAACCTACAAGGTTCACACCACAACAATTGGAAGAAAAAAAGAGAAAAAGGGATCTGTTACAATTGTGATAGAAAATACACCGAAGATCATAAGTGTGTTGAGAAGAAATTATTTTACATAGATTGTGAATAAGAGGAAGAAAAGGAACAAGAAACATGAAAAGAAGACGATATACACTAGGAACAAACCCTATTGAAAGAAGAAATGAATCCGACCATATCTTGTAATGCATTAGTTAGAATTACCACTCCTCAAACTATTAAGATAGGACATATCAAGAAGAAAAAGGTAATAGTGTTGATTGATTCAGGAAGTACCCATAATTTTATTCATTGTAAGATAACCAAGGGATTGAATTGCTTCCTATATCCAACACCAGAGTGTTCAATGATGGTTGCAAGTGGAGGAACCATAAATTTCTCTGGAAAGTGCCATAATATCAAGCTATCCATGGGATAATATGTATTGAATAGCCAAATTCTTTCCATTCCAATGGGCGGTGTTGATGTTGTACTAGGAGTCCAATGTATACAATCCTTGGATACAATAGCTTTTAATTTTCATGAAATTTTCTTCAAAAAATAAAGTAAGCTGAATTAAGGGGTATCACAGGGAAACCAAGAAAGATAATCAGCTCTAACAGAATGACAAAGCTTCTAAAGAAATAAAAATGAGGCATAATTGCACAATTATGTTCGCTAGAGGTTCCACATCGAAATCATCTATTTCTCTAGGTCTCCAAAAGTCTTGGACAATTATTCCAAGGTATTTGAGACTCCCAAAGGCCTCCCACCTATTCGTGATCATGATCATGCTATTCATTTGACTCCAGGAAGTGTTCCTCCAAACATCATGCCTTGCAGATATCCCTATGCCCAACAGAGTGAAATTGAATGTATGGTTACAAAAATGCTAGAGGCTGGTATAATTCAACCTAGTCAAAGTTCTTTCTCTACTCTAGTAGTATTGGTGCACAAGAAGGATGGGTCATGGAGCATGTGTCCGGATTATAGGGAGCTCAACAAGCTCACTATTAAAGATGAATTTCACATTCCTGTAATTGATGAATTATTGGATGAATTTCATGGATAAATTTACTTCATCAAGTTGGATCTTTGTTCAGGATATCACCAAATCAGAATGAAGATTGACGACATTCCAAAAACAACATTTAGAACTCATGAGGTTCATTATGAATTTTTGGTCATGCCTTTTGGCCTTACAAATGCACCTTCTACATTTCAAGGTTTGATGAATTCCATTTTCAAACCCGTCCTTTGAAAGTTTGTGTTAGTATTTTTTAATGATATACTAATCTATAGTAAGTCTTGGAAGGATCATGTTCAACATGTTGACAGGGTGCTCAAACTATTGGAGGAGAAACAATTATATGAAAAAAACTCCAAATGTTTCTTTGGAGTACAAGAGGTGGAATATTTGGGTCATATTGTATCTCATGAAGGTGTGAAGGTAAACCCTAGAAAAATTAAAGCCATTAAGGAATGGAAAATCCCCACATCCATGAAGCATCTTCAAGGATTTCTCGGGTTGACAGGGTATTATCTCAATTTTTTTAAGAATTATGGGTGAATAGCAGCACCTCTAACAACATTCTTGAGGAAAGATGCATTTTCATGGACTCCAGAAGCAATGAAGGCCTTTGAACATCTTAAAGAGGCAATGTGCCAAGAACTTGTATTAGCTATGCCGGACTTCACAGAAACCTTTATTGTGGAATGTGATGCCTCAAGAAATGGAATTGGTGTTTTCTAATGCAAGAAGAAAGACCCATTGCTTTCAAAAGTCGTCCAATCAAAGGAAAGTATTTATACAAAGCTATTTATGAGAAGGTTATCCAAATTGGATCCATGAAGAATAACCAAAAGAACCATGGCTGTACCAGGTTGGGATAGACTTCTAAGAATTGAGAGCAGTGATCAAAAACACCTCTAAACCAGTGGCAGTTGGCAGCTAGCGTGGAACAACGAGGACCTCGGTCAAAGTGCGCTGACCGAGGCCCATGGAGACTGCGCGGGAGGTGAAATTAGCCCCTGGGAGGCCCAGATCGGGAAATGGAGGGAGTTTTTGATGTGCAATTAGCGTGCTCAGTCGCATGGAGAGCCGAGAAAACCGTGGGACAAAAGGCGAAAAGGCTAAAGGAAAAGGCGGGACGCACACTCCGAAAAACCGGCGATATTGATCAGGGGCACCCTCAAGCAGTAAGCAGAATTGGCGAAAACAGAGTGATCCCACTCAGTGGTCGATGCGTGGCAAGTAGAGGAGAGAGAAAACCGTCGATGATTGCGCACTAACAGTCGAGCAAGTCAACTGCGCGAAAAGTGCATATGGCGTCGAATCTGGAGGCCCCAGATCTAACGACTGAGATTGCACCCGAAGGGAAAGATGAATCGACGGGGGAATAAGCCACGATTTAGAATAATTTGAGGTCTGCTTTGACCGCCATGGTGGAAAAAGAATCATTCCACGACGTAACCAAAGAATTGAACCGACGAAGCAGGCTAGCATAGTTTACAGGAGGACATGTGGCCACTCCCTGTGAGCCTGATGATGACGCCGAACAGGGAACTCCAAGCGTAGCTGCAGTAGGCGATCCGATGGAGGTGGAAGAGGAACCGAACAACCATGAGCTTGAATGGCTTTAAAGCCATGAACAGAAGACAGAAGACACAGGGAGACAAAACCGAAGAAAGAAGACAGAGAAGCGAAGAAGACAGTGAATCATAAAAGTAGAAAGAAGACAGAGGCCCAAGCTGACCAAAGGCAGCGTCGAGCACCAGAGAGCTTGAGAGATTCAAGCCATCCCCGAGAGGATCTGTCAGACTAGAGAGGTCGAAGAGCTGGTAGGAAAAGATTCTGTGCACTCCAGTGGCTTGGGGAATCCAAGAACCACCTTGCCAAGCAAATCTGTTTCAGGAGACTCATATTAAGCTCATGCATTGTAATTCTCTGCTTAAGACACAATAAAATAAGGCCACCCCTGAGAGCTGGACCGGAGATGTAGCCCTGGAGGATAGGGTGAACTCCTCATTAATTTCTTGGGTTCTTATATTTGCTCACTATATTTCTCTGTTGTTTTCTGTTTCAAGTGTCTGTGTGTTTGCAATCTGATTGATCCGTTGCCTAAATAACGTAGACACACACCAGCACATGAGTCTGTAATACCTTTATTCAATATATCTTTAACTAAGGTCACTCATAGGGTGATTATCAGATTAAGTGATATCAGAGCTTGAGGTTATAAGGTTAGACAAGCTTGTGTTGGTTTAGCTGTTGAACGCTCACTAGATCAAAGCTTAAATTAGGAGAAGGAGAGTTCGTGGAAACTAATCCTGAAATTGGGCGAGTCTATCCTCGGAAGACAATGTCAGAAGAAGGTTCTATAGGGCCAGACCCTCAATTCCTAGAAATTTTCCTAGCTATAAAGTCTATTGTAGAAGAAATGTATAGGGACTTTAGAAAGCATAAGGATGAGGATTCATCAAGTTCGAAACAAGACAAAGAAGAAGATGAGTCTCATTCCCATGACCACTCAAAAGGAAAAGGGAAAGAGGAAAGCTTTCTCACACCTCCTAATAGTCCTGTGCACAATAAGAAGGCATCTTTGATCAAGCTAGATGTTAAATTTGACTTGCCTATATATGATGGAGAGCTGAATGCTGAAAAGTTGGACAATTGGATTAGACAAATTGATGTTTATTGTAGGGTACAGAACATAGACTCAGACAAGAGCAAGATTCAGCTAGCAAACCTACGCCTAGGAGGCACTGCCTTGGTTTGGTGGGAAGGCAGAGCTCAAGCTGACATGAAAATACATGGTAAGACCATCTCTGTCTGGAGTGAATTTTTTTCTGCAATTAAAAAGCAATTCTATCCATTGGCCTACATGCAACAAGCCATGATGAGTTGGCAAACTCTTCGACAGTTGAAGGGGAAAAGTGTGCAAGGGTATACTCAAGAATTTAGAAAGAGAGCATTGATTCTAGGGATCTCATTAGACTCACCAGAGACTCTTTTGAAGTACATTGGTGGTCTACACAACTACATGAGGCATACCATCCTCATGTTCAATCCCACTAGTATAGATGAGGTATTTGTGTAAGCTACTCATCTAGAAGCTAGAGGAAAGAATGGAAATCGAGAAGTTGGGGGACCATCCCAACCCACTGCAAGCAAGAGCAAGGAGAAAAGAAAGCATAAGTGGAAAGAAAAGAAGGCTAACACTACACAGAAAAGCAAAGCTTCATGCACTCACTGTAAAAAGGATGGGCATGATGATGAGCATTGTTGGATTCTACATCCAGAGTTGAGACCTAAGAAATCCGAGGGCAAGAAGAAGAAGATTGCTGCAGCTATTCAGAAAGATTTGGGGTCAAACTCGGGAGATGAAACAACTATTGCAACCATAGGTATAAAAGATAAGAATTCTGAAGCATCTACTAGTAATTCTGCTCAATCTGTTATTGATGAAGAAAATGAGAGAAAAAGACATGAGCTTTTCCATATTCGAGTTGTTTCCAAATATCAAAAGATTGATACTTTTTTTGATAGTGGGTCACAAGTAAATCTAATTTCTGAAGCAATTGTAAAAAAATTGGGATTACCAACCACACCTCACAAAAAACCATACCCATTAGGATGGTTGAATGATAAAGCACAACTACAAGTGACTAGACAGTGCAAGCTCAAGCAACAAAAGAAATTGTGCGGCTCAGGAAAATTCTTGAAGATTTGCAGGTAAAACAAGTACAATCAACTCCACTCATGATTGACAATACCTCTACAATAAAGTGGGCCAAGAACCCAAAGTTCCATGATCGAACGAAGCACATCAATACTAAATATCATCTGATTCGACATCATGTTGAGGCCAAAACAATCCATCTCCGTCATTGTTCCACAAATGATCAAATTATAGACATCTTCACCAAAGCGCTTGGAAGAGAAAAACTTGAACGATTCAGAATGATGCTCGGACTCACCAACATCCCTTCAGATTAAGGGGGGAACGTTGACACCTAATCCTTGTGATTAGGTGAATTTATGTAAATAAATAAATTATAAATATGAATAGTCATCGGGAGATGAACTGAACAGCCTCTCCTTCATGTATATAATGAAGATCTACCTTGTGGAATAATATACGAATCAGTTTTTGCTTTGTGGAGTTACTGCCTGGCCTGACAATTCTATATGGTTTTGTACCATGGTATTGAGTAAGGCCTAAGACTATAAAAGGGGAAGGAGATCATTAGGCAAAACCACTCAAGGATTGAATATCTTATGAAGCACAAGATCTAGAATATTGGTCATTGGGTTATGGTGCATAGCTAGATCTTAAAATCTACAGCTCAGTTCAATGATTTAGGGTGAGCTATGATAGAGAGTAAAAACAAAGTACAATGGTATGATCTTATGAGGTTATTGAGCTACCACAAGGGAACTTAGGATTTTTGCAAGTTAGATGTTTAGTTCATAAACCAACCCAGAGATTGACTGAAGCAGCATTGATCTACTTTGCAGTTGCATAGCAAAAGCAGTTCGAAGGCTAGCTGGCTTAACTTCGGGCTCCGTCTGTAGTTTATAAAGCAAACAATAATAACAAACAAACAAACTATTCACTCCCCAGTGGAGTCACCAATTTTTTTCTGGGAAAACTAATGTCTTTTCGATCTGCTAGTCCCACTAAGATGGGTAGCTATCTTAGAAACAAACAATTCAAAGTGCTTCAAGATTTCCTTTATGTATGATAGATAAGAGAGAAGCAAAGAGGACCAACATGCATCTTCCGCTTGGCTCCTTGCTTGTTTCCTCTCTCCCTTGATAGAGCTCGCCACCCTTCTCCTACTTGTCCTGCTTTAGAGAATATCTGTAGAGGAAAAGCAACAAAACACTATCAAAGCATCTCGACCTATGATATCATAAACAATGTAGAATCAAAAATACATTGACCATACAATTGCATCTACAAATAACAAGATTCACAAATACACGATTATATGGAGGAAAACTCAAAGAACTTTATTGATAGTAGAAATAGAAGAGATGATTACAACCCAGCTGTCTGATCCAACATCATCCTCCCAACATGAAAGCCCTCTTCACCTCATGAAAAGCAAGATCACTCAACAATACAATGTTTTTTCTCAGAGAGAAACCAACAACACTTCCTTACAAATTATAAAATTCCAGCCTCTAGATCTCTCAGATGAGGGATCCATTTATAGATATTTGCAGAGGGGTGAGTCAGCTTCTGGGTTTTTGATTAGTGTCATTTCACTGATAGTTCTTGGTTCCACCTGGAGATTTCTTTGATCTCTTACTCATCCCTGGGCGAATTCAGAGAGGCAAGTGTCATATGAAAAGTTTCTAGAAGATTCTTTGTGTTTCCACTTAGCAAATTGTCTTTGCCATTTGTCTACTCTCGCTCATCGCACCCCACAAAAGGCTATTTCAGTATGCATCGCACCTGGCTAGTGTAGCAGCCAGTATGCATCGCACCTTGACCATGGAGCAATCTGTATGTTCCAGTTTTGGCTAGTTCTGAGTGGTTTTTCAGGTGGAACTTCTAGGAAATGATGTAATCAGTTGACCATGATTCTCTAGGGTGTGAAACAACACTTTTAGGGGTTTAAGAGCCCTTGGTTTATCGACATATTTGATTGGGGTTGCAGTGCCCAAATATGTCTATAACAACACCCAGTGCATAACACAACACCATACATACTCTTAAATCCAATGTATAACATGGCACAACACATATACGTACACAATGCACATTACAAGATATACATCGGAACACAACGTGAGACACCACAAAATGCATACACATACACCTGAGATACAACATAACTCATATGTCTATACTTGATGTACACCACCACACAATTGATCCAGGTGGATGTTGGTGGCCACCTACCAAGTCCACTTGGACCCTCACCATTGTTTCTTTCAACTTTTCAATTTCCTTAATTGTAGCACAATTTACTATTTTTAGCAGTTTTTTGGGTCTTGAACTTCCTGAGCTGTTTTGAGGCCCTAAACGACGTTTTTTGGGAAACCTGGGAGCAACATTGGTTTATGGACCAATGTTTTTCTTCCCAAAATTGTACTTATCAAACAAATATTTCTAACAAGATATTGTGCGCGTCAAACGAAGATCATATGCCAAAGTTACGACCCCAGGAAGTTGATGTACCAATTTACCCAAACGGGGCCTACAGTGTGGCGTTTCGTTTTCTAGGGTTAGGTTTTTTTATGTTTAAGGTTTTCCATTGTTTCTCAACAATAAATAGACCTTCAAGCCTCATTGTAACACTGTTTAGAGGCATGTAGTCGCCACATCTCTTCTCAGAGATAAGATAACATCATCTTAGCTGGTTTATTTCCATTTCTATTGGAAAGCATATTTCAGTATTTTACATTAATGAAATGAAGTATTATTTCCACTGCATCTCTGTATTTATGGTTATCTCTGTGATTTGTTGCGTTTCTGTTTAAATCCGGATCAGTGGTATCAGAGCGGTCTGCTTTTTCTCTGTTTTTCTATGCATGTCCCCAACGAGGTCGGGATATAGGGAGGTAGGGCTTGACCTGGTCGAACCTTTGCAAGACCAGCCTCGCAAATCTCGACGGCCTCCCATGGCGGATGAAAAAAAGATGAGGGGGCATGAGATCCTATCAAAATCTTGCTCGAAGAAGCTCCTGAGTGACAAAGGAATGCGATGATGGACAACTTTTCCCAAATCCTTCAGCGGCTACCCAGGGGCGACGCATTGACTTCCAACAACTACTTTGGAAATGCTACACTGTTTAAGGTACAAGTTAATTTTGAAATCCCCATATTCAAGGGTCAGATAGATGCAGATGATGTTGATAAATGGTTGAATCTGCTAGAGGGTTATTTTTCTGTTCATTATTTTTCTAGTCGGGAAAAGATTATTTTCGCTCTTCTAAAGGAAGCCCCCCTCGTCAAGGACTGGTGGGAAACCTACTGCGAGCAGAAGGATGAAAGTATAGTCTCACTATTTTCAGCTGCACCCACTTGGGATTCATTCTAGGATGCCATCAAGGAGCAGTACTACCCTATCGGAAGCTATGAGGATCAATACATAAAGTGGACCATGCTGTGGTAGGGGAGGGACCAAGACGTGCCAAAGTTTACCAATATTTTCCATACCCTTCGCACAAAGTTGGGTATCAAGGATTCAGAGCAACATTTACTACTCAAATACCGTGGTTTCCTGCACAAATACATCTAGGAAGAAATAGAATTCCTGAACATCCCCTCGCTCGGCACGGCATACCAATATGCCATCAAGGTCAAGCAAAAGTTTAAACAGAAGAAGCGAGACTTTGGATCTGCGAATTCGAAGCAAGGGAAATGTGCCCCCAACTGCAGAACAAAGGACAAAGCCAAGGCGAGGCAGCCCAAGACAACCCGTCAAAGCTGCAAGAAAAGAACAGCGTCGTGAAGCCAAAAAAGGACACAGGAAAGTGGCGTGAGTTCCATAAGAGCTCCACCCATAACACAAGTGAGTGTCGGGCCAAGCAGTCACTGGTGGATGAGCTAAAGGTTTTAGAATCAGATGCATGTTCTGACTCTGAGTCAGAATCCGACAAGGGGAATGGAAAAGGGAAGCAGATTATCGATGCAGAGCCCAACGCCAATGTTGCCACCACGAAGATACAGAAGGAGGAACCTGAAGATCCAGAGGAGGAGGAGCGTCTCTTCCACTCCCAGATGTGGGTAAAGGGCTCCCAGCTACAGTTCATTGTCGACTATGGAAACCAAAAGAACCTCATTTCGGCAGAGGTTGTGAAGTGGCTGGGCTTACCGACAATAGCACATCCACAACTGTACACCATCGGGTGGCTTCACCAAGGACAGGATCTTTGCATGAGCCAGCAGTGTCGCCTCCCATACAACATCAAGCCCTTCACGGATGAGGTATTGTGTGACATTGCTCCCCTTGAAGTTTGTGATGTATTATTAGGACAACCATACTTGTGGAAGCGACATGCTGTGTATGAATCAAGGCCCCGTGTTGTTATTGTTACTTTGGGAAATAAGTTGTACAGGATATTGGAGGTAGCACCGCCTACCACCATCTCTTTGGTTACTGCAAAACAATGCAGTAAGCTCATTTCCAAAACCAGGAAATTTGTTTTCCTGATGATATGCCCTCAAGGAAAAAAGAAGACAGTGGCCACGACCTCCAGATAGAGCCCCTCCGCACGACAACTACAGATGGACAAGGTCGTGGAGGAGTACGAGGACATCTTCACCTTCCTCATAGGGGTTCCTCTGCACTGTCAGGTCAAGCACTCCATCAATTTGAAGTCAGGATATCACCAGGTACCAATCGAACCCTCCGATGTGTGGAAGACTACCTTCAAAGCCAAGGAGGGCCTTTTTGAATGGTTGGTTATGCCTTTCGGATTGAAAAATTCTCCTGCAACCTTCATGAGACTAATGGATGACATCTTTTGGCCATTCACCAACTCATTTGTGGTGGTATACTTGGATGACATCCTGATCTTTAGCCAGAGTTGGGAAGAGCACCTCCACCACATCCGACAGGTTCTCCAAACACTGTGGCAATGCAAGTTATGTGCCAATTTGGAGAAATGCACTTTTGGCATGACCCAGGTTCATTATTCATGATACATTATTGATGAAAAGTGGTTGCATGTGGATCCATCCAAGATCCAAGTCATTTGGGATTGGCCATCTCCAACCACTCTGACAGAGCTCCGTAGCTTTCTAGGTCTTGCCAACTTCTACCGGAGGTTCGTGTTGGGATTTTCTCATATCACTTGGCCCTTGAGTCAAGTCACCAAGGGAGGAGTGAAAGAAAAATTATTTTGGTCTGAATCTTAACAGAAGGCATTCACAGAGTTTAAAGATTGCCTCTACATGGAACCAGTGCTCGCATTACCAGACTTGCAACAACAATTTGAGGTCGAGACAGATGCCTTTGACTATGCTATTAGGGTAGCCCTTACTCAACACAGGCATCCAGTGGCATATCACAGTGAGACACTTTCACACACAGTCCAGAAGTATCCCACTTATGACAAAGAGATGTAGTCCATTATGCAGGCCTGTTGACAATGGAAGCATTACATTTTTGGGAAGGAAACAGTCATCCACATAGACCACCAACCCCTATAGTTCATACATACCCAAGGGAAATTGCAGAATGATCGCCATCATAAGTGGTCCACATACCTGCAATAGTTCCATTTGAATATCAAGTATAAGAAGGGCAGTGCCAATAACGTTGCAGATTGCCTTAGTTGACCATCGATCATGGTGTTAACCACTGTGCTCAACTCTTGTGGGCACGAGACTTTTGATTGGCCACTTCTCTACAAAAGTGACCCAGAATTCGGCCACACATACCAGACACTCTTAGAGGGTCAACATGTTCCATATTTTCACCTCCAGGATGCCCTGTTATGCCACTTGGGTCACTTTTGTGTTCCTTCAAGCGAGTGTTCCAAGATGATTTGGGAAGCACACTACAGTCAGGCTGCTGGGCATTTTGGGGTCGAGAAAATGGTGGCAATACTGCAGAAGTATTTCTATTGGCCGAATCTTCGACAGGATGTCAGGAAGTACACCAGATCATGCACTACCTGCACCATTACCAAACCGACCATCAAGAAGCAAGGCCTCTATACCCCGCTGCCTACCCCTAGTCGACCATGGGAATCCATCTCCGTGGATTACATGTCAGGCCTTCCTTCCACTAAGCATGGAAATGACTGCGTTTTTGTGGTTGTTGACAGGTTCTCGAAGATGACCATTATGGCAACCTGCAAGAAGAATATCACAGCAAAAGCCACTGCTAAACTCTTCTTTGAACGAGTGTGGGTACACTTTGGGATCCCATAGTCTATCATCTCAGATCAGGACAGTAGGTTCCTCAGTACATTTTGGTCTAGTCTCTGGTCGATGCTAGACACCAAACTCACTAAGTCCACAACCTTCCATCCTCAAACTGATGGCTAGATAGAGGTTGTCAATAGGATGATCGTACACATTCCGTGCATGTACAACACAAAGAATCCACGCACATGGGACGAGATCCTCCCCTATGTTCAACACAGCTACAATTGGGCTCTTCATAGCTCGACTCGCCACAACCCTTTTCAGGTGGGCTTGGGATTCCAGCCACTATGTCCCATTGATTTGGCCATGCCATTTGCAGCTAGTCACGTAGATTCGGCTCATGTCCAGTCTGAAACAGATAAGGAAACCAACTTCATTGAGCACATCCAACATATTCGCCAGCAGGTCCATGACATTCTGGAGAAATCAAATGCCAAGTACAAGCAGCAACATGATCAACATTGGGTGCCACACAAATTTCATCTGGGCAACAAAGTCTAGTTGCATTTGCAAAAGGAACACCTTACTGGAGCCTATCGGAAACTTAGACCACTATGATATGGTCCTTACACCATTACCAAGGTTGTGGGAGACAATGCATTTGAGCTCAACATTCCCCCATTCCTTAGCCTGCACCCAGTGTTCAATGTGGACTGCCTTCAGCCATACTTTCCACCATTACTAGACACATCGGACATTGCAGAACAACTCATACCCACAGAGTTAAATCCAGATTGCATGGAACAAGCTGCAACTGATCGGATCATGGACACACAAATCAAGCACACTCTCTAACAGAATATCCAACTGTATCGATTTGTCAAAGTAGGCCAACTCCTTCACTAGGGCAAGTGGCTCACCAGGGACCAAGTTCAGCAGAAGTTTCCTCATCTCATGGAGGAACTCAATGCAATGGGAACCATTACTTCCTAAGGGGGGAGGAATGATCCAGGTGGATATTGGTGGCCACCTACCAAGTCCACTTGGACCCCCGTCATTGTTTCTTTTAGCTTTTCAGTTTCCTTAATTGTAGCATAGTTTACTATTTTTAGCAGTTTTTTGGGTCCTGAACTTCCAGAGCCGTTTTTAGGCCCTAAATGATGTTTTTTGGGAAAACTAGGAGCAACATAGTACCAAGGATAAGACCATGTTGCTCTTCCCAAAGTTGTAGTTCTCAGATAGATATTTCTAATGAGATATTGTGCACGTCAAACAGAGATCATATGCCAAAGTTATGACCCCGGGAAGTTGATGTACCAATTTACCCAAATGGGGCCTACAGTTTGGAATTTCATCTTCTAGGGTTAGGTTTTTTGATGTTTAGGGTTTTCCATTGTTTCTCAACAATAAATAGGTCTTCGAGCCTCATTGTAACACAGCGCAGAGGCATGTAGCTGCCACATCTCTTCTCAGAGTTAAGCTACCATCGCCGTAGCTGGTTTATTTCCATTGCTATTTGTAAGCATATTTCAGTATTTTACATTAATGAAATGAAGTATTATTTCCACTGCATCTCTGTGTTTATGGTTATCTTTGTGATTTGTTGCGTTCCTATTCAAATCGGGATCAACAATACATGTACCCACACATAGTACAACGCAACTAATACACATGTCACGATACCGTGACTACACAATGCACATACTTAGTACCACATGCCCGTAACACAACATGTACAACATGTACATGGCACCACCTGCACAACATGTACACAATCCCATCTGTACACTGCACCATTGTACAACATGTACACAATACCACATGTACACAGTACCACACGCACGACATGTACGCAACACCACCTACACATAGCACCGCTTGTACAACATGTACAAAGCACCACATGTGCACAACACCACTTGTACAATCATACACACCACACCATATGTACATAGCACCATCTATACCCAACACTGAATATGCAACATGTACATTATATACAACCTATGCACAACAATAGTACCTCACATCCAAAACCACACTGTCTCTACCAAGAAACCTTGCTTCCATTGTCTTATTCATGCTTTATCCTAACATGTCGTAGGCCACACTGATTTCATTTCACTGATGTATCCTTCCACCTTACTTGTCATAACATAAACAGAGGCATAATACAATAATACAATATAAATTCATATTCACATGATACTGACCTCATATATTTGTCATGACTACTCTTCCCACTTGATTCCTCATAGCTACGAACTTCTTCATGTCATTTTCTTGCATAAGAAACCATTCTGCCACAAGAATGATTCTTGATGATCTATAAGACAATGACATAGATACATGGATACATAGATAGATATACGTAAACATTAGCATAAACAATCATGATACTGTCAGACAACAATAACATATAAACATCAGTATAATCACGATCACAACAAAATTACTATATATTATAAGATCAAGGTTAAGAGATCTCCCTTTACGTGTGAAACATATGAAAAACATTGAGAACAACCGTTCCCAACATAGCCAAGGCATCTGACACCTCAGATATGTTTACTTTACCTTTTCCTGTTATCTTTCTCATGACTATACTGCCAGTGTCCATCTACACCAATGGACCCAACCAACCCAACCGACTGTCATAGTCTTACCTTCCGTTGCGCTTACTCATGCACCGAGCTTCATTTAGGTTTTACCTGTTGGGTACCATACGGATCTCCCTAAGCTCCATTAACTTTCTTCTTTCCCAACCAATTATCAAGACTCAAAAAAATAAAGGAAAGACCGAGAAGAAAAGAAGAGGAAAACCTTGGAAAGCCAACAACAATATGACACCACAAATAAAGTTCCATGATCATGCACTATACGTAACAAAACTGAAAATAAAGCGCAAGAAAATCACAAAATTCCAGAAGCACAAGGCTAACAATAGACACCATGAATCAATCCCCATGGTTCCCAATGACTTCAAAGGAAAGCTCAACCTAAGCCTTCTTCAATATTTCATGGCAGTCTCTTGCCATGCAATCCCCCGCATCATACTTCCATCAACACATAATGTCAATGCATAACTAAACATCACAATACACTAGTTACCTTACCTTGTTGTTCCAAACACGTTACTTGCAACTAAACACATCCACATCATCTCTCAAGGGACTCCAATTCCCTTGATAGATCCACCTATAACTAGAGACTAGCTAATATACTTGTCAAATACATGTTCATGAATATAGCACATACCCACATAATTCCGATGAAATCAAGGGTAAGAAGACTTCCTGTATGCAAAGCATTCATTCGTTTATAATTAGGGTTTCCAAACATAGCCAAAGGAATTATTGTCCAATTCCTTTCTTTGACCTTTTTCTTGCTACAATTGAGTGTTACTATGCATTTTCACATCACCAACTATTAGTGATACAAACACGTCAACTATTACCTTGTCAAGATAATACCAACATGCTTCCTGCAACTACTCACACATGTCAACCACATGTTCCAAATATGAAGACAATCATATCTATAAATTTGAAATCAACATTTAGCAAGACTAACAATCATGTCATAATCCATAGTCAACTCATAGTCATTAGACATAATGCTACAACTATCACCTTCTTACATGAAAGTACATATCAATTGTCTCAACACATATGTATTCATACAATCATCTTAAAACAAGATCATTTCTTCATGCAACCCTCTAAACTCATACTCATATCATGCAATTAATAAAACATTCAAGCAAGCTATGAACACACCATGTCAGCTAAATCAACTAGACCACATAATCAAACAATCAAGTACCAAATATACGGCATAAGGAAACTCATACCTTGATGTATCTCAGGGGAGGCGATCTTGTCTGCGCAATCAATCTTGGTTAGCACGATACAACTTCACAACATATCAACTCAAACATAAATCATGATATCCATAACAGTAAATAACTAACATGTTCACATTGCAAGCTCATAAGCATTTATCGTTCATGCATAATAATCACATATGTACTATCAGTCTAGATTAGTATGACATCATATCACAAATATGTCGGCTCACAATGTGAAAGAGACGGAGTTTGATTTGGAGTGCACTCGGGAAACCTTCATGGAAGCTATGAAGAGCTTCGTTGATGCCCCCACTTCAGGAAGCAAAGATAGACCGAAGCCGAAGATGGACCCATCTATGCTCACAATGTTCCTGGAAACGTGTATGAAGTTACTACGTGATAGTAAGGCTGTAAAAAAATTACAGGAGAACCGTGTGTAGTCTAGAAGATTGGAAAACATAAGACAAGGACGGGAAGAGAAATGAGACTAACCGTGTAGATTAGAGAGTATGAGATGGAAAAAGTTATCCTAGATTTAGGATCGGATGTGAATGTTCTTTCGAAACAGACATGGGAGTGAATGGGGAGACCTACACTATAGTGGTCTCTAATTCAGCTGCAAATGGTGAACCAACAGAAAATAATACCCATGGGGCGATTGCAGGGAATAACCATGGATATTGAGGGAGCGAGCGTGCTAGCAGACTTTGAAGTGATAGAGATTTTTTATGAAGATAATCCCTACCCCGATCTCTTAGGAATTGATTAGGCCACTGACATGAATGGGGTGATTAATCTGAAGAAGCGCAAGATGATTTTTGAGAAGAAGTCATTATGCGCAATTATACCCCTGGACCTTGCTGAGGGATTGCGCTATACAGAGCTGATGCATGATTATGAAAGTGATGATGACTTGGACTGTATCTACAAGATAACAACATGAGAGCAAGACTGGGTAAATCCTACCATGGATGGGCAGATTTCATGGGAGTGCGAGAGCTCCTGTACTTCGGATTCTGATGAGGAGATAGAGTGATGGCAGAATCGGTTACACGAAGTAACCACGCTGAATTGTAATATGATGACCAGGTCACTGCGTTGCGTATTGACATAAGTAAGAGATCTACCTACTTATGATGGTTTAAGTGAGGTAGATACCTTCTTGGATAAATTTGAAAGGGAAGTGCCAGAGAAGCAACACTTCCAGGCTTTGGATTGGGTACTGCACGCTACGCCCGTGAGATGGTGGGGTACACACAAAGGGAGCTTTAACGATTGGCATGAATGTAGAAGGATGATGCGCACACGATTTGGGAAGCCTAGGGTGTGATTGAAAAACAAATACAATGAACGGGATGATCCGCGCGCACATATGGCTAGGTGGGTGTAGGCATATGGAAAACGACCTACGCAAATGCACATGAACTCTGGGTTGAGAGGTATGGTCAATAAGCATGTGTTGGGGGGACAAATGTGCAAATGTCTCTTTATGTTGGAAAGACAGTATGTAGGAAGAACAATCGCACAGAAGGTTCTCCACGTGGAAGCATTCAATAAGGTGTGCAACGCGTTGAATAAGGTATGCAATGCGTAGCAAAGTGGTTGGGACCTGCGCGTACCTACTGTATTATGGGCTTATAGGATGACATGCAAGAAACTGATGGGACAGACACCTTTTAGGCTTGTCTATGGAGTAGAAGTTGTAATGCCTAAGGAGTACATCGTGCCTAGTCTGTGCATAGCAACGCTCATAGGTATGATGGACCACGGATCCCTGGAAGAGAGGCTCGCGTAGTTGGAGGAGCTCGAAGAAGAATGGTTTTTGGCTGGATTCCACCAACAGGTACAAAAGCAGTGCGAAAAGCCCTGGCATGATTGACATATTAAGCTACACACCTTTAACATGAATGATTTGGTGTTGTTATATGATAGTAAGTTTGATAAATTCCCAGGGAAGCTCAAAATGCATTGGATGGGACCGTATGTTATTAAGGAGATCACAGATGGTGGCGTGGTGCAGTTGGTAAAATTAAATGGAGAAATTTTCCCAAGAAAAGTAAATGGTAGTCATTTGAAGCTATACACAGGTGGCTCGGCCATCTGACTAGCCAATGAAAGCACAGTCTTAGCACTCCAAGCAGCTGAAAGGAGGCGCGGGACTATAAAATACTCTGCCCGGGAGCTGCGCGATGTCAGGACTGCGTGCAGTAGCGAAATGTCACAGGGTCTGCGACAGTGCGAGGGTAGCTGTGCTACCGAGTGGGTTGGCTGCAAAGTGACTGTTACAGTCACTATTCATGATGTGATGCTTGGTTTGAGACCAAATGGAGTGGGCAGCAAGCATTTAAGGAAATATTTATGGGCTAGATTTGTGAAAATCTGCCGCCAAGTGGGCATTAATGGATCGAATGTGGGGGGAACTGTCGAATTCAAATTCAAAAGGCACTATAAATTACAAAGGGCTGCCCAGCAAACAACACTTGGTAATTTGAGAACTGAGCTGTTGCGCACCCAGACATTCATGAACCCAGACTTGTTCGATATTTTGAAGGCGAAGTCATTGTTTGAGCACTTACCCGAGCCGTTGAGAGAATTGTGGAATAGAACTATGGTCGCGCCTAAGGAAGCCATGGATATCGGAGTAATGACCGTTGAGGAAGCCATGCAGGCCATGATGGAAGTAGAAGCCCCAGAAAGTGCTAGGATAGTCACAGAAATCCCTAAATTGTAGCGCACGCCGAGACCCATGAAAGATAAGCAAGCTATGGTACCAGTGCGTGTATCCCCTAGAAACCCGCTAAGAACTAGGCTTACCATGGAAGAAAAGGGGAAGGCTATCAACTTGGAGGCCGACAAGGAGGAAGAATTTGAAGAAATCCTAGTAGAGGAGGAGGAGGATGTAGAAATGGAGGTGGAAACATAAGATGCAAACCCTCTGACCAGGTTGCCCACGTATGTTCCTCTGCGGAAGGGGAAAGAAAAAGTGCCCAAAGACCTAGATGAGAGCAAGAGCTCTCTACAGACCCCGCTGCTCCCTGACGACATTATTTTTGAAGGAGCGTGCTTGGGGCGAGTGCCTGTACTAAAATTTGAAGACTGGCATCTCGTGGACCACGAGAAGTTCCCACATTTGGCAACCGCATAGCTAATGTGCCAGAAGGAAAACACACCGACCGAAGTCATAGAGTTGGAGTCGCACCAGTGACTGAGAGGTGTGGAGAAGGCAGGACTGTTAAACCTACTCTAGGTGCCGCATTACCATCGCACCCCAGTGACTATTTTTGTCATCAGGCAGCTTCTCTGCCTAGTGCATGATGGGTGCTTCTAGCTAGAGGAGCCCATCCCCATCACAGATCACTTGATTCACAGAATTACCCAGCTCCCTTGCAAAGGGGAGGATCCAACGAATATCTCAGAGGGCAAGAGTGATGACTTGGCCATCGCAGATGCCATGAAGAAGAAGTTTAAGCTAGAGAAGAAGAAGAGAAGGTACGCTATTTCTAGCATCACCAACCCTGCGGTCAAAGTCGTGACATAGATATTGGCTGGAAAGATTATGCAGAAGTGCCGCATGGATGAGGTGCCCGCACCGGTGGTTGCACTTGCCACGCAATGCGCAGAAGGGGTCCAGTTTAACTGGGAAAACTACTTATGGGATGAGTTCCTTGAGAACTGTCACGAGGCATAGGAGTAGGGGAAGACTTTTCATTATGCGTGGCTATTGTTGTCCATAGTACTAGTGGCATAGGAATTGCCGGAGGACAGCCAGCTCCCAACGACCGTGTAGGACCTTCCGGAGGCAGCGAAGTACGCTTCACTGTGGGAAACCAGAGATGCGTAGAGAATAAGGGACAGTAAAATATTTTGGGTGTTCATGGAGATGAACATCAGAATGGGAATTAATCGCAAGCCGTGGTTATTGCCCACAGTCTACAACAGTTTTCGGAGCTTCGTAGAGTTCAAGGAAGATTTCCACCACGTGTACATCAGGGCGTGGAAGTACCCTGCAAAGATATGGAATGAGCTACCCTACCTGGCAATGGACAATGTCATCTTCGCAGTCCTTGAGTCGTGGCCATCGGAGTGGCACGCTCCAGCCAACTCCACGGTAGAAGCAGAGAAGTCTGCCGAACAGAGGAAAAATGATGAGGCAAAATTGCGGATGGCGCAGTTGGTAGAAAAGCGTAGGAACACAAGGCAGAAGAGTAGGAGAAGGCAGTTGAGGAAGAGCACAAGGGAGAAAATTTTCCTTCACCTGAACACGAGACAAACACAATGCAATGTGGCACGGACCCACAGACAGCATCCACTCAGCTGAAATGACCACGCCTAAAAGAGCAGGTAGGACCGTGGAAGAAGTTGAAGGCTTCAAAGACTTCTTTCAACACGATCACCCTTACTAAGGGATCTACATGACATTGGGGAGACAGTGAGGGATGTCACTGCGGAGGCCCTCTAGCAGTTCGCAGAGGAACACTAGATGGTGTTGGGGGCTCCCCGAGCGCAGATACAAGAGTTGTAGATGCACACTCCATAGGCTACTATTGTGTCAACCAGCCTCACACTAAGCACGACCGCAGCTGAGAAAATGCTGCTCGCCCGGATGACCAACACCATAGTGCTACTAGATGGAGCACTCATGATAGAAAATGAGGCTGACAGGCTTATGGTTAGCGGGTTGAAGGGAATTGGGCTAAATATGGCTACGCTCCCTCAAGAGACACTCTATGTTTTGTAGGATGGAGTTACTGCAGAACTGCGAGCCAGTGAGGGTTGCACGCTCCACGTAATGAGCGAGCAATGCATCAACATCGAACAATTGAGCCTGCAGGGTGAAGAGGTAGTGGCGCAGAACATGCAGCTAGTGTAGGTGGTCGAGGAAGCCTATTAGATGGTCCCAGAGTTGGCCATCCAAGCAGAAGAACCAGTGGAGGGGCACGTCCGGAAACTAGCAGTAGGGGTGCGCAAGGCAAAGGAAGAAATGGTCAGGGTTCAGCTCGAACTAAACCTTCAAATAGCCGAACTGCAATTGAAGGCGTAGCCTTCAACTCTGCCAAAGGTTAAGGAACAATGAACCCTCGCGATCACAGTAGCAATAGAGGAGGTCAACGGTGTAGTGAAAGACTACACAAAGTTGTTCGAGGAGTCATTCAAGGTTCTCACCACTCTGCAGGAGGACCCGAACATACAGCGCCTAGAAACAGAGGTGCGTGAGCTGCAACAGAAATATGATGAAGTAAAAGGGACCGCGCAAATGGTTTCCCTTACACAGAGGCTCGCTTGGATGCAGCAAGCAAAAGCGCTCAAGGAGTAGGTGGATGTTGCTCAACACAAGGAAGCCATTTTGAAGGCGTGCTTATAGTCGTGGATTGATGAGGCATACATCGATACAACCTCTATTGAAGCAAAGCTCACACAGCTGCAGGAAACATAGGAAAAAGTTCAGGGCAATAGTTCAGCTACAACGGTCTCTGAACAACGCGTCGAAGAGGTCCAGTAGGTAGCTGCTCAGTGCGCTGCTGATCTTGCAGCAATCCAGGCAGAGTTGGGAGGTCTTAACGCAAAGATCTCTGCACCAACATGTTGGAAATAACACTGGGGCGGGGGGGGGGGGGTGAATCAGTATTAGCAAATCAAACACCTTTTCATTTTCATGCTCAGATTAATATACGCTACTTCAGTTAAGGATATCTGCGTATATACGCGACTGTGTCAAATGCAACTAGCGTACATCCAGTAAAATTAAGATTCTGTTAGTTGATCTTCAATGAGTGCATCAGAACATTATTAACCATATGAACAGTAAATAGGTGCAGTAAAACAGAACAGATCATCACACATAAGAAGCACACATGAACACCATGATATAAGGTGGAAACCTAATGTGGGTGAAAACCACCTGCTGCAAGTCGTCTCTATCTTCTTTTAATAAGAAACTTCTTTTTACAATATTTCTGTATTGGTGCAGTCTTATACCAGTACACAGGCTTCTACCTATAGAAGGCTACAACCTTCTCTCGTTCTCCAGTTTCTCCTGGAAGGGAGCTACAACCCCCTTAGCTCTTGTACTAGCTGATGTGCTAGTACGTAGGTGCTGACCTACAGAAGGCTACAACCTTCTCTTTTCTTTTAAGGACCATGTTTCATAAATTTTCAGACTGGATCCATAAATACAAAACAATCACCACTGCAATACAATCATCAACTTATACCTGCACCGTTAATCTCTGAATCACCCAATACTAAATCATTGAAACCTTGTCATCAAAATACAGTTACCTGAAAACAGACCAGAGCCCAAAACTCTGCAACAACCACTAGAACCAACAGCAACCTGAAACATCAAATCTCATAATGTATACGCTACTTGACTGTGTCAAAACCGCGTGTACACGCGCTTTCACCAGTGAGAACCCGCGTACAGATCTAAAGATAATTACTTAAACCTTCGCTGCCATTTCCAACTTGATTCAGATCGAGCCAAGCATCACAAACCCATAACCAGCATACTTAGATCTTCACCTTTCATCAGACATTCATTACTTGCACATCCACCCCTTGGCCTAATGATCTTCTCCTTATATAGGTTTAGGCCTCTTTCAATACCATGGTCCAAAACCACTTAGAACCAATACCTTGGACCAAATACCATGGACCAAATACCATGGACCAAATACCACGGACCAAAACTTAGTTTTCCAACATGTATGCACCTTTCCTTCTGTGAACTTGTGTGTGTACGTATACGCAACTTTCGTTCTTCTCACCCACGTGTATACAAACTTTCATCAAGGTTAACCTGCGTATATCTCTCTCTTGACCTGCTGTACTAAGATCTGTCCTCTGATTGAGTTGCCACCAAGAACAACACCTGTATCATACCTCTAAGCGAGTTGCCATCAAGGACAACACCTGTATCATAATGCCAACAATCTCCCCCTTTGGACTTGATGGCAACCACCACACCAAGTCACTCTCCCCCTTTGAAATCAAGGGAAAAGGGCAGACCAAGAAGTTCTCTCCCTCTACTGTCCATACTCCCCGTGAAGTACCTTCTGAAATTTCTGATTGAGCTCCCCCTTTGTATTTGTCAAGATGTACCAATTCGTTCATGCTCCCCCTGAGCACATGCGTGGTCTGCAAAAGCATAACATGACTCTATACATCAATCTCCCAACCAAGTGGGAATACCCATTTTTAGACTCATCCACCCAACCAAGTGGGGATATACCAAAAGTTTATACATGACTCAACAACAAGAACCATTACATCATCCATCCCATGCATAGTGGGGTAACAAAATACATCATATAAACTCACAAGGACCAAGGACCTAAACATGACCATGATAGTTATCAGCAACTATCATACACCATATGATCTACACCATAAGCATCATAACCTGCAATCCATTCTCTTGGTCAATCAACAATCAGTAGCAAGATGTGTCAATAAGCATCATTACCAAGGACTTCTAACCATAATGCCAACAATGCATTATTCAAAGCATATGCTCCCCCTGAGCCTGTGCCAACCATCATATACTACGACCGAATCATTTCCTGAGTTTGTTCTGTTGTTTTTCTTCAGAGCTCCATATACGCGACTATGTAGCCTATGATTCGCGTATATACACGACTTACATTTATTATATCAGCGTATGCATATTTAAGGTCTACACTTTCAGTTTCCCCTGCGTCTGTTATGTCAGCTAACTGAGTTATGTCACACCTTTCTGTCTCTAACTCTGTCTTCTTCAATACCTGGAATTGTGATGGTGTATAATCCTCTTGCTTTGGAGTTTGAATTTTGCTCCTGCATTCCCTTGCTTTATGTCCAAACTTGTTACATGCATAACATCTTACATGTTTCATGTTCCTTTTATTGCAATCAATTGCTTTGTGGCCAAACATATTGCAAGCAAAACAATATCCTTTGAAGTACTTGGAATGTGATGATCTTGTGTGATGGTCTTGAACCATTCTACTTCTGCATCTGGCTGCAACATCTCCAAGATTATGACATACATAACATTCAACATTATTCAATGGAGGAAATAATCGTCTATCACTTCCATAGTTAGGAGTAAAGGATTTCCTTTGAGGAATTTCTTTCCTTGGCTGTTGATGAGGTTGTCCTCTCATCTCCTTATTGAGCATTTCAGAATTCTCATTAGAGTTCCTTGCCTCACCTTGTGAACTAGATTCACCTTCAACAGACTCATAAAAGCCAAGACCAGTTTTGATAGTAGGGGATCTTTGACTACCAAGAATGTCATCCAAAATCTTAGTACTATCTTGAAATCATAACAGTTTATCCTTTTCCTCTAATTTACTTTTTAAGATATTTACCTCAACCTGATGTTGTTCTTCCTTTTCCAAATATTGCTTCCTTATGTTTTCTTCAGCTTTTCTTCCTTCTTCCACTTGTTGCCTTAATTCGATCACTTCATGTTCTTGTTCTTCAAGAGCTTCTCTATTCTACTTCTTTGATTCTTTAAGATCTTCTTTTAGAGAGAGGATCTTTGATTCAAGTCTCTGAATTGTTATGCTCTGATCTTTTACTACATCCTGCAATTTCTCCCTTACTCTGGTTACTGACTCCAATTGTTCCTTTAATCTGGTAACTTCTTCTGTTTCTACGTCCTTATTTTCATATGCCATGAGAAGTCTAATGTCTTCATCACTATTGGATGAGTCATTACTTTTAACATAGGTATAATAACTTCTATTACTTTCTTCAGACATCTTTCCTTTATTATGAGGGCATCTAGCAGCGTAGTGACCAACTCTACCACATGAAAAGCATTTGAAAGGTAGCTTACCTTTGAACCTTCCAGATCCCCGTTCAAGATTCTTGACAAAATTTACCTCATCTTCTCCTTCTGAAATGTATCCTGATTCATTTGCTGATACTTCGAATGCGGCTTCTCTCATATCTGATGGTCCTCCTTTTCTCATCTCATAAGCAGTTAAGATTCTGTGAAGCTGCGTCATAGTGATTTTCTACAGATCGTCCTTTTCTTCTATGGCAGAAACTTTGGAATCAAATTTAGCAGACAGGGATCTTAAAACCTTTTCAACTAAGACAACTTCCTTAAATTCTTCACCCAAATTCCTCATACAATTGACAATCTCATCTATATGCAAGAAGTAATTAGCTATGCTTTCATTACTATGCATCTTAAGATTTTCATACCGTGTTCTGAGAGTTTGAAGCTTTGCTCGTTTTACCTGTTCATCTCCTTCGTAGCTTAGAATGATTTTGTCCCATATTTCTTTGGCTGATTTGAACTGCATGACCTTGACAAATTCTGATTGTGACAAACTTCCCAATAAGACAGTAACAGCTTTGGCATTGAGTTCATATTGCTTTCTCTCTGCTGTATCTGTAGGAATTGTTGATGGATATGTATATCCTCCTTCCACGATTCCCCAAACATCCATTCCAAGTGATTGTAGATATGATGTGGTTCTTATCTTCCAGTAGACTAGTTGCTCCCATCAAAGATTGGTGGCCTGATGGATGCCTCTCTTTCTTGATTACCCATTCTGATGGATCTTCCTTCAAGCGATCAAGCTTCTTCTGAAGGACCTGCTCCGATACCAATTGTTGGAAATAATACTGAGATGGGGGGGTGAATCAGTATTAGCAAATCAAACACCTTTTCATTTTCATGCTCAGATTAATATATTCTACTTCAGTTAAGGATATCCGCGTATATACGCGACTGTGTCAAATGCAACTAGCGTACATCCAGTAAACTTAAGATTCTGTTAGTTGATCTTCAATGAGTGCATCAGAACATTATTAACCATATGAACAGTAAACAGGTGCAGTAAAATAGAACAGATCATCACACATAAGAAGCACACATGAACACCATGATATAAGGTGGAAACCCAATGTGGGTGAAAACCACCTGCTGCAAGTCGTCTCTATCTTCTTTTAATAAGAAACTTCTTTTTACAATATTTCTGTACTGGTGTAGTCTTATACCAGTACATAGGCTTCTATCTGCAGAAGGCTACAACCTTCTCTCATTCTCCAGTTTCTCTTGGAAGGGAGCTACAACCCCCTTAGCTCTTGTACTAGCTAATGTACTAGTACGTAAGTGCTGACCTACAGAAGGCTACAACCTTCTCTTTTCTTACAGGGACCACGTTTCATAAATTTTCAGACTGGATCCATAAATACAAAACAATCACCACTGCAATACAATCATCAACTTATACCTGCACCATCAATCTCTGAATCACCCGATACTAAATCACTGAAACCCTGTCATCAAAATACAGTTACCTGAACACAGACCAGAGCCCAAAACTCTGCGACAACCACTAGAACCAACAACAACCTGAAACATCAAATCTCATAATGTATACGCTACTTGACTGTGTCAAAACCGCGTGTACACGCGCTTTCACCAGCGAGAACCCGTGTACAGATCTAAAGATGATTACTTAAACTGTTGCTACCATTTCCAACTTGATTTAGATCCAGCCAAGCATCACAAACCCATAACCGGCATACTTAGATCTTCACCTTTCATCAGACATTCATTACTTGCACATCCACCCCTTGGCCTAATGATCTTCTCCTTATATAGGTTTAGGCCTCTTTCAATGCCATGGTCCAAAACCACTTAGAACCAATACCTTGGACCAAATACCATGGACCAATACCAAAATACCATGGACCAAATACCACGGACCAAAACTTAGTTTTCCGACATGTACGCGCCTTTCCTTTTTTGAACCTGCGTGTGTACGTATACGTGCCTTTTGTTCTTCTCACTCGTGTGTATATGCACTTTCATCAAGGTTAACCTGCGTATATCTCTCTCTTGACCTGTTGTACTAAGATCTGTCCTCTGATTGAGTTGCCACCAAGAACAACACCTGTATCATACCTCTGAGCGAGTTGCCATCGAGGACAACACCTGTATCATAATGCCAACACAACAGAGTGACTCGAGGGCGAGTCATGATGTTTGTCTTGGGGGCCTATTGGGCGCGGGATCCCCTAAGGGAAGTTTTGGTCAAAAATTGTAACTCCAATGTAAAGACTCCGCATTTTGTGGGCGCGAAGTGCATAGCTTGTAAAAGAGTCATAAGGTTGTCCACCCTAAATTTTGTAATGTAATGTTCGCTGTAGAGACCTACCCATGGTCCGTGGACCATGGGATTGTATAAATAGAGTGAGGCTCTAAGTAGATAAGATATTCATCGAAGAATCAATGAGATCTAAGGATGAAGAGTTGAGTCATATTTGGAGTGTAAAGTCTAGTTTTGGGTCGTAGAGTAGGAGAAGGCTCTGCAGCTGAGTGCGTAGAGGCCTAATAGTACGCAACTAACTGCACAGACCCCTGTAGCTGAGTGCGTAGGGCGAGTCGAGTCTGTAATAGTTGGAAACATTAATAAAGAGAGGTTTTATATCAATTTTGTGTATTTGTTTCCTGTTTTCTACATTGAATATATTGGGTATAAATTGCATTTCTACTATTTATATGATGTGCCAACATATATGACTGTGTTGATTAAGTGAATGTGAGATAGAATATCTGTTTACGTGAAGTTAACTAAGATCTGTAAGAAGATAAGTAAGATACACGGTGCAATTTGGGGAAATAGCGCAAATTGCTGCCATAGCAATGCGAAAGCATCTTAGCCCCTGGTTAGGGCTACACGAAAGGCGATTATAACAGATCACGAAGATTAGAACAGTGCGCGAAGTGACCTGCGCAAAGGTAGGCATAGTTGGACTAAATTGACACCTCAAACATCTCAAGGGTGCAGAAAGTTGGTTCCAGCATCCCCCCTTATTGCTTCGGGTGAGACTTCAGTCTGCACTCCACGAGCTGATGTTGAAAGGGCCAGTAGTGTAGGGATTTGTTTGTCCAAATAACTCCGGACCTGGGTTAGGCCCCCTCAAGCCAACAAATTTGTCTCTATCCAAGGCTTCCAGGACTTCCAAAGTGTTTTTCCAACCAAGGCTTCTAGGACTAGTAACTCAATCCACATCTTTTACGGGGCTTCGAGAGCATTTTTCCAACTAGGGCTTAAAGGACTAGTAACTCAACCCACCAAGGGCTTCCAGAGTGTTTTTCCAACCAAGGCTTCCAGGACTAGTAACTCAACCCAAGATGTTATAGGGCTTCCAGAGTGTTTGTCCAACCAGGGCTTCCAGGACTAATAACTCATCCCATGCTAAGGAAACATGAGAACCAACCAAATTAAAACAATGAAATAAACCCACAATCTCCATGGTTATCTAGGAAATAGCAAGGCTAGGCAATCCACTGTCAATCCCGACCATCCTCCATGCCAATGACAGATCATAACTAGAAAACCACATGCATATGCCACACATGCCAAAACTAGTGAGGAAAACATACATTCGGCTCGGTACCTGTAAGAAAAACTAGTTGTAGCTACTAATCTTGATGTCCTCTTGCTCTTTCCTGCTCTTCCTTTGCCTTCTTGCTCCAAAACTCCAAATATGCCACACTCTCTAGGAGTGCTCCAAGAAAACTCTAAGTGTCCAAGAGTATGAGAGAGAGAGAGAATAGAGAGAGAACTCTGGAACTAAACTGACATAAGCTTACACTGACCAAGCCTACCCACTGATCCTAAGAAGCCTTTTTATGAATGAGGCCTCTATTTTCTTCATTTTCCATTATTTTCCTTCATTTTCCTCCTCACATGCAACCTATGACCTTTCACCTCCCTTTTCTCCTAATTTCCTCATAAATAAATGTGCCAAAAATGCCATTTTTCCTTTCCAAAGCATTAGCCATTGCCTTTGTCAATTTCCTTAGCCATTAACAACCAAATCAACACCGACACTAGGATGTCTTGCCCAACATTCAACTTGGAATGAGTTTCCCATCAATCATGTTTATTATTTTTGCCTTTATTAACTTTTATTACATGGAATTTTCTCCAGGGTTGTTACATCTTCCACCATTATTAAGCCAGGGCATGCTATTTTCATAAATCTAGAGCATATTAAGGCCATTATGTTGTCACTTCTTTCACATATGGCATTCACCACTATGACATCATCTTCAACATGGAGAGAATCTAAGAAATCTACCATTGTTTCCAGAGAAATGTATATTGCTATTCTTATCTTTATTATTCCACATGGTGTTTGTAGATTGAAAATTTTTCCTAGACTCTTAAGATTCATTGACTACTCCAACTCTCACTACCTTGATCCATAATGCAACCAAATCCTACTTAGGGTATTAGTGTTGGGTGTCTCAAGTTGACACATAAGGCTTGGTTTAGTTAGGTCAAGTTAACAACGTTCTTCTTGTTAATTTTCAAATTATTATTTAACCATGTTAAAACATGTGGATGACTCTCTTACATTAAATTGCAAAAACCATTAAACATATTATATGTTGTTGATATGAACAATGTTGCTAGGGTAGCTTTGAGGTACAAGTCTTCAATGACGAACTCACTCATAACAACACAATCTCAATTCAGATTTGAGAGAGATATATTGGCTTGTTTTTCTTAGGGTTGTAAATGGGAATAAATATTTGGGGATGATGGAACAATACATGGATGAAAATAGGTCACTGATTGTACAACCACTTAGCCTAACTCCTCATGATACTTTTCTTTACTCTCTTCTATGTTCCTCATTGGATAAGTTGGTGCGAATTAAAGGATTGGGTAAACTTATGTGTGGTTTGTGTGTTGTAGCCAATGCTTCCAAAATCAAAGATTTCATTCCTTATGTAGGGTGGTCAAATTTGTAGGACATTAGAGAGCACAAAGAGGTGCGCAAAGAATTTAATGCATTATGGAAGGAGATTACTAAAGAAAAAATTGAGAGGGGGAAGGAAAATGAGTGTGGAAAATGGAAATGATTTTGTAAACTTGATGCTTGACATCTTTGAGAAGGCCAATGTCAAGGACAAAAAATTAAGTAACAAGGACATGTTGGTTTCTATAATTAGCACTTCAATAATAATTTGGGTAGGGAAACATTAGAGACATTGACAAATCTACTATGATAAAAGATAGTGTAGGAAGAGCTTGAGTGGATGATTCACAAACACGACCTAAATTCATGTGATCTTTCAAGTGTTGAGTACATATAATGGATAATGAGACTTTGAGATTGCATTTGTTGATTCAACTACTGCTTCCCTGAATAAATGGATACTTGCATTATGGTATGACACATCATTCATGAGATTGTTTCTTGTGGTAGTGGCATCCCAACTAATAGTCATTCTAGGATTATAGAGAAGAATTGACAGTTGTTAGGGGCCCTCGCAAAAGATTGATACATGATCAAATCACCAAAAGTACATATAAATTAGCATAAGAGTAGAGTATCAAAACATTGATAACTTTGAAGGAGATGACAAGCTAGTGGATGGACATGTATAGGGGTTAATGGAATTCATAGGTGAGCACTTAATAGAAGGCCTATGACAATACACAAGGAAGGAGGAAAGAGATGAAACCCATTATCATTCTTCTAAAACATGAACATATCAAATGCATCTTGAATAAACATCTCATTCAAAACTATCATGTTAGTTTCTAATTTGAAGTGTAACTTGTGTTGTCCATGGCATCTTGAAGCAAATGAATGGCCTTGATTAATGAATTGAGTAAAGGCTAAGCTACTTGCCGAGGTATGCCCTTCATTTATTGCAATCCACTATTTATAATTACACTTGAAAGCATTGTAATATTGGTTATTGTAGTGAAATTGCATTTTCTTACCTTTATGAGTTGTAATCTTAGATATGATCAGATACAAAATATATACAAGTTTTATCTAATAATAAAAATTAAGGAATCAAAATATTAGAGAATCCATACCATGATTAACATGTGGTAGTATACAATCACTTTCTAATATGTGGTAGCATACAATCACTTTAAAAAAAGGAAAGAGATGACAAGCTTGAAAGAACCACTCACAAACAATTGCCATATCCTTCAAAATAACTTCCACATAAAATTGTATAAATTCTTTATAAAAAACTCATATTTTTGAACTCAAATAATAAAAACACAAATCAAAAATATATAACTCTAATTATGTAAATACCAACTACCAAAATATATCCAAACAATAATTATACTAATACCTAATATTAAAATTATGTTATACATATAAATATATATAAACACAAATCATATATATAGATATAACATAATACACATATAAAAGGAAAATTAATAAAATAATAATATTTTTAAAAATGGAAATTTACCTCAACCATAATATTTAAAACACTATTCAAATAAACATTTTTTCAACATTTTGATAATTGATTATGAAATTTGTACAACTATCATAATGTATTAACATTAAAAAAGAAGATTTCAACAATTTGATAACCGATTAAGGGAGATGAGGATGTGAAGTTGTCATAACATTTATTTGAAATTGATGCGTACCGTTGCCTATTAAAAATTGTAAGAACCCCACTTACCTACTCTGTTTTTTTTTTCCAAAATTTTATATTGTTGTAAAATTTACGTCCATTGATGCCATTGCCAGTTGTTCCCCGTGAAGAGAGTGGGACAAAAGATCCCGTCGCAGTCAAAGCATTTGGTATACGGGGATACGCGTAAAATACTGGATGGCTAAACCGCGAAATTGCCACTCATGGACGTTATTTCCACTTGCTTATTTTTTTATGTTGGTTTGTCAGCAGGTTGAATGCATAGGAATTTATATATGCAGTTAAAAATTTAATTTAAATAATAAAAGTGATGCTTGTCTGACTTCCTACCAAAAATTTCACAAAATGTGGACGACTTGAAAAACGCATATCTTATATGGGTGGATGCAAGTTGTTTTTGCATAAAGAATGGGTCTCCACTCCCACGTAAAGGAATCTTATTTGTGGTAACGCAGGATTCCGTAAGGAAAATCAACGCAGGTCTTCCAAACTAATAGTCAATAAAAATCTGGACCACTCGAAAAAATGTGCTTACTTCACTTCTCTTTGGTATCTGGCCATATGTAATTTCTCATTCGATTAATGAAAAATGAAAGATTTTTTCGTCTGAAAAAAAATGTCTTCCAAACTATAGTCAATAATGTTGTCACAGAACTGACAGTCAATAATGCTGGACGGAGCAAAAACTGGTAAAAAACTTCATACTTCCAACGTTCAGATTCCAGATTACGGTATTAGTTCACTATTTATTGCCACTTGGTTTTCTCAAAGGAAATAAGAACCTCAAGTAATCAACTACAAATCATCGTTGTTTTGTTTTCAATCGTGTGCCCAACTATTGAGGTCTTAATACCACAAAAGCTTATCAGAGAACAAAATCCACACTGAAAGCTTGTTTCGTTCATTACTAAACATGGCAATTTATACACATTTCCAGCTATGGATGAACAATAACTGCGTTGGATGACACTGACACTAGCCGATTATGCTGACTGTTGAACAGTGGTCGGCGCCATCTGAACAGTGAGCGGCGCCGTTCATGATTAATACCTGACACCTCCCCTTAATCACGATCTAAATGTTAACTTGCCTGCTGGTCTAAGTCTCAGCGAGGCTTACAACATAATTTGGATTTTCAACAATGCACAACTTACTTCTACACATTTCAAATTTAGCCTTTTCAAGAGGCTTGGTGAATATGTCACCCACATTTTCATTTGTATTACAATATGATAAGTCAATTTCTTTTGATTGCGCTTTTTCTCTTACAAAATGATGTTGTGTGTCAATGTGTTTTGTCCTTGCATGATATATGGGATTCTTTGCCAATTTGATAGTGCTTTGATTGTCACATCTGATTACTGTAGGTACTTGTTGTGCTTCTCCAACATCTTCAAGTATCATTCTAAGCCATATTGCTTCACAGGTCACACTGCATAATGCTTTATACTCAGCTTCAGTGGATGACAAGGAAACAGTTGGTTGTTTCTTATTGCTCCATGATATTGGTCCTGAACCAATACTGAACACATATCCAGTAGTAGATTTCCTATCATCTAGATTTCCAGCCCAGTCAGAATCAGAATAACCTGTCAACTCAACATCAAATTCATCAGTATACATAATACCAAAATTAAGTGTTCCTTTCAGATATCAAAGGACTTTCTTTGCTACTTTCTAGTGGATTTCACAAGGCTTAGCCATGAACTGACTAAGTATGCTGACAAAATATGCTATATCTGGCCTGGTAGTGGTGAGATAGTTCAGACTTCCCACCAGTTGACGATACATAGTTCCATTCACCTCTTTGGTTCCATCATCACTACATAATTTGACATTCTGTTCTAAAGGAGTAGATGTTGCCTTGCATTCAATCGTATTGAACCTTTTAAGGATTTCCCTTGTATATTTGCTTTGTGTGATTAGTGTCTTACCATATTCCCTCCAAACTTCAAGACCTAAACAATAATGCAATTCACCAAGGTCCTTCATCTCAAATACATGTGACAACTTAATTTTAATTTCTTCAATCAACTCGCATGCATTTCCTGTTATGATAAGATCATCAACATATACAGATATTAAAGCAACATTCCCACCTTCATCTTCCTTGATGTACAAGTTAGGATCATTTTTGCTTCTCAAAAAACCTTTCTCATAAAAGAAAGAATCAATTTTCACATACCAAGATCTTGGTGCTTGTTTCAAACCATATAAAGCTTTCTTTAACCTGCAAACCAGATGCTCCTATCCCTGTTTTACAAACCCTTCAGGCTGAACCAAATAAACTTCTTCTTTTAACTCACCATTCAAAAATGCAAATTTGAAATCTAACTGATGCATTTTCCAATTATATTTTGTAGCTAATGCAATCATGATTCTAATTGTGTTCAACTTAGCTATAGGTGCAAAAGTATCTTCATAATCAATTCCCTCCTTTTGTGAATATCCTTTTGCAACCAATCTAGCTTTATGTTTATCAATACTTCCATCAACAATAAACTTGGATTTATACAGCTATTTGCACCCTATGGGAACATTGTTTTTAGCCAATTCTGTTAATTCCCATGTGTCATTCTTCATTATAGAGTTATATTCTTCATTCATTGCATCTCTCCATTCTTCATATTCTTTAGCTTCCTCATAGCTTGAAGGTTCTACAACATTCATAACAAGAGACATTAATGCATAATTTACCCTAGTCCAAGAAGAAGTCCAAGAAGGGATCCTTGGAAGGATCGGAAGGTGAGTCATTAGCCTCTCAATTCGAAATGGACTTTACCCTCATCACATGCATGGTGTCATCAATGATGGGTTGTGTCTGTTATCTTGACAGTGGAGCCTTATTCCACATGATGGTGATAAAAATTTATTTAGTGCCTTGGAGGAGAAAGACCTCAATATGTGCATAGAGATGGGTGACGATGGAAGGTATAGTGTTTCAGGAGTGGGCATGGTTACTTTTCAGAGGGAGCATGGAGCTTCTCTCACCTTGATAGATGTGATGTATGTGTCTGGACTGAAGAAGAACTTGGTATCGGTCGTGATGTTGGAGGAAAAAGGCTACGATGTTGTCTTCAATAAAGGAAAGGCATTCCTAAGACACATAGCCATGGGTCAGACCAAGAGGATAGGGATTCGGGTGAAGAATCTCTATACACTAGAAGTAGATGATTGTGTAGCATTGAGTACGAAAGCAGAATTGGTGCAAAGCCAAGACATTGGCGAGTTGTGGCATAGGCGGTTGGGCCATTTTCATCATGGGGCTTTGAAGATAATGCAACAAATATCTACAAGACTTCCCAAAGGTAAACTTGATCAAGTTGACACATGCAAAGGTTTCTACCTTGGGAAAGTACACCAAGTCTTTTTGCAGTGGTATGATCCGGATTATCCACAGTTTCATGTTCATTCTGTCGACGTTTCAAACCCCAAAGGGGGTCCATCATTAGGACTAAATCAGAAAGAATATGAATGAAAACTTATTGAGAGAAGAGCTATAACGACCTGGGTATAAATAAATTGCAAGTCTGCAGTTCTCCTCTCAATTTTTATCCTCAAGATTTCGAGAAGACAGGTCTCCTTCCATGTTTCCCCTCCGTACAGGGAAGTTATGTTAGAGTTTCAAACCCCAAAGGGGGTCCATCATCAGGACTAAATCAGAAATAATATGAATGAAAACTTACTGAGAGAAGAGCTATAACGACCTGGGTATAAATAAATTGCAGGTCTGCAGTTCTCCTCTCAATTTTTATCCTCAAGATTTCGAGAAGGCAAATCTCCTTCCATGTTTCCCCTCCGTACAGGGAAGTTATGTTAGAGTTTCAAACCCCAAAGGGGTCCATCATTAGGACTAAATCAGAAAGAATATGAATGAAAACTTATTGAGAGAAGAGCTACATAACTTCCCTGTACGGAGGGGAAACATGGAAGGAGATATGTCTTATAGAAATCTTGAGGATAAAAATTGAGAGGAGAACTGCAGACCTGCAATTTATTTATACCCAGGTTGTTATAGCTCTTCTCTCAATAAGTTTTCATTCATATTCTTTCTGATTTAGTCCTGATGATGGACCCCCTTTGGGGTTTGAAACATTGACAGAATGGACACGAAACTGTGGATAATCCGGATCATACCATTGCAAAAAACTACAACAGAAGCTTAAAATCTAACACACCAAGTCTTCCTTTCATGATCGAGATAGTCGAACAGAGGCTATCTTAGAGTGAGTTCATACTGATTTGTGTGGACCATTCTTGACAACATCCACGACAAAGCAAAAGTATTATGTGATTTTCATTAATGACTATTCTTGTAAATGTTGGATTTATTTCATGCAGAAGAAGGACCAAACCTTCACAAAGTTTTGTGAGTTCAAAGCTTTTGTCGAGAAAGAGTCATGGAAGAAGATCAAGGCCTTGAGAAGCGACAACGGTGGAGAATATGTCTCTCGAGAGTTTAAAGACTTCTGTGCAGTGGAAGGAATTAAACAAGAGTTGATGACACCTCATAACCCACAATAGAATCGAGTGGCCGAGAGGAAGAACAGAACTATTTTAGGGGCAATAGAGGCAATGTTGCATGACCAATGCCTACCACTTCACTTGTGGGTTGAGGCATGCAACACAGTGGTCTATTTGTAGAATAGAAGCCTGCATTGCATACTTGGGATGAAGACACCAAAGGAAGCTTTCTCCGATAAGAGACCAGATGTGGGTCACTTCAGGATCTTTGGCTCATCGGTATATTGCCATGTGACAAAGGATGCATGGAAGAAGCTTAAGCCGACAGCAAAGTTGCAGATATCTGTGGGGTACATTGATACACCTCACAACTATCAGGTGTACTTTCCTACCAGTCAGAGGATAGTGGTTCGCAGAGATATCAAGTTTGATGAGCAAAAGGCCATGCGAGTTTCCCTTGAGAGGGAGCTCTAACTACAGGCTGTGGAGGAACTGTTAGTTCCTAAGGAGGAGGAGCCTCAGATTGATGCGGAGCATCTGCATGTAGAGGTTCCAGGAGTGGAGACATCCACTCAAACAGAGTCTTCTAGAGATGGACGGAAGCGCACAAAAGAAGCTAACAGATTGTTGGAGGATGCGAGAGAGAATGTGGGAGCACCAACTTCTCAGCATAGACAGAGGAGGTCACCTGAGAGGTACACTGGATACATGGCCCTTGCTGGGGAATGTGTTGAGACCGAGCCATCTTCCTTTCAGGAAGTAGTGCAGCAACCGATTTTGGTTGATGCTATGGTGGAGGAGTATGACTCCATAGTTCATAACAGTGTTTGGGACGTGGTTCTGAGACCAGAGAACAAGTTAGTTGTGAGTTCCCATTGGCTTTACAAAGTAAAGCAAGCTGCTGATGGTAGTGTGGAGAAGCATAAGGCAAGATTTGTTGCCCATGGCTTTTCACAAGTTGACTGGATTGACTATGATGAGACTTTTGCTCCTGTCGTAAGGTACTCATCTATCATATCTATGCTGGCACTATCAACACAGATGGGTTGGAAGATCCATAAGATGGATGTGAAGACTGCATTCCTCAATGGCCAGATTGAGGAAGAGGTGTACATACAGCAGTTGGAAGGTTTTGAGACCTTCGATCGTGAATTGCATGTGTGCTGACTCAAGAGAGCATTGTACGGGTTGAAGCAAGCACCTCGTGCATGGTACACAGGATAGACAACTACTTCACCAAGTTGGGCTTCACAAAGAGTGAAGCAGATGCGAACTTGTACCACATTGTGGTGGAAGGTAAGCTATTGATCATCATACTTTATGTTGATGATCTCATATTGACTGGTGATGATCAGTTGATCGTGTCTTGCAAGGAGGACCTTGCAAGAGAATTCGAGATGAAAGACATGGGTCTCATGCATTACTTCCTTGGCATGGAAGTGTGGCAGAAGGATGGGGAGTTGTTTGTGTCTCAGGGCAAGTATGCCAATGAGATAATCAGGAGATTCCACATGGAGAAGTGCAAGCTCGTGCAGACTCCTCTAGCAAGTAACTAGAGGCAGGAGGTTGCTACTTCAAGAGAAGTGGTAGAGGCTATTGTGTATAGGCAGCTTGTGGGTTCACTGATGTACTTAGTGAACACATGACCAGATTTGTGCTATGCAGTGAACTATCTGAGTCAAGCGATGGTTCAACCTACCAAGATGTTTTGGAAGGTGGCAAAGCATGTATTGAGATACCTCAGAGGCACATATTAGTATGGATTATGGTACAGACGGACAGAGGGAGTGAAGCTACAGGGCTTCATTGATGCAGATTGGGTAGGGAGTCCATCAGATCAGAAGATCACATCACGAGGGATTTTCAACCTTGGGTCAGCCGCAGTTTCTTGCTATAACAGGAAACAAAGGTCAGTTGCACTCAGCTTGATAGAGGCAGAATACATGGCTACAAGTCAGGCAGTATGTGAGGCCATCTGGATGTGAAAAATCCTAGTTGGTTTGTTTGATCAGAGGATGGATCCAACTGTGATCTATTGGGATAATCAGAGTTGTATCAAACTCTCTGAGAATCCAGTATCTTATGATAGGTCCAAGCACATTGACATCCGGTATCATCATCTCAGAGACTATGTAGCGAGGAGGATCATGTTGTTGCAGTATATTTCGACAAAGGAGCAAGATGCTGACATTTTGACAAAGGCATTGTCAAAGTGTAAATTGGAGTTCCATAGAGACATGATCAGGGTGGCAGATAATCCCTTTCTTGTTGAGAGGGAGTGTTGAAATATGGCAACAAGAATATTCCAATTTAATTTTTCCTTGAATTAAATTGTGAATTAAAATCAAATTTAGTCTTAACATCTACTTGGAAATAATTTATTTATTTATTTTAAATTAATTAGTTGGAGAAATTCAAGTTAGAATTATTTCTGAAGTCATGTAAGAGTTATCCCTTAAATTAAGGAGATAAGATTGAGTTATATTTGAGTTGTAATTAGTTAACTCTGTTTACTAAGTTAAGTCCAGTTAAATTAGTTCCAAACTGTTTGAGGAACTAATAGTGAGTTAACAGTTAGTTGATGCATGCATGCACTCAACTAGTGCTACTCCAGTTAACTGAAGATTCCCTCATCAAAAACTCATGCATGTCTATTCTAAGAAAGACCTAGCTAAGATTAATGTTCAAGGACAGTGTACTATCAGTTGCATGTGTTTTCTCATGGATAAAACTCATGCATGCAGTCAAGGATTTGTCCTTAAGGATTGCGCATTTTTGAAGGGAGATCATCCACTTGGTTGAAGGAGAATCATCCACAAGGAACGGCACAACAAAATAGGAGCTTGGAGGGTAGAGAGGAAGGCTAGAGAGAAGCCAATATTTTTTGTGAGCATCTGTGAGGATTTTACTAAGAGCTGGCTAGTTGTGAGAGCTAAGGCTTTGTATAATTCCTATGTATTTCCACCATGTATGATAATACAATAGTGTGTGGTTTTATCTGAGGATTTCCCCAAATTATTTTCATGTGTATTGTGCCATTGATTCTTCTTCTTCTGGTTATATGTTCAGCTCGATCTTTAAGCTTCCGCAAATTGATAGTAGAAGTAGGTTATAGTATTCTTCTTTGATTTATATTGCATTATCGAGTTAATCTACCATCAGATTTTCTACATGGTATCAAAGTTGGATTTGTAAAGATTCTCTACATGGTATCAGAGCTAGATTTGTAGAAATTATTCCACATGGTATCGAAGCTATGAACAGTAGACTGAGAAGAGAATTCGAAGTTTGAAGTTCAGGGTTGCAGGTGAAAATCAAATTCATATCATACTTCAAGGTTGGCCAATGGCATTCTATGGCTTGAAACTCGAATATGCCTTGGAAGGTAGCTCGAATTACATAGCATGGAAAGATAGAATGGAGGCTATATTAGAAGACAATGGCTTGAAGGAATTCATTGATCACGAAATCCCAAAGCAAACTTCAACTAATGCACAAGAGTTGGCTAAGTGGAAGAAGTGTGTGGCAAAGGTGAGATAGATCATCCTTGAGGGAGTTCGAGACCATATTGTCTCAAGTCTCCATGGGAAGGATACTCCATTTTCAATGTGGAATACATTGAAGGACCTCTACCAGAACAGTAGCGACCAAAGGATAAGCTTTGAAGAATAAGCTTCGAAGGATAAGCTTCAAAGAATCAAGATGGAGAAGGGCGATACTATTTCCACATATTTTAACAAGTTCACCACCTGCAGAGATGAGCTTGGCAGTGTGGGAATAACTACTTCTGATGATGATATGGTGAGCCTCGCTCTCCTTGGCCTTCCAAAGAGTTGGAATAACAACCAGGACTCTGTGAATGGAAGGGACAAAATATCAGATTGGGAATGACTGTGGTCAGATCTTATGCAGGAGGAGATCAGGAGGAGCACACGAGATGGTTCTTCATCCAAGAATGATGATGAAGAAAATCTGGTCTTAGCAAGTAAGGCAAGGAAAGGGAAGGGGAAGGCTTCCCATTTCAAATCAAATTCTTCTCATGGAGGGAAGAAGGGTGACATGTATAAAGTAAGATGCTTTAATTTTCACAAGATGGGACATTATGCGACTAATTGCCCATTGAAGAAGTCCAAGAAGGGATCCTTGGAAGGAACGGAAGGTGAGGCATTAGCCTCTCATTTTGAAATGAACTCTACCCTCATCGCATGCATGGTGTCATCAATGATGGGTTGTGTCTGGTGTCTTAATAGTGGAGCCTCATTCCACATGACCGGTGATAAAAATTTATCCAGTGCCTTGGAGGAGAAAGACCTCAAGATGCACATAGAGATGGGTGACGACGGAAGGTATAATGTTTTAGGAGTGGGCACAGTTGCTTTTCAAAGGGAGCATGGAGCTTCTCTCACCTTGACAGATGTGATGTATGTGCCTAGATTGAAGAAGAACTTGGTATCGATTGTGATGTTGGAGGGCAAAGGCTACGATGTTGTCTTTAGTAAAGGAAAGGCGTTCCTAAGACACATAGCCACGGGTCATACCAAGAGGATAGGGATTCGGTTGAAGAATCTCTATAAACTAAAGGTAGATGATTGTGTAGCATTGAGTATGAAAGCAGAATTGGTGCAAAGCCAAGACATTGGTGAGTTGTGGCACAGGCGGTTGGGACATTTGCATCATGGGTCTTTGACGATAATGCAACAGATATCTATAGGACATCCCAAAGGTAAACTTGAGCAAGTTGACACATGCAAAGGTTGTTCCTTAGGAAAGTACACCAAGTCTTCCTTTCATGATCGAGACAGTCGAGCAGAGGTTATCTTAGAGCGAGTTCATACTGATTTGTGTGGACCATTCTTGATGGCATCCTAGTGAAGCAAAGGTATTATGTGATTTTCATTGATGACTATTCTCATAAATGATGGATTTATTTCATGCAGAAGAAGGACCAAACCTTCACAAAGTTTTATGAGTTCAAGCTTTGGTCAAGAAAGAGTCAGGGAAGAAGATCAAGTCCTTGAGAAGCAAAAACAGCGGATAATATGTCTTTCAAGAGTTTAAGGACTTCTGCGCAGCGGAAGGAATTAAACGAGAGTTGACGGTACCTCATAACCCATAGAAGAATGGGGTGGTTGAGAGGAAGAACATAACTATTATAGGGGTAGCACGGGCAACGCTGCATGACCAAGGCCTACCACTTCACTTGTGGGCTGAGGCATGCAACACAGTGGTCTATTTGTAGAATAGAAGCCCACATCGCATACTTGGGATGAAGACACCAGAGGAAGCTTTCTCCGATAAGAGACCAAATGTGGGTCACTTCTGGATCTTTGGCTCATTAGTATATTTCCATGTGACGAAGGATGCACAGAAGAAGCTTGATCCAACTACATAGTTGGGGATATTTGTGGGGTACACTGATACACCTCACAACTATCGAGTGTACTTTCCTACCAGTCGGAGGACAGTGGTTCGCAGAGATCTCAAATTTGATGAGTAGAAGGCCATGCAAGCTTCCCTTGAGAGAGAGCTCGAACTACAGGCTGTGGAGGAACTGTTGGTTGCTAAGGAGGAGGAGCCTCAGACTGATGTGGAGTAGCTGCATGCAGAGGTTCCAGGAGTGGAGACATCCACTCAAGCAGAGTCTTCCAGAGATGGATGGAAGTGCACAAAAGAAGCTGACAGATTGTTAGAGGATGCGAGAGAGAATGTGGGAGCACCATCTTCTTAGCGCAGAAAGAGGAGGTTACTTGACAGGTACACTGGATACATAACCATTGCTAGGGAATGTGTTGAGACCGAGCCATCTTCCTTTGAGAAAGCAGTGCAACAATCGATTTGGGTTAATGCTATGGTGGATGAGTATGACTCCATAGTTCATAACAGTGTTTCGGACGTGGTTCCGAGACCGGAGAACAAGTCAGTTGTGAGTTCCCGTTGGCTTTACAAAGTAAAGCAAGCTGCTGATGGTAGTGTGGAGAAGCATAAGGCAAGATTTGTTGCCCGTGGCTTTTCACATGTTGAGGGGATTGGCTATGATGAGACTTTTTCTCCTGTAACAAGGTACTCATCTATCAGATCTATGTTGGCCCTATCAGCACAGATGGGTTGGAAGATCCACCAGATGGATGTGGATACTGCATTCCTCAATGGCTAGATTGAGGAAGAGGTGTACAAAGAGTGAAGTGGATGCGAACCTATACCACATCGTGGTGGAAGGTAAGTTGTTGATCATCGTACTTTATGTTGATGATATCATATTGACTGGTGATGATCAGTTGATCATGTATTGCAAGGAGGACATTGCAAGAGAATTTGAGATGAAAGACATGGGTCTCATACATTACTTCCTTGGCATGGAAGTGCGGCAGAAGGATGGGGAGTTGTTTGTGTCTCAGGGCAAGTATGCCAATGAGATACTCAGGATATTCCACATGGAGAAGTGCAAGCCCATGCAGACTCCTCTAGCAGGTAATTGGAGGCGAGACATTGCTACTTCAAGAGAAGTGGTAGAGGTTACTGTGTACATGCAGCTTATAGATTCACTGATGTACTTAGTGAACACACGACCAGATTTGTGCTATGTGGTGAACTAGCTTATTCAAGCGATGGTTCATCCTACCAAGATGTTTTGGAAGGTGGCAAAGCATGTATTGAGATACCTCAGAGGCACATCTCAGTATGGATTATGGTACAGACGGACAGAGGGAGTGAAGCTATAGGGCTTCACTGATGCAGATTGGGCAGGGAGTCCATTAAATCAGAAGAGCACATCAGGAGGGATTTTTAACCTTGGGTCAGCAGCAGTTTCTTGGTACAACAGGAAATAGAGGTTGGTTGCACTCAGCTCGACAGAGGCAGAATACATGGCTGCAAGTCAGGCAGCATGTGAGGCCATCTGCATGCGGAAAATCCTAGTTGGTTTGTTTGATCAGAGGATGGATCCAATTGTGATCTATTGTGATAACAATAGTTGTATCAAACTCTCTGAGAATCTAGTATTTCATGATAGGTCCAAGCACTTCGACATCTGGTATCATCATCTCAGAGACTATGTAGCGAGGAGGATCATGTTGCTGCAATATATTTCAACAGAGGAGCAAGATGCTGACATTTTGACAAAGTCATTGTCAAAGTGTAAATTCGAGTTCCATAGAGACAGGATTGAGGTGGAAAATAATCCCTTCCTTGTTAACAGGGAGTGTTGAAAAATGCAACAAGAATATTCCAATTTTATTTTTCCTTAAATTAAATTGTGAATTAAAATCGAATTTAGTTTTAATAGCTACTTGGAAATAATTAATTAATTTATTTTAAATTAATTAGTTGGAGAAATTCAAGTTAGAAGTATTTCTGAAGTCATGCAAGAGTTATCCCTTAAATTAAGGAGATAAGATTGATTTATATTTGAGTTTTAATTAGTTAACTCAATTTACTAAGTTAAGTCCAGTTAAATTAGTTCCAAATTGTTTGAGGAACTAATAGCGAGTTAACAATCAGTTGATGCATGCATGCACTGAACTAGTGCTACTCCGGTTAACTGAAGATTCCCTCATCAGAAACTCATGCCTTTCTATTTTGAGAAAGTCCCAGTTGAGATTAATGTTCAAGGAAAGTGTACTATCATTTTCATGTGTTTTCTCATGGAGAAAACTCATGAATGCAGTCAAGGATTTATCCTTGAGGATTGCGCAGTTTTGAAGGGAGATCATCCACTTCGTTGAGGGAGAATCATCCACAAGGAACAACGCAAAGAAATAGGAGCTTGGAGGGCAGAGAGGAAGGCTGGAGAGAAGCCAAGAATGCCTATGAGCATCTGTGAGGATTGTACTGAGAGTTGGCTAGCTGTGAGCTAAGGCTTTGTATAATTCCTATGTATTTCCAACATGTATGATAATACAATAGTGTGGGGTTTTATCTAAGGATTTCCCCAAAGTATTTTCATGTGTATTGTGCCATTGATTCTTCTTCTTCTGGTTATATTGTTCAGCTCGATCTTTAAGCTTACACAAATTGATAGTAGAAGTAGGTTATAGTATTATGCTTTGATTTATATTGCATTATCAGGTTAACCTACCATCATATTTTCTACAAACCAACCCTACACATTCTTGTAAAGTCATTAATTAATAGCATGACATATTGTTCACCATGAGGAGACCTCTTTCTCATAGGTCCACATATATCAGTGTGAACAAGTTCAAGGGGTTTACCTGAAGCGCATTCTTAGCTTTAAATCAAACTATGGACTCCTTACCAAATTGGCATGATTTACAAATACTATTTTCAAGTGGAGAGATGTATGGAAAGTCACAAATTTCTCCCATCTTGCTTGATTTGTATAGTTGAGAAAAGATGAGGTGTCACAATCTTTTGTGCCAGATCCAACTTTCTTCAAATTTCCTCAAAAAATAGTGTTATTTTCCACCTTCTAGGATATAGACATTGCCTGGAGTTTTGGTTCCCTTGGTTATAGTCTTACCTATATCCAAATTTCTTACTACACAATTCTATGATCTGAAAATAAGTTCATGCCCCCGATCGTACATTTGACTAACACTTAACAAGTTATGTCTTACCCATCAATAAATAATACATTCTCAACCTTGACCTTTTCTTTTATTACCACGAATCCTTTTCCTTTTATAGTAGCTAGTGAATTATTACCAAAATTCACATTCTTTTCTTTCTTAATTTCATTAAAATAAAAAACTTATCGTTGTCACCTATCATATGCTTTGAAAAATCATTTTCAATGTACCATAGATTCTCTTTATCCCCTGCATACGATGCTAGACCACAATTTTTAGAAAAAAAGTAGTTTTCTTTTTCCATACCTTGGGAGGTTTTGTCTTCTGCTCATGTTGATAAGATGAATTCATACTACTTCTACATTCACTTTCTTCATGACCAAATTTATTGCAAATATAACATCCAACTTCATTCTGAAGAGGGGAGAAATCATTATAAGAAGATTTCTTTGACCTATTTGCATTATGTTATTTTCTTGCTTCTCTAGTTCTTATCATTTTATACGCACCACAATGAACTGCTTTATGACCAAAGTTGTGACAAGTGAAGCATTGACCATTGAAGTAAGAATACCTAGGAGTATAATACCTTTTTGAGTAGCTTGTGCTTTGTTCATGGAAAGGTTTTTTTTTCCTGAGTATAGTTTGACCCTTCATTCTTTTGCTGAGTTTAACGATTGCTTCTTCTTATAGTATTGGCATAGCTTTTTGTACCTACTTCAAACGATTTCATAGGTTCTGGTGTTTCACCATTTTGATTTGGATTGTATCTAAGACATGTCTAGATTAGTTGATAACATTTAACTTTAATGATTTCTTCTAAAGTTTCATATCCTTTTGCAAATATAAGATTTAGAGCCTTTGTTTTCTCAGGTTCCTTTCTTAGACTCACAATTTCAAGTTCTAAGTTTTCACAGTGTTTTTCCCTTTCTTGGAATTGTTTCTTCAAAGCTTCTTCTAATAATTTATCCTCTTCTAGATAGATTTTTAGTTGGGTTATTTCTTCAACAATGTTGTTTTCTTTATACATACTAATTTCCTTTTCTTGATCCTTGTTTATGACCCTGAGTCTACCAATTTCTGCTAGGGCATCCATAAATTCATCATCATCAGACTCATCTACACAATTTTCTTCGAATTCCATAAGCAATTGGAAATCTTGATCTGATCCATCATCCACATTATTTGAAGAATATTCATTATCTTCATGAGTATAAAAACTTTTCTTGCTAGTAAAACCTCTTTTGAAATTATTATTTGAAACATTCTTTCCTTTTTCATGATTTTATTTATAGGGACACTTAGTGACATAGTGACCTACTCTCCCACATGCAAAACATTTGAAAGGAAGCTTACCTTTGAACCTACTAGTTCCTACTTGGAGCTTCTTCACAAAATTCGCTTCTTCTTCATCTAAAATGTAACTTGTATCTTTAGGCTCTTCCTTTTCTTTCCCTTTGTTTGTGGCATTGAATGATGCTTCTCTAACAACCGATGCATCCCTTTTTCTCATCTCACAAGCTATCAAGATCCCATGGATTTTTTCAATGGTGAGATTCTTCAAATCCTGCATTTCTTCAATGGCGGAGACTTTGGAATCAAATTTTGGAGTTAGAGAGCTCAAAGTATTTTCAAAAACAACATCTTTTATTTCGTCACCAACATATTTCATTGTGTTAACAATCCTATCAACTCTAAGGAAAAAACTTGCAATACTTTCATCATCATGCATTCTAAGAGATTCATACTGAATTCTATATGTTTGAAGTGTAGCACTTTTTACCTTAGTGTCACCTTCAAAGCATTTGACAAGCTTATCCCATATTTCCTATGCATTGTTCACTTGCATGACTTTTGCAAACTCGGATTCAGCTAATCCTCCCAAGATAGCATTTATTGCCTTTGCATTGTTCTTATACCGCTTCTTTCTTACACCATCTGTGGGAATGGAGGTTGGGTATTGATATCCACTTTCAACTACTACCCATACATTAGCTCCTAGTGCCTGCACATATGATCTCATTATGACTTTCCAAAACATAAAGTTAGTTCCATTAAAAAAAGGTGGCTTGTTAGTAAATACTCTTTCCATCTTCCTTCTCCCTTTAGATCTCCCTTTAAGCAATCAAGCTTCTTCTAAGGAACCTAGCTCTGATACCAAATGTTAGGAAAAATACTAAGGGGGGGGGGTGTGAATCATTATTTTTAATTCACTTTAACCTCCAATTTCACATTCAGAATTATATACGTTATTGTTATTCAAGCAACCCATGTGTGTACAGGGCTTTAGTCAATGCAAACTACATATGTTCAAATTACTTAACTTTTCATAATTTCCTTTAGATGTTTAATTTAATCGTTGCAATATTACTTCATTAGAAATTTAGTATGTAGTAAAGAAAAAATAAATCACAACACATAAGAAACACATCAACACATATGAACACCAGGATTTTAGGTGGAAACCCAATGTGGGAGAAAACCACCATTGTTGTTGTCTTTGTCTTCTTCTTTTATTATAAAGAAAATATTCATTACATATTGTATTGGTGCATACCCTTACCAATATGCAGGAACCCATATGCAGGAGGCTACAACCTCCACTCGTTCGCCAGCACCCACTGAAAGGGAGCTAAAACCCCCTGATCTCGATTACTGGCTCCTACCAGAAGGGAGCTCATACTCCCTCATGGAAGGTTGTAACCCTCAACACCTTGTTGACCACATTTCAAAATTTTTCACAATGAATCCTCTAGTCAATCAATCATAAAAACATTCATGCCACCTTTCATCACATTTTCACACTGGACCCACACCAAGAAAAAGCACAAACCAATATGCCAAATTAAAATACTGAATCTCAAAATTTGAATAACTGAAGCATTGTAAACCAATTGAATCACTCAAACATCAAACCATTGAATATTGAAGCAACCCAATCACTGAACTGAATCTCAATCAATGCAATACCAAGTAATATTGTCACACCTCAACCATTTAACCATTTATTGGTTAATCACATTATTGGATAACAGAAAAACATCATAGCAATAGTTTGTAGTCACTTTAAACCTTGATCAATTTTAACTTAAGAATATATATGCATCTGTTATGAAGTATGCACGTGTATATATACGTTTATTGTGTATAATATCTATGTACATATCTCAATTCGTTGAATGTTGAAATATAATCATTGCCTCACCCACTGAGTTACTGACATACTGAGTCACAGTTGCAACTAATTACCACTTTGTAGCATCGTCACTAACCAATATTCCAATCCACAACTAAATCTACCCAATCAACACTGCTAGATAAAGATTATCATGTTCAAGACATCACTGATAGACAACAGAAAATAGAACAAACATCATCAACTATCATCATCAAGCAACAATTTCAAACCCTATTACATATAGGTGACTTCCATAAAACAGATTTGCGTATATACGCGAATACCATGCATAACACTTGTGTATATATTTCAACATATTGAATAAATTATCACAAAATTTATACGCAACAATACTGAGCAATATATGCATATGTAGGCGACCTTGCTGAAGAAAATGTGTGTTTAGATATTAAATCAGTCAATCAGTCCTTTGCTACAAACACCACACATATTCTACATAACTTATTGTCAAATCACATACCTCTTTAAGTGCATTCAAACATATCTTGAATCATTAGGTATTCAAATCAGATAAGTATAACCGTTAATTCTCAATGCATTTTCAAATCTCTCAGATATGAGCCTTCTCCCTGCTCCCTGGTGTACACCTATTTTAGATCAATTCACATGTAAAATAGCCCATTAGATTAGACACCTAGTTCCTTGATCTCCTTCTCCTCATATAGGTTTTCCTTTGCGAATACCTCAGTTAAATCCTTTGGTAATATTGTTAGTATTCATTGGCGGTATCAAATAAATGTTGTCAACACAATACTATGGGAAATTACCATGGAAATGACCCCCTGTATCCAGTTTTTCATGGTTTGGATTATGTATGCGACTTTTGTTCATAGGACATACGTATGTACGTGATTCATCTTCATAGGGGTCAAATATAATTTTCAAACTTCACATTTTTCATCCATCTGTAACTGAACTGCAATTTATTTTGTACCATAATACTTGTACCAACATTCTTGTTATCTGCAGCAGTTCCATAACCATCATATTATAAGCATGTTGACATTAAGGACATATTTTTCAAGCAAGTTTCGATCAAGGACAACACTTTAGCCATAATGTCAAAAATCTTCCCCTTTGGACTTGATGACAACCACTTTGGTGTTTGGATTCCACTTGCAAATACCTGCTAACACCTACAAACAACATGTCTTCTATACCCCTTTGGCATCAAGGGAAAAGGGTTGAATGACGTACTTCCCTTGTATTGATCATCGCTATAAGTTGGATCTGTTGATATCAACTATTAAATTTTCATACTGACCATGCTCCCCCTGAGCATATGTTGGATCTTCTGAAGATATGCACTAAAATTACAAGACTTGAAATATATGACCTTTCCTAACACCAATGATTCTATGTTCCCATAATGACATAAATCACCCAACATATCGGGTTTACATATTGGACCCAATTTTACATCTATTACCCAAAATAATGGGGTTACATACATGACATGATTTGATCTGAATAACCCATACATAACTGAATTTTACAATGATTACAACATGGGTCTTTACATGACCTTTACATCAAGAGACATACATGACATCCATAACCATAAAGAAGGATTTCAACAATGAGGCATCTTTGTAGAAAATCCATGATAATCATCAACAACCACCATGCTCCATATAGGAATCTGCAACATAATCATCTGATAGCAACAACACATTTGACATATTGATAGTATCATTAACATTTTTGACTTAGTTACCTGAGAATCCACAGTAAGAACCATTTTCTGCCAATCTTAATGATAATTGATATTAAATTTAAAAAATAAAAAATAAAAAAATAAAAAAATTAATTAATTAATTAAATTAATCAGAGGCAGTCGACATCTCATCAATTCAGATATTGAGAGCCGACTTTCATCTCATTTTACTCTCCTCATTACTATTTAATCTCTCAACTAAGCTCTTCTTCTATCAAGCATTCAAGTTGTCCTGATGATGGATCCCAGTTGGGATTTGAAACGTTGGCAGAAATGGTTCTTACTGTGGATTCTCCGGTAACTAATTCAAAAGTAATAAACCACAGAGGTCTTAAATCCAGAATCATTAACATCCTCATTATCAATAAGTAATGTAAGATAAGACAGTGTAGCATCAAACTCTCCAGTATTATCAATACGTGAACAAATATGCAATGCAATCAACCAATGTCCTCATAATGCCAACAATGAACCATTAGAAGCATAGAAAATGCTCCCCCTAAACCTATTCCAACTCTTTAGCATTACAGAGAAGCATACGTAACTGTTTAGATCAAAACCCACGTAAACAAGTGATTGTACTTCATAATAACCCTGTACATAATATAAATTGGTGACTTTTATAGCCACAACTCCTCCTAAATGTGTCAGGTATATTCCTGTTATGTTAGAACAATTAGCAGAGTGATGAGGCAGGAATCACTCCTAACTTTTGTCTGAGATATTCAAAGGAATCACATGGAAGAGGCTTGGTGAATAAATATGCAACTTGTTCCTTTGAAGGAATATATTCCAACTTGATTTTTTGTTCAATAACTTTCTCTCTAAGAAAAACATGTTATTTAATTGGGATGTACTTAGCTTTGGAGTGCATGACAGGAATTTTAGAGATACTTATAACACTAGTATTGTCACAAAGAATGGGTACAAGTTGAGAACAAGTGAGTTGAATGTCCTGTAATGTTTGGATCAACCATAGAAGTTGAGTACAACAAGTAGCAGCAACAACATATTCTACTTCAGTGGTTGATAAGGCAATAGAACTTTGTTTCTTACTGAACCAAGAAACTAAGCCAGGTCCCAAACAGAATGCTCCTCCACTAGTACTTTTGTGGTCATCAACATTACCTACCTAGTCTGCATCAGTGTAATCATGAAGTGAAAAATCTGTGCTTTTGGGATACCATAGACCAAGATCTTGAGTGAATTGTAGATACTTGAATATCCTCTAGACTTTTGTGAGATGATTTTCCTTAGGATTTGCTTGGAGTCGTCCAACTGTGCTAACTGCATGCATAATTTATGGTCTTGTGTCGGTAAGATAAATCAAGTTTCCAATCATAGATATGTATTCAGGTTTATTAACTATAGGAGAGTCATCATTGTCGCTGAGATTGCATCCTCTTACCATTGGTGTGTAGACAAGTTTAAAGTATAATAAAGTTGCATAGGATAACTCATTTTCCTATTCTACTTAGTTACTTTTTGAATTCCCATCAAAATTTAGTTCAAGGGAAATTTCTCTTGAAACTTGCCAATGGGTAAATGTGAGATTTGAGTTCCACCTTCCAATTCTTACATTATATGGTTTCATGTATGTTCTTATATATGGTTTCTCTAAATTGTTTTAGGGTTTCTCCATCATTGCATTAACATAATACAATTCATATTCTCATATTATATCCTCCATGGGTTTGAACATGGAATCTATAATGAAAATCCAAGGTATTTATGTGTTAACCTCACATATGATGATAAAACTATTGGTAGGTTTTAAGGAGAATATGGAGATGGACTTCACTCCATATTACCATAGATAGTATTTTTTTAGAAAACATGAAAGTGGGCATCAATTCTCAACAAATTGCGTTGAGCGTTCTACCTTAACCAATGCAATAGTACAAATATAAATAAAAAAAATGTTATCTCAAGATAAACAAATGATCTTGGTCATAATCACTCAATTGAGAGAATATATCAATCACACAACAATCTAGGAAGTTAACTAGTTGGAGAGAATATCTCACATCTAAGTAGGTCTAACAAAATCCTAGAAACTAGGAACAAGCCCTCTATAGAGATGAACTTTATCTAATATTAATTAATAATCCTAACAATCAAACATGATCACACAAGAGACAAGTAGGAGTTACATACTCCAACACTCCCCCTTAGTGACTACTTATCTTAGCCTTCATCCATTGAGGTCTTTCAATGACTTCTCCTCTATAGCAAATGCTTCACTATGTTGGGTTGTGTTATATTCTTTCCACGACTAGCCCATGCAGTTAACCGGGGGGTTAGAGGGGGGGCAGAGCCCCCCTTCGTTACGCCGATTATGTAGCGGGGGGGGGGGGGTCACAGGGGGTTTTAGGTATACTCGTAACCCCACTTTATGGGGTCTGGGGCAACGCCCCGGAAAATTTTTGTTTTGAACCCTATGTTAGGTTGGGCGGACCCACCTATGGTTTTGTGCATGATTTTCGCACATGTTTTTTTTGGACGCGATGGTTTTCGGTCCATGGTATTGGATGCTTCGGCATGTATAAATATGTATTGTAACATTGAAAGGAATATAATGAAAAATCAAGCTGGTAGTCCCGGATTTGGGATCTAGGGGAAAATCTCTGTGTATATGTGTTTTATGTGTTATGCTCTTGCATTGTTTATTTTCTGTGTTTTAGAATTTGTATGCAGGTAATTTATGTATGGGGTTAAAACCTACATTTGGTATCAGAGTTATTTGTGGCTTCAAGGGGACGCCTTTGTTGCTGAGGGGTTTCGCTCGGGCCTGTGGTAGACCCTGTTTAGTGGGAGATTTGCAAAATCGATTCTGGTGGTAAAAGAAGATGGCGAGCAGTGGAAAGATAGAGATCGAGAAATTTAATGGTCAAAGTTTTGAGTTGTGGAAACTCAAGATGGAGGATCTGTTGGTGGATAAAGATCAGTGGATCATGGTAGATCGAGGTACTAAACCAACGGGAGTGTCCAATGAAGAATGGAAGAAGTTGGATCGGAAGGCAAAGAGCACAATAAGATTGTGTGTCTCAGATTCAGTATTACTAAATGTATCACGGGAAGCTACAGCAAAGGCTTTGTGGGACAAGTTAGGGACTTTGTACCAATCTAAGTCTCTGGTGAATAAAATGTTCCCGCGGAAAAAGCTGTATAACCTAAGGATGAAAGATGGAGACTCAGTGACAAAGCATCTGAACGCATTTAATACTGTGGTAAGTCAATTGGCATCTGTTGATATTAAAATTTTAGATGAAGATAAGTGCATCAGTTTGTTGTGTTCTCTACCAGATTCATGTGATAGTATTGTTATTGCAATAGGTAGCAATGCAACTACCTTGCATTTTGATGAAATAGTCTCATCCTTGCTAATAGAGGAGATGAGACGGAAAAATATGGAGAGCCAGAACGGTGATGCCTTGTATGTATGAGGACGGTACCAAAATATAAACAAAAATAAGTCATCAAGTGGGAGATCTAAATCTCTAGGAAAACCTGTAAAGGTGGTGTGTTGGAAATGCGGAAAGGAAAGGCACTACAAAAGGGACTTGTTGACACGTAATCCTTGTGATTGGGTAAATATATGTAAATAAATAAATGAGAAATATGAACAGTCATCGGGAGATGAACTGAACAGTCTCTCCCTCATGTATATAATAGACCTACCTGATGGAATAAAATACACGAATCAATTTTTGCTTTGTGGAGTTACTACCTGGCCTGACATGGTATCAGAGCCAACTCCTTTTTTTAGCTCTTGTGCCTTGTAACTCCCTTATCTGCTTCTCTGCTCTCCATATAATTCAGTGACTGAGTGCCTGTACGCCTGTCTGACACTGCCTGCATTCTGTCTGCCATATTCCTTTACCTGCGCTCTCTGTCCATAAACGTTTCATAAAAGCGCTGTCCATACTGCCTTATCTGATGACTATTGTGCCTCCACGCAGGACTGTCCATACTATGATTGTGATTGAAATCATCTCTAATTTTTGAACCTTGCATGCCCTCCATTGTGAACCCTGTGCTGCGATTCTGTTTCAAAACTGCGCATGAGATCTTGTGTTCAAACCGTCGGCCTCCTGAGATCCACGCTCAGTGCACCAGCGTTCTAACCATACAAGAAAACGTTGTTTCTTGGATTCAATAATCGAGGAGAAATGGCTTTGGGACGATAGAGTTACTTGTGATCTCCAAGCCTCGGCAGGTGAGAATAGCAAATACTTGCAAAAAAATTCATTATATGATGGGACTATCCGCCAGCTAGTTCCGCTTGCATTTCTGGAGAGCCGGGGATAGCTTTAGCTCTCCTCTCCAAATCTCAGGATGGCAGATTAAATATGTTTGTTGGGTGTTGGTTTCGTAGTTATGAAAATACTTCTATTTCCCAATATAATATATATATTTTGAAATGAGGTCGTCTCCGATGGGTGACTGGTAGTGGTGGAAAAACATTTATTTCCCTACTAAAAATATAGCTTCATGCATTTATTCATATTGATGTGAAGTCTGCATATATATATTTTTCATGGCTTATAAGATTCAATAATCAGTAATCTGTATCAAGGAAGCTACTGTTATGTTTTATGTTTAATACACAGTCTTGGTGTATTACATTGATTGCTGCCACACCAACACCGGTTTGCCGAGTCTCAGTAATGCCCTTTTGAGTACAATTTTACTGTATATTGGCAGAAGTATTTTTCTATCAGCAAAAGTAAATTTTTTTTACAGAATGCATTCAATCATATCCATGGTGGGAATAGTTCTCATTGGCAAGGAGAACTATCCTGAATGGTCCCAGATGATAAAACAAACCCTCATTTTCAATGAGATGTGGAAAGGAGTGTGTGTCGAAGAAGGAGACAATGACCCAGTACAGCCTACCTCAGACAAAGAGCTCGTCATTTGGGAAAACAAAAATAGAAAAGCTTATGCATTAATCGTAGCATCTGTAAATGAAGAGGTGAGTCGCCATATTTCGTCATATTCAACTGCCTTTGAAGCCTTACAAAAGTTGAAAGAACTATATGACTCACATTCTGCACTTGAAGTTGTTCAACTCGTGATTAAACTCTTCACTCTTGAACTACAAAATAATGATCCTCTTGCTCTTGCATCTGAAGTAAAGTCTATAACGCATGATATCAAATCCACTAAGGTTGAATTGGATATTCCTCTTATCACTTTTCTCAAGGCACTTTATCCTACTTACTCAAATTATCTTGAGTCATTGCAAGCAAATGGAAATCTCAAAGATATAACCTTTGACTCTCTTGTGAAAAAGTTTGCTGAAAGAGAGAAAGCTTTTGGAAAGAAGACAGCCCCTGAATCTTTTGAAGAGACTGTGTGCCTTGCTCATAAAGAAAAGCATCCTGCTCAAGATTCTACAAGAGGAAGAGGTGGACGAAGAGGAAGAGGAAGATATTTCAGAGGCAGGGGGGGCAGACATTCTCAAGGAGAAAAGGCATATTTGCACTGCATTCGCTGCAAAAGAAATGGATCACATGATGCCTCTACATGCAAGCTACCATGGGACAAAATTGAGTAGAAAAGAAACCAACAGAAAGGTAAAACTGATGATACAGACAAAGGTAAAGCACCTGAATCCGCTCACTATGTTGTGGCACAATGTAACATTGGAGTAAATGAAGATCTATTTAATGCTTCACTTGATTCTTGGAAAAATGATTGGTTGCTTGATTCAGGAGCAACCTGCCACATGACTCATAGAAAAGATTTTTTTGAAGATTTCACTGACAATGTTGATGGAGAAGTATACTTTGCAGATCAATCAAAAATCAAGCCATCAGGGCTTGGCACAATCAGGCTTAAACTGCCTGGTCTTCCAGACTTTCTTCTGCATCATGTTCTATATCTCCCACAACTCAAGAGAAACTTGTTGTCCTTGGTCCACATCCGCCAGCAAGGTCACTCCATTCATATGTTTGATGGCAAGCTTGAGGTAAGAAAAGCATCTGACCACTCACTTGTCATGAGGGGAATAGAAGAAAAAAGGCTTATCAAGCTGCAAGGAACCTCTGCTCATGCACAACATTTCTCATGCAATTCTCATAATGAAGAAGGTACACTTCCATCAAGTTTATTGTGGCATGCTATATTTGGACATTTGAACTATGACAGTCTCCGCTTATTGAAGAAAAATGGTGTTGCTGGTTTTCCTACAATTCCTAGAAAACTTAAGCAATGTGATGCTTGCATTCTAGGAAAGCATAGCAAACAGTCTTTTCATGATTCACATTCAAGAGCACATAGGAAAATTGAACTCATTCATTCAGATTTATGTGGTCCAATGCCCTTTCCTTATACAAATGGAAATAAATATATCATGACATTTATTGATGACTACACCAGAATGTGTTGGGTTTATTTATTGAAGAACAAATTTGATGCTTTTCAAACATTCAAGAATTTTCATAAATGGATTGAAAATGATGCACAATCTCATATTGGGTCTATTCGCACTGATAATGGAAAAGAATACACATAAAATGAATTTGAAAACTATCTTCGCCAACATGGGCTCAAACATCAAACAACTGTGCCTTATAATCCCCAACATAATGGTGTAGCTGAAAGAATGAATAGGACAATCTTAAATATGGTACGATCCATGCTCTTCTTCAAAAATGTAAAGATAATATTTTGGGTTGATGTTTTTCTATGTGCTTCATATATAAAGAATAGATTTCCATCTAATGCTATAACAAACAAGACTCCATATGAAATGTGGTATGGACATGTTCCTTCGGTAAAGCATCTCAGGGTCTTTGGTTCCACCTGTTATGCTTTGATACCAAAGGTACATAGAAACAAACTTTTTGGTAGAAGTCGTAAGTGTATCTTCCTGGGATATTCAAACACCTCCAAAGCATACCGCCTCTATGATGAAGTAAATAAGAAATTGGGATTATCTAAAGAAATTTGTTGTATCTGGAGATGTAATTTTCCTTGAATCATCCAAAACTGACAATGTTGTTGAGCGGCAACTTGATCGCTTGGATAGATTCGAAAAAGCAAAATCATTTCAAGAATTTGATAATCAAATTCCACATCTTGAAGGGGGCATTCCTATACTAGATCAACATGTAGAATCTTCTTCTGAAGAACACTCTCCCCCACATGAAACTCCAACAACGGATGATGCTTTAAGTGATGTAATTGATAGAATTGGGAGACTCAATCTTGATTCAGTCCCAACTCAATCAACGGAGCAGCCTGGACCATCTAAAAAAGGTCCCCCAAAGTGGGTGACAAAGACACTTGAAAGTGTTCATCCTGATGAAATTGGAAAGACAAGAACCAGAAATTCAAACCGGCAAAATGGAGGTGATGTAGATGACTCTAATTCACCTATCGATATGGATGTTTCTTATGATTGTGAATTGAACTTGTCTACAAATTTTGAACCACCTTCCTTCAAAGAAGCTGCTTCTCATGATGAATGGAAAGAAGTGATGCAAAAGGAGTATGATGCCCTCATAAAGAACGACACTTGGAAGCTGGTTGATCATCCATTAGGAACCAAACCAATTGGCTGCAAGTGGGTCTACAAGAACAAGTATAAAGCTAATGGCTCACTTGACAAGCACAAAGCTAGGCTTGTGGAAAAAGGTTTTGCACAGAAGGAAGGGATTGATTATGAGGAGACTTTTTCCCCCACAGCAAAATGCGCTACCATCCGGACACTCTTTGCACTAGCAGCTCAGAACGGTTGGAAAGTACATCAAATGGATGTAAAAAATTGCTTTCTTGAATGGAGATCTAAAAGAGAATGTTTTTATGTCCCAGCCTGAAGGATTTGCTGTGAAAGGACATGAACATAAAGTATGCAAACTTGTGAAGTCCTTGTATGGCCTCAAACAAGCACCGCGAGCCTGGTATGAAAAACTAATTGAGCATCTTCTAAAACTCAATTTCAAACATTTTGATCTTGATGATGAAACTTTATTTGTCAAGAAAGTTGGAAAAATAGTTGTACATCTTGTGGTATATGTAGATGATATTTTGATGACAGGGAACAATGAAAGCTACATTGCATCCATAAAGAAGGAATTGGGGAAAAGTTTTGAAATGACTGACTTGGGCTATGTTCATTACTATCTTGGCATTGAAGTAACCCAGCATCCAAAGTCCATATTTCTTTCTCAAAAGAAATACATTGGAGATCTGTTGAACAGGTTTGGCATGACAGACTGCAATCCTCTTACTACTCCAATGGAACAAAACTTAAAGCTCACATCTATTGAAGTAAAGGAATTTGAGGATGCAACAAATTATAGACAGCTTGTAGGAAGTCTCAACTACCTAACTACTACCAGACCAGACATTTCATTTGCTATTGGAATCCTCTCCAGGTTTATGCAAAAGCCTTGTGAGGGACATTGGTCTGCTGCAAAAAGAGTTATAAAGTACTTGAAGGGAACTGAAGTCTTTGGAATCAAGTATACACAAGTGGACGACTTCAGCTTGATTGGATACTCTGATTCAGGCTTCGATGGAGACAAAGAAACTGGGGTATCTACTTCGGGATATGCTATGAGTCTTGGATCAGGAGCCATCTCCTGGAGATCACGCAAACAATCAGTTCCAGCAGATTCCACAACAGAAGCAGAATACGTGGCAGCAGCTGAAGCAACAAAAGAAATTGTGTGGCTTAGGAAAATTCTTGAAGATTTGCAAGTAAAACAAGTACAATCAACTCCACTCATGATTGACAATACCTATACAATAAATTTGGCCAAGAACCCAAAGTTCCATGATCGAACGAAGCACATCAATACTAAATATCATCTTATTCGACATCATGTTGAGGCCAAAATAATCCATCTCCATCATTGTTCCACAAATGAGCAAATTGCAGACATCTTCACCAAAGTGCTTGGAAGAGAAAAGCTTGAATGATTCAGAATGATGCTTGGACTCACCAACATCCCTTCAGATTAAGGGGGGGAATGTGACACCTAATCCTTATGATTGGGTAAATATATGTAAATAAATAAATGAGAAATATGAGCAGTCATCGGGAGATGAACTGAACAGTCTCTCCCTCATGTATATAATAGACCTACCTGATGGAATAAAATACACGAATCAATTGTTGCTTTATGGAGTTACTCCCTGGCCTAACAGGACTGTAAATCTAAAGCTCCTAATAAAGGAAAGGGATCTGATGATGCTCATTCTGCAAAGGCGAAAACAACCTCAGATGAAGGTGGGGATGTGTACTTGGCTTCTTCAAGTACACATGTAGATCATGAGGCATGGTTTATTAACTCAAGTGCATCCTTTCACTTCACTCCCCATAGAGAGTGGTTCTTCGAGTATGAGAAATGCGATGGTGGTGATGTCTTCTTAGGGGATGATAGGAAGGCTAGAATCGTTGGTCGCGGAAAATTAAAGTTGAAGTTGCAAGGTGGAAGGGTTAGAACACTTCCGGGTGTTCTGCATATTCCTGCATTGGCCAAAAATCTGATTTCTATAAGCAAGTTGGATGATGCAGGTGTAAAAACAGTGTTCAAGAAGGATACCTGCAAAATGGTTTGGGGAGCACTGGTATTGATGCGGGGAGTTCGAATTGGAACTCTATACAAGTTGCAAGGTAGCATTTTTATTGATGGTTGCAACAGTTATGTGGTTCCTCAAAGTGGAGAAGAAAATCTAGTGGTCTCTGGAGAGAAGACCATGTTGTGGCATCAAAGGCTTGGACATATTGGAGAGAAGGGCCTTCGGATACTTCATGGTAAAGGTATGGTAGAAGGCATGAGTAATAGCTCTCTGGATTTTGATTTCTATGAAAATTGTGTATATGGGAAGCAAAATCAGGTGAGTTTCCCCTCTGGTAGTAAGAGTGTGAAATAGATGTTAGAACTTGTGCACAGTGATGTGTTTGGACCTGTGAAGGTTCCATCACTAGGTAACTTTGTGTACTATGTATCATTTATAGATGACTTCTAAAGGAATACATTGATATATTTCCTTAAGAAGAAATCTGAAGCCTTTAACAGGTTTAAAGAATTTAAGGCTCTCATGGAAAATCAGACAGAGAAGAAGATAAAGGTGCTGAGAACAGATAATGGTGGAGAGTTTTGCAGCAAGGAATTTGAAGAATTCGGTAAAAAGTGTGGTATAGCACGATAGAAGACTACTCCATATACACCTCAGCAAAATGGAGTTGCAGAAAGAATGAATAAGATGTTGATGGAAAGGGAAAGAAGCATGCTCAGTGGTGCCGAGTTAGGACAGGAATTCTGGGCAGAGGCGGTGGATACTACATGTTACCTGGTCAACAGGTCACCTTCATCAGTGTTGGAGGATAAGACTCCACAAGAGGTATGGACTAGTAAGAAACCCTCTCTTTCACATCTGAGGATATTTGGATGTGATGCATATGTACATGTTCCAAAGGAGAAACGAACCAAGTTGGATAGTAAATCTGAAAAGTGCATCTTTATTGGGTATAAGGATGGTTTAAAGGGTTATAAGCTTTGGAACCCAATCACACGGAAGTTTGTGTACATCCGAGATGTGGTGTTCAGAGAGGTAAAAGATGTTATTAAACATGAAGTCCAACCAAAGGAACCTGAGAAGATAGATTTTGAGCTTAAGGAGGAAGAATCAGACTCTATAGCAAAGGAGGAATCAGAAGATGAAGAGCCACAAATTCCGGGTGTGAGAAGATCAGTTCGAGAAAGAAGGTAGCCAGAAAGGTATAGTCCATACACCTTCTGTTCAAATTTTTCTTTATCTATTACTGATAATTATCCCAGAACTGTGAAGGAAGTAGTAGATTCAGAGGATGGAAAACTCTGGAAAGAGGCCATGGTTAATGAAATGGCATCTTTGCGCAAAAATGAGGCTTGGGATCTGGTGGAGTTGCCGGCTGGAAGGAAACCCATTGGTAGCAAATGGGTGTTCAAGAAGAAGACAAATGCAGAAGGAAAGGTGGAGAAATACAAAGCTCGGTTGGTAGAAAAAGGTTATTCCCAAGTGCCGGGAATTGATTTTAGTGATATCTTTTCTCCTGCTACTAAGGTAACTTCTATTAGATTACTTTTATCTGTATGCTGCTTTTGATTTTGAGTTAGAACAGATGAATGTGAATACAACATTTCTTCACGGGGATCTGGAAGAGGAAATATACATGAAGCAACCTAAAGGCTTTGCGGTGAAGGGTAAGAAAGAACTAGTATGCAAGTTAAAGAAGTCTCTATATGGGTTAAAATAGTCACTAAGGATGTGGTATCATAAATTTGATACATTTATACGGGGAATTGGCTTCACCAGAAGCAAAGCAGATCACTGTGTCTATTTTAAACTAATTAGTGACCGTGTTATTTATCTGGTCTTGTATGTGGATGATATGTTGCTGGTTGGAAATGACAAAGAAATTATCTAGGATTTGAAGACCCAATTGTCCTCCAAATTCGACATGAAAGATCTTGGTGCTGCAAACTATATTTTGGGCATGGAAATTAAAAGAGATCGAGCAAAGAGGAAGCTTTGGTTAAACCAGAGGAAGTATGTCGAGACAATACTGCAGGGGTTTAATATGCAGGATAGTAAACCGGTGAAGGTTCCTATTCCTGTAGGTGTGAGGTTATCTGTTGAACAGTGTCCCAAGACACAAGAAGAGGAAGAGGACATGTCCCGTGTTCCATATGCAAGTGCATTCGGTAGCCTGGTGTATGAAATGGTCTGTACTAGACCAGACATTGCACATGTAGTGGGAGTATTGAGCAGGTTTATGTCAAAACCAGGGAAGGAGAACTAGACAACAGTGAAGCGAGTTTTCAGGTATTTGCGTGGCACTAGTGATTATGGTTTGTGCTACCAAGGAAGATCAGGATTGGACAGAATGTTGGATATTCATGGCTTTGTTGATGCAGACTGGGCTGGAGATCTGGATCAGAGAAGATCTACAAGTGGGTATGTGTTTAACCTATTTGGAGGTGCAGTCAGTTGGATGAGTAAGAAATAATCTGTAGTGGCACTATCAACTGCAGAAGCATAATACATGGCAACCACTCATGCAAGCAAGGAAGTAGTTTGTTTTCAGAGATTGTGTTCAAGTATGGGGTTAGTACAGGGAACTATAAAGATAGACTGTGACAGCAAAAGTGCAATTTTCTTGGCAAAGAACCCCGCATATCATTCAAAGACAAAGCACATTGATGTTCAGTATCACTTTGTGAGGGATATGATAGAAGACAAAAAGGTGTTGCCGGTAAAGGAGGGCACTTTGAAGAATACTGCAGATGCAATGACAAAATCTGTGAGCTCTGAGAAGTTCTCTTGGTGTAGAGAGACAATGGGCGTTTCAAGGCTGGAAAAATGACTAAGCTCTCTTGTGGCCCCATGTGGAAAGAAAACAACAAGTGGGAGAATGTTGGGTTGTGTTATATTCTTTCCACGACTAGCCCACGTTGTTAACCGGAGGGTTAGAGGGGGGGCGGAGCCCCCCTTCGTTGTGCCGATTGTGTAGCCGGGGGGGAGGGGGTCACAGGGGGTTTGAGGCATACCCGTAACCCCACTTTATGGGGTCCGAGGCAGCGCCGAGGAAAATTTTGGTTTTGGACCCTATGTTAGGTTGGGTGGACCCACCTATGGTTTTGTGCATGATTTTTGCACATGTATTTTTTGGACGTGATGGTTTTCGGTCCATGGTATTGGACACGATGATTTTTCGGTCCATGGTATTGGATGCTTCGACATGTATAAATATGTATTGTAACATTGAAAGTAATATAATGAAAAATCAAGCTAGTAGTCCCGGTTTTGGGATCCAGGGGAAAATCTCTGTGTATATGTGTTTTATGTGTTATGCTCTCGCATTGTTTATTTTCTGTGTTTTAGAATTCGTATGTAGGTAATTTATGTACGAGGTTAAAACCTACACACTATAAATTGAAGAATATCGTCAATAAAAAATCCCATGTATGGCCCATCCTAGAACTTTCATCTCATACCTCGATCATGCACACATCACCAAATTATCAACGTTCATATAAAGGAACAACCATTCACCATAATGCAAAAGTACCTACTTTCTACAATTGTCGGCTCACTAAGATCTCCTTAACATACATGGTTCATTCAACTTCTTGATGAACTCCCCGTGAATGCAAAATTTCACCTCCAAAGTCTACAACTAATATGGTCCACTCATATAGCATCGAACCAACTCAACCCACTCCTCCAAGTATTAAGAACTTCCTAATAAAGGCTATTGAACGAAACTAGAGAAGCTACCAAGTTGTTAGGGGCACATGATAAAGGGGTATGTATTCTTGTCTAAGTCTTACAATTACATTCCCTTTACATGTTACATACATATGAGTACATACAACAAACTACATCCCATGGAGATACCAAGTAAAAACTTTTCAAGGACCACTATGTCAAATCAAAACATGACATTGTAAACTTTGCTACAACTATAATGTATGACTCTAATTACAATACGGTCATGAGTCTAATTTTATTCACACATACCTAGTTTGTCTACCATCATCTTAAATCTCCACTACTACAATAATGTTTCCATATGAACTATTATTTTGTTCTCTTGGACCAAGCTCCAAATAACTCTATGCTATGTCTAGGACCACTCTATCCATCTTCATTGCAATCTCACCATTCCACTTAAAAAATTATACTTGCACGCAATATTGGTTTCTCAAGCAAGAACAATGCATCTTGCCTCCACCTCAGAAAATGTCCATGCTCCTCCATTCACTTGTAGAACTATTGTATGGTAATAGATGGAAACTAATCATACCACTAATACCTCAGACTGACATGGAACCTCTTGTACTCTAGGGCCTAGCATCAAGCTGACCTTAAAGACTAAGTAATTGACCATCCTATGGAAATACTTCCATCTACAAAGATACATGGGTGCCATCCATTGTATTTGTTGATTATCTATGAAACTAGTTTGGATACATGATGCATCTATCTCAATCTTACACTCTTTGCACTTGCCAATGAGGACTTATAGTGCACCACTTAACAAACAATTCAAGGATAAAAAAATTGTAGCTAGAACTCACTTCCATTCATCACACACTTCCTTACAATGCAGACTCAAGAATGATTTTACATCACAAAAAATTACAACACTAAATACATCAACAAAATATACATGACGTAAATCTGATAGAAACACCATCTTCCTAATTGTTCACATCATGGGCCTCTTCATTTCATCTTTGACATATTGGTCTGATATATCCATGCTTTCCCTGTCATTTGTTAGAGTCGCAAATTCTAACAAAATAACTTCAAAATGAGGTTGCTAATCTCAATATGTTCATTAATTCCAACACTAACAAATGAAAAATATTTCAAGGATATTTTGACCAATACCATCATACAAATTTGATCCAAATGACTCACTTTAATGGAGATACAAACCAACACGTAGACCAATCATCATGTTCAAGCCTTAAAAATTGAATTCATAGATTTATTGAATTAGGGTATCACGTTCACACTATGCACAATGACAACTTTCCTATCCTTCTCTTATTGTTGACAAACATATCATTCATGTGGGATTTAACTACAAAAACTTTGAATTGTCTCTACAGCTCGAGCCACTTAACATAATAGGGAACCTTTTTGTACAAAATGTGTCATGCAAAATCCAATTCTTGATAGGATATTAGAGGGTTTTGATGTGCATCAAATCAAAACTACGATGACAATGTAAACAAAAATGAGATTCCATAAGAATTCAATAACTACTATCAACCTGAGTATGCGTAATCCATCTATCATTCCTCCAATTCATTAGTCGAACTTCTCTAGTGTTCCTATTAAAGAAACACAATCAATTTCCTCTCAATACCCAATAAACCTATATAGATAAAGACCTCCTAGCCAACATCTCAATGGTCTAATCTCGACTCCACCAATAATATTTAATCTAACAATCTCACCACCATTAACCATTATACACTCTCTATCTCTTCGAGATTAGTCTCAACCCTATGATCATCACTTAAAAGAGAAACCAACCATAAAAGTGATTAAAGAATGCAAGAAGAACTACGTACATATGCCACAATAATTGTCCATCCATCTATTATCACAAAAGAAATAATGGTTCTCCATATTTGTTCTTTGATGTGAAATTCTTTGTCAGTTTTGGAAAAACTTGCGACCATGGCTCTTGACAACGTTGATAACCAATCTTCTCTACTCAAACATGTTGGTATGACACTCATAATATCTTTCAGTAGATTTTCCCTTGAATATAAGATGTTGTTGATTCATTATGCTATTGAAGATTGCAAACAAACAATAAAGGTAGAGGCCTCATCCCCATGATTCTTCTAGTAATTCAATTTGATAAGTGTGAAGTCCTCTCCCTTCTTGCTTTTGCCTGCTTGGCCATGTGAGATAATCAAATTATAGATCTTCTCATTTTTAAGCTCCAACTTGAAAATCTTTTCCATGTGCACCATCAGAACTTTTATCCCATATATGAACTCCATTTCCGTTTTCTTACTTTTTCTTTATCGACAACATCAATGAATTCGTACACCCATATCATTGGCATACTAAGAGTGTATCACCTTTTCTAGTAATGCATCAACCATGAAGTAAACTTTGCAAGAGATGTGACACAACAACATGATGAGGCCCATCACTCCTACCACCTCCAGGATTGCGATGAGTAAGTTGGGCCATTTCTATCAGGCCACATGGATCTATAACCTCATATTCTCTCTTCACTCACCACAATGACCTAGACATGTAAGAGCTTACTCTAGGTCCAAATTAAAAGTGACCATGCAACAACAACATCAAAAAAACCATAACTAACAAATTATTATAAATCATACTAGCAATCCACACTTAACAAATGCCTCTACTCTCCATTTCCTTGTGCCCTCCAATGAGGGAATCAAGCCTCACAAGTTTAATGACTACTTTTAACTACCTCAAGGATATTTTAAAATATTAAGTGAAGCGAAGTGGGTTTGCTCATTTATAATATATATAACTTTAGTTTATATTTATTGTTATTTTTTCTAAATTAACACTTAGTTATATATACATCAAATAAAAAAAAATTAAAACCATTTATAAATCATAGTATGTACATCTCAAACTTCATATATATATATAATAGAATGTGAAACAAATACACTTGAAACAATCACACTAATTGGTTTGAAACGCATAGGCCAAAAATTTATGTTATATGATTTCTACCAAAAATATTTTCTTAAATCATTATAGATCACAAAAATCTGAATTCAAAAACAATCGAAATATTTATAACATAAATAATTATGAATAAAAAAAGAATAGAAATTGAATAACATTTTCATGTAAACCCTACTACATATTTTCAAATAAAGGAAACAAAATATAATCAAGTATAAGGATAGGACATTCTAAAAGGATCCATTGAAAAATACAACAAAATTCACTTATAAAAAGGACCAAAGAAATCGTAAATGATTAATACTAAAATTAACCACTCAATTAAATAAATCAACTTTTCAATTTAAAATTTACTAATATAACATTTATCTTTAATTCTCATAATCTTTTTTATCAAATAATACATAAAATATAATAACCATTCATTTAATTTTATAAAAATTATTAAATAATACATAAAATATAATAACCATTCATTTAATTTTATAAACAATTTAATTAAATATATGTATATATCTATCTTAATTCATTACTACCTTTTTTCTTAAATCTCGGCTTTATCAATAACCATCACATCAAATCATATAATTGAATATTTCCACATGTAGATTAATTGTGATAATGATTTTGGAACTTTGATACGTTGTTCATCACTCATGAAGGGGATGGTGTAGCTAATGGGAATCTTTCTCACAACTTCACCCATAAGCAACTATGACAATCATAAAGCTTTTACATACCTCAAAAGATGCTAACAATTAGTTTTCTTTCCTTTTTTTTTCTTTAAAGTCCCACACAAAGCATACTTCTACCATCATTTTCATTATTTTTTTCTTCCAAGTCCCACACAAAGCATACTTCTACCATCATTTTCATTTGTTTGTGAAATCACTTTTATGAAAATGGGTGATGTAGATCTTTGCCACCAAAATCTGTGTCACATCTTCACCCATAAGCAACCATGAAAATAATCAAATTTATGCAGGCATGACCAACTTTTATGAATAAGTTTTTTCCTATAATCACTTTCATTTTTATTGTGTGACAACGGTAAATTATTTTTATGGAGTTGGGGTTTTATTTGAAGATGTTTATGAATAAGTTTTTTCCTATAATCACTTTCATTTTTATTGTGTGACAACGGTAAATTATTTTTATGGAGTTGGGGTTTTATTTGAAGATGTATGTGGGGATTTGATTTTTGGATTTTTGTTTGTAGTTAATATTATGTTAGTTTAACAAATTATTAATATAAAATTGTTAGGTTTAGTCAAATTTTTATTCTATTTAGAACGCTTCTTAAAGGAATGTGGGTCTTTTTTCAACCGGTACTCTAACCATTGTTGCAATCATGTGTTTTTATTTAATGTTATGGGCATATTGATATGGATCATGGGGCAAAATGGATGATTGACCAATCTCGGTGGTATCCTTGTTCCCTCACTTCACTTAGGAGATTAGTCTTTGACTTTAGTCTAATGGGACTTCCTCTAAGGTCTTAGGGTTTAGGAAGGGCACTATTGGGGAGGCATTGATTGACGTAGGGTATCCAAGGTAATCCATACTTACCACTTTTCATCTCTCTCAAATGTCCATATTCATTATTTAGGTTGGTAGCCATTAGTCATTGAGATTGGCACTGTATATCCAAGTCCTTAAGTCATAGCCTGAAAACTTGGCCCCAAAGGTTGGTGTAGCTAAAAGAAAGTTAAAATCATATAAAGCCACAATAAAAGAAATGTAAACTTCAAAAGATGGTTGAGGCAAAGATTAGCATGTGGCCAAAATTCTAGCATGAGCTCTACCTTCCTCATTAGTTATCACTCAATTCCTTAATCATTTAATGCTCCATCTCAAATAAAGGAACTCTTGAATGTCCCAAACCAAATGAGTGAGAAACTACAACATCTTAAAAGGGTATTAGTAAAACATAAAGCAAGATTGGGCTCTTAAGCTATGAATCAAAGAAAAGAAAATCATTAAAGTAAATTGTGCACTAGAGGATTAGGAAAAGAAAGCTGAGGAAAGGGTTAACTCATCTCAGCACGATTGCTCCATCTTTACATAATTACAGTTAGGATGTTGGACCTCCGTCAGTCAGTCTCATGGTTATGGCAAATGCTTTGAAGTTTATCCCACTCCATGAACATTGTTATCACACACACCTATGGATTGATATGCTGACCTAGGATATGTCACTCCCCTTGGGGGTTGGAAGCACTTAATATAGTTTTGGACCTAATTATCCCTAACACAATTGAGCTAACTTCTTCAAAGATCTCGAACTAGTTAAAACTTTGAAGGTGAGTTTTGTGTGAAGTATTTTTATGCCCCTAACATTAGATATGGTTGAATATGATGCTTTAATGGTTTTATGCACCTTATGAGGTTGATCTCACTTTATCTTGAGAGGTTGTGTTAACCGATATTAGATATGCAATAGAGATCCATTAAGGGATAGCTCCATTCTTCTTCAACACCTTCTAGTGGGTTCTTTTCCCCATTTCAAATAACAAACATGGCTTGTGGGCCCAATGTTGAGCCTTGAGTTGATTCTACGTGATCCTATGCCCCTTGATGAGCCTTTAGATGCTAAAATGATGAGCCTAATAACTTACGTGTTGGACTATTTGATGATTTCATAGATGAACCTAGGATTCCCCCAACCTAGCCTTAACCCTGGTTGATGGATGATACCTTGTTTCAGAGCCCAAATGAGGATGATTATCATTGAGATGACTTGAGAAAGCTAGCATATCCCTCTCTGATGCCAACACTTTCTCTTCGAGGTGCCATGTCACTTCGACATGCTTGAGAAGGACAATGCAAATCCTCTCTTGGATGACATAATGGTGAAGAAGGCACCGTTCTAAGATGTACACATGCATTTTAAGACTTTCTTGTTGTAAGGAGCACTCTTGGACCCTTGTCTCATGTTCCTTAATGCCTAATTGTCCATTTTGGAGGATGACATTGTGCTAGAGATAATTTTCTCCCACACGTGTGCTATTTTTGGCATTTTCTTATGTTTAGAGCTATTTCAAGGTCATCTTGTGATATTTGACCTAATTGAACACCCAAGTAAACTTTTTTAAGGTTTTGCTTGTAAAATGAATGAAATAAGGCTTGGTTTCCCTCATATAAATAGAGGGAAGCCTTATTCATTTTGGATCAACATTCTTCCTTGCATTTCTCTTTCTTTTAGAAGTGTGCATTAACTTTTGCCTCTTTTCTACTTGGACACAATTTGATTTCTATGTTGCGAATTGAAGTGGATCCTTTGCTTGAAGTCTGTTTATTAGGATTGATTGAAGATATTCTCATCGAAAATTTGCAAGTGTAGTGCATATCTTCTCTATTTTGCATGATAGGTTGTGTAAATTAGGGTTTATACATGTGCCACGGTTAAAATTACTTTATTTATCTAGAAATTTTGATTCTTTATGCTATTAATCATAACAAGAGACAATGCTCTCATAATCTCTACCTGGTCTATGAGTTTTTGCTCTGCACAACTCAACCTCCCATAGATCTCTTCGTCTCACTTGATGTCCTCCACATTCATCACTATCAATTTACATCCACCTGTCATAACTTCCAATGTAGTAACCCCTAATGGTTCATCCTCCTGTCCATCATAAATATACAACTTCTTCATATGTGGCACCATCATAGCTTCATACTGATTCATGAATTCTATCCCCAAAACTCCCTCATAGTCATCCACTCATACCACTGTGAAGTCGATCTTCCTAGACCACACACCAATTTGTACCTCCACATTTTCTGCAATGCTAATAACCTTTTCTGTTGGAGTGTTCACTACCTTAAGAAGAGCTTGGGTTAGCACAAATTTCAACCCAGCGTTCCTTGCAGCCTCCTCTCTAATGAAGTTATGGGTTGCACTGCTGTCCACCATATTGAATAATGTGCCCTGCTGATCCGAACTGAAATAGAAACGAAACAAATTACAGATATAACCATAAATACAGAGATGCGGCAGAAATAACACTTCATTTCATTAATGTTAGAATACTAAAATATGCTTACAAATAGAATGGAAAATAAACTAGCTCAGGTGATGGTAGCTTATCTCTCAGAAGAGATGTAGTGGCTACATGCCTCTCAACTATGTTACAATGAGGCTCAATGACCTATTTATTATTGAACAATAAGGGAAAACCCTAAACAACCAAAATCATAACCCTAGGAGATGGAACACCAAAATTTTGTGGGCCCAGTTGGGGTTAGTTGGGCAGCCAACCTCCCAGGGTCGAACTTAGTCATATTATCTCTGTTTTGCGCATATGATACCTTGTTGGAAAGGTCTCTCCGAGTTCTATAGGATTTATGGCAAACCTACCCTACTGCAGACCTCAAAAAAATTGTCATTTAGGAGGTCAAAACTACTTCGGAAGTTCAGGACCCGAAAAATTGCTAAAAATAGTAAATGTTGAAATAAACAAGGAAAGAGATGAAACTGACTAGAGGTCTAGGTGGAATAGGTAGGTGGCCACCAATATCCACGTAGATCACCTGCCCAACCTTGATGTCCACATACTCCAACTTGTTCCTCTCAGGATCGCGCCTTGGGATAACCTTTGTTACTGCTGTATAACCCAATATCTGCATCATCCCAACCACTGGTTCTTCCTTCTTCTTTCCATCAAATTGTGCCAAAGCTACCATAGTCGGTCTTGAAGGACAATTATTCACCAATGATCTTCTCCGCACAACCAACACTTCAAAGGTTTCTATGCCTTTGTTTTTCCACCTACACTCGTATGATCCTCCTTTATAGTTTTCTATTTTGGTTTTTCAGACTTCTTCTTCTTCTCTTTAGTCCCTTCATCATAATGGTCCACCAGCCTATCAACTGCAACAAATGCCTCCTCAAGTGTTTTGATCTTTTTCCTCTTCACCTCATTGTGTGCCCAAGGTTTCAATCCAATAATAAAGTTGAACACCTTGTCTTTCTCCACCATATAAGGTAGCTCAAGACGACACTCGTAAATTATCGTTGATATTCCTACAAACTTCCTGTTTGCTTAATGTACTTGATCTTCGTCCTTGCATCCCAAGTCTGGTCTTGTGGGCTAAAGTGAGTTTTCAATGCTTCCTTCATTTCCCCCTAAGTATAGATGTCCTTAACATCACCATGATCTATCTGGTCTGCTTTCTTTCTCCACCACATCTTGGCATCCTTCGCAAGGAATTGAGAAACTACGTTCACCTTGGATTTTTTATTATAAAGTCCCAAGTGTTCCAAGTATTGCTCCATATCCCATAGAAAGTTTCCAAGTGTATTCATGCTCCTCACCCCATCATAAGAATTGAGTTCCTTGATTTTGATGTGGGAAACTCCTCCAACTAGTCCCTGCCCAACTTCCTTCTTTAAGATAGCAGTCTCATTGAGAGCCTCATCAAGATTCTTCTGCAGCTTCATGATCTCCTATAATCCTTGATCCTTCACAGCTTCAAAGTCTTTGACCTCATTCATAGTTTTCCCATACTGCCACTCAAGATACTCATATCGTGCCTTGAGGTTCTCATGGTCCTCTGTCTGCTTCATGAATTTATCTCTAAATTCAACATTCTCGGCTTCCAATGCACTCATCTTTGAAGTTATTTCATCCATATGATCCAACATCTTGTTCATGAAAATTGTCTTGGGACTCATACTAGATTCACCTGTAACCTATGGTTCCTCCATATTGTCCACCATCAGCTTTTCCCTTGAACGTGTCACGACCATACACTTCCTTGTTTAGCTCAGCCCTGACCTATTGTCTTTCCCCTTCTAAATTCCCTAATGTTGCACTGCAACCAACTACACAATGCTTCAGCTTCAATACCAACTGCAACCACTGCCTGTTGTATTCCTGCTTCTTTTTGTCAAAGCCCCTTTCTGCAAAAGGGGCTCTGATACCAACTGTCACACCCCTATGCTACTTGTGTCTTCCAACCAACACATAGGCAGGTGTAGAATCACCAACCTTTTTTGATTCACCACTACTTGAGTTCACGTGCTACGCCTACTCAACACTTAACCAAATTTTCACTAAGTGTTATCATGCAACAGAAATCATTTCATTTATCTTTCATTAATTAATCTTTCATATGCAGCGAAAATAAATATAACTCAACAATGTACACACATATCATATGTGGGAGGGGAAACTCCTGAATATAAGTCATCCCGACCAATATAATTATGAAAAATACCAATTTACAAAACTTTACAAATTTTTCCAATTTATCCAATTTGTGCATCCTCTGAACGACCTGCATAATTACTGTTCAAAACCGTGCACCCAACCATATCACTGTGTAGCCTTGCATGTCTTACTTTTTCATCGTCGTCATCATGCAATTCCTACATGCCCTACTCGACTATTACCACTGTCATGCAACCCTCATCCTGCACTTCTGTGTCACCCTGCCATGCCGCAACCCAAACTCTGTTCAACCTACCGACAGTCTGCCTGCCTGGTTCTCGGCTCATCATGTTGCTATACATAATCACAGCCCACAGTAAATTCACTATGCCTGAACGCTTGTGTTGTGGGCATGTGTTGTGCCCCGCTCATAGTTTCGGTGCGCAGTCTTGTGCCAAAGCTGTTGCTGGTTACTATGCTGCCCTGCGGCCCATTCACCTCTACTTGCAGCATCCCACCCGACATGCAGAAACCCCAAAGTCACCTGCTGGTAATACATAGTCCTGTAACCGCCACACACCTCTTCTTGTATTCCTTGACCTCCTTCGTTCTTCATTCAAGATATGTTTTTCTATTTTGATGGTTCGATGATTATATGCCTAAGTGGTTGGCCCTCAATGCATATTATATGTTGTCCATATGCCACCTTTCTCCAAGGATCACATCCTTTGGATTTCCATATGAGTTGGCCCACCTATATAATTATTCAGTTAACCTATTCATCTTCGGAACGCGCCCATGGAAGTGTTATGTCGTTCGGGTCAGTCATGGGTCAGCTCACCCATGCTTCCTGCTAACTCACCCATGACTTGCTCACCTCAACATGACTCGCTCATCACTCGACCATCCTCTCCTACACATTTTCCCAATTCGTCCCACACGACTCCCCCGCTCATCGCACATGACTTGCCCTCTTGTCACAAATGACTCGCCTACTTGTCTCACCATTACACTTGGTCGCTCCTCACGATGGACGAATGCCTGCCCAGCAGGGTGTGCCCGCTACGACACGATTGCCCATCTATTGCACCTAACCTCCTGCGACACCCATGCACGTCTTTAAGTGACAATGGGTTCGCACATAATCGAACGTCCACCTCCAAGTTTCCTTTAACTTAATTCTTCCACATAAGTCTCCTTTAACCGAACATGAGCGCCATGTTTCATATCTTGGGCGTGCCTACACTCCTTTAATCGAGGTTGTCAGTTTTCCGACTCTCTTGGGTGCTCACCAACTTGAGGCCCCCTTGGTTACAGGTCAAAAGTGATAAATATGATAGAATGAAAAAGAATTACTTTTTGAATAATGTTTCCTTGTGTTACTAGGTTCTAACTTATATCATGCTCTTTAAAATGTTTGTGTTATTGTTATCATTTTTTTATGTTTACTTTGTTGTACTAAGTTTTATCATGCTCTCAAAAATCTTAGTTTTATTGTGATTATTGTTGTTTTATTTTCCTTTCAATTTGTTCTTTTTAATAAATGTATTGTAATTATTAAAAATATATTTAAAAAAATATATTTTTATTATGAAAACAAGTTATTGTGATTATTAAAATTAATTTATTTTTTTAATTATTATTAGTTGACCCGTGCAAATTTTAATGTTTGACTTTAAATTTATTAATTTTTTTTAACTATTATTAGTTTAGTATTTACCAATGTAAATTATAATATTGAACTTTCAATTTTATTTTTTTTTGTACATGAGTTCTAAATTTCTATTAACTTGTAAACATAAGTACATGGGTAGACACAAATCCAAAAAGTTGGTTCCTAATATCAGAAAACCGTACAACTAGTTCAGTCATTACATCATATATCAATAAGTTCATGGACCATAAGCCTACATATAGCCAAACAATCATATAAAAGATGTATTGTGATGAATGATGCAAAAAATGAAAGTTGTTACCATACCACTACAAGCCCATGGAATGACAAGTGGTGTGTCTGTCACACTTCTTAATGAAGAAATTCCTCTCGTAATCCCTCCCACCATTAATGCCTGTCTCACCAACTATACTCCGGTACACCATAACCTAACCTCTGCAAGCTCCCACAAACTTATCCATTGCTACAATAAGGCAAAGTGCACAAACAAAATATGTTTTCTTGATACTGAAAACATCAACCTTCTCGCATTTAAAATGACAAGACCATAGTTTGGTTGTTCGACAATCATCACCATTTATTATGCCACCTTTCCTGAAGAGAGAGACAGTTCGAAAATTTGGCATGCTGTTCAAACCTACCTTATTAATTTCATATACTCATCCCCATCGGGGATCCAAAAATCTTTTTTTTTCATCTGATTTTGTTGAACCTGCATGAAACCCCTGAGAATATTAAGCTCCCTTTACAAAATAATATAAGGACCAAATGTGCTCCAATCAACACACGCCATATATGTACCTAGGAAGCCGTCATCCCTCTGGCCAATATCCTCCATTCATTTGTTAACCTGGAAATGCTTTTGTTCCCAAACAAAGAAGCATAACAAACTTGAAACATATTGGGAGACTTAATAACCAATTATTCAATCCATATCAATGTATCCACATTGAGATATCCATAATCTTCTCCAAGTAATAGATTTAATCTTTGTTTAACTTCCATTCTATCCTGTAGAGGCCAAGGTAGATCAATATGAATATTTGGATAAGCATAACCCAGGTTCGTCAGATAGTCCGCTACTCCATTCTTGTCCTGTTTAGTATGTAATATTATAATGTAATCAAAATATCTAAAAATATAGGGAATATTTGACGCCTATCCTTATAGTCTCTAAAGTATTCACACCTTTAAAAATTGTATTTCCATTGAAAATTCTTTGTATACAATTAACCACCCTTAACGAATCCCCTATGATTTGTAATAACTTGTATCCTTCTTTGATAGTAATCTGAAGACATGTTTCAAGGGCCATGAACTCTACATAATTTTTATTGGCCGCTCAACAATCCATAGCATATATTCTCAAGGGAATGAGTTTATCATCCCATAAAATACCTCCAAACCTTGTGATACCTGGATTTCCTTTAGAAGCCCCATCAAAGTTTAATTGAATAAAATTCATAGGAGGAGAACTATGACTCGACATAGAAACAACTTGTTCAGTCAAAATCCTTGTGGGTTTTGTGAATATCATTATTTTATGCAAGTTAGATTTTGAAGTATAGGAGCCTCCATGACTTAAACCTCACAATATTGTGATGTCAAAGGTATGATCAAGATAGTTTCTCAAATGTTTGACAAGATTTGATCCCGAAACATTATTTGATTTATCTTCTTATCCCTGATCATTCAATAATTACGCTCCTTCCACATATTCCACAAGAAAAATCCCAATGTAAAGTTCCAAGCTCTCTTAATAATTGGATTCTTGAAACCACTTGTGAAACATTGAATCATTATTGTCTGAGTGATATCAGCAGGTGCCTGGGAGATGATAAAAATTATAGGAAGGAGTTTCCTAACTTATATTGCATAAGTGCACGAAATAAATAAATAATTTAATGATTCCACTTCTTTGCAACACAAATAACAAATTGAAGGCCCTTCCACACCCTTATTACAAATCCTTTCCAATGTCAATAGATAGTTCCATGCAATTAACCATAAGAAGATATAAATTTTTATGCAGCCTACATCAATCCATATATACTTCCACAACAATGCCTTCTCCAATATGTTATGTGACACAACGATCTAGTAGGCCTCTATAACTATGAAGGAGACTGTAGAAAGGGTTCCCCGTCTTAATATGTCAGAATCGTCCGAGGATTTGATTATCCTGTGTGACAAATCCTTATGCAATATTTCAGGGATACTCTGTAGAAATTTTGGCCATTCTTGCTTCTTTTTCCAAGATCTCCAAAGATTACTATCCTCATCTCCTTTCCAATAATATGCTACTTTTGTCAAACCCATATGTTTCAAGAGTATTCAGAATCGTTCAAGGATCTGATTATCCTATGTGACAACTCCTTATGCAATATTTCACAAGGGATACTCTATAGAAATTTTGGCCAATCTTGCTTATGTTTCCAAGATCTCCAAAGATTACTATCCCCATCTCCTTTCCAATAATATGCTACTTTTTTCAAACCCATATATTTCAAGAGTATTTTCATTTCTCTAAGAGTTGGATCGTCCTTCAACCTTGGCATATTCTTCCATGCTTCATCCTAAAAATATTCCTTCTCCCCTAACTTAATATCATAGAACACATTATTTCATACCAAATCCCTCCTTTTTTTCACCCATACCCATAAGTTAGAACCTGTAATATTTCTATCATAATGAAGCATGTCTTCCTGTGTATGTAATGTGACATATTTCCTTAACCAAATTTGTATCCAAAGCTCTAGTCCCCTTCTTTTATCCATTGCCACCAAACCTTAGTGCTAAACGTAGTATTCATGATTTCAGGATCTTGTAAGCCTAGGCCGTCTGAATGTCTAGGTAAAATAAGCTTCTCCCAGCCAAGTGATGACCATCACCTATCCTTTTTGGCTCCTCACCACATAAAATTAGTCCATAAAGATTAGAATTTAGCTACAACATTTTTTGGAAGAGGCATAATTTCAATATGATATATAGGAATGGCTTGTAAGACCGCCTTAGTGAGAACTAATCTTTCTACAAAATTAAGGGCTCTAAAGGTCCAATTTTGAATATTGTTTAAAATTTTTGTGACTAAATCTTTCCACCAGGATGTTCTTTTAGGATTAAAAACCAATGGGATCCCCAAATATTTAATTGGAAATTGATCACAATGGAACACCAAAACATTTGTAAGATGAATTTGGACATATTCTTTACAATTAAAGAAAAATATACGAGTCTTCTCCCTTCCACCGTAGGATCTTCCTCCATATTTTCTAGCATTTTGAAAGCATTTTTATCCTACATTACCACTGGATTTGTCAAATTCCTCATTCTAAGGTTTCTTCTTCGGTTTGAAACTTTTTAAAAACCATCGATACCTACAAATCCCCCACTTTCATGTTTGCTCTTCTTAAACTAACAGTGTCTAAACATATGATGATGTTCATGACACAAACAACAACTAAAAGGGTATATGTTCGTAATCCAATGGTTGAGACCATATTTCGCCTTAATAATTTAGGCTGATTGAATTAGGTAAAGGATGCGAGATGTTCATGTAGATGTATATTCAAGCATATGACATATTTCTTCCCCTTCTCATTACCTCCGAAACTTTAAAAAATCTACCAAAAAATTCCCTACACCTTCCAAAATTTCTGGAATAAAAAAATCAGCTAGTAAAGAATATAGTTGTACCCATACCAGTGTCGATTGGAACTCTTCTTTGTCTAGATTGAAGCATTCCTCCTAGTGATGGATATATAATCCCGCATTGTTGTAGAAATATGGACCCCCTCAAAAATCCTTGCTTTATCCTCCAAGTTAGAGAATATGACTGTAAATAAACCTTTAGGCCCTAATCTTAAATTTATGTCTTCTTTAGGTTGCCATTTTTGGGCAATCCAATAGTCTAGCTCTTTCTTCGTAGGCCAGCTACCAATAAACTTACAAATGAAAGCATGGTATTTCATTTATCTATGATGATCCTCCATACATTTGGGTGGAATTATAAAAGTAGGGTTCTGAGGAGCTTTAGGGATACATTTCCCTTACAGAATGGTTTGCCATTATGCCCTAAGAATAGGGGAAGTCGAAAATGAAGCTCACGGTTTATCAGATTTGATTGAACTTGAAGGGGAGCATGCAAAAATTTTTCTGAAGGAGGGGATGTTGGTCCCCTCTTTCAACACACTCATGTTTATGGTCAGCAAAACAAAAACTAGAATTGAGGAAAGAAGGTCAATATGTACAGGAAACCTTAACTATGAAGCCTCTATCAAACTCAGACCAGGAATATAAACTGGGGAGTAGAAAATTTATTTTTTAAATATTTGATTAGATAATAACTTAAATGTCTTATTGCAGCCATTGCGTAATACAATTCCACTACCTCACAAATTTTATGCTATAATTTTTGCATATAGTTGCAATGATCATGCCACAATTCTTAAATATTTTTACATTGGCTTTTTATTATAAACCTTTGTAGGAAAACCACCCAAAATATAAATCCTTCAAAATAGCTCATATTTAGGTAAATAACATATTTACCATTACTTATTGCACATCTTGATTTATGCTAGTATTTATGTCAAAAATGTATATAAATAAGATGTAAATAAATAAATAAACTTACCATAAATTATTAAACTTACTATAAATAAATAAACTTACCATAAGTCATTGTCCACCATTATATATGTGTTCTTTAACACTTTAATAAATAGCAGTAAAAATGTTAATGTGCAGACATACTAGTGGTTACTACCCACTAAAAATTATGCAAGTCCTTGTTGCTAGTAGGCAATTAATTTCTCCACTTCAGATATCAATTTATTAGTCCACGTGAAAGCATGACTATGGATTTGTTTGTTGAGCATTGTTAATAATTTAACAATGACCAATGCAAGTTATAATGCTTAGCTTTAATATATATATATATATATATATATATATATATATATATATATATATATATATATATATATATATATATATATATATATATATATATATATATATATATATATCTGTGTGTGTATATATATGTATATGTATATGTATATGTATATGTATATGTATATATATATATATATATATACATATACATATACATATACATATACATATACATATATACACACACACAGATATATATATATATATATATATATATATATATATATATATATATATATATAATTTTTAATGATTATTATTATTTGATTTCATATTAATTTTTGACCCAATTTTTATTATTATTATTATTATTATTTTTAAATTCAGTGATACAATTTTTCACGAGATTTTGATTTCTTATTATTTAAAATATATTTTTAAATATAAAAATAGATCCAATACCCTTAAAAAATTATTAAAAAAAAAGAAACATTAAATAGTTAAACTAAATTTTCTTTACCAATTTTAAATAAGTATATTGTAGCTATAATCAATATTAAACAATGTTACTATTCCATACAAGAAAACTCACAATAATAGTTGTTAGCTTTTATGCTTAGAAATGTTCATAAAAAAATTTAATGTGAAAGAAGAAGAAAGAAAGAAATTATTTTAACGTTCACGAGGCTAAAGATAGCCTATGGGATATATTGCTTCTTCATCTCCTTGATGTATTTGGCCCTTTTTCTGTGAAGCTTCAAAATAAATGCTCCCAGATCCTCGACAAACCCCGCACTAAATAGATTATCCCAAGAGCTAGTTGCCTGCATATTTGCATAACTTTCCATGTTGTCTTTGAAGGCCTCACATTCAAAAATGAAATGTTTTTCTATTTCCACTTTTCCGGAAGAACAAAAAATGCATACTCTTTCCTCCCACACTTCCTTTGGCCTTTTCCAATCCCCTGTTTCAGAACGGAGTTGATGAGAATTCATCCTTAACTGAGCAATAAGAATTTTGGCTCTCCAAGAGATATTTGCCTCTATGTATGCTTTTGGTTGATGACTATGTGTTATCGGGAAATCTAGTGTCCACTCGGAGCTGCTAGTCCCACTAAGACTGGTCGCTATCTTAGAAACAAACAAACTAAAACCACTTTCGTTTTCCTTTATGAGAAGTAGATAAGAGGGGAACAAAGGATACCAACCTCAACTTTGCGCTTGGTTCCTTACTCGGTTCCTCTCCCTTTTGATAGATCCTTGCCGCTTCCCCTTCGTCTACCCAGGTTCAAAGAGCACCTGTGGAATCAAAGCAGCATAACACTATCCAAGAACAGAGATCTACAATCATAAACAATATAGGACCAGATATATATTGACCACACAAATGCATATATCATCAAACATACAAGAATGTGGAGGAAAATTTGAATAGCTTTATTAATATCAAGAATAGCAAAGAGGATTACAACCAATTGTTCTGACCCAGCGTCATCCTCTCAACATGAAAGCCCTTCTTCACCTCATGAAAAGCTTAGATCACCCAACACTATGATTTTCACCAAGAAACCAATAGCACTTCCTTACAAAATACAAGATTCTAGCCTCCGGATCTCTGTGATGAGGGATCCATATATAGATGTTTGCAGGGGGGTGAGTTAGCTGCTGGGCTTTTGATTAGTGTCCTCTCTCTGATAGTTCTGGGTTCCACTTGGAGATTCATGATCTCTTACTCATCCCTGGGCGAATTCAGAGAGGCAAGTGTCATTGGAGAAGTTTCTGGAAGATTCCATGATCCTCCACCTCGCAAATTGTCTCTGCCATTTGTCCACTCTCGCTCATCGCACCCTACAGAAGGGCTTTCCAGTATGCATCGCACCCTTTACACTGAGCAGGTGGGATGCATTGCACCCTTAGCACTGGGCAACCTGTATGGTCCAATTTTGACCAGTTCTGAGAAATTTTCCACGGAGAACTTCTGGGAGAAGATGTAATCAGTTGACCTTGTTCCTTTAGGGTGTGAAGCAACACTTTTAGGGACTTAGAAGCCCTTGGTTTATGGACATGTATGATTGGGGTTGCAATGCCCAAAAATGTCTATAACAGTTGCCCCCTAAAGCATGAGGTCATTAATCTTTTGATGTCAGGTGAAATGCTTTATCATGAGGATCTGAAGTTTTTTCGAGCTGGAAGGCAACCTGCAATAAGATACAATACAATACATTATCTTCATAATATTTTCATGGTTTGGTTGAGGCGAACATTCCCATGCTCAGCTTTATAAATTCATTTTCATGTACATAGGACAGACAATCGTCTGTGTAGCAGACTGATGATTCCGATGGAGTCATCATCCTTTGATTCGGATGATCATTTGTTTGGCAATGATGTACAATTGATGTCTTTATATTCCTGAATATATCGCAGCTCGGATGGATGAAACTAGATCCGGGGTCTTCAAACTCGTTTAATCTTCACTCGGAGTACAAGTCGATCCATGTGAAAGATGTTCTAGAGTCGAACATGGAAAGACATCGCCTGATTACCAGCCAATGATGTAAGCTGTTAACAGGCGCAAGAGGAATCACCGATAATGATGATGACCCTCAAGGTACTAAAGTACAATTCACGTGGTGTGAAAAAGAACTTGTCGTCGAACACCACGTAAAATCTTTCGGTCGAAGGCCATTGATGTAAACCTGTCGTCGGAAGTGAGAAACTTGCCATTGAGGCATGCAAGCTTCAAAGTACTGAAAGGGTTGTTCCTAGGCCAACTTATTGGATAATGAGTTGATGTCGACAAGAAGCGACCCGTCGTAGGAGGGCCTTAATGAATCCCACATCTACGACACGGAACAGAGCAAATGACTTTGGAGGTGAAAACGATTTGATGATACAAGGTTCAGGGTGGCGGTCATGAAAGAATGGAGTGTGAATGTATTGTAGTGGATGAGACACAGGTGAATTCTCTGAGCGACTTCTCTTGAACATACCGGCGACACTGACATGGATTGGTAGCGTTAACCCCAACAATGGATGGTGTAATGGACCAATGGTGATATGACTGGTGAACGAAACAACCCAACCCGACTCGAACGTGGAGTGAAAGTGTCGAGTTCAAGAGCGACTTGCTACCAATAAAGTTTCTTCAAGTTTTCTTCCCAATTTTCCCCAGTCATTGCTGACCAGTACCTCTTTATTTTTATCAAGCTTTAGGAGGATAACATATGCTTGTTCTATAATTCGCACTTCGAGCGAACCCGTTGCTATGTTTTAATGAGCCTAGCGACATTGAAACTCATTCTTGTCTATACGGACAAGTTTGTTGCTATTGATTTTAACGAGTTTAACAACAATGATAACTCGATCCTTTTTCAATTTTAGAGAGTCTGAAAAGGGACAGAAAGGAAACTCCAATACTTCTTTTTCGTCATATATAATCCCCTAAGTCCGAAAAAGTATAAAACAATACGAAAGGGATGAATTTTCGATAATTTTAACAAGCCGAACAAGACAAGCACTCGACCTTTTTGTGTAATAATCCCTCAAGTCCAAAAAGATTAAAATATAGAGGAGGGATAGCACTTCCGGTCACTTTAACGAGCTGGAGAGGCCAATTGCTCGGCAATCTTTTCATATTTTACGAGTTAGTTGAAAAGAGCTTAAAGGAGACTCGTTTTTCGAGGAACGAGTGATAATTTCGGGTAGCAGCTGATTCCAGGTAAGGTTTGGAATTTTCCAATCACAGCAGTGTCACAAGGATGGCTAACAAAATCACTTGTCGCAGATGTTCCTCAAAAAGGGTAAACAATCAAACGGAGGCGTATGATCGGCTTAAAACAGAGTGGAGGTGATGATGAGAACACGACCAAGGCTCAAAAGCTGATGATAATGCGTTCATGATGGTTATTTACCGAAGATCGGTTCATTTTTTAGTTAGCTTAAACTCTTGGGGAAACATTTTCTCATTGCTTAGGTTTAATTTTTAACGAGCTTGAACTATAAAAAACTGCTCGTGCCAGTCATATAATAAAGACGTCTCATCGATAGATTCCATTTTTATGGAGCTTGCACCTTTCGAAGCTTTGCTCCGCATCCTTTCTTTATGCAAGCTAGGAACGACCAATCCTACGAGTTTAAAGGGTTTGAGAATCTACAAACTAAGAAAATAAATGGTCGCTCTTCGCTTGCACGCAAAAAGGTTCGCATGCCCCCAGGTATAGTGAAAGATTTCCAGGCTACCATATAGAAGTTCTCGCATTTGCAAGATAGTTTCCATCCACACCGCAGACAGAAACACTCCCTAGCTTAGTCCATTTGGACAAAGGCTCCACTACCTAACCTTGACGAGGGAATCTTATTTTAGTCCAATTCCATCTTCCTACGCGGATGGGTATCGAACCAGTCATTTTCCTTCGCGGAAACCTACTCTATACCTAGAGTTCTCCTGCTGGAGCAGGCTAGGGTGCATGCCCCCTGGGTTTCAGTCATGTCCTCCGAATTACTCGAATTATTCAGGTGGATGGACTGGAGATTGATGAGACATTCCTTGCGTGAAAAGACCATTTAGGGATGGTATTTGACTATTAACTATGCGTGAGCTGGGGAACGAAAGTTGGTCTACGAGCTGGACCACTCGGCCTTCGTGCGGAAAACACATTACTCTAAAGAGTGAGGAGACAATGGCTCCCATGCTATAAATATAGTCGCGTCCAAGGAGTAGATTATAATCTAGAGGTCCTTGGACTACCATTACGTTCATATACATGGTTTTCCCTCTCAACGTTATAGGCACATTCGGAAGGATCCCTAACGGTCGACTGGTTCCTTTGTCAAAGCCTGTCAGATTTCTCATCTCAGGAAGAAGTGCTGGTAAACCAAGCGCTTTCCAAGCAGTCGAGGAAAGGATACTCATAGAAGCACCTTCATCAATGATGGTACCGGCCATGACCATTCTATATACTTGTGCAATGATTCAAAATGGTACATTAGCCGGTAAACGGGGTCTGCCTAGAAGATTCCAATCGAAGGAAACGACTAGGTTGCTCGGAGGTGGGACCGAATAGACGACGGAATATGAATCTGACGAACTTCCTTCCTGCAGTAAAGGAACGCGGAGATTGCCCCCATGTTCATCGGAGTCTTTGTTTACGAAAAGAATTTGAACGGTGTCATTCTCATTCCTTTCGGTGACTGTATCATCTGACGATGGACCCTCTAAAGGCAAGACTGGGTCAACTGTCGCCTCGACCTTTTGAATTTCGTCTGGTGTGGATTCAGAAGGCTTATCTTCGATGATAGATGCTTCGACCAACCTCAATGGCGTGTCGGTCGGATTTTCAACCAGTGATGGACTTGGCAAGAGTTTCTTATATCCAGGAGGAAGCCGTAGCGATGAAGCCGGACGGTCATCGAAAACTCTTTTAGCTTCATCTAGGAAGGGACAACGGTGGATGACGCGATCGCCTTCACACAGTTTACAAGGAAATTTACACTTCCTTTTCTGTCCAAATACTTCTCTTTCACTAGTTGACGGTGTACTTTCAACATGATCTTCAGAGGTTGACGACAACGGATTGTGCAAACGAGGAGACCAGTCCCTTAAGATCCGAGGGATGCAAGGACAATCTTGATGATAGTGGTCTCCTTTGCAAATGACACATGGATATTTAGTCTTCGATGGTGCAGTGTGTGGATTTTCACTAGACGATGCATGGTTGCCCCCTTTCGCTTTTGGCTCCTTCTTCTTCTTTTCCTTCTTCTCCTTCCGCTTCTTCTTCTTCTCAGTTACTTGATTTTTAGCTTTACCAGCTTCATCAAGTGAAGAAGAAGGAGGGGAGGGAGAAACGGACGAAGTGGAAGGTTGGGGGGTAACTCTAGCATCATCTAGTTGCTGACTTGATTGTTCAGGAATCACGGTGTTCTGAACGATAAAGGTCGAGAAGAGCCATATGGGCAAGCCAATCGTCAATCCTAGCAGTGACAATGTGGCCATATGGGGCGCACCAACATCTCCCCAAGAGGAGAAGGGACTAGGATTTCCTCCAAGGGGAAATCCTTGGTTGGTGGACTCCATTTTTCTCAACCTAAGACCAACGCGGGAATAGTGATGTTATTCCGATTAAAATAAATTTTAGACGCTTTGACACAACTTGTTTTTTCGTCGAGAAAAAAAAAAATATGACTCTAGTCGCCTTCAATTTTTAATGAGCCTGAAGTGACAAGTGCTCAGAAGGAACTTTTCCTTTAATGAGTCTGAAAAGGAACGAAAGAGACTACTCTGTAAATCTAGACAGAGGGATTACCAAACCAATCGCAAAACTGCAGAATACTTTTTATGGTACGGCAGTCAATCTTCCCGAATGTTGTGTTCAGTGCATTGCGATTTATAGGGTGGTAGACACGGCTTCCTAAGGATAAAGGATATAGCCTATTGTGGTCTCCCAATATATACTTGACGGTACGTGGGAGCACAAGTCCGTACTAGCACTTGTCGTCTCAAAGAGGAGGAATCACCCAACCAACAATGAAAGTGATAGTTACCAGGCTTTACAACGCCGGAATACATCTCTAGCCTAGACTTCTAAATGTTGTGCGTTAGGTTCCAAAGCATTTTTATGTTCATTAAATTTATTTTACAGTTGATCTTGCTTAAGAAATTTTCCTTTCAGGTTCACCGCATGATGTAGATGTATAATTCCTAAAATGAAATCTAAGATGATAAACAATCGTTTGATCTTCTTTTTGCAAATGAAAATCCTAGCTACTAAGGAAAGAGGACTAAGATTCTTTCAACATAGAACACCAAGCACACACTAAATGCACTGTCCTAAATCAAACCAACAAGCAGTCTAAATGCAAATGCACATGCATGTATTTGTTTTTCGCTTTCTTAATGTGTGGATGACAAAAAGAATGCTGAGTACAAATCTGAATTATTTTCCAAAGCGACATTACTAACAAGTTTCCCTCCAAGACAAAATGAAGATAATGACGACACTTTGCGACTTATGAATTGAGAACTTGCTTTCGACACTTGAAAAACTATTAATTCAAATAAAATACAAGAGTAATCATGCAATCGACTATCAAGAACAATCTGGTTCTCTTCTATGACTGAAAACGACACCTACGACACTTTCAGATCAAGAAACGACAGTTTGATTACACTACTTCTTTGTAAAAGAGAACTGAAAATGGCACACAATACACAAAAACACTCACAGTTCTTTGTACAATGGAGGTGGAGTGATGGAAAGGAAGAGGGTTTCCACAGTGGTATACTGATCACAGACAGCAAAACTCCTAAATAGAGCTGAAAAGAGTGAAGAAAAACCAAAGTCTGCAGGCAAAATTAGCCTTCTCTGACCATTGCACCTGTTACACAGGGAATCCAGTATGCATCCCACCTATTGCACACGAGAGGTGCGATGCATACGGACTGCCTTGAAGAGAGGGTGCGATGGTACAATGCGAGACTTTTAATCCGGCTCTTGAACACAATTTGCAGCTCAGTTCAGGGATTTAGGCCGAGAAAGTGATGTTCAGTAAATATAAATCACAGGGGTTGATCTAAAGAGGTTACTAGAGCCACCACCCGGGCAATTAAAATGTTTGTAAATCAATTGTTCAGTTTATAAACAAAACCCGTAGATAGACTGAAGCAGTACTGATCTACTTTGCACTTGCATAGAAAATGCAGTTCGAAGGCTAGCTGGCTTAACTTCAGGCTTCGTCTGTAAGTTTATAAAACAAACAAATATAGACAAGAAAACAAGCTATTCTCTCCCTAGTGGAGTCGCCATTTTGTTATCAGGAAATCTAGTGTCCACTCGGAGCTGCTAGTCCCACTAAGACTGGTAGCTATCTTAGAAACAAACTAGCTAAAACCACTTTCGTTTTCCTTTATGAGAACTAGATAAGAGGGGAACAAAGGATACCAACCTCAGTCTTGCGCTTGGTTCCTTACTCGGTTCCTCTCCCTTCTGATAGATCCTTGCCGCTTCCCCTTCGTCTACCCAGCTTCAAAGAGCACCTGTGGAATCAAAGCAGCATAACACTATCCAAGAACAGAGATCTACAATCATAAACAATGTAGGCCCAGATATATATTGACCACACAAATGCATATATCATCAAACATACAAGAATGTGGAGGAAAACTTGAATAGCTTTATTAATATCAAGAATAGCAAAGAGGATTACAACCAATTGTTCTGACCCAGTGTCATCCTCTCAGCATGAAAGCCCTTCTTCACCTCATGAAAAGCTTAGATCACCCAACACTATGATTTTCACCAAGAAACCAATAGCACTTCCTTACAAAATACAAGATTCCAGCCTCCGAATCTCTGTGATGAGGGATCCATATATAGATGTTTGCAGGGGGGTGAGTCAGCTGCTGGGTTTTTGATTAGTGTCCTCTCTCTGATAGTTCTGGGTTCCACTTGGAGATTCATGATCTCTTACTCATCCATTGGCGAATTCAGAGAGGAAAGTGTCATTGGAGAAGTTTCTGGAAGATTCCATGATCCTCCACCTCGCAAACTGTCTCTGCCATGTGTCCAATCTCGCCCACCACACCCTACAGAAGGGCTTTCCAGTATGCATCGCACCCTTTACACTGAGCAGGTGGGATGCATCGCACCCTTAGCACTGGGCAACCTGTATGGTCCAGTTTTGACCAGTTCTGAGCAATTTTCCATGGAGAACTTCTGGGAGAAGATGTAATCAGCTGACCTTGTTCCTTTAGGGTGTGAAGCAACACTTTTAGGGACTTAGAAGCCCTTGGTTTATGGATGTATGATTGGGGTTGTAGTGCCCACAAATGTCTATAACACTATGAGTGGGATTAAACACTTCAATATAGTAATTTTTCTTTCTTCATAGCTCCTTATCCCAAGTATGCTTGTGGAACTTTTCCATAACAAAAGATTTTATCTCTTTGTTGTTTATGGGACACTCGTTCAATAAAATACCCCATTTACTATACCATTTGTTATTTTGTTGCATCCAAGTTTTTTTTCTCTTGCACAATCTATCATTAAAGACAACCTTAGGCTATCTACCCTCTTCTATTTGCTCAAATTTTTTTAAATACCTTATGACTCACCATAGCAATTGCTTCAATATGAGCAATATGTATTTCACTTAACAAGATAGCATAAGGAACTGCACTTTTAATCTTAAATTTGTTTGTAATCAAACACTTTTGAATTTTCTCAATCTATCTCCACTACATGTCGGATGTACTGCGGGCCCATAGTTCACAACCATAGAGAATCACCAGAATCACTAGAAGCCCAAAAAGAGTTTGAGTGGTTTTCGATTCCCATAACTCTACCTCTCTACACCTATTTTGAAAAGCATAAAATGCTTTCCAACCCCCCAAGTTCTTTTCTTTCTACAACAATTCCATCTTAGATTTTTGTTAAAGTCAATTATGAGGTATTTGTAATCCGCGACTTCTTCCAGAACGTTGCGTTCAAAATAGAACTTATGCTGGTTATGGGTTTTTTTTCCTAGAGAAAACCACTACTTTTGTTTTGATGATATTGACTTGCATCCCCACACTTCTACAAAAATGCTCAAGGGATAGTAATGATATTGCAAACCAAGAGCTGATTTAGTAATCAGGATAAGGTCATCTGCATACAAAAGAAGCCTTATAACAAAATTTCCCAAATAGATACCATCACCCCCTTGTGAATTTAACCACTCCTCAATCTTGTCTATATATAAACCAAAAAGGGTAGGAGAGAGTGGGAAACCTTGCTTGACCCTGATATCACTTCTAAAACTTTCAGAGATGCCTGCTGAAGTTCTAATTTTTACTTTCACCTCTTCATACAACCTATACACAGTTGCTCTCAAATATTTAGGAACCCCAAGTTCCTCCATTCTATGCCAAATCTTATCCCTAGGAACCGAGTCAAATGCTTTTTTGAAATCAACAAAGAAACAAAAGACTTCTTCCTTTTTCTCCCAAACGTTTTCAATGATGTGCCTTAAAGTTATACAATGATCAACTGTGGGATATTTAGGTCTAAAACCTGCTTTCCCTTTAGCACGCTTATCTATTTCTTTTGCCCACTTGCTAATTTTGTTTTCTAGCATGCTTCCAAATAACTTTGCAAACTAAGGGTTTATCATGATGGTCCTATAATTAGAGGGATTATTGATGTCACCACTCTTGAAAAGAGGTATCGCCAAACTAGTTGTCCAATCTGTGGGGAGCCCTTGTTGTATGATGTTGTTGAATATTTTTGTAATGTGAGGTGCAAGAATCTTTGAGCCCCGCTTTAGATATTCTGCTTGGAGTTCAGCTAAGTCTTTTGCTTTTCCAACACCCATTTTCTTGATATCCATCTCTACCTCTTGTACCGTGAAGAGTTCAGTATAAGTGTTGACCAAGGGGGTAGGTTCAACCTTGGGAACCGACTCATAGAGTTGTCTTGCATAGTCAAACCATTTAGAAGCTGTAATATTATTTCCAATTTGTATCTTTTTCGATTGGAGCTCCTTCCAAAATAATTTGGGATTATTTTTCCCAAGGAAGATTAGTTCTTCCCTCCTTGAAACCATGAAATCGACCTTTTTCTTGCTTAATAACTGTTTGTAAGCTTTGAGCTTTATGTTATCCTTGTTTGACTCTTTCCAAATTCTCCTTGCCTTTTTGCATTCCTCGTCAAACCAAGGATTAACCGGAAAGCAATTTGTTTCAGACTTCTTAATTTTTTTCTTTTGCACGAATTAAAAAAATTGTAATAGATTGGTTTTTTTAATAAACGTTATTTGTTAAATATTTAAAACATGACATTTATATATTAATAATGTTTCTATTATGTGGTGTAAGAGTTCTATAGACTAATTATAATGAAATATAAATTATAGCTAAAAGGTTCCATTCTTCTCATTTTTTAGGTGACATACCGCTTGAAGTTGAAGTTTAACACTCGCGCATTAAGTTTCACGGAAGGGAGAGAAGGCCCATTCCACGTGGCAGAGAAATTGTGATGAATGGCTCACCCTAGTCATCCTTTTGGTTCTATACAAACATTAATGGCATAATACGATTGTTTTATGGTTAGAATGGTGAGTCTGATTAGTTGTTATGCAAATCATTACATTGAAGTAATGGCCTTGTCTACAATTATGGAAGGAATGGTATTGAAGGTTCTATAACATCATATGCAAAGGAGCAATTAGTTTTGGAAACTTATATCACAACCCTCGTATGCTCTAGACCTAGTGGATTTCAACTTAATTAGCATCCCTTAGTCAATAGTTTTATTCATGTTTTTGTAATATGGATTCCATTTTGGTTGTAAGAAGCTGAGAATTGGCTTAATGAAACTATTAAGTTTTTGGGGTAATATGGGTGATTTATGCAAAGAATTTTCTATGGCCTTTTTATCTCAAATATGGTTTCTCTTACATTTTACATATTTTAAAGCCCTTACTCTTAAATTGGGTTTAAATTGAGCAATGTCATTACCCTATCTCTTAGTAGTTTTTGTGGGTTTTCTCACAATCTGAGGGGTGTTTTATTTGGGGATATCACCTTCTCCACCTTGTCATTGTGGGCAGGGTCAGCTTGGAAAATATTTCATGAGGTCTGTTAATGAAAGAGAAGTCGTCATTTCCTTACTCCCTTAATCTTAGTGTTAAGATGTGGGAGAGTAGACCTTTATTACACACCAAAACTATGTTGGGCGGTCTATAATTAATCAAATGTGATGAAACAAATATAATACATCAAGTTGTGTCTCAAGATATACAAATTATCTTAGACACACAATCTATCAATTGAGGGAATATCTCAACCACACACCAATCTAGGATGCTAACTTGTTGGAAAGAATCTCTTGCATCCAAATAGGCCTCAACAACCTCCGACAAAATAAGGAAAAACTCTTCTCATAGAGACAGTAACTCTACCTAATAGTGACCAATAATCTCAATAAATCATTAATATACAATCACACCTAAGGCAATTAGGAGTTATATTCTCCAACATTCCCTATTAATAACTACTTGTCTTAATCTTCATTAGCTAAGGTCTTCTACTACATCCTCTTTGTAGCACATGCTCCATTGAAGAACCTACTCCATAGAAAAGTCTACCTCTAGTCCAACCTTGTGCTTTCACCTTGTACCTCTATCATACACATGTCACCAAACTATTGACATGCATATAAAGAAAAACCCATCCACCAGAATTCATGGGTACCTAGCCATTATAGCCACTAGTTCACTGGTATGTCCTTCATGTACATGGTTCACTCAACCTCTTGATGAAATCCCCTTGAATGTAAAACCTCACCTCCGAAGTCTATAATCAACAATATGGTCCACTCAGAGAGTATCTAGCCAACACATGGCCCACTCGTCCAAGTGTTATAGAACTCCCAAATAGAGACTATGGTAAATGGGTATGCACGCCCATCTAGGTCTTACAGCAATATACCCTTTTCATGTTACATAGATATGGGTATGACACATTCCATCTGATGGAGAAACCGAGCATAAAATTTTTCAAGGACCTCTACATCAAAAAGAAAAGCATGATATACAAACTTGCTATAGTTACAATGTGTGACTCACATAACAATATGGTAATGCGTCTGATTTTTCCACACAATTTTACCTACATTTGTCGATCACCATCTAATCTCTAAAACTACCACAATAAACATCCTATGTTGCCATAACACTTCCATAGGCACCATCACCTACTTTCCTTTGACCAAACTCCAAAGAACTCTTTGTATTATCCAGGATTTCTTTAGCCCCCATTGCTACAATTTCTCCAAAAATTCATCCTGCAATCAATATTAGTTTCTCAAGTGAGAATAATGCAACTTTCTCCCTCCTCAAAAAGTGTCCATGCTCCTCCCTTCACCTAAGGAACTTTCATCATGTACTAGTTAGAAACCAATCACACCATTGATACGTAAGATTAACTATGAACCTTTTGTACTCTAGAGCCTAACACCAATTTGAACATGAAGACCAATTAACTAACCATCCTATAAACCTACATCCATCTACCAAGATATATATATGTCATCCACTGTACTTGTTAGTCATCTAGCAAAGTAGTCTAGATACGTGATGTATCCATCTCAGGCTTGCATTTTTCTTTGCACATGCCAAAAAGTACTTATAGTGCACCATTGTACGAATGGTTCATGGAGCAAAACATGTAACTAGAAATTAGTTTAGGCTACAACACTTCTTACTATGTGTAGTGTAGACCATTTTCATCTTAATATATTAGTTAGATTTAACTTTGAATTATCATACTTCTTCTATGATGATCCCTCATATCTCGCAACATTCTTGAAAGCAATAATGGTTACTGGGCCATAATCCAAATGGGTCTCTTATCCCAAATATTGTGAGGACTAATTGGGACCTCATATGGGAGAAAACACCTTGCCTATTGATGGGAAATTTTCCCCTATCAACAAGTGTAATAGTTCATTCGTTAATCACATAAATGTAGTTAGTGTATTGTATAACCCCAATGGCATGAATAAGCATTGATACAAACATTGCCTTATCGTAAAGGAATTGTTCTAGGTGTCCTGTTCATTAACTCAACCTTGGTGGTATCCTGATTTCAAATCCACATTGGTGACGTACTTGGCCATGTGGTTGATACACATCCTCCAAGTCCCATTCTTCTTGGGCATTTTGATGATAGATGACATACAAGGTGAGGTAATTTGGTTGAATCACTCCCTACTATAACAACGGTTGCAACTACTTCTTCACTTCTTTAAATCCCAAAGTGAAATATCTATATTGTCTAATATTCAATGGGGAGTCTAATAATTATTGTACTTTGTGCTCCACTTTCTTCATGGTTGGTAGCCCTTTATGCTCCTATAACACTTCTATTTATGATTGTAGCAAATCTAATGAATGTTTCTACTATTTAGTACTCCCCTCCAAGTATGCCTTTACTCTTACTTATTCACCATCAGAGAAATACTCCTAATAGAATTAAAAAATATTTCTTATTGAAAGTAATTAACTTCTTTGATTGCTTGACACTTACCAATGAGATATTTGAATTTCCTTTATTCACATTAATGATATAGGACTTCCCATCCTTGATTAGGTAGCACTGGTTGGTTGTCTACATGAATACTACATTCCTCATACACATGTAGGGGCTTCCAATCACTACTCCACATATGCTAAGGGGTACTACATCCAATTCCACTTCATCTACAAAATCAACACTTGCATCAAATTTAATATTACCTTTATTCTGTTACATTGATTTCTACATCATTGTTTATCCCTCCCAATGATAATGGGTTAGGATCCATTTTGCCTGAAATAATGCCATCTGATCCATTCGTCCTCCACACACCTGATAGGGTAGAATTGGGACTTAATGAGGGTTATGAATTCCTCTGACCTAGTTACTAGTAGATCACCCTGTTACACAGTAATTTATCACTGCCTTCCTGTCAGTCACCCTGCTGTGCCCAGAATTCACAATCACTAAGTGCTTGCTCCCTGAACTGGCTAAAAAACCCATTTTTCCAAAGTTTTGTTCATCAGCGCGTCTGTTCCTAAAATAACCGCGATGACAGGCGCCTTCCAGTGTATGCTGTGCGCTGCCAGCACGGAAGAACATCACTTTTCCGCGATGGTCGACAGCGCGCCTTTGCCGTGTGCTTCCGCGCTGACATGACTTCCTCAGTTATTGAGATGCGCCGACAGCGCGGCAGTTTCCTTATAATCCGCGCTGATCCAGTTTAGGCAAATTTGTTCAAACAACCTGCCTTCCAGATCCCTCCAGGCTTGGTTGTTAGCTTTGTGAATGTCGACTCCCTTCTATGGCATGTCTGTTCGACCCTTTCCAACAACTTCCCTTGAAGATAAGCTCATCCTTCCACCCTTTTAGGAGACTCCTTCTCCTATATAAACTCTCACCATTACCATGAGCAGCTAGTTAGACTTAGCTTGGAATAGCTTGGATTGTACAGAGCTTGTAGTGCTCAGATTGCTGCTATAGGTTTGGTGTGCTAGGTGTGGAAGTGATTGATTGCTTAGGGAAGGTTGTTTTGTGACATTTGTGTGAGAGAGAGAGTTTTTTGTCTTGGGAGAATCATCCTCAAAGGTGAATGCTTGAGATACATGCTGACTGGCCCCTCCTGAGAAGGTTACCGACGTCAGAACATTTGGTTGTACTCTTCTCTATTCTGATTAATAATAGATGACTGCTATTATTGTTCCATTCTTACTTGTTTATGCAATGGTTAAACGTGAATTACATCTTTTCTGACTGATGTATGGTTGCTTTTATTATATTTCACGCTTGCGTTTGTTTCCTCTTCGTGTGTGCAGGTATCTATTCGCGGGGATCGCGGAGGATTGTGACCAGCTGAAGCGAAGGAGCGAAGACAACATCCCTTCGTCAAACGACAAGCTCGGGAATCCAAGTAGGTGCTCTTTACCTCTTGTTTAATCGCAATTAGGAACATGCGTGGCAGCATTGTGTGATTGTTGCTAGACCCCTGCTGGGCTAGTAGGGATCGCCTCTACCCGTAGAGGGGATTTACCTCTCCAACAATTTGGCGACTCCGCTGGGGATCAGCCTTTTTGTCTCTTGAGTCCATCTTTGTGTTTGAATTTGATTGCTCTCTTTTTGAAATTGGGGATTAATTATCAGTCTTTTGCGTTTCCTGGGTTGATCTGGGAGATGCCCCTGTGTGATTGAAAGATTGGTTGTTTTGATTTGGGAGTTTTGATTTGCCTGTCACTATTTTTGAGCTCCATCACGGATTTAATTTTAACAGTCGCGCTGACATCGCGCTCACCCTTTTGCAACATCCTGTTCATCGCGTAAATACACCTAACAGTCGCAACGATCCTGGAAAATCGGATCAGCGCGGAAAAGACGTGTATAGTCGCGATGTCAGCGCCACTTGCTAGCGTTCTACCCGCGCTGACCTTGGGTTTCTAGCTTAATTCCGCGACGACTGTGTTTTTCTGAGATCAGCTCGGTTTTTTGGGCAAAAGTCGCGCTGACAGCTCGGGTGGTCTGTGTAAAAGTTGCGCTGACATGGGTTTTTAGTGTAAAACTTGCGCTGACTCCTAAAAAGTTGTTTTTATAACTTTATCTCCTGAATTCATCAATCTTTCTTATCCCCTGTGGTTTCTTGTCCCTCATTAGCTTGTTTTGATTGCTTTTTGGTTAAGGGATGCTCTCTTTTTGATTTCATTCGAGTGACTCTTGTGTTTTTAGACCATGTGACCTAGCCCTTTAGAAGTTTCATCGAGAAACCGTTTGCTTGGGTTACTTGTCTATTCAACATTCATCCACAACCCTCTTATTGATTTGCTTGAGGCTTTTTCACTGCTTGTTGCTGGTTGATTTTTAGTGTCGATTATTGAACTACCTTTTTTATGTTGATTCGATTTCTTCACTACCAAGCATAGATTACGATTGTTTGGATCGATCAGTTCACATTCGCTTCCTCCTTGCTTGCAATCCTTGCTTGTCTTGCCGAGCTTAGATCACATAGCTCGTGCGGAACCTAGTTTTCCTTTTGATTTGGAAGCCTTCGTTGGATGTTTTGGGAACTTTGTGTGCTTTCATTAAGTGATTTTCTTGGTGTTCCGGTTCCTCCAAATTCATTTAGATGCTTTGTGACATTGGAAGAAAATCAAACTAGTAGCTTTGCTTTGAGAATTGAAAAGGAAAGGAACATTTCGTTGATTTGCATTTTCAAAAGAAAAAGTTTCCTTTCCTTGCTTTTAGCTGCATTAGGTTGCTCGTTTGCTTGTATTTGTTTTGTTTGATCAAAATTCTTTACCCTCTCATAGCTAGAATTCATCGAACAAAATGAAATTCTTTGGCATGTAGTTGGCATCTAGGTAATTGTGAGAGAACATACGATAGAGCCTGAAATCGAAACTTAATCTCAAGATCAACTATAAAATGAACCGAATGAATCTAAAAACGCATTGGAACTAAACGCAAGCATCTAGAGGTCTAGGTTAGAGACGTGTTCCGGCGTCTTTAAACATAGTCACTGTTGTTTCACATTAGGTTGGGTGATTCCTCCTTCTGTGACTCGATAGTGGTCCAACACGGACTGCGCTCCCACGTACCGTCGTGTATATAGGGAGACCCCACTAGGCTTTTATCCTTTATCCATAGGAAGCCGAGTCTGCCGCCTTACGATTCGCAATGCAGTGAACACAGCATTCACGAAGATTGACCACCCGTACCCTAAAAAGTATTCTGTGGTTTTGCGAAACGTCTGGCACACCTTTTACCTAGAATCTCCAGAGCAGTCACTTTTGATCCTTTTCGGACTCCCTAAATGAAAAGGTGCCTGTGAGCGTCTTGTCACTTCGTGCTCATTAAACATTCGAAGGAGACTGGAGTCATCTTTTCGTCATTTTCTCGACTCTTGAAACATGAAAAGGTCAAGTTTGGTTCCTGTGTCTTAAAAGTTTATTCGGCCACGATAACATCCCCTGGTTAGATCTTGTGTGCGTTAGCTTGAGTAGGTTTCGTTTTCGTTTGCTATGGCAACTTTTCCAGGATTCACTAACCCAGGTTCCCCCTCTGATGGGAACCCAGGACAATTCCCTCCTCTTGGGAATGTTGGTGCTCCGTATATGGCGACGTTGTCCCTACCAGGGTTAACTGTCGGGTTGCCTGTGTGGTTGTTTTCAACCTCTTTGGTCCCTACCGTATCGGCTGTTAGTCCATCAGTCCCTCCACCTGAACAACGTCATGTTGATCCTAAGGTGGATCTCTCCCCTTCGACGCCTATTTCTATGTCTTCCTCTTGTACTTCGCCTGGTGAAACTCTCGATGTGGGTAACCAGGTGGCTAAGAAGAAGAAGAAGAAGACCAAGAGGAAGAAGTCTCATAAGGGAGAGTTTACACACACAGTCCCCCTCTCAAGTCCAGCTATCCACTCCAGTACACCCGAAGTCAGGTCACCTTCTACTCCTCCGCGGAAGGTTAAGTTTCCTTGTCGATTATGCAAGGAGGACCATCTGCTTCGTGATTGTCCTGGCATTCCCAGGGTACTAGAAGTTTGGTCTCACGATCCGGCCCGCCCTTCATCGTCCACTGATGATCATGGCGATGCTACCTCATCAGTTGGGAATGGTCAGGAGAAAGGGAAGCTTCGAATCCCCTGTCGACTTTGTGAAGGAAAACATCCCCTTCACCTTTGTCCACTCATGGATAAAGCCTCTGCTGTGTTGGAAAGTCTTGCTGCTCCCCCGAATCCATTTCCCGCCGGTTATCAACGTCTTTCTACAATTGTAGATCGCGCCCTTGTTGACAAAGAGATCACTTCAGATCCTCCTTTTGTCCAGGCCCCTCTTCCCGAACCTGGCTGTCCCCACCCTGTTCCAGACCCGCCGTTGGTCGGAAAGAGTGTTGATTCGAGTTCACCTCCTCTCAACCACTCTGTTTCGGAAGAGAAAAATTCTCATGTTCTTCTCGTTTCCTCAGATTCTCCCGAGTTTGACAAAGGTTCTCCTGACACCTCTCCAGAGAATTTAGATTCGGTTCTTTCCGAGCAGGGGGGCAACCATATGGTTCCCCCACCAAGTAGCTCGGTCATTTCCTTGGATTGGAGTCGTTTGACTACCCCTCCCCTTCCATCCCATGTGCCTTTCTGGGTCACCGCCTATGCCTCCCATATGGCGCTGCCGGGCACTGTGCTGGATGAAGGAGCATCGGTTAGTCTTATGCCCGTTACTACTTGGCGAGCTTTGGGTTCCCCATCGCTCGTACCTGTCGCGCCGCATCTCACCGCGTTTGATGGAGGAACGAGTCAGCCATTAGGGATCCTCCCGAAGTTTCCTATTACTTTGGGGGGCAAGACTGTCTATATAGACGTCTCAGTTACCCAAGGTTCTTTAGACTTCAGTCTTCTCCTTGGTCGTGATTATGTGTATGCCATGGGAGCCCTTGTTTCTTCACTTTTCCGTGTGGTTTGTTTTCCACACGATGGAAGAATCGTGACGTTCGATCAATTATCGTTCGTTCGTCCACAATCCCCTCCGGCGCACTCGTCCTTCCCTCCTGACTTTCATCCACAAGTTGCATCTGCCTCGCCGCAAATCAACTACGTGGCCACCTACCCCCTGCCCGTACCCAGTGATGACACCATCGTGCATAGTGTCCTGGGGGCATTAGGTCCTGATTTCCAAGATGTTGGCCTTCCCTCCGGAGCCACTTTCTTGGGGGCCTCCACTTCCCATTCATTATGATGAAGTCTGGTTGGAGCATAGTTCCTTTCCGATGTCAAGCTCCTTAAAAAATGAAATTGGGTCTGGTCCGAGCATAGTTCATGATCTTGTGTCAAGCTCGTTAAAACATAAAACAAGGGTTATGAGGATAGTTCTTTTACTGTGTCAACCTCATTACAAAATGAAACACCTCCCTTTCAAAATCGAGTCTTTTGATTAAGATCTCGTAAAATACAAGTCGAGTCTTTCATCGATCTCGAGAGTGAACCTTCATTTCATCCACTTTGTCGCATGCAATGAAGCTTGGGGGGCATGTACCTCGATTTGTATTATTATGCTGGGGGCATGCGAACTTATAACAAGCATAGTTTTTCGTTTCAAGCTTGTGTAAACATGAAACCGAATCCAAACAGAGTTCTCCATGGTTCAAGCTTGTGTAAAAATGAACCCATACCCGATTTACATCTCGTGATTGCCATTTTTATCCGCCGAATTTTGCTAGATGAGCCTTGGTTGTTTTCATTCCATCGTCGCCATCTCTTTGGCCGATCATATGCTCTCACTTGGTTGTTTATCCTTTCCTGAGGAACCGCAGCGATGAGTGGTTTTATTAGCCAGCCTCTTAACCATTACATGTTTTGAGCAGTTCCACCATTACCGGAACCAGTTGCTACCTTTTGTACCACTCGTTCCTCTAGGACGAGTCACCTTTAAGCTCTTTTCTGACTCGTAAAATATGAAAAGATTGTCGAGTATTTTTCCCTTTTTGACTCGTTAAAGAGAATAAAAATGGAGGTCTACTTTCAACTCTTTTCTGACCGTTTAAAGATGAAAAGATTGCCGAGTCCCCCTCTCGACTCGTTAAAAAGTGAGAGGCGGTCGCCTTTAAAGCTCTTTTTTCGACCATTTAAATTAAAAAGATTGCCGGGTGTTTGTCGTTTCGCGCTCGTTATTGGCTATAAAACGACGTGTTTCCGACCGCTTTTTTACTTTTTCAGGGTCGAAGGCACTATTTATGAAAAGTACTCCTCGATCGTAATGGTCGGGCGGTTCTTTCGAGCATAGTTTTATACTTTTTCGGGCTCGAGAGACACAACTGTACGAAAAAGGACCCCCCTGGAGTCTCCTTTTCCGCATTCTTTTCAGACTCTCGAAACAAGAAAAGAAGCCGAGTTTTTCCTTTGTCAGGCTCGTTAAACACTCAATGACATCGGGTATTGTCGAAATGACACACATCAAGCATATGTTATCCCCGTCAAGCTTGTCATCCAAAAATAATCGGGGTACCTGCCAGCAATGGTGGGGAAAATGGAACTATGATTACAGTCGTGTCGGCAGTGCGTCGCTCTTGAACATGGCACTCCGCTGTTTCGTGTCTGGGTGGGGTCATCTCATTTTGTTTTCACTAGCCTCCATGGGTTTGGGATATCCTATTTGACCTCTCATCTGCTCATTGCCATCATCACCTTATCCTCTGCTCATTTGATGTCAAGTACTGCCAAACCCGTTACAGTGCCGTTATATGTTCAAGAGAAGTTGTCTTCCGCCACAATGCAACCTCGTTCGCTATCTCACACAAACCATTGTGCCTCTGTCTCATGTCGATGATGTGGGAAACATCATGGCCCACCTTTGATCAAGGTCCTTTCTCGTCGACTCCGACTCATTATCCGGGAAAGTGACTTAGAGACTCCTTTCAGGTGCCTTGGAGCCTGCATGCCTCAATGGCAGGTTCTTCGTGTTCGACGCAAGACTTACATCATTGGCCTTCGATCGAATGATTCTGTGGGTGTTCGACACCAACTCATTGATTCACACACCACGGATTGTACCTATATTACCTTGAGGACCATTGTCATTATTGGTGGTACCTCTCGCGTCTGTTAACAGTTTTCATCATTGACTGGTAATCAGACGATGTTCACGCATGTTCGACTTCAACTCCTATATTCACATGCTTGGACTTGTACTTTATTCGGGTCGAGATGGAGCGCAAGACCCTGGATCTCTGATTGTTATGGTCCAGGCTGCGAATTGTGGATGATCGTTACATGACTCATTGATGGATGGTTGCGCCCATACCTGAGTCTTCATGGATGGCTGCGACCATACCTTATCAGTTTTTGGTCTCCTTGACTGGGTGGCTGCGTCCATTCCACAGACCATTCTCGCATGTCTTTTGGATGGCTGCGCCCATGCCTAGACTGCATGTACTTGATTGTTAGAGATTTTCGGTCCTTCTTGGTGGTGTTCCAGTTCGGCGTGTGTTGTAAAGCATTTCACCCCTCCCACTCTCTCGATCTTCATGCTTTAGGGGGCATCTGTTACACAGTAATTTATCACTGCCTTCCTGTCAGTCACCTTGCTGTGCCCAGAATTCACAATCACTAAGTGCTTGCTCCCTGAACTGGCTAAAAAACCCATTTTTCCAAAGTTTTGTTCATCAGCGTGTCTGTTCCTAAAATAACCGCGATGACAGGCGCCTTCCAGTGTATGCTGTGCGCTGCCAGCGCGGAAGAACATCACTTTTCCGCGATGGTCGACAGCGCGCCTTTGCCGTGTGCTTCCGCGCTGACATGACTTCCTCAGTTATTGAGATGCGCCGACAGCGCGGCAGTTTCCTTATAATCCGCGTTGATCCAGTTTAGGCGAATTTGTTCAAACAACCTGCCTTCCAGATCCCTCCAGGCTTGGTTGTTAGCTTTGTGAATGTCGACTCCCTTCTATGGCATGTCTGTTCAACCCTTTCCAACAACTTCCCTTGAAGATAAGCTCATCCTTCCACCCTTTTAGGAGACTCCTTCTCCTATATAAACTCTCACCATTACCATGAGCAGCTAGTTAGACTTAGCTTGGAATAGCTTGGATTGTACAGAGCTTGTAGTGCTCAGATTGCTGCTATAGGTTTGGTGTGCTAGGTGTGGAAGTGATTGATTGCTTAGGGAAGGTTGTTTTGTGACATTTGTGTGAGAGAGAGAGTTGTTTGTCTTGGGAGAATCATCCTCAAAGGTGAATGCTTGAGATACATGCTGACTGGCCCCTCCTGAGAAGGTTACCGACGTCAGAACATTTGGTTGTACTCTTCTCTATTCTGATTAATAATAGATGACTGCTATTATTGTTCCATTCTTACTTGTTTATGCAATGGTTAAACGTGAATTACATCTTTTCTGACTGATGTATGGTTGCTTTTATTAGATTTCACGCTTGCGTTTGTTTCCTCTTCGTGTGTGCAGGTATCTATTCGCGGGGATCGCGGAGGATTGTGACCAGCTGAAGCGAAGGAGCAAAGACAACATCCCTTCGTCAAACGACAAGCGCAGGAATCCAAGTAGGTGCTCTTTACCTCTTGTTTAATCGCAATTAGGAACATGCGTGGCAGCATTGTGTGATTGTTGCTAGACCCCTGCTGGGCTAGTAGGGATCGCCTCTACCCGTAGAGGGGATTTACCTCTCCAACACACCCTCCAACCCAATTGTTTCCTTATGGCTTTCTCACCAAATTAAAGCATTTCCTCCTAACTCTAGTCTAGCAAATGATATCTTTTGTTCTTCATCTATATCGCGAATGTCGAAATATAGTTCTAATTTATACAACTAATGATTCAATTTTAATGCACTAACATCGCCTTGATATGTCTGTATGTCTACCTTTTCTTCCATATTTAACTGGTAACCTATTGTACTCCAAGGTCTAACACTAATTTGAACATGAAGACTAATTAACTGACCATTCTATGGTACTACTTCTGTTTACCAAGATATATAAATTCCATCCACTCTATTTATGAGTTATCTAGGAAAGTAGTTTGGATACGGGATGTATCAATCTCAATCTTATATTTTTCTTTTCACATTCCAAAAAGTAATTATAGAGCACCATTATATGAATGCTTCATGGAGGAAAACATGTAGCTAGAAATTATTTTAGGCTACAACATTTCTTACTATGTGTACTATAGACTATTTTCATATAAATGTATTAGTTAGATTTAGCTTAGAATCAACATACCCCTTCTATGATGATCACTTATATCTCACAACATTCTTAAAAACCAATAATGTTTACTAGGACAAAACCCAGATGGATCTTTTATCCCAAAGATTGTGAGGTCTAATTGGGACCTCGTACGAGAGAGAAACCCTTGACTATTGATGGAACATTCCCCCCTATCAATAGGTGTAATAGATCATTTGTCAATCTCATAAATGTAGCTTGTGCATTGTATAACGAAAATGGCATGACTAACTATTGATACAAACCTTGTCTTATCTTAAAGGAATTCTTCTAGGTGTCTTCTTCATTAACTCAAACCTGGTGGTATCTTGATTTCAGATCCACATTGGTGAAGCACTTGGCCATGTAGTTTATACACAATGTCCAAATCCAATCCTTCTTGGGCATGATGATGATAGATGACATACAAGGTGAGGTACTTTGGTTGAATTACTTCCTACTCCAACAGGAGTTGCAAATGTTTTTTCACTTCTTTAATTTCCAAAGGGAACTATCTATTTTATCCAATATTCAACAATGGGGAGTCTGATAATTATTGTATTTTTTGCTCCACTACCTTGATAGGCAGTTGTCCTTTATGCTCCTATAACACTTCTCTTTATGCTTGTAAAATATCCTCTAATGAATGTTTCTACTCTTTAGTACTCCCCTCCGAGGATGCCTTTACTCCTAGTTATTCACCATCAAAATGATTCTTTATATGAAATTAAAGCATATTTCTTATTAGAAGTAATTAACTTCTTGGATTGTTTGTCACTTTCTAGTTGGATCTTTGACTTTCCTTTATTCACATTAATGATGTAGGGCTTCACATCCTTGATTAGGTAGCACTGGATGGCTCTCCAGATGAATATTTCATTCCTCATACGCATTTAGGGGCTTCCAATCACCACTCTACATACACTAAGGGGTACTACATCCAATTCCACTTCATCAATAAAATCAAAACTCACATTAGGTTTAATCTTACATTATTCTGTTACATTGATTTCTACATCATTTTTTATCCTTTGTTAATTTGAATGGGCTAAGATCTATTCTACCTAAAGTAATGCTTTTAGATTTATTCATCCTCCACATATCTGATAAGGTAGAATTGGGACTTAACGAGGGTTTTGAAGTCCTCTCATCTAATTACTGGTAGATTACCATCCAACCTAATTGTTTCCCTATGGCTTTCCCACCAAATTAAGCACGGTCCTCTAACTTCAGTCTAGCAAATAATATCTTTTGTTGCTCATATATATCGTGAATGTTGAAATATAGTTCTAATTTATGCAGTCAATAATTCAAATTATATTTCTGTACATGTGAAAGTAAAATATATTACGACTGAAATTACACTAATTGCAGGATTTTGTCAACTTATGTGAATGAGGATGATTTGCTTAAATTTCAACATAATTTAAAGAGGATGTCAAAGCGTATGGAGAACGAAATGGGTATACCTATTTACGATGCATTTGTTGGAGAATATTAGAACATTTGAGGATGGACAAAGAGAAAGTGGTCGCATGTTAGAGAAAGAGGTTTCATTCATTCATATTGTGCACAAAGATTGTCTAGAACAGATTTTGCCAAGGGACTTGAAATCTGCAAACAAAAAATGAGATTACTTATTACTGCAAGAGACACAAATGAATGTGCAGGGTGCAGAATGGAAAAGAAAGTCTATGCTATAAAATGCCTTTCCGAAATAGAGGCCATGAATATTTTGAGGAAAGAAATGGATGGAGATGACATGAATGAAAGCCAAATGAAGCAGATAGTAAAGACATGCGGTGGAGTTCTAGAATTGTTGACACTGATAGCAGGATTCATAAGTTCTGATGAGGACAAAGTGAAATCTTTTCGTATAGTGATGGAAGCCGCAAAAAAATTGAAAGGTCAACCTTTTGGGAATATAGATCGCTATGTCTTTGCATTTGACAATCTACCTGAAATATGCAAGGATCCATTTCTCGACATCTGCTTCTATTTCAGTGGATGGGATTGGGACACAGTGGCAGATATTGTGGGACAGTCTGAACTGGATAAAGAGAGCTCTTGTCACCAGAGCCCCAAACAGGACTGTAAGGATAAATGATATCATTTTGACAATTGGCCTCGACAAAGGAAAGGGAATGAGATACGCATTCACTGGTGCAAGTGAAGATCAAATTCAGGAGTTTTTAATGATTAAGGTAACTAATCTTTCTGCTTGAAAATATATCATATATACAAATTTGTTTCCTAAAATGTTTAGGTCAATCCTTACGAATAAATCGATTATACTTAATAACTGATTGCGGGACCTCCAAGGTATCTAAGGTCTCTGATTTAGTAGAACTGAAGATCCATTCTATATATCTGCAAAGAAATTAAATTTAATGTATAATTCACTGAGAATTCTTGCACTTGGAAATTCAACAAAAGTGGAAGAAACATGTAATAAAGCATTTGAGAAGCTCGTATTTTTCCAAGGAGAAATTCCCTATCTTCCATTCAATGTGTCATGGTCAAAGGAGTTGAGGTATTTGAAATGGAAACCATAAGATTTGAATTTACTAAAGGAGGCAAGTCTTCTTCACATATTCCATCCCTTGTTCCTTTACTCATTTTTCTTGAAAAGAAAATCCCTTGTTCCTTTACTCATTTTTCTTGAAAAGAAAATCCCTTGTTCCTTTACTCATTTTTCTTGAAAAGAAAAATATGAATTTATTCATTGTAATGGTTTTGACACTTGAATGCGCTATTTATGTTGTAGATAATGAAGAAATGTAATTTAGGAGAGAGTCGGTTCACTGGAGCCTTAGATTAGGAATTAGTTTTTACTTCTTAGGTATCTGTTCTAACTTTCCTATTATATATCATGATTTGTAATGTGATTGATAGCAGAAAGTTCTGCTGAGACAGTCTCCAGGTGAAGCTCCTCAACTGTGAGTTGCCCAGTTTGATTAATAAATTTAGTTCTTCAATTCTTAACATGGTATCAGATCTCTGGGGCTGGTGAGTCAAATCTAGTGTGCTTTGATAGCTGAGTGAGTTTCTAGGGGGTGGAAGAGAGGCCCCTGGTGGTAGGTGCCAAGGGTTTGTGCCAAGAAACCCTGGTGAGGAGGCAGAGCATGGATTTCGTTTTTTTCTTGAAGAGGAATAAGTTCAGCACCTTATTTGGGTTCACTGTAGCGCTGATCAGCGCCCATCTTAGAGATAAATACACGTTGTTGGACTTTAGAGAAATTTCCTTCAGCGGGGGCTCTCAATGCAGATTTTCTGTTGGAGGGGCGCTGATCCATGTGGAGTTTCACCAGCAAACTTGAGGCCATTTGACTGCCGAGTTTGTGGCTTGATCGCATCTACGTGAGGAGGAGAAGAAGGAGCAACGTTAGGATCTGTTGCTTGTGGATTGTAGTAGCAGCAACATCGAGGTGGAGTTGGGTAACAAACGGATAGCGTGCATCGTGGAAGAAAAGGCAGAGATTCAGGCACACAGTGGAGTTTATGCCTGGTGGTGCCTTCGCACAGGAGGCTGAGCAGGTGTGGTGGCAGCATGGAGCGATCTTCTACCTAGATCGTGAGTCGTGGTCGAGAAGGAGTACTGTGGTGTGGCATATTTTTTGTGTTGCGTGCTGCGTGGTGGATCGTGGAGCTAAATCGCTGCATATGCCAAACTGCTCGTTTCTCCAGCAAGAGAAGCGCGTTCAACCTCACGCCTGGGGGTGCAGAGGAATTCAGAGAGAAAGCAGCCAAATCGAGCATTCTCTGCTCGTCCACAAAAACCTGCAGTGATCTGGATGTGCCAATTGTGGACTGTAGCAGCAGCGCGGAGGTGGTCTGAGTGGCACGATCTCAGTGGAATTCGGGCCTTTTTCGCTTGCCTTGCCAGGAATGATGAATTTTGCACCAGCGCTCTTGAAGTCTGTTTATTAGGAACATTTTTTTTCCATGCTTCCTGTATGGTAGCAATGTTGAAAGGATGAGTTCGATTCCGGAAACATTTTCAATCATTGCTTACCATATAGCAGTGAACAGTGTGAGTCAGCTTGTGATTTCGCTACACATTTTTTTTCTGCCGCTAGTGTGCTCTTTGTGAGGAAGGTTGTGAACTTCGCAAGTATTTCTGATTTCCGGTTATATTTCTCCTTTGAATATTGTTAAATGGGTTATAATATTTTTGAGAGGAAAAGTGTTTGGGGCACATTTAAAAAGGGGCCATTTCTTAAGAGGGTTTCTATATCCTTAAAAATGATTTTTTCTTTGAGCATCCATTGGAAGGAGTTGTTTTTGAAGATCGCTCCTGGAGATAGATCTAGTTTTAAATTGTTGGAGGTCGAAAGTGTTTTTTTGAGGTTGACCTATCAAGATGAATAACCAGATAGCAGAGGCATACTTGAACAAGAGAAATAAACTTGATGGATCCAATTACTCTAATTGGAAATTTAAGTTGCAGACCCTGTTGGAGGGGAAAACGCATGGGCGATTGCAACCGGTGATGAGTTGAAGCCGAACCTAGCTACAGGTGGAACAACAACAACAATCTAGGACTAGGAAAAAAGGGAGAATAAAGCAAAGGTGCTGCTCAAATTTTCTATGAAAGATTGCATTATTCCTCATATTCGAGAATGTAAATTTGCAACAGACATCTGGACAACTCTCAAGGACCTGTACGAGATCAAGAACACAAATTAGCTGATGTTTCTAAAGAGAAAGATTCTCTCCATTAAAATGGAGGAGAATGAATCAGTAGCAGCATTCATCTCTCGTATCAAGGAGCTAAAGAATAAGCTAGGTGACCTTGGCGAAATAATGTCAGACACTAATCTGATCACAATTACCATGAATGGTATGACTGACAACTATCAGATGTTTATCACTGGCTTGGATGCAAGAGAGAAAGCCCCCAAGTTTGAAGAATTGACAAGGATCCTAATGTAGGAGGAGGAAAGGCAGATGACCCTGAAACCCCAGAGTTCAAATCTTGCTCTAATGGAAAAGAAGAAGCCCTTCAGAGGGAAGGAAAATGCAGGGTAGAAAGGAGGAAGTACACCACAGAGAAAATCACCTCAAGGTATGCCTTCAAGCAAAAGTGATTCAGGACCCAAATGTTTTTAATGTGGTAGAGTTGGTCACATAGCTAAAAATTGTCAGAAGAAGAAGTTTGATGAAGGTCGTCATAGACACAAGAAGCATGCAAGTCATTTTACTGATGAAGAACATAATCAAAATCTCAGACTATTCGTATTTGATTCTGCATTTTCTGCTAAGGATGATGAAGCAAAAACTTGGTTTGTGGACTCAAGATCTTCCACCCACATGACAAGAAACATGCATTGGTTTGAAATTTTCAAAAAGACCAGCAATGGAGCAAACAAATATCTTGGCGATGATAGAGGGTACCAAATCAAAGGATATGGTAATGTTCTTATCGTTTTTCCTCATGGAAATATTAGGCATATTCCAAATGTAATGTATGTACTAGGAATAAAAAAGAATCTGATCTATGTTTCTATGATAACATATTAGAATCTTAAGGTAGAGTTTTTTAATTCATATTGTGTTATTAAAGATATGTTGGATTGTATGAAGCCAATTGGATCAGTTGTTTGTGTGGGAGGTCTGTACAAGCTGAATGTGAGAAGTGCCCCACACCAAGCCTTGACTTCGTCATTTATGACTGCAGAAGACTTATGGCATCAAATATTCGATCATATCAATTTTAATGACCTGCTGCTACTTCAGAAATGAGTTATGGTCAATGGTCTCCTTGTTTTAAATAATTTTCATGTTTATTGTGAAGCATGTGCTCTTGGGAAGATGCACAGAGATGAGTTTCCTGCAAATGTAGATAGAAAGAAGAGAGATATACTAGAGCTTGTCCTCACTGATTTGTGTGGGCCGATGAAAACAAGGTCATCGGGAGATGCCTATTATTTCTTACTATTTGTTGATGACTGTACGAGATTCACTTGGGTATATTTTCTCAGAAAAAAGAGTCATACTTTTGAATACTTTAAAGAGTTCAGAAGCATGATTGAGAAGAAGACAGGAAAATTCATCAAGATTCTCCACTCAGACCAAGGGGGAGAATACAAGAAGGCTAGTTTCATAAAATAATGTAAAGACCATGGGATATTACAGCAGTTCACAGTACCCCACACTCAACAGAACGGGGTTGTAGAGAGAAAAAACAAAACCCTTGTGGAGTGTGCTCGCAGAATGCTAAAAGGTAAGAATCTGTCTAATGGATTTTGGGTTGAAGCAATAAATACTACAATATATTTGAAGAATAGGAGTCCAACAAAAAGTCTTGATTTTAAAACTCCTTTCGAAGCTTTACTAGGTTTTAAGCTTGTAGTTAATCATTTAAGAGTTTTTGGCTCCAAATATTTTGCTCATGTTCCAAAGGAGGATAGGAAGAAACTAGATTCAAAGGCCATTAAATGCATTTTTGTTGGGTATTGTATAGAGTTTAAGGCTTATAAATTGTTTAATCCCTCTACTCATAAAGTCTTTGCAAGTAGAGATGTAGTATTTCATGAGCAGGTTAATGATGGAAACCATGAGAGTGCCAATGAAGAGTGGCACATGCCTTTGCTGATGGAAGAAGGGAGTGATGAAACATGAAACAACCATGAGCAGTAGCAGCAGAAAAAGGAAGTGGATGGTACAGATGTAGTTGCCAAACCAAGCTCACCAATGGATGATTAGAACATGTTTGAAGCCACTCCACCACTCAGGAGATGAGGTAGGAAAATTCAGCTGCTAGCAAGATATAGGGAGATTGTATTTATAACTAGCATGTTAAATTTTTTTGAACCCTCTAGCTAGAAAGAAGCTAGTCAATATAGTGAATGGGGGGCATCCATGGAAGGGGAATATGAATCAATACTTAAAAACAAAACCTGGGATATAGTTGAATTACCTGAAGGCAAACAACCCATAGGTTGCAAATGGCTATACAAGCCTAAATTTAAAGTAGATGGGAGTATAGACAAATATAAAGCTAGGCTGGTTGCAAAGGGGTACTCGTAAAAAGAAGGTATAGACTATGAGGAAACCTTCGCCCCTGTAGCTAAATTAAACACAATCAGAATGTTAATTTCTTTAGCTAACAAACATCATTGGATGATACACCAACTAGATGTGAAATCTGCGTTTTTAAATGGGGAATTAAAAGAAAAAGTGTATTTAGTGGAACCTGAAGGGTTTTCTAAACAGGGGGAAGAACATTTAGTTTGTAGATTGAAGAAATAATTGTATGGACTAAAACAAGCCCCCAGGCCATGGTATGATAAAATTGATTCATTTTTCCTACATCATAGTAAAAAAGAAGCAAGAATGACCCTAATTTGTATACTGTGTTTGAGAAATAGGGGAAAATTGTTTTGATTTCCTTATATGTACATGATATTATCATTACAGGAAATGTATATGAACTTATTAAGGAAATCAAAGAGCAGATGTCATATGTTTTTGAGATGAAAGACCTTGGAGAGCTACACTATTGTTTGGGTCTGGAAGTCTGGACGGATTTTAGCCAGATTTTTCTATCACAGGCTAAGTATGTCAGGAGTTTACTAAAAAAGTTCAGAATGGATCAATGCAAAGCTGCAACAGTGCCTTTACAACAGAATACCAAACTTCAGAATGATGATGGTTCTAAGGAGGCAGATGCAACATTGTATAGACAGTTGGTTGGGAGTCTAATCTACTTGACTACAACTAGGCCAGATTTGGCTTATGTAGTCAGTGTATTGAGCCAATTCATGTCAAAGCCTTTTGAGAGTCATTGGGTTGCAGTGAAAGGTGTCTTAAGGTATCTTCAAGGAACCTTAGACTATGGTATTAAATATACTGATTCGTGTGATGTTAAATTGACAGGTTTTTCAGACTCCGATTGGGATGGAAATGTAGATGACAGATGATCCATAACAGGTTATGCATTCAACATTGGGTCCGGGGTCATTGCATGGAGCAGCAAAAAGCAGAACACAATATCCTTGTCTTCAGTAGAAGCTGAGTATCAAGCGATGTGTGCAGCAACTTGTGAAACAGTTTGGTTGAGGAGACTTCTCCATGATGCTGGAGAAGAACAAAAGGTTGCAACAATTATCAAATGCGACAACCAGAGATCTATCAAACTTGCAAATAATCTAGTCTTTCATAAAAACACAAAGCACATTAATACACGGTTTTGTTTTTTCAGGGAGAAAGTTCAGTCAAAGGAAATCCATATTGAATATTGTAATACATGTGACAATGCTATTGATATTTTCACTAAGCCTCTTGGTAGAATCAAGTTTGAATTGTTTAGGGAAATGTTAGGAATACTTGTGAACCCCTTTCTCCATTAAGGGGGAGTGTTGCAGATAATGAAGAAATGTAATTTAGGAGAGTCACTTCACTGGAGCCTTAGATTAGAAATTAGTTCCTACTTCTTAGGTATATGTTCTAACTTCCCTATTTGCATGTAAATTATATATTCATGACTTTTAATGTGATTGAGGGTAGAGCGTTATGCCAAGGTAGTATCCAGGTGAAGCTCCTCGCCTGTGAGCTGCCTAGTTTGATTAATAAATTTGGTTCTTCAATTCTTAACAATTTCCAGATGCCCTCCAATCTGAAACACATGGAATTAGATGGAAAATTACATTCCTATGCCTTTGAAATATTCTCCAGTGATCTTCAACATCTTAGAAATCTAAGGATACTCAGACTAATCCACTTTGCAGGGTTGAAAACAATGCCTAAAGAGTTGGGTGATCTATTAAATGGATTAGAAGAACTAACTCTTTCATATAGCGAATCAATAGATAAATTGCCCAACACAATTTCAAAGCTTCAATTTTTAAGAATATTGAGAATGGATTATTGTTCAAGTTTGAAGTAGTTGCCAAAAGATTTTGGATCATTGACTTCTTTGCAAGAACTCAATCTTTCATATTGCAGTTCTATACCAAAACTACCAAGATCAACAATAGAGCTTCAATATTTAAGAAGGTTAACTCTTTCATATTGTACATCTATAGAGTAGTTACCCGAATCAATTTCAAAGCTTCAATCCTTAAAAGTATTGAGAATCAATAACTGCTCTAATTTGAATGGATTACCAAAAGATTTTGGATCGCTAAGTTCTTTGGAAGAACTCAATCTTTCAAATTGCAAATCTATAAAGGAACTACCAGTATCAATTTTAAAGCTTCAATCCTTAAACATAGTAAGATTGAATTATTGTTCAAGTTTGGAATGGTTGCCCAATTTTGGGTCATTGAAATATTTACAGGAACTTGAATTGGAAGGTTGTGAGAAACTAGAACTATGAGAGAGAGAGAACCTCACCCCTCTCCTAAGGAATATTGGAACTTTCAAGAATCTTTCTGGAAATTTTTGTATCTTTTTCATGTCTAGTACTAGGGGAGCGAACAAGAAAAATGGTAGAGCAAGAAGTTTGTAAAAAACAAGGAGGTGGCCTCTCCATGCATTTTTCCAGCTTCTTTGTTATGTAATGGATATATTTATGGTACCATTATTCAATTGCAATGACCATAACAATGTTTTGTTTTTTGGAAGGTTTTATGGTTTATTTTCCCATCTAATTTGTGTAGAATTTGGCAGGGATTTATTAAAATTATAAGTTTGATAAATAAATTCTTCATAATAAAAATGCATGGGAGATTTTGAAAAAGTTGAATCTATATTTATAATTAAAAAATCAGTTTAAACAACATAAATGAAGATTTGACCTAAACCAATTCATACTAAAAATCTAACTAAAACTATTAAAAAAATAACACTTAAAAACAACTCTTTATTAAAACTGCAAACATGGGGTTCCCCTCTATTGCGGGTCAAAATTGATAAATAAGATCGAGTGAAAAAATATTACTTAGTGAATAATGTTTCCTTGCATTACTAAGTTTCAAATTTTATCATGCTCTTTTAAATGTTCTTATTGTTTTTTTAAATAATGTTTACTTTGTTGTACTAAGTTTTATCATGCTCTCAAAAATGGTCTTTCAATTTGGTCTTTTTGAATAAATGTAGTGTAATTATTAAATAGATAAATAAATAAATAAAAATATTTTTATTATGAAAATAATGTTATTTTAATTATTAAAATTAATTTATTTTTTTAATTATTATTAGTTTATTATTGGCTGATGTAAATTATAATAATTTTTTTTTTAAATTACTTCAGAATTTTTATTAACTTGTAAACATAAGTATATGGGTAGCCACAAATCCAAAATGTTGGTTCTTAATATCAAAAAACCATATAACTAGCTCAATCATTACATCATATATCAATAAGTCCATAAGCTATAAGCTTTCATATAGCTGGACAATCATATAAAAGATGTATTACACTGAATGATCCAAGAAAGGAAAGTTGTTACCATACCACTGCAAGCCCATGGAATGCCAAGTGGTGTGTCTCACACACTTCTTAATGAAGACATTCTTCTCGTAATTCCTCCCACCATTTTAGCTTGTCTCACCAAATATTCTCTTGTACGACATAACTTGACCTCTTCAAGCTCCCACAAACTTCTCCATTGCTACAATAAGGCAAAGTGCACAAACAAAATATGTTTTCTCAATACTGAAAACATTAACCTTCCAGCATTTAAATTTGACAAGACCATACTAGTTGGGTTGTTCGACCATCATCACCATTTATTATGCCACCTTGCATGAAGACAGGGATGGTTGGAAAACCTAGCACGCTCTTCAAACCTACCTGGTTTAATTTCATGTACTCAACCCCATCGGGGATCCAAAAATATTTGTTTTGCATATCATTTTATCAAACTTGCATGAAACCCCTGAGAGCATTAATCCCCCATTACAACATAATATAAGGACAAAGCATGTTCCAATCAACATGCACCATATGTGTACCTAGGAAGCCTATCATTCCTCTGACCCGTATCCACCATGAATTTGTTAACCTGGAAATGTTTTTGTTCCCAAACAAAGAAGCATAACAAACTTGAACAATATTGGGAGACTTAGTAACCAATTATGCATTCTATATTGACGTATCCACATTGCATTGTCCATAATATTATGCAAATAATACATTTAATCTTTGTGTAACATCCATTCTATCCTTTAGATGCCAAGGTAGATCAATATGAATATTTGGAGAAGAACAACTTGTGTTTGTCAAATAGTACGCAACTCCATTTTCATCTTGTTTAGTATGTAATACTATAATGTAATCAAAGCCTCTCAAAAGATAGGGAATATTGGGCACCAATCCTTCTAGTCTCCAACTATGCACAACTTTAGAAACTGTATCTCCATTGATAATTATTTGTACACAATTAACCACCATTAAGGAACCCCCTACAATCTGTAATAACTTGTATCAATCTTTGAGAGCGATCTAAAGTATTGTTTCGAAGGCCATGAACTATGCGTAATTATTACTGGCCACCCCACAATCCATAGCATAGATTCTCAAGGGATTGAGTTTATCTCCCACAAAACACCTCCAAACCCTCCGATACCTAGATTTCCTTTAGAATCCATATCAAAGTTTAATTGAATAAAATGCATAGGAGGAGAATTATGACTCAAAGTAGCAACAACTTGTTTAGTCAAAATCCATGTGGGTTTTGTGACTACCACTATTTTATGTAGGTTAGATTTCAAAGTATAGGGGCCTCCATGAATTCAACCTCCCAATCTTGTGATGTCCATGGTATGATCAAGAGAGTTTCTCGAATGTTTGATATGATTTGATCCCGAACCATTATTGGATTTCTCTTCTTATCCTTAAAGATTTGGTAATTCCACTCCTTCCACAAATTCCACAAGATAAATCCCAATGTAAAGTTCCAGCCTCTCTTAATAATTGAATTCTTGAAACCACTTGTGAACCATTGAATCATTATTGTCTAGGTGATCTCAATAGATGCCCGGGAGTTGATAAAAATTATAGGAAGGAGTTTTCATAATTTTATTGCATAAGTGCATGAAATAAATAAATGATTCAATGATTCCTCTCCTTTACCACACATGTAACAAATTGAAGGCCATCCACACCCTTCTTATGAATCCTTTCCTCTGTCAAAATATGGTTCCATGCAAATAAACATAAGAAGATATAAATTTTTGGCTATAAATCAATCCATATATACTTCCACAATGTTGCCTTCTCGAATCTGTTATGCGCCGTGTTAGTGTCAGTCTTTCCAACCTTCCTTCAGTGATCAAACGTGCCCTTACAAAGTGATTTTGAAGTGTCAAGGTCAAATTTTGTCATTTCAGTGAGTCTTCAAGCAAAATTTGGTCACTAGGCATTAGGTCTAGGGTTTGCCCAAATGTCAGTCCATGTCACCATTCAGCTGAGTTTATCATCATTCATAGGGTTTTCATTATTATGTCAGTGTCTAATGAGTCATTTTACATCTTGTTCATGCTTCAGTTGCACCTAGGCAAGGTCATTTCCCTCTCCTAGGGTTTTGAAGGCAATTTCTCTTGGATGGTCAAATCATCGGCAAAACTTGTTTCCTGATGTTCATACACCTTCCCCTATCCTTAAAGTACCTTATCAAACACTTCCCATCCCTTAGATCCGCCAAATTCCTCATTTTTGCGCAAACCCTAGTTTCTAGCTACAATCTGGCAATTTTCTAGGTTTGGCCTGTGTTTTGCCCTTTTGGACCCCTTCCCCTCACTCAATCTCTGATATTCCACTTTCCCCTGCTTCCTAACATCCCTCCCCACTCCCAAAAATTTCCCCAAGAATTTGGAAGCCCCCTATCCCCTTCATTTCGCTCCATTTCGACAAAATTCCTTGTTTCACACATCGGGACAAGTTGCACTCAAATGATGTTTCAGAGCAATAAAAGATGAATTTTTGAAACCTGAGAGAGGTTTTTGTCCATAACATTCCAAAGAAGAAAAACCTCTTTCACTTTTTACACAGGTGTCATGGTTTGATAGAAATGTCAAAAATACCGGCGAGAACGAAGGTGCTCCAAGGACGGTTGGCCAAAGCACAAAAACGAAGGAAAACGCCCGATCCACTCCACACTTTGGCCAAAGCCTCTTTGACTGAGCATGGTACTTGATTGGGGACTCCCAGCCCAAATTTCAAGAAATTTGGAGAAAATTTTGTCATTTGTGAATTTTTTGAGAATTTTACAGGTTTTGGCCATTGGAGTGGTCTCACCCCGCGCGCGACCACTCGTGGGGACAGCTCAGAAGGGGGAAAACTTTAAATTTTTGGAAAGGGCATGCAAAAAATAGAATTACCTATACTTGGGGTCAACTTGATTTTGAGATTTGGGCCTCCAAAAGCTCAAAATACATCAAAATTTTGACTTTCTGCCCACTTTTTGAGTTGCAGAAAGTGACCTTGGGAGAATTGACTTTTGAGGGGTCAAATCAACTCCAAATCCCGAAATTCCACTTGGGATGGAAAGCAGACAGACCAAGCTTTCCAATGAGCCATCTTGCACCTGATTTGGACCAGTGGAACCCACTCAACAGTTGCTGCAAAGGGGCGCGACCACTCGAGCAGGGGGCGCGACCACTCGAGCTGAATTTGGCAGTTTTGACTTTTCAGGCCAGAAAACACTGTTTTCACCTTGGTTGATGATTTTTACTTGTAGATGATGGATGAATGTATAATTTTCATGGCACATTGATAGATTTAATCTCTCTTAACCCTTCTAGAAGCTTCCTTGATGTAAAAAGTGAATAATTAATGCATGGATGAGTTAGCTAAGTAATAGAGGCAAGTTGTTTGACTACCTATTATCTAGTGCTTAGTTTAGAATCAGTTCAAACTGCTCCTAGGAAGCTGAGCTCGACCCCTAGAGGTGGGGAAAGGAGTTAGATGGTCTATATTATGCCTTCTCTTGCTCATTTTCATGGTTGGACTCTTGTGGGAGAAGTATTATTGTGTATTGTACATCTATTTCTGCAATTTAAGGAAAGGAAGGCCAAGGTTTTGCAGACATCAGTGTGGATTCTTGTGGATTGATGTGTTGATGGTGTGTTCTATACATGTTCTTGTAAGTTTGTTTATGTATTCCACATCTCTCTTTTGCTTCTAATTGGACAGATGAAGTGGTAAAGTTTGAATTCATGCTTTGACATGCTCAGCTTTTTAGTTTGTTCAATATTTATGTTTTCTACTGTCTAGAGAGGATTCAAAATGGTTGTTTGCCCTCTTTAGCTCCTCCTCTATCATCCTTGATCATCCATCTCAGATTAAGGCATCAGCGCCCACTCCTACCTTGCCCCAAAGATCCCCCTGCAAAAACTGTGCTCAATCCCCGCACCCTGAATTGCACTCCCTCCAATTGCCACCAAAAACCCCAAAAATCATTAAATCAACCCCCCTATCAATTTACTAGCCTAAAATCTTTATTCTTAATTGGTCAGCCTAATCATATTGAAAGATCTATCAAATCTGACCCGAGAGAGCCTTCTCATACCTCGTAGGGCTAGCTACGAGGTGAAATGGTTTGATGTAGCCTTGAGAGTTTGTCTATCTCAGCCTAGGTGAATTCCAAGCGCTAACACGCCGCAGTGATCGAGTAGGAATTTTTAACTTTGAAGGAGCCTATATAAATAGTTCCCCATCTTAATATGTCAGAATCATCTGAGGATTTGATCATCCTTTGTGACAACTCCTTATGCAATATTTCCCAAGGGAGACTTTGTAGAAATTCAGGCCAATCTTGCTTCTATTTCCAAGATCTCCAAAGATTACTATCCCCATCTCCTTTCCAATAATTTGTTACTTTTGTAAAACCCGTATGTTTCAAGAGTATTTGCATTTCTCTAAGGTTTGGATCATCATTCAAACTTGGCATATGTTTCCATGCTTCATCCCAAAAATATGCCTTCTCTTCTAATTTAATATCCCAAAACACATTATTTTGTATCAAATCCCTACTATTGTTCGCCCATACCCATAAGTTGGAACCTATAATATTTCTATCATAACGAAGCTTGTCTTCCTATGTATGTAAATCAACATATTTCCTTAACCATATTTGTATCCAAAGTTGGTCCCCTCCTTTTATCCATTGCCACCAAACCTTAGTGCCAAAAGCAAAATTCATGATTTCAAGATCTCGTAATCCTAGGCCACCTAAATTTATGGGTAAAATAAGCTTCTCCTAGCCAAGTGATGACCATCACCTATCCTTTTTGGCTCCTCGACACATAAAATCAGTCCATAAAAATTGGAATTTAGCTACAATAGTTTTTGGAAGAGGCATAGTTGCAATATGATATACAAGAATGGCTTGTAAGACCGCCTTAGTAAGAGCTAATCTACCTACAAAATGAAGGGCTCGAAAGGTCCAATTTTGAATCTTGTTTGACAGCTTCGCCATTAAATATTTTCACTAGGTTGTTCATTTAAGTTATAAAACCAATGAGATCCCCAAATATTTAATAGGAAATTGATCATGAAACTTCAACAAATTTCTTCAAAATCTTTTGAATTCCTTTAGCTTCTCGAAGAGTAGGCAGATAGAAAAAATAAATATCATCTACAAATTGTTGGTAAGTGAGTGGGATATCCTTACCAAACAAAGAGAGACCTCTAAGTTGACCTTGTGAATGAGATTTATTTAACATTCTACCCAATTCTTCCATCGCCAATATAAAGAGAAAAGGAGATACATTAGTGGAATTTTGAGGTCTAAAATGGTTCTCCTAAGGAAATTATAAAATAATTGTGGAAATAAAACAATAATATTAGATTACATCATCAAATTTTAGAGGGAAAAAATGAAAAACTATAATTTCAACTCATATTTTCAACTTATCTCCCTTTGGGTTTACTCAAATTTCAAGCGGAAACACTTGTTGGATGCAAAATTTGATTCCTCATCTAAAGAGTACCCATGTTACATACTTTCTATGCACCCTACTACACGAAAAATGATAAATACTTGAAAAACGTGATTGTGATCACGTTTTTCATATATTTCTCATTTTCGTGTAGCAGGGTCCATCGAAAGTATGCAACATGGGTACTCCTTGGATGAGGAATTAAATTTTTCATCCAACAAGTACTCCCACTTGAAATTTGAGTAAAGCCTTAGGGAAATAAGTTGAAAATATGAGTTGAAATAGTAGTTTTATTATTTTATTATTTTTTAATATTTTTACTTTTTTACTCCAAAAATGGTGAATCATCCTTTATGGTTGACATAATCATCTTGAATCCTATTGGTTCTTATAAATTTTATTTTGGTTGTACATTTTTCTTAGGAGGCCTATTTCAGACCTCAAAATTCCTCTAATGAAGGGTCTCCTTGTCTCAAACCTTGAGAGGAGTGAACGGTTAACAATGGAAACCCACTATTTAAAATTGAAAAGAAGGGGGAGGAGATGAGTGAATAAACCCATGTAATCCATTGGGAGAAGAACCCAAAAATCATGTAACACTAGTATCAAATAGCTCCAACTTAAATGATCATATGCTCTAGATATATCCAATTTAATTAACATACCTAAATTTTTTGTACTCTTGAGAGAATGAATAATCTCCTAAGTTGTATAAATGTCATCCATGATTTTCCTTCCTTCTACAAAACTTGTTTGTTCATGTGAAATAAGGGAGGAGAGAAATGGCTTCAAATGTTTCATCACAATCGTAGTATATAATCATGTTGCATAGAGCTATTGGGCAAAAACGCTTGGGATCTCCAGAGTTGCATTCTTTGGGTATTAGGGAAATAAACATGGTGTTCAATCCTCTCCATATTGACTATGATTGCTTGGATTCTTCCACAATTTCATATGTCTCTTGTCCTTGGAACGACCAACATGCATGATAAAATTAAATTGTGAAACCATAAACTTCAGGCGCTTTATTTTTAGGCGTGCCCATCACCACCATTTCCACCTCTTATAACGAAATAGGTCGCATTAAAGCTAGGTTTTTCTCCTCTATAATTAGATGAGGGATTCCCTACAAAATTTGATTGATATGATCCTGACAATTAGTCGGAGCTTCAGATAAATTTGCTTGATTATATTTATTCAAATCCTCCTCAATATCCTTATGAATAATTTTGCAAGTACAATCTATCCCTAGAATGGAAAAGGTTATGTTATTATGTCTTCATTGCAACATTGACTTGTGGAAAATTTCGTGCTTCACTCTCCTGCCTTCAACCGTTGACTTCTGGACTTTTGTCTCCATAATATCTCCTCTTGCTTTCGCCTTTGTTCTAGTTGGTGTAGTGTTAAACCCTCCTCCACTACTAGGTCTAAATTCATGCCATTCAATATCATAGATTGTTGCAAATCCTATATTTTTTGTTCTAATCTTGCTATTTCTTCAAGGATATTTCCATTTTTTTTCGAGGATTTGATTTTTCATTTTAATACATTTAATTTAAGTTGGAACTCATGCATCTTATTCCATCCTTTGATCTTGATATATTTCCACAATCCTCAAACCTTATCTAGAAAGTTGGGAGCCCGTAAGAAAGCTTCAAAACGAAAAAGGGTGATTCTTTGGGGTTTCCTTAAGATCCAATTCCAATTGGAGTGGCCAATGGTATGAACTCAGACAAGGAAATATGGAAGCTTCTATGAGGATATCTTTTTGTATTACTTGGTTCAATACCAGAAAACAATCCATACGACTAGCAATCTAGTGTCTTCCACCTCGTTTGTTATTCCATGTGAATATAGCATTATGGTAGGAAGATCTACTAGCTTGAGATTATGAATAAGATCATCAAATGTTACTGAACTCTGATCCAAATTCACTATACCTCCTTTATTTTCATCTAAGGAACAGATGATATTAAAGTCACCTCTGATAATCCATAGAGAATTTGATATACTTCAACAATGAGCCACAAGTTATTGTAAAAAGGTTGGTTTTTCTACTGACAATGGAGGCCCATAAACAACAATTAATGTTAATAATTATTGTTGAAAATGCAACAAGAAAAATATTTATTTAATTTTCCCTTGAATTAAATTAGGAGAAAAATGTAATTCCACATCACAAGATAGCTTGTATGAGTTAACTAAGTTAATTTGACTTAGTTGGTTCAGTTAATTCGAGTTGAGGCTCTAACTTGAATCATGTAGAGTGTCTCCTACTTTATAGGAGCCTTAGTTGATTTTATTTTTAGTTTTAATTAATTAATTCAGTTTAACTGACTTAAAGTCAATTAAACTAGTTCCAACTGATGGAGGAACTAGTAGGAGCTCTAACAGAGGGGTGTTGCTTCATGCGTTCAACCAGTTAACTGATATTTCAGTCATAAATAACTCATGCATGTAATATATAAGAGTTACCCAGTTGAGATTGGAGTTCAAGGGCAGTGTACTATTAGTTGTATAATCATCCAAATTGTACATGTGGTGCATGCAGTCAGAGGAAGGCATATGATGGATTGTGCAATTCTAATTGAAGAATATCCCTAATTAATAGGGGTTGACTCCCAAGGAAATAGTGCAAAGAAATAGGGACTTGGGAAAGCATAAAATTGGTTAAGTATTGGCCAAGGCTTGTCTAGGAAGTAGTGAGACAGATAGAGATAATGCAGAGGTTTCTTGGGCTTGAGCAAAGCATTGTCATCTTCTAATATTTTCTTACTAGTACAATATATAGATAGCAAGGGTTTTTAGTTGTGGCTTTCCCGAGGAAATCATTGTGTAATGTTTGGATTGAATTCTTTCTTTTATATGCTTCGTGATTTCTTAGTCGATTAATTGTTTTTGTTGATGAGTAGAGTATATTCAAGTCGTTTGTTTTAGAAAATTACATAAGAAGTTTAAATATACAAGGAATTTCTACATGATATTAGAGTAGAAATCACACTAGAAGAGAAGAATATGAGTTTGTCTTTGCAGGTGAAATTAAATTTGCAGCATCATTCTTTAGAGCCAATAGGATGTCGTTCTATGGATTCAGACTCGAATATTCCCTTGAGGGTAGTCAGAATTATATTTCTTGGAAGGACAAGATGGAGGAAGTGTTGGAAGACAACAGGGTAAAGGAATTCATAGACTTTGATATTCCTAAGCCTCCAACAACTAATGCTCAAGATATGGCAAAGTGGAAGAATTGTGTTGCAAAGACAAGGAGGATCATAGTTAAAGGAGTTCAAGATCATATTTTATCGAATCTCCATGGGAAGGATACACATATGAAATGTGGCAAGCCTTGATAGAATTATTTTAGAACAACAGTGACCATAGGAAGTTGGCACTTAAGGATAAGCTTCAGTAGATCAAGATGGAGAAGGGTGACACAATACCATAGTACTTGAGCAGGTTCACCCAATCTTGGGATGAGCTTAGGAGCATTGGTATTACAGTTGCTGAAGATGATTTGGTTAGACTAGCACTTCTAAGCCTTCCCAAGAGCTAGCACAACTACCAGGATTCAGTAAATGGGAGGGAACATCTACCAAAGTGAGATTGTTTGTGGTCTAACTCAGTGCAAGAAGAGATCAAGCGGAACACCAGAGATGGAACCTCATTTATGCATGATGATGAGGAGAATTTTTCCTTGACTAGAAAGGAAATGAAAGGGAAAGGGAAGAAATCCCAATCCAAAGAGGATTCCATTTAGGGTGGAAATAAGAAGGATTTAAGATTAAATGTTTTCACTATCATGAGCTGGGACACTATGCCACGAAGTGTCCACACAAGAAGGCCGGAAAGAATCCCTCAGGAGGAGTGGCAAGTGAAGCTCTACCTTCACAATTTGAGTTGGATTTCACCCTCATTGCATGCATGGTGACATCGATGATGGGTAGTGTGTGGTATATGGATAATGGGGCCTCATTCCATATGACCGACAACAAAGAATTTTTCAGCAACTTGGAGGAAAAGGACCTCCAGATGCACATAGATATGGAAGATGATGGAAGGCATAACACAACCATTATTAGTATAGTTACTTTTTAGAGGGAGTGTTATAGACATATTTGGGCATTGCAACCCCAATATTATATGTCGATAAACCAAGGGCTCTTTAACCCCTAAAAGTGTTGTTTCATACCCTAAAGGATCGTGGTCAACTGATTACATCATTCCCCAAAAGTTCCACCTGAAAAACCACTCAGAACTGGCCAAAATTGGACCATACTGACTGCTCCACTGTCAAGGTGCGATGCATACTGACTTCTACACTAGCCAGGTGCGATGCATACTGAAGAGGCCTTCTGTGGGGTGCGATGAGAGAGGATGGACAAATGTCCGAGACAGTTTGCTAGGTGGATGCTCATAAAATATTCCAGAAACTTCTCCTATGACACTTGCCTCTCTGAATTCGCCCAGGGATGAGTAAGAGATCCAAGAAATCTCCAAGTGGAACCAAGTACAACAAGTGGAATGACACTAATAAAAAACCCAAAGATGACTCACACCCTTGCAGACATCTATAAATGGATCCCTCATCTGAGAGATTTAGAGGCTGGAATTTGGTAATTTGTAAGGAAGTGCTAATAGTTTGTCTTTGAGAAAGGGTATTGTATTGTTGGGTGATCTTGCTTTTCATGCGGTGAAGAGGGCTTTGATGCTAGGAGGATGATGCTGGATCAGACAGCTGGGTTATAATTCTCCCTTCTATTATTAATAAAGTTATTTGAGTTTTCCTCCATACAATCTTGTATTTGTGAATATTGTTATTTGTGAATGCCATTGTATGTTCAATGTATTTTTGATTCTGAATTTTTTATGATATAATAGATCGAGATGCTTTGATGGTGTTTTGTTACTTTGTCTCTACAGGTATTCACTGAGCGGGATAAGTAGGAGAAGAGGCGCAAGCTCTATCAAGGGAGAGAGAAATCAAGCAAGGAGTCAAGCGGAAGATCCAGGTTGGTCCCTTTTCTTCTCTCTTATCTATCATACATAAAGGAAATCACAAATTGCTTTGATTGTTTGTTTCTAGGATAGCTACCAATCCTAGTGGGACTAGCAGATCGAAAAGACACTAGTTTTCCCAGAAACAAAATGGCGACTCCACTGGGGATCGAATAGTTTGTTTGTTTGTTGTTGATTGTTTGTTTTATAAACTATAGACGGAGCCTGAAGTTAGCCAGATAGCCTTCGAACTGCTCTTGCTCTGCAATTGCAAAGTAGATGAATGCTGCTTCAGTCAATCTCTGGTTTAGTTTATGATTTGAACATCTAACTTACAAGCATTCTAGATGCCCTGTTGGTAGCTCAATAACCTTCCAAGATCATACCCCTGTACTTTGTTCTTTACTGTCCATAATAGCTCAGCTTAACTCACTGAATTCAGCTGCAAATTTGAGCCAAAACCCACCTCAGTTGCGCTCCCTGGCCCATCGCACTGTCTGTCACTGGAAGCCAGTATGCATCGCACTTCCCAAGTGTAGCAAGTGAGATGCATCCCTGTTTCTGTGAAGCACAAGTGTGATGACTGAGTAGTCCTATTTCTCTCCTTGAAATTTGGGTTTTTTGTCCTTGTTTTCAACTCTGTTCAATTGTTTTGCTGCTTATGAACAGTATCTCATTGTTGAAGCCTCCTTGCTTTACATAGTTCAGCCTCCATTGATTAGGATTAGCAAATGTTTTTATGTATTTGTCCATCATTTGCAATTCGTTGTCGAAAAGTTGCTTAAATCGAATTGTCGTTTTGTATCAAAAAGTGAAGTGTCGTTGAGTCTTCCTTCCTTGGATAGTCGATTGAACTTTTTGTCATGTATTTGATTTGATTTGTTGATATCTTGAAGTGTCAAAAGAATTCTCTATTCAAAATCGAAAATTGTTGTTTAGTCTTCCTTTCATTTTGAAGAGAAATTGTCGAAGTGTCGCTTTAAAGAAAATATTTCAGATCTATACTTAGTTTTCCTTTTTGGAATTTTTCACATTAAAGGGAACGAAAAACAAATACATGCATTTGCATTTGCATTTAGACTATGTGCGAAAAATGATTTAGGAAAAGTGCATTTAGTGTGTGCTCTTTGCTCTTTGTTTGAAAGAATCGTAATCTTCTTTCCTTAGTAGCTAGGATTTTCATTACTAAAAATAAACAATGATTGTTTATCATTTTAGATTGCATTTTTAGGAATTTTACATCTACATCACACGGTGAACCTTGAAAGACAAACTTCTAAACAAGATCAACTCTAAAATAAATTTCAATGAACTTAAAAACGCTTTGGAACCTAATGCAACACATCTAGAGGTCTAGGCTAGAGACGTGTTCTAGCGTCGTAAAATCTAGTAACTATCGTTTTCATCGAAGGTTGGGTGATTCCTCCTCTTTGATACGACAAGTGCTAGCACAGACTTATGCTCCCCGTACCGTCGAGTATATATTGGGAGACCACAATAGGCTTATATCCTTTATACATAGGAAGTTGTGTCTGCCGCCCTATCGATCACAATGCACTAAACACAGCATTTGGGAAGATTGATTGTCATACATAAGTCCTTGGTAATTTCTCTTTAATTTATCACCAAGGTGTATTTTGCATTTTTGTGATTGGTTTGGTAATCCCTCTCTCTAGATCTACAGATTAGTCACTTTCATTCCTTTTCGACTCCTTAAAAGAAAAGGTCCATCTGAGCACTTGTCACTTTAGGCTCATTAAAAATCGAAGGGGACTAGCATCATCTTTAGCTTTTTCTCGACTCTTAAAAATTGAAAAAGCAAAGTTGTGTCAAAGTGTCATTAAAATTTATTTAATTTCGGAATAACATTTTTCTCCTTAATTTTGAGTTGATCAAGTAATCCGCAATCGTGGAAGAAAGTCAATCAAAACCCCGTCGTTCGCGGAGATTAGCAAGTCAACCATCTTTGACTCCAGAAACAAAACCATTCCGGGCAAAACGGTCTTGTTTAACTGAGTCCAATTCACATGATTTATTTGAAACTTGTGTTTCAACATCATCAGAGACTACAGTTACTCTGATCATTTCTGGTACATCTGCCTTTAGAGAAGGAATTTCGCAGTTGCAAGAGGACATTAGAATTGATCCTAGTGTAACGGTAGACACTTCTATACCTGAAACAGCTCTAGATAGAGTTGATCCAGAGACTAAAGTTCACTTACCTGAACATCTGGAAGTTGAGTTCCAGAATTCAGAAGGTGTCACCCCTCTGGTATCTGTCACTGCAGAAGCAATACCTTCTTCGGCTCCAAAAGTATTTTACGAACCTGACGGTCTACCTCTTCCACATGGATTGATTGCAATAGAAGAGATAGTAGAAGATCTTCCATCCAGTACCCCATTGCATTTTGGAACTGGGATTCACGTATATCCTTCTACTACTGAAGTTAATTCTTTTAATCATCCTTCATCGCAAGTTCCTGTCGAATTGCTAGAAAATATTTTGGATAGACTAAATATGTTTGAACAACCATCAACATATAGGATTGTATCATATGATACAGTTACAACAGAGCTTCCTATTGTCGTTCCTACAATGTTTGTTGGTATACCATCTGTCCCAGCTAGTTACCAATCACTAGCTGGAGTCCATTTAGGGATTGTTTCGACAACATGGTCTATTCCTATTTGTTCATCCGAAATCCCATATGGTATTTCTTATGTTGAAACTCAGCAAATTGATCCTGCATGCCAATATCAATTTGGGTAGTCTAGTCTTCAAAGACCGATATATCCTTTGAACACTGGACTGCTGCCATATGGAGGGCAGTATGCTTTTTCATTGTTCCCTCCTGGAGAACAACCATATGAGAGTATACAACAAAATTCAACTAGAATTACATCCAATAGTTGGGTACCAATACTGCCTCAACATCCAAGGGTTGTATATTCAATACAACCGACCCAACCTGTGTCGAATATTCCCACTACACCTGCTATTGTGACTGTGTCACAAGTACAAGCACTGCCTATTGTGTGTCAACCTCAAGTCTCTCAGGTTGCAATACAATGTTCTCTTGTCTCTATGGCTCAGTCACAACATCAGGTTAGTGCTTCCTTACCCGAAATGACTCAAGCTCAAACGGGTATGATTACTCCGCATCTTGGTCAATCTTCTAGTATTGGGAAACAACAAATGATCCAAAAACCATGGCTGGTACAATACCAACAACTGAAATTCCAGCAAACCTACCGAGGACCTGAACAACAAAGCTTTGTAAGTAATGGACAACCGCATTTTCAAAACGGTTATCAACAACCATACTATAATGGTTATGTCCAACAACCTTATCAAAGTTACCAACATCAGGTACATTATGCTGGTATGCAAAGACCTACTGCTCAGGCGATTCCATCTTATCCTGGGTATGCTTCGCCTAACCTGAATCAACAGTTGCCTTTTGTGGCAACTCTAGAATTACCGAATTTGAACCGGATGACTAATGATCCAATTGCTTATGCCCCTTGGTGGCCAGCGATTCCTCATAAACTTCCCTCCAAAATTTCTAAATTCAATGGAAATCCAGGTGAAGATCCATCGAATCACGTAATGAACTTTCATTTGTGGTGCTCATCTAACACCCTAAATGATGATTCGATTAGGCTTTGCCTTTTTCAGAGAATGCTCACTCGTTCGGCAGCAAAATGGTATATCGAATTGCCTAGAGCTTTGTTCGATAACTTCAGCACCCTTGCCACTACCTTTTTAACCCATTTTCAGTTACCCATAAGGTATGAAACAGGGACAGAACTCCTTACCAACTTTAAACAGACCACGACCACTCACATATCTGATCATATTCATGAGTGACGACGCCATCATCAAATGGTAAAGACGTATGTTCCTGATCAGCTTCTAGCTGAGTGGTTTATTAAGTCATTATTGCCTTCTATTACTAAGGATGTGGCTAAGGGAGGAGTTGTCACTGAAGAGCAAGTCATTGCTCGTGCACAATATTTAGACTTGATCTATACTTAGTCTGGCACGCTCTACGACAAAATTCCTGATGCTCCTAGACCAAAATTTTCCGTTCCTCCCCCTCCTAAATCAAACAAGGACTCTCACGCCGGTGATGGTGTGATCGGTACCACAAGCACGAAACTGCAAAGGCTCCATCTAAAAAAGCCCTTGCAGTTTCTAGTCAAAAATAAAATGAAGAACCTCTTGCCTCGGAGATTAATGCTTTGTCATCTGACAAGGGAAAAAATCCAAAGAAACTAGGGGGCAAGAAGAAAGGGAAAAATAATAAGAAGAAACAGGAAAATTCACCTCTTGAAAAATCTTCTGAAAACCCTACTGGGCAAAAGAAACCTCGTCAACCATGTTTCATATGCAACGACGAGCATTGGACGAAAGATTGTCCACATCGAGCTGAGATTGTGAAATTTTTAAAAACTTCAAATACCTCAGCGGTGTTGACTAATCCGTTTCTGAGCCCAAAAACCAATCTGGTTGCTATCGATCAAGCTTCCCCATCCCAAGTGCTTATGCTATCCATCTCGAAACAACAAAATGATGCTTTGATATCGACAAGGAATAAATATTACGGGAATCCACCATTGTCGAACAACAAGGCTACATATCAACCCAGTAGTTCGACAACAACTTTGCCAGAAGTTGTTCTGCCCATCATTCCTGAACTAACTATAAAGCCACCAAAGGGAGTAGTACATAAATCAACATTTAATCCTCGTGCTCGAGCAGCACATAATTATAATATAGTGGAGGATTTGGCTCAATTGCCATCCACCATGTCGACACTTGAAGTACTGCAAAATTGCCCCTCCCAAAAGTAGGCTTTGTTATCATCAATAGGTGGGATCGACCCAACGGATTCCAATCTTGTGGCCTTTAACCATAAAGGATATGAACCTCAGTTATCGGCACAAATCGCTTTCCTTATACAGGTAAAAGCCCTCAATAAAACTGTTCATCGAACAATCATTGATGAGGGAGCATCTACCTGTATTATTTCAATGAGTTGCTAGAAAACTTTAGGCTCACCACCCTTGTCACAATCATCAATGACATTAAAAGCGTTCGATGGAAGAACATACATGCCATATGGGATATTAAGTAACTTGCAAGTTGAACTGGGGGGCAAGACAGTAGAAATTGAAGTCAAGGTTATTGATGGAAACCTTGACTACAATATCTTGCTAGGAAGGCCCTAGATTTATGCTATGGCCGCCGTTGTGTCAACATATTTTAGAAAGATTGCATTTCCCTTCCAAGGTGGAATTACAATCGTTGACCAACTAACCTTTTTCCCCAATAGTTCACAAGATACTGGAAGCATTCCATTGATCCATGGAAGTTCTCAATCGCTTCAACATGTCGGAGTAGGTCTCCTAAAAGACCCTTCCTTAATGGGTACTTTTGCCCTCCCGCCTCCAAGTAATCTGGCGGAAGTGGCCACAGTGGAAACCTATCATATGATATCTTCTACATCATCAAAGATTAAGAAGAACTCTGACCATTTTGATAGTGTGGATCATTGCGAGCTGTTGGCCCCAACCCCCATAGAATTTTTGTAGCAATCAATTTTTTGGGCTTGGGCGGTGAACCCAAATCAACACTCAGCGAGTGTTTGTATAGATAGGTCTCTAGAGCATGGTACCTCTTCCGATCCTTGGTCTCGTATACATTCTACAGGCGATGGAATCATTCAATCTATGATGATAGGAGAGATGTCGTGGTAAGATTACCACCATCGTTCCCACCTTCAAGATAACAATGAAGATTATTCGAGTGACCTTAATCATCCTTCAGTCTTTGATTTTCTATCAAATACTGTAAATATAGTGGATTCCGAGCAAAATCTTTCCAATATTGAAGAAACTATAGCCATTAATATCTCAACCAAACCTAACATTGTAGAGAATATTCATGTTGGAAAATCATGTTCTTCATCAGAACTGGAAATTTACTACGCTCTCTTTCGCGAATTAAAAGATGTCTTTGCATGGTCATATGAAGAAATGCCAGGCATTGACTTGAGCATCGTTGAACATGAGATCAAGATGTATCCAGATGTCAAAACAGTAAGACAACGACTTCGACCAGTTCACCCGAAGAAAGCTGTTGCCATTAAGGTAGAAGTTGAAAAACTTTTCCATGACGGTTTCATTTACCCTGTTCCTCTAACTGATTGGGTATCAAACATTGTTCCTGTAATGAAAAAACAAGGAAAAATTAGAGTGTGCATCGATTATAGGGATGTAAATCAAGCTTGTCCAAAGGACAACTATCCTACACCCTTCATCAACCAGATAATTGATGAATGTGCCGGATGCGAAATCTTTTCATTTATGGATGGATTTTCTGGATATAATCAAATCAATATCCGCCCATAGGACCAGTCAAAGACTGCATTTATATGTCCGTGGGGCACATTCGCATATCGCAAATTACCTTTCGGTTTGAAGAACGCAGGGGCAAATTTTCAGAGGGCAATGAACTACGCCTTCCATGACATCAAGCACATCGTTCAACCGTATCTCGATAATTTACCGGCTCATTCACGAAAGCGGACTGATCATCCGCAGCATTTGAGAGCCATATTTCTATGTTGCCGACACTACAAGATACGACTCAATCCACACAAGTGTGTGTTTTGTGTTGGTTCCAGTCGATTACTTGGTTTTGTAGTTTCTAAGGACGGAATTCGACTCGACCCATGTAAGGTTTAGGCAATCCTTGACATGCCTCCACCTTCAAATTTGCTTCAAATTCAGAAACTCCAAGGGAAAGCAAACTTTTTGAGGAGGTTCATTCCACATTACGCTGAACTTGCTAAAGGTTATACGTGTCTTTTGAAAAAAGAAGTACCCTTCAACTGGGATCAGGTTGTGCAAGCTTCCTTTGATGCTTTAAAAGATTCCCTAATAAAGGCATCATTAATGTATGCTCCTGACTATCAAAAAGACTTTAACCTGTATCTCGCCGCCGCAGATACAACCATCGCTATGGTTTTAGTGCAAGAAAATGATGGAATAGAACATCCTATATATTATTTAAATCGAAACTTAAATGATATAAAAATCAAATATTCCTATGTTGAAAAGATGGCTTTATCAGCTGTTCAAGCAGTACACAGATTTCGACACTATATACTCTTTCACAAAACTACCATTGTGTCAGATTGCAACCCTATGACCTACATTCTATCACGTTAATTACTAGGGGGCAAATATTCCAAATGGATAGCCATTTTGCAAGAGTTTGATTTGGAATTCACCAAATCCAAATCAAAGAAGTCTCTCGTCTTCGCGGAGTTACTTTGTGACCTTCCATCATCATCCAACGATTTAACATCTAAAGCATCAATCATGGATGAGACTCTGTTTCTGATATTGTCAAGCGATCCGTGGTATGGAGATATACTGATCTATCTCCAAACCCAAACTTTTAGGCCAAACACCTCTCGCTCAGAACAGTGATGTATTTGATACCAAGCCAAAGACTACATGATCGTCGGTGATACACTTTACCGTCGTGGTGTCGATACAGTTCTGCGAAGGTGCCTCATGCATGAGGAGGCCGAAAAAGTTCTGAATGACTGTCATTCAAGTGCGTGTGGGGGGCATCTATCTGGTTATGCTACTGCACAAAAGATCTTACGAGCTGGTTACTTCTGGCCCACTATATTCAAATATTGCATAATTGCAGTTAGAAGTTGCCATGCTTGTCATATTTTTGATCGCAAAACTAGATTACCACCTGCACCACTGCATCCAGTAGTTGTTGTTGGGCCATTCGCTAAATGGGGCATTGATTTCATGACATGTAACCCCACCTCGGCCGGGGGGCATGGGTATATTATAGTTGCTGTCGACTATTTTACAAAATGGGCCGAGGCGATGCCTACATTAAACAACAGTGGTAAAACGACTGCTCTTTTCTTTTTCAATCATGTAATATCTAGATTCGGTGTTCCATAGGCTATAGTCAGATCATGGATCGCATTTTTGCAATCACATGATGGTTGAATTGACTGCCAAATTAGGACTGTCCCACGATAGTTCTACTCCATATTATCCGCAGGCTAACAGATAGGTTGAGGCGATCAACAAAGTCCTTAAGCGCATGCTGCAGAGAATGATTGGAGTCCACAAACAGAATTGGAATTTAATCCTGTACTTAGCTCTGTGGGCATATAGGACTTCGGTGAGAAATGCGACCGGATTTATGCCTTTTCAGTTGGTGTATGGTCTGGAAGCTGTCTTACCAATTCAGTGCGAAATTTCGTCTCTCAAGCTCGCAATTGATCTGCTTCCTGAAACTTCGGAGGAAGAGGCTCATTTCTTGGAACTAATCCACTTGGATGAAACCCGTCATGATGTCGCACTGGCTAACGAAGCACATAAGAAATGTGTCAAGGCGCAATTTGACAAAAATGTCAAGCCTCGTGTCTTCTCAGAAGGTGACCTGGTCTTGCTTTACGATCAAGACTCTGACAAATTGGGAGCAGGCAAATTCGAACCATTATGGATGGGCCCCTACATTGTTAAACGAGTATTGACAAAAGGAGCTTACAAGCTGGTCGATTATGATGGGATTCCACTATCGCAGCCCTGAAACGGGTTGTATCTTAAGCATTACTATGCTTGATTAAGTGTAGTACACTCTTTGTATATATACTTTTGTTACATTTTTGTTTTCTTTTAGAGTTGTCATTTTGGTTAGGTAATCCACTTTGCATTTGATTGCAGATGTCAGACTTTTTGGAACCATTTGTTGGGTATGCCGACGGAGCTAGTCGTAGTACGCAGAATCTATCTTCTGCGGCCTGGGCCATTTTCACTCCAAGCGGTGAGTTAGTGAGTTTCAGGGGGATATGTATTGGTCGGTCGACGAACAACATCACTGAATATAGCGCGTTGATTGAACTTCTCTCTGATGCCATTTCACATGGTATACGCTGACTCGTTGTCAGGCTAGATTCACAACTCGTCATTCTACAGCTTACTGGCATTTATTCTGTTCGGAACCCAACTATTTATCGCATGTTCCTAAGAGTCAAGATTTTGGAAAGACAGTTTGATTCCATTCAATATCAACATATTTCCAGAAATTTAAACACATTAACTGATTCATTAGCAAACTATGTGTTAGATAGACATTTGCAGCATTTGTAAAGAAAGCATTTTACATTAATATTTGCATTAGGATTGCATAACTTAACCAGAATAAAACTCCAAAAATCAAAAATATATAACTGTTTATAGTTTTTACAAAATGTTTTGTGTCCAAGACAAAATTGGTCACATGACCAAGAAACTCAAAATGAATGCAGAAAAGCATCCTAGACTAATGATGCTAGTGATAACATGTCACTGCCTGTGCGATCATGCGCAAGAGTTGGGTCCATCGACTCAGCACACCAATAGCAGATTCACCCCCACAGGCGGATCCTGATAGTGAAAGAGGGGCACCCCGTCTCGATAACCCCATCAAAAAGTAAATATCCTTGACTGTCAATGGAATAGATTTGCCTCTGATCTGGAATACCTGGTTGATCGGATCCCAAGCATCGAGAAAATATTGCAACAAACTGATTTGTTGCCTCATGCTAGATATGCAGAAGAATTTGAGCAAACCATAGTTTCGTAATGTAGTAACTGTGCCCTGATCGTGTAAGGCAATCATGTCCTCTTCTTCATGTTCGCGTTCACGCCATGTGATGACCATCTTGATCCAAAAATATCTGAAACACAGACAAAAGATAAGTTAGGATCCAAATTTTAGCAAAAATTTCATGAAAAATCACTGTGCAAAGTTTCCCTTCTGCGCCCATCACACCTTGCCTTTGAGCAAGGTGAGATGCATACTGACTGGCCAGTGTACAGCTTAGTATGCATCGCTCCTTTTGATGCAGAACAGGTGCGATGATGAGAGAACGAATTCTTCAAACCCCAAGGGCCCAAAAGAATGGGAAAACTTGCTCAAAATCAAGAAAGGATGGAATGAAAATGAAGAGCTCAGGGTTAGCTCCTACCTAGTCCTAACGACACAGAGAATAGTCCACCGGATCTCCTGAAATCAGCTAGTGAAATTTGAGGGGGAAAACCACTCCAGAGCTCCAAAATCCCAAATTCGAAATGAAATAATGAAAATGAAAGGTAAAGCTACTTTTTATGTTTACTATTCACGTACTTCAAGTAAAATGTTAGTTTTCATTCATTTATCATGCATATATATGTATTTCTAATCAATTTGATGGAGTGATTGAGCAGGTTGAACGACCTATGAAAGAATCTAAAGTGCTAAACAATGAATTGAACAATGTTTCCACAAGGTTTAAGCTCGTTAAAAAATGAACCATCCAACTGAGCATATGTTCCCCCCAGAGTTCAAGCTCGTTAAAAAATGAACCCACCTTTGGTAAATAACCTTTGTGATTGCCATTATATCAGCCTTTTGAGCATTGGTTGTGTTTCTACCATCACCTCCATTCTTTTAGCTGATCATATGCTTCCGCTTGATTGTTTACCTTTTTTGAGGAATAGCTGCAATGAGTGGTCTTATTAGCCACCCTCTTCACATCACCAGTTTTGAGAAGTTCTGAGATTACCCGGAACCAGTTGCTACCCCGGATATCACTCATTCCTCAAAAAAGAGTCCACTTTAAACCCTTTTTAGACTTGTTAAATATGAAAGGATCGTCGAGCAATTGGCCTCTCCATCTCGCTAAAGTGATTAGAAGTGTCATCCCTCCTATATATTTTAAACTTTTCAGACCTGAGGGATTATCTCATGAAAAAGTTCGAGCGCTTGTCTTTTTCGGCTCGCTAAAATGATCGGAAAAGTTATCCCTTTTGTATTGTTTTAATCTTTTTTAGACTTAAGGGATTATGCTATGAAAAAGAGCTACTGGAGTTCTCTTTTCGTCCCTTTTCAAACTCTCTAAACATGAAAAGGACCAAGTTTTCTTTGTCGTAAAACTCGTTAAAACAATAGCAACAAACTTGTCCACCTAGACAAGAACGAGTTTCACTGTCCGAGCAAATTATAGAACAAGCATATGTTATCCTCCTCAAGCTTGACAAAAATAAAGAGGTACTGGTCAGCAATGACTGGGGAAAAAGGGAAGAAAACTTGAAGAATTTTATGGTAGCAAGTTTCTCTTGAACATGACACTTTCACTCCATCACCATGATTGAGTCGGGTTGGGTTATTCCGTTCACCGGTCATATCACCATTGGTCCTCCATACCATCCATCTTTTGGGGTTAATGCTACCAATCCATCTCAGTGTCGCCGATATGTTCAAGAGAATTCATTCAGAGAATTCACCATCCAGTTAATGCCTCATCCACTGCAATACCTTCACCCTCCATTTTTCATAACTGCCATTCCTGAATCTTATATCATCAGATCGTTTTCACCTCCAAAAAATCATTTGCTTCATTTCATGTCGTAGATGTGGGATACATTAAGACCCTCCTACAACGGGTCACTTCTTGTTGACATCAGCTCATTATCCAAGATGTTGACTTAGAAACAACCCTTTCACTACTTTGAAGCTTGCATGCCTCAGTGGCAAGTTTCTCACTTCCGGCGACAGGTTTACATCAATGGCCTTCGACCGAAAGATTTTGCGTGGTGTTCGACATCGGATCATATATTCACACCACGTGAATTATACTGTAGTACCTTGAGGGTCATTATCATTATCGGTGATTCCTCTCGCACCTGTTAACAACTTACATTATTGGTTGGTAATCAGGCGATGTCTTTCCATGTTCGACTTCAGGACATATTTTCACATGGATCAACTTATACATCGGGTGAAGATTGAATGAGTTTGAAGACCCCAGATCTAGTTTCATCCATCTGGGCTGCGATATATTCAAGGATATAAAGACATCAAATGTACACAGAAGCTGCACAGATAGTCATCTAAGCCAAGGAAGATAACTCTTCATATGAAGAATCACCAGTCAAGGTGTGATGCATACTGACTTCTACACTAGCCAGGTGTGATGCATACTGAAGAGGCCTTCTGTGGGGTGCGATGAGCGAGGATGGATAAATGTCCGAGACAGTTTGCTAGGTGGATGCTCATGGAATATTCCAGAAACTTCTCCTATGACACTTTCCTCTCTGAATTTGCCCAGGGATGAGTAAGAGATCCAAGAAATCTCCAAGTGGAACCAAGTACAACAAGTGGAATGACACTAATCAAAAACCCAAAGATGACTCACACCCTTGCAGACATCTATAAATGGATCCCTCATCTGAGAGATCTAGAGGCTGGAATTCGGTAATTTGTAAGGAAGTGCTGATAGTTTGTCTTTGATAAAGGGTATTGTATTGTTGGGTGATCTTGCTTTTCATGCAGTGAAGAGGGCTTTGATGCTAGGAGGATGATGCTAGATCAGACAGCTAGGTTGTAATTCTCCCTTCTATTATTAATAAAGTTATTTGAGTTTTCCTCCATACAATCGTGTATTTGTGAATATTTTTATTTGTGAATGCCATTGTATGTTCAATGTATTTCTGATTCTGCATTTTTATGATATAATAGATCGAGATGCTTTGATGGTGTTTTGTCACTTTGTCTCTACAGGTATTCATTGAGCGGGATAAGTAGGAGAAGAGGCACAAACTCTATCAAGGGAGAGAGAAATCAAGCGGAAGATCCAGGTTGGTCCCTTTTCTTCTCTCTTATCTATCATACATAAAGGAAATCACAAATTTCTTTGATTGTTTGTTTCTAGGATAGCTACCAATCCTAGTGGGACTAGCAGATCGAAAAGACACTAGTTTTCCCGAAAATAGGGAGTCTAGTTCTCCTCTCACATTAAAAGATGTCATGTATGTTTTGGGTCTAAAGAATAATTTAGTTTTAGTTGCTATGTTTTAAGACCATGGCTACAAGGTTATATTTAGCAAAGGAAAGGATTTCCTTCATCGCATAGCCACATGACAAGTGAAGCAGATCAGGGTTCGGGGGAAGAACCTCTACAAATTGGATGTAGAATATTGTGTTGCTTTGAGCACGAAAGCAGAGAAGGTGCAGAGCTGAGACATCGTTGAATTATGGCATAGAAGATTAGGCCATTTGCACCATGGAGCCTTGAAGATCATGCAACAAATTTCCACAGGACTTCCCAAGGGTACACTAGAGTTGCGAGATACATGAAAAGGATGTACGTTGGGGAAGTGCACGAAAGCCACCTTTCATGATATGGACAGTCGAGCACAAGCGATCCTTGAAAGAATTCACTCAGATGTTTGTGGACCATTCTTGATAGCCTCCACAGCCAAGCACAGGTATTATGTGATATTTGTAGATGATTTCTCACATAAGTGCTAGATTTTCTGCATGCATAAGAAATATCAAACATTATCTAAATTTTGTGAATTTAAAGCACTTGTTGAGAAAGACACTAGCAGGAAAGTGAAGGTTTTCAGGATTGATAACAGTGGAGAATATGTGTCGAATGAGTTCGAGAACTTCTGTTCATTAGAAGGAATTCGACGGGAGTTAATAGTACCCCATATCCCACAACATAATGGTGTGGCTAAGAGGAAGAACATAATTACTGTGGGAGTTGCATGGGATATGTTACATGATTAGGTCCTATCGTTGCACTTGTCGGATGAAACATGCAACCCTGTTGTATATGTGCAGAATAGGGGTCCTCATCAGATTTTCAATATGAGTACACCAGAAGAATCTTTTTCAAGGAAGAAATTAGATGTGTCACACTTCAAGATCTTTGGTTCATCAGTTTACTGTCATGTTACTAGGGATGCAAGGAAAAAGCTAGGGCATATTTTTGGGGTACACTGGTACACCTCACAACAATTGGATGTACCTTCAATCTCACAGGATTATAATTGTTCGTGGAGATGTGAAGTTTGGCGAAGAGAAGGCCATGATATGTTCCCTTGAGAGGGAGCTTTAGTTACATGTAGATGAAGAGATTTTAGCTCCAAAGGAAGAACATTAGGATGACGTGGAACAACCACATGTAGAGGAGCAAAGAGTGGAAGCACCCACTCATGTAGAGACATCCAGAGATGGAAGGAAATGCATCAAAGAAGCTAACATATTGATGCATGATTCTAGAGAAAATGTGGGAGCATCCACATCACAATGCAAGATGAGGAGGTCACTAGATTAGTACATTGGCTACATGGCTCTGATTAGCGAGAGTGTAGATACTGAGCCATCCTCCTTCGAGGAAGCAATGCAACAACTAATATGGGTTGATACCATGGTAGAAGAGTATGATTGCATTATTAGTAACAGTGCTTGGGAAGTTGTCCCAAGCCCAGAGGACAAGTCAATGGTAGGTTGCAGGTGGACCTACAAGGTGAAGCAATCAGCATATGGGAGTGTCGAGAAATAAAAGGTCATATTTGTGGCCAAGGGGTTCTTTCGGGTGGAGGGAATTGAGTACGAGGAGACCTTTGATCTAGTAGCAAGGTACTCTTCAATCAGATCTATTCTAGCACTTTTAGCACAGATGGGATGAAATATACATCAAATGGATGTGAAGACAACCTTCCTCAAGAAAGTGATTGAGGAAGAGGTGTAGATTGAATAGATGGAAGGATTTGAGACCTTCAATATAAAGTTGTATGTGTGCAGACTCAAGAAAGATTTGTATGGATTGAAACAAGCACCCTTTGCTTGGTACATCAGGATCAACAACTATTTCAACAGGTTGGGCTTCACCAAAATTGAAGCAAATGCAAACCTTTACCATATTGTGGTTGAAGGTAAATTATTGATTATAGTATTATATGTTGATGATTTAATTCTAACAGGTGATGAGAAGCTGATAAAATCTTATAAATAAGATCTTGCAAGAGAATTTGAGATGCAGGAACTAGGGCTCATGCATTATTTCCTTGGTATGGAAGTATGGTAGGGAGATGGGGAACTGTTTGTCTCTCAGAGAAAGTGTGTTGACGAGATACTGAAGAAGTTCCACATGGAGAGAAACAAACCCATGGAGACTCCTTTAGTAGGGAATTGGAGGAAGGAAGATGCTACTTTAGGTGAAGTAGTGGAGGCTACTATTTATAGGAATCTTGTGGGTTCAATTATGTACTTGGTGAACACATGACCGAACATATGTTTTGTAGTTAAAGCTTAGTCAACCAAACTGTATTGGAAGGTAGCTAAACATGTGTTAAGATACCTCAGAGGCACCACTTAGTTTGGTATTTGGTATAGACGGACAGAGGGAGTGAAGCTTCAAGGCTTCACAGATGCAGATTGGGAAAGTATTCCATCAAACAAGAAGAGCACATTAAAGGGAATCTTCAGTATTAGGTCAGCAGCAGTTTCTTGGTACAACAGGAAGCAGAATACATGGCTTCTAGTCAAGCAAATTGTGAGACTTTCTAGATGAGGAAGATCCTTGATGGGTTGTTTGGTCATCAGATGGATCCTACAGTAATTTACTGTGACAATTAGAGTTGTATGAAAATATTTGAGAATCCATTTTTTCATTATCGGTCCAAGCATATCGACATCTAGTATCACCATCTACGAGATTGTGTGCAGAGGAGAATCATGTTGCTAAAGTACATACCTATAGAGGAACATGATGTAGACATCTTGACTAAGGCACTGTCAAGAGGAAAATTTGAGTTCCATAGAGGCAAGATTGGGGTATCGGATAATCCCTTTCTTCTTTAGTGGGAGTTTTGACAATGTAACAAGAAAAAACTTGATTTAATTTTCCCTTGAATTAAATTAGGAGAAAAATTGTAATTCCACATGAGAAGACAACTCGTACGAGTTAACTAATTTAATTTTACTTAGTTGGTTCAATTAATTCGAGTTGAGGGTCTAACTTGAGTCATATAGAGTGTCTCCTACTTTATAGGAGCCCTAGTTTAGTTTGTTTTGAGTTGTAATTAATTAATTCAGTTTAATTGAGTTAAAGATAGTTAAACTAGTTTCAACTTATGGAGGAATTAATAGGAGGTCTAACAGTGGGGTGTTGCTTCATGTGTTAAACCAATTAATTGATAATTCAGTCATAAATAACTCATGCATGTAAGATCTGAGAGTTACCCATTCGAGATTGGAGTTAAATGGAAATGTACTATCATTTGTATAATCATCCAAATTGTACAAGTGGTGCATGCAGTCATAGGAAGGCCTATAATGGATTGTGCAATTCCAATTGAGGGATTTCCATAATTAATAGGGGTTAATTCCTAAGGAAACAATGCAAGGAAATAGGGACTTGGGAAAGTAGAAAATTAGTTAAGTATTGGACAAGGCTTCTCTAAGAAGTAGTGAGACAAATATAGATAGTGTAGAGGTTGCTTGAGCTTGAGCAAAATATTGTAATATTCTCATATTTTCTTACTAATGGAATATACAGATAATAGGGGTTTTTAACTACGTATTTCCCTAGGAAATCATTGTGTAATGTGTTGATTTAATTAATTCTCTTGTGTGCTTCATGATTTCTCGATTGATTAATTGTTTCCGTTGATGAGTAGAGTAAATTAAAGTCTTTTGTTTTATAAAATTACATAAGCAGTTTGAATCTACAAGGAATTTCTACAATTCCTTGTTACAAATGTATCGAAAATAACCTATTAAAATACATGAAGTAGATCTCCAATATTGAAAAATAATATCCAACAAATTCCATAAAATGGTACTCCTCCCAAACTTCCTCTAGCTTCAATAGCCATGAATTGACATCCTTTCTAACAAGACTCCACAATCATTGTTAGTTTATTCTAGGTCAGTTTGGTTTCTTGCAGCATCATTATTGTTGGTTTCTCCTTTTTAATCTGGTCTCATAAATACCTTTGTTTACCCTTTTCTATTCAAACCACGGATATTCTAAGAAAGCATCTTCATTGTGGGTTTTTAATGGCAACAAGAAAGTAATAAGAGATTGTTAATGCTTATCTAGAGTTCACCAAATATTCCCCAGTTCCTTGTAGGGAATCCCTCTTTGGTTTGCAACCTTTCCGTTTTACATCTTTAACCAATTATTTCACCAATATATCCTTACCTTTTTCTTGAAATTCGTGTAAGGAATGATTCCTAGATGCTCCATTGGATTGCTTCTGCTTTAAAGTCTTCCATTCTATCAAAGTATTCACATATTGTTCTCTTTTCTCTCTAGACATCTCTGCAATATCTCTTATAGTCCAATCATTTAATAGATCTACTAAGACTCCCTTCTTATTTTGTAAGAGAATCATAGTTTTGTTAGACAAGAAGAGCCACGTCTTTAATAACTGGAAGGTTTATAACAATGATATGATTATCTTCAATTGCATCAACCTTCAAGGTATTCCTTTTCACAATTTGTTTAGATTCTTTTTGTTCTTGCGTGTTCGAAATAGACTCCATCATGGGAACATCATTGATCCCTTCCTCCTTAGGATATTCCTCCATATTTTACAACATATTGAAAGCATTGTTATCCTGTGTTACCACTGGATTTGTCAAATTCCTCATTCTAGGGTTTGATGAAACTTTTTGAAAACCATCGATACCTACAGATCCCACACTTTCCTATTCTTTCTTCTTAATCTAACTTTATATGAACAAATGACCATGTTCATGACATAGACAATAACTAAAATGAATATGAGACTAAATTTTTCCTTCATAATTTAGGTTAATTGAATCTGGTAAAGGTTGTGAGATGTTCATGTAGATGCAGATTCAAGCATGTAACATATTTCTTCCCCTTCTTGTTACCTCTAAAACTTTAACAAATCTACTAAGAACATTCCCTATACCTTCAAAATTTCTAGAATCCAAAAATTAGCTAGTAAATAATATAGTCGTACCCATACTAGAGTCGATTAGAACTCTTCTTTGTCCCGATTGAAACATTCCTCCTAGTGATGGATATATAATTTTGCATTGTTGTAGAAATATGGACCCTCCTAGAAAATACTTGATTTATCCTCCAGGTTAGAGAATATCACTGTAAAGAAACCTTTAGGACCTAATCTCAAATCTATGTCTCATTTAGGTTGTAATTTATGGGCAATCCAACGTTCTAGTTCTTTCTCTGTAGGTCAGCTGTCAATAAAATTATAAATGAAACTATGGCACAAGCCTTTGTTAACCATTATCAATTGAAATTTAGCTATGAAACTAGAACATGCACACTCATTAACTTCCATTAGGACAGCTCCACCCAAATCTCAGATTACATCCATGAGTGGAGGCAAAGGTGAAGCCTATTTCAAACCAAGTTTCTTAACAATCTAGTCTATGAGTGGTTTACCAAGTCCCTCTTGATTCAATTGTTGAATATGTAGAAAAGGTAGGAGCCCAAACCAAGGAACAAGCCATCATGCGTGGCGACCAATTGCACTTGATCCTCTCAAGGGGGAACTCTATATAAAATCATCTCTAACACTCCTCGATCATCTAATGAATAATCGAAACCAAAGCTTGGATCCCATGTTGATGGTGTAGTCGGTTCAATATACTTTAGAAACATGGGGAAGTTAGCACACTTTCTCATATGAATTTGGAGTGAAGATTAGGAAGAGTTAATGTGTATCAAAAATGTTCAAAACCCTCCCTTCTAACTTCTAACTTTTTATATTAGAGATTATATACAGAAGTGTGAATATTTCCTTGATATGGCATCAATGTCAAGAAATTAGAAAAAGTATCAGATTGATCATTATCATTACCTTTGTATCTTTGAATATTGACCTCCGATACAGAGTATTGTGGGACAAGCAAAAGAAATGTTTGGTGTGTCGTTGGTGTCAAGGAAACATAGAGATATGCTTTTCAATGGATACAAAAGTTATTGATTTCTAATCTACGATACAGAAGGGTATAATCAAGGGGAATTCTGATAGAGTATTTTTAAGGCTTAGATGTCCAAAAAGAAGATATGCTTCACAGAGGTTGGCTCACTAAAGGTTTTATATTAGTAGGAAGTTATCTATGGAGGGGCCCCACACAAATTTTAATTTGGGAGGGTGGGGCATTGTTCGGAACTATAAAACGAACACTTCTAGCACTATGAAATGGAGATGATGTCTACTCAAAGGGTAAGGGTGCCACAAATCAAGAGTCTCCCTCAAAGTGACTGTTGAAAAATTTTAAACATGATAATGATATTCCCAGAGCTAAAAGATCCTATGGTATTGTCTACATCGAGGAATCGGGAAGAGTTAATGTGTATCAAAAAAATTCATAGCCATTCCTTTCAACTTCTAATTTATGATACTAAAGGTATATACAGAAGCCAAAATATTTCCCTAATATGGTGTCGGTGTCGAGGAATTGGAAAAAAATATTAGATTGATCATTACCGTGACCATTTTATCGCTAACTCCTGAACTCCAATATAGAGTATTGTGGGAAAAGTGGGAGAAAACATCTAATGTGTTGTCGGTGTTGGGAAATAAGAGAGGATGAGCATTTCAATGGATAGAAAAGTTATTGATTTTTGATCTGCGATATGAAAGGGTATAAGCAATGGGAAAACATCTTTTCTAGAGTATTTTTAAGGCTTAGGGGCCTAAAAATAAGGTATTATTCATGAAGGTTCCCTTGCTATATGTCTTAGATTGGTAGGAAGTTAGCTACGGAGGCGCCCCACACAAATTTTGATTTCGGAGGGTGGCAGTTATTGGGCACTAAAAAACCAACACTTATGCCACTATGAAATGGATATGATGTCTACTCAAAGGGTGAGGGGAACTCTTGATTTGTGGCTTATTGTAATTCTAGTTTGAATAAGCACTCCTCAACATGTAGTGTTACCACGAGCACATTTACAACATGATAACTCGTGATTTCAAATGCTATAGGTCCTTGTTTGTCTCCGTACTCATCATCCACACAACATCCCCAATATATGAACATCCACCCAACAATTATTCCTTCACTTCAAATTATCCCATCCATTGAGTTGAATCTTATCATTGCATGCCTCAATGCAACTATCATTCAAGGTGATTAAATTTGACCATGTCCTTCAAAAAAATGTAATCAACATAGAAACCTTTGATTATTTCTAATATTCTGATGCAGGAGCATCTAGGCCTAGCCAGCAATGTGATGGTGTGGCCACATGTTGTGGCTAACGAGAGTTTGGAAGAAGAATTGGTTATTTAAATTTATTAATTACAAAGTATGTAAGTAGTTAATTGTTGCCTAATTCTGAACAGAATTGGAAATAATGGCAAGTGATTCTCCCTACGTGGAGATCAAGCCAAATAGTTATATTGATTAGTTAGGGTAGGATATGATTTCTAAATATATAGTGAATTCCTTCATATGTGGAAGGATACTGTTAGATAGAGAATATATGTATTTTCTTGTCTTTTCTGAAAAAGAAGAAGAGAGCGAGAGGATTCAAGATGGGATTGTAAGCCTATGGGCAGATTAGGAAGCAGAGGCTCCAATTAGAAGAATCAGGCCAGAGAGGAATGGAGAGCCTCTAGATGTAATTATGTGTTTAAATGTTTATATACAAAGAGTTGATTCTGAGTGTGGAACTGTGTATTTATGCATTTTTTAGTTCTGTTGTATATATATGCTTGATTGTTTAAATCTTGTTTGCAGGCATGTTGATTGACCATCGATCACTTAAGGATCGATGGTGATCCATTGAAAATCAAAATATTGTTGTATGTATAGTTGTACATGCTTAAACAACGTATGGCAGGAACCTTGGATGAGGTGTAAATCCATTAAACAAGCGAGATCAAGTTAAGGACGAAATAGACAGAGAGTGCACAGGATCTGTTGGATCTCATAGATCAACAGACCAGATCAAAGTGGAGGATAGAGCATTAATATAGTATTGGCACTTTGTTTCATAAAGAGCAGGCTTCAAGACATTGCGATGAGCGATCGCCGATATATCGCATCAGCGAAAACCCATTGGAACCCTTTATGCGTTATCCGACCGACCATTGAAACATAGTGATAGTGATCATCGGACTAAGTGTGGATCGTCGAATCAGAGCCAGGATCGATGGTCCAGAATTAATCGCTAATTTCATTAGGCAGAGTTCAAGTGCGAAGGATAGTGGGAATGTCGATAAGTGATACACCGATAGTCGATGAAGTCAATCAGAGATCGTAGAATGTAAAGGGATGGAAGCACTGTGGAAAAGGATTGGAGGAGCAGACTCGATAAATTTATGAATGTGGGGTATAAGTTTTGAAGTCCGGCTAAGCGTAGCGGAGTGAGGTTTCCCATATATATCCATGGTTTCATGCATTTTTGATATAATGTTGTGGTCCCGGATTTTAATGAAAAAACACCAAAGCACGCTTCCGATAGCATTATTGACCTCAAGTATTGTGATGTGCGATAAGGGATGCCTTGAGGACCGTGCAAAGGCTGAAGGGAAGCGCGGAAGAGGTAATATTTTCTATGTTGTGGAGTAGTTCTATTATAAAAAATTTATAATAGAAAAAGCACTGATACATGGAATTGTGGGTTAAGTCTGGGTATAGCCCAAAGTAATAAAAGTTTTATGAGGGTTAAGAGTCCTGGTAAGGTATTCTAGATGCGGCAGCCATATGGTTGCGTCATTTTGGTATCAGAGCAAGGATGTCTTGCTTATGAAGATTATGATTACAAAGGTATGAAAGTAGCAGCGGTTGAATGAATGGCAAAGTTTGGCACAGGACTACAGTAGTAAGACTGTAGGAAGAACTTTTGGGAAGTTCTTAGAGATTGTAGCAGAACCTCATTCCAGCTGAGGCTTGGAATAGATAGGGACAGAGGAGTCCTTAAGAGTAGTGAGTGTAGCAACCACAGAGAGAGCAAGATTTCTCAGTGCAAGTTCTAAGGAAAGAGGACTTGGAGACTAGGGAGAGGATAAGCTTGGTGAGAAGATCAAATTAGAAGAAATTTGATTGGTTGCAGGTGTAGAGCTCACACAGAAGAGAAGATGGCTATGGAAATTCATATGGAAGGTTCAGAAGAAGGCTACAAGATGAAGGAGAAGGGTGCTCAAACAATCCGTAGGAAACGAATGAGTCAAGCAGATCTTGACAAGGAAATGGTTGAGATAAGAGAAGAACTCGATGCATTAGTAATGTTGCTAGAGGAGAACCAAAGACAAGGTTGGGTCTTGAAGAGGAATCCAGTGAAGTGGCCTAAGTTGCAGAGAAGGCTGCAACAAAGACAAGTAAAGTGGTTGATGGAAAACCTTAGAGAAGCAGAGGCAGAAATGGAAGTTTCCATTTGTAGACTAGAACAGGGTGAAATGTTGGGTGAAGAGGATAATGGGAGATCCGCTGAAGATCTCATGGACTATTGGCATGGTTCAGAACAATTCAAAGATATATTGACAAGGGAAGCAGATGAGGCAATGAAGCCTTGTGATTTTAATTCTCATAATTTGTGTATGTTTGCAGGATATGCAAAGGATGATGGAAAGTCTAGTGAAACTGTCACAAACAGGAATGAAGCTCTTGAGGTGAAGTATGATGGAGAATGCCTTTTAGAGGAAGAAGGTGTTGATTTATTACAACAGAAAGAGTTCATAGATGAATTTTTGTTTGGTGTAAGACAGTCAGATGAAGTTGATAGGGACTAGAAGCCTAATGAAAATGCCATAGTGGTATTCCAAGAAGGTAAACAAATGAATTTGTCTTGTGGAATCGATGAAAGAAATTTGCAATATGATAGTGCAAAAAACAGGATAACTTAGGAGGATTGCTAGAAAAAGAATGAAGCTGAGAATGGAAGCTATGATGAACTACTAGAGAGATTTCATATGGAAATAGAATTCTTTGAAAGATTACTCAAGGAACCTGAAGGAGAAATGAAGCTTTCAGAACCTGATAAAGAAAAGGATATGGTTACTATGCATGATAAGGATGAAATGTCTCTAACATTTATAGAGTTAAGTAAATGTTTAGACTCTTCAGTTAATGATGTGACTGTAGGTACAAAAGACAACGTTAATAAGTATGATGCTGAAATCAGAGAAATTGAACAGAGATTATTTGAAGGTGAAATGGAAAATCAGGAGCAACAAGGAAGTCATGTCCTTAGAGACATGAAGGAAATAGAAGTATTAATCTAGAAGGATGAAGATGGAAGAAACCAGCAATTTAAAAGAGATGATCAGCTACATGAGAGTGAATTTGAGGAAGGCATTAGATTGCAGGAGTATAGCAACTGGCAGCAGAATGAAGAAAAAGAGATTAGTCTGGCAGTACAAAGTAAGATAAATGAAGACCAAAGATACAGATGTAGAATGAAGGAACGGATCAAGTGGAAGCTATTACAACAGAGGTGGAACGACAAGTTGATAAGTGAGTTCAGGGAACTTGAACAAATTCATATTGATTTGTCTGAGAAGGAGAGACTCAAAGGAATGGAGTCACAACAAGAGGGATCTGTTGAAATCCAGAAAATCTATGATGGAAGATTGGTGCTTGAAGCATCAAAAGAGGACGAAGGGTATTGTATGTTGAAAATTGATAATTATTGTTTGCTTTCAGGTCATGTGAACTTGAGAGAAAACAAGAAATTATTGGAAACTGCCATATCAACAGGTGGAAAGATGACTACCCACAGTCATATGAAGAATAAGGAGAAAAATTACAGTCAAGTGAAGGAAGATGTCCAGTCAGATGACATCCAAAGGATAAGTCAAAAGGAGGATGGCAAAGAAACTATTGAGATCAAAGGAATGTTTGGAAAGGAAGAGATCCATTCATATGAATATGGAACAAAGAGTTTTCTTAAGAAAACTGATGAAGCTAATACAAACCAAATGGAGAATCTTATGGTGCATTCAGGAAGTGGGAGTCAATTGGAAGAATTGATGATGAAATTATTTGAGGAGACCTTGGTGTTTCATAGTTTTGAACCTAATATTTTGAGTGTAAATGCAGGATACACTGAAGTAAGGCAACGGTTTAATGTTGTCATAAGGGAAAGGAAAATTAAAGATATGATTTTTCAGAAGTTAGAAGAAGGAAATTCACATAATCTTGTGATGCAGAGGAAAGAGCAGCTGTTAAACATAGCTGTAGCGAATTATGCAGATATTAGACAACTATTGAGGATTGAAGCCAAAGGAAAGCAACTACTGAAGATTGATATAGAATACTTGGTAGATGTTAAACAGTTATTGAAGATTATTGACCTTGAAGAAAGCCAGAGTAGAGAAGGACTAAAGACAAATGTTGCAGACAATGAAGTTAGTAAAGATCGTGCAGAGCTTTTGGGAGAAATTCCAAATGAGATGGCAGATTTATGGCATAAGTCAAGTCTTTTGAAGAAGAGGCAAGAAAACCAAAGAATAAGTGATCAAACTATACAACCAAAATTGAATGAGAATGAAGAAGTTGTCAACAATGTTGGCATAATGAGGAAACAGGGTAAAGTATTTGTGTTTAATGACTTTATTGTTTCTGGTGAAGATTTATATGCAGGAACAAGGCAATGTGAAGTCAATTTGAAACAAGGAGTTGATTCTGAAGATCAGATCGAAGTAAGGAAGGGTGAGATCAGAATGTCTCAAAAAGATGGAATGATGTTGAATTTACAGTATGGAATTGTTGAACTAGAGATGAGTTCAAGAGATGATAGTAACAGGATTACTATTGTGCAACAGGGAGTTATTAATGAAGAAGAGGCTGAAAATGACATTTCAGAAGTAGAGAAATATGATGCCATAATCCTTAATGGTGCAGAAATTAAGTTACTAGAAGAAGAGATATTCCAAGTACCTAAGCAAGCAAGTAGAATTCTTGGTTTTCAAGAAATTTGTGGAATTGCAGGTACACTGGAATTTGAAGTAAGAAGTGGTGAAGTCATGAATGAGAAACTAGAAGAAGGAACTGGAATTACTGCAAAGGATCAATGGAGAAGTCATTTGTACGTTTCAGAGATGTATATAAAAAAAATATTGGCATAGGGATTATGATGTCCTTATTCAAGAACACAATCAGTTGCGGGAGAATAGTATTCATCATCTGAGAAGTGAAGTGGACAAAGAAATTGATGAGTTGTGGAGACCCATACAACAAAATTCCAATAAAATATATAAAGGACAAAAGAAGGGAGGAAGATTGGCTGGAAAGAATGGTATAGGTGAAGGTAATGGTAAATTACAACTTAAGGTGTGGAAGAGGGGCATAAATTGTGATGATGAGCAAAAAGCAGTAAGTTATATGAAAAATACAGCAGCATATAGTGAGAGCATAGCTAATGGGGCAGTGCAACATAAAGTATGGAGACCTAGAGAACGACAACCAACAACAGTAGTAACCAAGGACAAACTACTGAACAAAGTATGGGATTCAGGAGGACACAGATCAGAATCACATGATCAGGAGATCATGATTATTTTTAACCTTGGGAGTCTGATGCACGAGCATCTAGGCCTAGCTAGCAATGTGATGGTTTGTTCACATTTTGTGGCTAACGAGAGTTTGGAAAAAGAATTGGTTATTTAAATTTATTAATTACAAAGTATGTAAGTATTTAATTGTTGCCTAAATCTGAACAGAATTGGGAATGAGTGGCATGTGATTCTCCCTGCGTGGAGATCAAGCCAAGTAGTTATATTGATTAGTTAGGGTAGGATATGATTTATAAATATATAGTGAATTCCTTCATATGTGGAAGGAGACTGTTAGATAGAGCATATATGTATTTTCCTGTCTTTTTTGAAAAAGAAGAAGAGAGCGAGAGGATTCGAGAGGATTCAAGATGGGATTGTAAGCCTATGGGCAGATTAGGAAATAGAGGCGCCAATTAGAAGAATCAGGCCAGGGAGGAATGGAGAGCCTCAAGATGTAATTATGTGTTTATATGTTTATATACAAAGAGTTGATTCTGAGTGTGGAACTGTGTATTTATGCATTTTTGAGTTCTATTGTATATATATTCTTGATTGTTTAAATACCATTTGCAGACATGTTGATCGACCATCGATCACTTAAGGATCGATGGTGATCCATTGATAATCGAAATATTGTTATATGTAGAGTTGTGCGTGCTTAAACAGAGTATGGCAGGAACCCTGGATGAGGTGTAAATCCATCAAACAAGCGAGATCAAGTTAAGGAGGAAACAGACGGAGAGTGCACAAGATCCATTGGATCTCATAGACCAACGAACCAAATCAAAGCGGAGGACAGAGCATTAATATCGTATCGGTACTTTGTTTCATAAGGAGCAGGCTTCAAGACATTGTGATGAGTGATCGCCGATATATCGCATCAGCATAAACCCATTGGAACCCTTTGTGCGTTATCGGACTGGCCATTGAAACATAGCGATAGCGATCATCCGATTGAGCATGGAATGTCGGATCGGAGCCAGGATCGACGGTCCAAAATTAATCGCTAATCGCATTAAGCAGAGTTAAAGTGCAAAGGATAGTGGGAATGTCGATAAGTGATACGCCGATAGCCAATGAAGCCGATCAGGGATCGGAGAATGTAAAGGGACAGCAGCGCTGTGGAAAAGGATTGGAGGAGAGGACCCGATAAAGTTATGAATGTGGGTGTATAAGTTTTGAAGTCTGACTAAGCGTAGCAGAGCGGGGTTTCCCGTGTATATCCATGGTTTCATGCATTTTCGATATATGTTGTGGTCTCGGGTTTTAATGAAAAAACACCAAATCACACTTCCGATAACATTATTGACCTCAAGGATTGCGATGTGCGATAAGGGATTCCTATGTTGTGGAGTAGTTCTATTATAAAAGCACTGATACATGGAATTGTGGGTTAAGTCTGGGTATAGCCCAAAGTAATAAAAGTTTTATGAGGGTTAATAGTCCTGGTAAGGTATTTTGGGTGTGGCAGCCATATGGTTGTGTCGTATTCATGAAGATTTGTTCAAATTGGGCCAACTTTCTAACTCCTTTAATAATTGATAATTTATATGTATATTTATATAAATACATAAACATATCATATCTAAATCATGAAAGAGATAAAATACTAATCATGTAATGTATCATGCATTTTTGTAGTGATACTTGAGTCACAAACTTGACCAACTTTACCACAAGTTGAATGGAGCTATGCACTTTTCACTCATGGTGATTAAATTGATTAAGTTCTTCCAGGAAGTGTGATCAACTTAGGAACCTCTTAATATTATTATTCACAAGGATTAGTTACAACTCACATCAATTTTTTAACACCTTTAGTAATGGAAACCTTATATGTGTACCTTACAAATATGTAAGCATCCTATATGTAAAGCATCAAAGATATCAAGAATTAACTATGTGATAATTAGTGAGATTAAATTTTATCAATACTATTCTAACAATGATAAGCACAAATCACCCTTACCTCACTTTAATATATGTGTCATTTGTTGTTGTTCATCCTTTTAAATAAGAATAATTTAAACAATTGAGCGCACCCTTGTGTGATCTTCTTATCTTTTTCTTTTAGGTTGATTATATATATGTTATTTATTGGTTGTATTTTTATAAGAGAACATAATCAATTAATTACAATATAAGCATACTTATTATTGGCTAGGAGGCTCATTCTACAACCCAGTATGAGGGAGATGTGTAATTCCATTCCTGCTCAACCTCAAGTTGACACATGTCCCTTTAAAAAAAAATCCTATCAACCATAAATCAAATATTTAAATGTCCATATGAAATATCATAATCTTATATCAACTTTACAGAGAAATAAAATAACCAAAAAAAAGAAGGAACTTATATTTTCACTTTCGAGTATGAGAAAGTTGTATAAAAAATATTCCAACAGTTGACTTAAATAAACTTTTTAAAAATATTTCAATATGTAACTTGAATAAAGTTTTTAAATATCCATGTTAACTAATTTGTTTCAATCTCAAATTCATGCATATGTATATGGAGAGAATGTAAATGAAAAAATATTAATATTAGATTATATGTAAATTTGGAAATAATACTTACATTAGTAAATTGATAGATTAGGTTGGTTGTTTGTTGAAATTTGTTGAGAGATTTTCTCAACAATATCCTCCTTGTTTGGAATATGTTGGATCTCTGAACACTATTTATGTGGCTTGTAATTTGGCTTTGAAATGAATAATACGAATTGATTTGTGAATACTTTATGTACAATGTCTGCTCTTCCAAATTTCTTGTTGGTATCAAAGCTTGTATGGGCTTGACTTCCTCAAAGGAGGGCCCAAAAAGATGGAAGAAATCTATTTTTTGTTTTGTTTTCTGTACATAATATGATAGTATGTGAGTTTTATTTACACTATGACGATGTGTTGAGTGTGTGTTGAGTTTTCAAGTGAGATTTTGATTTTCCAGTTGGACGATTAGGCGTTGTGTCAGATATACAAGAAATCAAGCCATTCTACGTCGGTGGTCAACATAGTTACCGATCAAATGAGAAAATGACCTAGTACCCATTTTTTTGAGGTAGCAAAAAATCACTCGATTTTGAAAAGTGGTAATTCAAAATAAACATCTATTTTTTGAGCATACTTTTGGCACTTAAAATTTTCTTATGTATCAAGTATGAACATTTTTTTTTAAATGTTAGTGATTTTCATCCTGATTTTGAAAAGTGTTGATGCAACATCAACACAAATTTTTTTAGAGGACTTATTTTGGACACTTTAAATTTTTTTATGTATCTAGTGTGAACATTTTTTTTTGTTAGTGATTTTCACGCTGATTTTGAAAAGTGTTTATGCAACATCAACACAAATTTTTTTAGAGGGCTTATTTTTTATGCGTCAATTTTTTTTATGTATCTAGTATGAACATTTTTTTTTGTTAGTAATTTACATCTTGATTTTGAAAAGTGCTCATGCAATATCAACCTTTTTTGTTTAGAGGGCTTATTTTTTACACTTTAAATTTTCTAATGTGTTAAGTGTAGATATTTTTTTTAATGTTGGTGATTTTCATGTTGATAATAAAACATAAAAAATAAAATAAAATAAAACATGACAAAAAAATATATAAAAAAAGTAAAACAATAAAAAGTAAAAAAAAAAAACAAAATTAACTTGTAAGAAAAAAAATAAAAAAGTATCGAAAAATTCAAATATTAAAAAATAAATAAAAATAATAATAAAAAAGCACAAAAATAATGCAAAAGAAAACAAGTATTAAAACAAAAACCATAAAAAAACAACACAAAAAAATAATACAACTAATAAAACATAAAATAAAAAATAAAAAAACATGACAAAAAAATCAAATATAAAAAATATATAAAAAGGACAAAAAAAACTATAACCTGTAAAAACAAATAAAAATTTAGTAGTAAAATTTAAAAAAAAAAAAAAAAAAAAATGGAAAATATTTAAAAAATAAAACACGATTTAAGAAAAAAATAATGAAAATAACAAAAACAAATAAAAAACAAATTTTTTTGAAGTTAAAAGAAAAAAAAAATTGATATTAAATCAAACATTAAAATAAAAAATATTTAAAAAACAAAAACATTTGAATATAAATCATTAAAACAAAAAAAAATTGAAAAAAAATAAAAAAAAAGGCCCTGGGTCGGCCGTTGCCACCGTAGGGCCTGTTGGGCTGGGGGGTAGGCGAGGAGGGAGTTGGGCCGCGGAGATGGGTTGGGAAGGAGCTGCGTGTAGCTCCGTCCCCACCCAGCCTTGCAGCCCAGTTGGGCTGGGGGTAGGCGAGGAGGAAGCTGCGTACAACTCCCTCCCCGCCCACCCCGGGCTAGCTGGGCCGCAAGGGTGGATGGGGAGGAAGCTGCATGCAGCTCTTTCCCATCCCACCCTCGGATCGGTTGGGCCGCGGGGTAACAAAAAAATTGAAAAAAAAAGACAAAAAAAAGGCCCTCGGGTGGCAGGAGCCGATTCCCGGAATCGGCCTCTACAACCCTAGGGTTTTTTTTCAGTTTTTTATTTTTTATTTTTTTTTAATTTAATTTTTGATTTAATTTTTTTATATATAATTGGGCCTGGGGTGGAAGGGGCCAATTCTGGGCCCTACCACTCTAGGGCCTTTTTTTCGATATTTTTTTTCTAATATATATTTTTTTAAATCGGGCTTGAGGTGGAAGGGGCCGATTCTGATTCTCAGAATCGGCCCTGCCACCCCAGGGCTTTTTTTTTCAGTTTTTTTTTTCAATTTTTTTTTATTCCATTTTCTTTTATATATATATGATTTCTCTGTGTGTGTGTGTGTGTATATATATATATATATATATATATATATATATATATATATATAATTGATGTTTTATTTTAATATTTTAATTTTGTTATTGTTTTTATATTCATTTTCATTTTTTTAATTATTTTGTTTCTATTTTTTTTTAACTTCCAAAAAAAAATTGTTTTTGTTAATTTTTCTTTCCTTAAATTATGTTAAATTTTTGAAATATTTTCTTTTTTCAAATTTTTTTGTTTAAATTTTTAATTTTACTAGTGAATTTTTAATTTTTTTTTACATTTTATAAGTTTTCTTTTTCCTCTTTTTTTTTTATATTTGATAGTTTTTTGTTATGTTTTTTATTTTTTATTTTATGTTTTATTATTATTATTATTATTATTATTATTATTATTTTGTGTTTTTATTTTTTATTGTTTTTATTTTTTTGCAATATTTGAAATTTCGTTTTCTTGTATTATTTTTTGTGTTTTTTTTAATATTTTAATTATTTGATATTTTTTTAGTTTTTATTTTTATAAGTTAATTTTGTTTTTTTTTCTTTTTATTGTTTTTTGTTTTAAGGTATTTTAGTCATATTTTTTTCCATAATGTCGTATTTGAAATATTTTGAAAAGTTAATTTTTTTTGTAGTCATAATTTTTTGTTTTAATTCCATGGTTGAAAAACTGTCAATATTTTAATGTTTTTCTAAGTCATGAATATTTTATCTTTAATGCTATAGTTGAAACAGTTATAAGTATTTTTTTCTCAATTTCATGCTAGAAAGTTGTTGGAAATTTAAAGATTTTCAGAGTCTTGATATTTTATTTTTAACTTCATTATTAAAAAATGTTGAAAATTAACGCTGAAGAAAAAAAAAAAAAAACACAAAAAACAAAAAAAAAAAACGTAAAACGTTATTCCCGCATCAACATTTTTCTTTTCAAGGTGTTTTTTGCACACAAAGATTTGGTTAAAATTTGCGTTTTAGTGTCATTTTTAAAAAATGTTGAAAATGTACCCAAAAAAAAAATTGTTATTCCAGCATCAAAACTTTTCGTTTTCAGCTTATTTTTTCATGTTTTTTGGGGGTTTTTGGGCTAGAGTACCTGTTTTGAGGTAATAGTGCTCATTTGATCGGTAACTATGTTGGTCCCAAACCATGAATTGGAGGCCCTGCCACCTACTGGCATGCAACAAGAATGAGAATTTCCTTTTTTCTTCGACGGAGGTGTTGACGAGCGGTCCTCTGGCCAATGAGTTGTCATCTACATTCCAGCTGTGTTGTAGAATTTCTAATCTTAATGGAGTTGTAACTTGGATCTATTGTTGAAGATCCTAGGTTCACCGATCAAGTTTGAAGTTGCCTGTAGCGCATGGACCTTGTAGCAAATCTATTAGAAGAGAAGTGGGAGTTGTGAGGCTCTAAATAAATTTGGTCATAGATGCTTCTTGTCTTCTTTTCAGTCTTCTGCTGATTTTATGGCTCAAAACCATGACCTACGACCTCTGCTCTGACTCCTCCCATGTGGCTAGTTCAAAATCTTGTGCAACTTTACTAGATTGGGTAAAAGTCAGTTCTTGGCCCAAGCTTGTTGGATTGGCAACAAATGCATGCAAATACTCTTGCAGCTTGATGCAGGGATTTAAGATCACATTAACATGTTCTCTAATTGTTTTGGATTTGGTCCAACACCAGCGATAGTTATGTGGTAGCTCCAAGGCCTGTCCATTCTTTGATTTTTCGAGTTTGACTTATTTTGTGCAGTGAACAATATATGGAAGAGAATGTAGTTAAAAAAAGGCAGTATGTAATTGAAGATTTCCAGTTTTACCTGTAAATGGGAGCACATAATTGAAAGCCTAAATGTCATATTTCAATGTTCGTTGTCATGGATTAGCTCTAATCACTGGCAGTGGTAGGGGATATCCTGCAAACACCGGATGGATCTATGCTAAATGGTTATTGATAGCTAGAGTTATGCATGTAAACAATATGAAGCAATGATATGATGGCATAAATATTGCAACTACATCCAAAACTCATGGCAGAAAAATGTGATGTAGTTATCTACATGGCATTAAAACCGTCTCAACCAATCATATTGTTGATAAATAATTTTAAATATTAATAAAAAATAATAAAATTCAATCCATAATGTTAAACTAAGAAAAAGCTGAGATCCACATTAGGCTTAGTTTTCTTTCTCTTTGAATCCCTTTGTATAATGTCGCCATTGCTCCTTCACCTGTGCGATGCTATGCAGTCTAGCTTTGCTGCAATGCCAAAGAATCTTTAAACATGTTGGGAAACTTTCAAAGGGATATCATGGCATACCATCCCACAGAAGGATTCATTCCCCAATTCTCTACAGAGACTCCCCTCAAAGGTAAGTCGTTGTTCCATTCTAGTCAAATTACTCGTGGGCTCAGTCTCTATGATCTTGCAGAGAAGGGATGAAGCTTTAAAAAGGTGCATAGTGTCTAGATCCATGGTGGTAGAGTGGAATTTTTGTGGCAGTCAGGATGGTTATGTCTTGCAAAGTTGTTCATCGATGGACTCCCCTTCTGCACACAGGGATCTTCCAGTCACTAATCCACATCTAATTTTATTTCAAAATGGAAAGGTGTCAAAACCGTAGGAGTTACATAACCACTCCTTACAGTCATTGAATCAATAGATTCCATGCTTGGGGACAAGAAGATCTATCTTAGTGCTGAGGTGATCCAATTTCCAGTAATCACAAAGGAAAATAAGACTTTCTAAATATTTATAAAAACCCTCTCAAGTAGATCCATTCTGACTTGGGTTGAGGAAGAGGATTCAAAGGAAAGCCTCACATACAAGATTCAACACCATGAGGGGCTCCCAATAGTAGAGCAAAATCTCAACTCAGGAAGGAAACTGTTACAAGACAAAATGGTTTTTAAAGATTATAAGATAAGTAGAGGCTCCACTCTCTCCTTGATCTCAGGACTATGTGGCAGAATAGGAGCAGGCCCACCAGTATCCTACAAAGAATTATCCAGTGGAGGTGATGGACAAGCTAAGACTTCAATCCTTGTTGGATCTCTTCCTAGGCCTCACATTGTGAGAAAAATGGAGAAATTTGCACAGAAAGAGCTCAAGAACTCTCATGTAAAAAATATGTTTTCATATTTTCATGAAGAGATTATAATCTCTAGATTTAACCGTTTTTGGAATTATAAGTTTGAATTGTGAATTCTGCACAATAGGACTCCATCATAAGTTTTAAACAACAAAAATTCAAGATTTGGTCAAAAATTTGTGTGACAATTTTTTCTAGAAAACAAAGTTCAAAATGTATAATAGTTAAATTAAAATTTGACTAAAAATTGTATAACTAGGTTAAAAAAAACGCTCAAAATGTATAATAATTGGGTTAAAATAGTAAAATTTGCTAATTGAAAATGTATATTCAAAATATTTTTATTATTTTTTATATTTTTATGTAGTATTAATTATATGTATTTCGTTATTTTATGTTTTAAATTAAATTTGATTTATTAGATTTTAATTATATTTAATAAAAAATAATTAATTGTTTAGTTGCATTTTAAATATTTTTATTTTTTATTAATATTTTTTAAATATTACTATTGATGATGATGATGGTTAACGTTCATTGAGACCAAACTTTGGTCTATCGGACCTAAAGAAAACGAATTATTTAGTTTGATTTAAGATTTTATTCCTATGCTCAAAAAGCTTGGAGAGAAGCCTCCCGAGCTCACTATAATTTTGACATTGAAGAAGGCTAAGAAGGTCAGTATTGCAACAAATATTATGAAACTGAGATCTAATGTGGTTGTATGCGGGGCACTCTAAGAGGAAGTGATTTTCATCCTCGATGTTCATATTCTCACAGAGATGGCAGATCCTTTCCATCCATGGTGTTTTAGGAACTACCCAATGACCCGTTCACTATGGAGCTCACGAGAGTTCGTTCTAATCTTGGCTATATTAATTTTCTTCTTTGAGCTAGTTAAAACCGAGAGATACTTTTGATCTTCTAGGGTGGGGTTGATGACCTCCTTATAATATCTTAATTTTCTTTTAGCTGCTAAATCTTTCTCACACAACATTTTTTCTTTAAACTTAGAAGTAACAATATTTTTAATGTTATTAATGTTTTGCAATGAAACATTCTCGTCAATCTCCCAATGGTTTAACCAGGCCCTGGTGTCTTTATACCAACCTTGTTTGAGCCTTAGATGGTTTTGGCTGGAATTTAAAGCTAGCTTAGGAAGTCTATGTTCTCCTATGTTATTGAGTTTGTGCTTGTACAACAGAAGCCTAGTCATAGCTAGACTCTCGATAGGGGAGAGACCCACTTCTAAAAGGAGAATAGGATAGGGTGTATTGCTTTTAGTTTTGAGGTTATATGTTATAGGATGCTTCTGGATTTTCTCAATCTTTCTCTAGGATTCTCTAGAGATGTTGCAACCCCAAACCTCACATCCATATAAGATAACAGCAGTGACTAAAATTTCAAAGAGGAACTTCTTTCTTTCCCACATTACAAGGTTTGTCATTTTACAATTATTTTCAAGACCCAAATAAGCTTTCCACCCCCCATTAATCATTTTCTCAATGCTATAGTTCCAGTTGAGCTTGTGATGAATATCAATTCCTAGGTACTTGTAAGAAGACACTTCCTCCATGTTACTATTGCCATACATAAAATTAGCGTAAGTGTCCTTCTTGGATTTGATAATCATAACTTTTGTTTTGTTAGTGTTAACAGTCATACCCATGGTAGAGCAGAAATCCTTAAGAAGTCTAAGTTTCCTATCAAGATCAGATAGGCACCTTGCGAGAATAACAATATCATTAGCATAAAGAAGAAGGATGATGACTATCTCAGCTAAGATCATGCCAGCACAACCTGCTTCCCCTAAACAACCTTCTAGCTTATCGATGTAAATGCCAAATAGGGTAGGGGAGAGGGGTCAACCTTGTTTAACTCCGATATTACACTTAATATCTTTCAACCACCCCTCATTGCTCTTTAACTTGGCAATTACACTCTCGTATAACCTTATAGCGATAGCTCTCAACTCGAAAGGAACCTTTAGCTCTTTTAATCTATTCCATAGGTTGTTTCTAGGAACCCTATCGAAAGCCTTTCTAAAGTCCACAAAGCAACAAAAGAGATTGGATTTATCATTGCGATATTCCTCCACAATGATCTTAAGTGTAACGAGGTGGTCCGTTGTTAAGTGTTGTCTTATAAAACCCACTTGGCCTTTAGCCCGCTTACCTTCACTTTCAATCCATATGCTCAACTTCTTTTCCAAAATAATACCATATAACTTAGCTAAGAGAGGGTTGATCATAATTTTCCGGTAATTAGAGGGGTTATTTGTATCCCCACTTTTGAAAATAGGGATAATGAGGCTCTAAGTCCAAAGTTTAGGAAACCCTTGCTTGACCACTTGATTGAAAAGCTTGTGGATGTGGGGGATGAGGATAGGACCTCCAATTTTTAAGATTTCCACTTGGTAACCTTCAATGTCCTTAGCTTTCCCATTTGCCAAGCATTTAACCCCAAAATCAATGTTTTCTAACGAGAAAACTTCTTTTGTTGTGAGTAGGGTTTCAAAGTTATCCATGATATTCGGAGATTCATAAATATTTTTAAGATAGGAATTCCAGTCGTGTAAAGCAATTTTATTATTATCTTTAGTTTTCCTAGTTAGAATCTGCCTCTAGAATTTCTTAGGAGCTACCTTAGAGATGTGTAAGAGATTCTTTTGTCTTTTACGAATATATTGTCTTTTTTCCTTTTAGTTAGGGCTTTATATATTTTTATCTTGCCAATTTTAAGAGATTCATCAACAACTTCTTTAATTGCTCTCCTCGCACTTTTACAATCTTTGTCATACCATGGGTTGGTTTTGTTGTTTCTTTTATTACTTGAAACTTCAATTGAGAACTTATTAATAGAATATGAGAGGGTTGTAGTAAAATTATAATAGAGGTCTTATATGTTGTCTATACTAGATAAAGGAAGCAAATTAGTTTTTAATTTATTTAGAAAGAAATCGTTTTTATTTATGTCAAAGATTAAGTTCTTTTTTCTATAAGGATTATCTTCTATGGGATCTCTATGCATGACAAAATTGAGAGTTATAAGTAAAGACCTATGATCAGAGTCAGGCTTGTGGTCGTTTAAGATGTCAAATTTTTTTATTTCATTGTATAAAGGGAGATTGGAAATAACATAGTCTACCACGCTGCTACCAAGCCCTTGGATGCAGGTCATCTGGCTAGATTGGGCCACTTCTTTAGATTGTTGCAAATTATGAGATCCTGAGCACTACAGAGCTTGACTAGCTCCGACCCAAACAAATTATCCCCGAGGTCTTCAGAGCTCCTTTTGTACCGGCTAGCTAGAGTAAGGTCTTCGTTTAACCAAAGAGGATTAGGGTTGGAATGATTTCTTAGAAGAATAGCTTGGTTGCTTGAAGTTTGAGCATTAAAGTCACCCATTAAAAGGATATTACCTTCATTCCTTAGGCTATAAATATCATTCTCTAAACCATTGTAAGGACTATTTTTATCTAGACTATTTTTCTTATAGAAGTTAGAATTGATGGGGGGGGGGGAATAACAGATTGCTATGTAGGTCTTTTTATCATTAATGTCAGTAATTTCTATCCAATATAAGGGTCGTTTTTATAAATCCTAGCATGGGGGAAGATGTTCTTCTTAATGTAACAAGCTATACCCGCAATGCCTCTATGAGAGGATCGCTTGTTCCAGGTAGACCATAGTGCAAATCCATCTATGTTAGGGACCTTAGATTCTTCGTGCTCCCAAGTTTCAACAAGCAATATAATATCAACATCATTCGAGATCCAACTTAGCTTGGGGCCTTTGTTCCATGGAAAGCCCCGTCAATTCCAAAAAAGAATCCGGAGCATGTTGAATTGCTATTTATTACTATCTTTTTGGTTTCTATCTCGAATAACAGCTTTTCTATTTCTGATTATTGCCCATTTTCCTTCCTTCCTAACTTCTTTTACCTTTTAAACCTCCTTTCTTAATTCTGCTTGATTTTCTGGAATGAGATCTTCATTTTTAAATATTCCCGTTCCTTTTAGACTTAAGGTTTTACTAAGTATGCAATACTTATGGTCAGTAGAGCTCACCCTTATTCGGATCAACCTTCCTTTATTCTCAGTTAATTTCCCCAACCTTGTTGCTTCTATGAGACACATTGTTTCAATTTGTAATCTATTATGTAATTCTGTCTGGGCTATGGCTAAAATATCTTCATCTTCCTCATCTTTCAAATCGAGAATTATAAGATTCAAGGCCTTTTTCTTATATTATTAATTTGAAATAATTTCATATATAAATTAACGAAAAAAAACCAAACATGTTAATATGCATTTTACATCTTTGCAATTCAATATGACATATTGGGAAGTGACAATGTGGAAAATATCAATGCTTTTACTCGACAAATATAGTCCAAATAAATGTGATCGAGTTGTACCGAAGTTTTTTTTTGTTTTAATTTATGCGATATTAGCCATTATGTTTGCAAGTTTAAAAAATGAGATTCAAGTTTATATTCTTGGACAAGTGCAGATTTTATGTTATATATATATAATTGATTTTAAAGTATTTTAAAAGGTATATGATTATATATATATATTAAAAATATTTAAATATAATATTCTTATTACATTTACTTTAATCCGGATTAAATCATATTGATTGATTGATGTATGCAATGATCATGCGCCATTGCAAAGCATGAATGGAAAACATGTAATATTTCTTCTAAGTCATATTGATGTACGTATGCAATGATGGTGCACCATTGCAAAGCATGAATTGAAAATATGTAATATTTTTTATGCATTTAATTTTGAGAAGATAAAAATGATGCAGGAGGGTGTAATTTCTTTAATGACGAACGAACTAATTGACCGGTGGAAGTCCTGGGTGAAATTGGAAAACGGCCTTACGTACATTCACCATGTTAGTAAAGAGTACACATTAAATAAGTGAACTGTATAACCAGTACAAAATATTAATTCCGAGCCATAACGTTTATGTATCATTTTTTTGATAAATTTAATTTTAATTTCAATAAAAATTGTTATTTAAATCCAATAATTAATTAGAAAAATGTAATTTATATTTTAAAAAATTAAATTTTATTTTTTATTTTTCAAATAATTTAATCAAGAATTCTAAAAACAAAAAATTATTTTTTATTTTCCAAATAATTTAGTTTAATATTTATTTATGTTAAACTTAAATAAATTAAATAGAATGTGTTCAAATATTTCTCAAAATTAAATAGACCTGGAAGTAAATTAAATAAAATGTGTTCAAATATTTCACAAAATTAAATAGACCTGGAAGTGAAAACTTTTTGACCTGGAATTAAAAAAAATATAATGGCATGTATGATAAACAATATACTAGAAACATGAATCAAATCCAAAAAGCAGTGAAGTACAACTCTCATAATTACATGTACTGTCCAATACTAGGGAAAAGAAATTTCATGAATCAATCTTCAGGGTATAAACACCCAAACAGTCATTATCAATAATACCACTCATTTTACATAGTTTCACCCTCAGATGTTTGGAACGCTGTTAAAACTCCGGCTTCCTGTATCCACGCAAACGATGGCGTAACCACGACCAATTTCTTTTACCCACTCAATTCACTTCTACATTATGCCACGTCACATCTGTACATCATTACGTGACATCTCAGCTAGCACTTGCATTGAAGGTCGATCAAGTATTATATGGATATAGTGATCCTTAGAAGACTCGGAAGACTTCTAAAGGAGCCAATGATATAAAATCTTTCGGCAACGGCGGCTTGAAATAATGGTGTATTAACAACTTTTTTAAAGATGAAAGCTTTGAGAATGATTCTGGCAGTCTCTCTAAAGCCTTGCAACCTGAAAGATCTAATGTTTGCAAAGAACTCAAACGTCCTAATTTCTCTGGCAAGCTCGTCAAATTGTAACAATCAGTCAATTTCAATTCTCTTAAAGATTGAAGCATTGAAATCGACCTTGGTAATTCCCGTATAGACCTGCAAAATCCAAGATCTAGTTCTTGCAAAGAACTCAAATACCCAAAATCTTCTGGCAACCTCTGTAGATTTGAACACTCTTCCAAGACAAATTGTCTTAAAGATTGAAGCTTTGAGAATGATGGTGGCAGTGCCTGTATAGACACGCAATCTGAAATGATTTTTTACCAACTCTGGCATGATTTTTGTGTTCTTAAATGTTTGATGTCCTTGATCCCAAAAAACAAAAAAAATGTGTCGCCGCTACCATATCCGTAGATCTGGCCCACATTAATCGGACGGTTATCGCAATTACCCGAAGGTCCCTTTTTACCGAACTTTACACGCCGGGGGAGGTTGACTTTGCAAAACCACTCAGGGCACGTGTCAGCCGGTGAGAGTTATCGCTGCCGCCTCGAGAAATACCACCATTCGGCAAAAACGGTGCGGGGAATCCCATGGCGGTTTTGGCGCTGCACAGCAGTTGAAAGTAATATTTCAACACTCCCCTTTAATTTCAACTGCTGGGTTATCAGTGATACCCAGACATTTTCTCAAAAACTCAATACTTTTCTGCCCCAATGGTTTGGTCAGAATATCTGCAACCTGCTCTTGAGTTCTGCAGTGTTGTAAAACAATTTCTCCATTGTTTACCAATTCCCTGATGTAATGAAACTTTGTATCAATGTGTTTCGTTCTCTTATGAGACACATAATTCTTGGATAATGCAATAGCTAAGCTATTGTCACAAAAAATCACAGTTCCTTTTGCTTGCTCTTGGCATAAACTCCTTAACATCCTTCTCATCCAAATTGCTTGACACGCTGCTGCTGTATCTGCCACATATTCTGCTTCTGCTGTAGACAATGCTACAATAGTTTGTTTTTTAGAAGCCCATGAAATGGCTCCTGAACCCATGTGAAAAACATAACCGGATGTGCTTTTCCGATCATCTACACTTCCAGCCCAATCACTATCAGTGTATCCAATTAAATTTGAACATTCTAAAACAGTATATAAAATGCCAAACCTTTTAGTACCTTTAACATACCTCAGAATCCTTTTTGCTGCCTGCTAATGTGCTTCTTTTGGCCTCTCCATGAATCTGGAAATTAAACTAACATCATGCATTATATCCGGCCTAGTTGCAGTCAAATACATGAGGCTGCCAACTATGCTCTTGTACAAACTAGGATCAAAGTCCTTGCTGTTGTCCTCTTCGCTGAGTTTTAATCCCATCACTGTGGGAGTGATTGCTGCTTTGCTCTCCTGCATATTAAATCTTTCCAACACTTCATTAACATATTTCACTTGTGAGATAAAAATATCATTTCCATTTTGTTCTACTTCTATTCCTAAGAAGTATCTCAGCAAACCCATGTCAGTCATTTCAAATTCTTCTTTCATGACTGTTTTGAAATTTTCAATAAGGTAATCATCATTACCTGTGAAAATAACATCATCAACATATAACACAACAATTAGTATTTTACCATCATTTTCTTTGATGTAGAGGGTGGGTTCTCCCTCACACTTTTCAAATCCATTTTCCAGTAGATAGGAATCTATCCTACTGTACCACGCTCTTGGTGCTTGCTTCAACCCATAAAGAGCTTTCTTCAATCTGCACACTTTGTGCTCTTGGCCTTTCTTTTCATAGCCTAGAGGTTGTTCAATGTAAACCTCTTCCATTAACACTCCATTTAGGAATGCTGACTTCACGTCCATTTGGTAAACTTTCCACTTGTTTTGTGCTACTATGGACATCACTACTCTCACGGTTTCCATTCTAGCAACCGGTGCGAAAGTTTTCTCATAATCTCTCCCATACTGCTGCTTATATCCTTTGACAACAAGTCTTGCCTTGTGTCTTTCTATTTTGCCTTCAGCATTACTCTTGGTTTTGTAGACCCATTTAACTCCAATGACCTCTTTTCCTTTTGGTAGTTCAACTAAATCCCATGTCTTGTTTCTTTCTATGGCATTGATCTCCTCATCCATAGCTTCTATCCATTTCCTATCCTTAATTGCTTCTTCGAAATGAACAGGGCCATCAACATGACAATATAAAGCAAACAAAGAGTTCATACCTTTATTTGTTGCCTCTTGTTCATAAATGTCACTTAAATTTTTGAACTTCTTACCTCTTTCGTTTGGTGTACAAGTGCTTGAAGAAGCACTTGAATTTCCTCCTTGTGGTGTGCTTGGAGAAGCACTTTCATTTCTCCTCAAGGGTGTCTCTTGCTGCCCTTGTGTTGGTGCTGCTGTTTGGGGATGTATTTCAGCCATCTCCTCATCATCGTCATCATGTGACAAAGAGTTTTTAACATTCACTGCCTTCTCTATGCTTCCATCCCAAGCTTCCTCCTCAATGAACTGAACATCTCTACTCACAATAAGCTTTTTGGTGGATGGGTTGTTCAACCTATAAGCTTTGGATTCCTCACTGTATCCAATGAAAATACATTTCTCCCCTTTGCTGTCCAAATTCTTCCTTAGTTGATCTGGAATGTGTGCATAAGCCACACATCCGAAAACTTTCATGTGGGTGACTCCTTGCTTTGTCCCACTCCATGCTTCTTCCAACACTCTGTTCATGACTGCTTTTGTAGGGCATCTATTCAAAATGTACGCTGCACAGTGTATAGCTTTAGCCAAATAATCATTTGGCAAATGCTTTGCCTTTAACATACTCCTCACCATATCCATGATTGTCCTATTCTTCCTTTCGGAAACTCCATTTTGCTGCGGAGTGTACCTAGTGGTAAACTGCTTATGAATTCCATTTTCTCTATAAAAACGTATAAATTCTTTGGAGATATACTCACCTCCTCTATCAGTTCTTAGAACTTTGATATGCAGCCCACTTTGGTTTTCTACAAGTGCTTTGAAATTGCAAAATCTTTTAAACACTTCACTTTTGTTCTTCAGGAAATAAACCCAAGTTTTTCTAGTAAAATCATCAATAAATGTTAAAATATAGTGGTTGCTTGCAAGTGATGGAGTTTGCATCGGTCCACATAAATCTGAGTGGACAATCTCTAAGGGTGATTTTGCCCTTATTCTTTTCCCAGATGGAAAACTTTCTCTGTGTTGTTTCCCCAAGATGCAACCTTCACAAAGGTTGTCTGGTTTCTCTATCAATGGTAATCCTCTTACCATTCCTTTTCTATTCAACAAGTTAAGACCTCCAAAGTTGAGATGTCCAAATCTCAAGTGCCACAACCAATTTTCATCCTTTGGTTCGCTTTGGAAAGCCTCTTGTGTCACTGCTGCTATTTCTTCTCCATTTTTTAAATATGCTTTCATTCTGAGAGGGAACATAATGTTCCTCGCCATCTTTATTTCAGCAATACATTGTTTGCTAGGTGTTTTATCCATGATGGTGCATACATCATTCAAAAAGAAAACATTGTACCCTTTTTGAACAAGCTGTCCAATACTAATGAGGTTACATTTCATTCCAGGAACATAATAAACATCTGACATGGTTTTATTTTCACCTTTCTTTGTTAAGACATTTACTTCTCCTTTTCCCATAACATAAACTTTACTATCAGTCCCCAGTGTGACTTGTGACTTCACATTCTGATCTAACATAGAAAACAGGGCTATGTTTCTTGTCATATGGTTACTGCAACCGGAGTCTAGGAACCATGCATCTTCACTCTTTGCTTCAGTCATATTATAGGCTAAAAACAAATTATCTTGGCTGATATTTTCTTTAGTGAAATTTGCACTAGTTCTATTACTCATATCATGCTGCTTCTTCCTACATTCATTTGCATAATGCCCATATTTTTTACAATAGTGACATTGGACATTGGATTTATCATACCTTTGTCCTTGAGCATGATGTTGTCCACTTTGTTGGCTGCTGCCTTGGCCTTGGTTTTGATTTTGATTGCTGCCTCTTCCTTGAGCATTTGTTGGACTGTTTCTTCCACCTCTGCTTTGGCTTCTACCTCTTCCTCTCTTGTTTCCTCTGCCTTGACCTCTTCCTCTTCCAAAGAACATCTGGGTCTTAAAGACCTGCTCTAGAGATGAGTTTTCATTTCTATTCAATCTCTGCTCATGTGTTATCAGTGATGCATGTAGTTCATCAACTGAGAAGTTTGTGAGATCCTTTGTCTCTTCTATGGTGGTGACAATCACATCGAACCTTGAGGGTAGGATCCTCAATAGTTTCTCCACAATCCTTCTTTATTCAAGAATCTCTCCATGAGACCTTATCTGTGTGACCAGACCAATCACATGTGTGAAGAATGAGTTAATATTATCTGACTCCTTCATGCAGAGATTCTCAAAATCTCTCCTCAGCAACTGTAGTTTTGTTGTCTTCACTTTCTCCATGCCTTAATCGGTTATCTTGAGAGTTTGTCATGCTTCTTTGGATCTCTTGGCTGCTGCTATCATTGGAAACACACTCTCATACACTGCTTGATACACAAGATAGAGGGCTTTAGAATCCTTCTTCTTATAGCTCTTCAACAGTTCCTTCTCTGCCTGAGTCAAATTATTAAACTCATCTTCATCTGCTGGTTCTTCAAAACCATCCTCAAAAAATTCCCATAAGTCTTGGGAAACAAGCAAAGCTCTCATAGTTATTGCCCAATAGTCATAGTTTTTCCCATTAAATTGTGGGAGCTGAGTATTACAGATACCCATGCTAGTGCTGGCTCCAGCCATTCTTGCACTCTTAACTATGTTTCAAAATACTTGACTGTGTATTTAAAATAACTGACTGTCCTCAACAGTAACACAAAAAACTAACTTGAGAAATACCTTGGATTCTTTCTTGACTGAGTCTTCACTCTGCTGGAGAAGCTGCTGCAGCAAGAAATCCTTCCTTCAGCTTCTTTGACACCTTCAAAGAGCCTGGACAAGCTCTGATACCATGTTGGGAATTTTTGATAATTCCAAACAAAAATGAACAGAGAATAATGCTCTGTTTTTTTAACACAGGAAATAGAGTTTTTCACACACCAAAAAAAACTTTGCATTCATTAACAAGACTGCTGTTAAAAAAAAAAAATTCTTCCTCCAACAGAGGGATTACACCAAGCCTACTTCAGAGGCAGTTCCAAAGACTTCACTCTGTCTCTCCTGAAAAAAATAACACATTGTCTTTGCACTGCTGTGCATTACAAAACACTCTGTCTCCTCTTGCAAATTTTTACACTACTGTGTGTAATTTTTTTTTCCTTACATACGCGCTACTGCGTCTCTCATTACATTGCATATTCAACAACAAAAATATATGACGTTACATGTACCGTAAAAAAATACTACTTAAAAAAAAAACTAGACATACATTCTTTTTATTAAAATCTTTATGACAAGACTAGAAATTAAAACAAGATATGGAGGGCCAGACAAGTAAATTTAATTCCTCGGATTTCTGGATGTTGCGGTACATTCTCCATGTCCACAGTAAAGCCTGGTGTTTATTTTTTTTACCAACTCTGGCATGATTTTTGTGTTCTTAAATGTTTGATGTCCTTGATCCCGAAAAACAAAAAAAATGTGCCGCCGCTACCATATCCATAGATCTGGCCCACATTAATCGGATGGTTATCGCAATTACCCGGAGGTCCCTTTTTACCGAACTTTACACGTCGGGGGAGGTTGAATTTGCAAAACCACTCAGGGCACGTGTCAGCCGGTGAGAGTGATCGTTGCCCCCTCAAGAAATACCACCATTTGGCAAAAACGGTGCGGGGAATCCCATGGCGGTTTTGGCGTTGCACAGCAGTTGAAAGTAATATTTCAACAAGAGGAACATTTATCATTGCTTCTTCATTCTATGGTGCAAAAGAGTGAGTGTCTGCATCTAAGATGATATACTATTCATTTTTGTTCAAGCGGACAACAATGCCATCCATGTCCTACCGTAGATCCCTCAATATCCTTTTTAACTCTTCTTGACCTGCGAAGAGTTTGTAGTTATCAAATTCTTTATTGTGAAGTACCATGTGGACCAAGGTTTCCATCTTCTTGTGTGTTGAAATGGAGTTCATGAAATGCAATTTTCTCTTACAAAATTTGCCTCGATCTTGTACCCATTTTTTTTTATCAGAACCAACTTTAGAGTCGGAAAAATATATTTATTCCCCAAATTCTATAGCCTAGAGGGTGCAAATTTCTTTATGCACTTCCATGGGAGCAACGTCAAAAAAATTCACTACCTACTCCCAACCAAAAAGACATCGTTGCGTAGAGGAGGACGCCCCGGGTCTACCACCCCTTCAACTTATCAAACGTTGACGTGGAACCATGCTAAACTCGTACCTACAAGCAGTGTTGAGTAAAATTCTAGATAACCCACAAAACTGACTAAAGTGCCCAACTAAGAGAGATATGGTGTATGTGAGACCAAATACGTAGTGCATTTTGACAGAGTGTTTAAGGTGCACTAATGGATATAAAACAAGGATAACGTCAAGGAACCCCCAGAAAGCTAGTTGTAGACCTGAGCAATTACCATGATCGTTATCGGGCAAGGAAAACGGATATGTAAACCTATATGACTTCAGTAATGTACCATAAGAAGTGTCGTTATAATCACAATGAAAACCAGACAAAGAAAGACCTGCGGAACCATACTCCCACAACTAGAACTGGACAATTAAAATATATACCAGAGGGTTTAATAGATTGAGGGTCAACAGAAGAGAGGGCCACTACTAGCTCAAAAACCAGACATGAAAAAGAATTATGCAAGAAACAAACAAAGAACATCGATTACCTGCACTTGACCCCACCGAACCCACTATAAATTGACACATTGGAATATCCCTATGGCAACATGGCCAACTCAGACATGACCCAGAAAAAACTATGACCACCCAACTAGTTTTAGGTGTCGTGACCTACAGTGGATGTATCAAAGAGACTTGGAGAGACATACAGAGTAAACCTCAACCATTTAAATACAACGACACCAGAGCAATATATATGTTAACTAAGCTGAATCTAGCAGGAAAGATAGAAATGAAGAAACAAAGGTCCAACATATAACCTTCAACCATTTAAACACAACGACACCAGAGCAATATATATGTTAACTACACTGAATCTAGCAGGAAAGATAGAAATGAAGAAACAAAGGTCCAACATATAACCTTCATGCATAGAGACTATCATTCGTCACCCTGAGAAAACTCTAGCTGCTCACCACCCTGAGGTACCGTTCAAACTGGTATATAAGCATGCATGCCCTATATTCCCTTTACTAGACAAAGAAGCCAGTTGAGGTAATGCCCTAGACAAATGCCAAGTTAGTTGTTTTACCCATGGTTCTGCCATCCCAAGGACCCTCATCATGGGAGGATCATTAATTATTGTGCGATCGACCGTCAGAAGGGATCGAGAGAAAATCCAAACCCGCCAATGTTCGCACCCTCATGCTTGCTCGGGAGGAGAAAAAGGAATGTTGCGACTGGTTAATGCTTCCAGCTTCACACACGCTCGCCCATGGGGAATTAATGTTAGAACCCAACCATTCTACGGAGGCATTGTATATCACAAAATTGTCCCACGCGTTAGACATCAAATGCCAAGTGGAGGAACTGGCTCAATCACCGAGAGCCGCCTCACACTCAACCATACATTTCGTTTGCATGGTGTTCATTACCATGGGGAGAGAGTTTTCGCCGGAGAACAAGACCGCACTTTTTGTCGGCAAAGTCTCTCCAGTAGGTTACCCCATCGGGGAGAGTTAGATTGTCAATATCTCATAAAAATCAATTCACGATAAACATATTATATTATATATATATATATATATATATATATATATATATATATAAATTACTATTATTAGTTATAAAAAGAATTAATATAAGTTAAATATATGTATATTTAAAATTAATATGTAAACAGACTTTTAATTATGAACATTTATTCCCACTTTACTATAAAGATTCTTGACATGTAAATAGATTTTATTATAAATATTAAATATATTTTATATACATTTAATTTTAATCTTATTTTATATATGTTTTAATTAAATTAAAAATAAAAATGGATATAAATAATTTTGATATAAATTTCAACCACTTGAACATAATGGAGAAACAGATAGTTAGGTTTTTGGATTTTGGCTATAATTTGGAATTAGATCGTATTTCTTAGGAGGTTGTTTCATTTTCTTAACTAAACTCATTTGTATAAGACATGTATTATTTGATCTTTTCATTCACTGAGAAGGCAACGTTGTGGCTGTTGGAGATAATGGAGAAATCTAAACTTAGATTACTATTATAATGATGATAGGATTGAGACTCTAATTTTAGATCTCAGATCCTAATATCCAGGGAGTGGTTCAAACCACCCTGATTGTGAGAAAGCCTATATATACTAGGTTGTTCTCCTGATTGTACATGGTGTGTATGTGTGAAGTGCTTCGACACTCTCCAGGTATCTCACCTAGACAACCACTTAATTAATAGAACATCGATTTTTATCATGGTATTAGAGCTTCAGGACTGGAATCCTGTAAGCTGAGCAAGGGCGCGACTACTGCCGATTCATCGCGAGTATTCGGTGGGCAAGTGCGAAGTCTGTACAGTTGAGTCCTTGGTTGACTGGCACGAGTCTGAGATGTACAGCTGCAACTCTTCGCGGCTGTCAAATTAACTCAACGCGCCAACTATTTTAAACTGCGTGGTTTGGAAAGCTTGCTGCGTGAGGCAACGACTTCTTTCGTTTGGTTCTACGTGGAGACCTACGACTGCTAAGATCCGACTGCAGTGGAAGCTTGGTGGCGGTGCCTTCGCGTGGGAGACCGAGTGTTGGTGAACCCGATTGCATGTGTGGTCGAATCGAAGGTACAACGTGAGGGTTGTCGGTGGAGCCTTGGACGCTCTATTCCTGGGCGGCGAGAGTGAAAAAGTTTCCTGATGGGTAAAATCAGGAGAGCACCAACGAGGCTGTAAATGCAGATCCGTGATTTGTGTAACACTGGATCGATCTTAGCGGCATTAGAAATAAGATCCGTGAATTTCTGAGGCTATAGTGGCAGCGTTAATTTGCAGTTTGGTGAAAGTGTGTTGTGTGAATTTATGAGAAAACATAGACTTGATACCGAACGAGTCTGGAAGAATCGCCATCACAAAGACTTTGTTCCATGTGTTTAAAACTGTGATCTCCACTGGGTCATGTGATTTGCTGCGAGTGGTTTATCTTTATGTAAATAAATTGGCTCGTACACATGAGTGGGTGGAATTAAGTGAAAAGTGATGGTGTGGCTGTTGTAGTCAGTGTGGAGAGGCCAACATGTGCTCAATTGTAGTGAGCATACAATAATAAGATGCATTGATATGATAATGAGATCTAAGACAATAATAAGGTATTACAGACTTATGTGCATGGATTAGTCTATGTCATTTTATGCAATGGATCGATAAGATTGCGAAATGCACAGATAATGAAATAGTAACTAGAAAACATAATAGGCAACACATGACATAGCAAAATTTAATAAGGAGTTCACCCAATACTCCTGGGCTACATCTCCTGGTCCAGCCTTCAGTGGTGGCCTCTCTATTATGTCTTCAAGCAGAGTTCTTTTTACAACAGTGAGCTCAATTTGAGTCTCACACACAACAGATTACAATAACAAGAGCTTTACTTGATCCTATGAAGTTTCTCTATGAGTACACAGAATCCCTCAGTGCTCTTTGTCTTTGTGTGAACTCTGTCTCGGCATTTTCCTGAAATACTACCCCCTTGCTGCGCTCTCTGTTTGTGGCTTTAAAGCCAACGCTGCCTGTTCGTTTCGGTTCCTATCTCTTAGTCTCCCCGACCTCTGCACGCTTTGAATCCCCCTGCCAGCATTATACTGTCATTGCTTAACGCATGGAGAGGAGGTGGCCACCAATTCTGAAATGTAAGAGTGTCACGAGCCTCTACAACTCCTGAAATGGCCGCGCTTTGTTTTCACAGTGAAAATGTAATTTCACAGAGAAATTCTGCCAAAACTCAATATCTCAGACTTTAAAAGTCCTCATCTATGATTCATTCCTCCTATCGGGTCCACCTATAAGTTGTTATCGTATATTGGAAGGCTCCGTCCCTTTGTGTTTTGGAAATACAACGAAAATCGCGAAAATACATTAAAAATGGCTCTGTTACGGACTTGAAATTATATAGAATAGCCTCAAGGCACCCTTTCGAGTCCGCCTTATTGCATCGACGCTTTCCTCTTCGCTTTTCGTTTGACAAATGAAACTGCGAAAACATATAAAATCACTGCAAAATCCTACATACCGGACTTCAAAATATATACGTTATCACCTAATTGCCCGTCGGGTCCAGTTCATCGGGTCGCTCTGATTGCAATATCACAATCGCTCATTGCAATACCCCCGAGCCGTTATAAGCGCTCCTGCGATCCCCCGATAGCGATCCTGCGACATAATACGGGTCGTCGATCTGTGCGCTTGATCGACGGTCCATATTAACTCCGCCAATCGCCATCGCCATATGCCGATATCGTTGTTCGCCATCGCAATCCTTAAGTGGGTTCCGCCGATAAGCGCTGATAGCCATCCGCCGATCGGATCTAGACCGTTGATCGGCCAGATCCGACGGCTACTGTGTATTTCCCTGTTCCACCTCCGATAGCTCCATTTTCTTTGTTTTCACGGGTTTTGGGCCTCCTGATAGTGTTTCTCCGCCCTGCTAAGGGTGTCCCTTTTGCGATAATTTTGATCTTTCAAAGGATTTTTGGCATTGGGCATGATTTTTAAAGGGTTATTGAAGACTTAGAGAGTTCTCTCAGATCCATTTGGATCACGCCTTCCCACTAAAAACAGATTTTGGACCACCAAAAGTTGGGTTTCAAGCATCGCTTAAGTGAGGATACAGCTGCCTCACTTGCCCAATCTCTATCCATTTGGCACTGCAGGGTTTTGAACCTTTGAGTCCAATTCTAAGGTACTCCACATCCCCTGTGCACATTGTCCTCACCTTCCTATCTAGAACTATATCTTCCTGCAGCTCATTGAGGTATTCATGCAACATATCATCAATGGAAGGCAATTGACTTTGCTCTTCACGATCTTCAATTAAAGAGGGTTCAAACAGTATTAAATTTTCTGCATTTACTACTGAATAGATGTTCATGTATGCTGGCAGATCAAGGCGGAAAGCATTCTCACCAATTTTCTCAAGTACCTTAAAAGGCCCATACCCTATTGGCTTTAGCTTCCTTCCTTCACCTTGCACTTTGTCCTTGCTGATATATAGCCAGACTTGATCGCCAACTTGGAAGCTGTGCTCCACCTGATGTTTATCATGCCTTGCCTTGTATTTGACTTGGCTCTTTTCCAGCTAATCCTACACTGCCTGGTGAATTTCATGGATTTGTTCAATGAATCTGGTTGCTTTGTCCACATCACTGTGTCCAGCAACTGCTATGTCTTTTTCAAAGACAAAATCCAAGGGAGACCTTGGTATGAAACCAAAACAGGTCTCAAAAGGAGATCTCTATGTAGAAGAATGTTTAGCACGGTTATAAGCATGTTGCACATAACATAAGTGTTCATCCCAAAGCTTGGGATGCTTGCTACAATAACCCCTGAGCAACTGGATCACTATCCTGTTGACTACCTCTGTTTGGCCATCTGTCTATGGATGAAAGGTTGTGCTTTTCTTCAGTCTGGTGTCCATTAATTCCCACAGACTTGACCAAAACTTCCCAACAAATCGGGAGTCTCGATCAGATACTATGGAAGTGGGTAACCCAAAATGCACCCAGACATGCTGAAAGAACAATTTCGCTATTTGTTCAGCTGTAATCTGCTTATTACAAGGTATTAAAATACACATTTTGCTGAACCTATCCACAATAACATATAAATAGTCATGTCCCTTTCTAGATTTTGGCAATCCCCCAACAAAGTCCATGGAAACACTTTCCCAAGGACGGGAAGGAACTGGCAGTGGAGTGTACAAGCCTAGTTTTCTATTGCTGGGCTTGCTTTTAGCACACATGGTACACCCTTTTACATATCTAGAAACTGTTTCATTCATTTTTGGCCAGTAGCAGTATCTTTACAGCGGTGCAACTGTTTTGCTTACACCAAAATGACCTGATATCACGGAAGTATGTGCCTCCCTAATTATGTTAATTCTCTCTGCTTGTGGAATGCATAACTTTCCCAAATGATACAAGAGTCAGTCCTTAATATAGTAATCCAATTCTTCTACCTTTTTGCCATTACTTAAAGCTGCATATACATCTTTAAAATCTATATTTTGAGGATATTGTTCAATGTAGCTTTCATGCATTACTGAGTTATGCTTAAGTATAGTAAATGCATTTATGATTGGTCTGGACAACATATCTGCAACTTTATTGTGTATGCCCTTTTTATATCTGATGACTAAGTGAAATTGCTGTAGGAAACCCATCCACCTATAATGTCTTGATTGCTGCAATTTAGTTTGTGAGTGTAAGTACTGAAGTGGCTGATGATCCGTATGTATTATTGTTTCTTTGCCCATTAAGTAATGTTTCCACTTCTTCACACTCCGAACTAATGCATACAGTTCTTTATCATATGTAGGATAATTAACTACTACAGAATTAAAAGTCTCAGAATGGTAGCATATGGGTTTACCATGTTGAATCAACACTGCTCCCATGGCATAATCATTGGCATCTGTTTCGATCTCAAATGGTTGTTGAAGATTTGGCAATGCTAGTACTGGTGATGTACTAATTTTTTCTTTCAAGGTGTCGAAGGCTTTCTGTTGTTTGCCTCCCCACTGAAACACCTTGTTCAATCCTGTCAAAGCATGTAAGGGAGCTGCAATTAAGGAAAAATTAGCAATAAATTTTCTCCAATATTGTGCTGCCCCTAGGAAGCTTCTAACTTCTGTAGCAGACTTGGGTTTAGGCCAGTTTACAATGACTGCAACCTTAGAGGGATCTATCTTCAGTTCACCACCCCCTACAATATGACCCAAATAATTCAAAGATGTTTTACCAAACTCACACTTTGATAATTTAACATAAAGATTTTCCTTTTTCAACACATCTAGAGTCTGCTTTACATGCTTCAAATGTTCTTCCCATGTTTTACTGAATACAAGAATGTCATCTAGATATACAATTACAAAATCATCAATAAAAGGCATGAGTACATCATTCATTACTCTCATGAAAGTGGCAGGAGCATTAGTTAAACCAAAAGGCATAACTAGCCATTCATACAACCCTTGCTTTATTTTGAAAGCAGTCTTCCATGCATCTTGCTCTGCTACTCTGACCTGATGGTAACCACTATGTAGGTCCAACTTGGAAAAGTAAACAGCCTCTTTCAGCTGATCCAATAGATCATCAATGCAAGGAAGGGGATAACGATTCTTGATCATTATTTTATTCAGTTCTCAGTAATCAATGCACATCCTCCACGAACCATCCTTCTTTCTCACCAACACTATTGGGGATCCACATGGTGATGTGCTTGGTCTTATGAACCCTTTCTCGAGCAGCTCCTATACCTGCTTCTTGGTTTCTGCATTCTCTAAAGTGGATAACCTTGTATACCTGTGGCTATAATGGTTGTTTCATCACCTGAGTCTGACCCAAAATCTCTCTGAACAGCAGCAACAACCTTCTTCTTCTTGCCATCGAACTTCTTGGGTTTCAGCTCCGGATGCAAAGACCAGTAATGTTCATCATCATGTCCATCCTTCTTGCAGTGAGTGCATGAGTGTCTTTTATGAATATACTGTCTTTTCTTCCTTTTAGTTAGGGCTTTGTATATTTTTATCTTGCCAATTTTAAGAGATTCATCAACAACTTCCTTAATTTCTCTCCTCGTACTTTTACAATCTTTGTCATACCATCGGTTGGTTTTGTTGTTTCTTTTATTACTTGAAACTTCAATTGAGAACTTATTAATATAATATGAGAGGGTTGTAGTAAAATTATAATAGAGGTCTTCTATGTTGTCTATACTAGATAAAGGAAGCAAATTAGTTTTTAATTCATTTAGAAAGAGATCGTTTTTATTTCTATCAAAGATTAAGTTAGTTTTTCTATAAGGATTATCTTCTAGGGGATCTCTATGCATGACAAAATTGAGAGTTATAAGAAAAGGCCTATGATCAGATTCAGGCTCGTGGTTGTTTAAGATGTCAAAATTTATTATTTCGTTGTATAAAGGGAGATCAGAAATAACATAGTCTACCACGCTGCTACCAAGCCCTTAGATGTAGGTCATCTAGCCAGAATTGGGCCACTTCTTTAGACCGTTGCAAATTATGAGATCCTGAGCACTATAGAGCTTGACTAGCTCCGACCCAAACAAATTCTCCTCGAGGTCTTCAGAGCTCCTTTTGTACCAGCTAGCTAGAGTAAGGTCTTCGTCTAACCAAAGAGGATTAGGGTTGGAATGATTTCTTAGAAGAATAGCTTGGTTTCTTGAAGTTCGAGCATTAAAGTCACCCATTAAAAGGATATTACCTTCATTCCTTAGGCTAGAAATATCATTCTCTAAACCATTGTAAGGACTATTTTTATCTAGACTATTTTTCTTATAGAAGTTAGAATTGATGGGGGGAAATAACAGATTGCTATGTAGGTCTTTTTATCATTAATGTCATTAATCTCTATCCAACTATATTGGTTATAAGGGTCATTTTTATAAATCCTAGCATGGGGGGAGATGTTCTTCTTAATGTAACAAGCTATACCCCCAATGCCTCTACAGGAGGATCGCTTATTCCAGGTAGACAATAGTTCAAAGCCATCTATGTTAGGGACCTTAGATTCTTCGTGCTCCCAAGTTTCAACAAGCAATATATTATCAACATCATTCGAGATCCAACTTAGCTTGGGGCCTTTGTTCCATGGAAAGCCCCGACAATTCCAGGAAAGAATCCGGAGCATGTTGAATTGCTATTTATTACTGTCTTTTTGGTTTCTATCTCGAATAATGACTTTTCTATTTCTGATTATTGCCCATTTTCCTTCCTTCCTAGCTTCTTTTACCTTTTGAACCTCCTTTCTTAATTTTGTTTGATCTTTTGGAATGAGATCTTCATTTTTAAACATTCCCGTTCCTTTTAGACTTGAAGTTTTACTAAGTATGTCATACTTATGGTCAGTAGAGCTCACCTTTATTCGGATCAACCTTCCTTTATTCTCAGTTAATTTCCCAAACCTTGTTGCTTCTGTGAGACACATTGTTTTAATTTGTAATCTATTATGTAATTTTGTCTAGGCTATGGCTAAAGTATCCTCGTCTACTTTTTTTTTCAAACCCAAAATAATAAAGTTCAAGGCTCTTTTGTTACATTATTAATTTGAAATAATTTGATATATAAATTAATTAAAAAAAAAAACATGTTAATACGCATTTTACATCTTTGCAATTCAACATGACATATTGGGAAGTGATAATGTGGAAAATATCAATGCTTTTACTCGACAAATATAATCCAAATAAATGTGTTCGAGTTGTACCGAGGTTTTCTGTTTTAATTTATGCGATATTAGCCATTATGTTTACACTTTAAAAAAAACGAGGTTCAAGTTTATATTCATAAATAAGCACATATTTTATGTTTTATATATAATTGATTTTAAAGTATTTTAAAATGTATATAATTAATTATATATATAATTTAAAAATATTAAAATATAATATTCTTATTACATTTACTTTAACCTTAAATCATATAATCATATTGATTGATGTATGCAATGATCATGCACCATGGCAAAGCATGAATTTAAAACATGTAATATTTCTTCTATATTAATTGACTGATGTATGCAATGATCATGCACCATTGCAAAACATGAATTGAAAACATGTAATATTTCTTCTAAATCATATTGATTGATGTATGCAATGATTATGCACCCTTGCAAAGCATGAATTGAAAACATGTAATATTTTATTGCAAAACATGTAATATTTCTTCTAAATCATATTGATTGATGTATGCAATGATCATGCACCATGTAATATTCCTTCTAAATCATATTGATTGATGTATGCAATGATCATGCACCATTGCACAACACGAATTAAAAACATGTAATATTTCTTCTAAATCATATTGATTGATGTATGCAATGATGGTGGACCATTGCAAAGCATGAACTGAAAACATGTAATATTTTTTATGTATTTAATTTTGAGAAGATAAAAATGATGCAAGAGGGTGTAATTTTTTTAATTAGGAACGAACTAATTGACCGGTGGAAGTCCTTGGTGTTAGTAAAGAGTACAACATTAAATAAGTGAACTGTATAACTAGTACAAAATATTAATTCCAAGCTATAACGTTTATTTATCATTTTTGATAAATTTAATTTTAATTTCCATAAAAATTGTTATTTAAGTCCAATAATTTATTAGAAAAAATTATATTATATTTTTTATTTTTCAAATAATTTAATTTAATATTTTTATTTTCTAATTTTTTGAACCTTTAAATAAATGACTTCAAAAATTTTAAAAATTAATTTTTTTTTTTTTTTTATTTTCCAAATAATTGAGTTTAATATTTAATTTTTTTAAAACTTCAATAAATTAAATAGAATGTGTTCAAATATTTCACAAAATTAAATAGACCTAAAAGTAAAAACTTTTTGACATAGAAGTAACAAAAATATAATGGCATGTATAATAAACAATATACTAGAACATGAATCAAATTCACTGCTTAATCAAATCCAAAAAGCAGTGAAGTACAATTCTCATAATTACATGCACTGTCCAATACTAGGGAAAAGAAATTTCATGAATCAATATTCAGGGTATAAACACCCAAACAGTCATTATCAATAATACCACTCATTTTACATAGTTTTGCTCTCAGATGTATGGAACGCTGTTAATACTCCCGCTTCATGTATCCACGCAAACGATTTTACCCACTCGATTCACTTCTCCATTATGCCACGTCACATCTTTACGTCACATCTTTACGTGACATCTCAACTAGCACTCGCATTGAAGGTGGATCAAGAAATACATTCTCGAATTCGAGGACTTCTAAAGGAGCCAATGATATAAAATCTTCCGGCAACCGCTTCAAATCTGGACAACCGGCAATTAACAGCTTTTTTAAAGATGGAAGCTTTGAGAATGATTCTGGAAGTTCCTCTAAAATCCTGCAACCTGAAAGATCTAATGTTTGCAAAGAACTCAAAGATCCTAAATCCTCTGGCAAGCTCATCAAACTGAAACAATGAGTCAATTTCAATTCTCTTAAAGATTGAAGCATTGAAAACGACCTTGGTAATTCCTTTATAGACGAGCAAAATCCAAGATCTAGTTCTTGCAAAGAACTCAAATTCCCAAAATCTTCTGGCAATCTCTCTAGATTTGAACACGCTTCCAAGACAAATTGTCTTAAAGATTGAAGCTTTGAGAATGATTGTGGCAGTTCGGATATAGACATACAATCTGAAAGATACAATGATTGCAAGGAACTCAAATATCCTAAATCTTCTGGCAATCTCTTCAAACTGGAACAATGAAACAAGCTCAATTCTCTTAAAGATTGAAGCATCGAAATTGGACTTGGTAATTCCTCTATAGACGGGCAAAATGAAAGATCCAGTTTTTGCAAAGAGCTCAAAGATCCTAAATCTTCAGGCAATCTCTTTAGACTTGAACAATCAGACATGCACAATTCTCTTAAATATTGAAGATTTGATATTGGTCCCGGTACTTCCACTATAGACTCGCAAGATTTAAGATCCAATGTTTGCAAATAAGTCAAAGATCCTAAATTCTCTGGCAAGCTCTTCAAACTGGTACACCCGAACAATATCAATTTTCTTAAAGATTGAAGCTTTGACACTGACGCTGGTAATTCCTCTATAGAAGGGCAATCTAAAAGATTTAATTCTTGTAAAAACGTTAATAAATCACCCAACTCCTCGGGCAGTTTTTTTAACACTGCAAAACTGAATAATCTAAGTGTTCTCAAACCTTGGTGCTGTTGACGATCACTTGAAGAGATTTCGAAGGCATCCCCAGACTGTAAACTCCCATCTAATTCCACGTGTTTGAGATTAGGGGGCATCTGCAAATTATGCAATCAAGATGTGAAAACCATTATCATAGACAGATTCAAAACTTTCTAACAAAAATGAGTGAATCGATCAAGACATTGAATATGCAAGTAGACTTGCCTCCTTAAGGAAATTCAAATCCTGGGGTTGACATTTTAAGCATCTCAATTCCTTTGACTGGGACACATCGAACTGAAGATAGGTTCCTTGAAAATAAACCAACTTCTCAAAGAATTTATCACAGGTTCCCTCCACATTTCCATGAGATCCTAGTGCAAGAATTCTCAATGAATCACTCATAGAGTCTAATTTTCTTGCAGATATAAGGAATGTATCGTTAATTTCATTGAACGAGATGCCTTTGATCCCTTGAAGATCCTGCATGACAATATTAAGCGTAATTAAGTGAATCGTGAGAATCAGAGACATAGTACATAATCTGGAAATAGATTTCTACCTATACAGGTTTTACAAGTTCACAGATTTCGTACCTTCTTTGAGAAATTTTCAATTTCATCTGCACTTTTGAATATGATTCTCGTTCCCTCTGACTTCTGGGAACCGATTGTCAAAATGACATCGTGTACTGTTACTTTCATGTTCTTGGCTTTGTTGACAAGCCCTCTCTTTTCTAGCACATCTATATTAGAATCTCCCACAATATTCCTAACTTCGTCCCAATCATAACCATTAAAAAATGAACAGATGTCAAGGAATGGATCTTTGACTCCTTCAGGGAGACGTTCATAGGTAAAGAGGTACCCATCTAGACCCTCGATTTTAAGGTTCCACTTCTTTTGGTCTTCCATCAATAGATGAAAAGCTTTTTGTTGGCCGCCCTCTTCAAACCGTATGTATCTCGCCAGGACATACAGAAGCTTGGGAATTCCACCACAGAGCTTTACTATCTGTTGGAGTTGATCAGAACTGAGTAGCTCCCTGTGTATTTCTTTCTTCAACAAATTCATCGCCTCTGTATCTGGAAGGTATTTCACATCATAGAATTTGACACTCTCGTTGTCCATTGAACACCCTTTCCGCATTTCTCTGTCCCTTGCTGTGATGAGCAGCCTGCATCTTTTGGCCTTTTCCATATCCCTCGGCAAAAGTTTTTCCAGGGGATATTCTGCCAAAACATTGTCAATATAAATGAAAGCTACTTCTTTCTCTAACATGCGCCCTATTTCTCGCTGTCCATCTTCAAATGTACGAATATTCTCTAACACTGACCTCTGTTCTTCTTCTCTGCTTCCCAACATCAAATCTTTCAATATACATTTTTGCAACTTTATTATGTTTGGAGTTGAGTTTATATCTTCAAACAATCTAACCATAGAATATTTACAGCCTTCTATGTAAAGTCGTGCAAATACTGCATCAGCCAGGGTGGTTTTTCCCATTCCCCCAAAGCCATGCACCATAACTGCTACTGCATTTTCTTGGCTTTCAGACTCTAGAAGGTCAATGACTTCTTCCAGTTGTTCTTCAATTCCAACTGAAACATAAAGCATATCACAAACCTTAACACAATACTAATATTTTAATAGTTCAAGGAAAAAAATAGGACGATTATCACTGCATACCTGCGTACACAGGGTATGACCGTTCTCGTTCTTTAACCGGCGGACGCACATTCGCACACTCAATGGCATCCAGAATACAAATCAACATTTGATTGTCCATACGTCTGTACATTTTCTGTAACTTTTGTTGAAATTTAGCCAGCTTTTCCTTGTCCACGGATGTTGAGAAAAACCTGCCGGTAAAATTCCATTAAGAAATTCATTTCATTTTTACAAGTGTATTGATCGGGGTCACAACACAAAAAATGTAAAAGGGTCTTCTATGGATGTAGACATACAGGAATCATTCTTACTCACCTAGAAAACTTTGAAGAGTTGATTTGAGTGCAGCACATGAGCCCTCCTTCCACGATCATTTCTGTTGCGTTTCTTATTGAAGACTCCATCCCTTTTTTCAACCCAGGTCGTTCTTTAAGATCTTTAACATGATGGGCCAAATTACTCATTTCCTCTAAAAGTAACAGACATTCATCTCGATTTGCAGCAACCATTTCAAATCTCTCCAATATATTTGCCACAACAAGAAGACCTGTAGCAGCCCAGTGTGCCTGCCCTAATCCTATTAGGAGAGGCTTGACCACTTTGATTCCTTCGCTAGATGAAATAATATCTTTCTGAAAAAACCAGGAAAGGACAAAAACATTAGATAAATATTATTTGTATTCTCAAAATCTTAGAACAAAAAATAACACACACATATTTTGGAGGAATCTAGATTTGAGGTTATTCATACTCAGATTTGAAGAAACTCAATGATGTTTAATACTCACCGTAGCCAGAGCGGCATCTGCTCCCTCCGATAGGATCTCCTTGAGTGGCGAGAACAATGAGCTGCTTGGCCAATAGTCGCCGGTCGACGGTTTTTTACCCGACGACTTTGTCTAAAATTAAAATGAAATATATTCAGTATGGCGTGTCCAGACATATTAACGATAATCCCCAATACAAGTCACGTATTCAGTTGGGCATGAAAAATGGAGATCCACCTTACCTTGATAATTTTGAAAAGCTCAGATATATCCTGGATGATGCCTTCAAGATCGATGTTGTCATTCTCTGCACCAACTGCAACATGATGCTCAATCTTCTTGGTAAGTTCGGGCACCGTGGAAGTGCTGTAAGAGGGACCACCACTTGGTGGAGCCTCATAGAGTCGGAGTTCAGCCTGCGTTGGAGCAGCTGAAGAAGAAGAAACATCATGAGAAGTGGAGGCAAGAAGGGGGCTTTGGGGGTCCTGCCGCCTTAGATCGGGGGCGTCTTCTCTAGCAGGAGGCAGTGCAGAAGAAGAAGATTGCCTGTCGTCTCCTGAAAAGCAGGAAAAGAAACTGCAGCGGCAGCACCTATTAGTCATTGCTGCTAAGGATGGCTATGCTGAAACTTCACTCCGACTATGGGAGAAGAGGAAATTTGAAAATTTGAGCATGAAAATGGGACAATGATACACAACGTCGATGTAATAAGTCATCGCAATCCTGGGCTTCCATACGCGAGGCTAAGCTATCAGATGGCAATCTTAGGGTTCAACCTCCAAAGATGCCATACACACCGCTAAGCTGCAAGCAATTCATTTCAATAGTTGATCATATTAAAATAAAAGTGAAAATGATTTAAAATATGTATATCACATGGCAATCGCAATCTTAGGCTTCAACTTTCGAAGATGCCAAACGCACCGCTAAGCTGTAAGCAATTCATTTCAATAGTTGATCATATTAAAATAAAAGTGAAGATGATTTAAAATATGTATTAACTTTTTATAGAGATATAGTGATAGGAGACTTAAAATAGATTGTCGTTTTTTTTCTAATACTGGATCCCTTGGTTTTTATTAATTTGAAAAAAATAAAGATATAACCTAATATTCTGTAAAGCATGGTGTTGAAAAAGTCAGCGGATAAAAATGGGACCAGCAGCAGATCAAAATGGGACCATGAGCAAAAACTAAAAAATAACTACACTCTAAAAGACTCTGTCAGCGGATAAAAATGAGACCAGCAGCAGATCAAAATGGGACCATGAGCAAAAACTAAAAAATAACTACACTCTAAAAGACTGTTTTGATGGTCGTTCAGTTTTTTGATGGTGATTATAGTTCAAATACAGAGAAAAAATACTATGACGAGAACCAACAGCAGCCTGGTCACTAGTTACACTAACCATATATACCATACAGCAGCTTGGTCACTAGTTACACTAACCATATATACCATACATAAACCATTAGTAAAACACACTAAAAGTTTCTACTATGAAACTATAAACCATAAAAGTAACTCGTGACATGATAAGAAAGTGACAGTAATTTAATCATGTAGTATAATCATCGAATAATTTGGTGAACAACTAACAGTGGCCATGTTGTAGGAGGTGTTGGGAATTTTTGATAATTTCAAACAAAAATGAACAGAGAATAATGTTCTGTTTTTTTTAGCACAGGAAACAGAGTTTTTCACACACCAAAAAAAACTTTGCATTCATTAACAAGATTGTTGTTAAAAAAAAAGAAATTCTTCCTCCAACAAAGGGATTACACCAAGCCTGCTTCAGAGGCAGTTCCAAATACTTCACTCTGTCCCTCCTGAAAAAAATAACACACTGTCTTTGCACTGCTGTGCATTACAAAACACTCTGTCTCCTCTTGCAAATTTTTACACTGTTGTATGTAAAAAAAATTTCCTTACATACGCGCTACTGTGTCTCTCATTACATTGCATATTCAACAACAAAAATATATGACGTTACATGTACCATAAAAAAAAACTTCTTAAAAAAAAACTAGACATACATTCTTTTTATTAAAATCTTTATGACAAGACTAGAAATTAAAACAAGATATGGAGGTGCAGACAAGTAAATTTAATTCCTCGGATTTCTGGATGTTGCGGTACATTCCCCATGTCCGCGGTAAAGACTGGTGTTTATTTTTTTTACCAACTCTGGCATGATTTTTGTGTTCTTAAATGTTTGATGTCCTTGATCCCAAAAAACAAAAAAAATGTGTCGCCGCTACCATATCCGTAGATCTGGCCCACATTAATCGGACGGTTATCGCAATTACCCGAAGGTCCCTTTTTACCGAACTTTACGCGCCGGGGGAGGTTGACTTTGCAAAACCACTCAGGGCACGTGTCAGCCGGTGAGAGTGATCGCTGCCCCCTCGAGAAATACCACCATTCGGCAAAAACGGTGCGGGGAATCCCATGGCGGTTTTGGCGCTGCACAGCAGTTGAAAGTAATATTTCAACACTCCCCTTTAATTTCAACTGCTGGGTTATCAGTGATACCCAGACATTTTCTCAAAAACTCAAAACTTTTCTGCCCCAATGGTTTGGTCAGAATATCTGCAACCTGCTCCTGAGTTCTGCAGTGTTGTAAAACAATTTCTCCATTGTTTACCAATTCCCTGATGTAATGAAACTTTGTATCAATGTGTTTCGTTCTCTTATGAAACACAGAATTCTTGGATAATGCAATAGCTAAGCTATTGTCACAAAAAATCACAGTTCCTTTTGCTTGCTCTTGGCATAAACTCCTTAACATCCTTCTCATCCAAATTGCTTGACACGCTGCTGCTGTAGCTGCCACATATTCTGCTTCTGCTGTAGACAATGCTACAATAGGCTGTTTTTTAGAAGCCCATGAAATGGCTCCTGAACCCATGTGAAAAACATAACCGGATGTGCTTTTCCGATCATCTACACTTCCAGCCCAATCACTATCAGTGTATCCAATTAAATTTGAACATTCTAAAACAGTATATAAAATGCCAAACCTTTTAGTACCTTTAACATACCTCAGAATCCTTTTTGCTGCCTGCCAATGTGCTTCTTTTGGCCTCTCCATGAATCTGGAAATTAAACTAACATCATGCATTATATCCGGCCTAGTTGCAGTCAAATAAATGAGGCTGCCAACTATGCTCTTGTACAAACTAGGATCAAAGTCCTTGCTGTTGTCCTCTTCGTTGAGTTTTAATCCCATCACTGTGGGAGTGATTGCTGCTTTGCTCTCCTGCATATTAAATCTTTCCAACACTTCATTAACATATTTCACTTGTGAGATAAAAATATCATTTCCATTTTGTTCTACTTCTATTCCTAAGAAGTATCTCAGCAAACCCATGTCAGTCATTTCAAATTCTTCTTTCATGACTGTTTTGAAATTTTCAATAAGGTAATCATCATTACATGTGAAAATAACATCATCAACATATAACACAACAATTAGTATTTTACCATCATTTTCTTTGATGTAGAGGGTGGGTTCTCCCTCACACTTTTCCAATCCATTTTCCAGTAGATAGGAATCTATCCTACTGTACCACGCTCTTGGTGCTTGCTTCAACCCATAAAGAGCTTTCTTCAATCTGCACACTTTGTGCTCTTGGCCTTTCTTTTCATAGCCTAGAGGTTGTTCAATGTAAACCTCTTCCATTAACACTTCATTTAGGAATGCTGACTTCACGTCCATTTGGTAAACTTTCCACTTGTTTTGTGCTACTATGGACATCACTACTCTCACGGTTTCCATTCTAGCAACCGGTGCGAAAGTTTCCTCATAATCTCTCCCATACTGCTGTTTATATCCTTTGACAACAAGTCTTGCCTTGTGTCTTTCTATTTTGCCTTCAGCATTACTCTTGGTTTTGTAGACCCATTTAACTCCAATGACCTCTTTTCCTTTTGGTAGTTCAACTAAATCCCATGTCTTGTTTCTTTCTATGGCATTGATCTCCTCATCCATAGCTTCTATCCATTTCCTATCCTTAATTGCTTCTTCGAAATGAACAGGGCCATCAACATGACAATATAAAGCAAACAAAGAGTTCATACCTTTATTTGTTGCCTCTTGTTCATAAATGTCACTTAAATTTTTGAACTTCTTACCTCTTTCGTTTGGTGTACAAGTGCTTGAAGAAGCACTTGAATTTCCTCCTTGTGGTGTGCTTGGAGAAGCACTTTCATTTCTCCTCAAGGGTGTCTCTTGTTGCCCTTGTGTTGGTGCTGCTGTTTGGGGATGTATTTCAGCCATCTCCTCATCATCGTCATCATGTGACAAAGAGTTTTTAACATTCACTGCCTTCTCTATGCTTCCATCCCAAGCTTCCTCCTCAATGAATTGAACATCTCTACTCACAATAAGTTTTTTGGTGGATGGGTTGTTCAACCTATAAGCTTTGGATTCCTCACTGTATCCAATGAAAATACATTTCTCCCCTTTGCTGTCCAAATTCTTCCTTAGTTGATCTGGAATGTGTGCATAAGCCACACATCCAAAAACTTTCATGTGGGTGACTCCTTGCTTTGTCCCACTCCATGCTTCTTCCAACACTCTGTTCATGACTGCTTTTGTAGGGCATCTATTCAAAATGTACGCTGCACAGTGTATAGCTTTAGCCAAATAATCATTTGGCAAATGCTTTGCCTTTAACATACTCCTCGCCATATCCATGATTGTCCTATTCTTCCTTTCGGAAACTCCATTTTGCTGCGGAGTGTACCTAGTGGTAAACTGCTTATGAATTCCATTTTCTCTATAAAAACGTATAAATTTTTTGGAGATATACTCACCTCCTCTATCAGTTCTTAGAACTTTGATATGCAGCCCACTTTGGTTTTCTACAAGTGCTTTGAAATTGCAAAATCTTTTAAACACTTCACTTTTGTTCTTCAGGAAATAAACCCAAGTTTTTCTAGTAAAATCATCAATAAATGTTAAAATATAGTGGTTGCTTGCAAGTGATGGAGTTTGCATCGGTCCACATAAATCTGAGTGGACAATCTCTAAGGGTGATTTTGCCCTTATTCTTTTCCCAGATGGAAAACTTTCTCTGTGTTGTTTCCCCAAGATGCAACCTTCACAAAGGTTGTCTGGTTTCTCTATCAATGGTAATCCTCTTACCATTCCTTTTCTATTCAACAAGTTAAGACCTCCAAAGTTGAGATGTCCAAATCTCAAGTGCCACAACCAATTTTCATCCTTTGGTTCGCTTTGGAAAGCCTCTTGTGTCACTGCTGCTATTTCTTCTCCATTTTTTAAATATGCTTTCATTCTGAGAGGGAACATAATGTTCCTCGCCATCTTTATTTCAGCAATACATTGTTTGCTAGGTGTTTTATCCATGATGGTGCATACATCATTCAAAAAGAAAACATTGTACCCTTTTTGAACAAGCTGTCCAATACTAATGAGGTTACATTTCATTCCAGGAACATAATAAACATCTGATATGGTTTTATTTTCACCTTTCTTTGTTAAGACATTTACTTCTCCTTTTCCCATAACAGAAACTTTACTATCAGTCCCCAGTGTGACTTGTGACTTCACATTCTGATCTAACATAGAAAACAGGGCTATGTTTCTTGTCATATGGTTACTGCAACCGGAGTCTAGGAACCATGCATCTTCACTCTTTGCTTCAGTCATATTATAGGCTAAAAACAAATTATCTTGGCTGATATTTTCTCTAGTGAACTTTGCACTAGTTCTATTACTCATATCATGCTGCTTCTTCCTACATTCATTTGCATAATGCCCATATTTTTTACAATAGTGACATTGGACATTGGATTTATCATACCTTTGTCCTTGAGCATGATGTTGTCCACTTTGTTGGCTGCTGCCTTGGCCTTGGTTTTGATTTGGATTGCTGCCTCTTCCTTGAGCATTTGTTGGACTGTTTCTTCCACCTCCGCTTTGGCTTCTACCTCTTCCTCTCTTGTTTCCTCTGCCTTGACCTCTTCCTCTTCCAAAGAACATCTGGGTCTTAAAGACCTGCTCTAGAGATGAGTTTTCATTTCTATTCAATCTCTGCTCATGTGTTATCAGTGATGCATGTAGTTCATCAACTGAGAAGTTTGTGAGATCCTTTGTCTCTTCTATGGTGGTGACAATCACATCGAACCTTGAGGGTAGGATCCTCAATAGTTTCTCCACAATCCTTCTTTATTCAAGAATCTCTCCATGAGACCTTATCTGTGTGACCAGACCAATCACATGTGTGAAGAATGAGTTAATATTATCTGACTCCTTCATGCAGAGATTCTCAAAATCTCTCCTCAGCAACTGTAGTTTTGTTGTCTTCACTTTCTCCATGCCTTAATAGGTTATCTTGAGAGTTTGTCATGCTTCTTTGGATCTCTTGGCTGCTGCTATCATTGAAAACACACTCTCATGCACTGCTTGATACACAAGATAGAGGGCTTTAGAATCCTTCTTCTTATAGCTCTTCAACAGTTCCTTCTCTGCCTGAGTCAAATTATTAAACTCATCTTCATCTGTTGGTTCTTCAAAACCATCCTCAAAAAATTCCCATAAGTCTTGGGAAACAAGCAAAGCTCTCATAGTTATTGCCCAATAGTCATAGTTTTTGCCATTAAATTGTGGAAGTTGAGTATTACAGATACCCATGCTAGTGCTGGCTCCAGTCATTCTTGCACTCTTAACTATGTTTCAAAATACTTGACTGTGTATTTAAAATAACTGACTGTCCTCAACAGTAACACAAAAAACTAACTTGAGAAATACCTTGGATTCTTTCTTGACTGAGTCTTCACTCTGCTGGAGAAGCTGCTGCAGCAAGAAATCCTTCCTTCAGCTTCTTTGACACCTTCAAAGAGCCTGGACAAGCTCTGATACCATGTTGGGAATTTTTGATAATTCCAAACAAAAATGAACAGAGAATAATGCTCTGTTTTTTTAGCACAGGAAATAGAGTTTTTCACACACCAAAAAAAACTTTGCATTCATTAAAAAGACTGCTGTTAAAAAAAAAAAAGTTCTTCCTCCAACAGAGGGATTACACCAAGCCTACTTCAGAGGCAGTTCCAAAGACTTCACTCTGTCTCTCCTGAAAAAAATAACACACTGTCTTTGCACTGCTGTGCATTACAAAACACTCTGTCTCCTCTTGCAAATTTTTACACTACTGTGTGTAATTTTTTTTTCCTTACATACGCGCTACTGCGTCTCTCATTACATTGCATATTCAACAACAAAAATATATGACGTTACATGTACCGTAAAAAAAAACTACTTAAAAAAAAAACTAGACATACATTCTTTTTATTAAAATCTTTATGACAAGACTAGAAATTAAAACAAGATATGGAGGGCCAGACAAGTAAATTTAATTCCTCGGATTTCTGGATGTTGCGGTACATTCTCCATGTCCACAGTAAAGCCTGGAGTTTATTTTTTTTACCAACTCTGGCATGATTTTTGTGTTCTTAAATGTTTGATGTCCTTGATCCCGAAAAACAAAAAAAATGTGCCGCCGCTACCATATCCGTAGATCTGGCCCACATTAATCGGACGGTTATCACAATTACCCGGAGGTCCCTTTTTACCGAACTTTACACGCCGGTGAGGTTGAATTTGCAAAACCACTCAGGGCACGTGTCAGCCGGTGAGAGTGATCGCTGCCCCCTCAAGAAATACCACCATTTGGCAAAAACGGTGCGGGGAATCCCATGGCGGTTTTGGCACTGCACAGCAGTTGAAAGTAATATTTCAACAGGAGGAACATTTATCATTGCTTCTTCATTCTATGGTGCAAAAGAGTGAGTGTCTGCATCTAAGATGATATACTATTCATTTTTGTTCAAGCGGACAACAATGCCATCCATGTCATACCGTAGATCCCTCAATATCCTTTTTAACTCTTCTTGACCTGCGAAGAGTTTGTAGTTATCAAATTCTTTATTGTGAAGTACCATGTGGACCAAGGTTTCCATCTTCTTGTGTGTTGAAATGGAGTTTATGAAATGCAATTTTCTCTTACAAAATTTGCCTCGATCTTGTACCCATTTTGTTTTATCAGAACCAACTTTAGAGTCGGAAAAATATATTTATTCCCCAAATTCTATAGCCTAGAGGGTGCAAATTTCTTTATGCACTTCCATGGGAGCAACGTCAAAAAAATTCACTACCTACTCCCAACCAAAAAGACACCGTTGCGTAGAGGAGGACGCCCCGGGTCTACCACCCCTTCAACTTATCAAACGTTGATGTGGAGCCATGCTAAACTCGTACCTACAAGCAGTGTTGAGTAAAATTCTAGATAACCCACAAAACTGACTAAAGTGCCCAACTAAGAGAGATATGGTGTATGTGAGACCAAATACGTAGTGCATTTTGACAGAGTGTTTAAGGTGCACTAATGGATATAAAACAAGGATAACGTCAAGGAACCCCCAGAAAGCTAGTTGTAGACCTGAGCAATTACCATGATCGTTATCGGGCAAGGAAAACGGATATGTAAACCTATATGACTTCAGTAATGTACCATAAGAAGTGTCGTTATAATCACAATTAAAACCAGACAAAGAAAGACCTGCGGAACCATACTCCCACAACTAGAACTGGACAATTAAAATATATACCAGAGGGTTTAATAGATTGAGGGTCAACAGAAGAGAGGGCCACTACCAGCTCAAAAACCAGACATGAAAAAGAATTATGCAAGAAACAAACAAAGAACATCGATTACCTGCACTTGACCCCACCGAACCCACTATAAATTGACACATTGGAATATCCCTATGGCAACATGGCCAGCTCAGACATGACCCAGAAAAAACTATGACCACCCAACTAGTTTTAGGTGTCGTGACCTACAGTGGATGTATCAAAGAGACTTGGAGAGACATACAGAGTAAACCTCAACCATTTAAATACAATGACACCAGAGAAATATATATGTTAACTAAGCTAAATCTAGCAGGAAAGATAGAAATGAAGAAACAAAGGTCCAACATATAACCTTCAACCATTTAAACACAACGACACCAGAGCAATATATATGTTAACTACACTGAATCTAGCAGGAAAGATAGAAATGAAGAAACAAAGGTCCAACATATAACCTTCATGCATAGAGACTATCATTCGTCACCCTGAGAAAACTCTAGCTGCTCACCACCCTGAGGTACCGTTCAAACTGGTATATAAGCATGCATGCCCTATATTCCCTTTACTAGACAAAGAAGCCAGTTGAGGTAATGCCCTAGACAAATGCCAAGTTAGTTGTTTTACCCATGGTTCTGCCATCCCAAGGACCCTCATCATGGGAGGATCATTAATTATTGTGCGATCGACCGTCAGAAGGGATCGAGAGAAAATCCAAACCCGCCAATGTTCGCACCCTCATGCTTGCTCGGGAGGAGAAAAAGGAATGTTGCAACTGGTTAATGCTTCCAGCTTCACACACGCTCGCCCATGGGGAATTAATGTTAGAACCCAACCATTCTACGGAGGCATTGTATATCACAAAATTGTCCCACGCGTTAGACATCAAATGCCAAGTGGAGGAACTGGCTCAATCACCGAGAGCCGCCTCACACTCAACCATACATTTCGTTTGCATGGTGTTCATTACCATGGGGAGAGAGTTTTCGCCGGAGAACAAGACCGCACTTTTTGTCGGCAAAGTCTCTCCAGTAGGTTACCCCATCGGGGAGAGTTAGATTGTCAATATCTCATAAAAATCAATTCACGATAAACATATTATCTATCTATCTATATATATATATATATATATATATATATATATAAATTATTATTATTAGTTATAAAAAGAATTAATATAAGTTAAATATATGTATATTTAAAATTAATATGTAAACAGACTTTTAATTATGAACATTTATTCCCACTTTACTATAAAGATTCTTGACATGTAAATAGATTTTATTATAAATATTAAATATATTTTATATACATTTAATTTTAATCTTATTTTATATATGTTTTAATTAAATTAAAAATAAAAATGGATATAAATAATTTTGATATAAATTTCAACCACTTGAACATAATGGAGAAACAGATAGTTAGGTTTTTGGATTTTGGCTATAATTTGGAATTAGATCGTATTTCTTAGGAGGTTGTTTCATTTTCTTAACTAAACTCATTTGTATAAGACATGTATTATTTGATCTTTTCATTCACTGAGAAGGCAACGTTGTGGCTGTTGGAGATAATGGAGAAATCTAAACTTAGATTACTATTATAATGATGATAGGATTGAGACTCTAATTTTAGATCTCAGATCCTAATATCCAGGGAGTGGTTCAAACCACCCTGATTGTGAGAAAGCCTATATATACTAGGTTGTTCTCCTGATTGTACATGGTGTGTATGTGTGAAGTGCTTCGACACTCTCCAGGTATCTCACCTAGACAACCACTTAATTAATAGAACATCGATTTTTATCATGGTATTAGAGCTTCAGGACTGGAATCCTGTAAGCTGAGCAAGGGCGCGGCTACTGCCGATTCATCGCAAGTATTCGGTGGGCAAGTGCGAAGTCTGTACAGTTGAGTCCTTGGTTGACTGGCACGAGTCTGAGATGTACAGCTGCAACTCTTCGCGGCTGTCAAATTAACTCAACGCGCCAACTATTTTAAACTGCGTGGTTTGGAAAGCTTGCTGCGTGAGGCAACGACTTCTTTCGTTTGGTTCTACGTGGAGACCTATGACTGCTAAGATCCGACCGCAGTGGAAGCTTGGTGGCGGTGCCTTCGCGTGGGAGACCGAGTGTTAGTGAACCCGATTGCATGTGTGGTCGAATCGAAGGTACAACGTGAGGGTTGTCGGTGGAGCCTTGGACGCTCTATTCCTGGGCGGCGAGAGTGAAAAAGTTTCCTGATGGGTAAAATCAGGAGAGCACCAACGAGGCTGTAAATGCAGATCCGTGATTTGTGTAACACTGGATCGACCTTAGCGGCATTAGAAATAAGATCCGTGAATTTCTGAGGCTATAGTGGCAGCGTTAATTTGCAGTTTGGTGAAAGGGTGTTGTGTGAATTTATGAGAAAACATAGACTTGATACCGAACGAGTCTGGAAGAATCGCCATCACAAAGACTTTGTTCCATGTGTTTAAAACTGTGATCTCCACTGGGTCATGTGATTTGCTGCGAGTGGTTTATCTTTATGTAAATAAATTGGCTCGTACACATGAGTGGGTGGAATTAAGTGAAAAGTGATGGTGTGGCTGTTGTAGTCAGTATGGAGAGGCCAACATGTGCTCAATTGTAGTGAGCATACAATAATAAGATGCATTGATATGATAATGAGATCTAAGACAATAATAAGGTATTACAGACTTATGTGCATGGATTAGTCTATGTCATTTTATGCAATGGATCGATAAGATTGCAAAATGCACAGATAATGAAATAGTAACTAGAAAACATAATAGGCAACACATGACATAGAAAAATTTAATAAGGAGTTCACCCAATACTCCTGGGCTACATCTCCTGGTCCAGCCTTCATTGGTGGCCTCTCTATTATGTCTTCAAGCAGAGTTCTTTTTACAACAGTGAGCTCAATTTAAGTCTCACACACAACAGATTACAATAACAAGAGCTTTACTTGATCCTATGAAGTTTCTCTATGAGTACACAGAATCCCTCAGTGCTCTTTGTCTTTGTGTGAACTCTGTCTTGACATTTTCCTGAAATACTACCCCCTTGCTGCGCTCTCTGTTTGTGGCTTTAAAGCCAACGCTGCCTGTTCGTTTCGGTTCCTATCTCTCAGTCTCCCCGACCTCTGCACGCTTTGAATCCCCCTGCCAGCATTATACTGTCATTGCTTAACGCATGGAGAGGAGGTGGCCACCAATTCTGAAATGTAAGAGTGTCACGAGCCTCTACAACTCCTGAAATGGCCGCGCTTTGTTTTCATAGTGAAAATGTAATTTCACAGAGAAATTCTGCCAAAACTCAATATATCAGACTTTAAAAGTCCTCATCTATGATTCATTCCTCCTATCGGGTCCACCTATAAGTTGTTATCGTATATTGGAAGGCTCCGTCCCTTTGTGTTTTTGAAATACAACGAAAATCGCGAAAATACATTAAAAATGGCTCTGTTACGGACTTGAAATTATATAGAATAGCCTCAAGGCACCCTTTCGAGTCCGCCTTATTGCATCGACGCTTTCCTCTTCGCTTTTCGTTTGACAAATGAAACTGCGAAAACATATAAAATCACTGCAAAATCCTACATACCGGACTTCAAAATATATACGTTATCACTTAATTGCCCGTCGGGTCCGGTTCATCGGGTCGCTCTGATTACGATATCGCAATACCCCCGAGCCGTTATGAGCGCTCCTACGATCCCCCGATAGCGATCCTATGACATAATACAGGTCGTCGATCTGTGCGCTTGATCGATGGTCCATATTAACTCCGCCAATCGCCATCGCCATATGCCGATATCGTTGTTCGCCATCGCAATTCTTAAGTGGGTTCCTCCGATAAGCGCTGATAGCGATCCTCCGATCGGATCTAGACCGTTGATAGGCCAGATCCGACGGCTACTGTGTATTTCCCTGTTCCACCTCCGATAGCTCCATTTTCTTTGTTTTCACGGGTTTTGGGCCTCCTGATAGTGTTTCTCCGCCCTGCTAAGGGTGTCCCTTTTGCGATAATTTTGATCTTTCAAAGGATTTTTGGCATTGGGCATGATTTTTAAAGGGTTATTGAAGACTTAGAGAGTTCTCTCAGATCCATTTGGATCACGCCTTCCCACTAAAAACAGATTTTGGACCACCAAAAGTTGGGTTTCAAGCATCGCTTAAGTGAGGATACAGCTGCCTCACTTGCCCAATCTCTATCCATTTGGCACTGCTGGGTTTTGAACCTTTGAGTCCAATTCTAAGGTACTCCACATCCCCTCTGCACATTGTCCTCACCTTCCTATCTAGAACTATATCTTCCTGCAGCTCATTGAGGTATTCATGCAACATATCATCAATGGAAGGCAATTGACTTTGCTCTTCACGATCTTCAATTAAAGAAGGTTCAAACAGTATTAAATTTTCTGCATTTACTACTGAATAGATGTGTATGTATGCTGGCAGATCAAGGCGGAAAGCATTCTCACCAATTTTCTCAAGTACCTTAAAAGGCCCATACCTTATTGGCTTTAGCTTCCTTCCTTCACCTTGCACTTTGTCCTTGCTGATATACAGCCAGACTTGATCGCCAACTTGGAAGCTGTGCTCCACCTGATGTTTATCATGCCTTGCCTTGTATTTGACTTGGCTCTTTTCCAGCTATTCCTACACTGCCTGGTGAATTTCTTGGATTTGTTCAATGAATCTGGTTGCTTTGTCCACATCACTGTGTCCAGCAACTGCTATGTCTTTTTCAAAGACAAAATCCAAGGGAGACCTTGGTATGAAACCAAAACAGGTCTCAAAAGGAGATCTCTATGTAGAAGAATGTTTAGCACGGTTGTAAGCATGTTGCACATAACATAAGTGTTCATCCCAAAGCTTGGGATGCTTGCTACAATAACCCCTGAGCAACTGGATCACTATCCTGTTGACTACCTCTGTTTGGCCATCTGTCTATGGATGAAAGGTTGTGCTTTTCTTCAGTCTAGTGTCCATTAATTCCCACAGACTTGACCAAAACTTCCCAACAAATCGGGAGTCTCGATCAGATACTATGGAAGTGGGTAACCCAAAATGCACCCAGACATGCTGAAAGAACAATTTCGCTATTTGTTCAGCTGTAATCTGCTTATTACAAGGTATTAAAATACACATTTTGCTGAACCTATCCACAATAACATATAAATAGTCATGTCCCTTTCTAGATTTTGGCAATTCCCCCACAAAGTCCATGGAAACACTTTCCCAAGGACGGGAAGGAACTGGCAGTGGAGTGTACAAGCCTAGTTTTCTATTGCTGGGCTTGCTTTTAGCACACATGGTACACCCTCTTACATATCTAGAAACTGTTTCATTCATTTTTGGCCAATAGCAGTATCTTTGCAGCTGTGCAACTGTTTTGCTTACACCAAAATGACCTGATATCAGGGAAGTATGTGCCTCCCTAATTATGTTAATTCTCTCTGTTTGTGGAATGCATAACTTTCCCAAATGATACAAGAGTCAGTCCTTAATATAGTAATCCAATTCTTCTACCTTTTTGCCATTACTTAAAGCTGCATATACATCTTTAAAATCTATATCTTGAGGATATTGTTCAATGTAGCTTTCATGCATTACTGAGTTATGCTTAAGTATAGTAAATGCATTTATGATTGGTCTGGACAACATACCTACAACTTTATTGTGTATGCCCTTTTTATATCTGATGACTAAGTGAAATTGCTGTAGGAAACCCATCCACCTATAATGTCTTGATTGCTGCAATTTAGTTTGTGAGTGTAAGTACTGAAGTGGCTGATGATCCGTATGTATTATTGTTTATTTGCCCATTAAGTAATGTTTCCACTTCTTCACACTCCGAACTAATGCATACAGTTCTTTATCATATGTAGGATAATTAACTACTACAGAATTAAAAGTCTCTGAATGGTAGAATATGGGTTTACCATGTTGAATCAACACTGCTCCCATGGCATAATCATTGGCATCTGTTTCGATCTCAAATGGTTGTTGAAGATTTGGCAATGCTAGTACTGGTGCTGTACTAATTTTTTCTTTCAAGGTGTCGAAGGCTTTCTGTTGTTTGCCTCCCCACTGAAACATCTTGTTCAATCCTGTCAAAGCATGTAAGGGAGCTTCAATTAAGGAAAAAATAGCAATAAATTTTCTCCAATATTGTGCTGCCCCTAGGAAGCTTCTAACTTCTGTAGCAGACTTGGGTTTAGGCCAGTTTACAATGACTGCAACCTTAGAGGGATCTATCTTCAGTTCACCACCCCCTACAATATGACCCAAATAATTCAAAGATGTTTTACCAAACTCACACTTTGATAATTTAACATAAAGATTTTCTTTTTTCAACACATCTAGAGTCTGCTTTACATGCTTCAAATGTTCTTCCCATGTTTTACTGAATACAAGAATGTCATCTAGATATACAATTACAAAATCATCAATAAAAGGCATGAGTACATCATTCATTACTCTCATGAAAGTGGCAGGAGCATTAGTTAAACCAAAAGGCATAACTAGCCATTCATACAACCCTTGCTTTGTTTTGAAAGCAGTCTTCCATGCATCTTGCTCTGCTACTCTGACCTGATGGTAACCACTATGTAGGTCCAACTTGGAAAAGTAAACAGCCTCTTTCAGCTGATCCAATAGATCATCAATGCAAGGAAGGGGATAACGATTCTTGATCATTATTTTATTCAGTGCTCAGTAATCAATGCACATCCTCCACGAACCATCCTTCTTTCTCACCAACACTATTGGGGATCCACATGGCGATGTGCTTGGTCTTATGAACCCTTTCTCGAGCAGCTCCTATACCTGCTTCTTGATTTCTGCATTCTCTAAAGTGGATAACCTTGTATACCTGTGGCTATAATGGTTGTTTCATCACCTGAGTCTGACCCCAAATCTCTCTGAACAGCAGCAACAACCTTCTTCTTCTTGCCATCGAACTTCTTGGGTTTCAGCTCCGGATGCAAAGACCAGTAATGTTCATCATCATGTCCATCCTTCTTGCAGTGAGTGCATGAAGGTTTGGCCTTTTGTACAAAATTTGCCTTCCTCTCTTTCCATTTTTGCTTCCTCTTTTCCTTGTTCTTGCTTGCAGTGGGTTTTGATGATCCCCCAATCTCTGGGTTCACATTCTTGCCTCTAGCCTCTAGATGGGTAGCTTGAACAAATACCTCATCTATGCTAGTAGGGTTAGACATGAGAATGGTGTGCCTCAAATAACTATGTAGACCACCTATATACTTCAGCAAAGTTTTAGGTGAGTCTAAAGAAATGCCTAGAGCCAAAGCTCTTTTTCTAAATTATTGAGTGTAACTATGTACACTTTGCCCTTTTAATTGGCGAAGAGTTTGCTAACTCATCATAGCTTGCTGCATATAAGCTAGTGGATAGAATTGTTTTTTAATTGCAGAAACAATTTCACTCCAGACAGAAAGAATTTTACCATGCTTCTTCAAGTACGCTTGTGTCCTGCCTTCCCACCATACCAAGGCAGTTCCTCCAAGGCAGAGGCTGGCCAGCTGAATTTTACTTATGTCTGAATCAATGCTCTGCACCCGTCAATACACATCAATATGTCGAATCCAGTTATCTAGCTTCTCTACATTTAACTCTCCATCATATATTGGAAAATCAAATTTAACATCTAATTTAATCAAAGATGTCTTCTTCTTTGTTTTTTCAGGGCTATCAGGAGGTGTGGATAGAGGAGCCTTTTTTCCTTTCCCTTTGCCTTCAAAATGGCCATCTATAAGAGATTCTTCTGTTCCTTTGTCTTGTTTGGAAGTTGAAGAATCTTCACTTTGATCTTTCTTAAGTTCTCTATAAATTTCCTCTACCATGGCTCTCATGGTCATGAAACTGTCCATGAACTGAGAGTCTGATTCCAAGGGAATTTCTTTTGTCATTTTCCTCTTAGGATAGACTCTACCAATTTCTGGGTTAGTTTCAACCAGTTCTCCTTCTCCTAATTTAAGCTTTGACCTAGTTAGCATTCACAAACAGTCCAGCACAAGCTTGTCTAACCTTAGCAACCTAAAGCTCTAATACCACTTGATCTGATAATGAGATCTAAGACAATAATAAGGTATTACAAACTTATGTGCATGGATTAGTCTATGTCATTTTATGCAATGGATTGATAAGATTGTGAAATGCATAAACAATGAAATAGTAAATAGAAAACATAATAGGCAACACATGACATAGCAAAATTTAATAAGGAGTTCACCCAATACTCCTGGGCTACATCTCCTGGTCCAGCCTTCATTGGTGGCCTCTCTATTATGTCTTCAAGTAGAGTTCTTTTTACAAAAATGAGCTCAATTTGAGTCTCACACACAACAGATTACAATAACAAGAGATTTACTTGATCCTCTCAAGTTTCTCTATGAGTACACAGACTCCCTCAGTGCTCTCTATCTCTGTGTAAACTCTGTCTCAGCATTTGCCTAAAATACTGCCCCCTTGCTGCGCTTTCTGTTTGTGGCTTTAAAGCCAACACTGCCTGTTCATTTCGGTTCCTGTCTCTCAGTCTCCCCGGCCTCTGCATGCTTTGAATCCCTCTGCCAGCATTATACCATCATTGCTTAACGCATGGAGAGGAGGTGGCCACCCATTCTGAAACGTAAGAGTGTCGCGGGCCTCTACAACTCCTGAAACGGCCGTGCTTTGTTTTCACAGTGAAAATGTATTTTCACAGAGAAATTCCGCCAAAACTCAATATCTCGGACTTTAAAAGTCCTTAACTATGATTCATTCCTCTATCGGGTCCGCCTATAAGTTGCTATCGTATATCAGAAGGCTCCGTCCCTTTGTGTTTTGGAAATACAACGAAAATCGCGAAAATACATTAAAAATGGCTCTGTTACGGACTTGAAATTATATAGAATAGCCTTAAGGCACCCTTTCGGGTCCGGCTTATCGCATCGACGCTTTCCTCTTCACTTTTCGTTTGACAAACGAAACTGCGAAAACATATAAAATCACTGCAAAATCCCGCATACCGGACTTCAAAATATATACGTTATCACCTAATTGCCCGTCGGGTCTGGTTCATCGGGTCGCTCTGATTGCGATATCGCAATCGCTCATCGCAATACCCCAGGCTATTATAAGCACTCTTGCGATCCCCCGATAGCGATCCTGCGACGTAATACGGGCAGTCGATTTACGCGCTTGATCGACGGTCCATATTAACTCCGCCAATCACCGTCTCCATATGCCGATATCGTTGTTCGCCATCGCAATTCTTAAGTGGGTTCCTCCAATAAGCGCCGATAGCCACCGCTGACAGCGATCCACTGATCGGATCTGGATCATTGATGAGCCAGATCTGACGGCTACTGTGTATTTCCCTGTTCCACATCCAATAGCTCCATTTTCTCTATTTTCACGGGTTTTGGGCCTCCCGATAGTGTTTCTCCACCCTGCTAAGGGTGTCCCTTTTGTGATAATTTTGATCTTTCAAAGGAATTTTGGCATTGGGCATGATTTTTAAAGGGTTTATGAAGACTTAGAGAGTTCTCCCGGATTCATTTGGATCATGCATAGACCGTGAGGATGAGAGAACCTCTTGAAGTTGTGAGAACTGTTGCGAAGAGCAGATCCACTACTTAGAGTCGCTACTCCAGACTTGTGTGTAGACGCGGTGATGAATGAATAAAAATGTAGTGTTGGTGACCTTTGTGAAGGAATCATTGGTGACTTGCGTTAAGAGACTGTTCTTTGATTGGAAAGAACATTTTTCAGCAACGGTTGTGGAGATCTGAAAAACAATTGGTAAATTTTCTTGTAAATTATTATATGCCACAGAAAATGCAAATTTGTTTTTGCTAATTTGAACCCATCTTCAGAAATATGTGCATCAAAATTAGATACTGATAGCGTTTCTAGCTTGTGAGAGGTCATTTAGTTGCTCGTCGCCAGAGCCAAGGGCACTAAGCCCTGCGTGGCACAAAAGCCACAGTCTACAAGGTTCTACAATTGAAGAGCTGCCAAAGGGAGAATTTTCCTGCGTGCATGGTAACGGGGTTGTTGGATCTCGTTAGAGGACCGTGTGGAGTCGAAAAGGAACCTCCAAGCGAGATAAGCTGGACTTTAAAAACATGTCTTTATTTGAAGATATTTTTAATTCTGATGATGATCTTTTTCTCATGTGGGCATTTGGCATTAACATGGGTAGTATATTCGAGTCAGAAGAAATTTCAGAAAAACAATGTGGTTCTGTTGATGACCACGAGAATCAAGAGGCACAGTCTGTTGTGCAAGATTCACAAGCTGATCTTCAAGAAGGGTGTGAATAGGAACAAAGTGTTAAAGATCAATGAGACGCGCCAGATGAATCTGATTTCAGAGATGTGGTAGAAGAAAATAAAGCTAGAGAAAATTTAAATTGTGATGATCTCTTTAATATTTCTGTGTGTGCAGATGTTACCAACAACAACAAGGAAAAAATAACCAAGTTTGAAGAAGAATTGAAGTTTCTTGAAGCATAGCTTGAAACACCATGTCTTTATGAAGCCAACATAGAAGTTGTAGTAATGAATGGTGAAGACATCATCGCTGGCGTTCAGATGGTTGACACCGGAAATAGTGAGAAGGAAAATTCTCTTATCGAACCTGCCATAATTCTGAGAAGGGGAAGCATAAGAATTCAAGTTTTCCTTCACATGGGAATAAATGAGGTGAAGATACAACACTACCTCATGGCAAAGAAAGTGAAGTTGAAGCCTTATCCACAAATGAACAAGTATGGGCTATGTTGCAAGAAGACTAAAATGAAAGCTCTGTTACCAAGTTTTTTTCATGTTTTTAATTGTAAGCCTAACTGAGACTAGACCAGCAGGTGTATGTTATTGTTCAGTACCCTTTCTCCATTAAGGGGGAGTGTTGGAGATAATGGAGAAAACTAAACTTCGATTATTGTTATAGTGATGATAGGATTGAAACTCTAATTTTAGATCTCAGATCCTAATATCCAGGGAGTGGTTCAAACCACCCTGATTGTGAGAAAGGTTATATATACTAGGTTGTTCTCCTGATTGTACATGGTGTGTATGTGTGAAGTGCTTGGGCACTGTCCAGGTATCTCACCTGGAGAGCCGCTTAATTAATAGAACATCAATTTTTATCAGTGGCAACCTCAGTGGCTCCTCACTTGAGGACTACAAGTTTCATTCAATTTAGATTTTGTCTTTCTAGTTTATTTATTTAGTTTTAGGTGCTCCCTCTAGTAAAGCATGAAATGCACTGACAGAGGGCGAACTTCAGTGCTGAAAATCCTTGCTTTACAATGCTCCCTATGATGAATCAAGAGGTGCGCTACCCATAGATATAGCGTTGATTGTCTTCATTATCAAAAGGATAAGAGCGACCCATCATGATTTTTTTTTAAAGGACTTTGATATCACTTTTTTTTCTCTTGGGTACATTTATGTAATGCGTACATTTGAGGTATGTTTTTTTGAAGATATCAAAGGAAAAAAAGTGAGATTTTTTTAGAGTTGCTTTGCAAATATATATAGTTTGAGAAATTAGTGGTGCTTGTGAAGTGCGACGCGGAGGGTACTATTGCAGATTGGGTTTACTGTTAAGATGGTGAATCCACTTGCAGAGACATACCTAAATGAGGCCAATAAATTAGATGGCACTAACTACGCTAATTGGAAATTCAAGCTACAAACATTGTTGGAAGACTATGGTGCTTGGACCATCACAAAGGGAGAAGAAGCAAAACCTGTTGCAGGCTCAACAACTGCATTGATTCAAGACTGGGAGAAGCGGGAGAACAAAGAAAAGGTATTATTAAGAATGTCTATGAAAGATAATATAATTCCTTATATTCATGATTTTCAGACCTCTAATGTGACCTGAAACACATTGAAGGAGATGTATGAATATAAAAATACAATTTGAGTCCTCTTTCTAAAGAGTAAGCTCTTGTATATTAAAATGGAAATGAATGAATCTGTTAGTGCCTTTATTTCCAGAATTAAAGATTTGAAAGGTAAGTTGGGAGACATAGGAGAATCGAGACCTGCTACTAATATTTTTGTTAGGGTCCTATATTTCATAGGATGACTTGATTGTAGTTGTAAACTTGTATATGAGATGTTCTAAATAATCTTCCATTCTGCAAATTTATTTCCAAAGAAAAAGAAAAGGGGATATATGTGTGTGTGTGTGTGTGTAAAGTAAAAAAGGAAAAAAAACAATGAAAATACCCCATAAAAAATATGGATGCAAGTGAGCAAGTCAAAGTGCCACTCAAAAATGAAAAATTTCATTAGAAGTACCTTAGAAAAATTTCAATAAAGTGTGCATCTTGTTTAAATGCCACATTGAATTAGGAGAAGTATATTAGTTAGTTTAATCACATTGTTTAAACGTGATTAGACTGGATTAAATAAAATTAGTTTAGGTTAGTGAATGAATCAGCCACACAGTTTAATCGTAGTTGAATTAGATTAGTAAAAATAAAATTAATTAACCACAGTGTTTAAACATGGTTGATTAAGGTTTAATTTTAAATCGATTGCTAATTTAAACGTAATTTCAATGTGTAAATAAAGTTTTTTAGATGCGATGTATTTTTGTCGCTATGCAATAAAGGTGTGGCGCATGTTCAAATGACCACGATCCACCTTGCTTGGATCAATGGTGCGGGATCATCTTCGGCCCCATGAGCCCCTCCAAGGTTTAATCAGCGGGTGTGGGGGTGGTCCGAAAAGGTGGAATTGGTTGAAAACATGGTGGCTCCAAAGTAACTCACACCTGCCGCCTATTCCTGCTTACCGCTCCGTCCCCCTTCGAAAATTGTCGTCCCGCTTTCCCCCTCACACTACCGTTGACCTTTGCTGCTCCCGCGCCACTAACCTCCCGCCATGTGGACTCCCCCATCCCCACCATTCGCTCATATGCCATCCTTTCCCCTCCACTACCTATCTGCCACCTCACCCTTGTGGACCCTGCTACCCATCCACCTAATCTGCCATCCTTCCACCATATCCCATCGGTGGACCTGGTTACCTTTTTGCCACGTCACACTAGCGAACTCCACATCCCTTCCGCTAGAATGACCTCCTGTCATTACTTCTCCCCCAATCTGATGATGCCATCTAGCACTCCCGCCACCACATCAACAAAATGTTGCTCAATAAATTCTTTCCCATTTTCCGCAACAACAGACCCACTCCATTTAAACGGTTAAATAACAATGGTAAGTTCGTTTTTGCTATATAAACCCACCCAAAACCCGTTTTGTTGCCTCTTTTCACCGTTTCAAGATAATAAGAACCAGAAGCTTCAATGCACAATCAACCAATCACAATCTGCTCTAGCATTCAGTCAGTGACCCACACCATCACCGTGAATAGTCAGCATAACCAGCTACTGCAACCAAGTGCCTTTTTGCGCCCGAATACCAGTCTTCACCTTTTCTTTCCCAGGTAATTCTGAATTCCCTTTTCTTTTCCCTTCAATAATGGCACCTAAAAGCAAATCTAAATCCTCTGATGACAACCCTACGTTGCCCCCTACCATAGACCTAGATCTCTAACCATTAGTGAACCAACAATACAAGGTTGTTGAAACCAATTGCCATTTTGACCTATATGAGCTTCAAAGTTGGTTGAAGCAAAAGTTTCTTGACCTCAGTGATGAATTGGGCCTGTGGGAATCTTCCCTGCCCCAATTCATCTTCCCATAGACTTATCACTTCCGAGAATTCATGTCTTGGTGCCAATTTCACTACATCCCCAGCCAAAGGGAAATTGTGTTTCATAACGGTGACATCCTTTTCACCGTCACTGCAAAAACCATGTCTCATATGCTACAATTGCTAAATTCTGACTCCCTGAAGCCATTTTTAGTAGATTCCCTCGTCGAATTCTAGAAAAACCTGACCTTCCCACAGAGAGCCAAGATTTTTGAGGTTTTTCTCCTAGAGGATGCCCAATTACCTAAGAAAAATTCCCCCTACTCATCCTCTATGTTCCCCGAGATGACTAAATAGGTAATTGAAATTATTTCATGTATACTTACATATCAATCTGATTAGTGGGTTGATGAGGCCATTTTTGGTTTCCTATCAATATTTACAACTGGTGATAAACCCCCTATTTTCAATTATAGTGAGTTCATTGCAGAGTCAATTCATGACCAACTCCTCAAGTCCTGTACTGAGGGGAAATTTAAGTATTCTTTAGTGTTGGTGTATTTAGTTTTTTACCATCAAGCAGATATGCTTTCATTCCCTTTGTAGAAATTATATGATCAAAGTAATCCATAGTCTATAATCCTTTGGACCTCCTTGGTGAGGAAAAATTCCACTGATTACACCTCTGATTATGTTGATCAATTCCTACATACAGTTGCCAGCTTACTAAATAGTGATGTAGAGCCTAGGATAGGACCAGAAATACAAAGAATTTTGCATCTCAGTGAGTAGACTAAAATAGGGGATTGGTATTTATACCAAAATTATATAGAAATCAGAGTTTATGGGTGTGAGTTTCCACCCTACAGGCTTCCTAAGTTTGTTCCCATGAGAATCTTCTCATTGGAATATATTAGGCAGATGGTACATATGGATGATTTACATTTTGTTGCAGCAAAGAAGAAGTCCCAGTTCAAGATCAAGGCATAGGTGGGACCATTTATTTGTAACACCAGGGCAGTAGGTAAAGAGGCAGATTCACTCCTTAAACAAATGAACTTCAAATTGAGCTTTACCTGGTCATATGACCCTTTTGGAATCATCTCCAAGCTGAGAGTGGAACAAAAAACCACTCCCTACACTCACACTCCAAGACCAGAGATAGAGAAGTTCATGAATCAAAGTCAATGGGAGGAGAACACACTACAGGAGGTAGAAGAACATGTCATATCTACAACAACCTCACAGACTCCAGTACCTCAAGAGAAAAAAGACAAGAGACCAAGGGAGGAGGTTTCCCCTTTAGTGACAAAGATTGGAGTCAAAGAATTTCTGATATACAAAAAGAAGCACAAGACTAGTTCTCAACCAGTTTTTCAGTAGGAGGATGAGGGGCAGGCCACCATAGTCCTGACAGGCCATCATGCTTCTATAAGAGGAGAAGATATCTTCATAGGATCTCCAGCTTCCTCAACTTCCCAAGATCCCCCAGATACAGCTCAGACATCAAAATTGGTTCAGGACCAGGATGAACCAAATATCTTTGCAAAATATAGAGAAATTAAGAAGAAGAATGAGCAGCTCAAGGCCTCCACATACACCCAATTCTAGAAGAAAACAACCTCTTCACAACACAGGCTTCTTTCAGCCTTTGATACAGAAAATGGGAAATGAAAATTTCATTTCTTCAAGCACAAGTTCCATTTCCGAAGACACCAATTGATTACAAGAAGTCAATTTTCTCCTTTGATGCTGAGTAGATTCACCCCATTGACCAAATAGACCTGCATAAACAAATTGGAGAAATGTTGTACTCTACCTTGACCAACACTGCCATGACAATTTCCAAGTTACAGGTCTCACTCAATAACATACAATCACATTTGAAGCTTGAAAAGATTTCATCTTTGGCTAAGGACATGTTGATGTTGCTAGACCCGCCAAAATGTCAAGGGGATCTCCCCAGTAAGAAGTCCCAATTAGACCTCAGACTGTTTCGTGTAGGAGTCACAATAGTGGGTCGTAAGGTAATGCCTTGACCGCGATGTTGCACAGAGGAAAGTAAGATAACTATATTAGTAGCAAGGGTGTGACTGATGCAGAGAGTCAAGGAATGTGTACGAGAGGTTCCAACACTTCAAAGGGAGAGGAAGGTGAAGGTGAGTTCCAGGTTGAAAGGGATCAGCCCCAACTCGGCTAGGAACACACCACACAAAGGACATGCATAGCTTTCAGTGGAGTAGTCCACTCGGATGCGATAGTCACGACATACAAGGTAAAATAACACGAAAAACACTCATGGATCAGTCCGAGATGAGTGTGACAATTGATATAGCAAGGTTCAAGTGAAAGGTCTGTTTGATGTCTGGCAGAGCAGTCGACCCAGACGGTGACAACATTAACAACATATGAAACACATTAACAACAAGATTAATATAATTGCATGTGAATCAGTTCATACACAAGTATGTAAGTTAAACAACACATATCATTAAAGTAACTGGAGCAGTCCAAATACAATAACAAAATATGCATGAAAATGTGTTGGCTATTATTATATAAAGAAGTGTAAGTCACAATCATACAATACATCCATGTAAACCTGCTAGCCCCAACAGTGGAACGTTACAGCCACATCTGCCTATTCCTCCAAAGAGATGTACTAGCTCCGTGTAGCGGAGAAGCCAAGGTGCGTTACAATATTTTCCAAGGCCTCTTCAAGATAGTCTTAGTAGAAGCTTGGTTGACCAAAAGCCTATACAATGAGTTATGAGGGACTATTTATAGAAAAGGGTGGGGTGACCCTTGACATTCCCCTTTGTGACCATTCAACTACCCTCATGACTCTTCACCTACTCTATGACTGTTACATCCACTCTTGACACTTGACTTACACTTGACATGACTCAACATTACAATGCACATGTACCCATGTGAACAATGGCTTGGAGAAGCCAAACTAGACATCATTCGGACTTAGACAACCATAGAAGTCCAACTGCTCAACATCCTCATGCTGATCAACAGTGACATATTGATGCCAAGATTGGTAGTCCTTGAGAGTGTCCATGTGTTTTGCTGTGACATTCGTCTGAAACCTGAACCTTGCCTCCATAGCATTTGGGTACACTGCTTGGGCTCCTCTGTCCAACTCGTCTGTGAGCATGTACATCATTATCTTTAGTGTGGCCGGACCAGCAACGTACTTGTGCATGATGTCTGCACTGATAGGCAAGTCTAGGCTGGTGGCAGTGCACATCAACTCGTCGAAGTACGAGTCAAGCTCCTGTTGGACCTGCTTCTTGGTATTTGCCTGAGTGAGGGTCCCAAGTGATGGGATCACATGAGTGTGCACTATAACCTCCATGATTTTGAATACTCATGCATGGGAAGCCTGTATGCTAGTGATGAGTTGCGGTAGGTCTTCATAGTTCCGGATTTGACTCCGGATACGTGCTTGCAGCTCGACTGCATTGGCCTTCATCATCTTTGGCAAGTGAAGTGGGACTCCCTTGTACTTCATCATCCATGGAGATGAACGACTGCTTGATGCATGGTACCAAACTTGGAGTACAATGCTTGCATAACTATGTCCAAGGACAACACTTCATCCAGTATTGCCTTCTTCAGTTCAGCTCGGGCAGACATTGTCACCAAGTCTCCTCCTTGCTTGGCCACCTGTAGTTCCTTCGCCATTCGCTCATTCTCAGCTATGAGAAAATGAACACTTGAGCTAGTGGCTTTTGCATACACTCTAGTTTCATCGGCCAATGCATCTGGATGCTTGTGCATATCAGTCATGATCATTTTCTCTTCAAATTGCGTAGGGGATGTTTGGTCTTCCAGAGTTGGTACTCTCTGAGACTGCACAACTCTGTGATGAGATTCGTCAAAGGAGATGTTGTGCATCTTTGCTTCTGGTTGACCACCAAGGATCTCAGTGCCTCCTTGGTCATTCGAGACTTGCTCATCATCTAGATGCATTGAAGCAGGTGAGTCGACCTCTCTTTGGTGAGGCATGAGGTCAGTGTCCTGTTCCAACTCCTGCTGCTCCATGTCTGCATCCAACTGTTCAAGAGCCTGTTCTATCTCATGAGAAAAGTCTTGCCCCTACGAGGGTTCACCCTGTTCGCTTGATGCTAGCTGTTCAGAAGAATCAACTACTTGTATGGGCGCTGCTTCGTCTATTTGCACGTGATGCGCCCCCTGCTAAATCTACTGCTGCTGCGCTTCCTTCTCATGTTGGCACAACTCTTGTTCTTTTCGAAGTTTCTCCCTCAGCTCATGCAACTCCTTCTCTGCTTCTTCCATTCTCTTCTTATCCCTTTGCCTTCGCGCGATTCACTTTTCACGTCGCTGACTCTTCAGTTGAATAACCATAGTTTCTTGTTCTACAAGTGGATTTGCCCGAAACTTGCAGATTTGTTCCTCCTCCATGCAGTCAACAATATTTCTCTTCCCTTTGTCACACGCACGTATGATTGGCTCTGTTGTTTCTGTTGTTGCTGCTACTGCTGGTGTTCTCTGTGATGCTACTTCATGCTGCTGTGCTAACCACTCTACGGTGAAACTGACCTGTTCATTGGGTCTGGAGGAATTGAAGCAATACCTCCATGAGTCCTCCTCAACCCAATGACATGCCCCATGGATCCAATTGAACTGAAATCTCATGTAGTGATCCTTCACAATGCAATGTGGGTCATATGGGTTGAAGCTTCAGAGGTCGAACATGTACTTCTTCATCTGTTCAGCTTTGACATCTGCTTGCTTGATGCTCCGGATCTCATATAACCCAATCCACAATGGAAGAGTGGGCCAAGATGCATTATTCTTCCACTGTAGCCTAATTGTTAATCCTACTGAGATATGATACACTACTCCCTGCATGACAAGTACGTCTAGAGAAAACTTTGGCAGAATGTGCGGAGGCTTATCTGCACTGAACACTTTGATTAACGTGCCGTCTGGTGAGGCATACCAATCCGCAATGCCTAACAATGCCTTCATCGCTTCTTCTGACGTGCAGGGTGGATCCTGTTCAAATATCAACCTGGACACTAGGGTGACAAGATGGTCAGACAACCGTATGATCACTCCTCTGAAGCTGCACTCGGACAACAACTTGAAATGTGTGCTCACAACAGTCTCCACCAGTGACCATGCCCACTCTAAGCCCGGGAACTTATGTCGGGCACAGGCTGCATCTAAAATGTAGGCGGACATGTAAATATCTGCATGCGTGCCTTCGGGTGACCATCGAGCCTTCGTGACTTGGTCCTTTAGCTGATGAGCCATTATGCCACACTAGTTGTATGGTCTTCCTTCTCTAGTCAGTTGGTCGAGCGTGACCACCCAACTCTGAGCGATGGTCTCAGTGCTCGCTTGGCCACTCAGTTGACATGTGAGTATGACCAAGTATTGGTATGCATTCCTCAATATCTTCGTTTTATAGATGTGATTAGGGGTCATCCTGAAACGAGCTAGCTCCTTTACCCAATCCTTCAAAATGTCTCTGGAGTGGCCTCTGTTGTTGGGTAAGCTGAACGGGGGGGGTCATGAAAGTCATGGGATCGGTCATATGATACATCTCATCATAATATTGTGCCCAAAAGGTTGCAAGATTCATCCCACTGACACTTCTCAAGGTCATCGTCTTGGGGTCAGTGTGAGAGACGATCTAGTGAATCATGTCCGTGCATGGGAACGCGAGGTATCTGCATGAAATCCAGTACAAACCGGACTTATGAATGTTCACGTACACCTTACGTTCTTCAAGGTCTTCCCCAAAGGTACTTGTGAATGTTTCATTCACCTCTTGCCACTTCAGTTTGATGTCCTTGTCTAGATACAACTTCGTATCTTCATAGATCGGTAGACCAGAGGACACCTGCTCAGCTGCTGCTCTAGCTGCCATACCATTAGTGTCCTAAGATCTTGTTCTCTTGGAAGCCATTGAGACAGATGAACACCTGAAAGATCTGGAAACAAGCAGCATGCATGGCAAGAAATATGTCAGTGAAAACAAAAAAAATCTCGGGGAGGACACATCACATACCTGGGAAATTGATGAGCAAGATTGCGCAAATTTCACCAGGAGGTTGAGTGACTGGCTACCAGAACTGCGCAAAAGGAAGTCTAGACTGACTGGGAGGCTGGACTAGCTACTGGAAGGACTGCTGGCCCAGGGATAGATTTGCACAAATTCTTGGGCCAAGCAGCCACTGCCCTCTAGGAATGTGTAAATCAGTCCAGGAGGCCAGTACTAGGCCATAATGTGCAAATTTGGAGAGGATGGTGAGCCTTCCTTCTCTAGATTGCACAATGTAGCCTTGGTGAAGGCAGAGACTAGGCTAAGGTTGGCCCGACTTTCCGACGAGAAACTGAAAGTAAGTAAGTCGATGAAATGCATGGCGACACTAAGTGATAGCCGAAGTGATAAACATTGCATGAAAAAAATGAATGGAAGATTCAACAAACAGATCAATTGCATGTGGGTGAGGCTATTCATCGGTTGGGTGAACGTCCGTGAAAAATAGTTTCATGCATGCGACATAAGTGAGATGGCAAAGAAAATTGAAACAGAGCTAGGAAAAGCTAGAATATATGTAAATGACAGTAGGCGTTCAAAGAAATCAAGCAAATAGCACTCACACAAGCAAATAGACAAAAAGCGACAAAAATGCTGAAAAAGACAAGTTAGGGCCACTTACCCGTGAATAACTGAGCCGGATGTGTCTAAGAGTCTTGGATGTGTTGTGGGATGCCAGAGCTCCAATATTGATGTGAATGAGTGAGCTATGATGCATCAAATAAATAAGTTTGGTCTCATGACGCGCACGCCACAAATCTAGGAAAAAGAAACACTTGGACAGAAACTACTAAAACAACTTTGCATGTAACCCCCGACTGCTAAAAATAGCTCCCTAAATCATGGGATTCCTTTTGCATGTTGTCTCTTGCTATTTTGGGAAGATCAAGTCATGCATTCATGAAAGTCAAGTTTCCTCGGTCCCGGGTGGAACTAGTCAACCAGACTGTCCATGCATGCTAATGCTCAACTGTTAGGGAAAAATGTGCATTCCTAACTGTAAGTTGGGTTGACTGCCCAAGGGGATTATGCAATTTCTGGGTAGAGCAGCTGATTACTACCCAGATTTGCACAAATCCTGGGCTGAACATCCTGCTACTAGGAAAAATTGCGCAAATCCAGCTGGGAGGGTTGGTTGGCAGGATTGCGCAATCCTGGAGCCCAGCAGGCTGTCAGAGATGATTGCGCAATTCCTGGAGGGAATTTTGGTTGCCCTCTAGGAATGTGCAATTTTCAAGGGGAAGCTACTCAGCTTGTAGCTAAACCAAGTCTAGGTAAGCAGGCTGTGAGGGGAATGGATCGACTGTGATCCACAGGCTGCCTTTGTGCGAGGAAAACACTAAATCTTGAGTACTTGATGAAGAAAGACAAAATTTTGTGTAAGTTTGGTAGGGGAGGCTCCAAAATAGGCTAAGGAAAAATTTTGGAGGGTGATTATAGCTGCTACAACACTTGGCGACACATTGGTAGAACTCCAACTCTCTAAATGGACCATGCTTGTGAAAAACGAGTCTAACACCTCTGGAAGTATTGTTCAGTTCTTATCTCATCATGGCTTCGCACTAGCTTGATGTAAGATGTAGCATATGCCAGACTCTTGGTCGATTGACACACATTCCAAGCCAAGGAAACACGATTGTTTCGATTGGGGTTGAGGGGTATATAGGTGCACAAGTAGCATAGTTGTCAAAGTCTTAGTTTCATCTCTGGTGTTGCTCCACTGCCAGTAGGCCTGGACAGTACCCCAGTGGAGTCACATAGAAACACAAGCATGGCTCCACTTCTAGTGAGCATGGTCAGTACCTCAGTGGAGTTACTTGCATCACCTCCCTGTGCAGGAAGCCTTTCCCTTCTTTCGCCTTATTCATTTTTCATTTTGAATTTTTTGACATTTTTATTTTTTTCATTTTTGTTTTCACTGTGCATAACACGTATTCATTTCAGAGGCGGAAGAGGGATCCCAACTTATTGAGAGAAGAGGAGGTTGTTCCAGCATAGAAGTAGTTTATTATGTCTCTGACGTGCCTATTAAGGTTTCCCCCCTCACCTTACTCTACTTGACTGAGCTGACAAGGGTTAACCAAAAAAAATCGACTCGAGAAGGTGACACTAGTTAGCACGCAAGCATTGTGTTTACACCAAAGTTCACTTCGAAGAGAATGTATTTTCTTTCGACGTATCATGTACTAAGAGTAACAAGTTCATCATACAGAGGCAGGATGACAAATAACCAAGTAGTGATAGCTGTACAAATCATCTTGTACTTTACCTAGCTCATTTCATGAGTCACACATGGTTTCATGCGAACTAACCTATGAACAAAACAAGTGAATGAACTAACAACAAAGCCAAGAAAAAGAAGAAGCAAAAATGAGAGCAAAGCAAGCAAACAAACAAGCAAAAAAACAATCAAGCAATCAAAGCATGAAAGTAAACAAGCATGCAAGCAAACAACTGAAAGCAAACACTACTCCTACTCCTACACTAACGGTGCATGGGCATGATCACGTGAAGTGATACTTCCAATGTATCCATCGGCACATTGGTAGACCCATGTGGGTGAAGGCTTGGTCTACGAGTAACCCAGTTTTATGGACCAGCATACAAGAAAGATATAACAATGAAGACAACCACACTTTGTGTTTCAAAATTCCCACGAGACATAAGCGAGTGCATCTGCACGACGGACGGTCTGTGGACTTGTCATGGTGCTGTGTGACACTATGTGCAACTTTGAAGCAAAAGCACACTCTTGACTATGACATGCAAGCAAACGAAAGAAACAAAGACAACTTGCATTGCGAATGGGTGCTTGCAATATAAGACTCCTCCAAAGAATGAGCAATGGGATCGTGTAGTTCGAGTGGAGGAAGTGTGATCTGTGTGTGAGATGGATCTTCAATGCATACATATGAGTGATGAGGAGCCTTGGGCGATTGAACGATTTCATGATCGGAAGTAAGACTAACCTCAAGAGAGCGAGGGCTTGACATAACCATCAGCTCGGGCTGAAGTGCCTCGACAGTCTTGGGTGTCTCAAATTCATCATCAGGTAGATCATCATACACCGATGGCTTCGAAAAATCAACTGCGATAGATTCATGATCGTGATCAAAATTGGAAGAAAATGGATCACGACCGCCACGATCAGAAAATCAATGAATTCTTCGGCATCCTCATGATCAGATGAATCAAACAGAGGGGTAGATGAAAAGCGAATGAACTCATCCTCTGTGTTTCCGGAAAAGAAAGATGAAGGATCAAGTGGATCTTCAATGAATAACTTATCCTCTTCGTTGTCAAATGATGGACTAACATTTGGTGAGTCCTGCGAGTGATCAACAATGGGTGCATCCGTGGATGAAGACACACATGAAAAATCATGGATGGCAGGTTCACCAAAGAAGCTAGGAAAGAATGGAGGGGGCTCGGACGGAAGGGAGTCATCCTTCACTGAGTATTGATGTTCAAACTCCCACTCATACTCTTCATGAATGACAGCGCATGTTGGTTGTGCAACACCAAATCCGTCAGTGGGTTGTTCCTCGTTCACAACAAGTGAAGAATTCGGAATGGACGAACACAAGACAACATCATCCAGAGGAACACTTGAGCGTGAAGATGGAGGTCAAATAAAACAATGCATATGGGAACTCGAAGGACTCACAACCAACTCTGCACGAAAATTGAGTGGAGTGATTTTGGGAGGGTGTGAAGGATGAACATATGTGCGAATATGATCCTCAACATCACTAGGCAATGGTGGAACTGTTGAATGAGAGGGAGGTAGACAGTCCGTTGAGACAGTGCCTACTCCCACATGGGATTGCACAGTTCCATCAATGAAGAAGGTTGATTGAGGCTTGACATCAAGCCTTCTCTTGGGATGGGCATATTTCTTAAGATAGTAGTCGAATTGGTCCCAAAGATAAGCGAACTTCATCTAGCTCCTCGGAGCTTGAAACTGCAAGTCATGGAAGTGTTGCCAAAAATCAATAACAGATTCATGCGGAGCCCTTCGTTGCTGTAACAGTTTCTAGTCAAGGTGTTCTGGATCAAAATGATATAATGTGTCTTCAATAAGATCACAAAAGTGCTCACATGAGTGCATGGTGTCAGCCGGTAGGATGAGCACCCAACGGAATGGAGATTCACAAAGTGTGTATGCAAGCAACAACCCGACCTGTTCATCAGTAAACTCATCTTACTCATAAATCATGGAAACTGTTATCACTCTAAAATTTCCCTAGAGTTGTTATGAAAGAAATGATAGAAGTAACCACAAAACTACTTTTGAGATCAGGATCTAGCCTTCCTAATGCTCGGAGAGGGCTCTCTCTTTATGATTTAAATTTGTTTAGTTAATTTATTTTAGGCTAGTTATTTAAGCTTTGGTTGAGTTTTGATTTTGAATTGGCGGTGGAATCACATGACTTAGATGGATAGAGGGATGTCTTTTACCATTGGGCTATGGGGTCAAGTGTCAAGAAAACAGGACTCGATCAAGTTCTAAAGATGGTGTTTACAGGGCAAGGTAGCTGAGTAACTTCAGATCTTTTAGGCTGGATGTTGAAATTGTTTTCAATTGGGGTCAAGGAGCAATCAAGGGTTCCTTAAACTGGATAATGAGGGAAATGGCAGAGGTCAATCGAAACTAGGGAGTAGTGAAGGATTCCCTACTCTGGATATTAGAAGAAAACATTAAAATGATTAACTGTTCAAGACAAAGTGTACTTAAACAAATTCTGTAATAATATTCCAGTTAATTCATTCAATTTAGATAACAAGAAAGTTTGTGAAGCACTTAAGAAAATAACAATTTGACAAAAGAAAATACTTCACTAAAGTGGCCCAACACATGAATCCCGTAATGCAATTTCTTTATTACTCAGTCTAGTCTGTTGACTTGAAAAATTGGTACAATGAACCCTCAGGTTACAGATCAATACAACTATAGAAATGTCAAGTAATCCACCCTCTATAATTCGAATTATGAAGTATTTATACAAAAACGTATTACAAAATATCCCAAACTGTTTTGGGAATTATTCTAGGAAAAATAAATATCTTCATGCAAGAATATAGAGACAGATATTCAACTGTTGCAATCTGTCCCTGTTATTAGGCTCTGCTGTCTTATGCTTTTATCTTTTTTTGTTTTTTCTCCTTTTCTATTGGTCTTCCACGCTGAATGTTCTTTTACTTTGTCTTTTAACTGATACTCTTTCACCTAATACTGGCCTTCTACTTTTCTTTTACTATTCTGTTTTCACTTTTACTTTGCATTTTTACAGTTAGTCATTTAATTTCTCCCAAGTATCCGCATCTGGTAATTTAATATTTACCATTATTCTGTAGACTTCATCTGCTTCTGTGTACTTTGCAAAGGTGGGCTTGTTTACAAAAAGGTGTTTTAACTCATGCTGGAGGTAAAATAGGTTCTCAAAAGTTTGGTATAGAACATTTCCTATAGGCATCCATTTCATAGAAGAATTATTGACTTGATCTATTGTCACTTCTCTGATTTTCTTGTTATAGTCTTCTTGTCGGATTAATCTATCATTTATTACCAAGGGATTTGGCAGACCTTTCTGCCTTAAAGCATCAAACTTAACCATGAACCTACCTATAGCCAACTCCATGGTTTGGCATTTGTCCTCAAGGTTCATCATTAAGTTCCTCTTGGTGAGAACTTTCTTCACCTCTAGTATAGTGCCAGTCCTGTCAGCTATGTCTAGCTCCTGCAATTCATATTTATTTTTAGAGTTAAGGAATTGGATTATTTTGGTGGCTTCTTCTGGCATGTCTCCAAGTTCAGCCTTAACTCTTTGAATTGCTTCAGTAGCCTCTTTGACTAAATCATTTTGTTCAAAGATGACTTGTATAGATGGCCAAATATCATTGACAGAGTCAATGATATTGGCCCATAGCTATTCTTTAGCTTGGGCAAGTGGCTCCTTTAATGTTAATTCTTTTTCTAAGTTCTTCATCCTCTCAGTCAACCTGGTTGACTTCTGAACTTCATTTTTGTGCATAATCTGAGCCAATTTCTTCTCATCCTCTATACTCCTTATCTGTTCTTTGAGTCTATTTATCTCAATGGTCTGAATGGACATGTCTTCCATAACTTTGACCAGTTTACTTGCCTCATCACTTGGCTAAGCTGTTGCTGTTGTTGAACCCATTGTTGATGTAGATGTTGTTGCAGCTGGAAGTGCTTTAGACAGTGGAGCTGTGGGGGCCAATGAAGCTGCCAAGGTTGATGGAACTGTTGTTGTGACTGTAGGGATAGAAATGGTAGTGGTTGTCTCAAGGCTGGCCTGCTTCAGCTGTATTAAACTATCCAATTCCTTCTCCATTTCTTTCAATTGATCATTTAATTGAAGAATGAGATCCATAAGTTCCTCCTGCTGGGTTTGGCTTTCTAGGACCTCCTTGGTTTGTGGATGTTCTAAATGAGGTAGCTTCAGTTGCTTCTTCAAAGCAGCAATATCCTCATTTTTCCTTTTTATTAATTTTTTTGCAACCTTCACATCATTGGGATTATATCCAAGCTCAATCACCAAGTCTTCTAGTGACTTGATTCTGTTATCCTTGGCCTGTGAGGATGCCTTTTCTAGCTTATACTGTGCTGTGATGTTATCTAGTGAGATTTGAAGTTTGTGCACAATCATTGCTTTATTGGTCATTGTGGAGTAAATCATCTCACCTGCCTGCTTATGGAATTTGATCTGGTCAATAGGGTGAACATCCCTAACCAAAATTTCAAATTCGGTCTTCCTGTAGTCTACTGATGATTTGGGCTACTGGATTGTAGGCTGCATGAATGTCATTTGCATGTTCCCAGTCTTAATGTCAAAGGCTGACATTAATCTATTTTGATTGGAAGGTGTTTGTTTGAAGTACTGGGCATAAGTTTCAGCCTTGAATGCTTCATTCCTCAATTTAATTTCCTTGTACTTCTCTTTAATATCTTTCTCTTTATCCACAGGCTTGATGGATGAAGATATTTCAATGCTAAGTTGTTTTTCAATGATTTGAGTGTTTGAGGTGGAGGGTTGATGAGTTTCCTTCGAAACTGGTGGACCTTTTCTCTTTCCCACCATTGTGTCAGTATTAGTGATTTCTATTGTCTCAATGGTGTCTTCTTGATCAGTTATAGGATTAAACTTTGGCCTCTTCCTGTAACTGATCTCAAAACTGTCTTCTATAGTGTCCATCCCTGAGCTAGAACCTTCTTCCCTAGTTCTTTTCACATTTATGTCCTCATTGGCTCGAGTCTGTAGGATGGGAGTAATAGTCATATGTTCTTGTAGGGCTGGAACCTGCAGAAAGGAACTAGTATCAATATGCTTTTCCACATCCAATAAAGTATTCTCCACATCTATCAAAATATTTTCCAACCATTTTGACTGGTTGTCAAATCTCTCAATGTCTGGCTTGGGCTCATGTATGAAAGGGCTTAATTTAAACTTGAGCCTTAACTTGTTTATGACTCCATTAGGGTCATACTGCCACATAAAACTGCTCTTGAAGTTCATCTGCTATAAGATTTTGTCTGACTCTAGTCCAACTCTATTATTACAAATAAAAGGGCCTAATTGGTTTTTCATTTTAAATGGAGTCTTCTTCCTAGCTGAGAGGAAATTAACCTCATCAGAGTTTATACTTTTCCTGAAATAATCTAAGGAAAATATCCTCGTGGGGAGGTATTTTGGCAGCTTGTAGGGAGTTAGTTGGCATCCATATATCCTGATTTCTGTGTGGTCCTGGTATAGATACTAGTCTCCCACTCTACTGTTCTTAGCCAACTGTAAAACTCTCTTAATCTCCTCATTGATTCTGGGCTGATAGCTACTAGTTAGCATGTTTATAATTGGATGAATAAATGAATCAATGAACTCTTTACAACTAAAAACAATGGAATATCTTTGGATCAATGGTGTCCAATAGATGACAGATCTTGGATGGCCCTTGGTGTCTAAATTTTGGATGTTGACTAGAAATTTATTTGACTGAAAGTATAAGAACATATGAAATAATACTGATGAATATTTGAAGACTCTTTCATTTGGCAATATGATAAACTGTTCATGGATTCTGTCTGCTAAGAACTGAGAAAAGTTGTAAACTATAGCTGGAGGCTTGCCTGGGCAAAAGATAGAAAGGAAAGAAAGAACAACCTCATCCACATGTTCATCAATGGTGTACCCTAGAATGCAAGAGAGCATGGTTATAATTTGTCTGCCTCTCTCAGAGAAAATGGTGGCAGCATATGGAGGACTATCTGTTGGAGTATGAGACTCTTCAATGATGAAAGTTTGAAAGATCTGAGCTTTCTTGGGAATCTCTAGCTTGGTGTAGAGTTCAAGAAAGCCTTCAATGGAAAGTGGGGTCTCATTTGGGCCTAGTTGGATTTGTAGCATTTGATTTATTGATTCTGCAGTAATAGTGAATAAAACCTGTTGATCAGGGGTGACTATGGCTCTTTGACTGGGGACATAGCAAGCTTGGCAGAAGTGAATGATTTCTGGGAATAGGTGTACCTGTGGGAACAAGTACTTGGGAAAATTTGACTCCCATAGGTGAATGTCATCATTCCGGTTCAAAAACTTGTCCTTACTCCAACAGTGGAGTTTCAGTAGGTGGCTAGGGGAAGTAGTATCTTTAATTTGAAATTATTTGTCAGCTAATGGGAAGTGGTAAATATCCAAGTGAGGGGTTTGTAGAGGTCTTACATTGAAAAAGTTTTGGGAAGCCATAATTTGGTTTGTTCAATGGAATTACTCTTTCCGTGGCTTTAGGAATAAGGTCAAAAGGTCTGAAAGGTGGGGAGGCTAATTTCAATCTATAGAAAAAGGGTTTGGATGCACAATAAGTTTTTTCTTCAGTTTAGGAAGGTTTTTTAATTAATTGAATTAATTAACCTTTGATAATTACTATGTATAACTCAAATTACAGGGTCATTCTGGTTCTTTCAAGAATACCTGGAAATTGACGGCTTGGTGCACAAACAGGGTTCTATGGTGGTAGCAGAGGCTTCTGAGGCTTCAATTGTCAATTTGTTGCTTCAATTTGGTGTCTGCAGCGTCCTCAGGTTGCAAAAGGTGGTTAAGTTGGTCACGTAGAGGTTAAGGGTGTCAGAATTGGTTAATAGAGGTTTATAGCGAAGATGAGAAAAAAGAGAAAGGTTGTTTCAGCCTTTTAACCAACAATGGTTAGATTTTGGCGCGAGAATTGGTGAATGAACAGTGGGCAATTTTGATTTAGGCAGGGAAGTGGTTTTAGGCCATATTGCATCGCTTTTGGATGGAGGGCAGTATTTTTCACGAGCGCGCGATATAATTTGGTGTCGCCACATAACCAAACAGTGCTCAGCCAAAACCGTGAATCTCGCGTGCCCTCGGACCATTAACTGTCAGATGATGAATTTGCGCGATATGGTTGTGCGTCGTTGGATCTGGAGGTGGAAGATCGGAGGGATATCACACAGTGAAGTTGCACGGACGGAGTTGGGATGTGATTGGCAGGGCCCGAGTTTTAATTATAAATGAAATGTGATTAATAAAAAAGTAATCACAAGATTTTTAAATATAAGTAGTGGGTTAATAAAGGTGGGGACCATGGTTTTATATGGTGGAGGTTTTAACTATACACCAAGCTCTGGTGAGCTAAAAGGGTGTCAAGGAATTTATAACATTGGGAATTATAAAGCGGGATTTTTAGGAAATAAATTAGGATAAAGGGTTTTAGTGGGTTTTTAAGGGGAAAGGGGGAAATTAATAAGGGAGGAATCTATTATTTTTGATGGGAATGGGTTTCAAACTAGGGAAAGGGGTTTTAGGAAGGGGAAATGATTTTTGAAGGGTAATGTCTAGGGAAATGTGTGAAACCAAGGGATAAAAAGTCAAAATGAGGGGAAAGGGTTTTTTACAAGTAATGAAGGGATAATGAGGGGAAATTAGTAAATGCGTATGTGGGGGTCTAGTGAAATGAGGGGAAATTAGTAAATAAGCTTTAGTGAATATCCTTTCTCTTTCACAACTCCTCCTGCACATGAAACATAGGATTAAGCATGATGAAAGTGCTTTTGACTTAGAAACCTTGTGCATTTGCAAAACTTCTTCTACCTACCCTTTGTTTACCTTAGCATTTTCTCTTTATTCATTGGGTGCATTTGAGTTTGCTGACCCTTCATTTCTTTTTCTTTTGATAAGAAAACTAACTACTTCTAACCTTATAACTTCCAATGGCTCAGATTAAATTGATGGGCTCATTATTATTCTCTACCTAACTACTGATCTACCAAGATTAAACAGTTTGGCTAGATCTTTATTCTCTATCTATCAACATGAAATTTAACGCATGAATGAATCAAGATTAAACTATTTGACCATCATGGATTGTGACATTTTTGACAAGCTGCACACAATCTTATTTTGAAAAGTAAAGTAAAAGGTAGTGGCATTTGGATTTGCACACTTTCATGATCTATTCTTATCTCTTTTTGGGGTACACATTTTTTACTTTTTTGATCTTTTTCTTTCTTTTTGTCTTTTGATTATTCTTTTAGGACATACCCTCTTCAAATTTTTTAATTTTAATATGGGAAAACATTTTTCAGAAAGCAAAAGTATGTACAATATTACAAACTAACCATATCCAATTCAAAATTATGAATCCTATTATTATATGACCCTAACAGTGGCTCCACATGGGGATGGAATTTCCTGGTGAAATGTCAAGAACTTTAAGATCAGTGGCCTTCGAAACTTTTGATTGTGGTTGCCTTGAAACTGCTCCTTTGTGATCTGCTTTATTCATACATATGATGGTAAACTTTTCAAAGTTTAGGGCCTTCTCTTCGGGCTTCAGCCTCAAAAGATTACCATCCAATCCAATCTAAACTTTTCAATGTTATATACAATGAGAAAAGTAAAATGAACTACTGTTAATCTGTGGATAAGTAATTCTTCAGCATTCTAGCATTGACTGGTCCTCCTATTAGATCTGTTCCATCTAACTATCTCAAGAAAAATGTATTATTACCTCTGTAACTGTTACGCAGTAATTTTTCACTGTCTCCCTGTTGGATAGGTAAATCCCCTCTGCGGACAGAGGCGATCCCACTAGCCTAAAACAGAACTAGCCACAATAATTTCACGCTACCACGCAAGTTCCTAGTTGTACATTAAAGGTGAATTAAGAAGACCAACCTGGAATCCAACGCTATAGTCGAGGCAGAGTTGGTATTCCCGGTCCCTCGCTCCGGCAGGTCACAATCCTTGCGATCCTTGCAAACGGACACCTGCACATGCAAAGGAAGAAACAAATACAAGCATAAAATCCACCAAGGCACAACTATATTTCAGTCAGAAAGGAAATAAATCAAACATCACTATAATAGACAATGAGATTGGAACTATAATAGCAGTCGTTCATTAATGAATAATAGACAGGAAAAGTTACAACCAAGGTTCTGACGTTGAACCTCTCCTCTGGCTGGGCGAGCAACTATATGTGTCTTGCAATGTACCTCCTCTCCGGTAGCATAACCTCTCTATGCTTCACTATCACTCACGACAAGCGTAATCACAAATAGCATTCCTCCAAAAACTGGCTTGTCTAATGCATGAGGATAGATATTTATAGATGGAGAAGGGAGAAAGATTCGATGAACCAGGACACCCATTGTGGATTGGCATTATCTCTGAAAAGCCACTGTGGATAGATGTCAAGGATAGATGATGACTCTCGACCTCTATCAGATGGATTTTACCCTCAAAAGACTTCGTGATCTGAAGGGAAAAAACAGATGGGCGTGCGTTTGTCAAAAATCATTACCAAACTGGGCTGGCGCGGGTGTTGTTCTGTGACAGAGCGCCAATGGTCGCACCCTCTTTTGAGGATCTGAGTGATTGGCGCGGGTAAGATACTGTGGACCTGCTCCAATGGAAAAAGAGTACTTTTCAGGGAGAATTTGCAGAAGGTGTCTTCAGGGAACATGAAGTACATACTCAGGGGAACATAATGCAAGTGTTTTTGGGTTATGTCACTGCTCACAGGTCCCGGAATGCGTCCTCCAATGTATGGAAACAGGGCGATAGGGACGGTGACCAATGGTGAAAAATTACTGTGTAACAGATGCCCCCTAAAGCATGAAGTCCGAGAGAGAGAGAGAGGGGTGAAATGCTTTATAGGAACACACAAGAACACATATAGCTGCCGCCGAGGATCTGCATTGAGAGACACGACTGATAGTTCAATTACATGATGTACGTGGTATGGTTGCAGCCATGCATAAGAGAGTACATACATAATCTAGATCCATAGTATGGACGCAGCCATCTGGTTAGGATCAATGAATAGACTCAGGCATGGTCGCAGCCATCCATTGAACGAGTCATGTATCAAGAATCACGCCTGGATTACAACAGACACAATCCAGGGTCTTGCGCTTTATCTCGACCCGAACAAGAGTACAAGTTCAAGCACGCGAATATATGAGATGAAGTCGAACATGCATGAACATCGTCTGATTACCAGTCAATAGTGGAAATTGTTAACAGACGCGAGAGGTACCATCAATAATGACAATGGCCCTCAAGGTACTATAGGTACAATCTATGGCGTGCAAATTAATGAGCTGGCGTCGAACACCTGTAGAATCATTCGATCGGAGGCCAATGATGAAAGCTCACGTCGAACACGAAGAACCTGCCATTGAGGCATGCAGGCTCCAAGGCACCGGAAGGGAGTCTCTAGATCAGCTTCCTGGATAATGAGCTGAAGTCGACAGGAAATGACCTTGATCGAAGGTGGGCCATAATGTTTCCCACATCATCGACACGAGACAGAGAGATAATGTTGTGAATCAAGATCATGTGAACTATCAGATGGAGGTTGTTTCTTTTCAGAGGTCAACTTCTCTTGAACATATTGGCGGCACGATAGTGGAATTGGCAGTATTTGACATCGATGGATCAAAGGTCATGATGATGAGGCAATGAGTAGATGAGAGGTCAAATAGGGTACCCAAGTCCATGGAAGCAAGTGAAAAATATGAGATGAGATATCCCCACCCTAGACATGAAAGCAGAGAAGTGCCATGTTCAAGAGCGACATACTGCCGACACGACGTTAATTATGGTTCCTTTTTTCCCCTGCCATTTCTGGCGAGTACCCCAATTATTTTTAACAAGCTTGATGGGGATAGCATATGCTTGTGGTACGTCATTTCGACAAAATCCGATGTCATCAGGTTTTAACGAGTCTGACAAAGGAAGAACTCAACGTCTTTTCATGTTTAGAGAGTTTGAAAAGACAGCAGAAAAGGAAACTCCAGGGGTGTCCTTTTTCGTAAAGTTGTGTCTCTCGGGCCCGAAAAAGCATAAAATAATGCCCGAAAGAACCGCCCGACCATTACGATCGAGGAGTACTTTTCATAAATAGTGATTTCGACCTGAAAAAGTAAAAAAGTGATCAAAATCATGTCGTTTCATGACCATTAACGAGTTTGAAACGACAAAACCCGGTAATCTTTTTATGTTTTAACGGTCGACAAAAAGAACTTAAAACGACCGCCCCTTATTAACGTTTAACGAGTCAAGAGGAGCGACTCGGCAATCTTTTCTTCTTTAAATGGTCAGAAAAGAGCTAAAAGCGGACCTTCATTTTTATTCTCTTTAACGAGTCAAAAAGGAAAAAATACTCAGCAATCTTTTCATATTTTACGAGTCAGAAAAGAGCGTAAAGGTGACTCGTCCTGTGGGAACGAGTGGTATAAAAGGTAGCAACTGGTTCCGATAATGGTGGAACTACTCAAAACATGTAATGGTCAAGAGGCTGGCTAATAAAACCACTCATCGCCGCGGTTCCTCAGGAAAGGAAAAACAACCAAGTGAAAGCGTATGATCGGCCAAAGAGATGGTGGCGATGGAATGAAAACAACCAAGGCTCATCTAACAAAATTTAGCGGATAGGCGGCAATCAAAAGATGTGAATCAGGTATGGGTTCATTTTTACACAAGCTTGAACCATGGAGAACTTTGCTTGGATTCGGTTTCATGTTTACACAAGCTTGAAACGAAAAAATATGCTTGCTATAAATTTGCATGCCCCCAGCATGATAATGCAAATCGAGGTACATGCCCCAAGCTTCATGGCATTCACGGAGTGCATGGAATGAAGGTTCACTTGGAAAGACTCGATTTTGAAAAGGAGGATGCATGCCCCCCGGGCTGCAGTCACGCGCCCGGGTCAGCGGCCGTCATCGGGATGACGGACTGGATATTGAGGCATTTCCTGTGGAAATAAGACCATTTAGGAATGGTAGATGACTATATGTGAAGTGTGAATCGGGGAACGAAAGTTGGTCTACGATCTTGATCGTCCTTCCTTCGTGCGGAAAACACATCACTCTGAAGAGTGAGGACACAATTGCACGTATGCAATAAATATAGTCTCGCCCAAGGAGTAAATTGTAATCTAACGGACCTTGGACTACCATGACGCCCATTTGAACGGTCTTCCCTTCTAATGTGATAGGTAGATTGGGAAGAATTCCTAAAGGTCGACTGGTTTCTTGATGAAAACCTGTAAGGTTTCTCATCTCAGGCAGAAGCAGTGGCGAACCAAGTGCTTCCCAAGCTGTTGAAGAAAGGATGCTCACAGGAGATCCCTCATCAATAATGGTACCGGCCATAATCATTCGGTAGACTTGGACTATAATTCGAAATGGTATGGAAGCTGGTAACCGAGGATTGCCTAGTTGATCCCAATTGAAGGAAACAACTAGGTTGCTTGGAGGTGGGACCGGATAAACGGCCAGATATGACTCTGATGAACTTCCTTCCTGCTGCGAAGGAATGAGAGGGATGCTCACTTGATCATTAGAGTCTGAGTTTATGAATAGAATTTGGACGGTGTGGTCTTCATTCTTTACAGCGATAATATCATCTGAGGATGGAACTTCTGAAGGCAAAACCGGGTCAACTGTCATCTGGACCTCTTGAAAGACCGGGTCAACTGTCATCTGGACCTTTGGACTTTCGTCTGGTTTGGATTCAGATGGTTCATCCTTGATGATAAACACTCCCGGAACAAAGTGGTGCATAGACGATGAACGTAAATCAACACTCTTTCCGACCAGGGACTGGTCTGGAACAGGCTGAGCACAACCAGGTTCAGGAAGAGAAGGCTGGACCAAAAAGGAATCATGCTTGATCTCTTGGTTAGCGGAGAGATGATTTGCAGTTGCAAAAAGACGTTGATATCCAGCGGGTAGTTGAGGTAAGGGAGCTGACAGACTTTCCAAAAGACGGGAGGCTTCATCCATAAGTGGACAAAGGCGAAGGAGATGATTACCTTCACAAAGTCGACAAGGGAAACGAACCTTCCCTTTTCCCTTACCAGCTGATAAGGTATCGTCAATCTGCGACGACGAGGGGCGAGTCGGGTCACGGGACCATGTATCTAGGACCCTGGGAATACCAGGACAATCAGTAAGAAAATAGTCCTCCTTGCATAATTGACAAGGAAACTTAGCCTTCCACGGAGGAGCAGAAGGTGGCTCTACTTGAGGTATACTCGGGGTAGATGCGACCTTTCCCTTGGGAGACTTCTTCTTTTTGGTCTTCTTCTTCTTCTTCTTAGCCACCTGGTTACTTAAATCCAGAGTTTCACCAGGCGAAGTAGAAGATGAGGACGCAGCAATAGGCGAAGAAGGGGAGGGGTCCACCTTGGAATCAACATGATGTTGTTCGGGTGGAGGAGGTGGTGGTGGAATAGGAGTTATCACACTCGAGACCACCGAGTTTGAAAACAACCATACGGGCAAACCGATGGTTAACCTAGGCAAAGACAAAGCTGCGATATACTGAACACCGACATTTCCAACAGAAGGAAATGGACTAGGGTTTCCATCAGGGGGAACACCTTGGCCGGTGGACTCAGGGAAGGATGCCATTGAGGGAGAAAGAATCCTACTCAAGCTAACGCAAACAAAATCTAATTGGGTAAATGTTATCGTGGCCAATAAATTTTAAGACACTGAACTTGACCTTTTCATATTTTAAGAGTCGAGAAAAGGACAAAAGATGACTCTAGTCTCCTTCGAATGTTTAATGAGCACGAAGTGACAAGACGCTCACAGGCACCTTTTCTTTTAGAGAGTCCGAAAAGGATCAAAAGTGATTGCTCTGGAAAACTAGGCAAGAGATTTACCAAACAATCCGTAAAACTACTTATACACCTCGGCAATCAGATGAAAACCAAGGACTTCCCGTACTGCAGTCAATCTTCCCGAATGCTGTGTTCAGTGCATTACGGCTTGTAAGGCGGAAGACTCGGCTTCCTATGGATAAAAGGTTTTAATCCTATAGGGGTCCCCCAATATATACGCGACGGTACATGGGAGCACAGTCCGTATTGGCACCTATCGTTTCACCGTGGAGGAATCACCCAACCACTCGACGATAATCTACCAGGTTTAAAGACGCCGGAACACGTCTCTAACCTATACCTCTAGAATGTTTGTGTTAGATTCCAATGTGTTGTTATGTTCATTGAGTTTATTTTAAAGTTTATCTTCAATTATGTTTCAGTTTTTTGGTCCTACCGTATGTGATATCTCAAAAACTTCTTAAATGCGAACTACATGCCAAAACTATATCATTTCATTCAATGAATTCTATCTACAGGAAGGTTGAGATCTTTACACAAACGAAATGATCACTTAGCAAACAGCAAAGATCCTAATGCAGCTAATAACAAGAAATGAAATTTTTTTCTTTTTCTTTTTAATAGCAACAAATAACAATAAACGCTAACTAATATGATGCAAAAGATATTTTGTTTTTCTTTCCTTTAAGATGGCATGATCCATTTAAACCAATCTTAAGAGATATTCACAAGTATAAACAAACCAAGTTCACTTGATGAAATGGAACCAATTCTGAAACACCAAGATGAACTATCCAAGCAAGGAGAAACACAAAGACTTTCAATGAACCATGTAATCTAAGTTCAAATGAAGTCGAGCAAAATCCAGAGAAGCTAGAAGTGAATCACCCAAAGCATAGAAGACCAAGCTTTAACAAACCACTAGATAGGTGCGGAACACAACCAAAAAGTTGACTGGAAAATCAAAAGACCGAAACTTCCCACAAAAGGCTAGACACGCGAAGCCACTAGATGTTCTAGGGCTAGGATGAAAATCAATAGAAATAAGAAAACAACTAAAGGATAAAGGCAAAACCAGTCAAACAGAGGTTCAACACACTTCCAGAGGCTGTAAAAGATATAAAAAGATAAAAATCTGAGTTGAAAGAGCTTCCAACCAACACACAGGCAAAATTCACAGGGCTGGCGCGACTGTCAGCCTGCAACTTGCGCTACCAAAATATTGGCGCGGGTTGTTGTTGGGCAACATGCGCCAACTGGCGCGACTTTCAGAATAAAAACCGCGCCAACAAAGCTTGTCGGCTTAAAAAATAAATAACACGACCCCAGGTTGGGCTAACAGTGTTCAGATGGATCAAACAGTAAAGAACAATCTCAAAACTGACCCAGAAAGCTCATTCACTCAAGCAAGCAAGAGAAAATGAACATGCAAGACAAGTTCCAAATAGCTTCTCCCCAGTGGAGTCGCCAAATTGTTGGATAGGTAAATCCCCTCTGCAGACAGAGGTGATCCCACTAGCCTAAAACAGAACTAGCCACAATCAATTCACGCTGCCACGCAAGTTCCTAGTTGTACATTAAAGGTGAATTAAGAAGACCAACCTGGAATCCAACGCTATAGTCGAGGCAGAGTTGGTATTCCCGCTCCCTCGCTCCGGCAGGTCACAATCCTTGCGATCCTTGCAAACGGACACCTGCACATGCAAAGGAAGAAACAAATACAAGCATAAAATCCACCAAGGCACAACTATATTTCAGTCAGAAAGGAAATAAATCAAACATCACTATAATAGACAATGAGATTGGAACTATAATAGCAGTCATTCATTAATGAATAATAGACAGGAAAAGTTACAACCAAGGTTCTGACGTTGAACCTCTCCTCTGGCTGGGCGAGCAACTATATGTGTCTTGCAATGTACCTCCTCTCCAGCAGCATAACCTCTCTATGCTTCACTATCACTCACAACAAGCATAATCACAACTAGCATTCCTCCAAAAACTGGTTGTCTAATGCATGAGGACAAATATTTATAGATGGATAAGGGAGAAAGATTTGATGAACTAGGACACCCATTGTGGATTGGCATTATCTCTGAAAAGCCACTGTGGATAGATGTCAAGGATAGATGATGACTCTCGACCTCTATCAGATGGATTTTACCCTCAAAAGACTTCGTGATCTGAAGGGAAAAAACAGATGGGCGTGCGTTTGTCAAAAATCATTACCAAACTGGGCTGGCGCGGGTGTTGTTCTGTGACAGAGCGCCAATGGTCACGCCCTCTTTTGAGGATCTCAGTGATTGGCGCGGGTAAGATACTGTGGACCTGCGCCAATGGAAAAAGAGTACTTTTAAGGGAGAATTTGCAGAAGGTGTCTTCAGGGAACATGAAGTACATACTCAGGGGAACATAATGCAAGTGTTTTTGGGTTATGTCACTGCTCACAGGTCCTGGAATGCGTCCTCCAATGTATGGAAACAGGGCGATAGGGACGCTGACCAATGGTGACAAATTACTGTGTAACACTCCCTGTCAGTCTCCCTAATGTCTCATGGAACCAAATGCACCATGCTCATGCTCTCTAAACTGGCCAAATGACCCACTTTTCCAAAGTTTACTGCATCAGCGCGTCTGTTATTAAAATAACCGCGCTGACGGGCGGCTTATAGTGTTACTGGTGCGCTGCCAGCGCGGAAGCACACGGGTTTCCCGCGCTGGTCGAATTTTGTGCGCCAGCGCATCCTATGAAAGTATTAAGCCGCATTGACACGGTCTTCCCTGTTATTGTGATGCGATGTCAGCGCGTCAGTTCAGTGTTGCACCCGCGCTGATCCAGTTTGGGCAAATTTGTTCCAACAGCCAGCCTTCCAGATGGTTCCAGGCCTGGTTGTTAGCCTTGTGAGTGTCGCCCTCCCTTCTATGGCATGTCTGTTCGTCATTTGGAACCATCTTCCTTGAAGATAAGCTTGTCCTCCCACCATTCATGGAGACTCCTTCTCTACTTAAACCTCCACCATTACCATGAGCAGCTAGTTTTTGATAGTGTGGAATTCATAGTGCTTGGATTGCTGCTGTTAGTAGGTAGTTGGTGTGACAAGTGTGGTTTTGTTAGAGGAAGCTCAAGGAAGGTTGTGAGTATTGCTTGTGTGAGAGAGAGATTTTGTGTTGGGAGAATCTTCCTCCAAGGGTGAATGCTTAAGAGACTTGCTGGCTGGACCCCTCGAGAGAAGGACTCAGTGTCAGAACATTGGTTGTACCTTTCTCTGTTATTGACTTGATAATAGATGACTACTGTTATGGTTCCATTCTCATTTGTCTTGTGATGGTTAATGTGAATTACATCCTTTCTGACTGATGTATAATTGCTTTTATTAGATTTCACGCTTGTGTTTGTCTGTCTCTTCGTGTGTGCAGGTATCTATTCGCGGAGATCGCGGAAGATCGTGATCGGCCAAAGCGAAGGAGCGAGAGCGACATCTCTTCATCAAACAATAGCGTTGGAATCCAAGTAGGTGTTCTTTACCTCTCCTTTAATTTCAATTAGGAACTTGCACAGTAGCATTGATCGATTGTTGCTAGACCCATTCTGGGCTAGTAGGGATCGCCTCTATGCGTAGAGGGGATTTACCTCTCCAACAATTTCGCGACTCCGCTGGGGAGGTTGGCCTTTTTGTCTCTTTTGTCCATCTTTGTGTTTGAATTTGATTGTTCTCTCTTTTTGAAATTGGGGATTAGTTCTCTGCTTTTAGCCCTCCGGGTTCAATCTGGGAAGTGTCTTAATTGTTTAAAGAGTTCTGGCCTTGGTTTGGGAGTTTTTGGCTTGATTTTGCCTCTTTTTTTAACCTCAGCGCGGTTTATATCAAAACAGTTGCGCTGACAGCACACAACTGTTTCTTTAACCCTGTTGTCATCGCGCTTGTACGTAAAACAGTCGCGACGGTTCTGAAATCGAACCAGCGCGCTTAATCCGTGTCCTTCCGTGCTGACAGCGCCAAGTTTCTACACGTGACCTTTTGTCAGCGCACAGTTGCTGAGCGCTACCTGCGCTGATCCTGTAAAATTGAGTTTGTTTCAATTTTACCTCCTGAGCCTGTTGGTTTCACTATCTCCAGCTTTTTCTACTTGGTTTATGATTTGATATTTATTGTTTGAACTGTTACACACTTGCTTGCAAAGTCTTGTTGGACGAATTTCGTTTTTGTGTCTCGTGACCTAGTGCCATCATCCAGTTTTCACTGGACTGACCTTGTTTTGTCCGCTTGTTCACTTGTTCGCAAAAGTTTGTTGCTGCTCGCCTTTGCTGCTGCGGAAACCTTCCTCTTTTTGCCTTCTTTGCTTGCTTGGTTGAGGTGATTGTTGTTGAACCAATCCTTCGATTGTTTCACTATCCAGGCACAGATCACAGTTGCTAGGGTTCGATCAACTCTTTTCACGCTTGTTTTGCTTTTCATCGAGTGATTTTGCTTCTTTTTGCTCAGTGTTGCTATCTCTCAAAATTCATTTTAAAGTGCATAAGTGCCATTGAAAGAGAAATCAAACTAGCATATTTTGCATCCAATAGTTGATGAAAAGAAGGGCATTTCATTGATTTGTGTTCTCAAAAGAAAAAAATTATTTCTTTGTCATTAGCTGCATTAGATTGTTTGATTGTTTGAGTTCATTTTGTTTGATTGAAAGCTCATAACCTTCTCATAGTTAGAATTCATTGAACAAAATGGTATTCTTTGGCGTGTAGTTTGCATCTAGTTAATTGTGAGAGATCATAAGATAAGGCCTGAAACTGAAACTTAATTCAAGATCAACCATAAAATAAACCGAATAAATCTAAAAACGCATTGGAACTTAACGCTCATATTGTAGAGGTCTAGGCTAGAGACGTGCTCCGGCGTCGTTAAACCTAGTCATTGTTGTTTCACATTACGGCTGGGTGATTCCTCCTCTTGTGACTCGATAGTGGTCTAGCACGGATTTGAGATCCCACGTACCGTCGCGTATATAGGGAAGACCCCACTAGGTTATCGACCTTGATCCATAGGAAGCCGAGTCTGCCGCCCTGCGAGCCGTAACGCACCGAACACAACATTCGGGAAGATTGACTGCAGTACGGAAAGTCCTTGGTTCTCATACGATTGCCAAGGTGTATAAGCTGTTTTACGGATTGCTTGGTAAACCCTTTGCCTAGAGTCTCCAGAGCAGTCACTTTTGATCCTTTTCAGAATCCCTAAATGAAAAAGTGCCAGTGAGCTTCTTGTCACTTCGTGCTCATTAAACATTCGAAGGAGACTAGAGTCATCTTTTCGTCCTTTTCTCGACTCTTGAAACATGAAAAGGTCAAGTTCAGTTCCTGTGTCTTAAAAATTTATTCGGCCACGATAACATCACCTGGTTAGATTTTGTATGCGTTAGTTTGAGTAGGGTCTTTGTCGTTAGTTTCCTTTAGGGTTTTGTGTGGGGTTTGTCATCTTAGCTGACCCGTCAACTCCCGGTCCAAGTGATCAAGGTTCTCCATCTTCTGTTGCTCCTGAGGTACCAGTTGTAAGCGATACTCTTCCGGTTATCCCGAGTATCCAGCCTATCAACGTACGTGCCCCGGGCGATCCGGATTACGAAGAAGATTGGAACCCTATCTGGGAGCCTGACGAAGACGATATTCCTGTTACCCCTCCCGGCATGTCGTCTCCGATGTCAACTTCCCAAATGGATGAGACATCACCCAGCGCAGGTGAGACACCCGCGGTGTCAAGTATTGAAACTCCCATTCCAGCTACTTCTCCACTCCCTCCACGGTATCAATCAATGAGGGATAGAATAGCTGCCAGAATGCCTTCTACGACTATATGGGATCCTAGTGTCATTGCCACCACGGAACCCTTTCTTTCGCAACCCCCTAATACGCCTGTTACCTCAGTTCCCACAAATCCAACTGTTTGTGTAGCGTACTCAACTCCAGTTGTCAGTGTAGTGACAGCATCTTCATCTACGAACCCTGGGGCTGGTCCCTCTCACAGTCAAGTGAGCAGTAGCCAACCAGGGGTTTTGTCTGGAGTCATCGATCCTGCACAAAGTGCTCAGCCCTCTTCTGGTCCTGTTCCAGGAGCGGGGCCGTATGATGCCCATGGGAAACCCATTGTGGACCCGAATTACCAAGGTCCACTCTTTTATTATGATGCTAACAGTCAGTATCTCGAGCACGTTCAATCCCTGCCTCGTCAACCTTTCGTTGAAGTCTCGACACCATTAGACGTTACTTATGATCCCGTTACTCATACTTTTCGTGGGCGCCGGGCAATTCCTGGACAGCCCCAAGGACCACCTAATCTAGGCCAGCCACCTTATGTGCAAGCCCCCCAAGGGCAACCACTGTATGGCCAGTCTTACCCAGGACAATCTGGGGGCCCAAAAGGACAACCCTACCCGGGACAACCTTTGGCCATGGGAGGTCCATACTTTTCCTATCAGATTCAACCTTCTGGTTACCCAGGGCAACCTGATATCCAACAAGGTTATCCGTCTGGTCAGCCAGGGCAGCCTTATATCCAACAAGGCCAACCTAGTTTTCAGCAAGGGTATCCCACTGGACAAGCTGGGCAAAATTACACCCCTCAAGGTCAACCAGTAGTCCAACAAGGGTATCCTTCTGGGCAGGGGGGAAACCCTACGTGCAGCAGGGCCAACCCACTGTCTAGTCTAGTCATCCTTCTGGGCAGGGGGGGCAACCCTACGTACAGCAAGGCCAACCCGCTGCTCAGTCCATGCAACCTTCTGGGCAAGGGGGGCAACCCTACGTACAGCAGGGCCAACCCACTGCTCAGCCAGTACAACCCTCCGGACAAACGGGCCAGCCCTCTGTGCAACAAGGCCAACCCGCTGTCCGTCCTACTCATCCAGCTGGACAGGCTAGCCAACCGCAAGGTCAACCAGCCATCCAGTCAGCTCGGCCATCTATTCCGCAAGGACAACCCATGGTTGCTCAAGGACAACATGGCACCCAGCAAGTACATCCTTCTGGGCAAGCAGGTCCATCCCAGATTCAACCAGGCCAACCTTCCGGCCAGATGATCCAAGCCCAGCCGGTTCAAGGACATTATTCTGGGCCTCAAACTCAAATGGGTTATCAAATGCAAGGCCCAACCTTCCTACCAAGCGCAGCCTGCTTACCAGGCTCAGTATGGAGCCCAGCAAACGTATGGCTACCAGCAACCCCAGGGGCAAACACAGTTTACCCCTTACCAAAATTATCAACAGATGCAGGTCACTCCTTACCAAAATTATCAGTATGCTGCACCTGCGGGTCAAGTTGCTAATACGTGGGGTGCTGGGGGGCAGACCCAGGGTCAACTGTTTGCATATGGACAGAATACATATGGGCAGAACCCCTACGGACAAGGTCCCTATGCGCCGGGCCCTTTTGGGCCGGGTCCATCGGGACAAGGTTCTTATGCGCCAGGCCCTTTTGGGCCAGGTCCATCGGGACAGAGTTCTTATGCGCCAGGCCCTTTTGGGCCAGGCCCATCTGGACAGAGTTCGTGGGGGCAACCACCACCTGGTTGGAACCCTAATACTGCCTCGAATCCACAGCCACAAATGTCCTTTAACCCTCAGTTGCCATTCTTAGCGACGTTGGAACTTCCGGACGTGTCCAAGTTAACGAATGATCCCATTCTGCATAATGCATATTGGCCACCAGTTCCAACTAAAATACCCGGTGATTGTCCAAAATTTGATGGCAAAGCAGGTGAGGATCCTCAAGCACATGTTATGACCTATCACCTTTGGTGTTCATCAAACTCATGGCTTGATGACTCTATCCGACTTCGTCTCTTTCAGAGAACCCTCACCGGTTCAGCCGCTAAATGGTATATTGAGCTGAATCGCGGCATGTTTCAAGATTTCAACTCGCTGGCTATGGCGTTTTTAACTCATTTTCAGTTACCCATTCGGTACGAGACAGGGACAAATATCCTCATGTCTCTTAAACAGGACACGGCTACGCACATCTCTGATCACATACAAGAATGGAGAAGGCGTCGTCGATTGATCAAATTCTGGATTCCTGATCAACTCCTGACCGATTGGTTCACAACTTCCTTTGTCCCTAAAATTGCAAAGGACATCGCCATGGGAGCTTGTGTAACTGAAGAGCAAGCGATCGCGCGAGCTCAGTACCTAGACTTAGTATACTCTCAGTCGGGTACTCTATATGATTATTTGCCAGACGCCCCGAGGCCTGGACAGACCAAGGCTCCACCCAAACCATCTGTTGATGGAGTCATTGGCTCTGTTAACTCGTCATCAAAGAAATCGGCCGCGAACCCTGGGAAGCAAAAACAGAACGCTTCTAATGAAAATGCTTCTCAGGGCCAATCCAATCCTGGAAGTACCTCTGAGGTAAACATCATTCAGTCCACTGCGGCGGATAAATCCTCAAAATGGAAAAAGAAGGGAAAAGCTAAAGATAAATCTGGTCAGCCCAAGCAGGATGCCCCTAAACCTCCACCCGAGGAAGGAGCTAAACGAAAACCTAAGTATCCTTGTCTCATATGTGATGAGGATCACTACACTAAGGACTGCCCAAGGCGGTCCAAAGTTAGTCGGTTATTGAAAGGATCTCCTGGGACCCCTGCCGTGCTTAAAGAGCCTTTCCCTTCCCAGCAGACTCAAATGGTGGCAGACCCATCTCAATCCTCTTCCTCATTCGGTTCTCAAGTGTTCATGGCTGGCACGATCCCCATCCATGTTTCAACTCGAGCGAAAGATTATCCATCTCGTGCCGGGAAAGAGCCGGAGGTTCCCTCCAGTGCTCCTCCGTCTAGTTCTGGTCCTCTCCACATCGAAAGGCCCAGCACTGAGATGATCCCCCGACCCCCTCAAAAAGGTGTACTCAGGAAGTCATCTTACAACCCTAATGCTCGTGCTGCCCAGCACTATAGCATTGTTGAGGACCTAGCTCAGGCTCCATTTGCTATGTCCGCTTTAGAAGTCCTCCGTGCATGTCATGAATGTCAGGTTTACCACCGGAAAATGCGTGCACCTCGTGCACCACTGCACCCTGTTGTTATCGTAGGTCCATTTGCCAAATGGGGCATCGATTATACGTCTTGTAACCCTCGTTCGACTGAGGGGCATGGATATATCATCGTTGCCGTGGATTACTTCACCAAATGGGCCGAAGCGATGCCTACACTGAACGAAGACGGTTACACAACGACGCAGTTCTTGTTTAATCATGTCATTACTCGGTTCGGAGTCCCCCAGGCTATCGTCACAGATCACGACAAACATTTCCGTAATCACATGATGACGGAACTAACGACCCAGCTAGGCTTGCGTCAAGATAGCTCGACACCGTATTACCCTCAATCCAACGACCAAGTTGAAGCCGTGAACAAAGTTTTAATCACAATGCTCCAACGTACCGTGAATACGCACAAGTCTAACTGGCATCTGATGTTGTTCCCTGCCTTGTGGGCTTACCGGACCTCTGTGAAGGACGCCATCGGTTTCACTCCTTTTCAGCTTGTTTATGGACTGGAGGCCACCCTTCCTGTTGAGTGTGAGATTCCTTCGTTGAAGTTAGCTGTCGAGCTACTTCCCAACACCACTCCGGTGGAGAAACAGCTTCTCTATTTAGAACAGCTAGACGAGACCCGTCGCTTAGCCTCTCTAGCTATTGAGGCGCAGAAGAAGAGGGTTAAGGCCCACTTCGACGATACCATTCGACCTCGTTCCTTTGTTGAGGGAGACCTAGTACTGCTCTATGATCAAGCTAAGGATAAGCTGGGGGCAGGAAAACTCGAATCCATGTGGCTAGGCCCCTATATCGTGAAGAGAGTTTTGCAGAAGGGGGCATATGAGCTGATCGATTACGAAGGAAATCCTCTTGACAAGCCCCGCAACGGGCTCTATTTGAAGAAATATTATGCATGATTTCGTGCACCTAGTTTGTACATACGTGTGTTCTTAGCAAGTGTGTCATGTGTGCATGATTTCTAGTTTTGCTTTGGTGTGAAGGCGTGTTTGCCTCTTATTTTGTTTTCTTCTTCTTGTGCAGATGTCTAGTACACCTTACGTTGGCTTCGCCGATGGCGCCTTCCGTAGTACTTGCAATTTGTCTTCTGCGGCGTGGGCGATCTACGATCCTCACGGCGAGTTGCTAGATCTTCAAGGCATGTGCTTGGACCGTACCACCAACAATGTTGCCGAATACAGTGCTGTAATTGAATTACTAGCCGAAGCAGTTGATCTTGGCATCCGCGCTTTGCTGGTAAACTTGGACTCTCAACTTGTTGTCCATCAACTCAACGGGTGATATTCCGTCAGAGACCAACGCATTCTAAGGTTGTATTTACGTGTGAGATTGTTAGAAAGGAATTTTGATTATATCACATATCAACACATTCCGAGACGATTAAATACGTTAACCGATGCATTGGCAAACCATGTGTTGGATAGACATTTGCGTAATAGATAACCCTCATACAAGAAGAGATAGAAAACATAATAAGACCATAGAATGAGCATACGTAAATAATTTCTTTTCCAAGCATAGTTTGCATGTGTGCCTGCATATGTGTTTTAAGCTTGCATAAAAATTAAAATACATGGGTCGTGTGTTGTGCAACTGATACATAGATCACAATTGTATCAAACATTTGCATAAACATATTAAAAAAACATCATCACATGTGAAACGATCCATCCAAAAACAGTATATATATATATATCGTGTGGCGCACTGAGGCGCTCAAAAATAAGTGTATATGTCCAAAAAATAAAAGCCGGTGTCCTCGGTACATCCGAGACATATGTCTCTCAAAACATCAGTGGAAGTAAAACCTAGGTGACTACTGATCTGGGTTATGCTCTCTATAGCATACTGCTGCCCGTGCCACTCGCCTCAAAAGGCGGTGCATCCTGGGTGCCACCCCCACTGTGTGGATCTGATGCTCTATAGGGACCTCCTCGACCCCCTGGTAATCTGGCACCCCCTCCAGCAAACCCTCGAGGTTGCGAGCTACAGTCTCCGACGTGTCAACTCCTGGAGGAACTAGGGCCAGGGCTCCAGCTCCTTGCCCCTCTCTCCGTGCCGTTGGGGCTAGGCCAACGGGTCTCACGTGTCCCACATCTGCACACCGTGACATTTATTAAGACATGTACATGAAAAAATAAAAAACATAAAAAACATTGAAAAGAGATCAAGTGTCATACCTCCATCGTCCCAATGCTCTCCTGCGGGTAGTAGCATGTCAAGATCATTGCGGAAGTCCATGCCAGCATATGGCCAGTCCTCCACGATGACAACCTGTCGATCCAGCCACTCTCAGAAATACACCCCCCAAGACACTGGGCGGCCTCCACCTCCACGTGGCATGACGCGGGCCCATCGATTGGCCCTCGTCTCCCTAGGGCCTCTAGGTGGGTCCACGGCCATGGTCTGTAGCTGTAGGGCTGGCACCCGCTCCAGCATGAGCGGAAGTAGAAGCGACCCATATGCAAACTGCTTCGACTCTCCGCGTCGGCAGTTGTTCAGTTGCCTCTTCATGCTAGTTGTCACAGCTGCTGCCCAGTTGAAAATGGTGGGCTGTAAGCACTCCAGAGCAAGTAGTAGTTGGGTCTTTGTGGCCTCATGATTAGCCAAAGAGCCCGCTGCCCATGTCACTAGAAAGAGTATGGTACGAAGAGGCATGTCCTCCACTGTCGGAATACCAACTTTCCCGCTCCGTGTTTTCGAAGCCCGTGGGCACACTTGAGCCATGAGCTGATTAAGAGTCTCACCGCTGGGTCGTTGCCCCTCCAGGATGGGCATTTGGCCCCGGCGCGATAATCCAGTCAAGAAATAAATGTCCGTGGAATCAAACTCAATGTCCTGGCCACAGATCGTGAATTTGCCATCGAATGGGTTCCAAGCTCTGATTAAGAACTCAAGCAAGTCAGGTTGCGCCCTCAGGCGTAGAGTAAGGAAGAATTTCAAGAATCCGCATGCCCGCATCGCATTTCGGCATTCGACAAGTGCATAGGCGGCTATATCCTCATCATCGTGAGCTCTCTCTTGCCAAACAAAAGACATTTTGCCCTGCAAGACCATGAAAAAACATTAGGATGCTAACCGTTGAGATTTGTACGTTCAATTCTTAAAAAATAAATCTTTACGGCGCCAGCGCGACTGTTTTTAAAACAGTCGCGCTGAAAATGGCGCACCGTTGTTTTTTCACTGGGTCAGCACGGAAGCACACGTGTTTTCCGCGCTGACCCATGTGGTGGTACGTGTAAATATAAATCGATCAGCGCGGACCCGAGCGGGAAACCCGCGCTGACCGAGAGCGCACCAACGCTCAAAAAATTTGCCCAAAGGGCCACTTCCCACCGTGGAATTGCTCCCAAAAAGTCTTAAATTGAAGCGCAGGAGGAGGAGAACCTACCTGGAACAAGCTGCCGGATGAATGGTGTCTGTACGGGCTGGAAATCACTCCGTTAACCTTGCAGCTCCTCAACGTTCTTCACAACTCAAAATGGTAACAATGGTAAAAAATGACTTTTACCCCCCTATTTATGGTAAAAAATTCATAATTCGCTATAATTTCTTATCAATGTGGGTTTTTGTCGTATTTTCACCATGGATTTAGCACTAATGTCACTGAATTATGCCTTTATGCATGTTTTACTATGTTTTTATGCATATCGAACGGATTTATGCGGGTGGTGTTCTTGTGCAGGTACTAGTAACCGGCGTGGTCATAACGATTTTTCGCACACTTGGTCCCAAAAAATGTCGTCTTTAAGCTCTTTTCTGACATGAACCAAGAAAAGATGGCCGAGCTTCCTTTCGACTCGTTAAAGGGAATGAGAGGCGGTCGTTTTAAGCTCTTTTTCCGACCGTGTAACTTAAAAAGATCGCCGGGTGTTTGTCGTTTCGCACTCGTTATTGGCTCTAAAACGACGTGCTTCCGACCGCTTTTTTACTTTTTCGGGTTGAAGCTACTATTCACGAAAATTACTCCTCAGTCGTAATGGCCAGGCGGTTCTTTCGAGCATTGTTTTATACTTTTTCGGGCTCGAGAGACACAACTTTACGAAAAAGGACCCCCCTGGAGTTTCCTTTTCCGCTGTCTTTTCAGACTCTCTAAACAAGAAATGACGCCGAGCTCCTCCTTTGTCAGGCTCGTTAAAACTCAATGACATCGGATATTGTCAACATGATGCCTCTCCAAGCATATGCTATCCCCGTCAAGCTTGTCATCCAAAAATAACCGGGGTACCTGCCAGAAATGGTGGGGAAAATGAAACTGTAATAATGGTCGTGTCGGCAGTATGTTTCTCTTGAACATGGCACTCCTCTGCATTCGTGTCTGGGTGGGGATTTCTCATCTTGTTTTACACTAGCCTCCATGGGTTTGGGTATCCTATTTGACCTATCATCTGCTCATTGCCTTGTCACCATGACCTCTGCTCATTTGATGTCAGATACTGCCAAATCCGCTATTGTGCCGCTGATATGTTCAAGAGAATTTGACCTCTGCAAGATTACCACCTCCCTCTGATGTCTCACACAAAATATTTTATCCTTCTCTGTCTCGTGTTGATGATGTGGGAAACATCATGGCCCACCTTCGATCAAGGTTACTTCCTGTCGACTTCAGCTCATTATCCAGGAAGGTGACCTAGAGACCCCCTTCAGGTGCCTTAGAGCCTGCATGCCTCAATGGCAGGTTCTTCGTGTTCGATGTGAGGTTTTCATCATTGGCCTCCGATCGGATGATCTTGCGGGTGTTCGACACCAGCTCATTGATTCACACGCCGCGGATTGTACCTGTAAGTACCTTGAGGACCATTGTCATTATTGGTGGTACCTCTCGCGTCTGTTAACGATTTTCATCATTGACTGGTAATCAGACGATGTTCATGCATGTTCGACTTCAACTCATGTATTCACATGCTTGAACTTGTACTTTGTTCGAGTTGGAATGGAGCGCAAGACCCTGGTTTTTGTCTGTTATGAACCAGGCTGCGATTTTGTGGATTGTTATTACATGACTCATTGATGGATGGCTGCGCCCATACCTGAGTCTTTGGGATGGCTGCGACCATACCCTCTTATCTTTATGGTCTCTTCAGATGGGTGGCTGCGTCCATACCACAAACCTTCTTCATATGTATTTTGGATGGTTGCACCCATGCCGAGACTACATGTGATCGAGATATCAGTTGTACATTCATGCAGGTCCTTCTTGATGGTGTTCCAGTTCAGCAGTTTTGTAAAGCATCTCACCCCTCCCACTCTCTCAGGTCTCATGCTTTAGGGGGCATCTGTTACGCAGTAATTTGTCACTATCTCCCTGTCAGGCTCCCTAATGTCTCATGGAACCAAATGCACCATGCTCATGCTCTCTAAACTGGCCAAATGACCCACTTTTCCAAAGTTTACTGCATCAGCGCGTCTGTTATTAAAATAACCGCGCTGACGTGCGGCTTATAGTGTTACTGGTGCGCTGCCAGCGCGGAAGCACATGGGTTTCCCGCGCTGGTCGAATTTTGTGCGCCAGCGCATCCTATGAAAGTATTAAGCCGCGCTGACACGGTCTTCCCTGTTAATGTGATGCGCTGTCAGCGCGTCAGTTCAGTGTTGCACCTGCGCTGATCCAGTTTGGGCGAATTTGTTCCAACAGCCAGCCTTCCAGATGGTTCCAGGCCTGGTTGTTAGCCTTGTGAGTGTCACCCTCCCTTCTATGGCATGTCTGTTCGTCATTTGGAACCACCTTCCTTGAAGATAAGCTTGTCCTCCCACCATTCATGGAGACTCCTTCTCTACTTAAACCTCCACCATTACCATGAGCAGCTAGTTTTTGATAGTGTGGAATTCATAGTGCTTGGATTGCTGCTGTTAGTAGGTAGTTGGTGTGACAAGTGTGGTTTTGTTAGAGGAAGCTCAAGGAAGGTTGTGAGTATTGCTTGTGTGAGAGAGAGATTTTGTGTTGGGAGAATCTTCCTCCAAGGGTGAATGCTTAAGAGACTTGCTGGCTGGACCCCTCGAGAGAAGGACTCAACGTCAGAACATTGGTTGTACCTTTCTCTGTTATTGACTTGATAATAGATGACTACTGTTATGGTTCCATTCTCATTTGTCTTGTGATGGTTAATGTGAATTACATCCTTTCTGACTGATGTATAATTGCTTTTATTAGATTTCACGCTTGTGTTTGTCTGTCTCTTCGTGTGTGCAGGTATCTACTCGCGGAGATCGCGGAAGATCGTGACCGGCCAAAGCGAAGGAGCGAGAGCGGAATCTCTTCATCAAACAATAGCGTTGGAATCCAAGTAGGTGTTCTTTACCTCTCCTTTAATTTCAATTAGGAACTTGCACAGTAGCATTGATCGATTGTTGCTAGACCCATTCTGGGCTAGTAGGGATCGCCTCTATCCGTAGAGGGGATTTACCTCTCCAACAGTAACCATAAATGATATAAGGGTCTTGCCATAGGAAATCAAATTTACCATGTTTACCCTTTTCTTCTCTTATAGAATCCCATTTGAGTACTTTATCACCTATGTAAAAATCATGATCTTTGGTTTTCTTGTCAAAAATCTTTTTGATTTTACCTTGTATCACTTGTGATTTGACATAGACTTCTTCTCTGGTTTGCTGCAAGTGTATTGTCTGATTTATCCTCCTTTGGATATCATTTGGTTCTACTTGCAACTCTTGAATCATTTTCATCACTGGTACTCCTAAAGAGGATTGAAAAACAACATCTATTCCATATACTCGCTGGTAAGGAGATGTACCTGTTAGAGTCGGTCTAGTAGCCCTCCATCAGTGATCAAAGCTCTTTGCATTTGCATAAGTAGGTGTCTCATCAGTGTCTTGCATTCCATTAGGCATGCCATAACCCTGATGGAGGAACTGGTATTTTATTCCCCTCTTGGCACTGTTGGATCAGGTTGTTTTAGTCATTAAACTTTTTCAAAGTTGTTTGTCTATTGTCTTGAGATCAAAATTTTAGGTCTAGGGTTTTTGGTCAAGTTTGTCTTCAAGCTCATGTCTCTGAAGGTCAATAAGTACCCAGCAAGCCAGAGGGATGACTTTTAAAGTGTTTTTTCAAAAGATTCTATCTTGTACAGTTAATTTTCACCTTGGATTTAAAAACCCTGTTTTTAAAGCCAAAGTCATTTCTTAAAATTTTTGTGAAAATTGTAAAAAATTCAAAATGATTCAAAGGACAACATATAACCCTGGCTCCCTTGCCAAGATCCCTCAGAGCCTATCCCTGCAAAAATTATCAAAGAAAAGCATCAAATCAATCAGTTTCAGGACAAAAGGAAACCAAAAAGTCAAGTTTATAAAGTGTCATGGAAAAACATTATAAAGTGGGTTATGATATGAAATTAATTCAAATGAGGCTATAAAAGCCCTAATCTCCTTCTATCAAGCCTCATTATGCATCCAAGTGATAGAGCAACTGATTGCAAGAGAGTTCGAGTGAAGTTTTTGAGTTGGGAAGGCGCGCGACCCGTCGAACCAGGCACGCGACCCGTCAGAGGCGTGCGACCCGTCTGGCACCCTCCGCCAGTGTTAATTTACAACACGCGCGACCCATCAGAGGCGTGCGACCCGTTGGGTGAGGCATGCGACCCATCAGTTCTCTCTCTGCAAAACCGCCAGCAAATTTGCCGAGGAGCCACAAATTGCTAAATTGTGCAAGGTAGGCCCTCCATCATAAAAAATTATTCCTTGTTACAGTTCAAGAAGGTCATGATTATATTTGTAAAGGTCTCCATTTGCAAGTAGAAGTCTCTATTATGCTTTGGCTTGAAGTTGTAAAAATTGCTAGGGTTTATTATGTTGTTTTGAGGTATCCCATTGTTCTCATTTTTTCCACCTCCCATTACGTTTTCCTTATCATTTTATGTAAATTTCCCTTCCAAATTTGTTAAAGAGCCCTAAACCCTACCCTTCTTCCCAAGGAATCAAAAGAAAAATTAAACCCTAGCCCTTCCTCCCATATCATTATTGTAAATAAATTTGGAAAATAATGTATATGCAATAATCCTTTCCCTAAACTCCCTGTTTCATTATTATTCCCAGTTTCCCTTTAAAATATCCCTTCCCTAACATTTCCCTTGTGCTCCTTGTCCCCTTGAAACAACATTTTAATCAGCAGTTTGCAAAGCAGAAACAGTAGTACATTTCAGCCACTTTGCTCCTAAAACAATGTCAGAAAACGAAACCAATTATGAGCAAAGTGATGACCATGCATCAGCTTCAGGGTTTGAGGAACAGAGGAGGCCTCACAAGGGTGGAAAGGGCGGTCATCATAGGAGAGAGGAGCCAACCTCTTTGACCGATTTGCAGGCTTGTCCAATGGCAGTATCATGTTTCCGTTATATGTCTTGTTATGAGTTTTGCGAGAGGATCTCTCAGATTCAGCATCACAGGGAGTTGGCTCGCTTATTTGTTTTGCATTTGCATGATGGACATGTGAACCTTGCTGGGGTGGATTTTACATTGACACCCGAGATGATTGCTCAAGCCACAGGGATACCGAATGTCGGAGAGGTGTGGAACAAGCGCAGGATGTTGGACAGTGTTCAGTTTGAGCCTTTCATTAGACCTGCATTCATGAGACATTTGACGGGTGTATTTCCCTTCAGATTTTTGAGGAGTGAGTATGCTCCCATGATGAGGCTTATCATGCTCTTTTTCACCTGTGAGGGCAGATTTTCACAGATATATTCGTACCATATTCGCCTGATGATGCATTTCACACGGGTACGGATGATGAACATCCCTGTTTTCATGTGCCAGAACATTGAGAGGATGGTGCCCTTGATGCAAAGGAAGAGCCCAGCACAGTAGTATAGGAGCATCTATCATTACGGTTTGATTCAGCTTGTGGTCAGACATCAGTTGGCTCAGCAGGGCATCACATGGGAGGAGTTCATCTCTCGTGAGTTCTTTACAGCACCACCACCACATCCGGAGATTGTTCATGAGGAGGGAGGACCATCACCGCAGCATGATATCCCCGGTACTAGCCATGTCAGCTCTTCTCCATTGGTCACTTATCAGAGAGGCCACAGGGCCTTATTTGCAGCAGCTACGCGAGTATTTTCTCCACACCAGGTGGAAGGGGTCTCGCCTTCTTCATCAGCACCACGAGTGTTATCTCCACACCAGGTGGAAGGGGCCTCGTCTCCGACAGCAGCACAGGTATCAGAGAGGGGCAAACAGCCCAGGATTGATGAGGGGCCATCATGTGTTCTAGATATAGAGCTTGTTGATCTTGATGTCAGTTCTCCTAGCCTAGAGTCAAAGGAGATCATTCAGCACCTTAGAGCTGAAAATGATGCATTGCAGAAGAGATTAGAAGGGGCATAATGGACAATCTCATATCTAGAACAACGTAACAAGCAATTGGAGGATGAGCAAACTCTTGATGAGTTGTGGAGGATTCGTAGTGACCGCAACTTGAATCGAAGAAGACCCGATGATTTAGTACCCGTTGAGCGAGAGTCTATGCTTATCCGGCTCAATGCTCATTTAGAGAGGCTGTTGGCTAAGGCCAACCAAGATAAGAAATTGCTGAGAAACATGAAGAATCATTATTGGGCACAGATGCACGTGTGCAAGGCAAAGATGAAGGTGCTCCAAAGGCGGTTGGTCAAAGCACAAAAACGAAGAAAAAGGTCCGACCCCCTCCACATCTTGGCCGAGGCTTCCTTGAAGGAGCATGGCACTAAATAGCTCAACCCCAGCAAAAATTCCAAGAAATTTTGAGCATTTTGGGTCATTTTTGGTTTTTTCAGGCAAAAAACAGGTTTTGTCCCCTCAACGGGTCTCACCCCCCGCGCGACCCTTTCATTTGGCTACTCCGTTCCGGGAAAACTCAGCATTTCTGGATTTTTCATGAAAAGTTACATATGCTCACTCATTGCCAAGAGATTTTATGAAGTTTTGGGCCTCCAGAAAGTCAAAAAACAAGCAAAAAATGACTTTCTGCCACATTTTTGACACACAGAAAGCAGGCTTGGGAGATTACAATTTTGTAGGGGTAAATGACCACCAGATTTAGAAATTCTACTTGGGTTGGAAAGTAGACATCCAGACCTTTCCAACAAGCCTACTCTTGCCCCATTTGGACACCTGAAAGTACCCCAAACGTGCTCTAAAAGGCGCGCGACCCATTCAAGAATGGCACGCGACCCATCAGGCAAATTGCTCAGGATTTCAGCCTACAACTCAGCAAAACGCAGTTTTGACTATGTTTGACTTTTTGGAGTTGATTTTTATCCTCCTTGTTGTAAATTATGTAATTTTATGACACTTTTACACTTATTTATCTCTTCTAGAAGATTCATTCATGAGATAGGTGAAAATTAAATGAATGAATTGGTTTCCTAGCTTATAGAGGCAAGTTGTTTTGACTGCCTAGATTTTAGTGCTCAGCTTAGAATTGGTTGAAACAACTCCTAGGATAGTGAGCTCGACCCCTAGAGGCAAGGAAAGATGTTAGATGGTCTATATTATGTATTTTCTCAATCATTTTCATGGTTGGAGAGTTGGACTCTTGAGGGAGAAGCTCTTATTGTATTACTCACTGTATCTCTGCAATTTTTGGCAAAGGAAGACCAGGGTTTTGTAGTCCTTTTTGGGATTCTTGTGGTCACATGTATTGATGGTGTGTTTCTCTTTGTACTTGTAAGTGTGTTATGTGAATCATTTCCTTACTTTTCCTTCTGCACATTAGGCAAATGAAGTGTTAAAATAGAACTCATGACTGTCATGCTCTGCTTTTAAGTTTGCTTAATATCAATGTTTTCGATTGTTTAAAGGGAATTCAAGGTTATTGCTTGCTCTCTTTAACTCCTCATCGGTCATTCTCATCCATGCATCTCTATTAAAGGCATCAATACTGTTTCCTACCTCGCCCCAAAGAACCCCCTGCGAAAACTGTGTCCAATCCCCGCACCTAAAATTGCCATTTCCCTAATTTTCCACCAAAAACCCTAAAAATCCTAAATCAACCCTTTTGATCAGTTTACTAGCCTAAAATCAGTGTTACCCTATTGGTTATCTCGCCCATTGAAGATCTTTATCGAGATAGACCAGAGAGAGTCCTCTCCTGCCTCGTAGGGCTAGCTACGAGGCTAAGTGGTTTGATGTTGCCTTGAGGTTTACCTTTCTCAGCCTGAGGTGAAATTTCAAGCGCTAACAGTACCAATGGAGTTTTTGGTAGTTAGTCTGTCTGCCCATAAGGCATTAACCAAATTTTTGTTCTAGGTCTTCTTATTGTCTTATAGTAATTTCTTGATGATATTAACAAGGCTTTTGTTTGAGGATTCTGCAATTCCATTACCTTGAGGGTAATATGCAGTGGAATGGCTAAAGGTAATGTGATATCTGTTACAAAAGTCTACTATTTTCTTGGATTTGAAAGCAGTTGCATTATCAGTAATGAGCTTTTGTGGGCATCCAAATCTAGAAAGGATGTTGTTCTCAAGGAATGAAATGATGACAGAGTCTGTGGCTTGTCTAGAAGGGATGGCTTCTATCCATTTAGTAAAGTAGTCAATGGTTGTCAAAATCCATTTAAGCTGGGCGGAGGAGGATGGGTGAATTTCCCCAATGAAGTTCAAACCCCATTGTTGGAAAGGCATTTCTGTGGAGATGGGTTTGAGAGGTAATGGTAAGAGTTTCCTTTTGCCTTCAAATATTTGGCACTTGTGAGAGGAGGTCACATGTTTCTTGACATTTGAAAAAAGGGTGGGCCAGTAAAAACCCACCCTTAAAATATTATCAGCAGTTGTTTTCTAGTATAGGTGTCCTCCATAATCTCCGGCATGAAATTCTTACATAACTTTGTCATCTTCATCTTTTAATAAACAATTCAATAAAATGCCACCATTATCTTTCCAAAATAAATCATTGTCTATGATACAATATTTCATTGATTTCATTTTCAAAAATCTAGCTTTAGTTCTAGATAAACCAGGAGGAGCTTGTAGGTTTAGTAAAACAAATATGATATCTGCATACCAAGGTGAATCTATGAAAGGTTCGCTGATCTGTGGAATCGCCATCTCTTCCTAATCATCTAGGAACCAATGAAATTTATATCTAAGGCCTGACAGTTCGAGTCAGCGACGAGTTTAGCTAAACCTTGGCCTTTGATAAGTTTTGTAGGCTTTATCTCTATGTCATATTCCAAAATGGTGGCAATCCATTTGCCTCTCTTTCCTTCAGGCCCATTTTGTGTCAAAATGTCCTTTACTACTGAATTTGGAACATAAGCAATGATGTGTGAGTATAAGATGTACACTCTGAAATCATTAATAGCTTTGAATAAAGCAAGTGCTTACTTTTCCATTATGTTGTACTTTAGTGTAGCATCTCTCAGAGTACAGGGGTTGTTTGAACCGATAACCTATCGCAAGGAGTGCCTTAACAGCGCACCCATTCACCATCAATCCAAAGCCCCGTGGGTAGAATTTGGTCCATTTTAGGGAGAGGGTAGTTATCTTTTAATGACACTTTGTTCAAGTTTCTGAAATCAACACAGAGTCTGATTTGTCTTGTTTTCTTTCTAGTAGTGACTAAATTAGAGAACCAATCTGAATATCTAATTGGTTCTATGATTTGTGCATCATACATCCTTTTTACTTATTTTTCAATTAATGGCATAAGAACTGGATTAATTATCCTAAGCTTTTGTTTAAAGGGTTTCTAATCTTGTTTGATGGGTATCTTATGTTGAATAATGCTGGTATCATAAGACTTAAGGTCTTCATAACTCCAGGCAAAGACATCTTGAAACTCTTTGAACAGACTTATGTATTTCAGCTTTTCATCTGGAGGTAATGCTTTGGATATTTTGATAATATTGGGTTTTTCTTTTGTTCCTATGTTACATTCTTCTATGTTTTCTCTTAAAGGTTCCATTTTTGGTTTCCTAGATACATCATTTGAATCAAACAAATCCTCTAATGGGACTAATCCTTTAGGCAAAAAATTATTTTTAAGGTTTAAAATCTCAGAATCATCATTGATTATTTCTTCTATTTCTACTTTTTCTAAGTTATCTATTTCTACTTTAGTGAATTTAGTGGGTTTATCTACATCTAAAGCATTTATATCTATCTCACTGTTTATGATATTATCTACTATACAATCAGTATCTATGTTACTGTTTTGAAACTCTCCCTCAACATTCATGAAATCATAGATTTGAGAATCCTGTGAAAAAATCTACCAATATTTCAGATTATCAGGTATAACAGGTCTGTGTCTTCCTTCTGCAGTATACTGGTGGTTGCGCTGAAAAGGTCATCTGCAAGTGCTAGCAAAAGTAGCCAAACTGTGAGCTTGCATGTTTTGTCTCCTAGGAATAACATCAAAGTCGGTTTCAAGAAGGTCCTTAATCAGATCTAGAACATTTTCTCTATATTGGCTAAGTCTAGGATTATTCACAGAATATTCTCCTTTAATTTGTTTCATGATCAATTCTGAGTCTCCCATGATAGAAACTCTCTTGGCTCCAAGTTTTCTTACAATTTGCAGTCCAAAGATTAAAGCTTCATACTCTGCCATGTTGTTTTAGCATTTAAAGTTTAATCTAAAGGCATGACCTTTAGAATGATTGTTTTCCATGTTATGAATCCAAACTCCCGCACTTGCTCCTAATCTATTTACAGAGCCATCAAAATCTAAATTCCATAAAGACTCATGAAATATGTTTTCACTATCAGGTGCTTTGTATTTTTCTTTTACCACTGTGATCTCATTTTTGCCATTGTCTGAATTATATAAGATAAATGAGTCCATATCAGAATGCATGGAGTATATGGGGTAATTTTGTGTTTTGTCTGAACTACTTACCATGTATTTCATCAAGGTTTCTCTGTAAAGTTTTCTTTGCTAACAAAAAACAGAGATGGTGGCGTATGGCATGTCTAACAATAGAGATCCCTGCAATTTTTCTCCCCATGAGCGAGTTAATAGCATTCCATACTCGTGTGGGATATCAACAACCACTATGTCCATAACAATACTCTTTTTTGGGCACTGGACTAGAGTCATACACAAATATTTAACCAGGCTAAGGCATTTGACTGGGCTAGAATCAAAGGAAAAGAGGTCTTTGTGTGGTCTGGTGATATCTAATTTTAATCTCTCCATGATTGCTTTAGGCATTAGGTTATGGGATGCCCCTAAGTCTAGCATAGAATTATGTAATATTTTATCATGAACATTTAATCTAATGTAGAATGGAGGGGTACCCCCTTGTTAATGATTTCCATTTACTTCTAGACCAAATAATAACTCAGGTTGATCATCATTAAGGTTTACAACATCTTCTCCTTCACCAATGTTTAGTGTTTCAGTGATTTGTGCTTTGTATGATTCATTTTTCACTAGCTCGGTCAAAGGAACTCATATTTTCAACTTGGCTATCTCAGTCTTAATGTTGAATGGCAATTGAGTTTTGCCTGATTGTATGAGATCTTCCTTAGAAAATGTGGTCTGGGTAGTTTTATCTTCTTTACCAACACTTGGCAATTCAGTTTGTGTACCAGCAGTTTTGTTTTGAATTCTCTTATTTTATATAGTTTGATTAACAGTGGAAGTTTGAGTTTCAGCTAAAGTTATATCTACAATTCTTGGGCTGGAAGTCTCCTGAGTTCCTCTAGGGAGAATTTGTAGAACTTTGGTCACAGGAGCTTTTGCTATTTTTTTTAGTTTGGGTTTGGATTGATTTCTTAGTGGGAACTTCAATATTCTTTTTGCTTCTAAGGCTATACTGTTTGTGAACTTCATAGATAGCAAATTCATAAACTTGGTTGTAGTGAAAGGACTCTCCAGATCCTAATTGTAATTGTTGTAGCATGTACCATTCCTGTTCTTCCTGAGTAAGAAAAACATCATCTTCGTTTTTAATCCCTAATAGGTTTATCTAGGTGTCCTCCTCTTCTTCATGGTTTTGTGAACCTTCAGCATAATTTTCCTAGAAAGTTGGTCTAATCTATTGATTTGGTATTTCATCTCTTGTTTTTCCAATATTAAGATTTTTCCTAAAATTGGGGTTTCTAATTAGGGGCGCTTGTTGATTTTCCCACTGAGATTTTCTTTCCATATTTTCTAATCTATCCATTATCCTTTCTACACTTTTAGCTAAACTATCTATTTTACCATATGAAGTGGATGGTTCCTCTTTAATGGTAACTCTTTTCTCAATTCTCATCCTAGCTTTCTTAGCTAATAAATTTGCTTCTACATTAACAACATTACTTTGCATTTGTTCCAATGTTTTAGGGTTTCTTTCTCTTAATTGGTAAGACATATTAGTGTCAAAACCATCAGGAAATTTTATTAATGCTAAGTTTGGTGGAGGTTTAATATTGGCTTGGATTGCATTATAGATATTTTTGAACCTAGTACAATAGTCCTAAACAGATTCATTAGGAGCTCTTCTAATGTTTTCATATTTAGACAATATTTGTAAAGGGTTTTTCTTTCTTTCCCATCTATCAATAAACAATCTATGGAAAGTAGCTAAATCAACAATATGATTAGCAGGTAAACCTTTAAACCATTTTTTAACATCCCCTGTCAGTTTTTGGGAAAATAACCTCATTTGCACATCAGACTCATCAATCTCGTGTAATTCAAAGTAGTTAGTCATTTTATTCACATGTTGTTGGGCAATATACTGACCAGTAGCATCAAACAAAAATATTTTACTTTGATAGTCTTGGGGCATGGCATGTAGTTGAGCTGGTAAGACCAAAGGTGCATATCTATCTGCCATGGCTGAGATTTTAGTTTGACTGGGGGGCAAAGTAGTGGTGCTTGAAGAAGGAATTGAGATGGTTGTAGATGAACTAGATGAACTTGAGATGTTTGGTTGGAGAGGAAGCTGAGGTATGAATGGTTTAGGGGAATGAACTGTGGTGGATATTATAGGTGAGGTGGTAGTAAATGAAGCTGTATTTATAGTTTTTGAAGACTCTGTAGAAATTTTAGGGGTAGCAGCAGTTAGGGCAGCTAAATCAATTGATTGTTGAAGATAAGCTTTGTCTATATGGATTATCAAGGTTAAGGTTAAAGCTTCTAGTTTATCACAAAAGTATCCAAAACCTGTTGATCTAAATCAGGATGTATATGCACCATTTTTGACTCAATAAATTGAATAAAATTGGGTTCTATTACAGTATCATGATTTGAATTTTTTGATTTGGTTCTAAACAAAGAAAGCTCAAATGATAGATCAAATTGAATATCCTCTAAACTTGATAACTCCTTAGGGAGTGAATTTTCTTTAATTAACTGACTACTACTTCCTTGAGTTTCTACCTTTTTTGGTTTTCTTAAAATTTTGTCAGGATCATCAACTATTGTAGCAGGGTTTGGATCTGGATTGGCCCTGGTATAGTGTGTTCTTTTGGGAGCCAAAATTTTAATTTTTTAATTGTTTTATGAAACTTTTTAACAACTCTAAAATAACTTTAAGGTGCAAAAGATGAGATTTAAGATTTCCTAAAAGTTTTATTACACTGAGGACTTGTTAGCAAATTATATATTACGGAGCAATGGAACACATAAAATATTGTAGAAATATAAACACAGAAAAAACGCATAAAACAAGAGAGACACAGATATACATGGTTCACCCAGTTTGGGCTACGTCCACCCTAAATAGCCAGTCCTTCCTTTCTATTATCCAGCAAAATGAAGAGACACAACCTACGACAGATCTGCTGTAATATCCTCTGTTTTATCTCACAGTCTCACCTTTCTGCTTCTCGCTCGAAGAATACACATCTATTACACAGCCTCAAATACAATGCCCTCATACAAAGAGAGGGGTTGCCTTCTAGGGCAAAAAACCCTAAACTAAACATAAGTTCTACCATCAGATCATTCGCCTAATGAACGGCCCAGACTGACTAGAAATTACTATACTTTTACAAGGAAATTTTACATCTGTTTTTAGCTTTGGGGGCGCTGCCCCCGAAATCCCCCGCAACTGCCCCCCTTGGACCCCCCCTGCAGCGAATATTTTACGGGCGACATTGCCGCCCCCATTTTGAATTGGGGTCCAATGTGGTGATACCTTTGAATACAGAAGATAATCAGGCTCCACACCCAACAATCTCCCACTTGGAGACTGATTATAGCAACTCCACCGCTGCTTCATTTGCTGGACAATGACTCCTCTTTTGACCTGGCTGTTTCTCATCTTCATCGTCATCCTTGAAGACCAATTGAAACTGAGCATATTCTCAGTTTCTCCATGGTTACAACTTTTGTTAGCATATCTGCGGGATTTTGGCTAGTGTGTATCTTTTCTAGCTTCAACTCTCCATCTTCCAACACTGATCGTATGAAATGGTACTTGAGCTGTATGTGTTTAGTCCTAGAATGAAATGCTGAGTTATTTGCAAGATGAATGGCACTTTGGCTATCACTGTATAATGTGCCCATATCATGCTCCTTACCCAATTCACCCATAAACCTTTATAACCAAATAATTTCTTTACTAGCCTCTGTAGTAGCAACATACTCTGCTTCTGTTGTTGAAAGTGCAACAACACTTTGGATTTTTGAAACCCAACTGACAGTTGTTCCACCAATAGTAAATACATATCCTGTAGTGCTCCTCCTATTATCTCTGTCACCTGACATATCTACATCAACATATCCCTGTAGAGAAATGTTTGAACCACCAAAGCATAATGCTTGATTTGTGGTACCTTTCAAATATCTGAGAATCCATTTCACTACCATCCAATGTTCCTTTCCTGGATTGTTCATGTACCTGCTTACAACTCCCACTGCATGTGCAATATCAGGCCTTGTGCAGACCATTGCATACATTAAGCTTCCAACTGCTGATGCATATGGAACTTTAGACATATAATCCATGTCTTCTTGGGTCTTTGGGCACATTTCCTTACTAAGATTGAAATGGCTAGCAAAAGGTGTACTAACTGGTTTTGCATTGTGCATGTTAAATCTTTTCAACACCTTTTGTATGTACTCATTCTAAGACAATGTCAATTTACGATATTTCCTGTCTTTAGTTATTCTCATATCAAGGATTTGTTTTGCAGCTCCCTAATCCTTCATTGCAAATGAATTTGCCAATTTTCTTTTGAGCACATTTATTTCCTGCATGTTAGACCCTGCAACAAGCATGTCATCTACATACAATAACAATATAATATAGCTGCCATCATTTTGCCTTTTCCGATAAACACAATGATAAGAGTGACATCTAGTATAACCTTGTTCAAACATAAACTTGTCAAATTTTAGATACCACTGCCTTGGAGATTGTTTTAAGCCATACAAGCTCTTCTTCAACCTACACACTAGTTTCTCCTTCCCTTTCACTTCATATCCTTGTGGCTGCTGCATATATATCTCTTCCTCCAAATCCCCATGGAGAAAGGTTGTCTTTACATCTAACTGCTCAAGATGCAAATCTTCAGCTGCTACTAGACTTAAAATAGTTCTTATTGAAGTCATTTTAACAACATGGGAAAAAATTTCATCAAAATAAATGCCTTTCTTCTGTGCAAACCCCTTCACCACAAGTCTAGCTTTGTACCTTTGTTTTCCTCCATCTTCTTCCTTCAACCTGTAAACCCATTTATTCTTCAATGTAGTTTTTCCTGCAGGCAACTTGACTAAGTCCCAAGTCTGGTTATGCATTAAGGAGTCCATCTCTTCTTCCATGGCTACCTCCCACTTCTTCCTGCTTTCAACCTGCATTGCTTCTTCATAACATTCGGGTTCACCAGAATCAGTCAACAAGAAATAATATAATGAAGGAGAGTATCGTTCAGGGGGTCTACTTATCCTGGTAGATATTCTAACACCACTTTCAGGTGTTTGGGGTGCCTGTTGTTGTTGTTGATTATTATTATTTTTAGGCACCTTTACTTTTTCAGTGATTTCATCAAGAACTGTGTATTCCTTTTTTTTTTCTTGTTTCTTTTCCTGCAACTGATTCTTATACAAGACCTTTTCATTGAATATTACATCTTTTCTCCTAATGATTTTGTGATCTTCATAATCATATAAGCGATAACCAAAATCATTAATACCATATCCAATAAAGGTACATTTCTTTGACTTTGCCTCAAGCTTTGTTCTATTTTCTTTATCAATATGGACAAAGGCCTCACAACCAAAAGGCCTTAAAAAAGAGTAGTTTACCTTTTTACCTGTCCATGCTTCCTCTGGAACACCACCATCCAAGGAACTTGAAGGCCCTCTGTTTATTAGATAAACAACAGTATCTACAACATCTGCCCAAAACTGTAAAGGCAATCCTACATGCAATCTCATGCACCTTGCACGCTCCATGATTGTTCTGTTCATCCTTTCTGACACACCATTTTCTTGTGATGTTCTTGGAACTGTCTTCTCTCTACGAATTCCATGCTCTGAACAGTACCTATCAAACTCTTTGCTGTAATATTCACCTCCATTGTCTGATCTAAGACACTTCAATTTCTTTCCTGTCTCAATCTCAACCAAAGCTTTCCATTTCTTGAAAGTATAAAATACATCAGATTTATTATTAATACAATAAATCCAAGTTTTTCTAGTTGCATCATCAATAAAATTAACATAATAACGAGAGCCACTGAGAGATGATACCTGAGCAGGTCCCCATACATCTGTATGCACAAGCTCTAATTTTTCGCTCTTCTTTTCTTTCCCAACTCTAAGAAATCTGACTCTCTTCTGTTTTCCATAAATGAAATTCTCACAGAAGTCCAAATCAACATTCTTCAAACCCGGCAACAAATTCCTTGAGTGAAGAATCTTCATCCCCTTTTCACTCATGCGCCCGAGCCTATGATGCCATAATGCTGCATCTTCTCCTTTGGAAGTTAAAGCATTAACATAGTTAGGAATACCATTGCATAAATACAATGTACCAACCTTTTCGCCTTTTGCTATTACCAGGGCTCCTTTGGTAACCTTCCAAGATTTATCTATGAAAGTTGTCACAGAACCTTCACCACCTAACTGCCCCGTTGAAATCATATTTTTCTTTAGATCTGGAACATGCCTTACCTCCTTTAGTAGCCATTGGTTTCCATTCTGCTGTTTTACAAGAACCTTACCCATTCCAACAATTTTATAGGGTTTATCATCACCCAAACAAACTTTTCCAAAATCTCCTTGAACATAGTCATGAAAGTATTTCTTATCAGGTGTGGCATGGAATGAGGCCCCTGAATCTACCACCCAGGAATCAGTAATATTTTCGAAAGAAAGAATCAAAGCATCTTGTAACACCTCACCTGTCACATTTGCTTCATGATTGTTATCTTGTTGTGCATCTCTTTCTTTTCCCTTCCGAGATCTACAGTCTTTCTTTAGGTGTCCTTTCTTTCCGCATTTCCAGCACACTATCCCTGATCTGGACTTGGATCTGCCTTTCCTTGATTTACTGCAATATCTTGAGCTCTTTCCTCTTTCCATTTTTCTTCCCCTAGACTCTGCACTCAAAGCATTACCCGATGTCTCATCGGAGCTTTTCTATCGCATTTCCTCGCTAAGGATAGCACCGACAACATCATCAAACTTTAAAGTACTAGATCCAAAAACAGAGTTACTAATGGCCATTACCAAACCATTCCAACTTTCGGGTAATGAGCACAAGAATAACAGAGCTCTAACTTCATCATCAAAGTTTATCCCTACAGAACATAACTGACTTGTAACAGTATTAAAATCATTTAAATGGTCTGCAACAGATCCACCTTCCGACATCTTCATATTAAATAACCGTTTCATAAGAAATACCTTGTTTGAGGCCGAGGATTTTTCATATAGTTTCTCCAACGCCTTAATCAAACCTTCTGTCGCTGTTTCCTTCGAAATGTTGAAGGTGATCGACGCTGCGAGGCACAACCGTACTGTTCCGAGTGCCTTTCTATCGAGAAAGTTCCATTCTTCATCTGTCATACCCGTCGGCATCTTTGTTTTTCCGCCCAATGGTAGGTATAGATCTTTCTGATACAGATAATCTTCCATCTGCATCTTCCACAGCGAGAAGTTTCGGCCGTTAAATTTCTCGACCCTAAACTTACCATCTTCCGCCATTGCTCCCACTTGAACGAGGAACCCTTCTTTCCTGCGAGTTTATCAACGAAATAGACCTTCGGCTCTGATACCAGTTGTTAGCAAATTATATATTATGGAGCAATGGAACACATAAAATATTGCAGAAATATAAACACAGAAAAAATGCATAAAACAAGAGAGACACATATATACGTGGTTCACCCAGTTTGGGCTACGTCCACCCCGAACAGCCAGTCCTTCCTTTCTATTATCTAGCAAAATGAAGAGACACAACCTACAACAGATCCGCTGTAATATCCTCTGTTTTCTCTCAAAGTCTCACCTTTCTGCTTCTCGCTCAGAGAATACACATCTATTACACAACCTCAAATACAATGCCCTCATACAAAGAGAGGGGTTTCCTTCTAGGGAAAAAAACCCTAAACTAAACATAAGTTCTACCGTCAGATCATCCACCTAATGAAAGGCCTAGATTGATTAGAAATTACTACACTTTTACAAGGAAATTTTACATCTGTTTTTAGCTTCGGGGGCACCCCCCACAGCTGCCCCCCCTAGACCCCCCCTGCAGCAAATATTTTACGGGCAGCGTTGCCACCCCCATTTCGAACTGGGGTCCAATGTGGCGATACCTTTGAATACAGAAGATAATCAGGTCCACACCCAATAGGACTTTCCCCACTATGGTCGCCAATATGTTATCACTCTAAAATTTCCCTAGAGTTGTTATGAAAGAAATGATAGAGGTAACCACAAACCTACTTTTGAGATCAGGATCTAGCCTTCCTAATGCTCAGAGCGGGCTCTCTCTTTATGATTTAACTTTGTTTAGTTAATTGATTTTAGGATAGTTATTTAAGATTTGGTTCAATTTTGATTTTGATTTGGTGGTGGAATCACATGACTTAGATGGATAGAGGGATGCATTTTACCATTGGGCTATGGGGTCAAGTGTCAAGAAAACGGGACTGGATCAAGTTCTAAAGATAATGTTTATAGGTAAAGATAGCTGAGTAAATTCATATATTTTAGGCTATATGTTGAAATGGTTTTCAATCGGGGTTAAGGCGTAATCAAGGGTTCCTTAAATCGGATAATGAGGGAAATGGCAGAGGTCAATCGAAACTAGGGAGCAGTGAAGGATTCCCTACTCTGAATATTAGAAGAAAACATTAAAATGATTAATTGTTCAAGACAGAGTGTACTTAAACAAATTCTGTAATAATATTCCATTTGATTCATTCAATTTAGATAACAAGAAAGTTTGTGAAACACTTAAGAAAATAACAATTTGACAAAAGAAAATACTTCACTGAAGTGGCCCAACACATTAATCCTGTAATGTAAATTCTTTATTACTTATTCCAATCTGTTGACTTGAAAAATTGGTACAATGAACCCTCAGGTTACATATCAATACAACTATAGAAATGTCAAGCAATCCACCCTCTATACTTCGAATTATGAAGTATTTATACAAAAACTTATTACAAAATATCCCAAACTGTTTTGGGAATTATTCTAGGAAAAAGAAATATCTTCATGCAAGAAGATAGAGACAGATATTCAACTGCTGCAATATGTCCCTGTTTATTAGGCTCTGTTGTCTTATGCTTTGATCTTTTGTTGTTTTTTCTCCTTTGCTGTTGGTCTTCCACGCTCACTGTTCTTTTAATTTTTCTTTTAACTGATACTCTTTCACTTGATACTGACCTTCTACGTTTCATTTACTGCTTTGTTTTCACTTTTACTTTGCATTTTTACAGTAAGTCATTTAATTTCTCCCAAGTCTCTGCATCTGGTAATTTAATATTTACCATTCTTCTGTAGACTTCATCTGCTTTTGTGTACTTTGCAAAGGTGGGCTTGTTTACAAAAAGGTGTTTTACCTCATGCTGGAGGTAAAATAGGTTCTCAAAAGTTTGGTACAGAACCTTTCCTGTAGGCATCCCTTTCATAGAAGAATTATTGGCTTGATCTCTTGCCACTTCTCTGATTTTCTTGTTATAGTCTTCTTGTGGCATTTATTACCAAGGGATTTGGCAGACCTTTCTGCCTTAAAGCATCAAACTTAACCATGAACTTGCCTATAGCCAGCTCCATGGTTTGGCATTTGTCCTCAAGGTTCATCATTAAGTTCCTCTTGGTGAGCACTTTCTTCACCTCTAGTATAGTGCCAGTTCTATCAGCTATGTCCAGCTCCTAATATTCATATTTATTTTTAGAGTTAAGGAAATAGATTATTCTGGTGGCTTCTTCTGGCATGTCTCTAAGTTTGGCCTTAACTCTTTGAATTGCTTTAGTAGCCTCTTTGACTAAATCATTTTGTTTAAAGATGACTTGTATAGATGGCCAAATATCATTGACAGAGTCAATGATATTGGCTCATAGCTGTTATTTAGCTTGGGCAAGTGGCTTCTTTAATGTTAATTCTTTTTCTAAGTTCTTCATCCTCTCAGTCAGCCTGGTTGACTTCTGAACTTCATTTTTGTGCATAATCTGAGCCAATTTCTTCTCATCCTCTAGACTCCTTATCTGTTCTTTGAGTCTATTTATCTCAGTGGTTTGAATGGACATGTCTTCCATAGCTTTGACCAGTTTACTTACCTCATAACTTCGCTGAGCTGCTATTGTTGTTGAACCTGTTGCTGTAGGAATTTATAGGGTAAGTTCCTCAGATAGAACACCAAAGAACAATGCTCACAAATAGATCACAGATCAATACACTAGTATTCTTGATGTGGTTAAAACCCTCAAAGAGGGAAATAGTCCATGGCCTGAGCCAATGCGACCACTTCAGGCAATTTATTAATAAAAAAATGAAAATTTACATAAGCTTCTCTAATGAACGGTTTCCCTACAAATTACCCTCCATGCTCTTTAAATAGAGATCATGGACCAATTGGGTGTTAAGCCATGGATCAAGTGTCAGTAATACCGAGGAGAGAATGAACTGTCGGATCACTTGATGTCTAGAACACATCGTGACCGTCAGATTGTAAGTTACAAAAGTACATAGTAAAGAAACACACTTTACCTAACTCTACACTAGACCAAGTTATACTTAACTATTTCCTATGTGTCAGAATATCCTAACATCCCCCCATAAGAACAACTTGGGACAATATTTAAGGATGTACAAATATGACACAATAGGAGAAGGAAGGAAGCATTAGAGCCTATCCCCCCTTAGTGACAACTTCCTGAACTCCAACCATAAAACGAATTTTAGTAAACCTCACCTCTGTGAGAGCCTTTGTAAAGATGTCTGCAACTTGATCATCTGTTAAACAATATTACACTTCAATAACATGGTCATGAATGAGCTTTCTGATGAAGTGCATGTGCAGTTCAATGTGTTTGCTGCACTGATGTTGGACGGGATCTTTGCATAGTTGAATGGCACTTTGATTATCACACCAAAGTGTAGTCAGATGTTGCTGCTGAAATCCAAAATCTGGCAGGATTTGACGAATCCACAGGGCTTCCTTACTAGCTTCTATGGCACCATGATACTTTGCTTCTGTTGAAGAAAGAGAAATGGCACTGTGTTTCTTGTAAGCCCATGTAATAGGTCCTTAACCAAGAGTGAACACATAACCTACAGTAGACTTCCGATCATCAGGGTCACCAGCCCAATCGGAATTAGTGAAACCAACCAATAAAGGAGATTCCTCTACACTGTAATGAATCCCAAACTGAACTGTACCTCGAACACAATGAAGTATTCTTTTCGCTGCTTTCCAATGACTTTCATGTGGGTTTTGCATAAGCCAAGCAATAAGGCCAACAACAAAGGAAAGGTCAAGACGAGTATGGGTCAGATACAAAGGTTTTCCTACAAGTTGACGGTATATGGTTGCATAAACTTCAGGGGAAATACAAGTGACTGAAAGTTTGGCTCTTGACTGAAAGGGAGAAGGGGCTGGATTATAGTCTTCCATGTGAAAATGGCATAGAAGATCACAGGAATACCTGGACTGGGAAAGGGAAATACCTTCCTTGGATTGCAAGACTTGAAGACCAAGAAAATAATGCAAGTGTCCTAAGTTTGTCATTCAAACTTCTTTTTAAGGTTGGACTTCACATGGTTTATAAGGTTGGGATCACTACTAGTAAGGATAAGATCATCAATATAAAGAACAAGAATGATAAGAGACTTTCCCACTTTCTTGGTGTAGACAGTATTGTCAGAATGACACCTAGAAAAGCCAGTTTCTAAAAGAAAGCTATCCATTTTGGCATACCAAGGCCAAGGGGCTTGCTTGAGACCATAAAAGGATTTATTAAGCCGACATACAAGGCTGGAGTCTGTTTGTATAAAGCCAGTAGGTTGTTCCATATAGATTTCTTCATGCAAGTCCCCACGCGAGAAGGTAGATTTAACATCCATATGATGGACTTCCCATTTGAAAGAGAAAGCAAGGGAAAGAAAAAGGCGGATAGAGTTCATTTTGGCAACAGGGGAGAAGGTTTCAGTATAGTCAATGCCTTCAACTTGTGAAAAACCCTCAGCAACAAGACGATCTTTATGTTTATCAAATTTTTCATCTTGTCCATACTTGGTTCTGTAAACCCATTTGCATCTAACAAGTTTTCGTCCCTTTGGAAGAGGAACAAGATCCCATGTATCATTTTCCAATAATGAACGATATTCTTCATTCATAGCTACGTCCCAATCTGGATGGCTTGAAGCTTCTGCAAAGGTGTCAGGATCATAATTTGTTGAATCTTGAGCCAGTAAAGAAGAGGCTCTATCGAACTGAGAACGTGTACGTCTCTGATTTGTAGGATCATCGGCAAGAGCACCTACTGCATCTCGAGTAGCATGGACCCATTTTGGAAGTTAAGGAGCTAAAGGAGGATCCTGAGAAGGTGGGGGGGATTGTCATCCTTGCTCTCATCATCTGAAGAAGAAATATTTTCAGAAGTAGAAGGGATAGAAAGAAGTGGCACATCCATCGAACTAGGCTCGTAGGCCGATATATTTTCAACAAACTTTACATCTCTTCCAATGATAACATTTTTGGACTTAAGTGGAAGAAGTCTATGTCCTTTGACATCTTCAGAATATCCAACAAAAATACATTTTGCACTCTTAGGTTCTCAAACTTTATGTTTCTCATCTGAATATGGGCCCATGCTTCACTTCCAAAAACACGAAAGTGACTTACATATGGTTTAATTGACCTCCATGCTTCTTCTGGAGTGAGAGCGATTTACTATGTAATTTGCACAATTAGTTGCTTTTGCCCAAAAATTAAGACTAAGTCCTTTAGATTGAAGCATACAATTAGCCATTTCCTTTAAGGTGCGATTCTTCCTTTCAGCTACACCATTTTGTTGTGGAGTATATGGAACTGTATGTTGCTTTTGAATTCCATTCTCAATGAAAAAGTTGATGAATTTGTTGTTAACATATTCTATGCCATTACTAGATATTAGCTTAAGAATTTGATGTCCATATTGTTTTTCAACAAAGGCCTTAAAGGCCAAGAACATGTTAAATACTTCACTCTTGAGTTTTAAGAAGTATACCCAAGTGTGTATGGAGAAATCATCAATGAAATTTAAGAAATACTTGTAGCCAGAGAATGAAACAACTGGAAGTGGACCACATAAATCACTATGCACAAGCTGTAAAGGGGCTGATGCATGCCAAGAGGCACATTTTTCAAAACTATCCCAATGATGTTTTCTGAGTACACATCCAGAAAAAACACCATCTCTGCAAGATACCATTGGAAGACCTGTCACCATATTTTCTTTACATAGATTCTGAAGGGAGCGATAGTTTAAGTGACCAAATCGCTCATGCCAATGTTTGCTCACTTCATCATTATGAGCAACAAATACTGAGGGGAGGTTTGATGACCCAAAGTTTTTAAACTTATACAACCTTGTAGAATCACCAACAATGCCAGTAGCTAAAATCTATCTAGGATCTCTTAGGTCCTTAATTACAACATCGTGAGGTGAAAATTAAACGATTTTACCTTCACCTGAATGAGTTATCTGATATACAGATAGAAGGTTGCAGGATAAAGTTGGAACACATAATACATATTTAAATTTACCATTATCTAGATGAACAGTTCGAGTCCCTACAACACTAAGAGATCTATTGTCACCAACATATATATTTTTGGTGTTACAATCATTTAAAGAAGAAAACATGGCTTTGTTTTTGGCCATGTGATAAGAAGCTCTAGAATCAATGAGCCACTCATGAGAATGAGAAGAAGAAGGTACATTTAGTGCATAACCAGACTAAGATGGTTGACAACCACATGCAAAAAGTGATATTCCTGAAGATGAAGTTGAAGCTGAAGTTGAAGAGTGCTCCAAATGGATGTTATGCTTCTTTATTGTTGCTTCCAAGGCTTCGATCTTCTTAAAGAATTTGGATTCTAAGTGGCCATCTCGATTACAAAAGTGGCAATGTCTATCAGTATTCTTCCCTTTGTTTTTATTTGCCTGATCATTTTGTTAAAATGATTTTTCATTTTGAGACTGAAATTTCTTAGGACCCTTGTTTGGTTTAGGACCATTCTTTTTAGGATACTTATTCTTAGGTTCTTTGAATTTGGTCGCTGCTGGGCAGCTAAAGCTTTCTTAGAAGAGTTTCCAAGATTAAGAAGACCAATATATAAGAGATTTTCTTGTTCTCTTATTAACGAATAACAAAAGACATCAAAAGAGGGGGACTTGTAGTCTTGTCATTGAGAAATAAAGGCTTCTCTAGTAGAATGGAAGGTGGAAACAAACACAGAGTAGGTTGGTCCCAACTTAGTAAGAATGGAATATATAAGGTACCATTTTCTTTCTTAACCTTAACACCTTCCAAGAGAAGTCTAAGGGTCTTGAAATTTGACAAAAAATCTTCAATGGAAGAAAAATTATTGGGGTCCAATGTAAGCAACTCATTTTCGAGTTGATGAGCTCTAATTTCATTTTTAATTCCAAAAACTTTAGTGAGTTGTTTCATTACTTCATTAGGAGTATCAAGTTCTGCAATATGGAATCTAAGGTTTGGAGAAATAGACACCCCTATCAACCCACGTGCTTGATCTTGCCAATTTTCCCATTTGGCTGCCTTATCTTCATCTTGAGGTTTGGTTTCTTGGCCTGAGGCTATTTTGTAAAGACCTTTACTTCTAAGTAAATCCACAATGTAGGACCACAATTGGAAGTAGTTGGTGTTGTCAAGAATAAACTGGCATGGAATTTCAATTTTAATAGAAACTGAAGCTGTAGATGATGAAAATAAGTGTTCCAATGGAAAGATCTCGAAAAATTACGCTGATTAAAAAAAACGGCTCTGAAAACGGCTTCCGGATGAAGAAGTTATGGCTTTTTAAAGAAAATTTGTTGAACATGCCGACGAAATGCGTGAATGTGCGGAAATGAATGATAATGTTATATTTAAAAAAATCCCCCCCTTTCCAAACTTAATTTAATTAACTCACTTTAAAAAAAAAATTATGTGACTCACTTTTATAAATAAGTGAAAGTCACTTTTACAATGGTACTTTATGAGCTACCCACTAAATTGTAACTTAAATAAAAGATAAATAGACTTTAGAATTATATGTTGACCTAGATTGTCATTGATGTCAATATGGCAATATTCTTGATGAGTAAACAATGATGTGAGGCCAAGGAGAAGTAGAGCAGATCCGTGAAGAAACAGGAGCAAGAAGCCATGAGGAGAAACCAGAGGAAAGCCAAGACAGTCAAGCCATTGAAGAGCATATCGGAAGTCATAGGAGCTATCAGAGTAGAGCTATCAAAGCAAAGAAGAGGTATTGGAGTGGTATCGGAGGCCACAGTAAAGCCAAGTAAGTGTAAGAGCGAGAGAATGAGGAGGAGCCATATCGGGAGTATTGCATGTAATATATGCCAAAGAAGTTAACAGAGGAGCCAAAAGAGTGGAGGAGGAGCCAAAAGAGTGGAGGAGTATATAATATCGGTAGAAATCAAGAAGACAAATGAAGAGTGAATCCACATGGTTATATTCCAAAAGGCGGGTTTGTAATAGTGGCAGTGGTTTTCGGGCGGACGCTAGGCGGTAAGTGGTATTTAGAGGAGAGTGTCTGATTCCATTCAATGGGCAACACGTAGGACTCGAGTGGAGAGAGAAAACCACTTTTTCGGGTGGTTATTTCCATTGCAAATTGCTCACCTAAAATTCATGCAGGCCATTGGATCCAGCACGGGTTGATTGATGGCGAAGGATCAACGGACGGTTTTGGGTTGATTGGGTTAAGTGTTGACCATCAGATCACTAAGGAATACCGCTTAATATCATATCATAAGTTATAAAGGGATAACACTTTAAATATGCGATTGCGATATATATATATATATATATATATATATATATATATATATATATATATATGCGATACAATACTCGGGCCCAAGGATTCCATTGTAATACACTTTAAAGTTACATCGCATTCGCCATATCACAAGACTCTTATAAAGCCTTGCCACATTGAAAGTGCCGATTGCGATAATATACGGACCCGACTAGACCATTGCAATATGATTTAATATATTATCGCATCTGTCGCATATCGCAAGCCTCTTGTAAAGCCTTGCCACATTGAAAGCGTCGATTGCGATATATATATATATATATATATATATGGACCCGACGGAGTTATTAAAATAGTTTAAAATAATATCGCGTCCAGGTATCGGGGAATTGGCTATGTTATGTGCAAATCTGCCGATTGCAATAAAGTTGTGAAGGAGTAGACCCGATGAAGTTATAGATGCGGGCGTAATGCATTTGAAGTCCAACCTTATGTGTTTGGAGGGTGTATTTTCCATGTATTTCATGTGCATCCTTTTATTCCACTATATTGTATGGTCCCAGGGTTAAAGGCTTAAGTCCTTGTCATATTAAAGCGACAATTGCGATAAAAGGATGACGTGGCATGTGGGACCTCTACATGGCTATAGTCTCTTTTATATGGTTTCTGTGAAAAATTAATGTATATTGTATGAATATTAAAAAGGGTCTCTTTGATATTTTTTAATATGCAACACTATTGTAATTTGGCCTCTCTTCCACATTAACGTGTCCTGTGTGTATTGATGGATTTGAAGAGATAGAGGAAGTCGAAGAGTGAGCACAGAGGAAGCTAAAAGATTAAGTGAGCGTTGAGAAAGCCGAAGAGCCAACAGAGAAAGGAAGCCAAAGGTCAGGGGTATCAGGAATATAAAACAGAGAACAAGGAAAGTTTAGGGTAACTGGAAAACTGTAAGAAAATAAAGGAAGCCGAAGCTGTGGCAGAAATGGAAGGAACAGGAGGACAGAAGTGAGTCATAGGCCCAACAGGGTTGGGAGCAGAGAATTACAACCAAACAGATCTAGACTGTTTACAACAGAGGGTTGGAGCCCTTGAGGTTGATGCCTCAGAACTGAAAGGATTGGTGTTCTGGGAGTTGGTGCTCCTATTTTCAAGATTGGTGCCTTGATAAGACAGAGTTGGTGCTTTGGAGGTTGGAGCCTCACAAAGAGTCCGATTTGGTGCTTGGAAATTGATTAAAACCATATATATATATATATGTGTGTGTGTGTGTGTGTGTGTGTGTGTGTGTATATTGTACTTGATTTATTGCAAATATCACATTAATAAAAACATCTATTCGTATTATCTACTTCTGTGTTCCAAATATAAATGTTTTTAACTGATATAAATAATAATTGAAAAGAAATACTGATTCACCCCCCCTCTCAGTATTTCCAACAATTGGTATCAGAGCGGGCTTCTTCATATCAGCCTAACAGCTTGAAGAAGGATTCTTAGTCATGATGAGAAATCAAGAAGTGTCAGGAAGACCTCCTCTGTTCGATGGCACAAATTTTGGTTTCTGGAAAAAGAGAATGTCCTATTACTTAATGTCCCTTAGACCTGAGGTTTGGAATTCGATCTTAAATGAGTACATAGCTCCTTCCACCCTTCCAACAGATCAAGACAATAGGAAAGTCTACGTTGAAAATGCAAAAGCCTTAAACTCCATCACTAATGGAATCACTGATTCTGAATTTACAATAGTCATGAATTGTAACTCTGCCAAAGGAGTACGGGATAAGCTAATTAGCTTATACGACGGGGACTCCAAAGGCAAAGCTTCAAACTCATAGAAGGCAATTTGAAAGTCTGAAAATGGATGATGAAGAAGATATTGCATCATACTTTCTCCGAGTAGCTGAAGTGGTCAACTCTCTTAAAGGATTGGATGAACACATTGAAGAAAGCACCATTATTCAAAAAGTCTTAAGATCTCTCCCAGACAGATTTGACTCCAAATTAAGTGCCATAGAAGAAGTGAAGGATCTAGATACTCTCAAGATGGATGAACTCCATGGAATCCTCATGGCCTATGAGATGAGAAAAGGTTTCCCAAGTGCCAAAGATGCAGCATTCAAGGCCTCAAAATCAAAAATGGGGAAAGAAAGGAATGTTAGTAGTGATGACTCTAATGTTGAATCCGAATTGGAAAATTTGTACGAAGACTGAAAAAAGGATCTAAGCTAAAAGGTAAATACCCTCTTATTTGTTTCAAATGTGGAAAAATAGGTCATTATGCTGCAAAATGTCCTCATAAGCATGATAGTGATGATGAAGAAAATTCTAAAACAATGGTATACAAAAAGAAAGGGTTCAATAAGAAGAATTTCCTCTCTAAGCAAGATGAGTCTGATGAAGATGAATTTGTAGTCATCAAAAAGAAATCAACTAACCAGTTCCCTCACCGCAAAGGAAGTAATGAAGAATCAGATGAAGAAAATGATCATGCTGGAAGCCAAGAAGTATTATTCATGGCATTCACAAATGATGATGACTCAGGGTTAGATGGAAATGTAGATGAATTGTTAATAAGTGCCATTAAAGAAAATGAGAAATTACGGAATAAGATCATTTCTCTCAAGGTAGAACGAGGAAAATAAAAGAAGGGAAGATCTCTTGAAAAATAAGCTAAAAGAAAAAGAAGAGGCTTGCGAAGAACATGAAGCCGAAATAGTATCTCTGAGGAAGGAATTGGAGCAAGTTAAAAATGGTTGGAAGAGCTCTCAAATACTTGACACTATCCTAAATAATCAAAAACCTCAATATCTTAAATCTGGAATAGGTTTTAAAGGAGAATCATCAAGTACTAAGAATAATGCGGAAAGCTATTCCGATGTACTTTCCAACAACCCAAAAGAAGAAAGATTATTTCATCAAAGGCTCATCCCAGATCCAAAGAATGAAGAGAGAGTAACTCCAAGGAAGAATGTTGATTCGAATCATGGATGTTACAACATATACAAAACATTATTTCATTAAAGGCCCATCTCAAATCCAAAGAATGAAGCGGGAGTAATTCCAAGGAAGAATGTTGATTCAAATCATGGCTATTACAACAGGTACAAAACTATCTTTTTGGGGCATTGTTTCTATTGTAAAAATTTTGGTCATCAAGCTAGACATTGCATGGCTCATAAGAATGAAACACCAAAACTAAAGGATCAAATAAACAAACCATATGGCCCCAAAGGGAAATGACAAATCAAGACCTACAATTCTTTTGATCCCTTGGCCAAAGTTGATCTGATTTGCTCATTATGTAATAATAATGGACATAATGAACAAAATTTCCCACTCAAAAGAGGAAAAGCAAGAAGTGAGAATCCCAACACGGATAATTTTGGCCTAGCTCTATGTGCTCAAAATAATGAAAATCATTGGTTTGTGGATAGTGGGTTCTCCAGACACATGACAGGGGACAAAAGGAAGTTTGTCTCATTGAACAAAAATGAAGGAAATGTATCCTTTGGAAGTGGATCTGCCAAAATTGCTGGAAAAGGAAAAGCTCAAAATGCTTTGCTAGTAAACGGGCTCAAAAACAACCTCCTTAGTGTTAGCCAAATTTGTGATCAAGGACATAATGTTGTCTTTAGCACCAAAGACTGTGAAATAAGGAAATCTTCCTTAGGGGAACTTGTGGCGAAAGGGGTTAGAACACCAGACAACATCTACATTCTGAACAAGATTCAAGAAGATAAATGCTACTTAAGTCAAACAGATGAAAGTTGGTTGTGGCACAAGTGACTTGGACATACAAGCTTCGATAACTTGATCAATATCAGCAAGATTAAAGCAGTACGAGACATCCCAAAGTTATTCAAACCAAATCAAGGAATATGTGGTCCATGTCAACATGGAAAGCAAACTAGAACTAGCCACAAGACCAAGGAGTTTTCTACATCAAAGCCTTTGGAGATCATCCATGTGGATTTATGTGGACCAACTAGAACTCCGACACTCCAAGGAGAAAGGTATTTTGCTTTATTTGTTGATGACTATACTAGAATGATGTGGATATATTTTATAAAATATAAATCCAAAACATTTGAGTGTTTTAAGAATCTTAAAGCTCTTGTAGAAAATGAAAAGGACTCAAAGATTAAGTGCCTCAGAACAGATAGAGGAGGAGAATTCACATCAAAAGAATTTAATGAATTCTGTAAAATACATGGAATTAAAGGAGAACTATCTGCTGCCAGAACACCCAAGCAAAATGGGGTAGTTGAAATAAGAAACTGAATAGTTCAAGAAATGACAAGAACAATGTTAATAGCAGCTGACTTGCAGCCAAAATTCAGGAGAGAAGCAATCGGGACAACTGTCTATACCTTGAATCGAACTCAATTAAGACCAAATAATTAAAACACTCCTTATGAATTATGGAAAAGAAGACCTGCTTCAGTAAAATACTTCAAGATTTTTGGAAGAAAGTGCTTCATAAAAATCAATGATGGCTCACTAAGAAAGTTTGATTCTCGGGTTGACGAAGGGATCTTCATTGGATATTCTACACTGAGCAAAGCCTACAAGTTCTACAATAATCGACTATGAAAAATAGTGGAAAGCATTGATGTAAAGATTGATGAATACCTTCCAGAAAAAGAAATTGAAGAACATGAAGTTGATCCTCTCATTGAAGAAGAAGAACCTGAAAAAGAAGAAATAGATCAAGAAAAACCGAAGGAAAAAGAACCATCTCAAACCCCTTCAAAGATGAAGTTTCTCCAAAGATATCACCAAAAGAGTAGATTATTGGCAATGTGGATGAAGGAATGTAGACACGAAGAAGAATGACAAGTACACCAAGGAAAAATGATGTTGCTCTTCTATCCATGATAGAAACAATGTAAACTTTGAAACGGGAACTATAAACTCAAAATGGGAACTCTAGCCAAAAACCTCGAAAAAACATCAAAAACAGTGCTAAAAATGAAAAGTGTGTATACTGGAACGATGATTTTATTTTTTAGGGGTCAATTTTGAACATGTTTTAAAAATGATAGTGACTACGAAATTTACTACGAAATTTTCATGCAAAATGTAGCTTAAAAACGAAAGTGATGATACTGGAACAATGACTTTTTTTTAGGGTCAATTATCAAAATTTTTAAAAAATGCTAGTAAAACCAGATTTTTATGTGTCAAACAAAGTTGTTTATGAGGAAAAAAACACATTAATGTTTTTTGTAGGATATCATTTTTATTTCCTAAGTATAAATTCAACATGTTTTCAACCATAACATGCTAGATACAAAAGAAAAATGATTCTAGGAATTGCCCAGCCACCAGCCAAGTGGATGGGCGGGCCGCTGGCGTGGCGTCAGCCCAACCGCGCCATCCCAGCGGCCAGCCTGCCCACCCAGTTGGTGCCTGGGAAATTTTGGGAATCGACCAACCACTAGCTGGGCAGGTGGGCAGGCCGCCGGGGTGGCACGGCTTGTGACTGGGTGATTCCCGAAATCCCCCAGCCACCAGCCGGGCAGGCTGGCGGGCAGCCCGTGTGGCGCCAGCCCAGGCCGCGCCACCTGGGCGGCTCGCCTGCCCAGTGGCTGGGTGATTCCCGGAATCACACATCCACCAGCCGGGCGAGCGGCTGGTGGCCGGGAAATTCCCAAAATCACTAAGCCGCCAGCCAGGTGGGCAGCCGGGCTGTCGGCGTGGCGCCAGCCCAAGTTGTGCCACCCCGGCGGCCTGCCCGCTCGCTCAGCTGGTGGTTGGATGATTCCCGGAATCGCCCAACCACTAGCCGGGCGGGCGGCTAGTGGCTGGTTCATTCCGGGAATCAACCAGCCACCAGATGGCCGCCCAGCCGGTGGCTGGATGATTCCGGGAATCAACCAACCAACGGTGGTTGATTCCCGGAATCACCCAGCCACCAGTCGGGAGAGGGAATCAATCAGCCGCCCAGTTGGTAGCTGGTTGATTCCAGGAATCAACCAGCCACCAGCTGGCCGCGCGGTTGGTGCCTGGTTGATTCCGGGAATCAACCAGCCACCAGCCATGCGGAGCCACAAGCTGGCCGGTCGGCTGGTCCACCAGCCGCCCGCCCGGCCGGTGGCTTGTTGATTCCGGGAATCACCTAGCCACCAGCCGCCCTTTGGCCGGTGGCTGGTTGATTCCGGGAATCACCCAGCCGGAATCACCCAGCCACCAACCGGGCGGGTGGCTGGTGGCTTGTTGATTCCGGGAATCAACGAGCCACCAACTGGCTGACCGGTTGATTCCAGGAATCAACGAGCCACCAGCCACTTGCCCGGCTGGTGGCTGGTGGCGCGTTGATTCCCGGAATCAACCAACCACCAGCCGGGCAGCCAACTGGTGGCTCGTTGGTGGCTGGTTGATTCCGGGAATTAACCAGCCACCAGCTGGGCGGGTGGCTGGTTGATTCCGAGAATCAACGAGCCACCAGCTAGTCGCCCGGCTGGTGGCTGGTTGATTCTGGGAATCAATGAGCCACCAGCTACTCACTCAGCCGGTACCTGGTTGATTCCGGGAATCACCTAGCCACCAGCCGGGCGGGCGGCTGGTGGCTGGTGGCTGGTGGCTTGTTGATTCCAGGAATCAACCAGCAACTAGCTGGGCGGCCAGCTGGTGGCTCGTTGATTCCCGGAATCAACCAGCCATCAGCCACCCGCCCGGCTAGTGGCTGATTGATTCTCGGAATCAACCAGCCACCAACTGGCCACCCGGTTGATGGCTGGTTGATTCCCGGAATCAACCATCCACCAACCGATCGCCCTGTTGGTGGTTGGTTGATTCCAAGATTCAACCAGACACCAGTTGGCCGCCCGGCTAGTGGCTGGTTGGTTCCGGGAATCAACCAGCCACCAGCTGGCCGCTGTCAACCAGCCACCAGCTGCCCGCCTGGCTAGTGGCTCCGCCTGGCTGGTGGCTGGTTGATTCCCGGAATCAACCTGCCACTAGCCGGGCGACCAACTAATGGTTGGTTGATTCCCAGAATCATAGAGCGACCAACTGGTGGTTGGTTGATTCCGAGAATCAACCAGCCATCAACCGGGTGGCCGGTTGGTGGCTGGTTGATTCCGGGAATCAACCAGCCACCTGCCGGGCAGAGCCACCAGCCGAGCGGGTGGCTAGTGGCTGGTTGATTACGGGAATCAACCAGCCACCAGATGGCCGCCCGGCTAGTGGCTGGTTGATTCCCGGAATCATCGAGCCACCAGCGCCCGCCCGGCCGGTGGCTGGTTGATTCCCGGAATCAACCAGCCACCAGCCACCCGCTCGGCCGGTGGCTCATTGATTCTTGGAATCATCCAGCCACCAGTCGGGTGGGGGAATCAATCAGCCACTCGGTTGGTGGCTGGTCTATTCTTGGAATCAACCAGCCACCAGCTGGCCACCTGGCCGGTGCCTAGTTGATTCCGGGAATTAACCAGCCACCAGCCAGGCGGCTATTGGTTGGTTGATTCCGGGAATCAACGAGCCACCAGCCGCTTGCCTAGCCGGTGGCTGGTTGATTCCCGGAATCAACCAACCACTGGCCGGGCGGGCGGCTGGTGGCTCGTTGATTCCCGGAGTCAACCAACCACCAGCTGGGCGGCTAGTTGGTGGCTCGTTGATTCCCAGAATCAACCAGCCACCAGCCACCCACCCGACAGGTGGCTGGTTGATTCCGGGAATCAACCAACCACCAACCCGCCGGTGGCTGACGGGTTAGTGGCTGGTTGATTCCATTCCCGGAATCAACCAGCCACCAACCTATCACCTGGCTGGTGGCTGGTTGATTCCGGGATTCAACCAGCCACCAATTGGTCGCCCGGCTGGTGGCTGGTTGATTCCGGGATTCAACCAGCCACCAGTTGGCCGCCCGGCTAGTGGCAGGTTGATTCCAGGAATCAACTAGCCACCAGCCGGGTGGGCGGCTGGTGGCTGGTTGATTCTGGGAATCAACCAGCCACCAGTTGGCCGCCGGGTTGGTGGCTGGTTGATTCTGGGAATCAACCAGCCACCAGCCGCCCGCCCGACTGGTGGCTGGATGATTTCGGGAATCAACCAGCCACCGGCCGGGTGGACGGTTGGTGGCTAGTTGATTCCCGGAATCAACCAGCCTCCAGCTGGCCGCCTGGCTGGTGGCTGGTTGATTCGGTTGGTGGCTAGTTGATTCCCGGAATCAACCAGCCACCAGCTGGCCGCCTGGCTGGTGGCTGGTTGATTCCAGGAATCAACCAGCCACCAGCCGCCCGCCCGGCTGGTGGCTGGGTGATTCCCGGAATCAACCTGCCACCGGCTGGGTGGGCGGCTGGTGGCTAGTTGATTTCCGGAATCAACCAGCCACCAACCGCCTGCCCGGCTGGTGGCTAGTTGATTCCCGAAATCAACCAGGCACCAGCCGAGCGGCCAACTGGTGGTTGGTTGATTCCTGGAATCAACCAGCCACCAACCGGCCGCCTGGTTGGTTGCTGGGTGATTCCCTCGCCTAGCTGGTGGCTGGGTGATTCCGGGAATCACCCAACCACCAACCAGACGGCCAGCTAGTGGTTGGTTTATTCCGAGAATCAACCAGCCACTAGTTGGGCGGCAACCACCAGCTAGTCGCCCAACTGGTGGCTAGTTGATTCCCGGAATCACCTAGCCACCAGCCGGGCGGCCGACTGGTGGCTGGTTGATTCCCGGAATCAACCAGCCACTAGCCGGCCGCCCGGCTGGTGGCTGGTTGATTCCCAGAATCACCCAGCCACCAGCCGGGCGGGCGGGTGGTGGCTGGTGCGGCCAGCTGGTGGCTGGTTGATTCTTGGAATCACCCAGCCACCAGCCGGGCGACCGGCTGGTGGCTGGTTGATTCCGGGATTCAACCAACCAGTAGTTGAGTGGCCAGCTGGTGGTGGTGGCTGGTTGATTCCCGAATAAACCAGCCACCAGCTGGCTGCCCGGCTGGTGGCTGGTTGATTCCTGGAATCACCCAGCTACCAGCCGGGCGGGCGGCTGGTCGCTGGTTGATTTCTGAAATCAACCAGCCACTAGCCGGAATCAACCAGCCACCAGCCGGGCGGGCGGCTGGTCATTGGTTGATTTCCGAAATCAACCAGCCACTAGCCGGCCGCTGGGCTGGTGGCTGGTTGATTCCCGGAATCAACCAGCCACCAGCCGCCCGCCCGGCTGGTGGCTGGGTGATTCCGGGAATCAACCAGCCACCAGCTGGGCGGGCGGCTGGTGGCTGGTTGATTCCCGGCTGGCTGGTGGCTGGTTGATTCCCGGAATCAACCAGTGGCCGGCTGGTGGCTGGTTGATTCCCGGAATCACCCAGCCACCAGCCGCCCGCCCTGCTGGTGGCTGGGTGATTCTGGGAATGAACCAGCCACCAGCCGCCCGCTCGGTTGGTGGGAATCACCCAGCCACCAGCCGCCCGCCCGGCTGGTGGCTGGTTGATTCCCGGAATCAAAAGCAAAAGGAGAGATAGTTAACATTTATCAAAAACCACAATTATTGATTAACTATCTTATAGACATTTGTCAGATGAAGGAGATTGGGTTCTAGATTTATTTTCTAGCTCAGGTATGTTTTATTATATGGAATTGAATTTCAATATGCTATTTTTTAATTAATATGTCATTGTACTAATTTAGTTCATTATTTCTTTTGTGCTTGATAATTAGGTACAATGCTAGCATGTTTCCTTCAAAAAGAAATAAATTGCATTGCAATTGAAAAAGATCCTGTACAGTGCAATTTCATTCAGCAAAGAATTAATGTTCTTCAATTTCTTCCAGATGCAATGCAAGAAATTGGGTTGAATAAAGGGGACTTTAGTGAATCACGTGTGACAAAAAGGCAAAGGAACCCCAACTACCATTACATGGAATGTTTGGAAAGACATACATTGGGAGATTCGCAGACATCAAAGACCCATTAGAAGAGGAAAATAAGAAAAAGGAAACAGAAAATATTGTGGAATAAGACAATGATGAAGCTCTAGAGGACGAAGAGTTTGGATTACGTGACATTGTTGATTAAATTTAAGTTATGCTTGTAAATCAAGCTTTGCAATGTTTTGACTTTGACATTTTATGAGAATAATAAACACTCAATTAGGGTTGTTATACGTTCAATATTTGTAATATGTGATTTTCGCATTGATTTTTAAGTTAATCATTATTTTTTGAAAAAAAAGTGATTATTATTATTTTTTTGACATGAAATTCATAAAAAAAACTATTATTTAATTGTTTTTGGTTAAAATTATCGTATAAAAATTGTGATTTTGACATGTCAATTCTAGCAAAAAATAATCAAAACATGTAATTTTTTAGTTATATTTATGTTAAAAATGGTTATTTTTATGTCCATTGTTAAAAAATATTGTTTTTTAGAAACAATTATTTCATGTGGATTCAAAAATTAATTAAGGATGTATAAATATGTAGAATATCGAAAATTCTAAATATCGACCTCCTAATTTAAAAATGCAAAACAATATAAACCTCACCAAAAAAGAAGTTAAAATTAAAATAAAAAACAAGAAAATGTGAAGAAAACGACCACTTCAAAAATGATCAAATTTACAAAATAATTATTTACATTTTATACATTAGAAAATTTAAAGCCAAAACATAGGTCTTTTAAAAAAAGGTGGTGATGCAGAATACTCGCTTTTTTAAATCAACATGAAAATCACTACCATTCTAAAATGATTCTAAAACGTAATGTACATAAAAAAATTAAAGTGCCAAAAAGTATGCTCTAAGAAAAACATGTTCGTTCTGCATCACCCCTTTTCAAAATCAGGTCACTTTTTTGCTATCTCTACGAAACGGGTAACAGTATCAGTTTCTCGTTTCAAGATTTTTGGAAGCAAGTGCTTCATAAAAATCAATGATGGCTCACTAGGAAAGTTTGATTCTCGGGTTGACGAAGGGATCTTCCTTGGATATTCTACACTGAGCAAAGCCTACAAGTTGTACAATAATCAACTATGAAAAATAGTGGAAAGCATTGATGTAAAGATTGATGAAGACCTTCCAGAAAAAGAAATTGAAGAACATGAAGTTGATCCTCTCATTGAAGAAGAAGAACTTGAAAAAGAAGAAATAGATCAAGAAAAACCGAAGGAAAAAGAACCATCTCAAACCCCTTCAAAGATGAAGTTTCTCCAAAAATATCACCCAAAAGAGTAGATTATTGGCAATGTGGATGAAGGGATGCAGACACGAAGAAGAATGACAAGTACACCAAGGAAAAATGATGTTTCTCTTCTATCCATGATAGAACCAGAAACATTTACTCAAGCAAGTAAGGATCCTCATTGGGTAAAAGTCATGGAAGAAGAAATGTCTCAAATTGAGAAGAACGAGACATGGGAGCTGGTACCTCGTCCAAAGGACAAAAACATAACAGGAACCAAGTGGGTATTCAAAAACAAAATGAATGAAGATGGACAAATCATCAGAAACAAGGCAAGGCTTGTTTGTAAAGGCTATTCACAAGTTGAAGGAATTGGCTTCGAAGAAACATTTGCATCAGTAGCTCATATGGAAGCTATCAGGATGTTCTTGGCATTTTCTTGCTCAAAATGATTCAAAATCTATCAAATGGATGTAAAATCAACATTTCTGAATGGGGAACTCAAGGAAGAAGTCTACATGGAGCAACCAGAGGGGTTTAATCTAACAGAAGGAAAATACTTTGTCTTTAAGTTGAAAAAGGCATTATATGGGTTGAAACAATCTCCTAGGGCTTGGTACGCAAGATTGGATCACTATCTACAACAACAAGGCTTCAAGAAGGGGGTGGCAGGAAGTAATCTCTACATAAAGACAGATGAGGATAAGTTACTAGTCACACTTGTTTATGTTGATGATCTGATTTTTGCTAGTAATAATGATGAGACGAGCCATGAGTTTTCTCAAAATATGTCAAAAGATTTTGAGATGTCAATGATAGGAGAGTTATCTTACTTTCTTGGATTACAAGTATCTCAAACCACAGCAGGCATGTTTATATCTCAAGCCAAATATCTTAAAGACATGCTTAAAAGATATGGACTGGAAGATTGTGCACCCATGAGCACACCTATGACCACAAGTTGCAAATTGAGCAAAAATGATGACTCCCCTCTGGTAGATGCAACTCATTACTGGTCAATAATTGGAGCCCTTTTGTACTTAACTGTTATGAGACCTGACATTATGTAAGCAGTAGGAATGGTGGGAAGATTTCAATTAGCTCCTAAATAATCCCATTTGTTGGCTATAAAAATAATCCTCCGATACCTAAAAGGAACTCCTAATTTCGGTCTCTGGTACCCTAAGAGTTCAACTCTTACTTTGACTACATACATCGATGCTGATTGGGCTGGAAGTGTCAATGATCGGAAAAGTACTACTAGAAATGCATTCTTCCTGGGAGACTGTTTAGTATCTTGGCTCAGCAAAAAACAGACATTCATATCACTATCTATAGTTGAAGCCAAGTATATAGCTGTCGTAGATTGTTGTACTCAAATACTATGGATGAAGGAAGCTCTAAAAGATGTCAACATAGGTACAAATCAACCAATTACCATCTATTGTGATAACACAAGTGCGATCAGCCTCAAAAAAAATCCAATGATGCACTCAAAGACCAAACATATACCAATCAAGTATCATTTCCTTCGTGAACAAGTAGCTGAACAAAACATCATCTTGGAATATATCAATACTAAGGAGTAGATAGCTGATATTTTCACAAAACCTCTTCCTCGAGAAGCATTTGAACATCTTCGTCGAAAGATGGGAGTTATCTCTTTAGCATCATTTAAGTTGATTCATAAAGATGTTGCAGGACAGGGGGAGTAGTTCAATAGGGGGAGTCCCTGAGCACTCCTTTGCCATTGATGTCAAAGGGGGAGAGAAGAAGAATATTGCCATTAATAACAAAGGGGGAGATTGTTGACCTAGATTGTCATTGATGTCAATATGGCAATATTCTGGATGAGTAAACAATGATGTGAGGCCAAGGAAAAGTAGAGAAGATCTGTGAAGAAACAAGAGCAAGAATCCATGAGGAGAAACCAGAGGAAAGCCAAGACAGTCAAGCCATTGAAGAGCATATCGAAAGTCATAGGAGCTATCAGAGCAGAGCTATCAAAGCAGAGAAGAGGTATTGGAGTGGTATCGGAAGCCACAGGAAAGCCAAGTAAGTGTAAGAGCGGGAGAATGAGGAGGAGCCATATCGGGAGTATCACATGTAATATATGCCAAAGAAGTTAACAGAGGAGCCAAAAGAGCGGAGGAGGAGCCAAAAGAGCAGAGGAGTATATAATATCGGCAGAAATCAAGAAGACGGATGAAGAGTGAATGCACGTGGTTATATTCCAAAAGGTGGGTTTGTAATAGTGGTAGTGGTTTTCGGGCGGACGCTAGGCGGTAAGTGGTATTTAGAGGAGAGCGCCTGATTCCATTCAATGGGTGACATGTAGCACTCGAGTGGAGAGAGAAAACAACTTTTTCGGGTGGTTATTTCCCTTGCAAATTGCTCACCTGAAATTCATGCAGGTCATTGGATCTGGTGCAAGTTGATCGACGGTGAAGGATCGATGGACAGTTTTGGGTTGATTGGGTTAAGTGTTAATCGTTGGATCGTGAGTAGATCAATGGTGGAGGATCGCTAAGGAATACCGCTTAATATCATATCATAAGTTATAAAGGGATGGCACATTAAATATGCGATTGCAATATATATATATATATATATATATATTACATAGATGCGATACAATACTTGGGCCCGAGGATTCCATTGTAATACACTTTAAAGTTACATCGCATCTGCCATATCACAAGACTCTTATAAAGCCTTGCCACATTGAAAGTGCCGATTGCAATAATATACGGACCCGACTGGACCATTGCAATATGATTTAATATATTATCGCATCCATCGCATATTGCAAGCCTCTTGTAAAGCCTTGCCACATTGAAAGCACCGATTGCGATATATATATATATATATATATATATATATGGACCCAACGGAGTTATTAAAACAATTTAAAATAATATCGCATTCGGGTATCGGGGAATTGGCTATGTTATGTGCAAATCTACCAATTGTGATAAAGTTGTGAAGGAGCGAACTCGATGAAGTTATAGATGTGGGCGTAATGCATTTGAAGTCCAGCCTTATGTGTTCAGAGGGTGTATTTTCCGTGTATTTGTTGTGCATCCTTGTATTCTGATATATTGTATGGTCTCGGGGTTAAAGGATTAAGGCCTTGTCATATTAAAGCAACGATTGTGATAAAAGGATGACGTGGAATGTGGGACCTCTATATGGCTATAGTCTCTCTTATATGGTTTTCGTGAACAATTAATGTATATTGTATAAATATTAAAATGGGCCTCTCTGATATTTTTTTAATATGCAACACTATTGTAATTCGGCCTCTCTTCCACATTAACGTGTCCTGTGTGTATTGATGGATTTGAAGAGACAGAGGAAGTCGAAGAGTGAGTGCAGAGGAAGCTGAAAGATCAAGCGAGCATTGAGGAAGCCGAAGAGCCAGCAGAGAAAGGAAGCCAAAGGTCAGGGGTATCAGGAATATAAAACAGAGAACAAGGAAAGTTTAGGGTAACTGGCAAACTGTAAGAAAATAAAGGAAGCCGAAGCTCTGGCAGAAATGGAAGGAACAGGAGGACAGAAGTAAGTCATAGGCCCAGCAAGGTTGGGAGCAGAGAATTACAACCAAACAGATCCAGACAGTTTACAGCAGAGGGTTGGAGCCCTTGAGGTTGGTGCCTCAGAACTGAAAGGATTGGTGTCCTGGGAGTTGGTGCTCCTAAATTCAAGATTGGTGCCTTGACAAGACAGAGTTGGTGCTCTGGAGGTTGGAGCCTCACAAAGAGTCCAAGTTGGTGCTTGGAAACTGATTGAAACCATATATATATATATATATATATATATATATATATATATATATATATATATATAGATATATATTGTACTTGATTTATTGCAAATATCACATTAATAAAAGCATCTATTCCTGTTACCTTCTTCTCTGTTCCAAATATAAATGTTTTTAACTGATATAAATAATAATTGAAAAGAAATAGCGATTCACCCCCCCTCTTAGTATTTCCAACATTATAAGTTACTCACTTTTTATAATAGGTGAGAACACTTTTACATAAAGTAACTTTAAAACATAAGTTACATGTGCTTTTTGAAAAAGTAACTCAACAAAAAGAAAGACTTGAACTCAAGACCTCTATTCTCATAAAGTAACTTTGGACCAAGTGAGCTAGTTTAAAATGTTAGTAAGTTTTGGAAAAGAGGAAGGTGGAGTTTTTTTTTTGTCACTGAAACTTTGGAATGCGTGCTTACTTGAAAAAGCTCTTTTTTTTCCTACAAAACAAAAACAACAAAACCCAACACAGACATACGAAAAAAAACAAACCTTATGGCTTGAAGTTACCTTTAGCCGGAAACTAAATATTTTCTTCAATGTTTCTGATTTTCCGAGATCACACTAAGGCGCGACGAAAAAGAGCATACACATGAGAAAATTCATTCCTTTTTGTTTCTGATTTCCCAGATCGCATAGAATCATGGGGAAAGAGCATACGCAGAAATCAAATGTATAGATCCGGTAATAAAAAACAGAGAGCTAAATAAACCGAAATAAATAGAGAGATGAATAGCTAGAACTGCAAATAAAGACTATATACCTCAAGATCTTAAAAATGACGTAGCTAGGGCTACCAGAAACTTTTTTGCGTGAAACGAAAGGGGTTCCTCACTGGGAAAAATGCTCCTAACACAATAGAGTAGTCCTCTCGGCCCGAAAGAAGTCAGAAGAAGTAGATCTAGGAAACGACAGTCGGATGCAATTGTACCGGCTTCAGATTTGGATCACCAATGGATGCGGCCCTCAAATAGCTCTGATACCATGTAGGAATTTACAAGGTAAGTTCCTCAGACAGAACACTAAAGGACAATGCTCACAAATAGGTCACAGATCAATACACCAGTATTATTGACGTGGTTAAAACCCTCAAAGAAGGAAACAATCCACGGCCTGAGCCAATGCGGCCACTTCAGGCAATTTATTAATAAAAGAATGAAAATTTACATAAGCTTCTCTCATGAACGGTTTCCCTAAAAGTGACCCTCCATGCTCTTTAAATAAAGATCATGGACCAATCAGGTGTTAAGCCACGGATCAAGTGTCGGTAATAGCGAGGAGAGAATGAATCTTCGGATCACTTCATGTCTAGAACATATCGTGACCATCAGATTGTAAGTTACAAAAGTACACAGTAAAGAAACACACTTTACCTAACTCTACACTAGACCAAGTTATACTTAACTATTTCCTATGTGTCGGAATATCCTAACAGTTGCTGATGTAGATGTTGTTGCAGCAGTAAGTGTTGTAGCTAGTGGAGTTGTGGGGGCCAATGAAGCTGCCAAGGTTGATGGAACTACTGTTGTGACTGTAGGGATAATAGTGGCAGTGGTTGTCTCAAGGCTGACCTACCTCAGTTGTATTAAACTGTCCAATTCCTTCTCTATTTCTTTCAATTGATCATTGAATTGAAGAATGAGATCCATCATTTCCTCCTGTTGGGTTTGGCTTTCTAGGACCTCCTTGGTCTATGGATGTTCTGAATGAGACAACTTCAGTTTCTTCTTCAAAGCAGCAATATCCTCCTTTTTCTTTTTTATCAGTTTTTCTGCATCCTTGACATCATTGGGATTATATCCAAGCTCAATCACCAAGTCTTCTAGTGACTTGATTCTATTATCCTTGGTCTGTGAGGATGCATTTTCTAGCTTATACTGTGTTGTGATGTTATCTAGTGAGATTTGAAGTTTATGCACAGTCATTTCTTTATTGGTCATTGTGGAGTAAACCATCTCACGTGCCTGCTTATGGAATTTGGTCTGGTCAATAGGGTGAACATCCCTAGGAAAAATTTCAAATTCAGTCTTCCTGTAGTCTGCTGATGATTTGGGCTGCTGGACTGTAGGCTACATGAATGCCATTTGCATATTCCCAGTCTTAATGTTAAAGGCTGACATTAATATATTTTGATTGGCAGGTGTTTGTTTGAAGTACTAGGCATAAGTTTCAGCCTTCAATGCCTCATTCCTCAACTTAATTTCCTTGTACTTCTCTTTAATATCTTTCTCTTTATCCACAGTCTTGTTGGATGAAGAGACTTCAATGCTAAACTTTTTTAAAATGATTTGAGTATTTCAGGTGGAGGGCTGATGAGTTTTCTTCGAAACTGCTACACCTTTTCTCTTTCCCACAATTGTGTCAGTATTAGTGATTTCTACTATCTCAATGGTGTCTTCTTTCTTAGTTACAGGATTAAACTTGGGCCTCTTCCTGTAACTGATCTCAAACCTGTCATCTGTAGTGTCCATCCCTGAGCTAGAACCTTCTTCCCTAGTTCTTTTCAAATTTCTATCCTCATTGGCTAGAGTCTGTAGGATGAGAATAATAGTCATCTATTCTTGTAGGGTTGGAACCTGTAGAAAGGAACTAGTGTCAATCTACTTTTCCACATCCATTAAAGTATTATCCACATCTATCAAAGTGTTTTCCAACCATTCTGACTGGTTGGAATATCTCAATGTCTAGCTTGGGCTCATGTATGAAAGGGCTTAATTTAAACTTGAGACTTAACTTGTTTATGACTCCATTAGGGTCATACTGCCACATAAAACTGCTCTTGAAGTTCATCTGTTGTAAGATTTTGACTGCCTCTGGTCCAACTTCCCTATTATTAAAAATAAAAGGGCCCAATTGGTTTTTCATTTTAAACTGAGTCTTCTTCCTAGCTGACAGGAAATTAAAATCATCAGAGTTTATAACTTTCCTGAAATACTCTAATGCAAATATTCTCATGGGGAGGTATTTGGGCAACTTGTAGGGAGTTAGTTGGCATCCATATATCCTGATTTCTGTGTAGTCCTGGTATAGATACCAGTCTCCCACTCTACTATTCTTAGCCAACTGTAAAACTCTCTTAATATTCTCATTGATTCTGCGCTGATAGCTACTGGTTAGCATGTTTATAACTAGATGAAAAAATGAATCAATGAACTCTTTATAACTAAAAACAGTGTAATTTCTTTGGATCAATGGTGTCCAATAGATGATAGATCTTGGATGGCCCTTGGTGTCTAACTTTTGGATGCTCACTGGAAATTTATCTGACTAAAAGTATAAGAAATTTTGAAATAATATTGATGAATAGTTGAAGACTCTCTCATTTGGCAATCTGATAATCTGTTCATGGATTTTGTCTACCAAGAACTGATCAAAGTTGTAAACTGTAACTGGAGGTTTGCCTAGGAAAAAGATAGAAAGGAAAGCAGAACAACCTCATCCACATGTTCATTAGTGGTGTACCCTAGAATGCAAGAGAGCATGGTTATAATTTGTCTGCCTCTCTCAGAGAAAATGGTGGCATCATATGGAGGACTATCTGTTGGAGTATGAGACTCTTCAATGATGAAAGTTTGAAAGATATGAGCTTTCTTGGGAAGGTCTAGCTTGGTGTAGAGTTCAAGTAAGCCTTCAATGGAAAGTGGGGTCTCATTTGGGCCTGGCTGGATTTGCAGCATTTGATTTATTGATTCTGCAGTAATAGTGAATAAAACCTATTGGTCAAGGGTGACTATGGCTCTTTGACTAGGGACATAGCAAGCTTGGCAGAAGTGAATGATTTCTGGGAATAGGTGTACCTATGGGAAAAAGTAATTGGGAAAATTTTACTCCCATGGGTGAATGTCATCATTCTGGTTCAAAAACTTATCTTTACTCCAGCAGTGGAGTTTCAATAGGTGGCTAGGGGAAGCAGTATCTTTAATTTGAAATTCTCTGTCAGCTAATGGGAGGTGGTCAATATCCAGGTGAGGGGTTTGCAGAGGTCTTACATCCAGAGAGGTTTAGGAAGCCATAATTTGGTTTGTTCAATGGAATTACTCTTTCTGTGGCTTTAGGAGTAAGGTCAGAAGGTCTGAAAAGTGGGGAGGGTAATTTCAATCTATAGAAAAAGGGTTTGGATGCACAGTAAGTTTTTTCTTCAGTTTAGTAAGGTTTTTAATTAATTGAATTAATTAACCTTTGATAATTACTGTGTGTAACTCAAATTATAGGGCCGTTCTGGTTCTTTCAATAATACCTGGAAATTGATGGCTTGGTGCACAGACAGGGTTCTGTGGTGGTAGCAGAGGCTTCTGAGGCTTCAATTGTCAATTTGCTGCTTCAATTTGGTGTCTGCAGCGTCTTCGGGTGGCAAAAGGTGGTTAAATTGGTCGCGCAGAGGTTCAGGGTGTTAGAATTGGTTAACAGAGGTTTGCAGTGAAAATGAGCAAAAAGAGACAAATTGGGCTTTTTCGCCCTTTTAACCAACAACGGTTAGATTTTGGCACAAGAATTGGCAAATGAATAGTGGGCAGTTTTGGTTTAGGCGGGGAGTTGGTTTTAGGCCATATCGCACCGCTTTTGGATGGAGGGCAGTATTTTTCATGAGCACGTGATATAACTTGGTGCCGCCACCTTGCCAAACAATGCTCGGCCAAAATCGCGAATCTCGCGTGCTCTCGGAATGTTAACTGTCGGACGATGAATCTACGCGATATGGCTGTGCGCCATTGGATCTGGAGGTGGGAGATTGAAGGGATATCGTGCGATGAAGTTGCACGAACGGAGTTGGGATGTGATTGGTGGGGCCCGGGGTTTAATTACACATGAAATGTAATTAATCAAAAAGTAATCACGAGATTTTTAAATATAAGAAGTGGGTTAATAAAGGTGGGGACCATGGGTTTATATGGCGGAGGTTTTAACTATACACCAAGGTTTGGTGAGTTAAAAGGGTGTCTGGGAATTTATAACATGGGGAATTATAAAACGGAATTTTTAGGAAATAACTTAGGATAAAGGGTTCTAGTGGGTTTTGAAGGGGAAAAGGAGAAATTAATAAGGGGGGAATGTATTATTTGTGATGGGAATAGGTTTCACACTAGGGAAAGGGGTTTTAGGAAGGGAAAATCATTTTTGAATGGTAATGTCTAGGGAAGTGTGTGAAACCAAGGGATAAAAGGTCAAAATGAGGGGAAAGGATTTTTTACAAGTAATGAAGGGATAATGAGGGGAAATTAGTAAATAAGTATTTGGGGGTCTAGTGAAATGAGGGGAAATTAGTAAATAAACTTTAGTGAATATCCTTTCTCTTTCACAATTCCTCCTTCACATGAAACATAGGATTAAGCATGATGAAAGTGCTTTTGACTCAACAACCTTGTGCATTTGCAAAACTTCTTCTACCTACCCTTTGTTTACCCTAGAATTTTCTTTTTATTCATTGGGTGCATTTGAGCTTGGTGACCCTTCATTTCTTTTTCTTTTGATAAACAAACTATCTACTTCTAACCTTATAACTTCCAATGATTCAGATTACACTGATGAACTCATTATTATTCTCTACCTAACTACTGATCTGCCAAGATTAAACAGTTTGGCTAGATCTTTATTCTCTATCTATCAACATGAAATTTAACGCATGAATGAATCAAGATTAAACTATTTGACCATCATGGATTGTAGCATTTTTGACAAGCTATACACAATCTTATTTTGCAAAGTAAAGTAAAAGGTAGTGGCATTTGGATTTGCACACTTTCATGATCTATTCTTATTTCTTTTTGGGGTTCATATTTTTTACATTTTTGATCTTTTTCTTTCTTCTTGTTCTTTGATTATTATTTTAGGACATACCTTTTGTAGTATACCTAGGGGGGATAGTATGGAGTACAGAGGGAGGTACCCAAAGGAATAATGTAATAATGGGATGGGCCATAGTAATAAATAAAATGGCTAACCTGCATCATGTAAGGGACCACAAGTAGTTAGCAATAATGTAATAAGCCCATTGTATTAGATAGATGGTATTGAGGGAACCATGGTAATGACCCATGGTATTATATGTATGAGGCCTATATAGAGGCTAGAGACTCCCCATTGAAAGATGTCAAGGATTATTGTATGAACGAGCATATGGCTTGTGGAGTGTTCTCCTTCCTTAAGGAGTGAATGTATGGTGTTGCCCTACCTTAAGGGTTTGATTAATAAAGAAGTATATCTATATTCAGATCTTGTTATTTATTGGGCTTATTTCTATTATCTTATATTTTTGGATCAAATCTATAACAAGTGGTATCAGAGCACTTTCTTGGGCAAAGCGGAGAATTTTTTTATTTTTTATTTTTGTAGGAACTTTTTTGAGGCGACAAGTTTGCAGATCAGATTTGTACATTATGGTGCAAATTTTGTAGAATCTAATTGCAGATTTGGGTTCCTTGTGAAACAATAACTATTTTGAAAAAAAAAAAATCGGCCGAATCAAAGTCCGGATGAGGGAGATATCACTGATTTACAAATTAGCTGTTTTGCAGACATTTTTCGGGGTGGCGATTTTGCAGATCAGATATATATGTTTTGATGCAAAATTTTTAGAATCTAGTTGTAGATATAAGTTCTTTGTGAAAAAACACCCAATTTGAAAAAAACAATCAGCTGAATCGAAGTCTGGATGAGTGGGATATCGCTGATTTAAAATCAACATTCTTTTAAGAAATGTTTGTGACGACGGGACAATTGCAACACGAATATGAAATTCCAGTGCCTAGATTGGGATTTCTACCACATGGGAAGAGGAAGAATGGTCATTCCATTTCCAAAAATAGGGCATAATAAAGATTCTGAGCAATAGTGACTAAATTGTGGCCATTTTAAATTTTCGCCAAGTGCGTGCTTCTTTTTCAAAACCCTCTTCATGGCTTTTATAGGGAAAGATAATGGTCCTACTATTGAAGAAGTCATAAAAAATCTTAAAAAAAACCATTCGAAATGTTGGAGAAGTTTTATATGGATTGGTTTCAAAGATGAAGCTGCCATATGGTGGAGCTCCCTTGATAGAGAGAAGTTGTACAAACTTTTTGATGAAGAATTTGAGAAACTCCTTTTAGAAAAATGGGCTCATGCTGGGAAACAAGATAATGAGAAATGTGTGGGGTTATTTTCTACTGGTATCTCCTTGTTATAGGTTCATGGATGTATTTAGAAGGAGAAGATCATTGTGTCTATAAATCCTAGTTGCAAGCATAATTTTATCAATGTTAATTTGGAAAAAAATTGCAAGTTCTAGCAAAATACATTGAAAACACATAGGTTGATAATGAGGACGTTCAAGTTTATAAAGATTTGAAGCTTTCTATGGATAAGTATGTGTTGCATTGTGATTTTTATACTTCAGATATGGATAACACGGATGTTGTTTTGGGATATCCTTGGATGGAATTTGTGGGTACTGTCAATATTAATGTGCAGAAGAAATTCATGAAGCTCTGGTATGAAAAGAAGAAAATTACATTGCAAGATATTTTCATTAAGACCCAAGCAGAGACTATGGAGGCAGAAGCACACAGCTCTAATGACACTGAAACATCAGATGATAAGCCTTTGATGGTTGACAATCAAACACAAATATCAAACCAGGTACTAGAAAAACAGGGAGTGTCCAAGGAGGCTGAAGCAGAAAATGTTACAGGTACTGATACATCAGATGAGAACTCAGTGGTTGAAGCAATATTGGAAGATAAGAAACAATAGCAGGCACCACAACATGTAGCAGATACCAATTAGGCTCCATTAGGTGGTGAACTAAATAAATATACATCGTTGGTTAAAACTTCAGCATATCACCACCCACATCACCCCGCAAGAAAACAACCAACACGATGGCAATGAATTAGAAACAAGGACAATAACCCTCGCATGACAGATAGAGAGGAGCGACGATCCCCCCACAACACAAAACAAAAGAGCCGCCACGGTCAACTTCCATCTCAAGCGATCGAGGCACCAGCTAGATCAAGGGTTCAACTTTCTCTTGGATGGATAGATGCACGTGCATGGTACCAGTGGACTACTCTTTTGAGTATATCTTATTACTTGTGTTCTTCTTATGTTTGGGGGACGAAACATGTTTAGGTGGGTGGAATGTAGTATACCTAGGGGGATAGTATGGGGTACAGAGGGAGGTACCCAAGAGAATAATGTAATAATGTGATGGGCCATAGTAATAAATAAAGTGGTTAACTCATATCATGTAAGGGACCAAAAGTAGTTAGCAATAATGTAATAAGTTCATTGTATTAGATAGATGGTATTGAGGGAACCATGGTAATGACCCATGGTATTGTATGTATGAGGCATATATAGAGGCTAGAGACCCCCCATTGAGAGATGTCAAGGATTATTGTATGAACAGACATATGGCTTGTGGAGTGTTCTCCTTAAGGAGTGAATGTATGTTGTTGCCCTATCTTAAGGGTTTGATCAATAAAGTGAAGCATTTCTATATTTAGATCTTGTTATTTCTTGGGTTTATTTCTATTATCATATATTTTCAGATCAGATCTATAACAAGTGGTGTAGTTTACCTAGGGGAATAGTATGGGGTACAGAGGGAGGTACCCAAGGGAATAATGTAATAATGGGATGGGCCATAGTAATAAATAAATTGGTTAACTCGTATCATGTAAGGGACCATAAGTAGTTAGCAATAATATAATAAGCCCATTGTATTAGATAGATGGTATTGAGGGAACCATGGTAATGACCCATGGTATTGTATGTATGAGGCCTATATAGAGGCTAGATGCACGTGCATGGTAACAGTGGACTACTATTTTGAGTAGATCTTATTATTTGTGTTCTTCTTATGTTTCTGGGATGAAACATGTTTAAGGGGGGTGGAATGTAGTATATCTAGGGGGGATAGCATGGAGTACAGAGGGAGGTACCAAAGGGAATAATGTAATAATGGGATGGGCCATAGTAATAAATAAAGTGGTTAACCTGCATCACGTAAGGGACCACAAGTAGCTAGCAATAATGTAATAAGCCCATGGTATTAGATAGATGGTATTGAGAGAACCATGGTAATGACCCATGGTATTGTATGTATGAGGCCTATATAGAGGCTAGAGACTCCCCATGGAGAGATGTCAAGGATTATTGTATGAACGAGCATATGGCTTGTGGAGTGTTCTCCTTCCTTAAGGAGTGAATGTATGGTGTTGCCCTACCTTAAGGGTTTGATCAATAAAGAAGCATATCTATATTCAGATCTTGTTATTTCTTGGGTTTATTTCTATTATCTTATGTTTTTGGATCAGATATATAACACCCTCTTCACATTTTTTAAGTTTAATATGGGAAAACATTTTGCACAAAGAAAAAGTATGTACAATATTACAAAACTAACCATAGCCAATTCAAAATTATGAATCCTATTATTATAGGACCCTAACAGTGGCTCCACATGGGGATGGAATTTCCTGGTGAAATGTCAAGAACTTTAAGAGCAGTAGCCTTTGAAACTTTTGACTGTGGTTGCCTTGTAACTGCTCCTCTGTAATCTTCTTTATTCATACATATGATGGTACAATTTTCAACGATCAAGGTCTTCTCTTCGGGCTTCAGCCTCAAAATATTACCATCCAATCCAATCTAAACTTTTCAATGTTATATACAATGAGAAAAGTAAAATGAACTGCTGTTAATATGTGGTTAAGTAATGTTTCAACATTCTACCATTCACTCGTCCTCCTGGCAGATCTGTTCCATCTTACTGTCTCAAGAAAATGCATTGTTACCTCTGTAACCATAAATGATATAAGGGCCTTACCATAGGAAATCAAATTTACCATGTTTACCCTTTTCTTCTCTTCTATAATCCCATTTGAGTACTTTATCACATATGTAAAAATCATCAGCTTTGGTTTTCTTGTCAAAAATCGTTTTTGATTTTATCCTGGATCACTTGTGATTTGACATAGACTTCTTCTCTGGTTTGCTGCAAGTGTATTGTCTGATTTATCCTCCTTTGGATATCATTTGGTTCTACTTGCAACTCTTGAATCATTTTCATCATTGGTACTCCTAAAGAGGATGGAAAAACAACATCCATTCCATATACTAGCTGGTAAGGAGATGTACCAATGGACTTTTTGGTAGTTAGTTTGTCTACCCATAAGGCATTAACCAACTTTTTGTTCCAGGTCTTCTTATTGTCTTCTAGCAATTTCTTGATGATATTAACAAGGCTTTTGTTTGAGGATTCTGCAAGTCCATTACCTTGAGAGTAATAGGAAGTGGAATGGAAGGGTAACGTGATATCTGTTACAAAAGTCTACTTTTTTCTTGGATTTGAAAGTAGCTACATTATCAGTAATGAGCTTTTGTTGGCATCCAAACTTAGAAAGGATGTTGTTCTCAAGGGATGACAGAGTCCGTGGCTTGTCTATAAGGGATGGCTTCTATCCATTTAGTAAAGTAGTCAGTGGCTGTCAAAATCCATTTATGCTGGGCGGAGGAGGATGGGTGAATTTCCCCAATGAAGTCCAAACCCCATTGTTGGAAAGGCACTTCTGTGGAGATGGGTTTGAGAGATAATGGTAAGAGTTTCCTTTTGCCTTCAAATATTTGGCACTTGTGATAGGAGGTCACATGTTTCTTGACATTTGCAAAAAGGGTGGGCCAGTAAAAACCCACCCTTAAAATCTTATCAGCAACTATTTTCTAGTATAGGTGTTCTCCACACTACTTGCATGAAATTCTTGCATAACTTTGCCAGCTTCATCTTTTAATAAACAATTCAATAAAGTTCCACCATTATCTTTCCAAAATAAATCATTGTCTATGATACGATATTTCATTGATTTTATTTTCAAAAATCTAGCTTTAGTTCTAGATAAACCAAGAGGAGCTTGTAGGTTTAGTAAAACAAATATGATATCTTCATACCAAGGTGAATCTATGAAAAATTCACTGATCTGTGGAGTCACCATCTCTTCCTGATCATCTATGGCACCAATGAAATTTATATCTAAGGCCTGACAGTTCGATTCAGCCATGACTTTAGCTAAACCTCGGCCTTTGATAAGTTTTGTAGGCTTTATCTCTATGTCATATTCCAAAATGGTGGCAATCCATTTCCCTCTCTTTCCTTTAGGCCCATTTTGTGTCAAAATGTCCTTTACTACTGAATTTGGAACATGAGCAATGATGTGTGAGTACAAGATGTGCACTCTGCAATCTTTAATAGCTTTGACTAAAGCAAGTGCTTGTTTTTCCATTATGTTGTACTTTAGTGTAGCATCTCTCAAAGATTTGCTGAAAAATGAAATAGGCTACTTATAAGCTTGATCATTCTTTTGCAACAAGACTGCAACAATAGTATGTTCTGAAGCAAAAGAAAAAATTATAAAATATTTTTTGAAATAAGGACTTATGAGGACTGGAGTTTTAGTAAGGGCTTCTTTGATTGCCTTAAAAGACTATTTAGCCTCTATTATCCACTTAAGTGTTGAATCTTTCTTTAACATGTTATTTAATTCTCTGATTAGTTTTGCTAAGTTAGAAATGAATCTTCTAAGAAAATTTATTTTTCCTAAGAATGATTGTAATTCTTTGATGTTTCTTAGATGAGTGATGTTTAGGACTTCCTCTATCCTAGCTGGATTTATTCTAATTCCATCTTTTGATATTATGTGTCCCAAGAGTTTACCTTCTTCTATACCAAAGAGTGTCTTTCTGGGATTCAAGGAAATGCCAAATTTTATACATTTAACAAAAACTCTTCTTAGGTGATCTAGATGTTCATTATCTGATTTGGAAAACATTGTGATGTCATCTTGGTAAACCACTAGAAAGTCATGGATTTCTTTTGCAAAAGCTATGTCCATTGCTCTTTGGAATGTTGCTCCAACATTCATCAATCCAAAAGGAATTTTCAGATACATGAAAGTACCCCAGGGAGTGGTAAATGTAGTATTAGCTTGATCCTTTGGTTGAAACAATATTTGCTTGTATCCAGAGAATCCATCAAGCAATGAAATTCTAGATGAGCCTACTACCCTCTGGAGAATGTGGTCCATTTTAGGGAGAGGGTAGTTATCTTTTAATGACACTTTTTTCAAGTTTCTGAAATCAACACAGAGTTTGATTTCTCCTGTTTTCTTTCTAGTAGTGACTAAATTAGAGACCCAATCTGAATATCTAATTGGTGCTATGATTTGTGCATCATACATCCTTTTTACTTCTTTTTCAATTAATGGCATAAGAATTGGATTAATTCTCCTAAGATTTTGTTTAAAGGGTTTCTGATCTTCTTTGATGGGTATCTTATGTTGAATAATGTTGGTATCATAAGACTTAAGGTCTTCATAACTCTAGGCAAAGACATCTTGAAACTCTTTGAACAAACTTATGTATTTCAACTTTTCATCTGGAGGTAATGCTTTGGATATTTTGATAAGCTTGGGTTTTTCTTTTGTTCCTATGTTACATTCTTCTATGTTTTCTCTTAAAGGTTCCATTTTTGGTTTCCTAGATACATCATTTGAATAAAACAAATCCTCTAATGGGACTAATCCTTTAGGCAAAAAATTATTTTTAAGGTTTAGAATCTCAGAATCATCATTGATTATTTCTTCTATTTCTACTTTTTCTAAGTTATCTATTTCTACTTTATTGAATTTAGTGGGTTTATCTACATCTAAAGCATTTATATCTATCTCACTGTTTATGATATTATCTACTATACAATCAGTATCTATGTTACAGTTTTGAAACTCTCCCTCAGCATTCATGAAATCATAGATTTGAGAATCTTGTGAAAAAATCTACCAATATTTCAGATTATCAGGTATAACAGGTCTGTGTCTTACTTCTGTAGTATACTGGTGGTTGCGTTGAAAAGGTAATCTACAAGTGCTAGCAAAAGTAGCCAAACTGTGTTCTTGCATGTTTTGTCTCCTAGGAATAACATCAAAATCGGTTTCAAGAAGGTCCTTAATCAGATCTAGAACATTTTCTATATATTGGCTAAGTCTAGGATTATTCACAGAATATTCTCCTTTAATTTGTTTCATGATCAATTCTGAGTCTCCCATGATAGAAACTCTCTTGGCTCCAAGTTTTCTTACAATTTGCAGTCCAAAGATTAAAGCTTCATACTCTGCCATGTTGTTTTAGCATTTAAAGTTTAATCTAAAGGCATGACCTTTAGAAGGATTGTTTTCCATGTTATGAATCCAAACTCTCGCACCTGCTCCTAATCTATTTATAGAGCCATCAAAATCTAAATTCCATAAAGACTCATGAAATATATTTTCACTATCAGGTGCTTTGTATTTTTCTTTTATAGCTATGATCTCATTTTTGCCATTGTCTGAATTATATAAGATAAATGAGTCCATGTCAGAATGCATGGAGTATATGGGGTAATTTTGTGGTTTTTCTGAACTACTTACCATGTATTTCATCAAGGTTTCTCTGTAAAGTTTTCTTTGCTAACAAAAAACAGAGATGGTGGCGTATGGCATGTCTAACAATAGAGATCCCTGCAATTTTTCTCCCCATGAGCAAGATAATAGCATTCCATACTTGGGTGGGATATCAACAACTACTATGTCCATAACAATACTCTTTGCTGGGCATTGGACTAGAGTCACACACAAATCTTTAATCAGGCCAAGGCATTTGACTTGGCTAGAATCAAAGGAAAAGAGGTCCTTGTATGGTCTGGTGATATCTAAGTTTAATCTCTCCATGATTGCTTTAGGCATTAGGTTATGGGATGCCCCTGAGTCTAGCATAGCATTATGTAAGATTTTATCATGAACATTTAAGCTAATGTAGAATGGAGGGATACCCCCTTGTTGATGTTTTCCATTTACTTCTGGACCAAATAATAACTCAGGTTGATCATCATTAAGGTTTACAACATCTTCTCCTTCACCTATGTTTAGTGTTTCAGTGATTTGTGCTTTATATGATTCATTTTTCACTAGCTTAGTCAAAGGAATTGATATTTTTAACTTGGCTCTCTCAGTCTTAATGTTGAATGGCAATTGATTTTTTCCTGATTGTATGGGATCTTCCTTAGAAAATGTGGTCTGGGTAGTTTTATCTTCTTTACCGGCACTTGGAAATTCAGTTTGTGTACCAGCAATTTTGTTTTGAATTCTCTTATTTGGAATAGTTTGATTAACGGTTGAAGTTTAAGTTTTAGCTGAAGTTGTATCTACAATTTTTGGGCTGGAAGTCCCCTGAGTTCCTCTAGGGAGAATTTGTAGAACTTTGGTCATAAGAGCTTCTGCTATTTTTTTAGTTTGGGTTTGGATTGATTTCTTAGTGGGAACTTCAGTATTCTTTTTGCTTCTAAGGCTATACTGTTTGTGAACTTCATAGATAGTAGTTTCACAACCTTGTTTGTAGTGAAAGGACTCTCCAGATCCTAATTGTAATTGTTGTAGCATGTACAATTGTTGTTTTTCCTGAGTAAGAAAAACATCATCTTCGTTTTTAATCCCTAATAGGTTTATCTGGGTGTCCTCCTCTTCTTCATGGTTTTGTGAACCTTCAGCATAATTTTCCTGGAAAGGTGGTCTAATCTGTTGATCTGGTATTGCATCTCTTGTTTTTCCAGTATTAAGATTTTTCCTAAAATTGGGGTTTCTAATTGGGGGTGCTTGTTGATTTTCCCACTGAGATTTTCTTTCCATATTTTCTAATCTATCCATTATCCTTTCTACACTTTTAGCTAAACTATCTATTTTACCATCTGAAGTGGATGGTTCCTCTTTAATGGTAACTCTTTTCTCAATTCTCATCCTAGATTTCTTAGCTAATAAATTTGCTTCTACACTAACAACATTACTTTGCATCTGTTCCAATGTTTCAGGGTTTCTTTCTCTTAATTGGTAAGACATATCAGTGTCAAAACCATCAGGAAATTTGATTAATGCTAAGTCTGGTGGAGGTTTAATATTGGCAGGGATTGCATTATAGATATTGTTGAACCTAGTACAATAGTCCTAAACAAATTCATTAGGAGCTCTTCTAATGTTGTCATATTCAAACAATATTTGTAAAGGGTTTTTCTTTCTTTCCCATCTATCAATAAACAATCTATAGAAAGAAGCTAAATCAACAATATGGTTAGCAGGTAAACCTTTAAACCATTTTTTAACATCCCCTATTAGTGTTTGGAAAAATAACCTCATTTGCACAACAAACTCATCAATCTCATGTAATTCAAAGTAGCCAGTCATTTTATTCACATGATGTTGGACAGTATATTGACCAGTAGCGTTAAACAAAAATATTTTACTTTGATAGTCTTGGGGCATGGCATGTAGTTGCGCTGGTAAGACGAAAGGTGCATATCTGTCTACCATGGTTGATATTTTAGTTTGACTGGGGGGCAAAGTAGTGGTGCTTGAAGAAGGCCTTGAGATGGATGTAGATGAACTAGATGAACTTGAGATGTTTGGTTGGAGAGGAGGCTAAGGTATGAATGGTTTAGGGGAATGAACTGTGGTGGATATTATAGGTGAGGTGGTAGTAAATGAAGTTGTATTTACATTTTTTGAAGACTCTGTAGAAATTTCAGGGGTAGCAGCAGTTAGGGTAGCTAATTCAACTGATTGTTGAAGATAGGCTTCGTCTATATGGCTTATCAAGGTTAAGGTTAAAGCTTCTAGTTTATCAAAAGTATCCAAAACATGTTGATCTAAATCAGGATGTATAGGCACCTTTTTTGACTCAATAAATTGAATAAAATTGGGGTCTATTACAGTATCATGAATTGAATTTTATGATTTGGTTCTAAACAAAGAAAGCTCAAATGATAGATCAAATTGAATATCCTTTAAACTTGATAACTCCTTAGGGAGTGAATTTGCTTTAATTAACTGACTACTACTTCCTTGAGTTTGTACCTTTTTTGGTTTTCTTAAAATTCTATCAAGATCATCAACTATTGTAGCAGGGTTTGGATCTGGATTGGCCGTGGTTTAGTGTGTTCTTTTGGGAGCTAGAATTTTAATTTTTCAATTGTTTTATGAAACTTTTTAACAATTCTGAAATAACCTTAAGGTGCAAAAGATGAGATTTAAGATTTCCTAAAAGTTTTATTACACTAAGGACTTTCCCTAGTATGGTCGCCAATATGTTATCACTCTAAAATTTCCCTAGAGTTGTTATGAAAGAAATGATAGAGGTAACCACAAACCTACTTTTGAGATCAGGATCTAGCCTTCCTAATGCTCAGAGAGGGCTCTCTCTTTATGACTTAACTTTGTTTAGTTAATTGATTTTAGGATAGTTATTTAAGCTTTGGTTGAGTTTTGATTTTGATTTGGTGGTGGAATCACTGACTTAGATGGATAGAGGGATGTCTTTTACCATTGGGCTATGGGGTCAAGTGTCAAGAAAACAAGACTAGATCAAGTTCTAAAGATAGTGTTTGTAGGGCAAGGTAGTTGAGTAAATTCAGATCTTTTAGGCTGGATGTTGAAATGGTTTTCAATCGGGTTCAAGGAGCAATCATGGGTTCCTTAAACCGGATAATGAGGGAAATGGCAGAGGTCAATCGAAACTAGGAGAAGTGAAGGATTCCCTACTCTAGATATCAGAAGAAAACATTAAAATGATTGACTGTTCAAGACAGAGTGTACTTAAACAAATTCTGTAATAATATTCCAGTTGATTCATTCAATTTAGATAACAAGAAAGTTTGTGAAACACTTAAGAAAATAACAAATTGACAAAAGAAAATACTTCACTGGAGTGGCCCAACACATGAATCTTGTAATGCAATTTCTTTATTACTCATTCCAATCTACTAACTTGAAAAATTGGTGCAATGGACCCTCAGGTTACAGATCAATACAACTATTGAAATGTCAAGCAATCCACCCTCTATACTTTGAATTATGAGGCATTTATACAAAAAATTATTACAAAATATCCCAAACTATTTTTGGAATTATTCTAGGAAAAAGAAATATCTGCATGCAAGAAGATAGAGATAGATATTCAACTGCTGCAATATGTCCCTGTTTATTAGGCTATATTGTCTTATGCTTTGATCTTTCGCTGTTTCTTCTCCTTTGATGTTGGTCTTCCACACTGACTGTTCTTTTACTTTGTCTTTCAACTGATACTATTTCACCTGATACTAGCCTTCTGCTTTTCTTTTACTGCTGTGTTTTCAATTTTACTTTGCATTTTTACAGTAAGTCATTTAATTTCTCCCAAGTCTCTGCATCTGGTAATTTAATATTTACCATTCTTCTATATAATTCATCTTCTTCTGTGTACTTTGCAAAGGTGGGCTTGTTTACAAAAAGGTGTTTTACCTCATGCTAGAGGTAAAATAGGTTCTCAAAAGTTTGGTACAAAACCTTTCCTGTAGGCATCCCTTTCATAGAAGAATTATTGGCTTGATCTCTTGCCACTTCTCTGATTTTCCTGTTATAGTCTTCTTGTGGCATTTATTTCCAAGGGATTTTGCGGAACTTTCTACCTTAAAGCATCAAACTTAACCATGAACCCGCCTATAGCTAGTTCCATGGTTTGGCATTTGTCCTCAAGGTTCATCATTAAGCTCCTCTTGGTGAGCACTTTCTTCACCTCTAGTATAATGCCAGTTCTGTCAGCTATGTCCAGCTCCTGCAATTCATATTTATTTTTAGAGTTAAGGAATTGGATTATTCTGGTGGCTTCTTCTGGCATGTCTCCAAGTTTGGCCTTAACTCTTTGAATTGCTTCAGTGGCCTCTTTGACTAAATCATTTTGTTCAAAGATGACTTTTATAGATGTCCAAATATCATTGATAGAGTCAATGATATTGGCCCGTAATTGTTCTTTAGCTTGGGAAAGTGGCTCCTTTAATGTTAATTCTTTTTCTAAGTTCTTCATCCTCTCAGTCAACCTGGTTGACTTCTGAACTTCATTTTTGTGCATAATCTGAGTGAATTTCTTCTCATACTCTAGACTCCTTATCTGTTCTTTGAGTCTATTTATCTCATTGGTCTGAATGGACATGTCTTCCACAGCAATGACCAGTTTACTTGCCTCATCACTTGGCTGAGCTGCTATTGTTGTTGAACCTGTTGCTGTAGGAATTTACAGGGTAAGTTCCTAAGATAGAATACCAAAGGACAATGCTCACAAACAGGTCACAGATCAATACACCAGTATTCTTGACGTGGTTAAAACCCTCAAAGAGGGAAACAGTCCACGGCCTGAGCCAAAGTGGCCACTTCAAGCAATTTATTAATAAAAGAATGAAAATTTACATAATCTTCTCTCATGAACAGTTTCCCTACAGATGACCCTCCATGCTCTTTAAATAGAGATCATGGACCAATCGGGTGTTAAGCCACGGATCAAGTGTCGGTAATACCGAGGAGAGAATGAACCGTTGGATCACTTGATGTCTAGAACATATCGTGACCGTTGGATTGTAAGTTACAAAATTACATAGTAAAGAAACACACTTTACCTAACTCTACACTAGACCAAGTTATACTTAACTATTTCCTATGTGTCGGAATATCCTAACATCCCCCCTCAAGAACAACTTGGGATAGGATTGAAGGATGTACAAATATGACACAATAGGAGAAGGAAGGAGGCATTAGAACCTATCCCCCCTTTGTGACAACTTCCTGAACTCCAACCATAAATCGAAGTTTAGTAAACTTTGCCTCTGTGAGAGCCTTTGTAAATATGTCTGCAACTTGATCATCTCTTGAACAATATTGTACTTCAAGAACATGGTCATGAATGAGCTTTCTGATGAAGTGCATGTGCAGTTCAATGTGTTTGTTGCGCTGATGTTGGGTTGGATCTTTACATAGATGAATGGCGCTTTAATTAGCACACCAAAGTGTATTCGGATGTTGTTGTTGAAAGCCAAACTCTGACAGGATCTGACGAAGCCACTATTGGGTTGTGTTATATTCTTTCCACGACTAGCCCACGTAGTTAACCGGGGGATTAGAGGTGGGGCGGAGCCCCCCCTTCATTGCACTGATTGTGTAGCGGGGGGGTCATAGGGGGTTTGAGGGGTGCAGGTAACCCCACTCTATGGGGTCCGGGGAAACGCCCGGAAAATTTTGGTTTTGGAACCTATGTTAGGTTGGGCGGACCCACCGATGGTTTTGTGCATGATTTTTGCACATGTTTTTGGATGCGATGGTTTTCAGTCCATGGTTTTGGACGCGATGGCTTTCGGTCCATGGTATTAGATGCATTGGCATGTATAAATATGTATTATAACATTGAAAGGAACACAATGAAAAATCAAGTTGGTAGTCCCGGTTTTGGGATCCAAGGGAAAATCTCTATGTATATGTGTTATGCTCTCGCATTGTTTATTTTCTGTGTTTTAGAATTCGTATGCAGGTAATTTCTGTACGGGGTTAAAACCTACATTTGGTATCGGAGCTATTTTGGCTTCAAGGGGACGCCTTTGTTGCTGAGGGGTTGCGCTCGAGCCTGTGGTAGACCCTGTTTAGTGGGAGATCTGCAAGATAGATTCTGGTGGTGAAAGAAGATGGCGAGGAGTGGAAAGATAGAGATCGAGAAATTTAATGGTCAGAGTTTTGAGTTGTGGAAACTCAAGATGGAGGATATGTTGGTGGATAAAAATCAGTGGATCGTGGTAGATCCGGGTACTAAACCAACGGGAGTGTCAGATGAAGAATGGAAGAAGTTGGATCAGAAGGCAGAGAGCACAATACGATTGTGTGTCTTAGATTCAGTATTGATGAATGTATCAAGGGAAGCTACAGTGAAGGATTTGTGGGACAAGTTAGGGACTTTATACCAATCTAAGTTTCTGGTGAATAAACTGTTCCTGCGGAAAAAGTTGTATAACCTGAGGATGAAAGACGGGGACTCGGCGACAGAGCATCTGAACGCATTTAATACTGTGGTAAGTCAGTTAGCATCTGTTGATATTAAAATTTTAGATGAAGATAAGTGCATCAGTTTGTTGTGTTCTCTACCAGATTCATGGGACAGTCTGCTTATTGCAATAGGTAGCAATGCAACTGCCTTACAGTTTGATGAAATAGTCTCATCCTTACTAATGGAGGAAATGAGACGGAAAAATATGGAGAGCCAGAATGGTGATGCCTTATCTGTACGAGGACGGTCCCAGAATAGAAAAAAAAAAGTCATCGAGTGGGAGAACTAAATCTAGAGGGAGATCTAAATCTCCAGGAAAACCTGTAAAGGTGGTGTGCTAGAAATGCAAAAAGGAAGGGCACTACAAAACGGACTGTAAATCTAAAGCTCCTGATAAAGGAAAGGGATTTGATGATGCTCCTTCTGCAGAGGCGAAAACCACCTTAGATGAAGGTGGGGATGTGTACTTGGCTTCTTCAAGTACACATGTAGATCATGAGGCATGGTTGATTGACTCAGGTGCATCCTTTCACTTCACTCCCCATAGAGAGTGGTTCTGCGAGTATGAGAAATACAATGGTGGTGATTTCTTCTTAAGGGATGATAGGAAGGCTAGAATCATTGGTCATGGAAAAGTAAAGTTGAAGTTGCAAGGTGGAAGGGTTAGAACACTTCTGGGTGTTCTGCATATTCCTGCATTAGCCAGCAATCTGATTTCTATAAGCAAGTTGGATGATGCAGGTGTAAAAATAGTGTTCAAGAAGGATACCTGCAAGATGGTTCGGGGAGCACTGGTATTGATGCAGGGAGTTTGGATTGGAACTCTGCACAAGCTGCAAGGTAGCACGGTTGTTGATGGGTACAACAGTTCTGTGGTTCCTGAAAGTGGAGCAGAAAATCTAGTGGTCTATGGAGAGAAGATCGTGTTGTGGCATCAAAGGCTTGGACATATTGGAGAGAAGGGCCTTCGAATACTTCATGGTAAAGGTATGGTAGAAGGTATGAGTAATACCTCTCTAGATTTTGATTTCTGTGAAAATTGTGTGTATGGGAAGCAGAATCGGGTGAGTTTCCCTCTGGTGGTAAGAGGGCCAAACATATATTAGAGCTTGTGCATAGTGATGTGTTTAGACTTGTGAAGGTTCCATCACTGGGTAAGTTTGTGTACTATGTATCATTTATAGATGACTTCTCAAGGAATACATGGATATATTTCCTTAAGAAGAAATCTGAAGTCTTTGACAGGTTTAAATAATTCAAGGCTCTGGTGGGAAACCAAACAGAGAAGAAGATAGAGGTGCTGAGGATAGATAATGGTGGAGAGTTTTGCAGTAATGAATTTTAAGAATTCTGTAAGAAGTGTGGTATAGCATGACAGAAGACTACTCCATATACACCTCAGAAAAATGGAGTTGTAGAAAGAATGAACAAGACGTTGATGAAAAGGGCAAGAAGCATGCTTAGTGGTGTCGGGTTAGGACAAGAGTTCCGGGCAGAGGCGGTGGAGACAGCATGTTACCTGTTCAACAAATCACCTTCATCAGCGTTGGAGGATAAGACTCCACAAGAGGTATGGACTGGTAAGAAACCATCTCTTTCACATCTGAGGGTATTTGGATGTGATGCATATGTACATGTTCCAAAGAAGCGAACCAAGTTCGATAGTAAATCTGAAAAGTGCATCTTTATTGGGTATAAGGATGGTTTAAAGGGTTATAAGATTTGGAACCCAGTAACAAGGAAGGTTGTGTATAGCCGAGATGTGGCGTTCAGAGAGGTGAATGATGTTATTAAAAATGAAGTCCAACCAAAGGAATCTGAGAAGATAGAGTTTGAGCTAAAGGAGGAAGAATCAGACTCTACAGCGGAGGAGGAATCAGAAGATGAAGAGCCACAAACTCCGGGTGTGAGAAGATCACTTCGAGAAAGAAGGCAGCCAGAAAGGTATAGTCCATCTGCTTTCTATTCAAAATTTTCTTTATCTATTACTGATGATGATCCTAGAACTGTGAAGGAACCAGGAGATTCAGAGGATGGAAAACTTTGGAAAGAGGCCATGGTTGATGAAATGGCATCTTTGCACAAAAATTAGGATTGGGATCTGGTGGAGTTGCTGGTTGGAAGGAAACCCATTGGCAACAAATGGGTGTTCAAGAAGAAGATAAATGCAGAAGGAAAGGTGGAGAAATACAAAGCTCGGTTGGTAGCAAAAGGTTATTCCCAGGTGCTAGGAAATAATTTTGGTGATATTTTTTCTCCTATTTCCAAGGTAACTTCTATTAGATTACTTTTATCTATTGTTGCTGCTTTTGATTTTGAGGTAGAATAGATGGATGTGAAGACAACATTTCTTCACGGGGATCTGGAAGAAGAAATCTACATGAAGCAACCTGAAGGCTTTGCGGTGAAGGGTAAGAAAGAACTAGTATGCAAGTTAAAGAAGTCTTTGCATGGGTTAAAATAGTCACCAAGGATGTGGTATCAGAAATTTGATACATTTATACGGGGACTTGGCTTCACCAGAAGCAAAGCAAATCACTGTGTGTATTTTAAATTAATTGGTGACCGTGTTATTTATTTGGTCATGTATGTGGATGATATGTTGCTGGTTGGAAATGACAAAGAAATTATCCAGGATTTGAAGACCCAATTGTCCTCCAAATTCGACATGAAAGATCTTGGTGTTGTAAACTATATTTTGGGCATGGAAATTAAAAGAGATCAGGCAAAGAGGAAGCTCTGGTTAAACCAGAGGAAGTATGTCGAGACAATATTGCAGAGATTTAATATGCAGGATAGTAAACCGGTGAAGGTTCCTATTCCTGTAGGTGTAAAGTTATCTGTTGAACAGTGTCCCAAGACACAAGAAGAGGAAGAGGACATGTCCCATGTTCCATATGCAAGTGCAGTCGGTAGCCTGATGTATGCAATGGTTTGTACTAGACCAGACATTGCACATGCAGTGGGAGTATTGAGCAGGTTTATGTCAAAACCAGGAAAGGAGCATTGGACAACAATGAAGCAAGTTTTCATGTATTTGCGTGGCACTAGTGATTATGGTTTGTGCCACCAAGGAAGATCAGGATTAGACAGAGTGTTGGATATTCGTGGCTTTGTTGATGCAGACTGGGTTGGAGATCTGGATCAGAGAAGATCTACAAGTGGGTATGTGTTTAACCTATTTGGAGGTGCAGTCAGTTGGATGAGTAAGAAACAATCTGTAGTGGCACTATCAACTATAGAGGCAGAATACATGGTAGCCACTCATGCAAGCAAGGAAGCAGTTTGGTTGCAGAGATTGTGTTCAAGTATGGGGTTAGTACAAGGAGCTATAAGGATAGACTGTGACAGCCAAAGTGCAATTTTCTTGGCAAATAACCCTGCATATCATTCAAAGACAAAGCACATTTATGTTCAGTATTACTTTGTGAAGGATATGATAGAAGACAAAAAGGTGTTGCTAGTAAAGGTGGACACTTTGAAGAATACTGCAGATGCATTGACAAAATCTATGAGCTCTTAGAATTTCTCTTGGTGTAGAGAAACAATGGGCATTGCAAAGCTGGATAAATGACTAAGCTCTCTTGTGGTCCCCTGTGGAAAGAAAACAACAAGTGGGAGAATGTTGGGTTGTATTATATTCTTTCGACGACTAGCCAACGTAGTTAATCGGGGGGTTAGAGGGGGGGCAGAGGCCCCCCTTCTTTGTGACGATTGTGTAGCGGGGGTGTCATAGGGGGTTTGAGGGGTGAAAGTAACCCCATTCTATGTGGTTTGGGGCAGCGCCCTAGAAAATTTTGGTTTTGGAACCTATGTTAGGTTGGGAGGACCCACCTATGGTTTTGTGCATGATTTTCGCACATGTTTTTGGACGCGATGGTTTTCGGTCCATGGTTTTGGACGCGATGGTTTTCGGTCCATGGTATTGGATGCTTTGGCATTTATAAATATTTATTATAACATTGAAAGGAACGTAATGAAAAATCAAGCTGGTAGTCCCAGTTTTGGGATCCAAGGGAAAATCTCTGTGTATACGTGTTTTATGTGTTATGCTCTCACATTGTTTATTTTCTGTGTTTTAGAATTCGTATGCAGGTAATTTCTGTACGGGGTTAAAACCTACAGCCATAGGGCTTCCTTACTAGCTTCTACGACACCGCGATACTCTGCTTCTGCTAAAGAAAGATAAATGGCAGTTTGTTTCTTGCAAGCCCATGTAATAGGTCCTGAACCAAGAGTGAACACAACCTGTAGTAGACTTCTGATCATCAGGGTCACTAGCCCAATTAGAATCAGTGAAACCAACCAATAGAGGAGATGCTTCTGCATTGTAATGAATCCCAAACTGAACTGTACCTCGAACATAATGAAGTATTCTTTTAGCTTCTTTCCAATGATTTTCATGTGGGTTTTGCATAAACCGAGAAATAAGGCCAACAACAAAGGAAAGGTCAAGACGAGTATGGGTCAGATACAAAAGTTTTCCTACAAGTTGATGGTATAAGGTAGCATCAACTTTAGGGGAAATACAAGTGAATGAAAGTTTGGCTCTAGACTGAAAGGGAGAAGGGGCTGATTTACAGTATTCCATATGAAAATGGCATAGAAGATCATAGGCATACTTGGACTGGGAAAGGGAAATACCTTCCTTGGATTGCGAGACTTGAAGACCAAGAAAATAATGCAAGTGTCCTAAGTCTGTCATTTCAAACTTCTTTTTAAGGTTGGACTTCACATGGTTTATAAGGTTGGGATCACTACCAATAAGGATAAGATCATCAACATAACAAACAAGAATGATAAGAGACTTTCCCACTTTCTTGGTGTAGATAGTATTGTCAGAATGACACCTAGAAAAACCAGTTTCTAAAAGAAAGCTATCCATTTTGGCATACCAAGGCTGAGGGGCTTGCTTGAGACCATAAAAGGATTTCTTAAGATGACATCAAGGCTAGAGTCTATTTTTATAAATCCAGTAGGTTTTTCCATATAGATTTCTTCATGCAAGTCCCCATGCAAGAAGGTAGATTTAACATCCATTTGATGGACTTCCCATTTGAAAGAGGAAGCAAGGGAAAGAAAAAGGCGGATAGAGTTAATTTTGGCAATAGGGGAGAAGGTTTCAGTATAGTCAATGCCTTCAACTTGTGAAAAACCCTTAGAAAAAAGACGATTTTTATGTTTATCAACTTTTTCATCTGGTCCATACTTGGTTCTATAAAGCCATTTTTATCTAACAAGTTTTTGTCCCTTTGGAAGAGGAAAAAGATCCCATGTATCATTTGCAAATACTCAACGATATTCTTCATTCATAGCTATGTGCCAATCTAGATGGCCTGAAGCTTCTGCAAAGGTGTCAGGATCATAATTTGCTAAAGCTTGAGCTAGTAAAGGAGAGGCTCTATCGAACAGAGAACGTGTACGACTGTGATATGTAGGAGCACCGGCAAGAGCACCTGCTGCATCCTGAGTAGCACGGACCCATTTTAGAACCTGAGGAGCTGAAGGAGGATCCTAAGAGGGTGGGGGAGGATTGACATCCTCATTGTCATCATCTGAAGAAGAAATATTTTCAGAAGTAGAAGGGATAGAGAGAGGTGGCACATCTGTCGAACTAGGCTCGTAGGCCGATATATTTTCAGCAAACTTTACATCTCTTCCAATGATAACATTTTTGGACTTAAGTGGAATAAGTCTATGTCCTTTGACGACTTCAAAATATCCAACAAAAATACATTTTGCACTCTTAGGTTCTAAAGCTTTATGTTTCTCATCTGGAATATGGGCCCATGCTTCACTTCCAAAAACATGAAAGTGACTTACATCTGGTTTAATTGAGCTCCATGCTTCTTCTGGAGTGATATTATTTTAATCCTTAGTAGGAGTGCGATTTACTATGTAATTTTCACAGTTAATTGCTTCTGCCCAAAAATTAAAACTAAGTCCTTTAGATTGAAGCATACAATTAGCCATTTCCTTTAAGGTGTGATTCTTCCTTTCAGCTACACCATTTTGTTGTGGATTATATGGAACAACATGTTGCATTTGAATTCCATTCTTAGTGCAAAAGTTGATGAATTTGTTGTTAACATATTCTACGCCATTATCAGATCTTAGCTTAAGAATTTGATGTCTAGATTGTGTTTCAACAAAGGCCAAGAACATGTTAAATACTTCACTCTTGAGTAAAGGGGCTGATGCATGCCAAGAGGCACATTTTTCAAAACTATCTCAATGATGTTTTCCGAGTACACATCCGAAACAAACACCATCTCTGCAAGATACCATTGGAAGACCTCTCACCATATTTTCTTTACATAGATTCTAAAGGGAGCGATAGTTTAAGTGACCAAATCGCTCATGCCAAAGTTTGCTCACTTCATCATTATGAGCAACAAATACTGAGGCAAGATTTGATGACCCCAAGTTGTTAAACTTATACAACCTTGTAGAATCATCAACAATGCCAGTAGCTAAAATCTGTCTAGGATCTCTTAGGTCCTTAATTACAACATCGTGAGGTGAAAATTCAACGATTTTACCTTCACCTGAATGAGTTATCTGATATATAGATAGAAGTTTGCAGGATAAGTTTGGAACACATAATACATCATTAAATTGACCATTTTCTAGATGAACAATTCCAGTCCCTACAACACTAAGAGATCTATCATTACCAACATATATATTTTTGGTGTTACAATCATTTAAAGGAGAAAACATGGCTTTGTTTTTGGCCATGTGATAAGAAGCTCTAGAATCAATGAGCCACTCATGAGAATGAGAAGAAGAAGATACATTTAGTGCATAACCATACCGAGATGCTTGACAACCACATGCAAAAAGTGATATTCCTGAAGATGAAGTTGAAGTTGAAGAGTGCTCCAAATGGATGTTATGCTTCTTCATTGTTTCTTCCAAGGCTTCCATCTTCTTAAAGAATTTGGATTCTAAGTGACCATATCGATTACAAAAGTGGCAATGTCTATCAGTCTTCTTCCCTTTGTTTTTATTTGCCAAATCATTTTGTTGAAATGATTTTTCATTTTGAGACTGAAATTACTTAGGACCCTTGTTTGGTTTAGGACCATTATTTTTAGGATACTTCTTCTTAGGATTCTTTGAATTTGGTTGCTGCTGGGCAACTAAGGCTTTCTTAGAAGAGTTTCCAAGATTAAGAAGACCAATATATAAGAGATTTTCTTTTTCTCTTATTAAAGAATAACAAAAGGCATCAAAAGAGGGGGACTTGTAGTCTTGTCCTTGAGAAATAAAGGCTTCTCTAGTAGAATGGAAGGTGGAAAGGCTGGTCCCAACTTAGTAAGAATGAAATAGATAAGGCTACCATATTCTTTCTTAACCTTAAAACCTTCCAAGAGAAGTCTAAGGGTCTTGAACTTGGACAAAAAATTTTCAATGGAAGAAAAATTATTGGGGTCCAATGAACGCAACTCATTTTTGAGTTGATGAGTTCTAATTTCATTTTTAATTCCAAAATATTTAGTGAGTTGTTTCATTGCTTCATTAGGAGTATCAATTTCTGTGATATGGAATCTAAGGTCTGGAGAAATAGACATCTCTATCAACCCACGTGCTTGATCTTGAGTATTTTCACATTTGGCTGCCTTATCTTCATCTTGAGGTTTGGTTTCTTGGCTTGAGGCTATTCTGTAAAGACCTTTACTTTTAAGTAAATCCACAATGTAGGACCACCATTGGAAGTAGTTGGTCCTGTCAAGAATAATTTGGCATGGAATTTCCATTTCAACAGAAACTGAATCTATAGATACTGAAACAAAGTGTTCCAATGAAAAGATCTCGAAAAATTAGGCTGATTAAAAAAAGCGGCTCTGAAAACGGCATCTGGATGAAGAAGTTATGGCTTTTTAAAGAAAAGTTGTTGAACATGCTGAAGAAGTGTGTGAATGTGCTTAAATGAATGATAATGTTATATTTAAAAAAATCCCCCCACCCTTTCCAAACTTAATCTAATTAGCTCACTTTAAAAAAAAATTATGTGACTCACTTTTATAAATAAGTGAAAGTCACTTTTACAATGGTACTTTATGAGCTACCCACTAAATTGTAACTTAAATAAAAGATAAAGAGACTTTAGAATTATAAGTGACTCACTTTTTATAATGGGTGAGAACACTTTTACATAAAGTAACTTTAAAACATAAGTTACATGTGATTTTTGAAAAAGTAACTCAACAAAAAGAAAGACTTGAACTCAAGACCTCTATTCTCATAAAGTAACTTTGGACCAAGTGAGCTAGTTTAAAAGGCTAGTAATTTTTGGAAAAGAGGAAGGGTTTTTTTTTTTTTTTTTTTAGTCACTGAAGCTTTGGGATGCATGCTTACCTAAAAAAGCTCTTTTTTCCTACAAAACAAAAACCACAAAACCCAATATGGACATACAAAAAAAAACAAACTTTACGGCTTGAAGATAGCTTTAGCTGGAAACTAAATATTTTCTTCAATGTTTTTGATTTTCCAAGATCACACTAAGGCGTGGCGGAAAAGAGCATACACATGAGAAAAATCCTTCCTTTCTATTTCTGATTTGCCTAAATCGCACAAAGTCGCGGGGAAAAGAGCATATGCAGAAATGAAAGGTATATATCCAGTAATAAAAAATAGAGAGCTAAATAAATTGAAATAAACAGAGAGATGAATAGCTAGAACTGCAAATAAAGACGGTATATCTCCATATCTTAAAAATGACGTAGCTAGGGCTACTAAAAACCTTTTCGCGTGAAACGAAAGGAGTTCCTCACTGGAACAGATGCTCCTCACACAATAGAGTAGTCATCTTGACCCGAAAGTAGTCAGAAACAGTAGATCTAGGAAACGATAGTAGGATGCAATTGTATCGGCTTCAGATTTGGATCACCAACAGATGCGGCCCTTAAATAGCTCTGATACCATGTAGGAATTTATAGGGTAAGTTCCTTAGATAGAACACCAAAGGACAATGCTCATAAATAGATCACAGATCAATACACCAGTATTATTGACGTGGTTAAAACCCTCAAAGAGGGAAACAGTCCACGGCCTGAGCCAACGCGGCTGCTTCAGGTAATTTTTTAATAAAAGAATCAAAAATTACATAAGCTTCTTTCATGAATGGTTTGAGTTTCCCTACAAATGACCCTCCATGCTCTTTAGATAGAGATCATGGACCAATCGGGTGTTAAGCCACGGATCAAGTGTCGGTAATACCAAGGAGAGAATGAACCATCGAATCACTTCATGTCTAGAACATATCATGACCGTCAACTTGTAAGTTACAAAAGTACATAGTAAAGAAACACACTTTACCTAACTCTACACTAGACCAAGTTATACTTAACTATTTCCTATGTGTCGGAAGATCCTAATAGTTGCTGATGTAGATGTTGTTGTGTTATAGACATATTTGGGCACTGCAACCCCAATCTTATATGTCGATAAACCAAGGGCTCTTTAACCCCTAAAAGTGTTGTTTCATACCCTAAAGGATCATGGTCAACTGATTACATCATTCCCCAAAAGTTCCACCTGAAAAACCACTCAGAACTGGCCAAAACTGGACCATATTGATTGCTCTACTGTCAGGGTACGATGCATACTAACTCCTACACTAGCCAGGTGCGGTGCATACTAAAGAAGCCTTCTATGGGATGCGATGAGCGAGAATGGAAAAATGTCCGAGACAGTTTGCTAAGTGGATGCTCATGGAATCTTCTAGAAACTTCTCCTATGACACTTGCCTCTCTGAATTCGCCCAGGGATGAGTAAGAGATCCAAGAAATCTCCAAGTGGAACCAAGAACAACAAGTGGAATGACACTAATAAAAAACCCAGAGATGACTCACACCCTTGCAGACATCTATAAATGGATCCCTCATCTGAGAGATCTGGAGGCTGTAATTTTGTAATTTGTAAGGAAGTGCTGATAGTTTGTCTTTGAGAAAGAGCATTATATTGTTGGGTGATTTTGCTTTTCATGGGGTGAAGAGGGCTTTGATGTTGGGAGGATGATGCTGGATGAGACAACTGGGTTGTAATTCTCCCTTCTAGTTTAATAAATTTCTTTGAGTTTTCATCCATACAATTGTGTATTTTTGAATCGTGTTATTTGTGAATGCTATTTTATGTTCAATGTATTTCTAATTATGCATTGTTTATGATATAATAGATTGAGATGTTTTGATGGTATTTTGTTACTTTGTTTCTACAGGTATTCTCTAAGCGAGACAAGTAGGAGAGGAGTTGCAAGCTCTATCAAGGGGGAGAGAAATCAAGCAAGGAGTCAAGCGGAAGATCCAGGTTGGTTCCTTTGCTTTTCTCTTATTTATCATACATAGAGGAAATCACAAAATGCTTTGATTTTTTGTTTCTAGTATAGTTGCCAATCCTAGTGGGACTAGCAGATCAAAAAGACACTAGTTTTCCCGGAAACAAAATGGCGACTCCGCTGGGGATCGAACCCATAATATCTGGTTTCTGGGAACGAATAGCTTGTTTGTTTGTTGTTGATTGTTTTTTATAAACTATAGATGGAGCATGAAGTTAGCTAGATAGCCTTCGAACTGCTCTTGCTCTACAATTGCAAAGTAGATGAATGCTGCTTCAGTCAATCTCCGGTTTAGTTTATGATTTGAACATTTGACTTACAAGCATTCTAGATGCCCTTTTGGTAGCTCAGTAACCTCTCAAGATCATATCCCTAGAATTTTTTCTTTACCGTCCATCATAGCTCAGCTTAACTAACTGAAATCAGCAGTAAATTTGAGCCAAAACCCATCTCAGTTGCGCTTCCTGGCCCATCGCACTGTCTGTCACTGGAAACTAGTATGCATTGCACTTCCCAAGTGTAGCAGGTGAGATGCATCCCTATTTCTGTGAAGCACAGGTGTGATGACTGAGTAATCCTATTTCTCTCCTTGAAATTTGGGGTTTTTGTCCTTGTTTTCAGCTCTGTTTAATTGTTTTTGCTACTTATGAACAATATCTCATTGCTGAAGCCTCCTTGCATTACATAGACTAGCCTCCATTAATTAGGATTAGTAAATGTTTTTATGTATTTTTCCATCATTTACAATCCTTGGTCGAAAAGTTGTTTAAATCGATCTATCATTTTGTTGCAAAAAGTGTCGTAACTGTCATTTTGTGTCAAAAAGAGAAGTGTCGTTGAGTCTTCCTTCTTTGGATAGTCGATTGAACTTTTTGTCATGTATTTGATTTGATTTGTTGATGTTTGAAGTATCGAAAGCATCTTCTATTCAAAATTGAAAAGTGTCATTTAAGTCTTCCTTTCATTTTGAAAAGAAATTGTCGAAATGTCACTTTGAAGAAAATATTTCAGATCTATACTTAGTTTTCCTTTTGGCATTCTTCACATTAAGGGGAACAAAAAACAAATACATGCGTTTACATTTTCATTTAGAAAGTGTGTGAAAAATGATTTAGGAAAAGTGCATTTAGTGTGTGCTCTTTGCTCTTTGTTTGAAAGAATCGTAATCTTCTTTCCTTACTAGCTAGGTTTTTCATTACTAAAAATAAACAACGATTGTTTATCATTTTAGATTGCATATTTAGGAATTTTACATCTACATCACGCGGTGAACCATTGAAAGGAAAACTTCTAAACAAGATCAACTCTAAAATAAATTTCAATGAACTTAACAACGCTTTGGAACCTAACGCAACACATCTAGAGGTCTAGGCTAGAGACATGTTTCGGCGTCGTAAAATCTAGTAACTATCGTTTTCATCGAAGGTTGGGTGATTCCTCCTCTTTGATACGACAAGTGCTAGCACAGACTTGTGCTCCCTGTACCATCGAGTATATATTGGGAGACCACAATAGGCTTATATCCTTTATCCATAGGAAGCTGTGTCTACCGCCCTATCGATCGCAATGCACTGAACATAGCATTCGGGAAGATTGACTACTATACATAAGTCCTTGGTAATTTCTCTTTAATTTATCACCAAGGTGTATTTTGCAATTTTTCAATTGGTTTGGTAATCCCTCTGTCTAGATTTCCAGAGTAGTCACTTTTGTTCCTTTTCGACTCCTTAAAAGAAAAGGTCCATTTGAACACTCGTCACTTCAGGCTCATTAAAAATTGAAGGGGACTAGAGTCATCTTTAGCTTTTTTCTTGACTCTTAAAAATTGAAAAAGAAAAGTTGTGTCAAAGCGTCATTAAAATTTATTAAATTCGGAATAACATTTTTCCTTCAATTTTGAGTTGATCAAGTAATCCGCAATCGTGGAAGAAAGTCAATCAAAACCCCGTCGTTCGCGAAGACTAGCGAGTCAACCGTCTTTGACTCCGGAAACGAAACCATTCCGGCAAAACGGTCTCATTTAACTGAGTCCAATTCACCTGATTTATTTGAAACTTGTGTTTCAAAACCGTCAGAGACTACAGTTACTCCGATCATTTCTGGTACATCTGCCTTTAGAGAAGAAGTTCCACAGTTGCAAGAGGACATTAGAACTGATCCTAGTGTAACGGTAGACACTTCTATACCTGAAGCAGCTCCAGCTAGAGCTGATCCAGAGACTGAAGTTCACTTACCTAAACATCTGGAAGTTGAGTTCCAGAATTCAGAAGGTGTCACCCCTCCGGTATCTGTCACTGTAGAAGCAATACCTTCTTCGGCTCCAGAAATATTTTACGGACTTGACGGTCTACCTCTTCCACCTGGACTAATTGCAATAGAAGAGATAGTAGAGGATCTTCCATCCAGTACCCCATTTCATTTTGGAATTGGGATCCACTTATATCCTTCTACTCCTGAAGTTAGATCTTTTAATCATCCTTCATCACAAGTTCCTGTCGAATCACTAGAAAATATTTTGGATACAATAAATATGTCTGAGCAACCATCAACATCTAGGATTGTATCATCTGATACAGCTACGGTAGAACTTCCTGCTGCCATTCCTACAATGTTTGCTGGTATACCATCTGTCCAGGCTAGTTACCAATCACTAGCTGGAGTCCAATCAGGGGCTGTTTCGAAGACATGTTCTGTTCCTATTTGTTCATCCAGAGTCTCATCTGGTATTTCTTATGTTGAAACTCAACAAATTGATCCTGTATGCCAGTACCAATTTGGGCAGACCAATCTTCAAGGACCAATATATCCTTTGAGCACTGGATTGCCACCATATGGAGGGCAGTATGCTTTTTCATTATTCCCTCCTAGAGAACAACCATATGAGAGTTTACAACAAAAGTCAAGTCAAACTGGAATTACATCCAGTGGTTGGGTACCAATACTGCCTCAACAACCAAGGGTTGTATACTCAATGCAACCGGTCCAACCTGTGTCGAATATTCCCACTACACCTGCTATTGTGACTGTGTCGCAAGTACAAGAACTACCTGTTGTGTGTCAACCTCAAGTCTCTCAGGTTGCAATACAATAGCCTCTTGTATCTATGGTTCAATCACGACCTCAGGTTAGTGCTTCTTTACCTGGAACAACTCAGGCTCAAACGAGTGTTATCACCCCGCATCTTGGTCAATATTCCAGTATTAGGCAACAGCAAATGGTCTAACAACCATGGCTGGTGCAATACCAACAACCGTAATTCCAACAAACCTACCGAGGACCTGAGCAACAAGGCTTTGTAGGTAACGGACAACCGAATTTTCAAAATGGTTATCAACAACCATACTATACGGTTATGTCCAACAACCTTATCAAAGTTACCAGCATCAGATACATTATGCTGATATGCAAAGACTTACTGCTCAGGCGATTCCATCTTATCCTAGGTATGCTTCACCTAACCTGAATCAATAGTTGCCTTTCGTAACGACTCTAGAATTACCAGATTTGAACTGGTTGACAAATGATCCAATTGCATATGCTCCTTGGTGGCTAGCAATTCCTCATAAACTTCCTCTGACATTCCTAAATTCAACGGAAATCCAGGTGAAGATCCATTGAATCACGTAATGACCTTTCATTTGTGGTGCTCATCTAACACCCTGAATGATGATTCGATTAGGTTTCGCCTTTTTCAACGAACACTAACTGGTACGGCAGCAAAATGGTATATTGAATTGCCTAGAGCTTCGTTCGATAACTTCAGTGCCCTTGCCACTACTTTTCTAACCCACTTTCAATTACCCATAAGGTACGAAACAGGAACAAAATTCCTTACCAACTTTAAACAGACCACGGCCACTCACATATCTGATCATATTCATGAGTGGCGATGCCATCATAGAATGTTAAAGACGTATGCTCTTGATCAGCTTCTAGATGAGTGGTTTATTAAGTCCTTTTTGCCTTCTATTACTGAGGATGTGGCTAAGGGAGGAGTTGTCACTGAAGAGCAAGTCATTGCTCGTGCACAATATTTAGACTTGATCTATACTCAATCTGGCACGCTCTACGACAAAATTCCTGACGCTCCTAGACCATAATTTTCCGTTCCTCCCCCTCCTAAATCAAAAAAAGACTCTCATGCCGGTGATGGCATGATTGGTACCTCAAGTACGCAAACCGAAAAGGCTCCATCTAGTAAAGCCCTTGCATTTTCTAGTCAGAAATAAAATGACAAACCTCTTGCCTCAGAGATTAATGTCGTGTCATCTGACAAGGGCAAGAATCCAAAGCAACCTGGGGGCAAGAATAAAGGGAAAAATAATAAGAAGAAATAGGAGAATTCAACTCCTGAAAAATATTCTGGAAACCCTACTGGGCAAAAGAAACCTCGTCAACTGTGTTTCATATGTAATGAGGACCATTTCACGAAGAATTGTCCACATCGAGCTGAGGTCACGAAATTTTTAAAGACTTCAAGTACCTCAACAGTGTTGACTGATCCGTTTCCGAACCCAGAAGCTAATTTGGTCGCTATCGATCATGCTTCCCCATCCCAAGTGCTTATATCATTGTAAACTTTGAAACGGGAACTATAAACTCAAAACGGGAACTCTGGCAAAAAAACCCCAAAAAAACATCAAAAACAGTGCTAAAAACGAAAAGTGTTGATGCTGGAATAACACTTTTTTTTTCTACGGTAAATTTTCATCATATTTTAAAAATGGTGGTGAAAACCATTTTTTTGTGCAAAAATTGCCCAAAAACACCCTCAAAACGAAGTTTTGATGTTCGAATAACATTTTTTTTTCAATGGTAAATTTTCCGCAAAAAACACCCTCAAAACGAAAAGTGTTGATGCTGGGATAACAAATTAAAACAATGAAAAAACACAGAACAAAAAAAATTAAAACAATGAAAAAACACAGAACAAAAAAAAATAAAAATAAAAATAACAAAACATAAATACAAATATATACTAAAAACAAAACATAAAATTAAAATTAAAAACAAAAAAAATCAAACATAAAAAAAAATAAAAAAAATCATAAAAATGTAAAAAAAAAAAAACAAAATTAACCTATAAAAGATAAGAATTAAAAAACTTGAAAAAAAATTACAAATTATAATCAAATAAATAGTAAAAAAAACATATTTAAAAAAAATGGAAAAAAAAACAAATATGTAAACCATAAAAAAATTTGGGAAAAAAAAAACATATTAAAAAAAACTATAAAATTAAGTAGGTAAAAATAGAAACTAGAATAGTAGGTAAAAACATACTTTATATATTCTTTGCGTATGTTCTTCGGTGAAAGAGTTCTGAGGCTCGGTGAAAGAGTTAAAAACATACTCTATATATTCTTCGCATATATTCTTCGGTGAAAGAGTTCTGAGGCTCGGTGAAAGAGTTAAACACCTACTTTATATATTCTTCGCATATATTCTTCGGTGAAAGAGTACTCTATATATTCTTCACATATATTCTTCGTTGAAAGAGGTCTGAGGCTCGGTGAAAGAGTTAAACATGTACTTTATATATTCTTCGCATATATTCTTCGGTGAAAGAGTTCTGAGGCTTGGGGAAAGAGTTAAAAACATACTCTATATATTCTTCGCATATATTCTTCGGTGAAAGAGTTCTGAGGCTTGGTGGAAGAGTTAAACATGTACTCTATATATACTTCGGTGAAAGAGTTAAAAACGTACTCTATATATTCTTCGCATATATTCTTCGGTCTGCGAGCTGGGGTGGGCACGGGCGATCTGCAGTCAGGTTTGCTGATATCAGGTGCACACATTCCTTATCTTTTTCTTTTTCTAATACATATTTGCTCATATAATTTCAAGTATGAATATTTCACCACAGTTACCAAAGATTACCAAGGGCAGACCTAGCACAGTTACTCTACAAGGCCTTTATGAGTATATAGAGTCTTTAGAGAAACGTAGAGAAGAAAGAGAAGCCAAGCTACAAAAAAAGTTAGAAGCCATGCTAGAAAATAAATTTGAATCTCTTGAAGACACGATCAAAAAACAAATAGAAACTAAAATAGAACTATTGGAGAATAAAATGGAGGAAATGGAGACTAGGTTGCAGGTTATAGAAAAACAAAACCAAGATACTAACCAACCATCCCAGCAAGGAGATGCTGATACTTTAGAGAGTCTTAAAATGAAATACATGATTAAAGAACTATAAGAAAAAGTTAATAGTCGCCTCACCCTAAATAATGTGGTAGATAAGTTAGATACCAAACCAATTAAAGATGAAATGAAAAAATTAATAGAATTAGACCACAAACGTAACAAAAGGGCCTTGAACCTTATAATATTCGGTTTAAAAGAGGAAGTAGATGAGGATACTTTAGCCCTAGCCCAGACAGAATTACATAATAGATTACAAATTGAAACAGTGTGTCTCACAGAAGCAACAAGGTTGGGGAAATTAACCGAGAATAAAGGAAGGCTAATCCGCATAAAGGTGAGCTCCACTAATCATAAGTACAACATACTTAGTAAAACCTCAAGTCTAAAAGGAACGGGAATATTCATAAATGAAGATCTCATTCCAGAAGATCAAGCAGAATTAAGAAAGGAGGTTCAAAAGGTAAAAGAAGCTAGAAAGGAAGGAAAATGGGCAATAATCAGAAGTAGAAAAGCCTTTATTTGAGATAGAAACCAAAAAGATAGTAATCAATAGCAATTAAACATGCTCCGGATCCTTTCTTGGAACTATTGGGGCTTCCCATGGAACAAAGGCCCCAAGCTAAGTTGGATTTCAAATGATGTTGATATTATTTTGCTTGTTGAAACTTGGGAGCACGAAGAATCTAAGGTCCCTAACATAGATGGCTTTACGCTATGGTCTACTTGGAACAAGCGATCCTCCCGTAGAGGCATTGGGGGAATAGCTTGTTACATTAAGAAGAACATCTCCCCCCATGCTAGGATTTATAAAAATGACCCTCACAACCAATATAGTTGGATAGAGATCAGAGACATTAATAAAAAAAAGTCCTACATAGTAATATGTTATTTTCCCCCCATCAATTCTAACTTCTATAAGAAGAAGAATCTAGATAAAACTAACCCTTACAATGGTTTAGACAATGATATTTCTAGCCTAAGGAATGACTGTAATATCCTTTTAATAGGTGACTTTAATTCTCGAACTTCAAACAACCAAGCTATTATTCTAAGCAATCATTCCAACCCTAATCCTCTTTAGTTAAACGAAGACCCTAGTCTGGCTAGTAGGTACAAAAGAAGTGGCCCAAGTCTAGCAAGATGACCTGCATCCATGGACTTGGTAGCAGCGTGGTAGACTACGTTATTTCCGATCTCTCATTATACAACGAAATAATAAATTTTGACATCTTAAATGACCACGAACCTGACTCTAATCATAGGCCTTTACTTCTAACCCTTAATTTTGTCATGCATAGAGTTCCCACAGAAAATAATACTTACAGCCAAAAGAACTTAATATTTGATAGAAATAAAAATGATCTCTTTCTAAATGAATTAAAAACTAATTTTCTTCCTTTATCTAGTATAGACAACATAGAAGACCTCTATCATAATTTTACTACAACCCTCTCATATTCTATTAACAAGTTCTCAATTGAAGTTTCAAATAATAAAAGAAATAGCAAAACCAATCCATGGTATGACAAAGATTGTAAAAGTGCGAGGAGAGCAATTAAGGAAGCTGTTGATGAATCTCTTAAAATGGACAAGATAAAAATATATAAAGCCCTAACTAAAAGGAAAAAGAGGCAGTACATTCGTCAAAGACAGGAGAATCTCTTACACCTCTCTAAGGTAGCTCCTAAGAAATTTTGGAGGCAAATTCTGACTAGGAAGACTAAAGATAATAATAAAATTTCTCTTCACGATTGGAATTCCTATCTTAAAAAGCTTTATGAATCTCCAAATGTCATGGATAATTTGGAAACCCTGCTCACAATGAAAGAAGTTTTCTCTTTAGAAGACATTAAGTTTGGGGTTAATCGCCTCGCTAATGGGAAAGCTAAGGACATTGAAGGTTACCAGGCGGAAATCTTAAAAATTGGAGGTCCTGTCCTCATCCCCCACATCCACAAGCTTTTCAATCAAGCAGTCAAGCAAGGGTTCCCTAAACCTTGGACTGAGAGCCTCATTATCCCTATTTTTAAAAGTGGGGATACAAATAACCCCTCTAATTATCGGACAATTATGATCAGCCCTCTCTTAGCCAAGTTATATGGTAGTATTTTGGAAAAGAAGTTAAGCATATGGCTTGAAAGTGAAGGTAAGCGGGATAAAGGCCAAACAGGTTTCAAAAGGCATCACTCAACAATAGACCACCTCGTTATGCTTAGGATCATTATGGAGGAATGTCATAATGATAAATCCAATTTATTTTGTTGCTTTGTGGACTTTAGAAAGGCTTTCGATATGGTTCCTAGATATAACCTTTGGAATAGACTAGAAGAGATAAAGGTTCCTCTCGAGTTGAGAGCTGCCGCTATAAGGTTATACGAGAATGTAATTGCCAAGCTAAAGAGCAATGAGGGGTGGTCGAAAGATATTAAGTGTAACATCGGAGTTAAACAAGTTTTCCCCCTCTCCCCTACCCTATTTGGCATTTACATCGATAAGCTCGAAGGCTATTTAGAGGAAGCAGGATGTGATGGCACAATCTTAGCTGGGATAGTCGTCATCCTTCTTCTCTATGCTGACGATATTTTTCTTTTGGCAAGGTGCTCATCTGATCTTGATAAGCAACTCAGGCTTCTTAAGGATTTTTGCTCTACCATGGGTATGACTGTTAACACTGACAAAACAAAATTTATGATTATCAAATCCAAGAAGGACACTTATGCTAATTTTATGTATGACAATAATAACTTGGAGGAAGTGTATTCTTACAAGTACCTAGGAATTGATATTCATCACAAGCTCAACTGGAACCATAGCATTGAGAAAAGGATTAATGGGGGGTGGAAAGCTTATTTTGGTCTTGAAAATAATTGTAAAACAACAAACCTTGTAATGTGGGATAAAAAGAAGTTCCTCTTTGAAACTTTAGTCACTCCTGTTATCTTATATGGCTATGAAGTTTGGGGTTGCAGCATCTCCAGAGAATCATGGAGAAAGATTGAGCAAATCCAGAAGCGTTTTATAACTTATAACCTGAAAATTAAAAGTAATACACCCTATCCTATTCTCCTTATAGAAGCAGGTATTTCCCCTATTGAGAGCCTAGCTATGATTAGGTTTCTACTGTACAAGCACAAACTCAATAACATAGACGATCATAGACTTCCTAAGCTAGCTTTAAATTCAATCCAAAACCACCTAAGGCTCAATCAGGGGTGGCATAAAGACACAAGAGCCTGGTTAAACTATTGGGAGATCAACGAGAATGATGCATTGCAAAACATAAATAACATTAAAGATATTGTTACTTCTAAGTTCAAAGAAAAAATGTGGTGTGAGAAAGATTTAGTGGCTAAAAGAAAATTAAGTTATTATAAGAAGGTCATCAACCCCACCCTAGAAGATCAAAAGTATCTCTCTATTTTAACTAGCTCAAAGAAGAAAATTAATATAGCAAAAATTAGAACGAATTCTCATGAGCTCCATAGTGAAACAGGTCGTTTGGCAGTTCCTAAAACGCCATGGATGGAAAGGATCTGCCATATATGTGAGAATAGGAACATCGAGGATGAAAACCACTTCCTCTTAGAGTGCCCTGCGTACAACCACATTAGATCTCAGTTTCACAATATTTATTACAATACTGACCTTCCTAGCCTTTTACAATGTCAAAATTATAGTGAGCTCGGGAGGCTTCTCTCCAAGCTTTTTGAGCATAGGAATAAAATCGTAAATCAAAATAAATAATTTGTTTCTTTAGGTCTGATAGACCAATGTTTGGTCTTAGTAGACGTTAACCATCATCATCATCATCAAGAAAAATTAAAAAAACATTAACAAAAAACTAAAAAAAATTGAAAATTAAAAACAAATTAGATTTAAAAAAAAATGGAAAATTAACAAAAATAAATTAAAAACTAGTGAAACTAAGATTAAAATGTTGATTACTTAAAAATATATATATATATATATATAAAAGAGACAATAAATAAATAAAAAATGTTTAAAAAAATAAAAATTATTTCATAAACCATAAAAGAATTTGGAAAAAAAAAAAAAAAACAAGATTAAAAAATTTATATATATAAAATTAAGTAAGTAAAAATAGAAAGATTAAAAAAAACATTAACAAAAACTAAGGAAAAAAAATTTAAAAACAAACTAGATTAAACAAAAATAGAAAATTAACAAAAAAAAAATTAAAAACTAGTAAAATTAATATTAAAAACATTTAGAAAAAACAAAAATAAGCTCAAATTATAATAAGAAAATATATATATATATATATATATATATATATATATATGAAAATTTTAAAAATATATGTATTTTCCAATTAAAATTAAAAATTAAAAAACAATTTAAACTTAAAAAAAAAAATGTGTTTTTGATTTAAAAAAAAAAATTAATTAATTAAATTTTCATTATTTATTTAAAAACAAACCAATAAACAAATTTTAATTATAAATTTTTTTAAACAAAATTTTGTTCTTTTATTTAAAAAAAAAATTATTAAACAATTTTAATAAAAATTATTAAACATATTTAATAAACAAAATATTTTTAATAATTTTTAATAAACATATTTAATAATTTAATAATCATATTTAAATAAACGTATTTAATAAACACATTTATAATTACCATTCTTCTGTATAATTCATCTTCTTCTGTGTACTTTGCAAAGGTGGGCTTGTTTACAAAAAGGTGTTTTACCTCATGCTAGAGGTAAAATAGGTTCTCAAAAGTTTGGTACAAAACCTTTCCTGTAGGCATCCCTTTCATAGAAGAATTATTGGCTTGATCTCTTGCCACTTCTCTGATTTTCCTGTTATAGTCTTCTTGTGGCATTTATTGCCAAGGGATTTTGCGGAACTTTCTACCTTAAAGCATCAAACTTAACCATGAACCCGCCTATAGCTAGTTCCATGGTTTGGCATTTGTCCTCAAGGTTCATCATTAAGCTCCTCTTGGTGAGCACTTTCTTCACCTCTAGTATAATGCCAGTTCTGTCAGCTATGTCCAGCTCCTGCAATTCATATTTATTTTTAGAGTTAAGGAATTGGATTATTCTGGTGGCTTCTTCTGGCATGTCTCCAAGTTTGGCCTTAACTCTTTGAATTGCTTCAGTGGCCTCTTTGACTAAATCATTTTGTTCAAAGATGACTTTTATAGATGTCCAAATATCATTGATAGAGTCAATGATATTGGCCCGTAATTGTTCTTTAGCTTGGGAAAGTGGCTCCTTTAATGTTAATTCTTTTTCTAAGTTCTTCATCCTCTCAGTCAACCTGGTTGACTTCTGAACTTCATTTTTGTGCATAATCTGAGTGAATTTCTTCTCATACTCTAGACTCCTTATCTATTCTTTGAGTCTATTTATCTCATTGGTCTGAATGGACATGTCTTCCACAGCTTTGACCAGTTTACTTGCCTCATCACTTGGCTGAGATGCTATTGTTGTTGAACCTGTTGCTGTAGGAATTTACAGGGTAAGTTCCTAAGACAGAATACCAAAGGACAATGCTCACAAACAGGTCACAGATCAATACACCAGTATTCTTGACGTGGTTAAAACCCTCAAAGAGGGAAACAGTCCACGGCCTGAGCCAAAGTGGCCACTTCAAGCAATTTATTAATAAAAGAATGAAAATTTACATAATCTTCTCTCATGAACAGTGTCCCTACAGATGACCCTCCATGCTCTTTAAATAGAGATCATGGACCAATCGAGTGTTAAGCCACGGATCAAGTGTCGGTAATCCCGAGGAGAGAATGAACCGTTGGATCACTTGATGTCTAGAACATATCGTGACCGTCGGATTGTAAGTTACAAAAGTACATAGTAAAGAAACACACTTTACCTAACTCTACACTAGACCAAGTTATACTTAACTATTTCCTATGTGTCGGAATATCCTAACATCCCCCCTCAAGAACAACTTGGGATAGGATTGAAGGATGTACAAATATGACACAATAGGAGAAGGAAGGAGGCATTAGAACCTATCCCCCCTTTGTGACAACTTCCTGAACTCCAACCATAAATCGAAGTTTAGTAAACTTCGCCTCTGTGAGAGCCTTTGTAAATATGTCTGCAACTTGATCATCTCTTGAACAATATTGTACTTCAAGAACATGGTCATGAATGAGCTTTCTGATGAAGTGCGTGTGCAGTTCAATGTGTTTGCTGCGCTGATGTTGGGTTGGATCTTTACATAGATGAATGGCGCTTTAATTATCACACCAAAGTGTATTCGGATGTTGTTGTTGAAAGCCAAACTCTGACAGGATCTGACGAAGCCACTATTGGGTTGTGTTATATTCTTTCCACGACTAGCCCACGTAGTTAACCGGGGGGTTAGAGGTGGGGCGGAGCTCCCCCTTCATTGCACCGATTGTGTAGCGGGGGGGTCATAGGGGGTTTGAGGGGTGCAGTTAACCCCACTCTATGGGGTCCGGGGAAACGCCCGGAAAATTTTGGTTTTGGAACCTATGTTAGGTTGGGCGGACCCACCGATGGTTTTGTGCATGATTTTTGCACATGTTTTTGGATGCGATGGTTTTCAGTCCATGGTTTTGGACGCGATGGCTTTCGGTCCATGGTATTGGATGCATTGGCATGTATAAATATGTATTATAACATTGAAAGGAACATAATGAAAAATCAAGTTGGTAGTCTTGGTGTTATAGACATTTTTGTGCCTTACAGCATAGAGCATGAAAGGTCAATAATTTGAGGGATCCAAAGTCCCTAAACATGTTGTTCTTACCCTTAGAGGAACAAGGTCAGCAAACCACAGCTCTGCAAATCAGTTCTCCACTGAAAAACACTCAAAAACAGGTCAATTTTGGATCAAAGCAGCTGCTCCAAAGGCTACCTGCGTTGCATAGCAAGTGCAACAAGGGCTACCTGCGTTGCATAGCAAGTGCAACAAAGGCTACCTGCGCTGGGCGTACTTTGACATGTGGAGGAATCTTTTTCTCAATGTGCCAGTGCCCAAGAAGCTTCCAGAAAGACACTTGATCATAAGATTCGCCTAATGATGAGTTAAGAGCTTCTAAAACTCCAAGTGGAAGGCAGAAACTCCAAGTGAAGAACTGAAGAACAATTGGAGTTGAAGAGGACAACAAGTCACACATCAAGCTGACTTATCTTCACTCCAAAACTCTATATAAGGATCTCATCCCATGGGATCTGGAGGGCGGAATTGAGTGCAAAGGATTGCTGTTGGTTTACAGTTGTGAGCATTGGGTGATTGCTTGAGGGAGGTGAAGAAGAGATTTCTCTCCGTCGGGAAGGTGATGCTGGATTGGACCTCTCATGGTTGTATCACCGCCTGAACCTTACTTCCATATATTAATAAAGCATTTGAGGTTCTTCTATTCGCATGTGTTTCAATGATGTATTGTCTTACTTGCGCTTTTGATTTATGCTAATCCTTGAATCATTTATGAATGCATGCCTCTTGTAGTTTCCTTTCTTTGTCTTGTTTGTAGGATCTCGTGTAGCTGGGCCCATGAAAAGACTTGGAGTTGGGAGCAAGCGGCGAATAGAGGAGATTGGATCGACCATTTGAGCAAGACATCGGTAAGTGGATCGCTCCCTTTTATCTCTTGCATGTCATAAAGAAGAAACTTTAGATAGCTTTGCTTTCAGCTGTTGCTAAGGAACTGTCACCCTTAGAGTGGGTTAGGGTCATTCCGAGTTGGATACTTTCCCCCACAACGGACTGGCGACTCCGCTGGGGATCGTGTCTTGTTGGTAGCTTGTGTTTCTTGCTATTCATTTCTTAAACAAAGGAGTACCGAATCGAACTGCATTCGAGTCCTTTGAATGCAAAGTAGAGGGCAGCTACTCTAGCCCAGTGCTGGGCATGTTTATGATTTGAAGAGCTGATCCACAAGGACTCTTTTTAGCTCTTTGTGATAGTGTTCATCTTCCTTTAATCATCCTCTAGTGTATACTTGACTGATAGCCTCTGATTTGGCCAAAAACCATTGATTTTTGAGCAAACTGTGACCCGGAATCTGAGAGAGACGAGAGTTGTCTCATCAGTGCAGCTGCAACAAAGGCTACCTGCACTGCAACGCAGGTCCCGAAGGGGCTACCTGTGCTGCATCTCAGATTGACAGTGCAGCACCTGCGCTGATCCAGTTTTGCCTTGTGCAACTGGGATTCCCCATTGTCTGTTGCCTAGTTTTCAGTATTGTTTTTGCAGCCTGTTGTCAACCTGTATACCCAGCTGAAACCACTTCTCTTTGCCTTCATTCCGCCTCAGTTGTATGAAGAAACCGTGATTGTTCTTATTGTATTTCTTGCTGTCATTCACAGTTTCCCATAGCGAAAGTGAACTAGTCTTGCTATGACCTCTTGGATCTAGACCTATGAGAAAGTGTCGTTGTGATTCTAAGAGCTAGTTTATTGCTGTTCATAGCTGCTTGAGCATTTGCTTTCGTTATATGGTTCAGATTTCAGTATTTATTGTGTTGAAACGAGTGAATCTTAAGGTGTTCTTTTGATTATTGGACAAAACTTGTTTGCTTTCGCTTGAAATTGAATTCGAAATCGTACAACAACTTTCTTTTTGTAATACATCAACATTAAGGAAGAAGAAAAGAAATACTTGCATTGTGCATGTGCATTTTGACAGTTTGCATGTCGATTTAGGAAAAGTGCATCATTGTGTGCTCTATGATCTGTTTGAAAAGATGATGTCTTTCTTTTCCTTCAGTAGTTAAGGTTTTCATAAGTTGAAAGAATTGAAAAAGCTTGCTTATCATTCTTAGACTGCATTTAGGAGTTGTATCATACATCACGTGGTGATCCATAAAGGCAAACTGCTAAGCAAGATCAACCTAAAAAGAACTGAATTTATCTAACAACGCTTTGAAACATAACGAAACACAGTAGAGGTCTAGGTAGAGACGTGAACCGACGTCGTTAAACATAGTGACTGTCGATCTCTACGAAGGTGGGTGATTCCTCCTGAGGGACGATAGCACTAATACGGACTTGTGCCCCCGCGTACCGTCGCGTATATTGGGGGACCCCTATAGGAACAAAGCCTTTATCCATAGGAAGCCGTGTCGGCCGCCCTATTGATCGCGATGCAGTGAACACAGCATTCACGAAGATCGACCACTCGTACCGTAAAACGTATTCTGTGGTTTCGCGAAAGGTTTGGCACACCCTTGCCTAGAACTCCAGAGTAGTTTCTTTTGGCCTTTTTCAAACTCTATAACTGAAAAAGTCCATCCGAGCATTTGTCACTTCGGGCTCGTCAATACATCGAAGGAGACTAGAGTCATCTTTACTTTTTCTCGACTCTTAAAACATGAAAAAGCAAGTTGTGTCTTAAAAGCGTCTAAAATTAATTCAATTCGAAAACACATTTTACCCTGTGCATTGTTGGTTGATCAAGTAATCCGCAATCGTGTAAGAAAGTCAATCGATGAACCGTCGTTCGCGGAGGAATACGAGACAAACGTCTTTGTCCCCGGAATCGAAAACAACTCGGGCAAAGCGACCTCGTTCAACTGGTTCCAAATCTCCTGTCAAATTTAGAACGAGTGTTCCGACGACATCTGAGGTTTCGGTTACTCCAAACATTTCTGGAAACCCTGCCCCTATTGAAGAAGTTCAACAGCCCCAGAAGGACAATAACACTGATCCTAGTCTGAGAGCAAATACTTGTATTACTGAATCAGTTCCGTCAGTGATCGGTTCAGAGAATCTTGCTCCTCAAACAACTGTCGCTGTCGAAACAACCCCTTCTTCGGCACCAGAAATATTCTACGGACCTGACGGTCTTCCTCTTCCACCAGGTCTGATCGCGATAGAAGAGATTGTAGAAGATCCGCAAGCAACTACTCCAACACATTTTGGAGCAGGGATCACTCTACTTCCTACTGCATCAGAAGCTAGCCTATCACCCAGAGAAGTTCCTGAAGAATCACTAGGCAATCTACTGGATAGACTAAAAATGTCTGAACAACCGTCGACATCCAGGACTGTGCCAAATGACACAGCGACCGCAGAACTCCCTGCGGTCATTCAGACAATGTTCGCCGGCATACCATCTGTCCCTAACTCTCAACAGCTTGAGGGGGTCCCTTCAGGGCCCATGACGACAGTATGGTCTGTTCCTGTTTGTTCTCCCGGGATAATACTCGGTAACTCCTATGTTGGAACTCAACAGATTGATCCTTTCGGAAATCAGTTTGGGCAATCCGGTCCTCGAGGTGTAATAAATCCTCTCAGTTCCGGACCACCACCGTATGGGGGGCAATATGCTTTTTCATTACCCCCTCCTGGAGGGTACCCATACGGGAGTTCACAACCATACCCAAGTTATACTGGAATAACTACCAGTGGTTGGATACCTATGCTACCCCAGCAACCAAGAGTTGTGTATTCTATGCAACAACAGATGCCTGTGACGAACATCCCGACGACACCAGCAATTGTGACTGTGTCGCAAGTTCAAACAATACCTGTTGCATGTCAACCTCAGTTTTCTCAGGTTGTAATGCAACAACCCTTTGACCCTGCGACTCAACCACAATCGCCGAATGGCGGGGCGACACAAGCACAAACGGGTACCCTTGCCCCTCATCTTGGCCCAGTGGTAAGCATCGCACAACAACCAATGGTATCACAACCATGGTTGGTGCAGTATCAACAACCGCAGTTCCAGCAAGTGTACCAAGGTACCGAGCAGCAAATTTTTGCGAACAATGGACAACCGTACCTACAATACGGTCAAAACCAACCACTCTATGGTGGAGTAGTCCATCAACCGTATCAATCATATCAGCATCAATTACATTATGCTGGTATGCAAAGACCAACTGCTCAGGCGATTCCATCGTATCCTGGGTACGCTTCACCTAACTTGAGTCAGCAGCTGCCATTCGTGGCAACTCTGGAGTTACCCGATCTACATCGGTTGACAAACAATCCTATCGCCTACGCCCCTTGGTGGCCCATGATTCCTCACAAACTTCCATCGGACATTCCTAAATTCAATGGAAATCCAGGTGAAGACCCATCGAATCACGTCATGACCTTTCATCTGTGGTGTTCATCGAACACTCTGAACGATGATTCGATAAGACTTCGCCTCTTCCAGAGGACATTGACAGGTCCGGCGGCTAAATGGTATATAGAATTGCCGAGAGCCTCTTTCGACAATTTCAGCTCCTTAGCCACGACTTTCTTAACCCATTTTCAATTACTTATCAGGTATGAAACAGGAACCGAGATACTGACCAACTTCAAATAGACGACAGCTACTCACATATCTGATCATATACATGAGTGGCGTCGTCGACGAAGGATGGTGAAAACATACGTTCCTGATCAGCTATTAGCCGAATGGTTTATAAAGTCATTACTTCCGGCTATAACGGAAGATGTGGCCAAGGGGGGAGTCGTAACGGAGGAGCAAGTCATTGCTCGTGCTCAATATTTAGACTTAGTATATACTCAGTCTGGCACGCTCTACGACAAAATACCTGACGCCCCTAGACCTGAATTTTCAATTCCTCCCCCTCCTAAATCGAATATTGACTCTCATGCTGGAGATGGCGTGATTGGCACTGCAAGCGCGAAGTCGAAAAAGGCTTCACCTCAGAAAGCCCGTAAGACTTCAGATCGAAATGCCCATGAAGAGATTCTTGCCTCGGAAGTAAATGCCATATCAGCAGATAAAGGCAAAGAAACCAATCAACCAGGAAGCAAGAAGAAGCAAAACAAAGGGAAGAAGAAGCAACAGGATGATCCGTCACCTGAAAAAACTTCTTCAAACTCTCCTGAGAAAGGGAAAAAGAAATGGCCCTGTATGATATGTGACGAAGATCACAAGACAACAGAGTGTCCGTACAAAGCTGAGCTCAAGAGATTCTTTAAAAGTCCAAAGAACCCAGCTGTGCTGACTGATCCATTTCCCAATCTAGGTCAAAATATGGTTGATAGTGGAAATGCTTCCCCGTCGCAAGTGCTGATGTTGTCGATCTCTAAGCAGCAAAATGATGCTTTGATTTCGACAAGGAACAAAGATTATGGGAATCCGCAACTGTCAAACGAAAAAGGTAAAGATCAACCTAGTAGTTCGACAACAACTTCGACAGAAGTTGTCCCACCCATAATGCCAGAATTAACGATAAAACCACCTAAGGGTGTAGTACACAAGTCGACTTTTAATCCTCGTGCCAGAGTGGCGCAGCATTATAACATAGTGGAAGATTTGGCTCAATCGCCATCCGCTATGTCGACTCTAGAAGTACTACAAAATTGTCCATCCCAAAGGCAGGCATTGTTATCGGCAATAGGGGGGTTGATCCTAAGGATTCCAATCTTGTGTCCTTTGATCACAAAGGGTATGACCCTCAGTTACCAGCTCAACTAGCTTTCCTTATTCAAGTGAAGGCCCTCAACAAAACTGTTCACAGAACAATTATTGACGAGGGGGCATCGACATGTATTATGTCAATGAGCTGCTGGAAAACGCTAGGGTCACCAACCTTGTCGAGATCTTCGACAACACTAAAGGATTTCGACGGTAGGACATATACCCCTTACAGTATCCTAAGTAACTTAAAAGTTGAACTAGGTGGAAAAACAGTAGAGATTGATGTTGAAGTCATAGATGGAAATCTGGATTACAACATCCTACTGGGAAGACCATGGATTTATGCCATGGCAGCTGTAGTGTCGACTTATTTTAGGAAGATCGCATTCCCGTTTGAAGGAGGGATTACGGTCGTCGACCAACAGAACTTCCTCCTTAATTGTTCACAAGTTACAGGGAGCATTCCCATGATCCATGAGAGCGACCATTCAATTCAAGATATAGGAGTAGGCTTGTTGAAAGACCCCACAATGATGGGGACTTTCTCGCTACCAAATCATATGTACATAGGAAATGTACCGTTGGTAGCTACCTGCAACATGATATCTTCCACGAAAGTCGCAAAAGATAAAGTCGTCATGGATCGGGCAATGGTGTTGCACCCGAGCCCAATCGAAATATTGTAGCAATCAATGTTTCAGGCATGGGAGGCGAGCCCAAATCAATGCTCGTCAAGCGTTTGGGTAGATAGGTCAGGAGAATGTGGTACCCCTTTGGATCCTTGGTCACGAGTGCATGCAAGTGACGAAGGAATCCTGCAATCAATGTGGATTGAGGGGGCACCATGGGATGATAACCACCATCGTTCCCTTCCTAAGGAAGATACTCATGGCGACCTGTATCACCCTTCAGTATTTGAATTCCTAACAATTACTGTAAATACGGTGGACTCCGAGCGAAACCTATCCAATATAGAAGAGACTATAGCCATAAATATCTCGACCAAAACAGATATTGTAGAGAATATTTATATCGGCAAAGATTGTTCCCCTTCAGAACAAGAAATATATAAAGCTCTTTTCCGTGAATTTAGAGATGTCTTTGCTTGGTCATATGATGAAATGCCAGGCATCGACTCGAGTATCGTTGAACATGAAATTAAGATGTATCCTGATGTCAAACCAGTAAGACAACGGCTTCGGCAAGTGCACCCCAAGAAAGCCGCTGCCATTAAGGCAGAAGTTGAAAAACTCCTCCATGCTGGTTTCATCTACCCGGTTCCTCTAACCGATTGGGTATCGAATATTGTCCCTGTTATGAAAAAACAAGGAACAATACGAGTGTGCGTCGATTATAGGGATGTAAATCAAGCCTGTCCAAAGGACAACTACCCTACACCCTTCATCGACCAGATAATTGATGAATGCGCCGGATGTGAAATCTTTTCGTCTATGGACGGATTTTCCGGGTATAATCAAATTAATATCCGCCCACAGGAACAGTCAAAGACTGCATTTATTTGTCCGTGGGGCACCTTCGCTTATCGAAAATTACCCTTTGGTTTAAAGAATGCAGGGGCGACGTTTCAGAGAGCAATGAATTATGCTTTCCATGACATCAAGAACATCGTTCAACCTTATCTCGACGATCTTCCGGCTCATTCGCAAAAGCAGACTGATCATCCGCATCATTTAAGAGCAATATTTCTACGTTGCCGACACTACAAGATAAGACTCAACCCGCACAAATGTGTGTTTTGCGTCGGTTCTGGTCGTTTACTTGGCTTTATAGTCTCCAAGGATGGGATTCGTCTCGACCCTTGCAAGGTGCAGGCAATCATTAATTTGCCTCCACCTTCGAACTTGCTTCAGATTCAGAAACTCCAAGGGAAAGCAAACTTTCTGAGGAGGTTCATTCCGAATTACGCAGAACTTGCTAAAGGTTATACCCGTCTCCTGAAAAAGGATGTACCTTTCGTCTGGGACCAGGTTGCACAAGCTTCCTTTGATGCTTTGAAAGAAGCGCTAGTCAAAGCATCATTAATGTATGCCCCAGACTATCTAAGGGATTTTAACCTGTATCTGGCTGCAGCAGATACGACCATTGCGATGGTTTTAGTTCAAGAAGTCGATGGAATTGAACACCCTATATATTATTTAAGTAAAAACTTAAATGATACGAAAAGTAGATATTCTCATGTTGAAAAGATAGCATTAGCAGCTGTTTAAGCGATTCAAAGATTTCGGCATTATGTCCTCTTTAGGAAGACCACTGTATTGTCAGATTGCAACCCCATGACTTATATACTGTCGCGACAGTTGCTTGGGGGCAAATATTCAAAGTGGATAGCTATCCTTCAAGAGTTTGATCTGGAATTTGTGAAATCCAAATCAAAGAAAGCTTTAGTTTTCGCAGAATTATTATGCGATCTCCCGTCATCGTACAACGATGAAACGTCCAAAGAATCGATCGTGGACGAAAGTTTGTTTCTGATATCAGCAAGTGATGAGTGGTATGGAGATATAATAGTTTATCTCCAAACCCAAAAGTTTCGGCCAGACACCTCTCACTCAGAACAAAAACGCATTCGATACCAAGCAAAAGACTACATGATCGTCGGTGATACGATTTACCGTCGTGGTGTCGATACGGTCCTGAGAAGGTGTCTAACCCATGAGGAGGTCGAAAAAGCCCTGAATGAGTGTCATTCAGGCACCTGTGGGGGGCATCAATCTGGATATGCTACAGCACAAAGAATCTTACGAGCAGGATACTTCTGGCCAACCATGTTCAAAGATTGCATAACCGCAGTTAGAAGTTGCCATGCATGTCAGATTTTTGATAGCAAAACCAGAAGACCCCCCGCTCCTTTACAGCCAATAATAGCTGTGGGGCCTTTCGCCAAGTGGGGCATCAATTTCATGCAATGTAACCCCACCTCGACCGGGGGGCATGGGTATATTATAGTCGCAGTTGACTATTTTACCAAATGGGCCGAGGCGATGCCTACATTGGATAACACTGGTGAAACAACAGCCCTATTCTTTTTAATCATGTAGTCGCCAGATTCGGCTTGCCACAAGCCATAGTAACAGATCATGGATCGCATTTTCGCAATCACATGATGGTTGAATTAACTGCCAAACTAGGATTGTCTCACGACAGCTCTACTCCGTACTACCCGCAAGCTAACGGACAAGTTGAAGCGATCAACAAAGTCCTGAAGCGCATGCTGCAAAGGATGGTGGGGGTTCACAAAAGAAGATGGCATTTGATCCTGTACTCGGCCTTGTGGGCCTACCGAACATCGATAAGGAATGCCACTGGGTTCACACCATTTCAACTGGTGTATGGCCTGGAAGCGATCCTACCAATCCAGTGCGAAATTTCGTCCCTTAAACTCGCAATTGATCTCCTCCCCGGAACCTCAGAAGAAGAAGCTCGTTTCTTGGAGTTAATCCAGTTGGATGAAACCTGTCGTGATGCCGTCTTGGCCAACGAAGCCCATAAGAAACAAGTCAAAGCGCAGTTCGACAAAAATGTCAAACCCCGTGTCTTCTCGGAAGGTGATTTGGTCTTGCTTTATGACCAAGAATCCGATAAATTGGGAGCTGGGAAATTCAAGTCCTTATGGATGGGCCCTTATATTGTTAAAAGTGTGTTAGCAAAAGGTGCCTACGAGTTGGTAGATTATGACGGAATTCCACTGGCACAACCCCCCAACGGGTTGTACCTTAAGCGTTACTATGCCTAATAGTAACCTGTATGCTTTTGTTACATTTTTGTTTTCGCTAAAAGCGTTTGTTCCGGTTTAAGTAATCCACTTTTACACTTATTGCAGATGTCAAATCCATTGGAACCATGGGTTGGATATGCTGACGGAGCGAGTCGTAGTTCGAGGAACCTATCCTCAGCAGCATGGGCCATTTTTAACCCAAGCGGCGAGTTAATGAGTTTCAGGGGGGTATGTATTGGTCAATCAACAAATAATATCGCTGAGTATAGCGCGTTGATAGAGCTCCTCTCTAATGCCATCACACGTGGCATACGCCGGCTAGTCGTCAGGCTAGACTCACAGCTCGTGGTACTACAGCTCAATGGTACCTACTCTGTCCGAAATCCAGCTATTTATCGCAAGTTCCTAAGAGTTAAAATCTTGGAAAGACAGTTTGATTTTATCCAATATCAACACATTTCCAGAAACTTAAACACATTAACCGACTCATTAGCAAACTATGTGTTAGATAGACATTTGCAAAGTTGATAAAAAGAGAAGCATCATCGATGTTTCATACATGGATCACATAAAAAACTGGAATAAACCCCGAAAATCAAAAATATATATAGCTGTTTACGGTTTACATATAATGTTCTGTAACCAAGACAAAATCGGTCATACGACCCCAAAACTCAAAAATGGCTGGGGGGCACCCTAGCCTAGTGATGCTCATGATAACATGCCATGGCCTATGCGATCATGCGCAGAAGACGAGACCATCGTCTAGGAACACCAGCAGTATGTTGCTGCAATCGCAGAGGCAACTCCTCAATCTGTATATCCGGAATCCCGAAGGTAAGACCCTCGACCTGTTCCTGCACAGCAGCAAGAGTCTCGGCCAAGTTAAGGTCACGGAGAATAGCCCTCCCTGGAGCCTCCCCTACTGGGGCAGCGGCCGGAACTCCCGGACGAATCTGCATGCACACATGAGTTTGATTAGAGTCTTGATAGAGTAAAGCACAAGGACATTATAAATAAAAACAGTAAACAATGATAAGATCAAAATATTTACCAAGATCACCCCACTGCTCGCCATCCGGTAGTACCAAATCCGGATCACCTCGGAAATCCATGCCAATATATGGATACTCGGAAAAAGCCATATCCTGCCGCTCGAACCACCTAAAGAAGGCATCAGTAAAAGTAATCTTAGATTGACCTGCATGTCTAGCCATGTGGTCAACCCACCTCTGCATGCGTGGCTCAGTAGGAGATGGCAAGTCGAGGACAATGTACTGAGGTTGCATCAGGGGTATCTTCTCCAAAGCGAAGGCGGTCAAAACTGAACCAAAGCCAAAATTCTTCAGTCTCCTGTCCTTTACTTTGGTCAACTGGTTTTTCATCTGAACCAGTACTGCATCACACCAGTTAAAAACTTTCGGCTGAAGACACTCCAGGGCGTGCTGCACATATGACCTGTTGGCAACATGAGGGGATGCACTACCGGCCATCCTACAAATCGTGTACACAATAGACCTGAGAGACCTGTCAGTGACATCACAGATAGAAATCTTGCCGTCTCTGCTCGGCTGAGATCCCTCCCTGCAATACTGACGGATATAATCTTTCACGGAATCACTCCCTCGGGTCGAACCAGACAAGGAAATGGGGGCACCCCGCCTTGACAACCCAGTCAAGAAGTAAATGTCCACTATGGTCAAAGGGATGGACTTGCCCCTAATCTGGAACACTTGGTTAACAGGATCCCAAGCATCAAGCAGGTACTGCAGTAAACGTATCTGTTCCCTCATGCTAGATATACGGAAGAATTTTAGCAAGCCACAGTTCCGCAACGCGCTCACGGTAACAGGATCATGGAGGGAAATCATGTCCTCCTCTTCATGCTCTCGTTCTCGCCACGTAAGAGTCATTCTGCTCCAATAAACTCTGCAAAACAAACAAGAGGAGGAGTAAGATCCCTGACTCAGTAAAGAAAATGGCAAAATTCTCATGAAAAAATATGCAACCAAGATGTTTTCTAGTGCCCAACGCAGGTAGGGAAGGGTCTCACCTGCGTTGGGAGGCAAACTGCCTTTGAAAAAGAGAACCCCCAACGCAGGTTTCGATATAGGGCACCTGCGCTGATGGCAGGGCGCCCTAGAGAAACCCCAGGGGCTCATGGGGGCAGGAAAACAAGCATAAAACTGAGAAATAAGACCATGAAAAGATAGAGCTAAGGTTTAGCTCCTACCTGGTGGAAACGGCGCTGAAAATCGTCTACAGAATCTCCCGAAATCAGCTGGTGAAAAATCGAGAGGAAGAGGCACCTCCAAAGCTCCAACAAACCAAATGCACATGAAATGGTAAAATGAGAGGTAAAAACATCTTTTAATTGCTTTTTACGTAGTTCAAAGTGAAATATTAGTATTTTTACTTCATGTTATCCATTCCTAACAAGTTTGTTGTAGCAATTGATGAAACAGTACTATCTCTGGAAAAGAAAAACTAGTCATGGTAAAATATGAATTTGACCTTATCAAACGAGCAGTTTTGGCAAAGTTCATGCTCGTTAAAAAATAAACGCAAGATCCGAGTAGTTTTAATGCGGAAATTCATGCTCGTTAAAAAATAAACATAAGCTTGTGAGCAGGCTTCCCCCCAGAGTTCAAGCTCATTCAGAAAAAATGAACCGGTAAATAACCATTTGAGACCGTAAATTCATCAGCCATAAAAGCCTTGGTCGTGTTTGTGCACCATCACCTCCACTTTTCATTTGGCCGATCATTCACATCCACTTGATTGTTTACCTATTTTGAGGAACAGCTGCGAAGAGTGATCCCACCTAGCCATCCTTGTAATACTGCCGTGATTGGAAAATTCCAACCTGTACCTGGAATCTGCTGCTATCCCTGTTTATCACTCGTTCCTCAAAAGACGAGTCTTCTTTGAGCTCTTTTCACTGACTCGTAAAAAAATGAAAAGTTTGCCGAGTTTTGGCCTTCTAGCTCGTTAAAAGGACCGGAAGAGCTATCCCTCCTCTAGATTTTAATCTTTTTGGACCTGAGGGATTATTGCACAAAAAGATCGAGCGCTTGTCTAGTTCGGCTCGATAAATATATCGAACATTCATCCCTTCTGTATTGTTTTATACTTTTTCGGACTTAAGGGATTAGATGACGAAAAAGGACCCCTGGAGTCCACTTTGTGTACCCTTTTCAGACTCTCTAAAAATGAAAAGGACCGAGTTGTCTTTGTCGCTGGGCTCGTTAAAAATATTAGATAGCGACAAACTTGTCTTTAGACGAGAACGAGTTTCCCTATCGCTAAGCTCGTTAAAACATAGCGATGGGCTTGCCCGAAGGGCAGGTTATAGAACAAGCATATGTTATCCTCCTCAAGCTTGACAAAAATAAAGAGGTACTGGTCAGAAATGACTGGGGAAAAATTGGGAGAACCTCAAAGCTTAATGGTAGCAAGTCGCCCTTGAACATGACACTTTTGCCTCCGTAAATATCGGGTTGGGTTATTATCATTCACCGGTCCCTTCACCATGGTCTCGCCATACCATCCATACATGGGGTAATGCTACCGATCCATCACATCAGTGTCGTTATATGTTCAAGAGATGTCATTCAGAAAGTGTCAACCGGGTCCCATCCACTACCGTACATCATCTTTCATCCTTCCATGACCGCCACCCTGAATCATATTTCACAGATCGTTTTCACCATCATCACTAGCTCCGTTCCGTGTCACTGATGTGGGATTCATTAAGGCCCTCCTTTGACAGATCGCTTCTTGTCGACATCAGCTCATTATCCAAGAAGTTGATCTAGGAACACCCCCTCAGTACTTTGAAGCTTGCATGCCTCAATGGCAAGTTTCTCACTCCCGGCGATAGGTATACATTAATGACCTTCGACCAGGAGACTTTGCGTGGTGTTTGACGTCAGATCCTATATTCACACCACGTGAATTGTGCTGCAGTACCTTGAGGTTCATCATCATTATCGGTGATTCCTCTCGCGCTTGTTAACAGTTTACATTATTGACTGGTAATCAAGCGATGTCTTTCCATGTTCGACTTCAAGAAATTCTCACATGGATCGACTTGTACTAGAGTGAAGATCGGACAAGTTTGAAGACCCCGGATCTAGTTTCATCCATCCGGGCTGCGATATATATTCAGGAGATAAAAACATAGACATGTGCAGCAGATGATCATCCTACTAAAAAGGATGATAATTAAAAGCAGAGAATTATCAGTCTATTATCAGACGATCGTCTGCTTATGTACAACAAATGTATTTATAAAGCTGAGCATGGGAAATGCCCGCATCAGCTAGATCATGAAAAGAAAGTATGAAAAGATAATGTATTGTATTGTATTTTTGTTACAGGTCATCTCCCGACGATTGAATGAACTTTGGATCCTCCTAATAAAGCATTTCACCCGATAAACGACCTCATACTTTAGGGGGCAACTGTTATAGACATTTTCTTGCCTTACAACATAGAGCATGAAAGGTCAATAATCTGAGGGATCCAAAGTCCCTAAACATGTTGTTCTTACCCTTAGAGGAACAAGGTCAGCAAACCACAGCTCTGCAAATCAGTTCTCCACTGAAAAACACTCAAAAACAGGTCAATTTTGGATCAAAGCAGCTGCTCCAAAGGCTACCTGCGTTGCATAGCAAGTGCAACAAGGGCTACCTGCGTTGCATAGCAAGTGAAACAAAGGCTACCTGCGCTGGGCGTACTTTGACATGTGGAGGAATCTTTTTCTCAATGTGCCAGTGCCCAGGAAGCTTCCAGAAAGACACTTGATCATAAGATTCGCCTAATGATGAGTTAAGAGCTTCTAAAACTCCAAGTGGAAGGCAGAAACTCCAAGTGAAGAACTGAAGAACAATTGGAGTTGAAGCGGACAACAAGTCACACATCAAGCTGACTTATCTTCACTCCAAAACTCTATATAAGGATCTCATCCCATGGGATCTGGAGGGCGGAATTGAGTGCAAAGGATTGTTGTTGGTTTACAGTTGTGAGCATTGGGTGATTGCTTGAGGGAGGTGAAGAAGAGATTTCTCTCCGTCGGGAAGGTGATGCTGGATTGGACCTCTCATGGTTGTATCACCGCCTAAACCTTACTTCCATATATTAATAAAGCATTTGAGGTTCTTCTATTCGCATGTGTTTCAATGATGTATTGTCTTACTTGCGCTTTTGATTTATGCTAATCCTTGAATCATTTATGAATGCATGCTACTTCTAGTTTCCTTTCTTTGTCTTGTTTGCAGGATCTCGTGTAGCTGGGCCTGTGAAAAGACTTGGAACTGGGAGCAAGCGGCGAATAGAGGAGATTGGATCGACCATTTGCGCAAGACATCGGTAAGTGGATCGCTCCCTTTTATCTCTTGCATGTCATAAAGAAGAAACTTTAGATAGCTTTGCTTTCAGCTGTTGCTAAGGAACTGTCACCCTTAGAGTGGGTTAGGGTCATTCCGAGTTGGATACTTTCCCCCACAACACCCGGTTTTGGGATCCAAGGGAAAATATCTATGTATATGTGTTTTATGTGTTATGCTCTCGCATTGTTTATTTTCTGTGTTTTAGAATTCGTATGCAGGTAATTTCTATACGGGGTTAAAACCTACATTTGGTATCGGAGCTATTTTTGCTTCAAGGGGACGCCTTTGTTGCTGAGGGGTTGCGCTCGAGCCTGTGGTAGACCCTGTTCAGTGGGAGATCTGCAAGATAGATTCTGGTGGTGAAAGAAGATGGCGAGGAGTGGAAAGATAGAGATCGAGAAATTTAATGGTCAGATTTTTGAGTTGTGGAAACTCAAGATGGAGGATATGTTGGTGGATAAAGATCAGTGGATCGTGGTAGATCCGGGTACTAAACCAACGGGAGTGTTAGATGAAGAATGGAAGAAGTTGGATCAGAAGGCAGAGAGCACAATACGATTGTGTGTCTTAGATTCAGTATTGATGAATGTATCAAGGGAAGCTACAGTGAAGGATTTGTGGGACAAGTTAGGGACTTTATACCAATCTAAGTTTCTGGTGAATAAACTGTTCCTGCGGAAAAAGTTGTATAACCTGAGGATGAAAGATGGGGACTCGGCGACAGAGCATCTGAACGCATTTAATACTGTGGTAAGTCAGATAGCATCTGTTGATATTAAAATTTCAGATGAAGATAAGTGCATCAGTTTGTTGTGTTCTCTACCAGATTCATGGGACAGTCTGCTTATTGCAATAGGTAGCAATGCAACTGCCTTACAGTTTGATGAAATAGTCTCATCCTTGCTGACGGAGGAAATGAGACGGAAAAATATGGAGAGCCAGAATGGTAATGCCTTATCTGTACGAGGACAGTCTCAGAATAGAAAAAAAATAAGTCATCGAGTGGGAGAACTAAATCTAGAGGGAGATCTAAATCTCCAGGAAAACCTGTAAAGGTGGTGTGCTAGAAATGCAAAAAGGAAGGGCACTACAAAACGGACTGTAAATCTAAAGCTCCTGATAAAGGAAAGGGATTTGATGATGCTCCTTCTGCAGAGGCGAAAACCACCTTAGATGAAGGTGGGGATGTGTACTTGGCTTCTTCAAGTACACATGTAGATCATGAGGCATGGTTGATTGACTCAGGTGCATCCTTTCACTTCACTCCCCATAGAGAGTGGTTCTGCGAGTATGAGAAATACGATGGTGGTGATTTCTTCTTAAGGGATGATAGGAAGGCTAGAATCATTGGTCATGGAAAATTAAAGTTGAAGTTACAAGGTGGAAGGGTTAGAACACTTCTGGGTGTTCTGCATATTCCTGCATCAGCCAGCAATCTGATTTCTATAAGCAAGTTGGATGATGCAGGTGTAAAAATAGTGTTCAAGAAGGATACCTGCAAGATGGTTCGGGGAGCACTGGTATTGATGCAGGGAGTTTGTATTGGAACTCTGCACAAGCTGCAAGGTAGCACGGTTGTTGATGGGTGCAACAGTTCTGTGGTTCCTGAAAGTGGAGCAGAAAATCTAGTGGTCTATGGAGAGAAGACTGTGTTGTGGCATCAAAGGCTTGGACATATTGGAGAGAAGGGCCTTCGAATACTTCATGGTAAAGGTATGGTAGAAGGTATGAGTAATACCTCTCTAGATTTTGATTTCTGTGAAAATTGTGTGTATGGGAAGCAGAATCGGGTGAGTTTCCCTCTGGTGGTAAGAGGGCCAAACATATATTAGAGCTCGTGCATAGTGATGTGTTTAGACTTGTGAAGGTTCCATCACTGGGTAAGTTTGTGTACTATGTATCATTTATAGATGACTTCTCAAGGAATACATGGATATATTTCCTTAAGAAGAAATCTGAAGTCTTTGACAGGTTTAAATAATTCAAGGCTCTGGTGGGAAACCAAACAGAGAAGAAGATAGAGGTGCTGAGGATAGATAATGGTGGAGAGTTTTGCAGTAATGAATTTTAAGAATTCTGTAAGAAGTGTGGTATAGCATGACAGAAGACTACTCCATATACACCTCAGAAAAATGGAGTTGTAGAAAGAATGAACAAGACGTTGATGAAAAGGGCAAGAAGCATGCTTAGTGGTGTCGGGTTAGGACAAGAGTTCCGGGCAGAGGCGGTGGAGACAACATGTTACCTGGTCAACAAATCACCTTCATCAGCATTGGAGGATAAGACTCCACAAGAGGTATGGACTGGTAAGAAACCATCTCTTTCACATCTGAGGGTATTTGGATGTGATGCATATGTACATGTTCCAAAGGAGAAGCGAACCAAGTTTGATAGTAAATCTGAAAAGTGCATATTTATTGGGTATAAGGATGGTTTAAAGGATTATAAGCTTTGGAACCCAGTAACAAGGAAGGTTGTGTATAGCCAATATGTGGTGTTCAGAGAGGTGAATGATGTTATTAAAAATGAAGTCCAACCAAAGGAATATGAGAAGATAGAGTTTGAGCTAAAGGAGGAAGAATCAGACTCTACAGCGGAGGAGGAATCAGAAGATGAAGAGCCACAAACTCCGGGTGTGAGAAGATCAATTCGAGAAAGAAGGCAGCCAGAAAGGTATAGTCCATCTGCTTTCTATTCAAAATTTTATTTATCTATTACTGATCATGATCCTAGAACTGTGAAGGAACCAGGAGATTCAGAGGATGGAAAACTTTGGAAAGAGGCCATGGTTGATGAAATGGCATCTTTGCACAAAAATTAGGATTGGGATCTGGTGGAGTTGCTGGTTGGAAGGAAACCCATTGGCAACAAATGGGTGTTCAAGAAAAAGATAAATGCAGAAGGAAAGGTGGAGAAATACAAAGCTCGGTTGGTAGCAAAAGGTTATTCCCAGGTGCTGGGAAATGATTTTGGTGATATTTTTTCTCCTATTTCCAAGGTAACTTCTATTATATTACTTTTATCTATTGTTGTTGCTTTTGATTTTGAGGTAGAGCAGATGGATGTGAAGAAAACATTTCTTCACGGGGATCTGGAAGAAGAAATCTACATGAAGCAACCTGAAGGCTTTGCAGTGAAGGGTAAGAAAGAACTAGTATGGAAGTTAAAGAAGTCTTTGCATGGGTTAAAATAGTCACCAAGGATGTGGTATCAGAAATTTGATACATTTATACGGGTACTTGGCTTCACCAGAAGCAAAGCAAATCACTGTGTGTATTTTAAATTAATTGGTGACCGTGTTATTTATTTGGTCACGTATGTGGATGATATGTTGCTGGTTGGAAATGACAAAGAAATTATCCAGGATTTGAAGACCCAATTGTCCTCCAAATTCGACATGAAAGATCTTGGTGTTGTAAACTATATTTTGGGCATGGAAATTAAAAGAGATCAGGCAAAGAGGAAGCTCTGGTTAAACCAGAGGAAGTATGTCGAGACAATATTGCAGAGATTTAATATGCAGGATAGTAAACCGATGAAGGTTCCTATTCCTGTAGGTGTAAAGTTATCTGCTGAATAGTGTCCCAAGACACAAGAAGAGGAAGAGGACATGTCCCATGTTCCATATGCAAGTGCAGTCGGTAGCCTGATGTATGAAATGGTTTGTACTAGACCAGACATTGCACATGCAGTGGGAGTATTGAGCAGGTTTATGTCAAAACCAGGAAAGGAGCATTGGACAACAGTGAAGCGAGTTTTCATGTATTTGCGTGGCACTAGTGATTATGGTTTGTGCCACCAAGGAAGATCAGGATTGGACAGAGTGTTGGATATTCGTGGCTTTGTTGATGCAGACTGGGTTGGAGATCTGGATCAGAGAAGATCTACAAGTGGGTATGTGTTTAACCTATTTGGAGGTGCAGTCAGTTGGATGAGTAAGAAACAATATGTAGTGGCACTATCAACTACAGAGGCAGAATACATGGTAGCCACTCATGCAAGCAAGGAAGCAGTTTGGTTGCAGAGATTGTGTTCAAGTATGGGGTTAGTACAAGGAGTTGTAAGGATAGACTGTGACAGCCAAATTGCAATTTTCTTGGCAAATAACCCTGCATATCATTCAAAGACAAAGCACATTGATGTTCAGTATTACTTTGTGAAGGATATGATAGAAGACAAAAAGGTGTTGCTAGTAAAGGTGGACACTTTGAAGAATACTGCAGATGCATTGACAAAATCTATGAGCTCTTAGAAGTTCTCTTGGTGTAGAGAAACAATGGGCATTGCAAAGCTGGATAAATGACTAAGCTCTCTTGTGGTCCCCTGTGGAAAGAAAACAACAAGTGGGAGAATGTTGGGTTGTATTATATTCTTTCGACGACTAGCCCACGTAGTTAATCGGGGGGTTAGAGGGGGGGCAGAGGCCCCCCTTCTTTGTGACGATTGTGTAGCGGGGGTGTCATAGGGGGTTTGAGGGGTGAAATTAACCCCACTCTATGTGGTTTGGGGCAGCGCCCTAGAAAATTTTGGTTTTGGAACCTATGTTAGGTTGGGAGGACCCACCTATGGTTTTGTGCATGATTTTCGCACATGTTTTTGGACGCGATGGTTTTCGGTCCATGGTTTTGGACGCGATGGTTTTCGGTCCATGGTATTGGATGCTTTGGCATTTATAAATATTTATTATAACATTGAAAGGAACGTAATGAAAAATCAAGCTGGTAGTCCCAGTTTTGGGATCCAGGGGAAAATCTCTGTGTATATGTGTTTTATGTGTTATGCTCTCACATTGTTTATTTTCTGTGTTTTAGAATTCGTATGCAGGTAATTTCTGTACGGGGTTAAAACCTACAGCCACAGGGCTTCCTTACTAGCTTCTACGACACCGCGATACTCTGCTTCTGCTAAAGAAAGATAAATGGCAGTTTGTTTCTTGGAAGCCCATGTAATAGGTCCTGAACCAAGAGTGAACACAACCTGTAGTAGACTTCCGATCATCAGGGTCACCAGCCCAATTAGAATCAGTGAAACCAACCAATAGAGGAGATGCTTCTGCACTGTAATGAATCCCAAACTGAACTGTACCTCGAACATAATGAAGTATTCTTTTAGCTTCTTTCCAATGACTTTCATGTGGGTTTTGCATAAACCGAGCAATAAGGCCAACAACAAAGGAAAGGTAAAGACGAGTATGGGTCAGATACAAAAGTTTTCCTACAAGTTGATGGTATAAGGTAGCATCAACTTTAGGGGAAATACAAGTGACTGAAAGTTTGGCTCTAGACTGAGAGGGAGAAGGGGTTGATTTACAGTATTCCATATGAAAATGGCATAGAAGATCATAGGCATACTTGGACTGGGAAAGGGAAATACCTTCCTTGGATTGCGAGACTTGAAGACCAAGAAAATAATGCAAGTGTCCTAAGTCTGTCATTTCAAACTTCTTTTTAAGGTTGGACTTCACATGGTTTATAAGGTTGGGATCACTACCGATAAGGATAAGATCATCAACATAACAAACAAGAATGATAAGAGACTTGCCCACTTTCTTGGTGTAGATAGTATTGTCAGAATGACACCTAGAAAAACCAGTTTCTAAAAGAAAGCTATCCATTTTGGCATACCAAGGCTAAGGGGCTTGCTTGAGACCATAAAAGGATTTCTTAAGATGACATCAAGGCTAGAGTCTATTTTTATAAATCCAGTAGGTTTTTCCATATAGATTTCTTCATGCAAGTCCCCATGCAAGAAGGTAGATTTAACATCCATCTAATGGACTTCCCATTTGAAAGAGGAAGCAAGGGAAAGAAAAAGGCGGATAGAGTTCATTTTGGCAATAGGGGAGAAGGTTTCAGTATAGTCAATGCCTTCAACTTGTGAAAATCCCTTAGAAAAAAGATGATTTTTATGTTTATCAACTTTTTCATCTGGTCCAAACTTGGTTCTATAAAGCCATTTTCATCTAACAAGTTTTTGTCCCTTTGGAAGAGGAAAAAGATCCCATGTATCATTTGCAAATACTCAACGATATTCTTCATTCATAGCTATGTGCCAATCTAGATGGCCTGAAGCTTCTGCAAAGGTGTCAGGACCATAATTTGCTAAAGCTTGAGCTAGTAAAGGAGAGGCTCTATCGAACAGAGAACGTGTACGTCTGTGATATGTAGGAGCACCGACAAGAGCACCTGCTGCATCCTCAGTAGCACGGACCCATTTTAGAAGCTGAGGAGCTGAAGGAGGATCCTAAGAAGGTGGGGGAGGATTGACATCCTCATTGTCATCATCTGAAGAAGAAATATTTTCAGAAGTAGAAGGGATAGAGAGAGGTGGCACATCTGTCGAACTAGGCTCGTAGGCTGATATATTTTCAACAAACTTTACATCTCTCCCAATGATAACATTTTTGGACTTAAGTGGAATAAGTCTATGTCCTTTGACATCTTCAAAATATCCAAAAAAAAATACATTTTGCACTCTTAGGTTCTAAAGCTTTATGTTTCTCATCTGGAATATGGGCCCATGCTTCACTTCCAAAAACATGAAAGTGACTTACATCTGGTTTAATTGAGCTCCATGCTTCTTCTGGAGTGATATTATTTAAATCCTTAGTAGGAGTGCGATTTACTATGTAATTTTCATAGTTAATTGCTTCTGCCCAAAAATTAAAACTAAGTCCTTTAGATTGAAGCATACAATTAGCCATTTCCTTTAAGGTGTGATTCTTCCTTTCAGCTACACCATTTTGTTGTGGATTATATGGAACAACATGTTGCATTTGAATTCCATTCTTAGTGCAAAAGTTGATGAATTTGTTGTTAACATATTCTATGCCATTATCAGATCTTAGCTTAAGAATTTGATGTCTAGATTGTGTTTCAACAAAGGCCAAGAACATGTTAAATACTTCACTCTTGAGTAAAGGGGCTGATGCATGCCAAGAGGCACATTTTTCAAAACTATCTCAATGATGTTTTCCGAGTACACATCCAGAACAAACACCATCTCTGCAAGATACCATTGGAAGACCTCTCACCATATTTTCTTTACATAGATTCTAAAGGGAGCGATAGTTTAAGTGACCAAATCGCTCATGCCAAAGTTTTCTCACTTCATCATTATGAGCAACAAATACCGAGGCAAGATTTGATGACCCAAAGTTGTTAAACTTATACAACCTTGTAGAATCATCAACAATGCCAGTAGCTAAAATCTGTCTAGGATCTCTTAGGTCCTTAATTACAACATCGTGAGGTGAAAATTCAACGATTTTACCTTCACCTGAATGAGTTATCTGATATATAGATAGAAGGTTGCAGGATAAGTTTGGAACACATAATACATCATTAAATTGACCATTTTCTAGATGAACAATTCCAGTCCCTACAACACTAAGAGATCTATCATTACCAACATATATATTTTTGGTGTTACAATCATTTAAAGGAGAAAACATGGCTTTGTTTTTGGCCATGTGATAAGAAGCTCTAGAATCAATGAGCCACTCATGAGAATGAGAAGAAGAAGATACATTTAGTGCATAACCATACCAATATGCTTGACAACCACATGCAAAAAGTGATATTCCTGAAGATGAAGTTGAAGTTGAAGAGTGCTCCAAATGGATGTTATGCTTCTTCATTGCTGCTTCCAAGGCTTCCATCTTCTTAAAGAATTTGGATTCTAAGTGACCATATCCATTACAAAAGTGGCAATGTCTATCAGTCTTCTTCCCTTTGTTTTTATTTGCCAAATCATTTTGTTGAAATGATTTTTCATTTTGAGACTGAAATTACTTAGGACCCTTGTTTGGTTTAGGACCATTATTTTTAGGATACTTCTTCTTAGGATTCTTTGAATTTGGTTGCTGCTGGGCAGCTAAGGCTTTCTTAGAAGAGTTTCCAAGATTAAGAAGACCAATATATAAGAGATTTTCTTTTTCTCTTATTAAAGAATAACAAAAGGCATCAAAAGAGGGGGACTTGTAGTCTTGTCCTTGAGAAATAAAGGCTTCTCTAGTAGAATGGAAGGTGGAAAGGTTGGTCCCAACTTAGTAAGAATGAAATAGATAAGGCTACCATATTCTTTCTTAACCTTAAAACCTTCCAAGAGAAGTCTAAGGGTCTTGAACTTGGACAAAAAATTTTCAATGGAAGAAAAATTATTGGGGTCCAATGTACGCAACTCATTTTTGAGTTGATGAGTTCTAATTTCATTTTTAATTCCAAAATATTTAGTGAGTTGTTTCATTGCTTCATTAGGAGTATCAATTTCTGCGATATGGAATCTAAGGTCTGGAGAAATAGACATCTCTATCAACCCACGTGCTTGATCTTGAGTATTTTCTCATTTGGCTGCCTTATCTTCATCTTGAGGTTTGGTTTCTTGGCTTGAGGCTATTCTGTAAAGACCTTTACTTCTAAGTAAATCCACAATGTAGGACCACCATTGGAAGTAGTTGGTCCTGTCAAGAATAATTTGGCATGGAATTTCCATTTTAACAGAAACTGAATCTGTAGATACTGAAACAAAGTGTTCCAATGAAAAGATCTCGAAAAATTAGGCTGATTAAAAAAAGCGGCTCTGAAAACGGCATCTGGATGAAGAAGTTATGGCTTTTTAAAGAAAAGTTGTTGAACATGCCGAAGAAGTGTGTGAATGTGCGGAAATGAATGATAATGTTATATTTAAAAAAATCCCCCCACCCTTTCCAAACTTAATCTAATTAGCTCACTTTAAAAAAAAATTATGTGACTCACTTTTATAAATAAGTGAAAGTCACTTTTACAATGGTACTTTATGAGCTACCCACTAAATTGTAACTTAAATAAAAGATAAAGAGACTTTAGAATTATAAGTGACTCACTTTTTATAATGGGTGAGAACACTTTTACATAAAGTAACTTTAAAACATAAGTTACATGTGCTTTTTGAAAAAGTAACTCAACAAAAAGAAAGACTTGAACTCAAGACATCTATTCTCATAAAGTAACTTTGGACCAAGTGAGCTAGTTTAAAAGGTTAGTAATTTTTGGAAAAGAGGAAGGGTTTTTTTTTTTTTTTTTTTAGTCACTGAAGCTTTGGGGTGCATGCTTACCTAAAAAAGCTCTTTTTTCCTACAAAACAAAAACCACAAAACCCAATATGGACATACAAAAAAAAACAAACTTTACGGCTTGAAGATAGCTTTAGCTGGAAACTAAATATTTTCCTCAATGTTTTTGATTTTCCAAGATCACACTAAGGCGTGGCGGAAAAGAGCATACAAATGAGAAAAATCCTTCATTTCTATTTCTGATTTGCCCAAATCGCACAAAGTCGCGGGGAAAAGAGCATATGCAGAAATGAAAGGTATATATCCAGTAATAAAAAATAGAGAGCTAAATAAATTGAAATAAACAGAGAGATGAATAGCTAGAACTGCAAATAAAGACGGTATATCTCCATATCCTAAAAATGACGTAGCTAGGGCTACTAAAAACCTTTTCGCGTGAAACGAAAGGAGTTCCTCATTGGAACAGATGCTCCTCACACAATAGAGTAGTCATCTCGACCCGAAAGTAGTCAGAAACAGTAGATCTAGGAAACGATAGTAGGATGCAATTGTATCGGCTTCAGATTTGGATCACCAACAGATGCGGCCCTTAAATAGCTCTGATACCATGTAGGAATTTATAGGGTAAGTTCCTTAGATAGAACACCAAAGGACAATGCTCATAAATAGATCACAGATCAATACACCAGTATTATTGACGTGGTTAAAACCCTCAAAGAGGGAAACAGTCCACGGCCTGAGCCAACGCGGCTGCTTCAGGTAATTTTTTAATAAAAGAATCAAAAATTACATAAGCTTCTTTCATGAATGGTTTGAGTTTCCCTACAAATGACCCTCCATGCTCTTTAGATAGAGATCATGGACCAATCGGGTGTTAAGCCACGGATCAAGTGTCGGTAATACCAAGGAGAGAATGAACCATCGAATCACTTCATGTCTAGAACATATCATGACCATCAACTTGTAAGTTACAAAAGTACATAGTAAAGAAACACACTTTACCTAACTCTACGCTAGACCAAGTTATACTTAACTATTTCCTATGTGTCGGAATATCCTAATAGTTGTTGATGTAGATGTTGTTGTGTTATAGACATATTTGGGCACTGCAACCCCAATCTTATATGTCGATAAACCAAGGGATCTTTAACCCCTAAAAGTGTTGTTTCATACCCTAAAGGATCATGGTCAACTGATTACATCATTCCCCAAAAGTTCCACCTGAAAAGCCACTCAGAACTGGCCAAAACTGGACCATATTGATTGCTCTACTGTTAGGGTACGATGCATACTAACTCCTACACTAGCCAGGTGCGATGCATACTAAAGAAGCCTTCTATGGGATGCGATGAGCGAGAATGGAAAAATGTCCGAGACAGTTTGCTAAGTGGATGCTCATGGAATCTTCTAGAAACTTCTCCTATGACACTTGCCTCTCTGAATTTGCCCAGAGATTAGTAAGAGATCCAAGAAATCTCCAAGTGGAACCAAGAACAACAAGTGGAATGACACTAATAAAAAACCCAGAGATGACTCACACCCTTGCAGACATCTATAAATGGATCCCTCATCTGAGAGATCTGGAGGCTGTAATTTTGTAATTTGTAAGGAAGTGCTGATAGTGTGTCTTTGAGAAAGAGCATTATATTGTTGGGTGATTTTTCTTTTCATGGGGTGAAGAGGGCTTTGATGTTGGGAGGATGATGCTGGATGAGACAACTGGGTTGTAATTCTCCCTTCTATTTTAATAAATTTCTTTGAGTTTTCATCCATACAATTGTGTATTTTTGAATCGTGTTATTTGTGAATGCTATTTTATGTTCAATGTATTTCTAATTATGCATTGTTTATGATATAATAGATTGAGATGTTTTGATGGTATTTTGTTACTTTGTTTCTACAGGTATTCTCTAAGCGAGACAAGTAGGAGAGGAGTTGCAAGCTCTATCAAGGGGGAGAGAAATCAAGCAAGGAGTCAAGCGGAAGATCCAGGTTGGTTCCTTTGCTTTTCTCTTATTTATCATACATAGAGGAAATCACAAAATGCTTTGATTTTTTGTTTCTAGTATAGTTGCCAATCCTAGTGGGACTAGCAGATCGAAAAGACACTAGTTTTCCCGGAAACAAAATGGCGACTCCGCTGGGGATCAAACCCATAATCTCTGGTTTCTGGGAACGAATAGCTTGTTTGTTTGTTGTTGATTGTTTTTTATAAACTATAGATGGAGCCTGAAGTTAGATAGATAGCCTTCGAACTACTCTTGCTCTGCAATTGCAAAGTAGATGAATGTTGCTTCAGTCAATCTCCGGTTTAGTTTATGATTTGAACATTTGACTTACAAGCATTCTAGATGCCCTTTTGGTAGCTCAGTAACCTCTCAAGATCATACCCCTGGAATTTTTTCTTTACCGTCCATCATAGCTCAGCTTAACTCACTGAAATCAGCAGTAAATTTGAGCCAAAACCCATCTCAGTTGCGCTTCCTGGCCCATCGCACTGTCTGTCACTGGAAACTAGTATGCATCGCACTTCCCAAGTGCAGCAGGTGAGATGCATCCCTATTTCTGTGAAGCAGAGGTGTGATGACTGAGTAATCCTATTTCTCTCCTTGAAATTTGGGGTTTTTGTCATTGTTTTCAGCTCTGTTTAATTGTTTTTGCTGCTTATGAACAATATCTCATTGCTGAAGCCTCCTTGCATTACATAGACTAGCCTCCATTAATTAGGATTAGTAAATGTTTTTATGTATTTGTCCATCATTTACAATCCTTGGTCGAAAAGTTGTTTAAATCGATCTATCATTTTGTTGCAAAAAGTGTCGTAACTGTCATTTTGTGTCAAAAAGAGAAGTGTCATTGAGTATTCCTTCTTTGGATAGTCGATTGAACTTTTTGTCATGTATTTGATTTGATTTGTTGATGTTTGAAGTATCGAAGGCATCTTCTATTCAAAATTGAAAAGTGTCATTTAAGTCTTACTTTCATTTTGAAAAGAAATTGTCGAAATGTCACTTTGAAGAAAATATTTCAGATCTATACTTAGTTTTCCTTTTGGCATTCTTCACATTAAGGGGAACAAAAAACAAATACATGCGTTTACATTTTCATTTAGACAGTGTGTGAAAAATGATTTAGGAAAAGTGCATTTAGTGTGTGCTCTTTGCTCTTTGTTTGAAAGAATCGTAATCTTCTTTCCTTACTAGCTAGGATTTTCATTACTAAAAATAAACAACGATTATTTATCATTTTAGATTGCATATTTAGGAATTTTACATCTATATCACACGGTGAACCATTGAAAGGAAAACTTCTAAACAAGATCAACTCTAAAATAAATTTCAATGAACATAACAACGCTTTGAAACCTAACACAACACATCTAGAGGTCTAGGCTAGAGACATGTTTCGGCGTCGTAAAATCTAGTAACTATCGTTTTCATCGAGGGTTGGGTGATTCCTCCTCTTTGATACGACAAGTGCTAGCACAGACTTGTGCTCCCTGTACCATCGAGTATATATTGGGAGACCATAATAGGCTTATATCCTTTATCCATAGGAAGCCGTGTCTACCGCCCTATCGATCGCAATGCACTGAACATAGCATTCGGGAAGATTGACTACTATACATAAGTCCTTGGTAATTTCTCTTTAATTTATCACCAAGGTGTATTTTGCAATTTTTCAATTGGTTTGGTAATCCCTCTGTCTAGATTTCCAGAGTAGTCACTTTTGTTCCTTTTCGACTCCTTAAAAGAAAAGGTCCATTTGAGCACTCGTCACTTCAGGCTCATTAAAAATTGAAGGGGACTAGAGTCATCTTTATCTTTTTTCTTGACTCTTAAAAATTGAAAAAGAAAAGTTGTGTCAAAGCGTCATTAAAATTTATTAAATTCGGAATAACATTTTTCCTTCAATTTTGAGTTGATCAAGTAATCCGCGATCGTGGAAGAAAGTCAATCAAAACCCCGTCGTTCGCGAAGATTAGCGAGTCAAACGTCTTTGACTCCGGAAACGAAACCATTCCGGCAAAACGGTCTCATTTAACTGAGTCCAACTCACCTGATTTAATTGAAACTTGTGTTTGAAAACCGTCAGAGACTACAGTTACTCCGATCATTTCTGGTACATCTTCCTTTAGAGAAGAAGTTCCACAGTTGCAAGAGGACATTAGAATTGATCCTAGTGTAACGGTAGACACTTCTATACCTGAAGCAGCTCCATCTAGAGCTGATCCAGAGACTGAAGTTCACTTACCTAAACATCTGGAAGTTGAGTTCCAGAATTCAAAAGGTGTCACCCCTCCGGTATCTGTCACTGTAGAAACAATACCTTCTTTGGCCCCAGAAATATTTTACGGACTTGATGGTCTACCTCTTCCACCTGGACTAATTGCAATAGAAGAGATAGTAGAGGATCTTCCATCCAGTACCCCATTTCATTTTGGAATTGGGATCCACTTATATCCTTCTACTCTTGAAGTTAGATCTTTTAATCATCCTTCATCACAAGTTCCTGTCGAATCACTAGAAAATATTTTGGATAGAATAAATATGTCTGAGCAACCATCAACATCTAGGATTGTATCATCTGATACAACTACGATAGAACTTCATGCTGCCATTCCTACAATGTTTGCTGGTATACCATCTGTCCCGGCTAGTTACCAATCACTAGCTGGAGTCCACTCAGGGGCTGTTTCGACGACATGGTCTGTTCCTATTTGTTCATCTGGAGTCTCATCTGGTATTTCTTATGTTGAAACTCAACAAATTGATCCTGTATGCCAGTACCAATTTGGGCAGACCAGTCTTCAAGGACCAATATATCCTTTGAGCACTGGATTGCCACCATATGGAGGGCAGTATGCTTTTTCATTGTTCCCTCCTGGAGAACAACCATATGAGAGTTTACAACAAAATTCAAGTCAAACTGGAATTACATCCAGTGGTTGGGTACCAATACTGCCTCAACAACCAAGGGTTGTATACTCAATGCAACCGGTCCAACCTGTGTCGAATATTCCCACTACACCTGCTATTGTTACTGTGTCGCAAGTACAAGAACTACCTGTTGTGTGTCAATCTCAAGTCTCTCAGGTTGCAATACAATAGCCTCTTGTATCTACAGTTCAATCACAACCTCAGGTTAGCGCTTCTTTACCTGGAACAACTCAGGCTCAAACGAGTGTTATCGCCCCGCATCTTGGTCAATCTTCCAGTATTAGGCAACAGAAAATGGTCTAACAACCATGGCTGGTGCAATACCAACAACCGTAATTCCAACAAACCTACCGAGGACCTGAGCAACAAGGCTTTGTAGGTAACGGACAACCGAATTTTCAAAATGGTTATCAACAACCATACTATACTGGTTATGTCCAACAACCTTATCAAAGTTACCAGCATCAGATACATTATGCTGATATGCAAAGACTTACTGCTCAGGCGATTCCATCTTATCCTGGGTATGCTTCACCTAACCTGAATCAATAGTTGCCTTTCGTAACGACTCTAGAATTACCAGATTTGAACTGGTTGACAAATGATCCAATTGCATATGCCCCTTGGTGGCTAGCAATTCCTCATAAAATTCCCTCTGACATTCCTAAATTCAACGGAAATCCAGGTGAAGATCCATTGAATCACGTAATGACCTTTCATTTGTGGTGCTCATCTAACACCCTGAATGATGATTCGATTAGGCTTCGCCTTTTTCAACGAACACTAACTGGTACGGCAGCAAAATGGTATATTGAATTGCCTAGAGCTTCGTTCGATAACTTCAATGCCCTTGCCACTACTTTTCTAACCCACTTTCAATTACCCATAAGGTACGAAACAGGAACAAAATTCCTTACCAACTTTAAACAGACCACGGCCACTCACATATCTGATCATATTCATGAGTGGCGATGCCATCATAGAATGTTAAAGATGTATGCTCCTGATCAGCTTCTAGATGAGTGGTTTATTAAGTCATTTTTGCCTTCTATTACTGAGGATGTGGCTAAGGGAGGAGTTGTCACTGAAGAGCAAGTCATTTCTCGTGCACAATATTTAGACTTGATCTATACTCAATCTGGCACGCTCCGCAAACCTCAAGTACGCAAACCGCAAAGGCTCCATCTAGTAAAGCCCTTGCATTTTCTAGTCAGAAAGAAAATGACAAACCTCTTGCCTCAGAGATTAATGTCGTGTCATCTGACAAGGGCAAGAATCCAAAGCAACCAGGGGGCAAGAATAAAGGGAAAAATAATAAGAAGAAATAGGAGAATTCAACTCCTGAAAAATCTTCTGAAAACCCTACTGGGCAAAAGAAACCTCGTCAACTGTGTTTCATATGTAATGAGGACCATTTCACGAAGAATTGTCCACATCGAGCTGAGGTCACGAAATTTTTAAAGACTTCAAGTACCTCAACAGTGTTGACTGATCCGTTTCCGAACCCAGAAGCTAATTTGGTCGCTATCGATCATGCTTCCCCATCCCAAGTGCTTATATTATTGTAAACTTTGAAACGGGAACTATAAACTCAAAACGGGAACTCTGGCCAAAAAACCCCAAAAAAACATCAAAAACAGTGCTAAAAACGAAAAGTGTTGATGCTGGAATAACACTTTTTTTTTTCTACGGTAAATTTTCATCATATTTTAAAAATGGTGGTGAAAACCATTTTTTTGTGCAAAAAGAAGTTTTGATGTTCGAATAACAATTTTTTTTCAATGGTAAATTTTGTGCAAAAAACACCCTCAAAACGAAAAGTGTTGATGCTGGGATAACAAATTAAAACAATGAAAAAACACAGAACAAAAAAAATTAAAACAATGAAAAAACACAGAACAAAAAAAAATAAAAATAAAAATAACAAAACATAAATAAAAATATATACTAAAAACAAAACATAAAATTAAAATTAAAAACAAAAAAAATCAAACATAAAAAAAAAAAAAGAAAAAAAAGAAAAAAAAAGAAAAAAAAAAAATCAATCATAAAACTGTAAAAAAAAAAAAAACAAAATTAACCTATAAAAGATAAGAATTAAAAAACTTGAAAAAAAATTACAAATTATAATAAAATAAATAGTAAAAAAAATGGAAAAAAAAACAAATATGTAAACCATAAAAAAATTTGGGAAAAAAAAATAACATATTAAAAAAAACTATAAAATTAAGTAGGTAAAAATAGAAACTAGAATAGTAGGTAAAAACATACTTTATATATTCTTTGCATATATTCTTCGGTGAAAGAGTTCTGAGGCTCGGTGAAAGAGTTAAAAACATACTCTATATATTCTTCGCATATATTCTTCGGTGAAAGAGTTCTGAGGCTCGGTGAAAGAGTTAAACACCTACTTTATATATTCTTCGCATATATTCTTCGGTGAAAGAGTACTCTATATATTCTTCGTTGAAAGAGGTCTGAGGCTCGGTGAAAGAGTTAAACATGTACTTTATATATTCTTCGCATATATTCTTCGGTGAAAGAGTTCTGAGGCTTGGTGAAAGAGTTAAAAACATACTCTATATATTCTTCGCATATATTCTTCGGTGAAAGAGTTCTGAGGCTTGGTGGAAGAGTTAAACATGTACTCTATATATACTTCGGTGAAAGAGTTAAAAACGTACTCTATATATTCTTCGCATATATTCTTTGGTCTACGGGCTGGGGTGGGCACGGACGATCTGCAGTCAGGTTTGCTGATATCAGGTGCACACATTCCTTATCTTTTTCTTTTTCTAATACATATTTGCTCATATAATTTCAAGTATGAATATTTCACCACAGTTGCCAAAGATTACCAAGGGCAAACCTAGCACAGTTACTCTACAAGGCCTTTATGAGTATATAGAGTCTTTAGAGAAACGTAGAGAAGAAAGAAAAGCCAAGCTACAAAAAGAGTTAGAAGCCATGCTAGAAAATAAATTTGAATCTCTTGAAGACACGATCAAAAAACAAATAGAAACTAAAATAGAACTACTGGAGAATAAAATGGAGGCAATGGAGACTAGATTGCAGGTTATAGAAAAACAAAACCAAGATACTAACCAACCATCCCAGCAAGGAGATGATGATACTTTAGAGAGTCTTAAAATGAAATACATGATTAAAGAACTATAAGAAAAAGTTAATAGTCGTCTCACCCTAAATAATGTGGTAGATAAGTTAGATACCAAACCAATTAAAGATGAAATGAAAAAATTAATAGAATTAGACCACAAACGTAACAAAAGGGCCTTGAACCTTATAATCTTTGGTTTAAAAGAGGAAGTAGATGAGGATACTTTAACCCTAGCCCAGACAGAATTACATAATAGATTACAAATTGAAACAGTGTGTCTCACAGAAGCAACAAGGTTGGGGAAATTAACCGAGAATAAAGGAAGACTAATCCGCATAAAGGTGAGCTCCACTAATCATAAGTACAACATACTTAGTAAAACCTCAAGTCTAAAAGGAACGGGAATATTCATAAATGAAGATCTCATTCCAGAAGATCAAGCAGAATTAAGAAAGGAGGTTCAAAAGGTAAAAGAAGCTAGAAAGGAAGGAAAATGGGCAATAATCAGAAATAGAAAAGCCTTTATTTGAGATAGAAACCAAAAAGATAGTAATCAATAGCAATTAAACATGCTCCGGATCCTTTCTTGGAACTATTGGGGCTTCCCATGGAACAAAGGCCCCAAGCTAAGTTGGATTTCAAATGATGTTGATATTATTTTGCTTGTTGAAACTTGGGAGCACGAAGAATCTAAGGTCCCTAACATAGATGGCTTTACGCTATGGTCTACTTGGAACAAGCGATCCTCCCGTAGAGGCATTGGGGGAATAGCTTGTTACATTAAGAAGAACATCTCCCCCCATGCTAGGATTTATAAAAATGACCCTCACAACCAATATAGTTGGATAGCGATCAGAGACATTAATAATAAAAAGTCCTACATAGTAATATGTTATTTTCCCCCCATCAATTCTAACTTCTATAAGAAGAAGAATCTAGATAAAACTAACCCTTACAATGGTTTAGACAATGATATTTCTAGCCTAAGAAATGACCGTAATATCCTTTTAATAGGTGACTTTAATTCTCGAACTTCAAACAACCAAGCTATTATTCTAAGCAATCATTCCAACCCTAATCCTCTTTAGTTAAACGAAGACCCTAGTCTGGCTAGTAGGTACAAAAGAAGTGGCCCAAGTCTAGCAAGATGACCTGCATCCATGGACTTGGTAGCAGCGTGGTAGACTACGTTATTTCCGATCTCTCATTATACAACGAAATAATAAATTTTGACATCTTAAATGACCACGAACCTGACTCTAATCAGAGGCCTTTACTTCTAACCCTTAATTTTGTCATGCATAGAGTTCCCACAGAAAATAATACTTACAGCCAAAAGAACTTAATATTTGATAGAAATAAAAATGATCTCTTTCTAAATGAATTAAAAACTAATTTGCTTCCTTTATCTAGTATAGACAACATAGAAGACCACTATCATAATTTTACTACAACCCTCTCATATTCTATTAACAAGTTCTCAACTGAAGTTTCAAATAATAAAAGAAATAGCAAAACCAATCCATGGTATGACAAAGATTGTAAAAGTGCGAGGAGAGCAATTAAGGAAGCTGTTGATGAATCTCTTAAAATGGACAAGATAAAAATATATAAAGCCCTAACTAAAAGGAAAAAGAGGCAGTATATTCGTCAAAGACAGGAGAATCTCTTACACCTCTCTAAGGTAGCTCCTAAGAAATTTTGGAGGCAAATTCTGACTAGGAAGACTAAAGATAATAATAAAATTTATCTTCACGATTGGAATTCCTATCTTAAAAAGCTTTATGAATCTCCAAATGTCATGGATAATTTGGAAACCCTGCTCACAATGAAAGAAGTTTTCTCTTTAGAAGACATTAAGTTTGGGGTTAATCGCCTCGCTAATGGGAAAGCTAAGGACATTGAAGGTTACCAGGCGGAAATCTTAAAAATTGGAGGTCCTGTCCTCATCCCCCACATCCACAAGCTTTTCAATCAAGCAGTCAAGCAAGGGTTCCCTAAACCTTGGACTGAGAGCCTCATTATCCCTATTTTTAAAAGTGGGGATACAAATAACCCCTCTAATTATCGGACAATTATGATCAGCCCTCTCTTAGCCAAGTTATATGGTAGTATTTTGGAAAAGAAGTTAAGCATATGGCTTGAAAGTGAAGGTAAGCGGGCTAAAGGCCAAACAGGTTTCAGAAGGCATCACTCAACAATAGACCACCTCGTTACGCTTAGGATCATTATGGAGGAATGTCAAAATGATAAATCCAATTTATTTTGTTGCTTTGTGGACTTTAGAAAGGCTTTCGATATGGTTCCTAGATATAACCTTTGGAATAGACTAGAAGAGATAAAGGTTCCTCTCGAGTTGAGAGCTGCCGCTATAAGGTTATACGAGAATGTAATTGCCAAGCTAAAGAGCAATGAGGGGTGGTCAAAAGATATTAAGTGTAACATCGGAGTTAAACAAGGTTGCCCCCTCTCCCCTACCCTATTTGGCATTTACATCGATAAGCTCGAAGGCTATTTAGAGGAAGCAGGATGTGATGGCACGATCTTAGCTAGGATAGTCGTCATCCTTCTTCTCTATGCTGACGATATTGTTCTTTTGGCAAGGTGCTCATCTGATCTTGATAAGCAACTCAGGCTTCTTAAGGATTTTTGCTCTACCATGGGTATGACTGTTAACACTGACAAAACAAAATTTATGATTATCAAATCCAAGAAGGACACTTATGCTAATTTTATGTATGACAATAATAACTTGGAGGAAGTGTATTCTTACAAGTACCTAGGAATTGATATTCATCACAAGCTCAACTGGAACCATAGCATTGAGAAAAGGATTAATGGGGGGTGGAAAGCTTATTTTGGTCTTGAAAATAATTCTAAAACAACAAAACTTGTAATGTGGGATAAAAAGAAGTTCCTATTTGAAACTTTAGTCACTCCTGTTATCTTATATGGCTGTGAAGTTTGGGGTTGCAGCATCTCCAGAGAATCATGGAGAAAGATTGAGCAAATCCAGAAGCGTTTTATAACTTATAACCTAAAAATTAAAAGTAATACACCCTATCCTATTCTCCTTATAGAAGCAGGTATTTCCCCTATTGAGAGCCTAGCTATGATTAGGTTTCTATTGTACAAGCACAAACTCAATAACATAGACGATCATAGACTTCCTAAGCTAGCTTTAAATTCCATCCAAAACCACCTAAGGCTCAATCAGGGGTGGCATAAAGACACAAGAGCCTGGTTAAACTATTGGGAGATCAATGAGAATGATGCATTGCAAAACATAAATAACATTAAAGATATTGTTACTTCTAAGTTCAAAGAAAAAATGTGGTGTGAGAAAGATTTAGTGGCTAAAAGAAAATTAAGTTATTATAAGAAGGTCATCAACCCCACCCTAGAAGATCAAAAGTATCTCTCTATTTTAACTAGCTCAAAGAAGAAAATTAATATAGCAAAAATTAGAACGAATTCTCATGGGCTCCATAGTGAAACAGGTCGTTGGGCAGTTCCTAAAACGCCATGGATGGAAAGGATCTGCCATATATGTGAGAATAGGAACATCGAGGATGAAAACCACTTCCTCTTAGAGTGCCCTGCATACAACCACATTAGATCTCAGTTTCACAATCTTTATTACAATACTGACCTTCCTAGCCTTTTACAATGTCAAAATTATAGTGAGCTCGGGAGGCTTCTCTCCAAGCTTTTTGAGCATAGGAATAAAATCGTAAATCAAAATAAATAATTTGTTTCTTTAGGTCTGTTAGACCAATGTTTGGTCTTAGCAGACGTTAACCATCATCATCATCATCAAGAAAAATTAAAAAAACATTAACAAAAAACTAAAAAAAATTGAAAATTAAAAACAAATTAGATTTAAAAAAAAATGGAAAATTAACAAAAATAAATTAAAAACTAGTGAAACTAAGATTAAAATGTTGATTACTTATATATATATATATATATATATATATATATATATATATGAGACAATAAATAAATAAAAAATGTTTAAAAAAAAAATTATTTCATAAACCATAAAAGAATTTGGAAAAAAAAAAGAAAACAAGATTAAAAAATTTATATATATAAAATTAAGTAAGTAAAAATAGAAATATTAAAAAAAACATTAACAAAAACTAAAGAAAAAAAAATTAAAAACAAACTAGATTAACCAAAAATAGAAAATTAACCAAAAAAAAATTAAAAACTAGTAAAATTAATATTAAAAACATTTAGAAAAAACAAAAATAAGCTCAAATTATAATAAGAAAAATATATATATCTATATATATATATATATGAAAATTTTAAAAATATATGTATTTTCCAATTAAAATTAAAAATTAAAAAACAATTTAAACTTATAAAAAAAAATGTGTTTTTGATTTAAAAAAAAAATAATTAATTAATTAAATTTTCATTATTTATTTAAAAACAAACCAATAAACAAATTTTAAATATAAATTTTTTTAAACAAAATTTTGTTCTTTTATTTTAAAAAAAAATTATTAAACAATTTTAATAAAAATTATTAAACATATTTAATAAACAAAATATTTTTAATAATTTTTAATAAACATATTTAATAATTAATAAACAAAATATTTTTAATAATTTTTAATAAACATATTTAATAATTTAATAAGCATATTTAAATAAACATATTTAATAAACACATTTATAATTAACACATTTTTAATAAACATATTTATAATTAAATATTTAATAAACATATTTAATAATCAAAAAAAAAATTATTAAACAATTTTAATTTTTTTTTTTAAGTTTTGTTTTTATTATTGAAAAAATAAATAAAAAATTTAATGCCCACCACTGCGCCACCACCGGGCGACGGGCGGGCCGTTGGGCGATTCCCGGAATCGCCCGATGGCTTGCCGGCCGCTCGGTGGTGGCGCGGCCATGGGCAAAGGACTGAATGGAATCGCCCAACGGCCCACCCGCCGCCCGGTGGTGGCACGGCTGTGGGCGGAGGGGCTGCACGCAACCCTTCGCCAACGGTCGTGCCACCACCGGGCGGTGAGCGGGCCGTTGGGGGATTCTAGGAAAAGCCCAATGGCCTGCTCGCCGCCCGGTGGTGGCGCGGCCGTGGGCATTAAATTTTTTTTTTTTAATAAAAAAAACAAAATTTAAAAAAAAAAAATTAAAATGGTTTAATAATTATTTTTTAAAATTATTAAATATGTTTATTAAATATTTAATTATAAATATGTTTATTAAAAATGTGTTAATTATAAATGTGTTTATTAAATATGCTTATTAAATTATTAAATATGTTTATTAAAAATATTTGGTTTATTAAATATGTTTAATAATTTTTATTAAAATTGTTTAATAATTTTTTTTTTTAAATTAAAAAACAAAATTTTGTTGAAAAGAAAAAATTTATATTTAAAATTTGTTTATTGGTTTGTTTTTAAATAAATAATGAACATTTAATAAAAAAAAATATATTTTTTTTTAAAATCAAAAACACATTTTTTTTATAAGTTTAAAATGTTTTTTAATTTTAATTATTTTTTTTAAAATTGGAAAAGACATATATTTTTAGAATTTTCATATTTTTTTAGATATATTTTTTTTTGAACTTATTTTTGTTTTTTAATTTTTTCTAAATGTTTTTAATATTAATTTTACTAGTTTTTAATTTTTTTTTGTTAATTTTCTATTTTTGTTTAATTTAGTTTGTTTCTAATTTTTTTTTCATAGTTTTTTTAATGTTTTTTTAATCTTTCTATTTTTACTCGCTTAACTTTATATATATATATATATATATATATATATATATATATATATATATATATTTTAAATTTTGGTTTTTTTTTCCAAATTCTTTTATGGTTAATGAGATAATTATTTTTTAACATATTTTATTTTTTTTTGTTTGTCTTTTTTTATGTATATTTTTATATTTGTTTTTTTTTAACTAATCAACATTAAAAAAAAAAAGAAAAATAAGACAACTTGAAAATTCGTTAAGTAATCATAATTTAAAAAAATTGGACATAATAAATTTTAAAGTGTGAAAAATAAGTCCTCTAAAAAAAGGTATGTTGCATCAACACGTTGCATCTACACGTTTAAAAATCAGTATGAAAATCACTAACATTTAAAAACAAATATTTATATTTGATACATAAGAAAATTTGAAGTGTCAAAAATATGCTTCGAAAAAAAGGAAGTGTATTCTGCATTACCACTTTTCAAAATCGGGTCACGGTTTTACTACCCCTATGAAATGGGTAATTGTATCGGTTATTTAAAGTGCCAAAAACTATGCTCTAAAAGAAATATGTGTGTTCTGCATCGCCCCTTTTCAAAATCGGGTCAATTTTTTGCTATCTCTACGAAACGAGTAACAGTATCAGTTTCCGTTTCAAAGTTTACGTTGTTTTATGCTATCCATCTCGAAACAACAAAATGATGCTTTGATATCGACAAGAAATAAAGATTATGGGAATCCATAGTTATTGAAAAACAAGGCTACAGATCAACCGAGTAGTTCGACAACGATTTCGCCTGAAATTGTTCCGCCCATCATTCCTGAACTAACTATAAAGCCGCCAAAGGGAGTAGTACATAAATCGACATTTAATCCTTGTGCTCGAGCAACACAAAATTATAATATAGTGGAGGATTTGGCTCAATCGCCATCCGTTATGTCGACACTCGAAGTACTGCAAAATTGCCCCTCCCAAAAGCAGGCTTTGTTATCAACAATAGGTGGGATTGATCCAACAGATTCCAATCTTGTGGCCTTTAACCATAAAGGATACGAACCTCAGTTACCAGCCCAACTCGCTTTCCTTATACAGGTAAAATCCCTCAATAAAACTGTTCATCAAACAATCATTGATGAGGGGGCATCTACCTGTATTATGTCAATGAGTTGCTGGAAAACTTTAGGCTCACCACCCTTGTCACGATCATCAATGACATTAAAAGCGTTCGATGGAAGAACATACACGCCGTATGGGATATTAAGTAACTTTCAGGTTGAACTGGGGGGCAAGACAGTAGAAATTGAAGTCGAGGTCATTGATGGAAACCTTGACTACAATATCTTACTAGGAAGGCCCTGGATTTATGCTATGGCTGCCGTTGTGTCAACATATTTTAGAAAGATTGCATTTCCCTTCCAAGGTGGAATTACAATCATTGACGAACTAACATTTTTCCCCAATAGTTCACAAGCTACTGGAAGCATTCCATTGATCCATGGAAGTTCTTAATCGCTTCAAAATGTCGGAGTAGGTCTCCTAAAAGACCCTTCCTTAATGGGTACTTTTGCCCTCCTGCCTCCAAGTAATATGGCGGAACTGGCCACAGTGGAAACCTGTCATATGATATCTTCTACATCATCAAAGATTAAGAAGAACTCTGACCATTTTGATAGTGTATATCATTGCGAGGTGTTGCCCCCAAGCCACATAGAATCTTTGTAGCAATCAATTCAATCAATTTTCTAGGCCTGGGCGGCAAACCCAAATCAACACTCACCGAGTGTTTGGATAGATAGGTCTCTAGAGTATGGTACCTCTTCTAATCCTTGGTCTGGTATACATTCTACACACGAAGGAATCATTCAGTCGATGATGATAGCAGAGACGGCATGGGAAGATTACCACCATCGTTCCCACCTTCAAGATAACAATGAAGATTAAAAAAAAAAAAAAAGTTAAAAAACAATTTAAACTTATAAAAAAAATGTGTTTTTGATTTAATTTTTCATTATTTATTTAAAAACAAACCAATAAACAAATTTTAAATATAATTATTTTTTTAAACAAAATTTTGTTTTTTTATTTAAAAAAAAAATATTAAACAATTTTAATAAAAATTATTAAACATGTTTAATAAACAAAATGTTTTTAATAATTTTTAATAAACATATTTAATAATTTAATAAGCATATTTAAATAAACATATTTAATAAACACATTTTTAATAAACATATTTATAATTAAATATTTAATACACATATTTAATAATTAAAAAAAAAATTATTAAACAATTTTAATTTTTTTTTTTAGGTTTTGTTTTTATTATTGAAAAAAAAAAAAAATTAATGCCCACCACTGCGCCACCACCCGGCGGCGGGAGGGCCGTTGGGCGATTCCCGGAATCGCTCGATGTCCCGCCGACCGCTCGGTGGTGGCGCGACCATGAACGGAATCGCCCAACGGCCCACCCGCAGCCCAATGGTGGCACGGCCGTGGGCGGAGGGGCTGCACGCTGCATGCAGCCCTTCGCCCATGGCCGTGCAACCACCGGGAGGTGGGCGGGCCGTTGGGTGATTGGGCGATTCTAGGAATCGCCCAACGGCCCGCTCGTCGCCCGGTGGTGGCGCGACCGTGGGCATTAAATTATAAAAAAAAAAAAAAAAAATGTTTAATAATTATTTTTTTTGGATTATTAAATATTTAATTATAAATATGTTTATTAAAAATGTGTTAATTAAAAATGCGTTTATTAAATTATTAAATATGTTTATTAAAAATTATTAAAAATATTTGGTTTATTAAATATGTTTAATAATTTTTATTAAAATTGTTTAATAATTTTTTTTTTAAATAAAAAACAAAATTTTGTTTAAAAGAAAAAAATTATATTTAAAATTTGTTTATTGGTTTGTTTTTAAATAAATAATGAATATTTAATAAAAAAAAATATTTAAAAGAAAAAAATCAAAAACACATTTTTTTTTATAAGTTTAAAATGTTTTTTAATTTTAATTTTTTTTTTAAATTGGAAAAGACATATATTTTTAAAATTTTCATATATATATATATATATAATTTGAACTTATTTTTGTTTCTTAGTTTTTTTAAATGTTTTTAATATTAATTTTACTAGTTTTTAATTTTTTTTTGTTAATTTTCTATTTTTGTTTAATTTAGTTTGTTTTTAATTTTTTTTCTTAGTTTTTGTTAATGTTTTTTTAATCTTTCTATTTTTACTTGCTTAAATTTATATATATATATATATATATATATATATATATATATATATATATATATATATATTTTAAATTTTGTTTTTTTTTCCAAATTCTTTTATGGTTTATGTCATAATATTTTTTTTTAACATATTTTTTTTGTTTGTTTTTTTTTTTTAATGTATATTTTTATATTTGTTTTTTTTAACTAATCAACATAAAAAAAAATAAGACAACTTGAAAATTCGTTAAGTAATCATAATTTAAAAAAAAATGGACATAATAAATTTTAAAGTGTGAAAAATAAGTCTTCTAAAAAAAAGGTATGCTGCATCTACACGTTTAAAAATCAGTATGAAAATCACTAACATTTAAAAACAAATATTTATATTTGATACATAAGAAAATTTAAAGTGTCAAAAATATGCTTCGAAAAAAAAGAAGTGTATTCTGCATCACCACTTTTCAAAATCGGGTCACGTTTTTACTACCCCTATGAAATGGGTAATTGTATCGGTTATTTAAAGTGCCAAAAACTATGCTCTAAAAAAAATATGTGTGTTCTGCATCGCCCCTTTTCAAAATCGGGTCAATTTTTTGCTATCTCTACGAAACGGGTAACAGTATCAGTTTCTGTTTCAAAGTTTACGTTGTTTTATGCTATCCATCTCGAAACAGCAAAATGATGCTTTGATATCGACAAGGAATAAAGATTATGGGAATCCATAGTTGTCGAACAACAAGGCTACAGATCAACCCAGTAGTTCGACAATAACTTCGCCTGAAGTTGTTCCACCCATCATTCCTGAACTAACTATAAAGCCGCCAAAGGGAGTAGTACATAAATCGACATTTAATCCTCATGCTCGAGCAGCACAGAATTATAATATAGTGGAGGATTTGGCTCAATCGCCATCCGCTATGTCGACACTTGAAGTACTGCAAAATTGCCCCTCCCAAAAACAGGCTTTGTTATCAGCAATAGGTGGGATTGATCCAACGGATTCCAATCTTGTGGCCTTTAACCATAAAGGATACGAACCTCAGTTACCAGCCCAACTCGCTTTCCTTATACAGGTAAAAGCCCTCAATAAAACTGTTCATCAAACAATCATTGATGAGGGGGCATCTACCTGTATTATGTCAATGAGTTGCTGGAAAACTTTAGGCTCACCACCCTTGTCACGATCATCAATGACATTAAAAGCGTTCGATGGAAGAACATACACGCCATATGGGATATTAAGTAACTTTCAAGTTGAACTGGGGGGCAAGACAGTAGAAATTGAAGTCGAGGTCATTGATGGAAACCTTGACTACAATATCTTACTAGGAAGGCCCTGGATTTATGCTATGGCTGCCGTTGTGTCAACATATTTTAGAAAGATTGCATTTCCCTTCCAAGGTGGAATTACAATCATTGACCAACTAACATTTTTCCCCAATAGTTCACAAGCTACTGGAAGCATTCCATTGATCCATGGAAGTTCTTAATCGCTTCAAAATGTCGGAGTAGGTCTCCTAAAAGACCCTTCCTTAATGGGTACTTTTGCCCTCCTGCCTCCAAGTAATCTGGCGGAAGTGGCCACAGTGGAAACCTGTCATATGATATCTTCTACATCATCAAAGATTAAGAAGAACTCTAACCATTTTGATAGTGTGGATCATTGCGAGGTGTTGCCCCCAAGCCCCATAGAATCTTTGTAGCAATCAATTTTCTAGGCCTGGGCGGCAAACCCAAATCAACACTCAGCGAGTGTTTGGATAGATAGGTCTCTAGAGTATGGTACCTCTTCCGATCCTTGGTCTCGTATACATTCTACAGACGAAGGAATCATTCAGTTGATGATGATAGGAGAGACGTCGTGGGAATATTACCACCATCATTCCCACCTTCAAGATAACAATGAAGATTATTCAAGCAGCCTTAGTCATCCTTCAGTTTTTGATCTTCTATCAAATACTATAAATACAGTGGATTTCGAGCGAAACTTGTCCAATATTGAAGAAACTATCGCCATTAATACCTTGACCAAACCTAATGTTGTAGAGAATATTCATGTTAGCAAATCATGTTCTTCATCAGAACATGAAATTTACTGTGCTCTCTTTCGTGAATTCAGAGATGTCTTTGCATGGTCATATGAAGAAATGCTAGGCATTGTCTTGAGAATCGTTGAACATGAAATAAAGATGTATCCAGATGTCAAATCAGTAAGACAACGGCTTCGACCTGTTCATCCGAATAAAGCCGATGCCATTAAGGCAGAAGTTGAAAAACTTTTGCATGCTGGTTTCATTTACCCTGTTCCTCTCACTGATTGGGTATCGAATATTGTTCCTGTGATGAAAAAACAAGGAACAATTAGAGTGTGCGTTGATTATAGGGATGTAAATCAAGCGTGTCCAAAGGAAAACTACCCTACACCCTTCATCGACCAGATAATTGATGAATGTGCCGAATGCGAAATATTTTCGTTAATGGATGGATTTTCCGGGTACAACCAAATCAATATCCGCCCACAGGACCAGTTGAAGACTACATTTATATGTCCGTGGGGCACATTTGCATACCTTAAACTACCTTTTGGTCTGAAGAATGCAGGGGCAACTTTTCAGAGGGCGATGAACTACGCCTTCCATGACATCAAACACATCGTTCAACCGTATCTCGACGATCTACCAGCTCATTCGCAAAAGTGGACTGATCATCCACAGCATTTGAGAGCCATATTTCTACGTTGCCAACACTACAAGATACGACTCAATCTGCACAAGTGTGTGTTTTGTGTTGGTTCTAGTCGATTACTTGGTTTCGTAGTTTCTAAGGACGGAATTCAACTCGACCCATGTAAGGTTTAGGCAATCCTTGACATGCCTCCACCTTCAAATTTGCTTCAGATTCAGAGACTCCAAGGGAAAGCTAACTTTCTAAGGAGGCTCATTCCACATTATGCCGAACTCACTAAAGGTTATACGCGTCTTTTGAAAAAAGAAGTACCCTTCAACTGGGATCAGGTTGCGCAAGCTTCCTTTGATGCTTTAAAAGGTTCCCTGATAAAAACATCATTAATGTATGCTCCTGACTATCAAAAAGACTTTAACCTGTATCTCGTTGTTGCAGATACAACCATCGCTATGGTTTTAGTGCAAGAAAATGATGGAATAGAACATCCTATATATTATTTAAGTCGAAACTTAAATGATACAGAAAGAAAATACTCCTATGTTGAAAAGTTGGCTTTAGTAGCTGTTCAAGCAGTACAGAGATTTCGACACTATATACTCTTTCGCAAAACTACCATTGTGTCAGATTGCAACCCTATGACCTACATTCTGTCGCGTCAATTATTGGGGGGAAAATATTCCAAATGGATAGCCATTTTGCAAGAGTTTGATATGGAATTCACCAAATCCAAATCAAATAAGTCTCTCGTCTTCGCAGAGTTACTTTGTGACCTTCCATCGTCATCCAACGATTTAACATCTAAAGCATCAATCGTGGATGAGACTCTGTTTCTGATATCATCAAGCGATCCGTGGTATGGAGATATACTAATCTATCTCCAAACCCAAACTTTTAGGCCAAACACCTCTCGCTCGGAACAACGGCGTATTCAATACCAAGCCAAAGACTACATGATCGTCGGTGATACACTTTACCATCGTGGTGTCAATACAGTTCTGCGAAGGTGCCTCATGCATGAGGAGGTCGAAAAAGTTCTGAATGACTGTCATTCAGGTGCGTGTGGGGGGCATCTATCTAGTTATGCTACTGCACAAAAGATCTTACAAGCTGGTTACTTTTGGCCCACTATATTTAAAGATTGCATAATTGCAGTCAGAAGTTGCCATGCTTGTCATATTTTTTATCGCAAAACCAGATTACCACCTGCACCACTGCATCCAGTAGTTGTTGTTGGGCCATTCGCTAAATGGGGCATTGATTTCATGACATGTAACCCCACCTCAACCGGGGGGCATGGGTATATTATAGTCGTTGTCGACTATTTTACAAAATGGGCCGAGGCGATGCCTACATTAAAAAACAGCGGCGAAACGGCTGCTCTTTTCTTTTTTAATCATGTAGTCTCTAGATTTGGTGTTCCACAGGCTATAGTCATAGATCATGCATCGCATTTTCGCAATCACATGATGGTTGAATTGACTGCCAAATTAGGACTGTCCCACAACAGTTCTACTCTATATTATCTACAGGCTAACGGACAGGTTGAGGCAATCAACAAAGTCCTGAAGCGCATGTTGCAAAGAATGATTGGAGTCCACAAATGGAATCGACATTTAATCTTGTACTCAGTTCTGTGGGCATATAGAACTTCGATGAGAAATGCAACCAGATTTATGCCTTTTCAGTTGGTGTATGGTTTGGAAGCTATCTTGCCAATTCAGTGCGAAATTTCGTCTCTCAAGCTCGCAATTGATCTACTTCCCGAAACTTCGGATGAAGAGGCTCGTTTCTTGGAACTAATCCACCTGGATGAAACTCGTCGCGATGCTGCGCTGGCTAACAAGGCACATAAGAAATGTGTCAAGGCGCAATTTGACAAAAATGTCAAGCCTCGTGTCTTCTCAGAAGGTGACCTGGTCTTGCTTTTTTTTTTTCTTCTGAATTTGACTACTTCTATTATTATACAAAAAGATCAAAAATTACAGCAAGGCCTTGGCCTTGAGAGTCTTGCCAAGAAGTTGGCGATTTGCACAAGTTTTCCATTGATAGTTCTCAGAGGACCTCCAGTTTTGTTGTGGCCTCTTATAGGACCCGACACATTTACATAGCTGAACAGAGACAGTAAGTACCCAAAAACTAATTAGAGACAACTTTGCATCCGACTTAGAACAGAACAAGATACAATACGGAAACCTGTTACGGGCTTGAGTTAAGAAACTGAACAGAGTAGTATGCCTGCGACCAAAACTGCCTTTAGCAGAGAGCCTGAGGTGATCAGTCATCATCAGTGGTATAAGGTTCCTCAACTACTCGGCAGCCATATTGTAGCGAGTCCTCCGAATCAGAATGCTGAGCCGCCACGCCTGTTGGTTCTCTCGGCACTGGTTCGCTAGGACCTGCAGAAACAGTTTGGTTTGCCAGTGCGAAGCTACATAAAATCGGTTGCTGACTGTCTGTTGGAGTTGCCATTCTTTGGACGGCCGGCGTTTCCAGAGGAGCGTCATCCTGGTCTCTGGAATCTTCACATTGCTCAATTGTGACTGAAATGATAAAGGTTGCGTGAGCGAGAGTGCAGGGGATTCGAAATCGTGCTGTGGGGTGAGCCTCATGCTCATAATTGTTCCTGCTCCCACGCCCTTGACTTCTGCCACGACCAGATCTTGTGGCCTGAGGACTACTGCACCCAGAATCAATCATCTCCATGAAGAAACGCGTCGGAGAGGTGGTCTGCTGCGAGATGACGCGTCCCCTTGAGCCTCCTCACCGACTTAACATCCGTTGCCTTTCACGCTGCATGGCACCGCCCCAAGGTTGTGCTACAGATCCAGGAAGGAGTTTAACACTGCCTCGCTGAGGGAGAGGCTTTGAGACTGTAACAGCGGCAATGAACAGTGAAGCAGCGAGCAAGCAACAGATATGGTTCACCTTGGCACAATAACCCGGGAAGCTGGTGGAAGAGTTAATGTTTCTCATTAAGAGCCCTGTGCGAGCCCAGCTTGCTGTCTTTGTACAGCTCCTCGTGACAGGCACGTTCGGACAGGTACCCACGTGCCTGCCTTTCTTGCCGTCATACACCCGCATCCGGGGGTGAGAGATCATTTTGCACCAGAGCAGTGCATGCCTGTATGAGTTGTTCATCATCTGCGGTCTCAAGTGATCCGGAAAAGTAAGGCTGTTGCCAGATTACTCCCTGATTGGCTAATCTATCTGTCGCTTTGTTGGCTGTTCTTCGGACATGCCTGAAGGTAATACTTTGGGTTTTCCTTAGCTTTTCCTCCAGGGATTCCAATCTACTGAGCAATCTCCAGCTCGATGCTATCTTGTCTGCGGGGTTCCAGCTTGAATTCTGTTTGCTGCAGCTATAAGGATGAGGGAGTCTCCTTCGACTTCTAAAGGGAAGAAGTGATTTTGATCTGCAATACATATCCCTTTCCATAGTCCTTCCAGCTCGGCTGCATTGTTTGTGTCGTTACCAATCGATCCATAGTAAATGTGCAATATGGCCCCTTTGTGATCCCTGAATATTCCTCCAAATCCCGCTGGCCCTGGATTGCCCTTGGCAGCCCCATCGAAATTTAGTTTGAAGAAATCGAATGCCGGAGGAGACCAAATTGAGGGGGAAACTGTGCAAGCATGAGGGCGGGCTTTGACTTGGGCTAAAAAGGTTAGGTCCATATTCCATGCTTTCAAAATGGTGATTTCCTGAGGAGTGTCTTGCAGATCCTGATCATGCCACATTTTGATAGCTAGAGTTTCTTGAAGATTTTGCTTCAGGAGGATCCATAGCGCATCGATCGGCCTACTGGCGTTGTTGAAGATTCTGTTATTTCTTTCCTTCCATAGTATCCAAAAGAGGAAGCCTGGTATTAAGGACCAAAGGTAGTTCAGCAACAGGCTTTTGAAGGGGCTTCGTGGCCATTTTCTTATGGTGTCTGTGGTGTCTTCCATTCGATAAACCAGTCTTCTAGTGCATTGCTCAATTCTTTTCCTAAGTTGAGTAGCAAGCGGGCAAGTCTCCATTAAATGACTGATGGTTTCAGAATGGAGAGTGCAATTCGGGCATCTTGATGGGCCGATGAATCCCCTTTTTTGCAGGTTGTCCCATGTGAGTATGCGCTTCTTGCTTAAAAGCCAGAGAAAAGTGGAGACCTTGGGCCATATGCCCGGTTGCCATACCTTTTCCATAGCTGATCCAAGTTGGTTTGGGGGGCAGAGTAACGCAGCTGATGTGCTTCCTTTGTAGTGAAAATTCCTTTCGGCGTGTATCCCCAACGCAGTTTGTCCTGCTGATTTGAGTATTTGATTCTTCTGTGGTTTAATTCCTGATCTATTTCACTATATGTTTCCCCTTGCTAATCCTCCTACCAGGTACTTGCTGATTTCCAGATTTGAAAGTCTTGATGCCTGTGCTGTTGCCAGAATTGATGCACATGTGTGAGATCAGCCTGTTGCATGGATGCTTGCCATATTGGCTTTTGGAATAGGGTTGCCAGTTTTGGGAGTTGCTGCCAAGAGTCCTCCCAAAACCTTGCAGCTTTTCCTGAGTGAATTTCCCAGAAACTGTGCTCTCGAACAAAGGCACTATGTAGCTTAGCCGTATTCCAAATCGGAGAACCTTGGGTTGTGGTGGTGATTCTGATGAGGTCATGCCAATGACTGCCCGGGGTGTATTTTGCTTGCCAGAGTCTCGCCCATGGTGAATTTGGTTTGGAGATCCAGTTCCACCATATTCATGCTCCCATTGTATTATTACTTTGGAGAGGGTTCCTTAAGACTAACCCGCTGTTGGAGAGGCAAATCCCCTCTACGGATAGAGGCGATCCCTACTAGCCCAGAATGGGTCTAGAAACAATCAGTCAATGCTACTATGCAAGTTCCTAATTGAAATTAAAAGGTAGGCAAAGAACACCTACTTGGATTCCAGCGCTGTCGTTTGATGAAGAGATGCTGCCTTCGCTCCTTCGCTCTGGCCGGTCACGATCCTCCGCGATCTCCGCGAATAGACACATGCACACACGAAGAGGAAACAAACACACGCGTGAAATCTAATAAAAGCAACCATACATCAGTCAGAAAGGATGTAATTCACATTTAACCATTGCATAGACAAATGAGAATGGAACAATAATAGTAGTCATCTATTATTAATCAAGCAGAGAAGAGTACAACCAAATGTTCTGAGGTCGGTATCCTTCTTAGGAGGGGCCAGTCAGCAAGTGTCTCAAGCATTCACCTTTGGAAATGATTCTCCCAAGACAAGAAACTCTCTCTCTCTCACACAAGCAACACAAAACAACCTTCCCTAAACTATCAAGCACTTCCACACTTATCACACCAACTACCTATAGTAGCAGCAATCTGAGCACTATAAGCTCCACACAATCCAAGCTATTCCAAACTAGCTGCTCATGGTAATGGTGGAAGTTTATATAGGAGAAGGAGGCTCCTAAAAGGGTGGAAGGATGAGCTTATCTTCAAGGGAAGTAGTTGCAAAGGGTCGAACAGAGATGCTATGGAAGGGAGTCGATACTCACAAGGCCAACAACCAGGTCTGGAGTTATCTGGAAGGCTGGCTGTTGGAACAAATTCGCCTAAACTGGATCAGTGCGGGTGCATAACTGGTCTGGCGCGCTGAAGTCGCAAAGACATAATGGAAAGGGTCGTGTCAGCGCGGGTAAATACAAACAGAGGCTGCCCTGGTCATGAAATTCGATCAGCGCGGAAAAGTCGTGTGCTTCCGCGCTGGCAGCGCACGTGGGCTATTATAAAGCGCCAGTCATCACGAATATTTTAGAAACAGACGTGCTGATGAGGAAAACTTTGGAAAAGTGGGTTTTTGGCTAGTCCAGAAGGCATGAACTTGATTATTGTGAATTCCTGACACAGTAGGATGACTGACAGGAAGACAGTGACAAATTACTGTGTAACAGATGCCCCCTAAAGCATGAAGACCGAGAGAGTGGGAGGGGTGAAATGCTTTACAACACTCGCCGAACTGGAACACCACCAGGAAGGATCGAATATCTCTGATAATCAAGTACATGCAGTCTAGGCATGGGCGCAGCCATCCGAAAGACATGCGAAAAGGTCTGTGGAATGGACGTAGCCACCCAGCTAAAGAGACCAAAGTAATGATAAGGTATGGTCGCAGCCATCCATGAAGACTCAGGTATGGGCGCAGCCATCCATCAATGAGTCATGTAATGATCATCCACAAAATCACAACCTGGACCATAACAGAGAGAGATCCCGGGTCTTGCGCTCCGTCCCGACCCGAACAAAGTACAAATCCAAGCATGTGAATACATGAGCTGAAGTCGAACATGCATGAACATCGTCTGATTACCAGTCAGTGATGAAAACTGTTAACAGACGCGAGAGGTACCACCAATAATGACAATGGTCCTCAAGGTACTATAGGTACAATCTTCGGCGTGTGAATCAATGAGCTAGTGTCGAACACCTGCAGAATCATCCGATCGGAGGCCAATGATGAAAACCTCACGTCGAACACGAAGAACCTGCCATTGAGGCATGCAGGCTCTAAGGCACCTGAAGGGAGTCTCTAAGTCACCTTCCCGGATAATGAGCTGAAGTCGACAGGAAGTGACCTTGATCGAAGGTGGGCCATAACGTTTCCCACATCATCGACACGAGACAAAGGTAAAATGATTTGTGTGAGATAGCAGATGAGGTTGTATTATTGCAGAGGTCAACTTCTCTTGAACATATCGGCGGCACGACAGTGGATTTGGCAGTATTTGACATCAAATGAGCAGAGGATATGATGATGATGGAAATGAGCAAATGAGAGGTCAAATAGGATAAAACGTACCCACGGAGATTAGTCGTGAAACAAAATGAGAAATTCCCACCCGACACGAATGCAGACCAGTTCCATGTTCAAGAGCGACATACTGCCGACGCGACAATTGCAGTTTCATTTTCCCCACCATTTCTGGCAGGTACCCCGGTTATTTTTGGATGACAAGCTTGACGAGGATAGCATATGCTTGAAAAGTGTCATTTCGACGATGCCCGATGTCATCAAGTGTTTAACGAGCCTGACAAAGGAAAAACTCGGCGTCTTTTCTTGTTTAGAGAGTCTGAAAAGACAGCGGAAAAGGAAACTCTAGGGGGGTCCTTTTTCGTAAAGTTGTGTCTCTCGAGCCCGAAAAAGTATAAAACAATGCTCGAAAGAACCGCCCGACCATTACGATCGAGGAGTACTTTTCGTAAATAGTGCCTTCGACCCGAAAAAGTAAAAAAGCGGTCGAAAACACGTCGTTTTAGAGCCAATAACGAGTGCGAAACGACAAACACCCGGCAATCTTTTTTAAGTTACACGATCGGAAAAAGAGCTTAAAACGACCGCCTCTCGATCCCTTTAACGAGCTGAAAGGAAGCTCGGCCATATTTTCTTGTTTCATGTCGGAAAAGAGCTCAAAGACGACATTTTTTGGGACCAAGTGTATTTAGGACCATTATGACTTCACCGTTTCTGAGGACCTGCACAGTAAAAATACCCGCATAAATCCGTTCGACATGTTTAAAAACGTAGTAAAACATGCATAAAGGAATAAGATATTGCCAGAAGCACTAAATCCATGGTAAAAGCATGACAAAAACCCACATTCGTAAATTCTATAGTTAATTAAGCCATTTTTACTATAAATAGAAGGGTAAATAGTCATTTTTACCATTGTTACCATATTGAGCCTTTGAGAACGTTGTGAAGCTGCGAAGTTGACGGAGCGAATTCTTCCCCGTGCGGACACCATTCATCGAACGGCTTGCTCCAGGTAGGTTCCTCTTGCCATGCGCTCTATTTTGAGTCCTTTTTTAAGCATTTTAACGGTGGGAATTGGCCATTTGGCCGAATTCTTTGAGCGTTGGTGCGCTCTCGGTCAGCGCGGATTTCCCGCTCGGGACCGCGCTGATCGATTTAAAATTACACGTACCACCTTTTGGGTCAGCGCGGAAAACACGTGTGCTTCCGCGCTGACCCAATGAAAAAACACAGAGGCGCCATTTTCAGCGCGACTGTTTTAAAAACAGTCGCGCTGGCGCGGAAAAATTTGATTTTTAATAAAATGAACGTACAAATTTCCACAAACAGCATTCTAATGTTTCTTCATGGTTATGCAGGACGCAATGGCCTTTCAGTGGCAAGAGAGGGCCCATGATGTCGAGGATATAGTTGCTTTTGCAAATGCGGATTGCCGAAATGCCATGCGGGCGTGCGGATTCATGAAATTCTTTCTCACTCCACGTCTGAGAGCTCAGCCTGACCTGCTTGAGTTCCTGATCAGGGCATGGAACCCAGTAGATGGCAAATTTACCATCTGAGGCCATGACATTGAGTTTGACCATATGGACATTTATTTTTTGACCGGATTGTCACGCCGGGGCGTGATGCCTATCATAGAGGGGCAACGGCCCAGCGGCGAGACACTTGACTAGCTTATGGCTCGAGTGTGTCCAGAGGCGGTAAAATCGCGAAGTGGAAAGGTGTCAATTCCCACAGTGACTGATATGGTCCTTTGTACCATACTCTTTATGGTAACCCGGGCAGCGGGGAGCTTGGCCAACCATGAGGCCTCGAAGACCCATCTATTGCTAGCTCTCGAGTGCTTACAGCCTACTGTGTTTAACTGGGCAACGACAGTGACAAACAGCATGAAGAGGCAACTTAGCAACTGTCGTCACGGGGAGACGAAGCAGTTTGGCTACGGGTCGCTCTTACTCCCACTCATTCTGGAGCGGGTGCCAGCCATGCGGCTATAGACCATGGCCGTGGATCCACCTAGAGGTCCTCGGGAGACGAGGGCCACTCGATGGGCCCGTATCATGCTGCGCGGGGGTGGTGGCCACCCAGCGTATTGGGGAGTGTACTTTCGAGAGTGGTTGGACCAGCAGGTCATTTTCGTAGAGGACTGGCCATATGCCGGTATGGACTTCCGCAACGATCCTGACATGCCACTGCCCGCGGGAGAGCATTGGGATGATGGAGGTATGACACTTGATCTCTTTTTAATTTTTTAATGTTTTTGATTTTTCATGTACATGTCTTGATAAACGTCACGGTGTGCAGATGTGGGACCTGTTAGACCCATCGGCCTAGCCCCAGAGGCTCGGAGAGAGGGGCAAGGAGCTGGAGCCCTGGCCCTAGTTCCTCCAGGAGTTGACACGTCGGAGACTGTGGCTCGCAACCTTGAGGGTTTACTGGAGGGAGTGCCAGATTACCAGGGGGTCGAGGAGGTCCCTATAGAGCATCAGATCCACACAGTGGGGGTGGCACCCAGGGTGCACCGCCTTTTGAGGCGGGTGGCACGAGCGGTTGTATACTACAGAGAGCATAACCCAGCACAGTAGTCGCCTACGTTTATTTCCACTGATGTTTTGAGAGACCTATGTCTCGGATGTACTGAGGATAGTGACTCCATTTTTGACATATACACTTATTTTTTAGCGCCTTAGTGTGCCACACGATATATATATATATATATATATATACATACCGATTTTTGGATGGATCTTGTTATATGTGATGATGTTTTGTTTATGTTGCGCAAATGTTCAGTACAAATGTAATCTTATGTATGATTTGCACAACAAACGACCCATGTATTTTAATTTTTTTTTAAATGCAAGCTTAAAAGCACACACAGCACGCATGCAAACTATGCTTGGGAAATATCTTATTTACATATGCTTTACTCTATTATGCTTTCTATGTTTTCTTGTATGATGTTTATCTATTTCGCAAATGTCTGTCTAACACATGATTTGCCAATGCATCAGTCAACGTGTTTAATCGTCTCGGAATATGTTGATATGTGATATAGTCAAAATTCCTTTCTAACAATCTAACACGTAGATACAACCTTAGGATATGTTGGTCTCTGACGGAATATCGCCCGTTGAGTTGATGAACTACAAGTTGGGAGTCCAGGTTTACCATCATTGCACGAATTCCAAGATCAACTGCTTCGGCTAGTAGCTCAATTACGGCACTGTATTCGGCAACATTATTAGCGGTAGGACCGAGGCAGACTCCTTGAAGATCTAGCAACTCTCCGTGAGGATCATAGATTTCCCACGCCGCAGAGGACAAATTGCAAGTACTACGGCAGGCGCCATCAGCGAAACCAACTTAAGGTGCACTAGACATCTGCACAAGAAGGAGAAAACACAATAAGAGGCAAACACGCCTTCACATCAAAGCAAAACATGAAATCATGCACACAAAACACACTAAACACGCGTATGTACAAACTGAGTGCACGAAGTCATGCATAATATTTCTTCAAATACAGCCCGTTGCGAGGCTTGTCAAGAGGATTTCCTTCGTAATCAATCAAGTCATATGCACCCTTTTGTAAAACTCTTTTCACGATATAGGGACCTAGCCACATGGATTCGAGTTTTCCTGCCCCCATCTTATCTTTAGCTTGATCGTAGAGCAGTACTAGTTCTCCCTCAACGAAGGAACGAGGATGAATTTTCTGGTCAAAGTGAGCCTTGACTCTCTTCTTTTGCGCTTCGATCGCTAGAGAAGCTAAACGACGAGTCTCGTCTAACCGTTCTAGGTAAAGAAGCCGTTCCTCCACCGAAGTGGTGTTGGGAAGCAACTCGACAGCTAATTTCAATGAAGGAATCTCACACTCGACGAGAAGGGTAGCCTCCAGTCCGTAAACCAACTGAAACGGAGTGAAACTGGTGGCGTCCTTCACAGAAGTCCGGTAGGCCCACAAGGCTGGGAACAGCATCAGATGCCAATTAGACTTGTGCGTATTGACGGTGCGTTGAAGCATAGTGATCAAAACTTTGTTCACGGCCTCGACTTGACCGTTGGATTGTGGATACTACGGTGTCAAACTATCTTGGCGCAAGCCTAGTTGGGTCGTTAGTTCCGTCATCATGTGATTACGAAAATGCTTTCCGTGATCCGTGACGATAGCCTGAGGGACTCCGAAACGAGTAATGACATGATTAAATAAAAACTGCGCCAGTGTGTAACCATCTTCATTCAATGTAGGCATCGCTTCGGCCCACTTGGTGAAATAATCCACGGCAACGATGATGTACCCATGCCCCCCGGCCGAACGAGGGTTACAGGACGTATAATCGATGCCCCATTTGGCAAATGGACCTACGGTGACAACAGGGTGCAGTGGTGCAGGAAGAGCACGCATTTTCCAGTGGTATACTTGGCATTCATGGCATGCGCGAACGGCGAGAATGCAATCTTTGAAGATAGAAGGCCAAAAGTAACCAGCACGGAGAATTTTCTGGGTGGTAGCATATCCGGACATATGACCGCCACAAGCACCAGAGTGGTAGTTATTTAACACCCGCTCAGCTTCCTCGAGAGTCAAACATCGGCGGAGAACAGAATCAACGCCGAGGCGGTACAGGGTATCGCCCAAAATGCGATAGGGTTGAGCTTGGTGACGAATTCGCCGTCGAGCATCTTTCGATACATTTGGACGGAAGGAAGACGTCTGCAAATATACGATAATTTCCCCGTACCACGGGTCGAGGGTGCTGATGAGAAATAATGTTTCCTCTGGGATATGCTCCTCCGGACGAGATGGTGCAGAGTGAGATGGTAAGGAACAGAGCAGTTCAGCAAAGACCAGAGATTTCTTAGACTTTGCCGCAGTAAATTCCAAGTCGAACTCTTGGAGGATTACAATCCACTTCGAGTATTTGCCCCCTAGCAGTTGTCGCGACAAAATGTAGGTCATGGGGTTGCAGTCAGAGATCACGGTCGTTGTGCGCAACAGGATATAATGCCGGAATCGTTGGACGGCGCAGACAGCTGCCAATTCCAACTTCTCGACATATGCGTAGCGAGTTTCCGTATCCAGAAGGTTGCGACTAAGATAATAGATAACGTGCTCGGTGCCGGCATCATCATCCTTTACTAGAACCATGCCGATGGTGGTGTCAGCGGCAGCTAGATAGAGAGTGTAATCACGGTGGTAATTCAGAGGTCTTAAGAGCGGAGCTGAGACAAGAAGGTCTTTAAGGCGCTCGAAAGATTCCTGGGCGATAGCATCCCAACGAAAGGGTGTGTCTCGTTTTAATAACCGTGTGAATCCCTTAGCCACCTCGGCATAATTCGGAATGAATCGTCTGAGAAAATTAGCTTTACCCTACAAGCTCTGCAATTGCTGCAAAGAGGCAGGGGGAGGAAGATTCAAAATGGCCTCGACTTTGAGGGGATCCAGACGGATGCCTTCCCGGGAGACGATGAAACCGAGTAGTCGGCTAGATTCTACGCAGAAGACACACTTATGCGGATTGAGTCGAATATGGTAGTGTCGACAGCGGAGAAAAATTTCGCGTAGATGAGATGGATGGTCTTGACGCTTAGCTGAATGAGCTGGGAGGTCATCCAGGTAAGGCTGTACGATGTGTCGAATATCATGAAAAGCATATGACATCGCACGCTGGAAGGTGGCACCGGCATTTTTGAGACCGAAAGGAAGCTTCTTATAAGCGAAGGTGCCCCAAGGACAAATGAAAGCTGTCTTATGCTGGTCTACAGGGGCTATGTTGATCTGGTTATAACCAGAGAAGCCGTCCATAAACGAATAAATCTCACTTCCTGCGCAGTCATCAATAAGCTGATCAATGAAAGGCGTAGGAAAGTTATCTTTTGGACAGGCACGATTGATATCGCGGTAGTCAACATAGACCCGGATAGTGCCCTGCTTTTTATTCACAGGGACTATATTGGACACCCACTCCGTGAGGGGAATGGCATAGATGAAACCAGCTCGAAGAAGCTTTTCGACTTCGGCCTTGATGGTTGCAGCCTTTCGAGGGTGCACTGGACGTAAGCGCTGACGAACAGGCTTAGCATCTGGATAAGTAGGTATTTCGTGCACCACAATACTAGGGTCGATGCCGGGCATTTCCTCGTAAGACCATGCGAAGACATCACGAAATTCACGAAATAGGGCGGTATAGAGTTGAACTTCCTCAGGAGTGCACGTGACTCCAATGAAAATATTCTCGACAATCCCTGGTTTGACAGAGATGTCGATAGGCTGGGTTTGCATGATGTTACCCATATTGCCCTCCGAAGACACTTGGTATAGCTGGACAGGTGTTTGGAGGAGCGGAGATGGGACACATGAAGCAAACCGCTCGAGACATGCGACCATTTCTGAATGTGGAGGGAGAAACGAAGAGCAATGGTGGTGATCTGACCAAGGGAGCTCTTCGAGAGACATAGTCTCTATGATGGCCTCATCGGAGGGAAATGTTTCCTTCAGGGGATCAGAAGTGGCCTCATCACCCAGCCAAGGGAAATGATCATATCAATCAGGAACACTGCTTAAAAAAGCAGGTTCAGGAGGGGGAGCCGATGCAGCGACAATCTCGATGTAGTTCAGCTCGGCAGGACTCAACGGCAACATATCACCCCAAGAGTCTTCCTGATTCAAGGGAGGAAGAACCCATGGACCAGAACGTACTGAAATCATGTTAACAGGGGCGAGATTCGGAGGCGGGAGGGGAAAGACTCCCATTAAGGAGGGATCTTTGAACAGTCCGACACCCACACTCACTAATGACTTGGAGGTATGCTCCACGAACGACACATTTCCTTCAGAAGAAGAAGCAAAAAAGGACAGCTGGTCCACCGTGACGATTCTTCCTTGATGAGGGAAGCAAACGACACAGAACAAGGAGGAAGCCACGGCTTGCATGGCGTATGTCCAGCTTCGTCCAAGGAGGAGGTTGTAAGTGAGATTAGCATCAACAACTTCAACCTCTACCTCTACGGTTTTCCCTTCTAAAGAGATAGGCAATCGTGGGAGGATACCATATGGACAAGATTCTCTTCCATCGAAAGCTTCCAGGGTCGTAGGAGACTGGCTCAGAGCAGGAGAACCAATAGCCTTCCAGCAAGCAACAGACATGATGCAGGTCGAGGCACCCTCATCAATGACTGTACGATGAATCGTTTTGCCATTGATGAGGACTTGTATAAGGAAAGCCACTTGGTGAGGCAGTCTCTGTGTGAAACCCTCGAGATCAAAAGAAATTAAATCCAAATCCGCCAGGTCGATGCCACCAATGGCTGATAGCAAGGACTTCCTCTGGGAGGGGCAGCTCTGGAGGACTTCTAACACGGACATAGCAGACGGAGCCTGAGCTAAGTCCTCGACAATGCTATAGTGCTGGGCAGCACGAGAATTGGGGTTATAAGATGACTTCCTGAGTACACCTTTGGGAGGGGGTCAGGGGATCATTTCAGTGCTGGGTCGTTCGATGTGAAGGGGACCAAAACTGGACGGAGGAACGCTGGAGGGAACCTCCGGCTCTTTCCCGGCTTGAGATGGATAATCTTTTGCTCGAGTTGAAACATGGATGGGGATCGTCCCAGCCATGAACACTTGAGAACCGAACGAGGAAGAGGATTGGGAGGGATCTGCCACCATTTGGGTCTGCTAGGAAGGGAAAGGCTCTTTTAGCACAGCAGGAGGCCCCGGAGCACCTTTCAAAAGTCGACTAACCTCGGACCGCCTTGGGCAATCCTTGGTATAGTGATCCTCATCGCAGATGAGACAAGGATACTTAGGTGTTCGCTTAGCTCCTTCCTCGGAGGGAGGCTTAGGAGGATCCTGCTTGGGCTGTCCAGATTTATCTTTAGCTTTCCCTTTCTTTTTCCCTTTTGAGGATTTGTCCGTCGCGGTGGACTGGACGGCGTTTACCTCGGAGGTACTCCCAGAAATTGATTGGCCCTGAGAAGCATTTTCGTTAGAGGCGTTCTGTTTCTGCTTCCCAGGTTTCGCGGCCGATTTCTTCGATGACGAATTCACAGAACCAATGACTCCATCAACAGAAGGCTTTGGTGGAGCCTTGGGCTGTCTAGGCCTCGGGGCATCTGGAAAATAATCATACAAAGTACCTGACTGAGAATACACTAAGTCGAGGTACTGAGCTCCGTGCGATTGCTTGCTCTTCAGTTACACACGCTCCCATTGCGATGTCTTTTGCAATTTTAGGGACAAAGGAAGTCGTGAACCAATCGGTCAGAAGTTGATCAGGAATCCAAAATTTGATCAAGCGACGACGTCTTCTCCATTCATGTATATGATCAGAGATGTGCGTAGCCGTATCCTGTTTGAGAGACATGAGGAGATGTGTCCCAGTCTCGTACCGAATAGGTAACTGAAAATGAGTCAAGAAGGCCATAGCCAACGAGTTGAAATCTTGAAACATGCCGCGATTCAGCTCGATATACCACTTAGCGGCTGAACCAGTGAGAGTTCTCTGAAAGAGGTGGAGCCGGATAGAATCATCAAGCCATGAGTTCGATGGACACCAAAGGTGATAAGTCATTACATGGGCCTGAGGGTCTTCACCAGCTTTGCCATCAAACTTTGGACAATCACCTGGTATTTTGGTTGGAACCGGTGGCCAATATGGATTATGCAAAATAGGATCATTTGTTAACTTGGACACATCAGGCAGTTCCAACGTCGCTAAGAACGGTAATTGAGGGTTAAAGGACATTTGTGGCTGCGGATTCGAGGCAACATTAGGGTTCCAACCAGGCGGTGGTTTCCCCCATGGGCTTTGTCCAGACGGACACGGCCCGAAAGGGCCTGGTGCGTAGGGACCTTGCCCATAGGAGTTTTGTCCATACGGATTCTGGCCATATGCAGACAGTTGTCCCTGTGTCTACCCCCCAGGTCCCCATGTATTAGCAACTTTCCCTACAGGCACAGCATACTGATAATTTTGGTAAGGAGTGACCTGTGGCTGTTGATAATTTTGATAAGGAGCAAACTGAGTTTGCCCCTGGGGTTGCTGGTAGCCATATGACTGCTGGGCCCCATACTGAGCCTGATAGGGAGGTTGCATCTGGTAAGAAGGTTGAGGTTGTGGCCCACCTTGCATTTGATAACCCATTTGAGTTTGAGGCCCAGAGTAATGTCCTTGAACCGGCTGGGCTTGGATCATCTGGCCCGAAGGTTGACTTGGTTGGATTTGAGATGGACCTGGCTGGCCAGCAAGATGAACTTGCTGGGTGCCAGGTTGTCCGTGGACCACCAAGGGTTGTCCTTGCGGAACAGATGACTGAGCCGGCTGAACAGCTGGTTGACCTTGAGTTTGGCCAGCTTGTCCGGATGGATGATTAGGGCGGACAGCGAGTTGACCTTGCTGCATAGAAGGTTGGCCCGTCTGCCCCCCAGGGTGCACAGACTGAACAGAGGGCTGGCTTTGCTGTATAGCAGGCTACCCCCCTTGGTGCATAGGCTGAGCAGTGGGTTGGCCTTACTGTATAGCAGGCTGCCCCCCTTGCCCAGAAGGATGCATGGATTGAGCAGTGGGTTGACCCTGCTGAACGTAGGGTCGCCTCGCCTGCCCAGAAAGATAACCAGACTGGGCAGTAGGTTGGCCCTGCTGTAAGTAGGGTTGCCCCCCCTGCCCAAGAGGATATCCCTGCTGGACTGCTGGTTGATTTTGAGGAGTATAAACTTGCCCAGTTTGTCCAGATGGGTACCCTTGCTGGAGACCGGGTTGGCCTTGTTGAATGTAAGGCTGCCCTGGTTGTCCAGTTGGGTAACCTTGCTGGGTACCAGGTTGCCCTGGATATCCAGTAGGTTGACTCTGATATGAAAACGACGGACCCCCAACGGCCGAGGGTTGTCCCGGGTAGGGTTGTCCCTACGGGCCCCCAGATTGTCCTGGGTAAGGCGAGCCATAAAGTGGTTTCCCTTGAGGGGTTTGCACATAAGGCGGCTGGCCTTGATTGGGTGGTCCTTGGGGCTGTCCGGGAGGATTCCGGCGCCCTCGGAAAGTATGAGTAACGGGGTCATACGTAACTTCCAACGGTGCCGAATTCTCAACAAAAGGTTGACGAGGCAGGGATGAAACGTTCTCGAGGTACTGACCGTTAGCATCATAATAAAAGAGTGGACCTTGGTAATCTGGGTCCACAATGGGCTGCCCGTGGGCATCATACGACCCTGCTCCTGGAACACCACCAGAAGAGGGCTGAGCATTTTGTGCAGGATTAATGACTCTAGACGAAACCCCTGGCTGGCCCTGACCGTAAGAGGTACCAGCCCCAGGGTTTGTAGATGAGGATGCTGTCACAGCACTGATGACCGGAGTCGAATGCGCTACACAAACGGATGGATTGGTAGGAACTGAGGTAACAGGTGTATTAAGACCTGAAGTAACAGGTGTATTAAGAGGTCGCGAAATAAAGGGCCCTGTGGTGGCAATAAGACTAGGATCCCATATAGTCGTAGAAGTAGCTCTAGCAGCTATCCTATCACTCACTGACTGATATCGTTGAGGGAGTGGAGAGGTAGCCGGGATCGGAGTTTCAATGTCTGTCACCACGGGTGTCTCACCTGTGCTGGAAGATGTCTCATCCATGGGGGAAGTAGACATTGGAGACGACATACCGAGAGGAGTACGAGGGGTATAATCGCTGTCAGGCTCCCAGATAGGATTCCAATCTTCTATGTAATATTCGTCACCCGAGGCACGTACGTTGATAGGCTGGATACTCGGAACAATGGGAAGAGTACCGCTTACAACTGGTACCTCTGGAGCAACAGAAGATGGAGAACCTTGATCATTCGGACCGGGAGTTGACGGGTCAGCCAGGATGACAAGACCCCTTAGAAAACCTAAAGAAAACTAACGATAAAGACCCTACTCAAAACTAACGCACACAAGATCTAACCAGGTGATGTTATCGTGGTCGAATAAATTTTAAGACACAAGAACCAAACTTGACCTTTTCATGTTTCAAGAGTCGAGAAAAGGACGAAAAGATGACTCCAATCTCCTTCGAATGTTTAATGAGCACGAAGTGACAAGACGCTCACATGCACCTTTTCATTTAGGGAGTCCGAAAAGGATCAAAAGTGACTGCTCTGGAGACTCTAGGTATAGGGTTTACCAGGCGACCTGTAAAACTGCTTATACACCTTAGCAATCGTATGAGAGCCAAGGACTTTCCGTACTGCAGTCAGTCTTCCCGAATGCTGTGTTCGGTGCGTTACGGTTCACAAGGCGGCAGACTCGGCTTCCTATGGATAAAGGATAAAAGCCTAGTGGGGTCTCCCTATATACGCGACGGTACGTGGGAGCACAGTCCGTGTTAGACCACTATCGAGTCACAGAAGGAGGAATCACCCAACCATAATGTGAAACAACAGTGACTATGTTTAAAGACGCCGGAACACGTCTCTAACCGCGACCTGTAAAACTGCTTATACACCTTAGCAATCGTATGAGAGCCAAGGACTTTCCGTACTGCAGTCAGTCTTCCCGAATGTTGTGTTCGGTGCGTTACGGTTCACAAGGCGGCAGACTCGGCTTCCTATGGATAAAGGATAAAAGCCTAGTGGGGTCTCCCTATATACGCGACGATATGTGGGAGCACAGTCCGTGTTAGACCACTATCGAGTCACAGAAGGAGGAATCACCCAACCATAATGTGAAACAACAGTGACTATGTTTAAAGACGCCGGAACACGTCTCTAACCTAGACCTCTAGATATTTGCGTTTAGTTCCAATGCATTTTTAGGTTAATTCAGTTCATTTTATGGTTGATCTTGAATTAAGTTTCGATTTCAGGTCCTATCGTGTGTTCTCTCACAATTACCTAGATGCAAACTACATGCCAAAGAATATCATTTTGTTCGATGAATTCTAGCTATGAGAAGGTAAAGAATTTTTTGGTCAAACAAAACGAACACGAGCAATCAAACAACCTAATGCAGCTAAAAGCAAGGAAAGGAAACTTTTCTTTTGAAAATGTGAATCAATGAAATGTTCTTTTCCTTTTCAATTCTCGAAAGCAAAGCTACTAGTTTGATTTTCTTTCAATGGCACAAAGCATCCAAATGAATTTTGAGGAACAGGAACACCAAGCAAATCACTTAATGAAAGCACACAAAGTTCCCAAAACACCCAAAAAAGATCTCCAAATCAAAAGGAAAAACCAAGTTCCGCACGAGCTATGTGATCTAAGCTCGGCAAGGCAAACAGGAATTCAAGCAAGGAAGAAGCAAAAACCGCTCGGAAACACAACCAAAAACACTTCAACAATCACTGAACAAGTGTAAAAAACAAATCTGAAGTTGGCTGGTCAAACAAGAGAACAAGATCCCTACGGAAGGCTTGACACACACACGGCCACTAGATTCCCTAGGGCTAGAGTGTGAAATCAATGGAGAAAAGCAAACACCCGGAGGATGAGAGTTACAACCAGTCAATTAGAGATCCAACACAATCCAGCAACTGTAAAAGTAATGGCTGAAATGCAAACCAAGTAGCGAAAGCAAAGAGGAAGGTATTCACAAAATCGAAAAATGAGCAAAAACGAAACCCTATGGAACAAGACTTCGCAAACAAGTAGCTCAGAGTTCAGGCAATGAAAAACAAGTCATAGACCAAGTGGAGAGAAGAGGGGAAAGTCAAAGCAACAGGTTCAGGAGGCTAATTTGGACAAAAATGAATTCTACAGGATCAACGCGGGTAGCCTTCAGCAACTCGGCGCTGACAAGAGAAGGCCTGTAGCAACTTTGCGATGTCAGCGCGGAAGAACATGGACTAAGCGCACTATCTCAAAAATGAGGTCAGCGCGACTGTTAGTCGTACAGGAGCGATGACAGGGAAAACAAAGAAGCAGGTATGGGACGTCAGCACGTCTGTTTTGAATTAAACTGCGCTGAGGGTAAAAACCGAGTAGAATCAAAGCAAAAGCTCCCAAACCAAAGGTAGAAACCATTTAACGAATTAAGACACTTCCCAGATAGACCCAGGAAGTCTACAAGCAGAGAATCAATCCCCAAATCTTGAAAAGAGAGAACAATCAAATTCAAACACAAGAATGGAAACAAGAGACAAAAGGCTGAACTCCCCAGCAGAGTCGCCAAATTGTTGGAGAGGCAAATCCCCTCTACGGATAGGGGTGATCCCTACTAGCCCAGAATGGGTCTAGCAACAATCAGTCAATGCTACTATGCAAGTTCCTAATTGCAATTAAAAGGTAGGCAAATAACACCTACTTGGATTCCAGCGCTGTCGTTTGATGAAGAGATGCTGCCTTCGCTCCTTCGCTCTGGCCGGTCACGATCCTCCGCGATCTCTGCGAATAGACACCTGCACACACGAAGAGGAAACAAACACAAGCGTGAAATCTAATAAAAGCAACCATACATCAGTCAGAAAGGATGTAATTCACATTTAACCATTGCATAGACAAATGAGAATGGAACAATAATAGTAGTCATCTATTATTAATCAAGCAGAGAAGAGTACAACCAAATGTTCTGATGTCGGTATCCTTCTCAGGAGGGGCCAGTCAGCAAGTGTCTCAAGCATTCACCTTTGGAAATGATTCTCCCAAGACAAGAAAATCTCTCTCTCACACAAGCAACACAAAACAACCTTCCCTAAACTATCAAGCACTTCCACACTTATCACACCAACTACCTATAGTAGCAGCAATCTGAGCACTATAAGCTCCACACAATCCAAGCTATTCCAAACTAGCTGCTCATGGTAATGGTGTAAGTTTATATAGGAGAAGGAGGCTCCTAAAATGGTGGAAGGATGAGCTTATCTTCAAGGGAAGTAGTTGCAAAGGGTCGAACAGACATGCTATAGAAGGGAGTCGATACTCACAAGGCCAACAACCAGGTCTGGAGTTACCTAGAAGGCTGGCTGTTGGAACAAATTCGCCTAAACTGGATCAGCGCGGGTGCATAACTGGTCTGGCGGGCTGACGTCGCAAAGACATAATGGAAAGGGTCATGTGAGCACGGGTAAATACAAACAGAGGCTGCGCTGGTCATGAAATTCGATCAGCGCGGAAAAGTCGTGTGCTTCCGCGCTGGCAGCGCACGTGGGCTGTTATAAAGCGCCAGTCATCGCGGATATTTTAGAAACAGACGCGCTGATGAGGAAAACTTTGGAAAAGTGGGTTTTTGGCCAGTCCAGAAGGCATGAACTTGATTATTGTGAATTCCTGACACAGCAGGGTGACTGACAGGAAGACAGTGACAAATTACTGTGTAACACCCGCCATTTGCTTTTGTTTGACAAACTTCTTTCCAATTAACAAGAGTCCATTTCCTGTTTAGTCCAGAGGAACCCCACAGAAAATTTCTTTGCAGATTACGAATTGCTTTAAGAACCCATTTTGGCGCCGCAAGGATTGAAAAAAGATACAGAGGCATGGCCTGGAGTACCGTCTTGATCAGGACTAGTCTGCTAGCCATATTTAGGGATCGAAAAGTCCAAGACGAGAGCTTTGAAGTAAGTTTGTCAAGTAGAGTTCTCCATGAAGCATGTTTGATGGCCGAATCTGCCAAGGGAGCCCCTAAGTATTTTGAAGGCAGCTTAGCAATGGAGAACCCCAAAATACGGGCAATGTTTCTTTGAATGTGGGCTGGAGTGTTGAAAAAGAAGAGCTGCGATTTTGTAGCATTGATGGTGGTACCTGAAGCTTCAGAGAAAAGAGAGAGAAGGGCTTTGAACACTTTGGCTTCTTGTGAGGAAGGGTGACCAAAGAGCATGGTATCATCGATGAATTGCTGATGGGATTGGGGAGGAAGACCATGGAGGGAAATGCCTTTTAGAGCATGGGTGGAAATTGCAGATTTGATCAGTCGACTGAGCCCTTCTGCCATGAGGACAAAGAGGAACGGTGAGAGAGGGTCTCCTTGCCTGATGCCACGAGAGGGACGGAAAGGCGATGACGGGGAACCATTGAGCAGGACAGAGATACTAGGAGATGAAATGAGATTCATGATCCATCTGGTCCAAGTGGAGTTGAAACCAAAAGCCAGTAATATTTGTTGAATATAATTCCAGCTAAGTTTATCAAACGCTTTGGAAAGGTCCAATTTTAGGATCATACCTGGTTTCTTTAGAAGCTTTAGAGAGTGGATTACCTCATTTGAAAGGATGATGCCGTCCATAATCTGCCGCCCTTCTACGTAGCCTGTCTGCTCTGGAGATATTAGAAGAGGAAGGAGAGGTTTGAGCCGGTTCGCTATTACTTTGGAGATCAGCTTGTAGATGACATTGCACAGCGCAATCGGTCTGTATTTATCAGGCTTGTTGGGTTCTTCACCTTTGGGAACTAGCGCTAGGAAAGTTGTATTGAGGGAGGGAAGAATCCAGTGCATAACTCTTGATTCCTCCACTAGTTCCCATACTTCTGTCTTGATGAGCTCCCAAAACTCATGAAAAAAGTTTGCTGTAAAACTGTCAGGCCTCGGTGCCTTGTCATCTTTGAGTTGTGCCATCGCTTCTTCTACTTCCTGGAGTATAATTGGTTGGAGCAATTTGTTATTGTGATCCTCCGTGATGATTTTGGGAATGTGCTGCTTGATATTTCTGATTGCTTGATCTCTATTTCCTGGAGGTTCTCTCAGAATTTCCTGAAAGTGGTCGTTAAATTCCTTTTCCATGTCTTCATGCACTTCTATTCTTTCCCCAAGTTGGTTGTTTATGTACGCTATGTTGTTGTACATTCTCCTTTAGATAGCTGTTATGTGGAAGAATTTGGAATTCTTCTCCCCCTCCTTAAGCCACCTAATTCTTGACTTTTGACACCATAGAATTTCCTCTTGTTGCCTGCGGGCTTCAATTTGATTCCACAGAGTTTGTTCCTATTGCGCCTGCTCTTCTGTTCTTCCTTCTAGTATCAGAGTCTGCTGCAGCTTACTCATTTCAGGGAAAATTTTAAGAACCCCCCCTAAATTTATAAATATAATAAATGGGCGAATCTCCATGGTATATAGGAAATATGAAAGGCGATTTTATCAATAATATAATATGTATATATAATTTTTTGGCAAATCTCTCACCAGGCATGGCGAATATTTTACTCGATTATAAAATCTTGTAAGATCTTGGCGAGTCTTTCACTAAATAATAAAACTTTGTAAATTCCTAGTGAATCTTAGCATAGGCTACATGCTGGTTTAATTCCCCCATTTAAATAGGCTACACTCCAGGTGAATACCATGGGTCAATACCATGTGCCATTTTGGTGAATACCATGGGTCAATACTATGTGCCATTTTTATTTTTATTAATTCTAATATTAGGGTTAATAATGGTTTTTTGCATGGTATTAATAACAATCTAGTCCATGGTATTTGTCCCATAGTATTTTGGCCATAGGTTTCACCTAAATATAACCCATTTTTTGAGTGTTCGTAAATATAATGTGACTTATGGAGTAAATATAAAAAATGTTTTATTTGTTTACCTTAAGAAATTTACTGCATAACATAAATAAATACTGAGAGGAATAAATATAAAATTAACCAGCAATAACCATAAACACATAAATACACATGTTTATCTAGGAAAACCCCAAATCCAGGGTAAAACCCAACCTAATAAGATTCCATTAGCATTGGCCAAAACCCTGGCCAATCCGACCAAGTGAACCTACACCACTCACTTCCAGGTCTTGCATTACAATGAAGTCCTTCCAGCCTTTTATAAGCTCCATTACATATAATATCATGGGCAAAATACCATGGTTGCACAATACCATGTGCCCCAAAACCATCACTGTTTAACCTGGTTAACTTTGACTCTATCCTGATTCAAGTTTACCTAACAATATTCCCCCCTTAAACTTGACTTGGGGTTCCTTGACTAACTCCATGGGTGCACAATACCATGTGCCCCAAAACCATCACTGTTTAACCTGATCAACTTTGACTCTATCCTGAGTCAAGTTTACCTAACAATATTCCCCTCTTAAACTTGACTTGGGGTTCCTTGACTAACTCTAGCCAAACCTACTAAGTGAGACAATCCCGCTCACTCTAGCTCTTACCCCCCTCAAAGTTTTTACCTGGGGTATTGTTAACCCGACATCCCCTCTATCACCTAGGTTTACTGGTGATCACCGAGGGGTACACATGCCTTATCAGGTCTTACAGTAGTATGCCCATTTACATGCAATAATTTTGACTTCATTAATTTTTTTTTGACTTCATTAATTTTTTTTTTGTTTATTGATGTTGTGATCCATCCTCTTTCAATTTGATTTGCTCAAAAACTTCTATCAAACCACTCCAACTGGGAGAACCTCATAGATTCCAGCACTGGTGGCGCCTCACGTAGCAGAAAAATGTAGCAGAAAATGAACAATTTTCGAAGTTGCATGAACAATTTTCTTCTGATGACCTGCATGCAGCCCACGCCTACTCCATCTTTCAACACGGCATAGAACACATAGGGAATATCCCTTATCGATTCTCTACGAAAAAGCTCCCAACAAAATCAGCCTTGAATTTTAATATTACCAAAGGTATTTCTCAACCTTCTTTAAATAGCTGCATGAATCCCTAACAATTCGTCAGCATGTTCCAAACCAGTAAATATCGCAAATTCTCCTCGAGGTTCTTCCGCGTACGATTGTTCCACCATTATTTTCTAGACCTAGATCTGTAAAATGGTTGCATTGATCTCATCAGCCACTATAAGCCCCTGGCATCAAAGAATCCCTTTGAATCCAATGTCTGGGTCCGATACCAGTTGTTAAGAAATTTACTGCATGACATAAATAATTACTGAGAGGAATAAATATAAGAAAAAACTAGCAACAACCATAAACACATAAACACGCATGTTTATTTGGGAAAACCCCAAATCCAGGGAAAAACCCAACCTAATAAGATCTCATTAGCAGTGGCCAAAACCCTGGCCAATCTGACCAAGTGAGCCTTCACCACTCACCTCCAGGCCTTTCCTTACAATGAAGTCCTTCCAGCTTTTTATAAGCTCCATTACATATAATACCACCGGCAGAATACCATGGGTGCACAATACCATGTGCCCCAAAACCATCGCTATTTAACTTGGTCAACTTTTACTCTATCTCAAGTCAAGTTTACCTAACAATTTATATTTTTATTAATTTACCATACCTCTTTTACAAATATGGTATTTGGCCCATAGGATTCACTTAAATAAAACCTCTTTCTTGAGCCTTCATAAATAGAACGAGGGTTATGGACTAAATATAAAAAGAGGTTTTATTTATTTACGATACGTCTAGTTTATTTATATTTTTATTTATTTACCATACCTTTTGAGTAAGTATAAAAAGACGTTTTATTTATTTACCATACCTCCACTTTACTTATATTTTTATTTGTTTACACCCTTACATGTATATAAGGTGACTTATGGAGTAAATATAAAAAATGTTTTATTTATTTACCATACCTCTTATTTATTTATATTTTTATTAATTTACCATACCTCTTTTATAAATATGGTATTTGGCCCATAGGATTCACTTAAATAAAAACTATTCTTGAAAATGGGCGAATGGATTCACTTAAATAAAACCTATTCTTGAAAATGGGCGAATGGAAGGTTGTAAGTCCTAATTTCAAGGGCTAAATTTACCTTTTTTACCCTCTCCCTTAAAATAAGGTGGGCTATTTGAGGTGATTTGTAAAATTGTACTTAAAACCCCTTAATTTCGCCAAAGGGCGAACATTCGCCCCTAAAATTATCCTTGACTCATTTGCTACTCCAGAAGTTTACAATCTTCGAAAATGTTGCCAAACTTGGTTCGATTCCAAACTTTGAGGACTTCTTTTAGATTTTTTATTTTTTGTTGGAATTTATACATCTTGGCTCCTTCCTGAGGGATGAATGATAGCCATGCATCTCTGACCACTGTTCTAAAATTGGGATGTGAAAGCCAAAAGGCTTCAAATCAGAATGGTCTGTTGCTTTTTGTTCCAAGCCGAGACCATTGTAGCATTATTGGCCAATGATCAGAACCTCCCTGGGTCAGAATGGAGGCGTGAAAGTCCCCCCTCAAGTGAATAGAATTGTCCGAAATTAGGAACCTGTCCAACCTGGAAGCGATGTTTTGAGAACCTCTGCGCTTGTTGTTCCAAGTGAAGACTCCGTTGGAGGTTTGAATATCCATTAATTGATTATTTAGTATGAAATCTTTGAGACTGAGGCTGTCATTATCTAACCTGATTCTACCTCCTTTTTTTTCCTCCAGTGTCTTGATGATATTGAAGTCTCCTCCACCAATCTAGAGAGGGTACTGTCTATTTGCATTGAGAAAGGAGAGAGTGTCTAGAAGCTCTATTTTTTGCTGAAGAGTCTGCGGGAAATACACATTTGAGAGGTGCCCGTGAATGTTGGTGCCAATGAGGTGAAAGGATGCTTGGATGAGGTGATGGGATGCATGGAAGTCGTAAAGAGTGAGAACCTGTGGATTCCATAGGATGGTTAGCCCTCCTGAAGCTCCAGAGGCATCTACTGAGACAGAGCAGCTGCCTGCCCAGATCTTGTTGCTAATTTTTTCTATAGCAGTACTATTGCTTTTGGTTTCTTGAAGAAAGACTAGTGAAGGCTTTTCTTGCTGAATCAAATTTTTTATCATTCTATGTTTTGAGGGGCTATTGAGCCCTCTCACATTCCATGAGATTAACTTCATGAGGGAACCTGTGGTGTGGGTTTGTAAAACTTTGTCAACTTAGGGAACCGACCAGATTCCATAAGCATTTCTCCTACTATGATTGTCCTTTGTAGATCTATCTTACGCCCTCTTTTCTTTGTCTCTTTGATAATTTTTTTTCCATCCCAAGGACTACCAGCTTGTATACCTAGACTTTTGTTGCGCTGTGCTTTCATCAGGATGTCTTCAAGTCTGTCAATTTGCCAAGGTGGTATTGAATTGTATTCCTTCTGTTTGCATGCTGTTTCTAGTTTGAAGATATCTATACCATCCAAACTAACTTGCACCGGATCTTCTTCCATAATGGAAGGGGTACTCTGATCTTCTTCTTCTGAAAGGTTCTGAAGATTGAGGGCGAGAGTTGCATCTAATTCCATGGCTAAGGGCTGTTGAGACTGTTCTTTGATAGGTTTTCCTTGGGATGAGGAAAGGGGGCTGACTTCCGAAACAGGGATATTTTCAGAGGGAAGATCGGTGAGAATACTTTTAGAGGCCAGTAAATAAGGCTTCCGAGGGCTGGAGGGGGCATGGGAGGAAGAGGCCAGGGAGGGGTTATCCTGAGGTTCTGAACTGGATTTATCCGGAGGATCCGGAGATGCAAGTAGAATAAATCTGTTCTGAGTATTAGATTTGAAAGTGCTTTCTGAAGCTACAGGGTTTTTTTTTGCATGTCTTCATCAGTTCTGGACTTTGATAAATCCTTCAGAGTCTTTATTGGAATCATTTGTTGATGGTTTGGACGAGGAGTTCAATGGGCAGTCTCAGAAGAGATGGCCATGTTCATGGCATTTGCGACAGCGAAAAGGGATGTGCTCATAATATAAGGGTTGATTCCATTCAAAATCATCATGAAAGAGACTTACCGAATCAGCTAGAGCTTTGGTTAGGTGCATCTAGACGCAGATCCGGGCATATGAGGTGTATCTGCGTGATTTGGTTTCCTCAGCCACTTTAATGAAGACCCCCAGTTTGTTGCCAATATCTGCAAGTGTTTCTTCTCTCCAGTATTCCACAGGGAGGGAATACATTCGTATCCAAACTGGAGCATGACTGAACTCTTCTTTATCAGGGTTGAACCTGGGTTTCCAGTCTCGGAGAAATAGTCCTGAGGAGTTGAAGAAATACGGACCACCTTCAAATATACGCGATTTGTCTTCCACACAATGGAAAATGGCTGTGAAGAAGCCCTTGGGTCCAAGCTGTAGAGTGACTTGGCCTTTGGGCTTCCATTTCGAAGCTATCCATCCTTGCAGCGCCTTTTCAGTGGGCCAAAATCCAAGAAATTTGCCAATGAGCGCATGATCCTGCATGAACTCGATCTCACTATTAATGCGGTGACTGGGAAGTTCAACTTTGATTCGTTCTGTGGCTTTGGGGATGCAGGTAGCTGAAGTTTCCTTTGGCTGGGACGAGGGAGCTTCTGTATGCCCGTTATTCTCTTTGTCATTTGTCTCGCCTGGTACTGAAGGATCCGCTTCATCATTTGTCGTTTTTGCTTCCTGATCATTGTCAGTGCGTCTGCTAGGAGGGGTCAGAGTTTTTTCCGACTGAACATTGTCATAAACCGAGCCTAGGTGAGGAGGGCGGAGGATCCCACTCCTCCTGCGGTCTTATCCATAGATGACAATCAGATGGAGCCCGACGGCTTGAGCTCAGAGGGGCTAGGGAGAGCAGGGATTAGGGTTGTTGCAATGCTTGTGGCCGAGGCGTTCATCGGCAGAGCATTTTTTCCACTTGACCTGGTCTTGCTTTATGATCAGGACTCTAACAAATTGGGAGCAGGCAAATTTGAACCATTATGGATGGGCCCCTACATTGTTAAACGGGTATTGACAAAAGGAGCCTACGAGCTGGTCGATTATGATGGGATTCCGCTGTCGCAGCCCCGAAATGGGTTGTATCTTAAGCGTTACTATGCTTGATTAAGTGTAGTACACTCTTTATATAACAATGTAAAATTTGAAACGGGAACTGATATTGTTACCCATTTCGTAGAGATAGCAAAAAAGTGACCTGACTTTGAAAAGGGGTGATGCATAATGCACATGTTTTTTTAGAGCATAGTTTTTGGCACTTTAATTTTTTTTATGTACATTACGTTTTAGAATGGTAGTGATTTTCATGTTGATTTAAAAAGTGAGTATTCTGCATCACACCCTTTTTTTAAAAGCTCTGTTTTTTGGCTTTAAATTTTTTAATGTATAAAATGTAAATAATTATTTTGTAAATTTGATCATTTTTGAAGTGGTCGTTTTCTTCACATTTTCTTGTTTTATATTTTAATTTTAAAATTTTTTTTTCGTGAGGTTTTTATTGTTTTTCATTTTTAAACTAGAAGGTCGATATTTAGAATTTTTGATATTCTACATATTTATACATCCTTAATTAATTTTTCAATCCACATGAAATAATTGTTTCTAAAACACAATATTTTTTAACAATGGACATAAAAATAACCATTTTTAACATAAATATAACTAAAAACTACATGTTTTGATACTTTTTTGCCAGAATTGACATGACAAAATCACAATTTTTATACGATAATTTTAACTAAAAATGGTTAAATAATAGCTTTTTTTATGAATTTCATGTCAAAAAAATAATAATAATCACTTTTTTTTCTTCAAAAAATAATGATTAACTTAAAAATCAATGCAAAAATCACATATTACAAATATTGAACGTATAGCAACCCTAATTGAGTGTTTATTCTTCTCATGAAATGTCAAAGTCAAAACATTGCAAAGCTTGATTTACAAGCATAACTTAAATTTAATCAACAATGTCACGTAATCCAAACTCTTCGTCCTCTAGAGTTTCATCATTGTCTTCTTCCACAATATTTTCTGTTTCCTTTTGCTTATTTTCCTCTTCTAATGGGTCTTTGATGTCTGCGAATCTCCCAATGTATGTCTTTCCAAACATTCCATGTAATGGTGGTTGGGGTTCCTTTGCCTTTTTTTCCACATGTGATTCACTAAAGTCCCCTTTCTTCAACCTAATTTCTTGCATTGCATCTGGAAGAAATTGAAGAGCATTAATTCTTTGCTGAATGAAACTGCACTGTACTGGATCTTTTTCAATTGCAATGCAATTTCTTCCTTTTTGAAGGCAACATGCTAGTGTTGTACCTAATTATAAAGCACAAAAGAAATAATGAACCAAATTAGTACAATGACATATTAATTAAAAAAATAACATATTGAAATTCAATTCCATATAATAAAACTTACCTGAGCCAGAAAATAAATCCAGAACCCAATCTCCTTCATTTGAACAAATGTTTATAAGATAGTTAATCAATAATTGTGGTTTTTAATAAATGTTAACTATATCTCCTTTTGCTTTTTTGTCTTCATATGTTAGTTTTCTCACAACAACATCATCAGCCAGTATTTGGCTATGACTCTTTCCGTCTACCCGATTAAAAATCATAGACATATGGCTATCATCTTTTTCCCAACTATCAATATGAATGAACTCACAATCATTTATAAATTGTTGATCTTCATTGTTAAGAAGATTTGTATTTTTCCTGTAACATGAAATAGTAAAAGTTCAATTAACTTGTACATAAATAAATTTTTCAACATTAATCAAATATACATTTTAAACGTCTTACCATGTAAGCTGCATCCTTGAATTTGTTTTCCCCTTGAAGCTTGACAATATCATTGCCAATTGTGTGTCTGAATGAAATGTCACAAATCTCCATAATGGTGATGACGTGACTTCTACAAATCCCGCAACCACTTTACTAAGAGCTTGATAAGTATAAGGGTCACTATCATAGTCAATGTTTGGAATATTGAAACCATGGGGAATATTTGCAATGACTAGGGCATAATCCCTTTTAGGTATGAGTTTAGCAATGTCTTCATAGTCGCCTTGTATTACTTGATATTGAATAGTGTCTAGCCCATTCCAAATGAAATGATTAAGAGTTGGATCAAGTTGAACATTCTTAATACGTTGCTTCCTCAGTCTTTCGATCTTTATTTTTTCAATAAAGGTTTTGAAACTATCTGGCGCTCCATTATCATCCTTCCTCATCTTTTATAAAATAAACAAATATATGTGTAAGTTATAAATTAAAAATAGTACACAGGTGAATAAAAATGAATGTATAAATCAAGATACCTTTTTAAATGTGTTAGTGCTTGAAATTTCACCTCAGGCTGAGAAAGGTAAACCTCAAGGCAACATCAAACCATTTAGCCTCGTAGCTAGCCCTATGGGGCAGGAGAAGGCTCTCTCCGGTCTATCTCGTGAAATCTTCAATAGATGAGATGACCAATCAGGTAACACTGATATTAGGCTAGTAAACTGATCAAAAGGGTTGATTTGGGGTTTTTTGGGTTTTTGGTGGCAAATTGAAGAGAAGGCAATTTTGGGTGCGGGGATTGGACACAGTTTCTGCAGGGGGTTCCTTGGGGCGAGGTAGGAGACAGTGTTGATGTCTTTAACTGAGGTAGATGGTCAGGAAAGAAAGATGAAGAGCTAAAGAGAGCAAACAATAACTTTGAATTCTCTTTAGACAGTAGAAAACATTGAAATTAAACAAACTTAAAAGAAGAGCATGGCAGGCATGAATTCTTACTTTAACACTTCATTTGTTTAATGTGCAGAAGTAAAAGAAAGGAAATGAATCACATAACAAGCTTACAAGTACATTGAGAAACAGACCATCAACACATGAGTCCACAAGAATCCCAAAGAGGACTGCAAAACCCTGGTCTTCCTTAGCCAAAAATTGCAGAGATACAGTGAATAATACAATGATAGCTTCTCCCTCAAGAGTCCAACCATGAAAATGAGCAAGAAAGTACATAATATAGATGATCTAACCTCTTTCCCTACCTCCATGGGTCGAGCTCACTATCCTAGGAGCTGTTTCAACCACTTCTAAACTAAGCACTACAAACTAGGCAGTCAAAACAACTTGCCTCTATAAACTTGGAAACCAATTCATTCATTTAATATTTACCCTTTTCATGAATGAATCTTATAAAAGAGGTACATAAGAGTAAAAGTATCATAAAATTACAATAATTACATCAAAGAGCCTAATAATCCACCCCAAAAAGTAAAACAGGGTCAAACTGCATTTTTCTGAGCTGTACACTGAAAATTGGAGAAGTTTAACTGACGGGTCGCGCGCCTCTGCCTCACGGGTCGCGCGCCTTTGGGACCATATTTGGGGCACTTCCCGGTGTCCAAATGGAGCAAGAGTAGGCTTGGTGGAACGTTCTGTGAGTCTACTTTCCAACCCAACTGGAATTTTTGAATTTGGTGGTCATTTGCCCCTCCAAAATTGCAATCTCCCAAGACTGCTTTCTGCAACTCAAAAATGTGGCAGAAAGTCAATTTTTGCTTGTTTTTTGACTTTCTGGAGGCCCAAAACTTCATAAAATCTCAAGTACATTGATGAGCATATGTAACTTCTCATGAAAAATCTGCAAATGTTGACTTTTTGCAAAATGGAGTTGCCAAGATGAAGGGTCGCGCGGGGGGTGAGACCCGTTAATGGAGAAAACCTGTAAATGGCACAAAAAATTCACAAATGACAAAATTTTCTCCAAATTTCTTGAAATTTGGGCTGGGAGTCCCCAATCAAGTACCATGCTCATTCAAAGAGGCTTTGACCAAAATTTGGAGTGGATCGGGCCTTTTCCGTCGTTTTAGTGCCTTGGCCAACCTCCTTGGATCTAGCGATTGCAATTTTGACATTTCTCTAAAACCATGACACCTGTGCAAAAAGTGAAGGAGGTTTTTCTTCTTTGGAATATTGTGGAAAAAAATGTCTCTCAGTTTTCCAAAATTCATCTTTGATTGCTCTGGAACATCATTTGAGTGCGACTTGTCCCGATGTGTGAAACAAGGAATTTTGTCGAAATGGAGCGAAATGAAGGGGATAAGAGGCTTCTAAATTCTTGGGGAAATTTTTGGGAGTGGGGAGGGATGTTAGGAAGCAGGGGAAAGTGGAATCTCAGAGATTGAGTGAGGGGAAGGGGTCCAAAAGGGAAAAACACAGGCCAAACCTAGAAAATTGCCAGGTTGTAGCTAGAAACTAGGGTTTGTGCAAAAATGAGGAATTTGGCGGATCTAAGGGATGGGAAGTGTTTGATAAGGTACTTTAAGGATAGGGGAAGGTGTATGAACATCAGGAAACAAGTTTTGCCGATGATTTGACCGTCCAAGAGAAATTGGCTTCAAAACCCTGGGAGAGGAAAATGACCTTACCTAGGCGCAACTGAAGCATGAACAAGGTGTACAATGACTCATTAGACACTGAGATGATAATGACAACCCTATGAATGATGATAGACTCAGCTGAATGATGACATGGACTGACATTTGGACAACTTTAGAAGGAGTGAAAGCAAACCCTAGACCTAATGCCTAGTGACCAAATTTTGCTTGAAAACTCTTTGAAATGACAAAATTTGACCTTGACACTTCAAAATCACTTTGTAAGAGCATATTTGATCACTGGAGGAAGGCTGGAAAGACTGACACTAACATTGGCTCCAATGGGGATGGTAGCTCCTTGGAGGTGCCAAGAACCTCAGACCTCTGGGAGAGCAGACCAGCGCCTTCATCCATTGGGCTATGGAGTCCATTATTTCGGCAAACGACACAAGACTTTGACTCATTTATTGACTGAAAACTTAACTGAAACTTGACTCAAACCGACTCGATGGCAAACTGGAATAACTTGAAAAACTCACTCAACAGACCAAACACAAATGACTCATGACTGACTTAAAACAAGACTTTTCAAAGCTTTTTGAAGGGCAGCAGTACATCAAGATTTGAAATCATGATGACAACCACCTGTGTTTCTTACAAGACAATATACCATCAAACTATATCAAAATGCCAATGCAACCAATCAAGCAGATGCCTTCTTGATTGATTCTTCTTATCAGATCTTCTGGTCAACAATAGATACTGGTAACTGGGCATCCAAAAACATGGTTGACCAAATTCCCCTTCATCACTGAATACTGCAATAATCACCTTCACTGTTGACTGCAACAGGTCTGCCATTGGATCTTGAAAAACATGAAGATTTGCCACTACCACCTCCTGCTGAAAGATCAAGGTGTCCTTTGTTTCAAATTCTGATATGCTTTCATCATGTGCTTCGAAAAGAGTATGTTCCTGGTCCTCAAAAAATTCTGAACAAGTAGATGAGCAGATCTCCTCTTGAAATAACATTTCAAAACATGAGACATATGAGGAAGAATCTGAAATGGAATCCTGAATGATCTGATCTTTTGTAGTTTGAATACATGGTAAGTCATCCTCATATGATATGATAGCCAGATTCTCATTACATTCATCAATCATGAGAAAAGAAATTTCAGATGTTTCGTGAAACCCAACACTAACATTTCTATCAGGCACCATAGATTCATCCAGAGAAACCTTTTCACTTACTTGAACGAAGATCTTGTCTTGTTTTTCACAGAGGCAATGAACTACCTCCTCATGAAGATCTAGTGCTGGTGAGATGAGAGCATTTAGGTCTGCTACTCCATTTTCTTCATTTGAGGCAGCCGCGACAATACAACTCTCTTTTATGAGATCCGGAACAACATGTTTTGCCTCATCACAATTTATCTCCCGATCTGATTTATCATCATCACTTTCTGAGATTGGAACATTACTTTCCTGCGTTACCTGCATGTTGTCTTCTTCTATGGACGGATCTGAAACAACATTTGCTCTTTCCTCATTTTCAACCATATGGAAATCTTCAGCCTGCTGATCTTGACAAGTATCCTCTAAGATTTCTATGTACTGCTAAAACGGATTCTCATACAAAGCCTCCATAATCTCAACGTCCATAAAATTATCATCTTCATAATATTTCTCAAGGCTTTCAATAAAACTATAAGCATGCTTGCAACAGTCTTGAACTAAATTTAATGATGGATAAGAGTCCATATATCGTTCCATGAACATAGCATGAAAATCCTTTAAACAGTAAATACAAGCATGCGGTAAACTTTCATACCATGATTGGGCTTCACCTTCCAGAGTGGCCAGGAATATCTTCATCAAGCAATCTTCCGGAAAATCCACCTTTAACTTGCGAATATGCATATGAAATCTAACTAGATGTAAAGCAGCATCCTTCTTACCATCATCATTAAATGTAGGCAAATTCCTTGACCAATCTACGTTCGGAATTTTATTTGGAAAACTGGGGATGTGATCTCGACTCAAGGGAGCATATCTTCTTGCAATCCGATCCATCTTGAAAATCTCAAAGCTACTGATCTCTTTGTAGTGAAGTCACCATGAAGCATTGATCTTTGGAGTTTTCAGTGAAGGAGTCGCCAGTGAATGATTTCAGCCTTGTCAGTGTCTGATCGTTGTCCACTATCAACAATCAGATCTGAACTTGATACATGTATTGGGGTAAAATGCAAATGAAGTGTTGTATTCACAAGCTCACGGAGATTGACTGAAGCAGCGTTTATCTACTAACGCTGATGTAAAACAAGAGCATTTTCGAAGGCTACCTGGCGTAACTTCAGGCTCCGTCTAAGACTTATGAAGCAAACACATCAACCCATAGACAAGTTTGTTCTCCCCAGTATGGTCGCCAGTATGTTAGCGCTTGAAATTTCACCTCAGGCTGAGAAAGGTAAACCTCAAGGCAACATCAAACCATTAAGGCTCTCTTCGGTCTATCTCGTGAAATCTTCAATAGATGAGATGACCAATAAGGTAACACTGATATTAGGCTAGTAAATTGATCAAAAGGGTTGATTTGGGGTTTTTTGGGTTTTTGGTGGCAAATTGAGGAGAAGTCAATTTTGGGTGCGGGGATTGGACACAGTTTCTGCAGGGGGTTCCTTGGGGCGAGGTAGGAGACAGTGTTGATGCCTTTAACTGAGGTGGATGGTCAGGAAATAAAGATGAAGAGCTAAAGAGAGCAAACAATAACTTTGAATTCTCTTTAGACAGTAGAAAACATTGAAATTAAACAAACTTAAAAGCAGAGCATGGCAGGCATGAATTCTTACTTTAACACTTCATTTGTTTAATGTGCAGAAGTAAAAGAAAGGAAATGAATCACATAACAAGCTTACAAGTACATTGAGAAACAGACCATCAACACATGAGTCCACAAGAATCCTAAAGAGGACTGCAAAACCCTGGTCTTCCTTAGCCAAAAATTGCAGAGATACAGTGAATAATACAATGATAGCTTCTCCCTCAAGAGTCCAACCATGAAAATGAGCAAGAAAGTACATAATATAGATGATCTAACCTCTTTTCCTACCTCCATGGGTCGAGCTCACTATCCTAGGAGCTGTTTCAACCACTTCTAAACTAAGCACTACAAACTAGGCAGTCAAAACAACTTGCCTCTATAAACTTGGAAACCAATTCATTCATTTAATATTTACCCTTTTCATGAATGAATCTTCTAGAAGAGGTACATAAGAGTAAAAGTATCATAAAAGTACAATAATTACATCAAAGAGCCTAATAATCCACCCCAAAAAGTCAAACAGGGTCAAACTGCGTTTTTCTGAGCTGTACACTGAAAATTGGAGAAGTTTGTCTGACGGGTCGCGCGCCTTTGCCTGACGGGTCGCGCGCCTTTGGGACCATATTTGGGGCACTTCCCGGTGTCCAAATTGAGCAAGAGTAGGCGCGTTGGAAATTTCTGTGAGTCTACTTTCCAACCCAACTGGAATTTTTTAATTTGGTGGTCATTTGCCCCTCCAAAATGGCAATCTCCCAAGACTGCTTTCTGCAACTCAAAAATGTGGCAGAAAGTCAATTTTTGCTTGTTTTTTGACTTTCTGGAGGCCCAAAACTTCATAAAATCTCAAGTCCATTGATGAGCATATGTAACTTCTCATGAAAAATCTGGAAATGTTGAGTTTTTTCAAAATGGAGTTGCCAAGATGAAGGGTCGCGCGGGGGGTGAGACCCATTAATGGAGAAAACCTGTAAATAGCACAAAAAATTCACAAATGACAAAATTTTCTCCAAATTTCTTGAAATTTGGTCTGGGAGTCCCCAATCAAGTACCATGCTCAGTAAAAGAGGCTTTGACCAAAATTTGGAGTGGATCGGGCCTTTTCCGTCGTTTTAGTGCCTTGGCCAACCTCCTTGGATCTAGCGATTGCAATTTTGACATTTCTCTAAAACCATGACACCTGTGAAAAAAGTGAAGGAGGTTTTTCTTCTTTGGAATATTTTTGACAAAAACCTCTCTCAGTTTTCCAAAATTCATCTTTGATTTCTCTAGAACATCATTTGAGTGCGACTTGTCCCGATGTGTGAAACAAGGAATTTTGTCGAAATGGAGTGAAATGAAGGGGATAAGAGGCTTCTAAATTCTTGGGGAAATTTTTGGGAGTGGGGAGGGATGTTAGGAAGTAGGGGAAAGTGGAATCTCAGAGATTGAGTGAGGGGAAGGGGTCCAAAAGGGCAAAACACAGGCCAAACCTAGAAAATTGCCAGGTTGTAGCTAGAAACTAGGGTTTGTGCAAAAATGAGGAATTTGGCGGATCTAAGGGATGGGAAGTGTTTGATAAGGTACTTTAAGGATAGGGGAAGGTGTATGAACATCAGGAAACAAGTTTTGCCGATGATTTGACCGTCCAAGAGAAATTGGCTTCAAAACCCTAGGAGAGGAAAATGACCTTACCTAGGCGCAACTGAAGCATGAACAAGGTGTACAATGACTCATTAGACACTGAGATGATAATGAAAACCCTATGAATGATGATAGAATCAGCTGAATGATGACATGGACTGACATTTGGACAACTTTAGAAGGAGTGAAAGCAAACCCTAGACCTAATGCCTAGTGACCAAATTTTGCTTGAAAACTCTTTGAAATGACAAAATTTGACCTTGACACTTCAAAATCACTTTGTAAGAGCATATTTGATCACTGGAGGAAGGCTAGAAAGACTTACACTAACAAAATGCAAGATAAAAAGCTTTTAATGTTGATGTAGAACTTGAATCTGGATAGTTGCGTACAACATCATCCCAACTATCTTCATTCAACAATCTAACCATTTGTTCTTGAATTTTCATATAAACTTTGTGACTGCATAGATAAAGTAACAAAAAGTTAATATAATGATACGTATAAAAAATACTACCAAGAACAACATGTTTTATTTAAAATATAATTATAATCTAGAAATAAAGAAAAATATTTCAACAAACTTACTTTTGAAATTCTTCAGACATTTCCTCCAATGATAATTCCCCTGACCTCACACGAGATAATATTGTTTTGACAATTTTTTCATCTTTCACTCCTTGCATCGCCCTCCAAGGTGTGATAGTCATATCGTCTGGAAGATGCTTCATTTCAGGAGCTAATTTACAGTGGCCACATATCAATGGCTTAGACTTTTTGACCTTCTAGTTTTTAATGGCAACGTCTTCCCACATGCTAAAAATCTCATCAATCAACCTCCAAACATCTCCAGTTCTAAATGCCAATTGGAAAATGTTATCAACACCTCTGAATAAATCACTATGTTTGTTGCCTTTTCCACCTTTTGAATTGGTTTTCTCTTCAATTTGATATCCTATTTCCATACAACATTCCTTTCGGAAATCTGCAGTAACATTTATCCTATCCCCACCACATTTTTCTTGAAATTCACTATGAATAAATCTAACCCTTTGGATGAAAGTCATAGACATCCTATATTCATTATCTGAATTATGATCCCATGCCACTAACTTTGCTTTTGTATCTAATAAACCAGCATAAATGATACATTTCATTGTTTCAAAACGTTGGTTATTAGGATATTACTCCATCAATTGTCTTTGAGCTTCTACAGAATGGTTCCCCCCAAGCACATAATAATTGTATTCAAAACATTTTGACTTATCAAATGCTTCTTTGTTGGGAACTTGAAGTGGATCAACAAGAAGCACATAACTAACCACATGAGCATATGGATTGTACCTCATCAATGTCTTCAAGTTGTGAACATGCAGATGATGTGGCTTTCTAACTTGATATTGAAATTGTCCTTCACTTGCTTTATAGGTTTGCCTGACATTAAGCTGAAATGTGCGACCACCATCAATTAAGTTTCTCTTTGTCAAATTCTCTCGAATGACATTTTGTTTTGTTTTGATAATGCCATCCTCTAAATCAACGCCTAGTGTAATGATTTCTCTGCTTTCTTTTGAAGTTTCACTAGGTTCTTGATTGCTGGTAATGACTGCTTCAAAATCTTCAACTTTACTTTTCTTGGTCATAACATTCCCAACAGAGTTATTCTTGGGCATTGTTACTTTTGGTTTTTTATGGCTCTTCTCAGTTCCAATGTCATCTTCAGTAATGGCAACATATGATTCATTGTCAATTTCAACTTCATCGTTCTCAAAAGTAATTTGTTTACCCTTGCTAGATTTATTCACCAGAGGCCTTTTTTTCTGGTTCTTTGGATGTAGTTTTGTAGCATTATCAATTACTACATTTTGCTTATTTTCCATATTTTCTTCTGACACTGAGTAAAAACTGCTGACAACTTTCATGATTTCATGCTCTATGAAATGAATGCCTCCCAACCTAATTGAACAACTTTCAACGAAATTCTGCCAAATGAAATATCATATGTCAATAAAAAACAAAGTTAAAAAATGTAGCAAGACACTTTCAAGAATGCAAAATACAAATATAAATAACAATACTTACGATATTTTGTGTCATCTCATTTATGAATTGATTACACAACTTTGTAGATACCTCTCTCGTGTCATACAATGAATATGATAGTTGGTATTTAACCCTTTCATGTGACTTGGGAGCTTTTGTAAGTACGTAAACAACTTCAGTGTCCGGTACCGAACACATATCTATGACTCTTCCCATCACCTCAAAAATTCCATTATCATTCGGTATATCGATATATAGATATATATTCACATTTGTGCTTTCTCTTTCTTTCACATACCAGATTCTTGATGGAAATTTCACCTCTTTCGAATTCTTCCAGTCTAAAATCATCTTCTTATCACTTGAGGCACTTGAAAGATTTGTAGTCATGAGCTCAGGTGGAGTTCGTTCACTAATGTTTCTTGAAGATGCACCTTTAAGAGTCTTTGGTCCAGAAAGATTCACTGAAATTTTCTTTGATGCCATTTTTCTGAAAAATAGAAACACATAAATCAGTAAATAATAAAAACATATTAACTTAAATTAACAACGAAAATATATCATAAATTTTTTATTTGTATGATCGACAATCGCCCCACCCATCGCCCCTCACATTCTAAAAGGGCATGCATTAACATTCTAATGTAAAAAAAGTAAATCACGAATAAAACATTCCAAAATTAACTATATATATATATATATATATATATATATATATATATATATTATATGAAATGTCTATTTTTTTAATAAGTACAAAAAAATATATATGTAATGGCGCCCCACCACACCCACCGGCGCTCTACACCATCCGCCCCCACCGCCGTTCCCCCTCACCCACGAGCGCCCTCCCTCTCCGCCCAACCCCCCGGGTGCTTGCCACACTCCACTCCACCCACGAGCGCCCTCCTCCTCTCCGCCCAACCCCCCTGGGCGCTTGCCACACTCCACTCCACCCACCCACTGGCGTCCCCCCTCTGGGGCGCCCTCCCCCGGCCACCCAAGCCACCCACCGGCGGCCCCCCTCCCTCGCGCCCCAACCCCCCCGCTGCCCCCCCGGGCGTGCCCTCTCAACCCCTCGCCTAGGCGCCCGACCGCACCAACCACCCCCCCGGGCGCCCCAACCCAACCCCCCCACCCCACGGGCGCCCATCCCTCGCACCCCCCACCCGGGCGCCCTTCCACCCCCCGTGCCCCAACCTTTCCACAAACCCACCCCCCACCCCAGGAGAGCGCCCCAACTGACCCCCTAGCCCTAACCCACCCAACTCCAACCCCACCCCAGCCCCCGCCAGGGCGCCTCCACCCACCACCCCCAGGGCGGGCGCCCTCCCAACCCCCGCGCCCTCACCCACCCCCCGCCCGGGCGCCCTACCACCCCCCGCACCCCAACCCTCACAACCCCCGGGCGGGCGCCCCCTCCCAACCCACCTGGGCACACCCTCCCACCACCTGCGCCCCACCTGCCGCCCCAACCCCCGCCAGGGCGCCCTCCCAACTCCCCCGGGCCGCCCACCGCTCCCTGGCGCCCGCCCCCCACCTCCCCCCTCGGGCGCCCCTCCCCACCTCCCCCCGTCGAGGCGCTCCCCACCCCACCCTCCCTCTGCCCCAACCCCGCCGGGCCGCCCCCCTCCTTCCCCCGGGCACTCGCCACCCACCTCCCCCCGCCCAGGCGCTCTCCACCCCACCCTCCCTCCGCCCCCCGCCCCTCCCCCTCGGGGGCCCGCCCCCCACCTCCCCCCGCTCGGGCGCTCCCCACTCTGCTCCCCGCCCCAACCCCACCGCGCCGCCCCCCCCCCCCCCCTCCCCCTCCCCGCCGCCCGCCCCCCCTCTACCCCGGGCGCCCCCTGCCCCAACCCCCCTCTACCCGGGCGCCCCCCGGCCCAACCCCCTTCCCACCGGGCCGCCCCGCCCTCCCCCTCCCCGGCGCCTGCCCCCCCCTCCCCCCCGAGCGGCCCCCGCCTCAACCCCCCTCCGCCCGTGCGCCCCTCGGCCCAACACCCTTCCCCCCAAGCGCGCCCCACCCACCCTCCCTCGGCCCTGCCATCGGGGCCGCCCGGCAGGCGGCAGGGGCGCGGGCAGCCCAGGTAGCGTTGCCTCGAGCAGCGCCACCCGGGCCGCCTGTGCCCCCGCCCTGCAGGCGGCAGGGCGATTCTCGGAATTGCCATGCCGCCTGCTAGGCAGGGGCGCGAGCGGCCCGGGTGGCGGGGCCGAGGGAGGGTGGGCGGGGCATGCCCGGGGGGAGGGGGGTTGGGCCGGGGGGCGCCAGGGCGGAGGGGGGTTGGGGCAGGGGGCGGCTGGGGGTTAGGGGGGGTAGGCGCCGGGGAGGGGGAGGGGGGGGCGGCCCGAGGGGGGTTGGGGCGGGGGGTAGTGTAGGGTAGGGTAGGGTCGGGGCGGGGCGCCACGCGGGGGGTAGGGAGGGGGGGCGGTCCCGGGGGGTTGGGGCGGGGGGTAGGGTAGGGTAGGGTGGAGGCGGGGCGTCGCGCCCGGGCGGGGGAAGGGTGGCTGGACGGTGGGGACGAGAGGTCGGGTGGAGCGGGGCGCGGCGTGCTCGGGGGGGGAGGTGTGGTGTGGAGGGGCCGGGGGCGCCCGGCAAGAGGGGGAGGGGAGTGTCGGGCGCGCCCGGGGGTGGGGTACGTGGGGTGCCGCGGGGCGCCCGTGGGGGTTGAGGTGGGGGCCGGGGGTTGTGGTGAGGCGGTCGTGGGGGCGGGATGGGTAGAGCGCCGGTGGGGCTGAGGGAGGGGTGAGGGCGCCTAGTGGGGCGCGGGGAGGTGAGAGAGGGGCGTGAGGGAGGGATGGGCGAGGGAGCGGTCCAGGGGGGAGTGAGGGTGGCATTGAGGGGGTTAAGGGGGCAGGGGCCCAACCCCACGATAGGCGGGCGAGCCGCTGGGCCGCCCGCACACCCCCTACCGCTCCCCCATGCCCTCACACCCCTCCTGACCTCCCCACCCACCCTGCGACACCACGGCGGTCCACCCACGGGTATTAAGCGATTGAGTTTGATTGGGCCCACCATGCTCACGATGGATGTAATTGTTATTTTGGCTCAGGAAAATTATTAATTTAAAAAAAAAATCTTTTTCATTAAACTAATTTAATATAAAAGTTTTCAAGGAAAAAAAATTAACATGCCTTTCAATTGCAAGAATTCTTCGTTGAATATGTTGTTGATAGCGATTTAGCTGCTCCACAAATTCTCGAGTCTTACAACGATTTTCAGAAAGCTTAGATGTGATGTGAGTAATAGTGATAATGAAATTTTAATATATAAGTGAAATTACGGAGATGTTTTACTGTACGGTTAATATGGGATAATTTGTTTTAAAATATTATAAAGCGAATATTATAGATTTGTTTTACAACGGGTTGAATTTTGGATAATTTGCTTTAAAATATTATAAAGCGAATATTGTAGAATTGTAAAGTGAATATTATATAGTTTAACTATTAAAATAATTAATGTAGAAGTTGTAGTGTACAATTTTAATTTTAATGATTTATTTCATAAAAAAAATTAGTTTACATTTTTCAATAAATTGTAGAACAAAATAATGAAGGTAAATAAATTTAACAGACTTTTTGGAGGGAAATATTTTCGCGAAACTTTTTGGAGGGAAATATTTTCGCGAAAATTTTTGGAGGGAAAATTTCATTCTTTAAGCTATATAATATCTTTAGGAGACTCTCCATTTGTATCATTCAACATCTTCTATTTGAAAGGGATGGATTGTTCTGATAGTGAAGTTTCGATTTATACACCATCAACTTCTTCATCGCGTAACAATTCTATTCATATTGATGAATATAGCGGGAATTCTTCCACTATGAATAGAAAGTCAATTCTTCCACTTAGTCCTGATTCTAAGGACTATGAGAGTAGCACTGATGAAAGAGGTGATGGAGAATTTCAAATAAATAAAGAGTCACAGATTTCACTTAGTCCTACTTCTAAGGACTATATAAGTGACAGTGATGAAGAGCATGATGGTGAAGTTCAAAAGAACGGAGTGCCACGATGTCCACTTAGTCCTAATTCTGAGGACTATGAGAGCAGCAGTTTTGAAGAGCATGATGGTGAAGTTCAAAAGAATGGAGTGTCACGGTGTCCACTTAGTCCTAATTCCGAGGACTATGAGAGCCGCAGTTTTGAAGAGCATGATGGTGAAGTTCAAAAGAATGGAGTGTCACGGTGTCCACTTAGTCCTAATTCTGAGGATTATGAGAGCAGCAGTTTTGAAGAGCATGATGGCAAATTTCAAAATAATGGAGTGTCACAGTGTCCACTTAGTCCTAATTCTAAAGACTATGAGAGCAGCAGTGATGAAGAGTGTGATAATGAATTTCAAAAGAATGGAGTGTCAAAGTGTCCACTTAGTCCTAATTCTAAGGACTATGAGAGCAGTAGTGATGAAAAGCATGATGTTGATTTTCAAAAGTATGGAGTGTCACGGTGTCCAGTTAGTCCTAATTCTAAGGACTATGAGAGCAGCAGTGATGAAGAGTGGGATGATGAATTTAAAAAGATTGGAGTGCCACGGTGTCCACTTAGTCCTAATTCTGCGGACTATGAGAGCAATAGTTATGAAGAGCGTGATGATGAATTTCAAAAGAATGGAGTGTCACTATGTCCTTTTAGTCCTAATTCTAAGGACTATGAGAGCAACAGCGATGAAGGACAGGATGATGCACTTAGTCCTAATTCTAATGAGTATAAAGGTAGCAGTGACAAAGGGTGGGATGTAGCATCTTCAATAAGTAAACAGTCACATTTTCGACGTAGTCCTAATTCTATGGACTATGAGAGTAGCACTGACAATGCATATGAGGAAGAATATCCATTAAACATCGAGTCAAATTTTCCATTCAGTCTGAATTCTAAGGACTACGACAGTAGCACTGAAGAAGCAGAAGATGAAGAATATTCTCCAAGTCGATATTTGAAAAGTAGTGTTGATCATAGTGTGGATAACATTCCTCTTGATGATGATGAAAAGCCTTATACAAATGATGATCCAATGATGGAGATGTTGCCAAGATATATTGTATCGAGGAGTAGGAGCAGACCTTTTTGTATCAATGCAAGTTGTTCTAGTTATACAAGGGATCGAGCAGAATATCTGACGAGAAGAAGTTCTATCAGTGCTCTCATTTCAAGTGAATGTTGCCAAAAAGATTGCTTGAAACATATGGATTTCAAATTTGCATTAGAAAGCGGGAAGAGATATTTGTCAATGAATAAAAGCATGCAAAATTCATATTTAGTTGGGTGCATGCAATCTACATTATCACGTTATGATTATCATATTGGGACTTTATTTATCTATAGGAAAGGTTTCAAAATGTTTCATTCGATTGGGAATTTTCGTCTCTCGAGAATTCAAGAAAATTTGGAAAAGGATCCCACATTTTATTCAGAAGTACGTCATAAAAGACAGTTTGGGCCATTATCAAATACGGCAATGTCATGGATGAAAGATTTCTTTTCAAAGCATGGAGAGTGTATGCCAAATAGAGAGACAATACATATTCTAGATAATTTTTCAAGACGAGAAATCTACAACTTATACAAAGAATATGCAGAAGGTGCCGAGGGACATGGCCGGTTTATTACATATCAATATTTTGTGAAGGTATGGAAGAAAGAATTCAACAATGTCCGTATTCCTAAGAAGACAAGGATGGGGATTTGCAGTACATGTGCTTCTCTTAAATAAGAAAGGGACAAATGTGAAGGCTCAAAAAGAGGTAAGCGTTCATAACTTTAACTTCTAAAATTGTATAGTCATCAACTATGAAAACGTATTTCTTAATGAATTTCTTTTATGTTGTGTAGATTTAATTGTCAAAGAACTTCAGGAGCATCGCGAACAACAAACAAACGAAAGGAAGAAGTTGTACAAGCATCGAAAGAAGTGTTATGATAATCCGAATAAATATTTGGGTTTGATAATTGATGGTATGGACCAGAAGAAAACACTTTTACCACATTTTGTTCGCACACCCAAAAATTTACAGGAGGAAAATTTTATTCAATTTCACTTGGTCGGTTGTATGGTCTTCAATGAGAAAATGTTGCCAAGGGTGTACTTCACAACACTAAATATTCATAATGATGCAAATCTGACCATAACCATAATTCATGATGTGATTTCTCATTGGTCTGGTAATCTTCCTGAAGTTTTGTATCTACAATTGGACAACACTTGCCATGAAAACAAAAATCAGGTTGTTTTTGGATATCTAAACATGCTTGTTGAATTGAGAATTTTTCAAAAGGTAAAGGTTGGTTTCCTTCTTGTTGGGCACACTCATGACCATATTGATCAGATGTTCAGTCGTTTTTCAGTCACATTGAGGAGGAAGGAAGTTGGCAGCTTGCCATCACTAATTGAATGTATTAAGAAATCATACGCCATAGCCTACTTTTGATGTGTTGGAAGAAACTGTTGACATGCGAAGGTTTATTCTGGGATCATATGGTGAGGGGAAATGCATTGAACAAATTAATGACATTAGCTTCCAACATCAATTTCGTATCAAAAAAATTGATGGGAAAACACTAATATGGGGCAAAAAGTATTCAACTACTACAGAATGGGCACCGTCATCAGGTTTGCAATTTTTGAAGTTCATTCCAGATCATCCAATATTTGCATAAAAAATATTGTTATTACAATCAGTTGGTGAAGTTCAGAATGCACGCAAACAGAACAAAGATATAAATTATTCTGATTGCCTGGAAGAAATTAAAAAATGTATTAGATATACATATGAGTACTTTGACATTGCTGATTCAGTTTGGTGGGAGTCATTTTTCAATAATCAAAGTGATATCATTTCAACAACAACAAATGAAGATATGCCTTTGAAAAATCCATTTATTTGGCCACAAAATGTGTCGAATGAACATGAGGAAGTAAACATTGTTGAACAGCAAGAATCTCAAGGTATTATTAATTCTTCACAGGCAGCAGAAAGAGAGATGTATATTGGTTCTAGAAGATCTCGTGCACAACGTGAAGCCATGGAAGACCTTTATAGGGGTTCAATACAAGATATTAAGGAGGGTTGCATGATTGCAGTGATAGCAGATGGAGATCCCAATGGCTATCCATTTTGGGTTGCTAAAGTTATAAAGGTCTTTACAAAAAATGAGGATGTTACAAGTGTTGAAGTACATTGGTATGCCACAAATACACACCCATTCAATGGTGTGTATAAGCCAGAGATGGTAGTTGACAAAAAAAAATGGAGGAAAAAGAAAAAGAAAGGGTACAAATATAAATCGTTGCCGCATAGACATATTAAAATTGGACGATGTTGACATACTTGTTCATGGCTTCAATTTAACAAAGAGAGGAACTCTTCGCTTCAAGACGATAGAGATTCTGAAAAGGTTGTTACCAGAAGGAACAATGTTGACATGGGAGTCAGCTGAAACCAGTCGTAGATCTAGAAGAATTTTGAAACCTGAAATGTTGGGCATGCATGTGGACTCAAATGGGGCACTAGTTGACGAAAGAGAAGAATATGGAACATCTTCGTCAGCATCCAGTCACTCATCTGAAGATGTGAATTCTGATGGTGTGAAAGAAAATATGAGTGATTTTGAATAATTGTTTAAGACAGTTTATATAACTGATGTATGCATCGTATCTTCAAATAAAATTAATGTTTTCCATATGGTGTTAAATGAGAAGTTATGAGGCATTTTTATGTTGTTGGATTATATGTCTTAATTATGATAAATTTTATTGTTTAAAATATCTACAATGCAATATTAAATTAGAGATATAATGTATGTTTTATTCAATATACAAATAATGACTTTTGAATTCATTTAGTGATGTAATTTGTTCATAATGTCATGGTTTTTTAATTTTATAGTTGAAAAAATTTCAATTTTTTTGTATCTAGCATGTTATGGTTGAAAACATGTTAAATTTATACTTAGGAAAGAAAAATGATATTCTACCAAAAACATTAATGTGTTTTTCCCTCATAAACAACTTTGTTTGACACATAAAAATTTGGTTTTATTAGCATTTTTTAAAATTTTTGAAAATTGACCCTAAAAAAAAAAACATTGTTCCAGTATCATCACTTTCATTTTGAAGCTATATTTTGCACAAAAATTTCATAGTAAATTTCGTAGTCACTGCCATTTTTAAAACATGTTCAAAATTGACGCCTAAAAAATAAAAACATCGTTCCAGTATACACACTTTTCGTTTTTAGCACTGTTTTTGATGTTTTTTTGGGGTTTTTTGGCCAGAGTTCCCGTTTTGAGTTTATAGTTCCCATTTCAAAGTTTACATTGTTATATATATACTTTTGTTACATTTTTGTTTTCTTTTAGAGTTATCATTTTGGTTAGGTAATCCACTTTGCATTTGTTGCAGATGTCAGACTTTTTGGAACCATTTGTTGGGTATGCCGACGGAGCTAGTCGTAGTACGCGGAATCTATCTTCTGCGGCCTGGGCCATTTTCACTCCAAGCGGTGAGTTAGTGAGTTTCAGGGGGATATGTATTGGTCGATCAACGAACAACATCGCTGAGTATAGCGTGTTGATTGAACTTCTCTCTGATGCCATTTCACATGGCATACATTGACTCGTTGTCAAGCTAGATTCACAACTCGTCATTCTATAGCTTACTGGTGTTTATTCCGTTCGGAACCCAACTATTTATCGTATGTTCCTAAGAGTCAGGATTTTGGAAAGACAGTTTGATTCCATTCAATATCAACACATTTCCAGAAACTTAAACACATTAACTGATTCATTAGCAAACTATGTGTTAGATAGACATTTGCAGCATTTGTAAAGAAAGCATTTTACATTAACATTTGCATCAGGATTGCATAACTTAACCAAAATAAAACTCCGAAAATAAAAAATATATAATTGTTTGTATTTTTTACAAAATGTTTTGTGTCCAAGACAAAATCGGTCACATGACCAAGAAACTCAAAAATGAATGCAGAAAAGCATCCTAGACTAATGATGTTGGTGATAACATGTCACCGCCTGTGCGATCATGTGCAAGAGTCAGGTCCATCAACTCGGCACACCAGTAGTGTGGTGCTGTAACCTCAAGGGTAACTCATCGGTCCTGACATCCTAAATATCGAGAGTGAGGCCCTCGATCTGATCCTGCAACACTGCCAGGGTCTCCGATATGTCCAGATCTCGAAGGACGACCCTCCCTATAGCCTCTCCTACTAGAGCGTCAGCTGCCACCCGTGGGCGTGCCGCTAGTCGCACTGGCCCAATATCTGCACACACATATGAGTTCGATTAGTCTTGATAACATTTAAAAACACAAAAACATTATAAAATTGATAAACAAAGATGTGGTCGAATCATTTTACCTATCGCACTCCACTGCTTGCCAGTTGGTAACACCAAATCCATGTCGCCTCGAAAATCCATCCCGACGTATGGATACTCCACGAAGACCATCTCTTGACGGTCGAACCACTTGAAAAAGGCATCAGAGAAGGAAATTTGTGACTGACCGGCATGTCTGGCCATAAAATTAACCCATCTCTGCATGCATGGTTTCCTCGGTGCTGGAAATCCTAGTGAAATGTACAGAGGTTGCATTAGTGGAATCCTCTCGAGGGAAAAAGCAGTCAATATGGAACGGTAGCCAAAATTCTTGGATCTTCCATTCTTCACTTTGGAGAGCTGTTCTTTTATGACAGGAAGTACCGCCTTGCACCAGTTGAACGCCTTCGGTTCCAGGAATTCCGGGGCGTACTGCATGTAAGATCTGTTTGCCAAGTGTAAAGCCGCCTGCCAGCCAATCTAGCAAAGGTAAATAAAATGGTCCTCAAGGGCCAATCAGTGACATCCCGGATATTGATCTTGCCATCTCTATTGGGCTGAGATCCATCTCTACAGAACTGACGGATATAATCTTTCATGGATTCACCTCCACGGGCGGATCCTGATAGTGAAAGAGGGGCACCACGCCTCGATAACCCCATCAGAAAGTAAATATCCTCGACTGTCAATGGAATAGATTTTCCTCTGATCTAGAATACCTGGTCGATTGGATCCCAAGCATCAAGAAAATACTGCAACAAACTGATTTGTTGCCTCATGCTGGATATGCGGAAGAACTTTAGCAAACCACAGTTTCGTAATGCAGCAACTGTGCCCTGGTCATGTAAGGAAATCATGTCCTCTTCTTCATGTTCGTGTTCATGCCATGTGACAACCATCTTGATCCAACAAATATCTGAAACACAGACAAAAGATAAGTTAGGATCCAAATTTGAGCAAAAATAGGCAAAAATTTCATGAAAAATCACTGTGTAAAGTTTCCCTTCTACGCCCATCGCACCCTGCCTTTGAGCAAGGTGAGATGCATACTGACTGGCCAGTGTACAGCTCAGTATGAATCACACCTTTCGATATAGGCTAGGTGCGATGGTAGGAGAACGAGTTCTTCAAACCCCAGGGGCCCAGAAAAATGGAAAAACTTGCTTAGAATCAAGAAAGGATGGAATGAAAATGAAGAGCTCAGGGTTAGCTCCTACCTGGTCCTAACGGCGCAGAGAATAGTCCACCGGATCTCCCAAAATTAACTGATGAAATTTGAGGGGGAAAACCACTCCAGAGCTCCAAAATCCCAAATTTGAAATGAAATGATGAAAGTGAAAGGTAAAACTACTTTTTATGTTACTATTCACGTACTTCAAGTAAAATGTTAGTTTTAATTCATTTTTCGTGCATATATATGTATTTTTAATCAATTTGATGGCGTGATTGAGCAGGGTGAATGACCGATGAAAGAATATATTGTGCTAAAAGGTGAATCTAAAAATCTTTGACCACTTCAATGAGCAATGTTATCGTATGGTTCAAGCTCGTTAAAAAATAAACCTACCACTGAGCATATGTTCTCCCAGAGTTCAAGCTCGTTAAAAAATGAACCCACCTTCGGTAAATAACCCTTGTGATCGCAATTATATCAGCCTTTTGAACCTTGGTTGTGTTCCTGCCATCATCTCCATTCTTTTGGCCAATCATAGGCTTCCACTTGATTGTTTACCTTTTTGAGAAATAGCTGCAATGAGTGGTCCTGTTAGCCACACTCTTCACATCACCATGTTTTGAGAAGTTCCAAGCTTACCCGGAACCAGTTGCTACCTTGAAATGCCACTCGTTCCTCAAAAACGACTCTCCTTTAAACTCTTTTCAAACTTGTTAAATATGAAAATATTGTTGAGCTATTGGCCTTTCCAGCTTGGTAAAGTGATTGGAAGTGCCATCCCTCCTGTATATTTTAAACTTTTCAGACCTGAGGGATTATCTCATGAAAAAGTTTGAGCGCTTGTCTTTTTCGGCTCGCTAAAGTGATCAGAAAAGTCATCCCTTTTGTATTATTTTAATCTTTTTCAGATTTAAGGGATTATGCTATGAAAAAGAACTGTTGGAGTTTCCTTTTCGTCCCTTTTCAAACTCTCTAAACATGAAAAGGACCGAGTTATCCTTGTCGTTAAACTCGCTGAAACAATAGCGACAAACTTGTCCACCCAGACATGAACGAGTTTCACTGTCGTTAGACTCACTAAAACATAGCGACAAGTTTTCTCGAAGGGAAAATTATAGAACAAGCATATGTTATCCTCCTCAAGCTTGACAAAAATAAATAGGTACTAGTCAGCAATGACTGGAGAAAAAGGGAAGAAAACTTGAAGAATTTTATTAGTAGCGGGTCGCTCTTGAACATGACACTTTCACTCCATCAACCTGAATGAGTCGGGTTGGGTTATTCCGTTCACTGGTCATATCACCATTGGTCCTCCATACCATCCATCTTTTGGGGTTAACGCTACCAATCCATCTCAGTGTCACCGATATGTTCAAGAGAAGTCATTCAGAGAATTCACCATCTAGTTAATGCCTCATCCACTGCAATACCTTCACCCTCCATTTTTCATGATCGCCATTCCTGAACCTTGTATCATCAGATCGTTTTCACCTCCAGAAAATCATTTGCTTCATTTCGTGTCGTAGATGTGGGATACATTAAGGCCCTCCTACAATGGGTCACTTCTTTTCGACATCAGCTCATTATCCAAGAAGTTGACTTAGAAACAGCCCTTTAAGTACTTTGAAGCTTGCATGCCTCAATGGAAAGTTTCTCACTTCCGGCGACCGGTTTACATCAATGGCCTTTGACCGAAATATTTTGCGTGGTGTTCGACATCATATCATATATTCACACCACGTGAATTGTACTGTAGTACCTTGAGGGTCATTATCATTATCGATGATTCCTCTCACGTCTGTTAACAACTTACATTATTGGTTGGTAATCATGCGATGTCTTTCCATGTTCGACTTCAGGACATCTTTTCACATGGATTGACTTGTACATCGGGTGAAGATTGAACAAGTTTGAAGACCTTGGATCTAGTTTCATCCATATGGGCTGCGATATATTCAGGAATATAAAGACATCAAATGTACACAAAAGCAGCACAGATGATCATCCAAGTTAGGGATGATGACTCTACATGTAAAGAATCACCAGTCTGCAACTGCAGACGATTATTTGTCCTATGTACATGAAAATGAATTTATAAAGATGAGCATGGGAATGCCCGCCTCAGCTAGATCATGAAAATAATATGATGATGATGTATTGTATTGTATCTTATACAGGTCACCTTCTAGTTCGAATACCTCGGATCCTCATGATAAAGCGTTTCACCCAACATCAAAAGATTTACGACTTCATGCTTTGGGGGGAAACTGTTATAGACATATTTTGGGCACTATAACCCCAATCTTATATTTTGATAAACCAAGGGCTCTTTAACCCCTAAAAGTGTTGTTTCATACCCTAAAGGATGATGGTCAACTAATTACATCATTCCCCAAAAGTTCCACCTAAAAAACCACTAAGAACTGGCCAAAACTGGACCATACTGACTGCTCCACTATCAGGGTGCGATGCATACTGACTCCTACACTAGCCAGGTGTGATGCATACTGAAGAAGCCTTCTGTGGGGTGCGATGAGTGAGAATGGACAAATGTCTGAGACAGTTTGCTAAGTGGATGCTCATGGAATCTTCTAGAAACTTCTCCTATGACACTTGCCTCTCTGAATTCGCCCAGGGATGAGTAAGAGATCTAAGAAATCTCCAAGTGGAACCCAGAACAACAAGTGGAATGACACTAATCAAAAACCTAGAGATGACTCACACCCTTGCAGACATCTATAAATGGATCCCTCATCTGAGAGATATGGAGGCTGAAATTTTGTAATTTGTAAGGAAGCGCTAATAGTTTGTCTTTGAGAAAGAGCATTGTATTGTTGGGTGATTTTGCTTTTCATGAGGTGAAGAGGGCTTTGATGCTGGGAGGATGACGCTGGATCAGACAGCTGGGTTGCAATTCTCCCTTCTATTTTAATAAAGTTCTTTGATTTTTCCTCCACACAATTGTGTATTTGTGAATCTTGTTATTTGTGAATGTTATTGTATGTTCAATGTATTTATGATTCTGCATTGTTTATGATATAATAGATCGAGATGCTTTGATGGTGTTTTGTTACTTTGTTTCTACAGGTATTCTCTAAGCAGGACAAGTAGGAGAGGAGTTGCAAGCTCTATCAAGGGGGAGAGAAATCAAGCAAGGAGTCAAGCGGAAGATCCAGGTTGGTTCCTTTGCTTCTCTCTTATCTATCATACATAGAGGAAATCACAAATTGCTTTGATTGTTTGTTTCTAGGATAGCTGCCAATCCTAGTGGGACTAGCAGATCGAAAAGACAATAGTTTTCCCGGAAACATGTTGCAGCTGGAAGTGTTGTAGCTAGTGGATCTGTGGGGCCAATGAAGCTGCCAAGGTTGATGGAACTACTGTTGTGACTGTAGGGATAGAAGTGGTAGTGGTTGTCTCAAGGTTGGCCTGCTTCAGCTGTATTAAATTGTCCAATTCCTTCTCCATTTCTTTCAATTGATCATTTAATTGAAGAATGAGATCCATCATTTTCTCATGCTGGGTTTGGCTTTCTAAGACCTCCTTGGTCTATGGATGTTTTGAATGAGGCAGCTTCATTTGCTTCTTCAAAGCAGCAATATCCTCATTTTTCTTTTTTATCAGTTTTTCTGCAGCCTTGACATCATTGGGATTATGTCCAAGCTCAATCACCAAGTCTTCTAGTGATTTGATTCTATTATCCTTGGCCTGTGAGGATGCCTTTTCTAGCTTATACTGTGCAGTGATATTATCCAGTGAGATTTGAAGTTGGCGCGCATTCATTTATTTATTGGTCATTGTGGAGTAAATCATCTCACTTGCTTGCTTATGGAATTCAGTATGGTCAATAGGGTGAACATCCCTAGCCAAAATTTCAAATTCAGTCTTCCTGTAGTCTGTTGATGATTTGCGCTACTGGACTGTAGGCTGCATGAATGTCATTTGCATATTCCCAATCTTAATGTTAAAGGCTGACATTAATCTATTTTGATTGGCAGGTGTTTGTTTTAAGTACCGGGCATAAGTTTCAGCCTTCAATGCCTTATTCCTCAACTTAATTTCCTTGTACTTCTCTTTAATATCTTTCTCTTTATCCACAGACTTGTTGGATGAAGAGACATCAATGCTAAGTTGTTTTTCAATGATTTGAGTGCTTGAGGTGGAGGGTTGATGAGCTTCCTCCGAAACTGCTGGACCTTTTCTCTTTCCCACCATTGTGTCAGTATTAGTGATTTCTACTATCCCAATGGTGTCTTCTTTCTCAGTTACAGGATTAAACTTGGGCCTCTTCCTGTAACTGATTTCGAACTTGTCATTTGTAGTGTCCATCCCTGAGCTAGAACCTTCTTCCCTAGTTCTTTTCACATTTCTGTCCTCATTGGCTGGAGTCTGTAGGATGGGAGTAATAGCCATCTGTTCTTGTAGGGTTGGAACTTGCGGAAAGGAACTAGTATCAATCTAATTTTCCACATCCATTAAAGTATTCTCCATATCTATCAAAGTGTTTTCCAACCATTCTAACTGGTTGGAAAATATCTCAATGTTTGTCCTGGGCTCATGTATGAAAGGGCTTAATTTAAACTTGAGCCTTAACTTGTCTATGACTCCACTAGGGTCATACTGCCACAAAAAATTGCTCTTGAAGTTCATCTGCTGTAATATTTTGACTACCTCTGGTCCAGATTCCCTATTATTACAAATAAAAGGGCCCAATTGGTTTTTCATTTTAAACTGAGTCTTCTTCCTAACTGACAGGAAATTAACCTCATTAGAGTTTATAATTTTCCTGAAATACTCTATTGCAAATATCCTCATGGGGAGGTATTTGGGCAACTTGTAGGGAGTTAGTTGGCATCCATATATCCTAATTTATGTGTGGTTCTAGTATAGATACCAGTCTCCCACTCTACTATTCTTAACCAAATGTAAAACTCTCTTAATCTCCTCATTGATTCTGGGGTGATAGCTACTGGTTAGCATGTTTATAACTGGATGAACAAATGAATCAATGAACTCTTTATAACTAAAAAAAGTGGAATATATTTGGATCAATGGTGTCTAATAGACGACAGATCTTGGATGGCCCTTGGTGTCTAACTTTTGGATGCTGACTAGAAATTTATCTGACTGAAAGTATAAGAACATATGAAATAATACTGATGAGTATTTTAAGACTCTCTAATTTGGTAATCTGATAAACTGTTCATGGATTTTGTCTGCCAAGAACCAAGCAAAGTTGTAAACTATAGCTAGAGGCTTTCCTGGGCAAAAGATAGAAAGGAAAGCAAGAACAACCTCATCCACATGTTCATCAGTTGTGTACCCTAGAATGCAAGAGAGCATGGTTATAATTTGTCTGACTCTCTCAGAGAAAATGGTGGCAACATATGGAGGAATCTTTGTTGGAGTATGAGACTCTTCAATGATGAAAGTTTGAAAGATATGAGCTTTCTTGGGAAGGTCTAGCTTGGTGTAGAGTTAAAGTAAGCCTTCGATGGAAAGTGGGGTCTCATTTGGGCCTGGCTGGATTTGTAGCGTTTGATTTATTGATTCTACAGTAATAGTGAATAAAGCCTGTTGGTCAGGGGTGGCTATGGATCTTTGAATGGGGACATAGAAAGCTTGGAAGAAGTGACTGATTCTAGGAATAAGTGTACCTGTGGGAACAAGTACTTGGGGAAATTTGACTCCCATAGGTGAATGTCATCATTCTGGTTCAAAAACTTGTCTTTACTCCAGCAGTGGAGTTTCAATAGGTGGCTAGGGGAAGCAGTATCTTTAATTTGAAATTATTTGTCGGCTAATGGGAGGTGGTAAATATCTAGGTGAGGGTTTTGCAGAGGTCTTACATCTAGAAAGGTTTGGGAAGCCATAATTTGGTTTGTTCAGTGGAATTACTCTTTCTGTGGCTTTAGGAGTAAGGTCAGAAGGTCTGAAGTGGGGAGGGTAATTTCAATCTATAGAAAAAGGGTTTGGATGCACAACAAGTTTATTCTTCAGTTTAGGAAGGTTTTTAATTAATTGAATTGATTAACCTTTGATAATTACTGTATATAACTCAAATTACAGGGTCATTCTAGTTCTTTCAATAATACCTGAAAATTGACGGCTTGGTGTGTAGACAGGGTTCTGTGGTCACAACAGAGGCTTCTGAGGCTTCAATTGTCAATTCGCTGCTTCAATTTGGTGTCTGTAGTGTATTCGGGTGGCAAAAGGTGGTTAAATTGGTCACGCAGAGGTTCAGGGTGTCAGAATTGGTTAACAGAGGTTTGCAGCGAAAATGAGCGAAAAGAGCAAAATTGGGATTTTTCGGCCTTTTAACCAACAATGGTTAGATTTTGGCATGAGAATTGGCGAATGAATAGTGGGAAGTTTTGGTTTAGGCGGGAGGTTGTTTTAGGCCATATCACACCACTTTTGGATGGAGGGCGGTATTTTTCACAAGCACGCGATATAACCTGGTGCCACCACGTAGCTAAACAGTGCTTGTCCAAAACTGCGAACCTGGCATGCTCTCGGACCGTTAATTGTCGAACGATGAATCTGCGCAATATGACTGTGCATCGTTAGATCTGGAGGTGGGAGATCAGAGGGATATCACACGGTGAAGTTGCACGGGTGGAGTTGGGATGTGATTGGAGGGGCCCAAGGTTTAATTACAAATGAAATGTGATTAATCAAAAAGTAATCACGAGATTTTTAAATATAAGCAGTGGGTTAATAAAGGTGGGGACCATGGGTTTATATGGCAGAGGTTTTAACTATACACCAAGGTTTGGTGAGTTAAAAGGGTGTTGGAGAATTTATAACATGGGGAATTATAAAGCGGGATTTTTAAGAAATAACTTAGGATAAAGGGTTTTAGTGGGTTTTTAAGGGGAAAAGGGGAAATTAATAAGGGGAGAATGTATTATTTTTTATGGGAATAGGTTTCACACTAGGGAAAGGGGTTTTAAGAAGGGAAAATCGTTTTTGAATGGTAATGTCTAGGGAAATGTGTGAAACCAAGGGATAAAAGGTCAAAATGAGCAGAAAGGGTTTTTTACAAGTAATGAAGTGATAATGAGGGGAAATTAGTAAATCAGCTTTAATGAATATCCTTTCTCTTTCACAATTCCTCCTTCACATGAAACATAGGATTAAGCATGATGAAAGTGCTTTTGACTCAACAACCTTGTGCATTTGCAAAAATTCTTCTACCTACCCTTTGTTTACCCTAGAATTTTCTCTTTATTCATTGGGTGCATTTGAGCTTGCTAACCCTTCATTTCTTTTTCTTTTGTTAAGCAAAATATCTACTTCTAACCTTATAAATTCCACTGGCTCAGATTAAACTGATGAGCTCATTATTATTCTCTACCTAACTTCTGATCTGCTAAGATTAAACAGTTTGGCTAGATCTTTATTCTCTATCTATCCACATGAAATTAACGCATGAATGAATCAAGATTAAACTATTTGACAATCATGGATTGTGGCATTTTTGACAAGCTATACACAATATTATTTTGCAATGTAAATTAAAAGGTAGTGGAATTTGGATTTGCACACTTTCATGATCTATTCTTATCTCTTTTTGGGGTTCATATTTCTTATTTTTTGATCTTTTTATTTCTTTTTGTCCTTTGATTATTATTTTAGGACACACCCTCTTCACATTTTTTAATTTTAATATGGGAAAACATTTTGTAGAAAGCAAAAGTATGTACAATATTACAAAACTAACTGTGATGCAGGAAAGTGTTCCCTCTATGGACAGAGGCAACCCCTCTAGCCCTAGAGTGGATCTAGTCACAACAAGGACAAAACAAAAATTAATTCCCTTAAATAGTCATCGTTGGAGGCCTACCTCAAACCGGTGGTTGATGAAGTTTCGTTGTGCTGCTCCAACTTCCGTTTCCTTCTCCTTAATGAGCGATCAACCTGAAACACCACAAAGAAACAATAGAGCACATAACTGAGAAACCACAATGATCTATTTACTCATAAAGTCAAGAATTCATGAGCTATCAAGTAAATTACATACAAGATATAGGAAATCATCATTGATTGTATTAATAATAAATCAAGAGCAAAGCTTACAACCAGGTCTTGACATCGCAAGCCTTCTCAGAGGGTCCAACCAGTGTGTTTCTTCAAGCATTCACTCTCAAAGATGGGTCTCCCAAATAACAATACATCTCTCTCTCATTCACAAGCTTTAACACAAGGTTAAGATCACTCCACACCTTGCAAACTATATAGCAATCCCACACTTGTCACACTCACACCAAAACTATCTACCAAACTCAAAAGCAACAGCAGCACTGTACAACCAAAAGAACTAGCAGATGATAGCAATGGTGAGTGATTTTATAGGAGAAGGAGTCTCCATGAAATGAGGGAGAGGGAGCTTATCCTCAGGGCAAGCAACACAAAAGACGGAACTACCATGCTAGAAGGGGAAGGGCGACCCAAACTGACCCAACAACCAGGTTTAGAGACATCTAGAAGGCCGACTGTTGGAACGAATTCACCCAATCTGGATCGTCGTTGGTCGCTAAATAATCTTTAGCGCCGACATCGCTAAGAAGCAATGTGTTCAAACCAACCGTCACTAAAGACAGCTAATAGCCTCGCTCCGGGGTATGAAATCCAACCGTTGTGGGAAACAGATGTACTCCTGTGACAGGGTCGCAGCAGGACTGTTTATGACAGGGGTCCATCACGTATATTAAGTGTATTCTTGTGACGAGGCAGAAAAATTAGGGAAAGAGGGTCAATTGGCAACATACGAGAGAATTTGTTCAATATGAGCATGTTTTACTGGACACATGACACAGTAGAAGGACTGGGGTGAAGGCAGTGACAAATTACTGTGTAACAGATGCCCCCTAAAGTATGAAGCCCGAGAGAGTGGGAGGGGTGAGATGCTTTACGAAACTGTCTGAACTAGAACACCACCTGGAAGAACTTGCAAGTGCAAGTACAACTGATATCTTTGATAGTGAAATACATGTAGTCTAGGCATGGGCGTAGCCATCCAAAAGACATATGAACTTGGTCTGTGGTATGGACACAAACACCTAGATAGTAAGACCATTATAATGATAAAGGTATGGTCGCAGCCATCCATCAAAGAGTCATGTATGTGATCATGCACCAATCCACGCAGCCCGAACATGCGTAATCTTAGTTCGGGGTCTTGAAACCCAACCGATCATAGTACAAATTCTAGCATGCGAATAGGTGTGTTGAAGTCGAGCATGATAGAAAGTCGCTTGATTACTGGTCAATGATGAAAAACATTAACAAGCGTGAGAGAAACCACCAATAATGTCAATGGCTCTCAAGGTACTACCTAGTACAATTTACGAAGTGTGAAGAATAAGCTGAAGTCAAACACTCGTGGAATCATCCAATCGATGACCAATGATGAAAGTCTATCGTCAGGCACGAAGAACATGCCATTGAGGTATGCAAGCTCCAAGGTACCAAGGGGGATCTCTAGATCAGTCTCCTGGATAATGAGCTGGTGTCGACAAGAGACGATCCGTCGCAGAGGGCCATAATGTTTCCCCCATCAATGACACGAGATACGGAACAAGTTGTAGATGGTGAAGTAGAGTATCAGAGAAGGAGGTAAGGATGTGAACTGCAGAAGGATTATACTCTTGAACATGTCGGCGACATGACTCCGGAGGGTGGCAGCATTCAAGTACCAAGGGATCAGAGGCTTGATGGAGACAACATGGATCAAATGGAATGAGGCTAAATGGCAACCCAAAACCCTGGAAGGCCAAATGACGATGTATGGATATCCCAACCCAACAAGAAGCAAAAGTGTCGATGTTCAAGAGTGACTAGCTGCCATAGGTAACCAATGACAACTTCCAAATTTCCCCCCACCATTGCTGGCAAGTACCCCAATTATTTTTGAAAACAAGCTTGAAGGGGATAACATATGCTTGTAATATAAGTTCGACCTTCGGTCGAATCCAACCTAGTAATAGTTTAACGAGCCCTAGGGAGGAGAAGCTCGAGTCTCGTCATGGTGACGAGTCCGATGTCGTCAGGGTTTAATGAGTCCGACATAGGTAAAACTCGGAGTCTTTTTCATGTTTAGAGAGTTTGAAAAAGACACGGAAAAGAAAACTCCAAGGGGGTCCTTTTTCGTAGATTTGTGTCTCTCGAGCCCAAAAAAGTATAAAATAATACTCGAGAGAACCGCTTGACCATTACGATCAAGGAGTACTTTTCGTCATTAGTGACCTCGATCTGAAAGAGTAGAAAAGTGATCGAAGACACATCGTTTCGTAACCAATATCGAACCTGAAACGACAAAAGTCCGGCAATCTTTTTGTGTTTATACGGTCAGAAAAGAGCTCAAAGCGGACCGCCTCTTATTTCGTTTAACGAGTCAAAAGGAATAACTTGGCAATCTTTTCGTCTTTTAAGTCGGAAAAGAGCTTAAAGAGGACTTTGCGGAAAATACGGACCAAGTGTATACAAATTATGACATAATCCCGCCACCTGTAGTTCTGCACAAAACATGTCAAACATAAGATCCGTTCGACATAAATAGATTATATATGTGGAAATATGGTCAAAAACCCAAAAAACCCTAATTAAAAATGCGATATAAATAAAAAAAAAAACCCACACCCTAAAGTGTAATTCCTAATTTTTTTCAAAAAAACACTATAAAAGGGGTGTGGTAATTTCTATTTTTTACCATTTACATTGTGCATTTTAACCTTTGGCATTTTGGAGCACCAACCTGAGCGAACTTCCCAAGTCGATTCCGGCATCATCTGTCCACGGTTCCACCTGAAGCTTTCTCCAAGTAAGTACATTCTTCCTTGCGTTGCATTTGAGTGGTTTTTTTATGCAATTTAGTGTTAAATAGGTGGTTTTAGGCAGATTTTCAAATCCAAGTCTGCCTCTCGGTCGTCGCGGAAAAGCTGCTTGGGTTAGCAACGACCGAGCGTGGTGACACGCACCACCTCCGTGATCGTCGCGAGAGATAGATGTACTCTCGCGACGATCGCGGGAAAAATGAACTATTGACCTCGAGCCATCACCACTGTTTGGAAAACAGCCGCGACGGCGCCGTGAAGTTGAAATTTTTTATAATTTATGGATTTAAACTTATGAAAAGAGTTCTAATTCATTTTTCTTTCAATGCAGGGCAACATGGCATTTGTATGGCAAGAACGAACTCACGATATCAACGATGAACAAGCGTTCAATGATGCTGGGTGCCGAAATGCTTTACGTGCTTGTGGATTACTAAAAAATTTCCTCACTCCGCATCTTCGGGCCCAACCTGACTTGTTAGAGTTGCTAATTTGTGCTTGGAACCCAACGGACGGAAAGTTTGTTATCCGGGGCAAAGACATTGAGTTCGATGCTACGGATATATATTTCTTGACTGGATTGTCCCGTCACGGTGAGAGGCCGATTTTAGAGGGCCAACAAACTGGCGACGAATCATTGGACATGTTGATAGCACGGGTGTGCCCAGGGGCACGTAAATCAAGCTCTAGCAGGAAATTGGCGATTCCAACGGTAGAAGACCTGGTTCTCCGCTCGGTTCTATTTATGGTGACGAGGGTAGCAGGCTCCCAAGCCCAACATGAGGCAACAAAGACCCACCTCCAGTTGGCTCTTGATTGCCTTAACCCGACCATGTACAACTAGGCTGAAGCAGTGACCAGTAACATGAAGAGGCAGCTCACCAAATGTCGTCGCGGGGAGGCGAAGCAGTTTGGTTACGGGTCCATTTTGATCCCACTCATGCTGGAGCGAGTGCTATCACTTCAATTACAGGACATGGACTTAGACAGGCCTAGACCGCGAGAGACCCGGATCACTCGTTGGGCACATGTCATGCCACGAGGGGGTGGCGGTTGACCAGTGTCATGGGGGACACTATTCCGAGAGTGGCTGGATCACCAGACGATCTTCGTCGAGGACTAGCCATACGCAGGTATGGATTTTCATGGAGACCCTGACATGCAACTACCTGCTGGTGAGCAGTGGGACGATGGAGGTAAAACACTTGATCACACTATTTTTGTATTTTGTCTTTTATGATGTTTTTGGATTTTTTCATGCATATGTCTTAATGATGTATCTTATGTTACTTGCAGATGTGGGACTAGAGAGGCCTGTGGGACTAGCTCTGGAGGAACGGAGGGATCCACAAGGCATCAGAGAGCTAGCCTTGGTTCCCCCAACTGGTAGTTCAGTGGAGACAGTGGCCCATAATCTTGAGGGCCTGACAGAGGGGATCCCTGATTACAGGGGGATCAAAGAGGTCCCCATAGAGTATCAGATACATACAGTAGGGGTGATACCTAGGGTGCATAGACTCTTGAGACGAGTTGCACGAGCAATGGTGTGCTACAGAGAGCATAACCCACCGCAGTAGATGCCTAGGTTTTATTTTCTACTGATTTTTTGAGAGACATGTGTCTTGGATGTATGGAGAGCACAGACTCTATTTTGACATATACACTTATGTTTTTGAGCGCCTCGGTGCACCACACAATATATATATATATATATATATATATATACATATATACATATATACATATTTCTATGGTTCATTATTGTGTTTTGAATGCTTCTATATATTGTTTTGATTACATGTTGCGTAAATGTCTGTCTAATACATGATTTGCTAATGCATCAATTAATTTGTTTAATCTTCTTTGAATGTGTTTATATGTAATAAAATCAAAATTTATTTCCAATAATTTAACACGTAAATACAACCTTAAAATGCGATGATCTCTGACGGAATAACACCCGTTAAGCTGGTGGACAACAAGTTGAGAATCCAGATTCACAACCAATGCACGAATATCGAGGTTGATAACCTCGGTCAGTAATTCAATGACAGCACTATATTCAGCGACATTGTTTGTGGTGCAACCCAGACAAACACCTTGAAGGTCTACTAACTCACCGTGAGGATCGTAGATCACCCATGCCGTAGAAGAAAGGTTCCGGGTACTGCGGCAAGCACCATCAGCGAAACCAACGTAAGGTGTACCAGACATCTGCACAAGAAGCAAAAGACACAATAAGCAGAAATTATGCCTACACACCAAGCCAAACATGAAAACACACACTGACAACACACCTGATGAAAACACATGTATGTACAAATCAGATGCACGAGATTCATCCATAATATTCTTTCAGGTAAAGCCCATTTCGAGGCTTATCTAGAGGGTTCCCTTCATAATTGATCAGCTCATAGGCCCCTTTTTGCAAAACACATTTTACAATATAAGGCCCATGCCACATAGGCTCGAATTTTCCTACCCCCAGCTTATCATTTTCTTGATCATAGAGCAGGACTAAGTCTCCTTCAACGAAAGAACGAGGATTGACAGCTTGATCGAAGTGAGTTTTCACTCTCTTCTTCTGTGCTTCAATGGCTAGAGAGGCTAGTCGACAGGTCTCGTCTAACCGCTCTAGGTAAAGAAGATGTTCTTCTACTGGAGTAGTGTTGGGGAGTAATTCGACGGCTAATTTAAGAGAAGGGATCTCACACTCAATCGAAAGGGTAGCCTCCAGACCGTAAACCAATTGGAACGGGGTGAACCCGGTGGCATCCTTCACTGAAGTTCGGTAGGCCCATAAGGCAGAAAACAACATCAAATGCCAGTTGGACTTGTGCATGTCGATGGTGCGTTGAAGCATCATGACCAAAACTTTGTTGACAGCTTCCACTTGGCCATTGGCCTGAGGATAGTATGGTGTTGAGCTATCATGCTGCAAGCCCAACTGGGTTGTTAACTCAGTCATCATATGATTACGTAAATGTTTGTCATGATCAGTGACGATAGCCTGAGGGACTCCAAATCATGAAATGACATGATTGAATAAAAATTGCGCCACTGTCTGACCATCATCGGATAGTGTAGGCATCGCCTCGGCCCATTTCGTGAAATAATCAACAGCAACGATGATATACCCATGCTCCCCGGTCGAGTGAGGGTTACTGTTGGAAATAATACTGAGAGGGGGGGTGAATCAGTATTATCAGAACTATAAAACTTTTTCAATGCTCAGAAACATATACGCTACTTTTGTTAAGAGAACCAGCGTGTACACGCAACTGTGAATAAAGAAAACAGCGTATAACTAGAAATCTTATAATTCAGTCAGTTTATCTTCAGTTAAGTGCATGAGGACATTATTCACCATATTAAGAGTAAGCAGATGCAGTAGAACAGATCACACAGAAACCATACACATCAACACCAAGATATAAGGTGGAAACCCAATGTGGGTGAAAACCACCTGCTGCAAGTTGTCTCTATCTTTCTTTAATATGAAACTTCAGTTTACAATCTTTTTGTACTGGTGTAGCCTTATACTAGTATGCAGGCTACAACCTGCAGAAGGCTACAACCTTCTCTCTTTCTCCAAACTTCCTTGGAAGGGAGCTCCAACCCCCCTTTGCTCTTGTACTAGCTAAGATACTAGTACGTAGGTGCTGACCTACAATCTTCTTTCTTTCAGGTACCACCTTTCATACATTTTCAGACTGGATATTCCTGAAGCACAACATTACAATCTGTAGACCACAATTCATTCAACTTTCACAACAGATCATTGAAGCATAAAACAACCAATACTAGCATCATCAAACTTTGAATAACTGAACCACTGAACCCTGTCAATCACCAGATACCAGAACACAGAGCAGTCTACAGAACTCTGCAATAATAGTCAGATCCAACTGCAGACCTAAAAATCAAGCTTCAAGAGATATACGCTACTTCAATGAGCGAAACCCGCGTATACACGTGCTTTTACCTAAGCCAACCTGCGTACAGATCTAAAAATAAATTCTCTCAACTTGCAGCTGTACCAGACATCAGTTAGACCCAGAACATAATATTGCGACAGTATGCAGATCTAGAAATACGCATAATCAACCATATCATAATAGTGCATTTCAAACCATTAGATCCCGATTTATCCTTAGATCTAGTCTTCCATCAACCGATGTGATTTCTCCTTAGCTCAGATCAAGCAACCCAGAACTTGCATATCAGATCTCTTTCTCTTTTAGATATTCAAGCCTTGTCAAAAGATGATATTGCCTAATGATCTTCTTCTCCTTATATAGCCTTAGGCCTTTCTCAATACCAAGAGCCAAAACCATAGTAACACAATACCATCAACTTCAAAACTAGGGATCGACACGCCCGTCGAGACACAATGGTCCGAAACCATAGGCACAACTTCCAAGGACTAACCGCCATGGACCAAAGGTACTTTTCCACATACACGCGCTTTTGCTGAAGCCAACCTACGTGTACACGCGACTTGGGCTTAACGAACCTGCGTGTATGAACTTCCTTGGCATGTTGTACTAGGATCTGTCTTCTGATTAAGTTGCCATCACCTGTACCAACCTATGAGCACCTGTACCAACCTCTGAGTGAGTTGCCATCAAGGACAACATTTGAAACATAATGCCAACAATCTCCCCCTTTGGACTTGATGGCAACCACCACACCAAGTCACTCTCCCCCTTTGACATCAAGGGCAAAGGGCTGTGCTCCCCCTGAGGACATGCTGATACCTCTGCTTGGCTGTGCTGACTCATGCTCCCCCTGACAGTAGGCCAGATCTGCAAAAGATGTTCTTCAACAAGAACCAAGACTTATACACCATAAGGGACCTTCCTATCACCAAAAGACTCAATACATACATCCATACTCCCTACCAACAACCAATTATATTACATCATTCATCCCAGGCATAGTGGGGAAACCATCATAGGCCGTTACATGACCTTGACACCATAAAAGAAATATCACAAAAGAGAGACATGACATAGAGACAACAGATCTAGACCAAGACTCATGAAAGTCACCAGCAACATCTGATAAACATCTTTTAGATCAGCAACCAGGATTTCTTTCTGAGAAACCAATAACCAAAACATCGAAATGCCAACAATGCTTTATGAGACTTTTAAGATGCTCCCCCTGAACCTGTGCCTGCTGCACCCCTTGAAACTGTGTCTGAAGATTTCTGACATACCCATCTCAGATCTTTTAAACCAGAGTTTGCACTTGCTATTCAGAACTCCATATACGCGATTTCTCCTGCATAGACCAGCGTATGTACGCGGATATACTCTCTGCAACATGCGTACAACATACACGCGACTTACCCCCCATAAATCAGCGTATATACGCGCATATCCCTTACATAACTTGCATATACCAACTTTTCTGTAGAACAGACAAGATTTAACAGCAGGATGAAGCATCAACTACTCCCAGCTTTTGTCTGAGATATTCAAAAGTTTCCCTGGGCAGTGGTTTTGTGAGAATATCAGCAACTTGTTCCTTAGAAGGAACATACTCCAACTTGACCTTCTGCTCAAGCACTTGCTCCCGAAGAAAATGGTACTTGATTGGTATGTGCTTGGTCTTTGAGTGCATGACTGGATTCTTTGAAATGTTGATTGCACTTGTATTATCACATAAGATAGAGACTGGTGGAGTGCAAGTGATTTGAAAGTCCTGCAAGGTTTGCATCATCCAAAGAAGTTGTGTACAACAAGATGCCGCAGCCACATATTCTGCTTTAGCTGTAGATAAGGCAATCGAACTCTGTTTCTTGCTGAACCAAGATACTAGTCTGGAACCCATGAAGAAAGCACCACCACTTGTGCTTTTCCTATCATCCACACTTCCAGCCCAATCTGCATCTGTGTAAGCATGAAGAGTGAGATCTGTATTTCTAGGATACCATAATCCATAGTTTTGTGTCCCTTGAAGATACTTGAAGATTCTTTTGACTGCCTGAAGATGAGTTTCCTTTGGGTTGGCTTGAAATCTTCCAACAATTCCTACTGCATGTGTAATATCTGGTCGGGTACCTGTCAAATAAAGCAAGCTCCCAATCATGGATCTATAAGTGGGTTGATGAACTGCTGCTGATCCATCATTTGCACTGAGGCTGCATCCTGTAACCATGGGTGTACATACAGGCTTTGACTCTTCCATGCCATACTTCTTCAAGATCTGCTTGAGGTATTTGGTTTGAGACAAGAAGATACCTCCTTCATTTTGTTGGATTTGCAATCCAAGAAAGTATGTCAATTCTCCAAGTAGTGACATTTTGAATTCTTTCTGCATAACCAAGGCAAAGTTTTGACTCATAGTCTCTTCATTGCTGCCAAAGATAATATCATCTACATAAACAACAAGAATTAGTAATTTTTTATTTTCAACTTTTATATAGAGATTGCTATCTGCTGATCCTTTTGAAAATCCTTGTTGGTGAAGATATTTGTCCAACCGATAGTACCAAGCCCTTGGAGCTTGTTTGAGTCCATAGAGAGCCTTTTTCAATCTGCATACAAGGTTTGGATCATTCCAAAGAATGAAACCATCTGGCTGTTCAATATATACTTCTTCTTCTAAGTCCCCATTCAGAAAGGCTGATTTCACGTCCATTTGAAATACCTTGAAGTTTTGAAAGCTTGAGAGAGCAAGGAACATTCGGATGGCCTCAAGTCTTGCCACAGGAGCAAAGGTCTCTTCAAAATCTATTCCTTCTTGCTGCGCATACCCTTTACAAACAAGTCTGGCCTTGTTTCTAATTACTTCTCCATTTTCATTTAATTTGTTCTTGAAGACCCATTTTGTTCCTATTACATTCTTATCTTTTGGTCTAGGAACTAATTCCCAAGTGTTGTTCTTTTCGATCTACTCAAGTTCTTCATCCATTGCTTTGACCCAACATTCATCTTTGCAAGCCTCTTTAACATTTTGTGGTTCAGTGGAGGAGAGTAATGCCAAATAGCTTGAAGCTTCTGCAAGTGTCCTTCTTGTTTGTACTCCTGCTTCTTTCTGCCGCACAATCTGAGATTCTGGATGATTCTTTTGAACATATCTGGATGGAGTCTTCTCTTCTATTCTTGTCTGCTCCTCTGGTTCTTCCTGAGGTTCTTCTTCTTCTTGAGGTTCTTCTTCTTCATCATTCCGCCTTTGGGGGTAACCTTCATCTTCTTCAATGTCTTCATGATGAACTTGCCTAGGAATATATCCCTTCTCGTCAACCACTACATCAATGCTGTCAACAATTCTGCCAAGTCTTTTATTGTAGCTGTTACACAGTAATTTATCACTGCCTTCCTGTCAGTCACCCTGCTGTGTCCAGAATTCACAATCACTAAGTGTTTGATCCCTGAACTGGCTTAAAAACCCATTTTTCCAAAGTTTTGTGCATCAGCGCGTCTGTTCCTAAAATAACCGCGATGACATGCGCCTTCCAGTGTATTCTGTGCGCTGCCATCGCGGAAGAACATCACTTTTCCGCGATGGTGCACAGCGCGCCTTTCCCGTGTTCTTCCACGCTGACGTGACTTGTCCAGTTACTGATATGTGCTGACAACGCGGTAGTTTCCCTATAATCCGCGCTGATCCAGTTTGGGCGAATTTGTTCAAACAACCAGCCTTCCAGATCACTCTAGGCTTGGTTGTTAGCTTTGTGAATATCGATTTCCTTCTATGGCATGTCTGTTCGACCCTTTCCAACAACTCCCCTTGAAGATAAGCTCATCCTTCCACCTTTTTAGGAGACTCCTTCTCCTATATAAACTCTCACCATTACCATGGGCAGCTAGTTTTGGATAGTTAGACTTAGCTTGGAATAGCTTGGATTGTACAGAGCTTGTAGTGCTCAGATTGCTGCTATAGGTTTGGTGTGTTAGGTGTGGAAGTGATTGATTGCTTAGGGAAGGTTGTTTGTGACATTTGTGCGAGAGAGAGAGAGTTGCTTGTCTTGGGAGAACCATCCTCAAAGGTGAATGCTTGAGATACATGCTGACTGATCCCTCCTGAGAAGGTTATCGACGTCAGAACATTTGGTTGTACTCTTCTCTATTCTGATTAATAATAGATGACTGCTATTATTGTTCCATTCTCGTTTGTCTATGCAATGGGTAAATGTGAATTATGTCCTTTCTGACTGACATATGGTTACTTTTACTAGATTTCACGCTTGCGTTTGCTTTCTCTTCGTGTGTGCAGGTGTCCGTTCGCGGGGATCGCGGAGGACTGTGACCAGCTGAAGCAAAGGAGCGAAGGAAACACCTCTTCGTCAAACGACAGCGTAGGAATCCAAGTAGGTGCTCTTTACTTCTTGTCTAATTGTAACTAGGAACATGCGTGGCAGCATTGTGTGATTGTTGCTAGACCCCTGCTGGGCTAGTAGGGATCGCCTCTATCCGTAGAGGGGATTTACCTCTCCAACAATTTGGCGACTCCACTGGGGATCAGCCTTTTTGTCTCTTGAGTCCATCCTTGTGTTTGAATTTGATTGCTCTCTTTTTGAAATTGGGGATTAATTATCAATCTTTTGCGTTTCCTGGGTTGATCTGGGAGATGCCCCTGTTTGATTGAAAGATTGGCTATTTTGATTTGGGAGTTTTGATTTGCCTGTCACTATTTTTGAGCTCCATCGCGGATTTAATTTCAACAGTCGCGCTGACATCGCGCTCACCCTTTTGCAACATCCTGTTCATCGCGTAAATACGCCTAACAGTCGCGATCATCCTGGAAAATCAGATCAGCGCGGAAAAGACGTGTATAGTCGCGATGTCAGCGCCACTTGCTAGCTTTCTACCCGCGCTGACCTTGGGTTTCTAGCTTAATTCCGCGACGACTGTGTTTTTCTGAGATCAGCTCGGTTTTTTGGGCAAAAGTCGCGCTGACAGCTCGGGTGGTCTGTGTAAAAGTTGCGCTGACATGGGTTTTTAGTGTAAAACTTGCGCTGATTCCTAAAAAGTTGTTTTTATAACTTTATCTCCTGAATTCATCAATCTTTCTTATCCCCTGTTGTTTCTTGTCCCTCATTAGCTTGTTTTGATTGCTTTTGGTTAAGGGACGCTCTCTCTTTGATTTCATTCGAGTGAGTCTTATGACCATGTGACCTAGCCCTTTAGAAGTTTCATCGAGAAACCATTTGCTTGGGTTACTTGTCTATTCAAGGTTCATCCACAACCCTCTTATTGATTTGCTTGAGGCTTTTCCACTGCTTGTTGCTGGTTGATTTTTAGTGTCGATTATTGAACCACTTTTTATGTTGATTCGATTTCTTCACTACCAAGCATAGATTACGATTGTTTGGATCGATCAGTTCACTCTCGCTTCCCCCTTGTTTGAATCCTTGCTTGTCTTGCCGAGCTTAGATCACATAGCTCGTGCAGAGCTTGATTTTCCTGTTGATTTGAAAATCTTTGTTGGATGTTTTGGGAACTTTGTGTGCTTTCATTAGGCAATTTCATGTTTTCTTGGTGTTCTAGTTCCTCCAAATTATTGTAGATGCTTTGTGTCATTGAAAGAAAATCAAACTAGTGGCTTTGCTTTTAAAAATTGAAAAGGAAAAGAACATTTCATTGATTTGCATTTTCAAAAGAAAAGTTTCCTTTCCTCGCTTTAGTTGCATTTAGCTACTTGTTTGTTTGTATTCGTTTGGTTTGGTTTAAAAAAATTCTTTGCTCTCTCGTAGCTAGAATTCATCGAACGAAACGAAATTCTTTTGCATATAGATTGCATCTAAGTAATTGTGAGCGAACATACGATAGAGCTTGAAATCGAAACTTAATCTCAAGATCAACTGTAAAATGAACCAAATGAATCTAAAAACGCATTGGAACTAAACGCAAATATTTAGAGGTCTAGGTTAGAGACATGTTCCGGCGTCTTAAAACATAGTCACTGTTGTTTCACATTAGGTTGGGTGATTCCTCCTTCTGTGACTCGATAGTGGTCTAATACGGACTGCGCTCCCACGTACCGTCGAGTATATAGGGAGACCCCACTAGGCTTTTATCCTTTATCCATAGGAAGCCGAGTCGGCCGCCCTACGATTCGCAATGCAGTGAACACAGCATTCACGAAGATTGACCACCCGTACCCTAAAAAGTATTCTGTGGTTTTGCGAAAAGTTTGGCACACCCTCTACCTAGAGTTCCAGAGCAGTCACTTTTGATCCTTTTCGGACTCCCTAAACGAAAAGGTGCCTGTGAGCGTCTTGTCACTTCGTGCTCATTAAAAATTCGAAGGAGACTGGAGTCATCTTTTTGTCCTTTTCTCGACTCCTGAAACATGAAAAGGTCAAGTTCAGTTCCTGTGTCTTAAAAATTTATTCGGCCGCGATAACATCACCTGATTAGATCTCGTGTGCGTTAGCTTGAGTAGGTTTCGTTTTCGTTTGCTATGGCAACTTTTCCGGGATTCACTAACCCAGGTTCCCCATCTGATGGGAATCCAGGACAATTCCCTCCTCTTGGGAATGTTGGTGCTCCGTATATGGCGACGTTGTCCCTACCAGGGTTAACTGTCGGGTTGCCTGTGTGGTTGTTTTCAACCTCTTTGGTCCCTACCGTATCGGCTGTTAGTCCATCAGTCCCTCCACCTGAACGACATCATGTTGATCCTAAGGTGGATCTCTCCCCCTCGACGCCTACTTCTACGTCGTCCTCTTGTGCTTCGCCTGGTGAAATTCTTGATGTGAGTAACCAAGTGGCTAAGAAGAAGAAGAGGAAGACCAAGAAGAAGAAGTCCTCTAAGGGAGAGCCTACACACACAGTTCCCCTCCTCAGTCCAGCTGTCCACTCCAGTACACCTGAAGTCGGGTCACCTTCTGCTCCTCCGCGGAAGGTTAAGTTCCCTTGTCGATTATGCAGGGAGGACCATCTGCTTCGTGATTGTCCTGGCATCCCCAGGGTATTAGAAGTTTGGTCTCACGATCCGGCCCGCCCTTCATCGTCCACTGATGATCATGGCGATGCTACCTCATCAGTCGGGAATGGTAAAAAGAAAGGGAAGTTTCAAATCCCCTGTCGACTTTGTGAAGGCAAACATCCCCTTCACCTTTGTCCACTCATGGATAAAGCCTCTGCTGTGTTGGAAAGTCTTGCTGCTCCTCCGAATCCATTTCCCGCTGGTTATCAACGCCTTTCTACAACTGAAGATCGCGCCCCTGTTGACAAAGAGATCGCTTCAGATCCCCCTTTTGTCCAAGCCCCTCTTCCCGAACCTGGCTGTTCCCAGCCTGTTCCAGACCCGTCGTTGGTCGGAAAGGGTGTTGATTCGAGTTCACCTCCTCTCAAGCACTCTGTTTCGGAAGAGCAAAATTCTCATGTTCTTCTCGTCTCCTCAGATTCTCCTGAGCTTGATAAAGGTTCTCCTGAAACCTCTCCGGAGAATTTAGATTCGGTTCTTTCCGAGCAGGGGGGCAACCATATGGTTCCCCCACCAAGTAGTTCGGTCATCTCCTTTGATTGGAGTCGTTTGACTGCCCCTCCCCTTCCGTCCCATGTGCCTTTCTGGGTCACCGCCTATGCTTGCAATAAGGCGCTGCCCGGCACTGTGCTAGACGAAGGAGTATCGGTTAGTCTCATGCCCGTTACTACTTGGCGCGCTTTGGGTTCCCCATCGCTTGTACCTGTCGCGCCGCATCTCACCGCGTTTGATGGAGGAACGAGTCAGCCATTAGGGATCCTTCCAAAGTTTCCTATTACTTTGGGAGGCAAGACTGTCTATATAGACGTCTCAGTTACCCAAGGTTCTTTAGACTTCAGTCTTCTCCTTGGTCGTGATTATGTGTATGCCATTAGAGCCCTTGTTTCTTCACTTTTCCGTGTGGTTTGTTTTCCACACGATGGAAGAATCGTGACGTTCGATCAATTATCTTTCGTTCGTCCACAAGCCCCTCCGGTGCACTCGTCCTTCCCTCCTGGCTTTCACCCACAAGTTGCATCTGCCTCGCCGCAAATCAACTACGTGGCCGCCTACCCTGTGCCCGTACCCAGTGATAACACCATCGTGCATAGTGTCCTCGGGGCATTAGGTCCTGATTTCCAAGATGTCGGCCTTCCCTCTGGAGCCACTTTCTTGGGGGCCTTCACTTCCTGTTCATTATGATGAAGTCTGGATGGAGCATAGTTCTTTTCCGGTGTCAAGCTCCTTAAAAAATGAAACTAGGTCTGGTGGAGCATAGTTCTTTTCTGGTGTCAAGCTCCTTAAAAAATGAAACTGGGTTTGGTCGGAGCATAGTTCACTTCCCTGTGTCAAGCTCCTTAAAAAATGCAACTAGGTGTTCGAGCATAGTTCCTGATCTTGTGTCAAGCTCGTTAAAAAATGAAACACGGGTTATGAGGATAGTTCTTTTACTGTGTCAACCTCATTAAAAAATGAAACACCTCCCTTTCCAGATCGAGTCTTTTGATTAAGATCTCGTAAAATACAAGTCGAGTCTTTCATAGATCTCGAGAGTGAACCTTCATTCCATCCACTTTGTCGAATGCAATGAAGCTTGGGGGGCATGTACCTCGATTTGCATTATTATGCTAGGGGCATGCGAACTTATAACAAGCATAGTTTTTCGTTTCAAGCTTGTGTAAACATGAAACCGAATCCAAGCAAAGTTCTCCACGGTTCAAGCTTGTGTAAAAATGAACCCATACCCGATTTACATCTCATGATTGCCATTTTTATCCGTTGAATTTTGCTAGATGAGCCTTGGTTGTTTCATTCCATTGCTACCAATCATATGCTCTCACTTGGTTGTTTATCCTTTCCTGAGGAACCGCAGCGATGAGTGGTTTTATTAGCCAGCCTCTTAACCATTACATGTTTTGAACAGTTCCACCATTGCCGGAACCAGTTGCTACCCTTTATACCACTCGTTCCTCTAGGATGAGTCACCTTTAAGCTCTTTTCTGACTCATAAAATATGAAAAGATTGTCGAGTATTTTTCCCTTTTTGACTCGTTAAAGAGAATAAAAATGGAGGTCTGCTTTCAGCTCTTTTCTAACCGTTTAAAGATGAAAAGATTGCCGAGTCCCCCTCTCGACTCGTTAACGGAACGAGAGGCGGTCACTTTTAAAGCTCTTTTTTCGACCGTTTAAACTAAAAAGATTATCGGGTGTTTGTCGTTTCGCACTCGTTATTGGCTCCAAAACGACGTACTTCCGACTGCTTTTTTACTTTTTCGGGTCGAAGTTACTATTTACGAAAAGTACTCCTCGATCGAAATGGTCGGGCGGTTCTTTCGGGCATTGTTTAATACTTTTTCGGGCTCGAGAGACACAACTTTACGAAAAAGGACCCCCCCTGGAGTCTCCTTTTCTGCTGTCTTTTCAGACTCTCTAAATAAGAAAAGACGCCGAGTTTCTCCTTTGTCAGGCTCGTTAAACACTCAATCACATCGGATATTGTCAACATGACACACATCAAGCATATGTTATCCCCGTCAAGCTTGTCATCCAAAAATAATCGGGGTACCTGCCTGCAAAGGTGGGGAAAATGGAACTATGATTACAGTTGTCTCGGCAGTACGTCGCTCTTGAACATGGCACTCCGCTGTTTCGTGTCTGGGTGGGGTCATCTCATCTCGTTTTCACTAGCCTCCATGGGTTTGGGATATCCTATTTGACCTCTCATCTGTTCATTGCCGTCACCATCTTATCCGCTGCTCATTTGATGTCGAGTACTGCCAAACCCGTCACAGTGCCGTTATATGTTCAAGAGAAGTTGTCCTCTGCCACAATGCAACCTCGTTCGCTATCTCATCACAAACTATTATCCCTCTGTCTCGTGTCGATGATGTAGGAATCATCATGGCCCACCTTCGATCAAGGTCCTTTCTCGTCGACTTCAGCTCATTATCCGAGAAAGTGACTTAGAGACTCCTTCCAGGTGCCTTGGAGCCTGCATGCCTCAATGGCAGGTTCTTCGTGTTCGACGCAAGGTTCACATCATTGACCTTCGATCGAATAATTCCGTGGGTGTTCGACACCAACTCATTGATTCACACGCCACGGATTGTACCTATAGTACCTTGAGGGCCATTGTCATTATTGGTGGTACCTCTCGCGTCTGTTAACGGTTTTCATCATTGACTGGTAATCAGACGATGTTCATGCATGTTCGACTTCAACCCATATATTCACATGCTTGGACTTGTACTCTGTTCGGGTCAAGATGGAGCGCAAGACCCTGGATCCTTGCTCACTGTGGTCCAGGTTGCGATTTTGTGGATAATCACTACGTGACTCATTGATGGATGGCTATGCCCATACCTGAGTCTTCATGGATGGCTGCGACCATACCTTATCATTATTATGGTCTCTTCAGCTGGATGGCTGCGTCCATACCATAGACCATTCTCGCATGTCTTTTGGATGGCTGCGCCCATGCCTAGACTGCATGTACTTGATTGTCAGAGATTTTCGGTACTTCCTGGTGGTGTTCCAGTTCGGCGTGTGTTGTAAAGCATTTCACCCCTCCCACTCTCTCGGTCTTCATGCTTTAGGGGGCATCTGTTACACAGTAATTTATCACTGCCTTCCTGTCAGTCACCCTGCTGTGTCCAGAAGTCACAATCACTAAGTGTTTGATCCCTGAACTGGCTTAAAAACCCATTTTTCCAAAGTTTTGTGCATCAGTGCGTCTGTTCCTAAAATAACCGCGATGACAGGCGCCTTCCAGTGTATTCTGTGCGCTGCCATCGCGGAAGAACATCACTTTTCCGCGATGGTGCACAGTGCGCCTTTCCCGTGTTCTTCCGCGCTGACGTGACTTGTCCAGTTACTGATATGTGCTGACAGCGCGGCAGTTTCCCTATAATCCGCGCTGATCCAGTTTGGGCGAATTTGTTCAAACAACCAGCCTTCCAGATCACTCCAGGCTTGGTTGTTAGCTTTGTGAATATCGATTTCCTTCTATGGCATGTCTGTTTGACCCTTTCCAACAACTCCCCTTGAAGATAAGCTCATCCTTCCACCTTTTTAGGAGACTCCTTCTCCTATATAAACTCTCACCATTACCATGGGCAGCTAGTTTTGGATAGTTAGACTTAGCTTGGAATAGCTTGGATTGTACAGAGCTTGTAGTGCTCAGATTGCTGCTATAGGTTTGGTGTGTTAGGTGTGGAAGTGATTGATTGCTTAGGGAAGGTTGTTTGTGACATTTGTGCGAGAGAGAGAGAGTTGCTTGTCTTGGGAGAACCATCCTCAAAGGTGAATGCTTGAGATACATGCTGACTGATCCCTCCTGAGAAGGTTATCGACGTCAGAACATTTGGTTGTACTCTTCTCTATTCTGATTAATAATAGATGACTGCTATTATTGTTCCATTCTCGTTTGTCTATGCAATGGGTAAATGTGAATTATGTCCTTTTTGACTGACATATGGTTACTTTTACTAGATTTCACGCTTGCGTTTGCTTTCTCTTCGTGTGTGCAGGTGTCCGTTCGCGGGGATCGCGGAGGACTGTGACCAGCTGAAGCGAAGGAGTGAAGGAAACACCTCTTCGTCAAACGACAGCGTAGGAATCCAAGTAGGTGCTCTTTACTTCTTGTCTAATTGTAACTAGGAACATGCGTGGCAGCATTGTGTGATTGTTGCTAGACCCCTGCTGGGCTAGTAGGGATCGCCTCTATCCGTAGAGGGGATTTACCTCTCCAACAGTAGCACTTGTATGCTTTGCTATGTGGAGAATAACCAAGAAGAATGCCCTCATCTGCTCTTGGTTCAAGTTTGCCAAGTTGCTCATCAGTATTCTTGATATAACATTTGCTTCCAAAGATTTTGAAGTGCTTCACTGAAGGAGTCTTACCACTCCAGAGCTCATGAGGTGTTTGAGTGTTGTTTACTCGGACATTTGTTTTGTTAAGAATAATAATAGCAGCATGTGCAGCTTCACCCCAGAAGGTTGCGGGAGTACCTGATTCATCGAGCATAGCACGAGCCATTTGTTGGATAGTTCTGTTCATTCTTTCCACAACCCCATTTTGCTGAGGAGTTCTAGCTGTAGAGAATTCTCTTCTTATCCCATGTTCGTCACAGAAATCGAAAAATTCATTTGAGGTGAACTCCCCACCTCTGTCAGATCTGAGGCACTTAATTTTGTGTCCTGATTCATTTTCAACCAAGGCTTTGAAGGATTTGAATTTTTCGAATGCTTCATCTTTGTGCTTCATGAGCCCTAACCAAACAAATCTGGAGAAATCATCAATGAATAATATCAGATATTCTTCTCCTCGAGGCGTCCTCTTCCTAAATGGACCACATACATCTGTATGGACTAGCTCGAGAGGCATGCTAGCTGATCCTTCCTTCTCTGGAAAGTTAGTTCTGGTTTGCTTTCCAAACTGACAAGATTTGCATATGGTATTGTCTGGAATTTTGATATCTGGAAGACCACGAACTGCCTGATATTTGCATGCTTTCCTTATTTGTGAAAAGCTTAGATGCCCCAACCTCCGATGCCATAGCCAATGTTCATCATCCTTGCTTGAGTAGCATTGTTGTCCTTCCTCAAAGATATATAGATTATTTGGAGTCCTTCTTCCTTTGATCACTGTTTTACCTGTATCAAGATCGCGAACACAACATCCATTCGATCTAAATATTACCTCGGTCCTTGATCGTACATCTGACTGACACTTAGAAGATTATGCTTCAATCCATCAACATATAACACATTTCCTGCTTTGACCTTCTCTTTCAATGGAGCAACACCTTTTCCTTTTGTGGTTGCAAAGATATCGTTCCCAAAAGAAACTTTCTTCCCTTTTTCTAATGCGGTATATGACTCAAGCTTTTCTTTGTCCCCTGTCATATGCTTCGAACATCCGCTGTCAATGTACCATAGACTTTCTTGACCTTCTGCATAAAAGGCTATCCCACATCTTTCTGGTTGTGATTCTTTTATTCTCCATGTTCTAACATTTGAGGTTTGTTCCTTCTGAGTTGTCTTCCGGAATCTGCTCCTGCATTCAGAGTCTTCATGACCAAAGTTATTACAAATAGAGCATTCAACTTCATTTTCAAGAACCGAAAAATTGTTATAAGTCCTTTTCATGGTTTCAGTCATTCTCCCTTGCTTTTGAGCTTCTCTAGTCATGATTGTTTTGTAGGCAACACATTGAGCTGCTTTGTGACCGAAGTTATGGCAAGAAAAGCATTGGCCATTAAAGAAACTTCTGCGATAATCAGATCTATCATCCAACCGATTGTAGCTTCTATTCATTCTTGGAGAAAATTGGGAAGATTTTACCTGCGGATGATTGTAGCTTCTGTTTGTCCTTAAGGCTGTTTGTCCCTGAATTTCTTGATGGTCTTTATTTGTTCTTGAGATAAACTGTCCCTGATTCATCTGATGACTTTTATTTAGCCTTTGCTCACTTCTCCTTGCTGCATCAAGATAACTTTTAGAGGTAGAGGCTTGAGATGTTTCTCCATTATATCCAAGACCTGTCTTGATCAGAGGAGATCGCTGCACATTGATAATCTTATCCAAGGTTTCAGATCCTTTAACAAATTTAAGATTAATTGCTTTGGTTTTCTCAATCTCCTTTCTAAGACAAACAATCTCACATTCCAATTTTTCAAGATGTTTTTCCTTTTCAGCTAGTTGACATTGTAGAGAATCAATAATAGCACTCTTCTCTTCTAAACAAACTTTGAGATCTTTCATTTCTTCATAAAAGCCTTCTACATCTATAGCATCCACGTAGTCATCATCTTCAAAAGCCATTAAAAGTTTATATTTATTACCTTGTTCATCTTCATCACTATTTGAAATACCATCACTATCCTCATGAGTGTAATAGCTTTTCTTCTTTTCATTTTGTTTCTTGTTCCATCTAACAGGTTCCTTTCCCTTGTCATTCTTATCCTTGTGAGGACATTTGGCAGCATAATGGCCTACTCTTCCACAAGCAAAACATTTAAAAGGTAACTTACCTCTGAACCTTTCAGAACCCCTTTGAAGATTTCTGACAAAATTTGATTCTTCTTCTTCATCTTCTAGCACATGACTTTCTTCATAATAATCTTCTTTGCCTGAAGCTTTGAAGGCAGCTTCTCTTCTGTCTGATGGACCTCCCTTTCTCATTTCATAAGCGGTTAGAATTCCATGAAGCTGAGACATAGTGAGAATTCGAAGATTTTCCTTTTCTTCTATTGCAGATACTTTAGATTCAAAATTGGGAGACAATGATCTTAGAACCTTTTCAACAACTATAGCCTCTTTTATTTCTTCACCCAAATTTTTCATACAATTAACAATCTCATCTACCCGAAGAAAATAATTAGCCACACTTTCATCATTATACATCTTGAGAGTCTCATACTGAATCCTGAGAGTTTGAAGTTTAGCACGCTTTACCTGTTCATCTCCTTCATAGCTTGTGACCATTTTGTCCCATATCTCTTTTGCGGATTTAAATTGCATTACCTTCATGAATTCCGTTTGGGATATACTTCCTAATAGAGTACTGACTGCTTTTGCATTTATTTCATACTTCTTTTTCTCAGCTGGATCTGTAGGAGTAGCTGAAGGAAAAGCATAGCCTGTTTCTACAATGTCCCAAACTTCTGTACTAAGAGATTGAAGATATGCAGTAACTCTTACCTTCCAATAATTGAAGTTTGTCCCATCGAAAACGGGTGGCCTGATTGATGCTTCTCTCTCGTAGTTGCTCATGATGAACGATCTACCTTCAAGCGATCAAGCTTCTCTGAAGGACCTGCTCTGATACCAATTGTTGGAAATAATACTGAGAGGGGGGGTGAATCAGTATTATCAGAACTATAAAACTTTTTCAATGCTCAGAAACATATACGCTACTTTTGTTAAGAGAACCAGTGTGTACACGCAACTGTGAATAAAGAAAACAGCGTATAACTAGAAATCTTATAATTCAGTCAGTTTATCTTCAGTTAAGTGCATGAGGACATTATTCACCATATTAAGAGTAAGCAGATGCAGTAGAACAGATCACACAGAAACCATACACATGAACACCAAGATATAAGGTGGAAACCCAATGTGGGTGAAAACCACCTGCTGCAAGTTGTCTCTATCTTTCTTTAATATGAAACTTCAGTTTACAATCTTTTTGTACTGGTGCAGCCTTAGACCAGTACGCAGGCTACAACCTGCAGAAGGCTACAACCTTCTCTCGTTCTCCAAACTTCCTTGGAAGGGAGCTCCAACCCCCCTTTGCTCTTGTACTAGCTAAGATACTAGTACGTAGGTGCTGACCTACAATCTTCTTTCTTTCAGGTACCACCTTTCATACATTTTCAGACTGGATATTCCTGAAGCACAACATTACAATCTGTAGACCACAATTCATTCAACTTTCACAACAGATCATTGAAGCATAAAACAACCAATACTAGCATCATCAAACTTTGAATCACTGAACCACTGAACCCTGTCAATCACCAGATACCAGAACACAGAGCAGTCTACAGAACTCTGCAATAACAGTCAGATCCAACTGCAAACCCAAAAATCAAGCTTCAAGAGATATACGCTACTTCAATGAGCGAAACCCGCGTATACACGCGCTTTTACCTAAGCCAACCTGCGTACAGATCTAAAAATAAATTCTCTCAACTTGCAGCTGTACCAGACATCAGTTAGACCTAGAACATAATATTGCGACAGTATGCAGATCTAGAAATACGCATAATCAACCATATCATAATAGTGCATTTCAAACCATTAGATCCCGATTTATCCTTAGATCTAGTCTTCCATCAACCGATGTGATTTCTCCTTAGCTCAGATCAAGCAACCCAGAACCTGCATATCAGATCTCTTTCTCTTTTAGATATTCAAGCCTTGTCAAAAGATGATATTGCCTAATGATCTTCTTCTCCTTATATAGCCTTAGGCCTTGCTCAATACCAAGAGCCAAAACCATAGTAACACAATACCATCAACTTCAAAACTAGGGATCGACACGCCCGTCGAGACACAATGGTCCGAAACCATAGGCACAACTTCCAAGGACTAACCGCCATGGACCAAAGGTACTTTTCCACATACACGCGCTTTTGCTGAAGCCAACCTGCGTGTACACGCGACTTGGGCTTAACGAACCTGCGTGTATGAACTTCCTTGGCATGCTGTACTAGGATCTGTCTTCTGATTAAGTTGCCATCACCTGTACCAACCTCTAAGCACCTGCACCAACCTTTGAGTGAGTTGCCATCAAGGACAACATTTGAAACATAATGCCAACAGTTACAGGTCATATAATCAATGTCCCATTTAGCAAAAGGGCCGACGGTAATGACAGGGTGCAAAGGAGCGGGAGGCGCGCGCACCTTCCGTTGGTAGATTTGGCACTCATGACAAGAGCGGACGACAAGGATGCAATCCTTAAAAATAGACGGCCAAAAATAACCAGCACGAAAGATCTTCTGAGTAGTAGCATACCCGGACATATGACCGCCACAGGCACTGGAGTGGCAGTCATTTAGAACTCGTTCGGCTTCCTCGAATGTCAAACATCACTAGAGAACAGAGTTGGTGCCGAGACGGTACAGGGTGTCCCCAATAATGCAATAAGGTTGAGAATGATGGCGAATCCGTCGCCGAGCATCCTTGGACAAATCTAGATGAAAATAGGACGTCTGAAGATAGACAATAATATCCCCGTACCAAGGATCGAGGGTACTAATCAAGAACAGAGATTCATCCAGAATATGGTCCTCTAACCGAGAGGGTGCAGTAACAAATGGTAGGGAGCAAAGAAACTCAGCGAAGATGAGGGACTTCTTAGACTTGGTTGTAGTGAACTCCAAGTCGAACTCTTGAAGGATGACAATCCACTTTGAGTATTTTCCCCCAGTAACTGAAATGACAAGATGTACGTCATTGGGTCGCAATCAGAAATCACCATAGTGGTGTGCAATAATATATAGTGGCGGAAACGTTGGACGGTGAAAATGGCAGCCAATGCCAACTTCTCAACGTAGGCATATCGAGTTTCCATATCAAGTAAATTGTGGCGGAGATAGTAAACAACATGCTCAGTACCATCATCATTGTTTTGGAATAGAACCATGCTGATGGTGGTATCGGTAGCGGTTAAATAAAGAGTGTAGTCACGGTGATAATCAGGTGGACATAACAACGGAGCAGAAACAAGGAGGGCCTTGAGGTGCTTGAATGACTCTTGTGCAATGGTATCCCAAAGAAAAGTGATGTCCTACTTTGATAACCACGTATAGCCTTTGGCCACTTCAGCATAATTCGAAATGAATCATCGTAGAAAATTTGCTTTACCCTGCAAACTCTGCAATTGCTGCAAAGAAGCAGGGGGAGGGAGATTTAGGATGGCTTCAACTTTAAGGGGATCTAGACAGATACCCTCCCGGGAGACGATGAACCCGAGAAGTCTGCCAGATTCCATGCAGAAGACACACTTATGTGGATTAAGACGGATACGATAGTGTCGACAACAAAGAAAACTTTCACGAAGGTGGTTTGGATGGTATTGGCGTTCCACTGAATGAGCTGGAAGGTTATCCAGGTAAGGTTGCACAATGTGTTGAATATCATGAAATGCATAAGACATTGCGCGTTGGAAGGTAGCACCGGCATTTTTTAAACTGAATGGGAGCTTTTTATAAGCGAAAGTTCCCCACGGACAGATAAAGGCAGTCTTGTGTTGATCCGCAGGCGAGATATTAATCTGGTTATAACCAGAAAAGCCATCCATGAATGAATATATCTCACTCCTGGCACACTCATCAATGAGCTGGTCAATGAAAGGTGTAGGGTAGTTGTCTTTGGGACAAGCATGATTAATGTCGTGATAATCAACACATACCCTAATAGTGCCTTGTTTTTTAGTCACATGGACAATATTATAAACCCAGTCTGTGAGCGGGATAGGGTAAATGAAGCCAGCCTTAAGAAGCTTTTCGACTCCCGCTTTAATAGCTGCAGCCTTTCGGGGGTGCATGGGGCATAGACACTGTTAGACAGGTTTGGCACCTGGATATGTAGATATTTCATGCACCATGATGCTAGGATCGATGCTGGGCATCTCTTCATAAGACCAAGCGAACACATCACGAAATTCGCAAAAAATATTAGTATAAAGCTGAATTTCCTTCGGAGTACAAGTTACTCCAACATGAATGTGCTCGACAATCCTTGGTTTAACAGAGATGTCAATTGGCTGAGTTTGCGTAATGTTCCCCATATTCCCTTCAAAAGACACTTGATGAATTTGGATGGGTGTCTTAAGGGGTTGGGAGGGGAGACAAGGAACAAACCGCTTGAGATAAGTAAGCATTTCCCGATGGGTAGGGAGAAACGAGGAACGATGGTGATGATCAGAACAATGGGGTTCCTCAAAAGACATAGTCTCAATAATCGATTCATTAGAAAGAAAAAAATCCTTTAAAGGGTATGAAGAAGTGCCATCTCCAAGCCAAGGGGATTGAACATACGAGTCGAGAGCTCTGCTCGAAGGAGCAGGTTCAGGGGATGAAGCCGATATGGAAACAATTTCGACGTAGTTGAGCTTGACAGGACTCAACAACATCTTATCACCCCAGGATTCTATCTGATCAATAGGAGGAAGAACCCAAGGATCAGAGTGAACAAAAATCATATTAACGGGAGCAATGTTCGGAGGTGGGAGTGAAAAAACACCCATAAGGGCAGGATATTTAAAGAGTCCAGCACCCACACTCTCACATGGAACAGAGGTATGCTCCACGAAAGGCACATTGCCATCGGAGGAGGAAGAGGCGAAGAAGGACAACTGGTCTACCGTGACGATTTTCCCTTGATGAGGAAAACGAATAACATGAAATAGAGATGAAGCCATGGCTCACATGGCATATGTCCAGCTTCGTCCTAAAAGGAGGTTGTAAGTTAAATTGGCATCGACAACTTCGACCTCCACTTCGACTATCTTCCCTTCCAGAGTAATAGGAAAGCACTAGAGTATACCATAAGGATGAGACTCTCTCCCATCAAAGGCTTCCAAGGTCATGGGAGACTGGCTCAGAGTCAGAGAACCGATAGCCTTCCAACAAGCAACAGACATAATGCAAGTAGAAGCGCCTTCATCAATGACCGTGTGGTGAATAGTTTTAGAATTGATGATGACCTGAATAAGGAAGGCAATTTGGTGAGGCAGTCTTGGTACATGACTGTCTAGGTCAAAAGTGATCAAATCCGAGTTGGCCGGGTCAATGCCACTGATGGTCGATAGCAAGGACTTCCTCTGAGAGGGGCAGCTCTGGAGGACCTCTAATGCGGACATAGCTAACAGAGCCTGGGCTAAGTCCTCAACGATGCTATAGTGCTGAGCAGCACAAGCATTAGGGTTGTAAGAAGACTTCTGAAGTACCCCTTTAGGAGGAGGTCGGATGACCGCCTCAGTACTAGGTCGCTCGATATGGAGGGGACCAGAGCTGGACGGAGGAGCACTAGAGGGGACCTCAGTTTCCTTCCCGGCAGGTGAAGGATATTCTTTTGACTGAGTAGTAATGTGGATGGGAATCGTCCCAGCCATAAATACTTGAGAACCAAAAGGAGAGGAGGATTGAGATGGATCAGCCACCATTTGAGTTTGCTGCGAGGGAAAAGGCTCTTTGAGCACGGCAGGAGTCCTAGAGGCACCTTTTAACAAACGACTAACTTCAGACCGCCTGGGGCAGTCTTTAGTATAGTGATCCTCGTCGCAAATAAGGCAAGGATACTTAGGCTTGCGTTTGGCACCTTCCTCGGGTGGAGGTTTAGGGGAATCTTACTTCGGTTGATCGGCCTTATTCTTTCCTTTTCCCTTCTTCTTTCCTTTCGAAGTTTTGTCCGCCGTGGTGGACTGAACGGTGTTAACCTTGGAAGTGTTACCAGAATTGGATACGGCCTGAGAAGTTTTCTTAGAGGACGTATTGACAAAACTGATGATACCATCAACAGATGGCGTTGACGGGGCTTTGGAAGTTCTGGGTCTTGGAGCATCAGGCAAATAATCATATAGTGTACCAGACTGGGAGTAAACCAAGTCAAGGTACTGAGCACATGCAATAGCTTGCTCTTCAGTTACACATGCCCCCATAGCAATGTCCCGGGCTATCAGACCGACAAATGAGGTTGTGAACCAGTCAGTCAGAAGCTGATTGGGAATCTAGAACTTAATTAAACAGCGATGTCTCCTCCATTCAAGGATCTGATCGGAGATATGCATGGTTGTGTTCTGTTTTAAGGATGTCAGGATATGTGTGCTCATTTCATATCGAATCGGCAACTGAAAATGGGTTTAAAATGCCATAGCCAATGAGTTAAAGTCCTGGAAAGATCCACGAGCTAGCTCAATATACCATTTAGTAGTAGAGCCAGTGAGAGTCCGTTGAAAAAGGCGGAGCCAGATTGAATCATCAAGCCATGAGTTTGATGAACACCATAGATGATAAGTCATGACATGAGCTTGGGGATCTTCTCCAGCTTTACCATCAAACTTGGGACAATCACCTGGAATTTTAGTTGGAACCAGTGGCCAATACGGATTATGAAGAATGGGATCATTTGTCAGTTTGGACACATCCGGTAATTCCAATGTTGCTAAAAAGGGTAATTGAGGGTTAAAGGACATCTGAGGCCGTAGGTAAGAAGTAGCACCAGAATTCCATCCAGTTGCTTGTTGCCCCCATTGATTTTGTCTGGACGGATTTGGCCCATAAGTGTTTTGTCCGTAAGGATTTTGTCCATAGGGATTATAACTGTAATTGGATGGTTGACCCTGGATTTGACCCCCAGCGTTCCATTGATTACCAACTTGGCTTGTAGGAGCAACATATGGTTGCTGGAAATTCTGATAAGGATTAACCTACGGCTGCTAATAATTTTGGTATGGGGCAAATTGGGTTTGCCCTTGGGATTGCTAAAAACCATAAGGTGGTTGGGCTCCAAACTGAGCCTGGGGACCAGACTGCGTTTGATAAACAGATTGGGTTTGGGATCCAACCTGAATTAAGATACTGGATTGGTTCTGGAGCCTAGACTGGGGCTGAAAATCGAGTGGAGCTTGAGAAGCAATGAGCATTTGAGTGCCTGATTGAGCAGGCCCAGACGGATTTCCTTGGGAAAATGGAGGTTGAGCCATCTGGCTAGAAGGTTGGCCCGGTTGAGGTTGAGGTTGGCCCATCTGCCCAGAAGTTTGAACTTCCTGGGTATTGGGTTGACCTTGCACAACTGAAGGTTGTCCAGACTGACCAAATGGTTGAGTAGGTTGAACAATTGGTTGGCCTTGTTGAATTTGAGGCTGACCAACTTGTCTAGAAGGGTGGCCTTGCTGGGTACCAGGTTGGCCTTGTTGAATGTAAGGTTGTCCTGGGTTACTAGAAGGTTGCCTGAAGTATGTAAAAGAAGACCCACTGAAGGCCGAAGGTTGTCCCTGAATGGGTTGTCCTTGTGGGCCGACAGTTTGCCCTGAATAAGGTTGCCCATAGTACGGCTGTCCATAAGACTGTTGTCCGTAAGACGGTTGACCTTGATAGGGTGGTCCTTGAAAATTTGAAGACTGTGCTTGGCCACCGTGATAAGTCATGGTACCCCAAGCAACAGATAATGGAACCGAGACCTCAATCACAGGTTGAGAGGCTATGGGTCTAGGGTGGTAAATATGGGTTCCTCGAGAATCATAATAATTAAACGGATTTTGTGGATCCGGATTCTGAAGAGCTTGGAGATATTGATCATATGCCCCCCCTGCTATAATGGAACCAGAAGAAGGTGGGGCACTAAGGCTAGGGTCAACAACCCCAGATATGGATGCTAAGGGGCCACTATTTGAAGGACCTGCCGAAGGTCCGGCAACAGTGGTCACAACTGAAGATGCAGTGACAGCACTAACAACGGGGGTTGAGGAAGCCACACAAACGGTTGGAATAGTCGGGACAGATGTGACAGTTACATTGTGAATCTGAGGAGTGAAAGATCCCGAAGTCAGAGTGATAGTACGAGACCACATGGAACTTGTAAGGGGAGACCTAGAGCCTATGATATCAGCCAAAGCATTATAGCGTAGAGGTAGTGTGATACCAAGAGAGGTGACACGGAAGGGTGAAGTTTCCGTAGGTATAGGAATTTCACCACTTGCCATAAAGGACTCTTCACTCGTGACGGGGTTCGTCTCATCCATGTCATAAGACGACATTGGGACCGAAACACCAGGAGGAGTAAGGGGAAATTCTTCTTCAGAAGGCTCCCAAATGGGGTTCCAATGAATATCGTAAGACATGTCTTCTAGAGCACGAGAGTTAAGCGGTTGGATAATAACAGGAAGAGTATCACTAGCACTTGGTACCTCAGGATCGACAGAATATGGAGATCCTTGGTCACTTGGAATGGGAGACGGGATCGGTGATTCTGCCAGGATGATTTAACTCAAAATCCCTAGGGAAAACTAATCAAGGAGAAATAACCCTACGCAAACTAAAACGCAACAAGATCTAACAGGGTAAGTGTGAACGTGGCCGAATAAATTTTAAGACACAGGAACAGAACTTGACCTTTTCATCTTTAAAGAGTCGAGAAAAGGACGAAAAGATGACTCTAGTCGCCTTCGAATATTTAATGAGCCTGAAAGGACAAGTGCTCAGATGGACCTTTTCTTTTAAGGAGTCCGAAAAGGAACGAAAGTGACTGCTCTGGATAAACTAGGCAAAAGGTTTACCAAACATCCCATAAAACTGCATATACACCTTGGTGATCATATGAAAACCAAGGACTTTCCATACGGCAGTCAATCTTCCCGGATGCTTTGTTCGGTGCTTACGGTTTGCAAGGCGGTAGACACGGCTTCCTAGGGATATAGGATGATATCTAGTGGGGTCTCCCAACGTATAATCGATGGTACTGGGAGCACAATTCTGTACTAGACCGCTATTGAGTCACAGAAGGAGGAATCACCCAACCTTGAGTGAAAACAATAGTGACTAGGTTTAACGACGTCAAAGCACGTCTCTAGCCTAGACCTATAAATAGTGTGCGTTATGTTCCAATGTGTTGTTAAGTTCATTCAATTCATTTTAGAGTTGATCTTGAATTATGTTTCAGTTTCCAGGCCTTACCGTATGTATACAAAAACCTAGGATGCAGCTAGAATGAGTAAAGCATATTTTACTTCAATGAACACCTACCTACGGGAGGGTAGAGAGATCATTCCCAAACCAAGAAAACCAAGATAAGCTAAGAGACACAATGCATAAACACATCAACCCTACAGTGCATGGATACTACTGATGATAGATTTTATCATTTGCTTTCCAACATGCAAACTTGAAATGCAAATACACTTTCACTTTCATATACTAAATGAATGCAGTCTTTTGATTTTGATTGTTTTGAATTTAAAAGAAACAAACAAGCAAGTGTGAAAACCGGTCAATCCAAACAATTGTGATCTATGTTCGGTAGTGAAAAGAAATCGAATCAATACCAAAGATTGGTTCAATAATTGTCACTAAAATCAACCAGAAAGAAACAAGCAATAAAGAGGGCTCAAACAAATCGACAAGAAGGTTGTAGATGAACCTTGGGCAAACAAGCAACCAAGCCAGGTAATTCAAGAATTTGAAAGAACAAACTAGGTCACACAACCACAAATGCAAGATCCATTCAATAAAACCAAAGAGAGAGTACCTTAACCATAAGTAATCAAAGACAAGCTAATGGGCAAGAGGAAGATAACAGGGGATCAACAGGACTAGTGAATTCAGGAGGTAGAACTGAAAAAACCACTCTACAAGAATCTTCGCAGGCATAACACGAACAACTAGGGACAATCAGCCACTAGCTGTAGCAACAGAGCGATGTCGTTGCGAGAGTACACGTCTCTTCTGCGACAGGCCGATTTCAGGAGTCGTCGCGACTGTACGATGGGATTCAGCGATGCACAGAACTTTACAACAGAGACAAAGCGACGTCGGCGCGACTGTTAAACTATTTTCAGCGACGATCTTAAAAACAATGACAGATGAACAAGAAACTCCCAAACAAAAACTAGTCAATCCTACAGACAATAGAGGGATTTCCCAGATTGACCCAGGTAACCCAAAAGACTGATAGTTTATCCCCAAAATTCAAGAGACACTAAATCAAAACCAAAACAAGAGCAAACAAGAGAAGAAACATGCAAAGGACTCCCCAGCGGAGTCGCCAACTTGTGATGCAGGAAAGTGTTCCCTCTGCGGACAGAGGCAACCCCTCTAGCCCTAGAGTGGGTCTAGTCACAACAAGGACAAAACAACAATTAATTCCCTTAAATAGTCATCGTTGGAGGCCTACCTCAAACTGGTGGTTGATGAAGTTCCGTTGCACTACTCCAGCTTCCGTTTCCTTCTCCTTAATGAGCGATCAACCTGAAACACCACAAAGAAACAACAGAGCACATAACCGAGAAACAACAATGATCTATTTACTCATAAAGTCAAGAAGTCATGAGCTATCAAGTAAATTACATACAAGATATAGGAAATCATCATTGATTGTATTAATAATAAATCAAGAGCAAAGCTTACAACCAAGTCTTGATGTCACAAGCCTTCTCAGAGGGTCCAACCAGTGTGTTTCTTCAAGCATTCACTCTCAAAGATGGGTCTCCCAAATAACAATACATCTCTCTCTCATTCACAAGATTTAACACAAAGTTAAGGGCACTCCACACCTTCTTGCAAACTATATAGCAATCCCACACTTGTCACACTCACACCAAAACTATCTACCAAACTCAAAAGCAGCAACAACACTGTACAACCAAAAGAACTAGCAGATGATAGCAATGGTGAGTGATTTTATAGGAGAAGGAGTCTCCATGAAATGAGGGAGAGGGAGCTTATCCTCAGGGAAAGCAGCACAAAAGACGGAACTACCATGCCAGAGGGGGAAGGGCGACCCAAACTGACCCAACAACCAGGTCTAGAGACATCTAGAAGGCCGACTGTTGGAACGAATTCGCCCAATCTGGATCATCACTGGTCGCTAACTAAGCTTTAGCACTGACATCACTAGGAAGCAATGTATTCAAACCAACCGTCGCTAAATACAGCTAATAGCCTCGCGCCGGGGTATGAAATCCGACCGTCGCGGGAAACAGATGTACTCCTGCGACGGGGTCACAACAGGACTGTTTATGATAGGGTTTCATTGCGTATATTAAGTGTATTCTCGCGACGAGGCAGAAAACTTAGGAAAAGAGGGTCAATTGGCAACATAAGAGAGCATTTGTTCAATATGAGCATGTTTTACTAGACACATGACACAATAGAAGGACTGGGGTGAAGGCAGTGACAAATTACTGTGTAACACTAACCATAGCCAATTCAAAATTATGAATCCTATTATTATAGGACCCTAATAGAAACAAAGTTATGTAAGTTCTCAGGCCAGGCCACTTCGCCTTCACCATCATACGTGTCGGTGGGCAAGAGATTGAAAAGCTTCCTTGAGATGGAGACATCTTCACGATTCAAAAAACGCCTCGGGGGAAGAAGAATGCAAGACTCCACGGCTGGACCAACAACGTACTTGTGCATGATGTTTGCACTGATAGGCACGTTTGGGCTAGTGGTGGTGCGCAACAGCTCGTCGAAGTATGAGTCACGCTCTTGTTGGACCTGATTCTTGGTCTTCACCTAAGTGAGGGTCCCAAGTGATGCGATCGCATGAGTGTGCACTATAACCTTCATGCTTTTGAATACTCGTGCATGGGAAGCCAGTATGCCAGTGATGAGTTGTGGTAGGTCTTCATAATTATGGATCTGACTCAGGATACGTGTTTGCATCTCGACCGCATTGGCCTTCATCATCTTTGGCAAGTGAAGTGGGGCTCCCTTGTACTTCATCATCCATCCTTGCATGTTATCAACGACAGTATGTATGTTCTTCAAGATGCATACTTTTCTTGCACATCATTGTTGCCATCCATGGAGATGAACGACTGCTTGATGCACAATACCAAACTTGGAGTACAATGCTCACATAACTGTCCAAATAAAACACTTCATCTAGTATTTCCTTCTTATTTCAGCTGAGGTGGACATTGTTACCATGTCTCCTCCCTGATTGGCCACCTGCAGTTCCTTCACCATTCTCTCATTCTCAGCTATGAGAAAACAAACACTTGAGCTAGTGGCTTCGGCATACACTCTAGTTGCATCGGCCAATGCAACTAGATGATTGTGCACATCAGTCACGATCACTTGCTCTTCAATGTTTGGTCTTCTAGAGTCGATAATCTCTAAGACTGCACAACTCTATGATGATATTCGTCAAGGGAGATGTTGTGAATCTTTGCTTCCGGTTGAACACCAAGGATCTCTATGCCTCCTTGGTCATCCGATACTTGCTCATCATCTAGATGCATTGAAGCAGGTGAGTCAACCTCTCTTTGGTGAGGCATGAGGTCAGTGTCCTGTTCCAACTCTTGCTGCTCCATGTCTGCATCCAACTGCTTAAGAACTTGTTCTATCTCATGAGAAAAGTCTTGCCCTTGTGATGGTTCACCCTGTTCGTCTGATGCCAGTTGTTTAGAAGAATAAACTACTTGTACGGGCGCTTCTTCATCTGTTTGCACGTGATTTGCCCCCTACTGAATCTACTACTGTTGCGCTTTCTTCTCATGTTGGAGTAACTCTTGTTCTTTCTGGAGTTGCTCCCTCGTCTCATGCAAATCCTTCTCTGCTTCTTCCATTTTCTTCTTATCCCTCTAACTTCGCGCAATTCGCTTGTCGCGCTACTGCCTCTTCTGTTGAATAGCCATAGCTGCTTATTCTACAAGTGGATCTGCTCGAAACTTACAGCTTTGTTCCTCCTCCATGCAGTCAACAATCTTTCTCTTCCCTTTGTTGTGTGCAAGTATGCTTGGCTCCGCTATTTCTGTTGCTGGTGTTCTTCATGATGCTGCTTCACACTGCTGTGCGAACCACTCTATGGTGAAACAGACCTATTCATTGGGTCTGGAGGAATTGAAACAATACCTCCATGAGTCCTCCTCGGCCCAATGACATGCCCCATGGATACAATTGAACTGAACTCTCATGCAATGATCCTTCACAATGCAATGTGGGTTATATGGGTTGAAGCTTCGGAGGTCGAACGGGTACTTCTTCATCTATTTAGCTTCGACATCTGCTTGCTTGATGTTCCAAATCTCGTATAACCCAATCTGTAATGGAAGAGTGGGCCAAGGTGCCTTCTTCTTCCTCTATAGCCTAGTTGTTAATCATGATGAGATACGATATAATACTTCCTTCATGACAAGCACGTCGAAAGAAAACTTTGGCAGAATGTGCAGAGGCTTCTCCGCACTGAACACTTTGATGAACGTGTTGTCCGGTCAGGCATACCAATCCGCAATGCCCAACAATGCCTTCATCACTTCTTCTGACATGTAGGGTGGATCCTATTCAAATATCAACCTATACACTGGGGTGACAAGATGTTCATACAGCTGTATGATCACTCCTTTGAAGCTACAATCAGACAATAACTTGAAATATGTGCTCACAATAGTCTCCGCTAGTGACCATGCCCTTTCTAAGCTCAGGAATTTATGCCGGGCACAAACTGCATCTAGAATGTAGGTGAACATGTAAATCTCTGCATGCATGGTTTCGGGTGGCTTTTGAGCCTTCGTGACTTGCTCCTTCAGCTGATGAGCCAGTATGCCAGACCAGTTGCCTGGTCTTCCTTCTCTAACTAGTTGGTCCAGTGCAACCACCCAACTCTAAGGGGCAGTCTTAGTGCTCACTTGGCTGTTGGGTGTGGAGCCTGATTATCTTCTGTATTCAAAGGTATCACCACATTGGACCCCATTTCGAAATGGGGCGGCAACGCCGCCTGTAAAATATTCGCTGCAGGGGGGGTCCGGGGGGGGCGGCTGCGACCTTTGGGGAGCCCCCCCCTGGCGGGGGGTTTCGGGGGCAGTGCCCCCAAAGCTAAGAATAGATGTAAAATTGCCTTGTAAAAGTATAGTAATTTCTAGTCAATCTAGGCCGTTCATTAGGCAAAGATCTGACGGTAGAAGTTATGTTTAATTTAGGGTTTTTTGCCCTAGAAGGAAACCCCTCACTATATATGAGGGAATTGTATTGTGTCTATGTAGATTTGTATCTTGAGTGAGAAAGAGAGAGGAGATTGAGAGCGAAGAGGGTGTTACAGCGGATCTGTTGTAGGTTGTATCTCTTCAGTTTGCTGGATAATATAAAAGGAAGGACTGGTTGTTTCTCCGTGGACGTAGCCCAAACTAGGTGAACCACGTATATCTGTGTGTCTCTTGTTTTATGCGCTTTCTGTGTTTATATTTTCTGCAATATTTTATGTGTTCCATTGCTCCATAATATATAATTTTCTAACATTGGCCACTCATTCGACATGCGAGTATGACCAAGTATTAGTATGCCATCCTCAATATCTTTGTTTTATAGATCTGATTAGGGGTCATCTTGAAACGAGTTGGATCCCTTAGCCAATCCTTCAGAATGTCACTAGAGTGGCCTCTGCTGTTGGGCAAGCTAAATAGGGGAGTCATGACACCCATGGGCTCATTCATCTGATACATCTCATCGTAATCTCATGCCCAGAAGGTTGCAAGATTCGTCCCAATAACACTACTCAAGGTCTTCGTCTCGGGGTCAGTGTGAAAGATGATCTAGTGAATCATGTCCGAGCATGGGAATGTGGGGTATCTGCATGCAATCCAGTACAAACCAGACTTATGAATTTTCACGTACACTTGACGGTCTTCAAGGTCCTCCCCAAAAGTACCTGCGAATGTTTCATTCACCTCTTGCCACTTCAGTTTGATGTCCTTGTCTACATATAACTTCATATCTTCATAGATTGGTAGACCAGAGAACACTAGCTCAGCTACTGCTCTAGCTTCCATACCATCAGTGTCCTAAGATCTTGTTCTCTTTGAAGCCATTGAGATAGATGAACACCTGAAAGATCTGGAAACAAGCAACATGCATGGCAAGAAGCATGTCAGTGAAAACAAAGGAAATTTGGGGAAGGACACAACACATACCTAGGAAACGGATGAGTAAGATTGCATAAATTTCACTGGGAGGCTGAGTGACTAGCTACCAGAACTGTGCAACAGGCAGTCTGGACTGGTTGCTGGATTTGTGAAATGCACAATCCATTTGAGCAGTTGGCTACTGGGATTGTGCAATGCACAATCCCAGTTGGGAAGGTCTGTTGGCCCAGGGACAAATTTGCACAAATTCTTGGACCAGGCAGCCACTTCCCTCTAGGAATGTGCAAATCAGTCTAGGAGGCCAGTTCTAGGCTAGAATGCGCAAATATAGAGAGGAAGGTGAGCCTTCCTTCTCCAGATTGCACAATGCAGCCCTAGTGAAAGCAGAGACCGGGCCAAGGTTGGCTCGACTCGCTGACAGGAAATTGAAAGCAAGTAAGTCAATGAAATGCATGGCAACACTAAGTAATAGAAGAAGTGATAAATAGTGCACGCAAAACATGAATGGGAGATTCAACAAAAAGATCAACATGCATGTGGGTGAGGTCGTTCGCCAGTTGGGCAAACGTCGTGCAAAACAGTTTCATGCATACGACAGCAGTGAGATGGAAACAAAAGTTGAAACATAGCTAGGACAAGCTAGAATATATGTAAACGACAACAGGCATTCAAAGAAATCAAGCAAACAACACTCACACAAGCGAATAGACAAAAAGCGACATAAATGTTGAAAAAGATAAGTTGAGGCCACTTACCCATGAATAGATGAGTCAAATGTGTCAAAGAGTTCTGGATGTGCTGTGGGATGTCAAAGCTCCAAGATCAATGTGAATGAATGAGCTCTGATGCGTCGAATAAATAATTTTGGTCTCATGACGCACATGCCACAAATCTAGGAAAAAGTGACACTTGGAGGGAAACTTCTAAAACAACTTTGCATGTAACCCCTGACTGCTAAAAATAGCTCCCTAAATCATGGGATGCCTTTTGCATGTTGTCTCTTGCTATTCTGGGAAGATCAAGTCATGCATGCATGCAAGTCAAGTTTCCTCGGTCCCAGGTGGAACTAGTCAACCGGACTGTCCATGCATGCTAGTGCTCAACTGCTTGGGAAAAATGCGCATTCCTGACTGTAAGCTAGGCTGAATGCCCAAGGGGATTGTGCAATTTCTAGGCAGAGCAGCTGACTGCTGCCCATATTTGCGCAAATCTTGGGCTGAACAACCTACTATTGGGAAAAATTGCGCAAATCCTGCTGGGAGGGTTGGTTGGCAGGATTGCGCAATCCTGGAGCTTAGCAAGCTATCAGAGAGGATTGCAAAATTCGTGGAGTGAAGGTTGGTTGCCCTCTAGGAATGCACAATTTTGAAGGGGAAGCTACTCAGCTTGTAGCTGGACCAAGTCCGGGTAAGCAACTTGTGAGGGGAATGGATCGACTGTGATCCATAGGCTGCCTTTGTGCGAGGAAAACACTGAAGCTTGAGTACTTGACGAAGCAAGACAAAGTACTATGTAAGGTTGGTAGGGGAGGCTCCAAAACAGGCTAAGGAAAAATATTGGGGGGTGGTTGTAGTCGCTACAATAGGACACCAAGATCAAATCATTGGAGGATCTGGTAATTAAACTGGGGTATGACCCCAAATATGTAAAAGCAACAAAATAAATTGTGAGGAGGAAAAATGCAGACATAACAACATTGAGGAAACAACTCAAACTTCCCTCCACTGAGGATCCCCAAGCTAAGGAAGTTGGGGAGCTTGAGAAAGAAAAAGAGAACATGTTCAAGATAATAATTGAACAAAGCAACCAAATTAAGGATATGGAAGTGGAGATGGAAAAACTGCTCAAGGAAAAGGAGCAGTCATCACAACTAGCTATAGTGCCTCTAACAGCAGTCCCTATTTCAGTATCAACAATAGCAGGAGCATCTACATCGACCACAACACCAACACAAAGTACAGATTCTCCAAATGAGTTAGTTAAAGCCATGGAAGACCTGTCCATTCAAGGGTAGGAAATTGAAAAGTTAAAGGCTCAACTCAAAACTCTGCAGGATCAGAAACTACAGATAGACAATTCTTATGTAGCAGAGTTGCAGAAAACTCACAGGCTCACTCTAAAGATTGAACAGTTAGAAAGTGAGTCAGCCATGGCCCAGACTTTGGCACAGGAAAAGGAGACCATATGGATAGATATTAATGAGGCCATCAATGAAATATGGCCCTCAATTCAAATTATATTTGAACAACAAGAGTTGATTAGGAAATCAAAAGAAGCAGTTGTAGAGATAAAGGCAGATTTGGGATAGAAGCTTGGAGAAGCTACAACACTAATAAGGATCTTAAATTCAAAAACCAAGGAGGAGTTAGAAGAATTAGAAGTTGCAGATAGAACATAAACAATTTTAGAGGTGAGAAGGGTCCTGACTAAGAGGAACCTGATGCTGCAATTAGAAAACAAATGTCACAACATGGAGTCTAGTGTCTAGAAATTTCATAGAAAGTTTAATGCACTTAATCTAAAAGGACTGCCAAGACTGATAGGAAATGGAGACTAGTTGATCAGTTTAAAGGACTACTACCATAAGCTATACACTATTGCCCGAGATAAATCAAAGTTTGTAGGAATTAAAGGAAGCATCACAGGGAAGGCTTTTCTGGAGGCTATAGAGTTCGACCTATTCATCAAGCATGAGATCAAGCACTTGTTTCTCATCAAGCCTACTTTTCAAAAGTATACTGAGGTAGATGAGACTTACAGGAAGTTAATAAAGTTTTCTATCCCAAGTGAAGAGTGTTGGGATAAATTATGTGAACTGCTTGGAGTAAAACAATTTCACCTCCAACAACAAGACAGCAGGACAACACTTCTTCAAGCCCAGTCATCAACAACAACCCTCGAGGATAGTGCCAGCAACCACAACAGTTTCATATCTCCTATAATTTTGTTCTATTTTTGTAAAAAATCTTTGAGATATTTTGTAATAAATCTTGATATTTTATGTCAATATATTTAGATAGAATTTGTATAAATACTTCAGAATTCGAAGTATTGATGTTGGGATTCGTACTAAGAAATACTACCATTCATTGTAAAGTTGTTTACTGAGCTCAAGTGGCCATTTTCATTAATACAAGAAAGTTGTTACAGGATTCATGTGTCATAGTTGTGTGGTGAAGTTCTTCTTACTGTAATCTTGTCTTTTCTCTGTTTTCATATGTCTTTCATTTCTTTATTTTTTTTAAGAAGATTAAGTACAAAATTTGTTTCAACACACTCTGTTCTGGTTTAAAACAATAATCAATGTTTTCCATTTGAAGTGATTCTTAATATTTTCTTCTTTCTCCATTTCATAAACTAAAAATATCCAGCAACATGCCTATCTTGCCCTGTTACACTTGAGATTAATATTTCTGCAAATTTAAGCCCCTTTGACTCCATTGCCTAATGGACTTCCTTTTTGTTCCAACCAAACCCTAAACTTTCACATCTAGCCTAAAATCCTACAAAGCAAATAAAGCTAAATCGGATAGAGAGATCCCTCTCTAACTTTAGAAGGGCTAGCTTCTAAACTTAAAGGTGGTTTTGTGGTTACCTTTTCAATTTATTTTACAACCTTAAGAAATTATGAAGTGCTAACATCTTGGTGAGCATAATGGGGACTTCAAACAAATCAATTGTATTAAATTTTTCCCTGGTAAATTTTTGTTTTAGTACTTAAAGCTATTTCTAGGTTTTGTGGCTTAGAAATAAATTTTGATTTAAGGTTGTATTCGACTTCAAAGCTATATATATCTTATCTATGAATACTTAATAGTAGATATGGATGCTAAAATCATTTATACTAGATCAAATCCGGATCCAAATCTATCGAAAATTGTAAATAATCCAGAAAAAAAAAAATCTTAGAAAGAAAAGTTTAGCTGAGAGCCAGGCAAGTTATAATCCTCTCGCTAGGGTTAATTCTCTACTTGCAAGATCTGAAATAGTAGAAGACATAGAATTTGATTTACAATTTGAACATAGTCTCTTCCAAACTAAATATGACAGTTTTATAGCTAAAACTATTTTTGACGGAAACATCTTAAAACACTACATTTCAAAGCATATAACTGTGAAATCAAACTCTAAGGATGTTGTCAACAAATAATTTAACAAAATTGAAGTGTTGGTGTTTGAACTAGATCAAGTTGTACAGAAATATCTTGAATCACCTAAATCCTCACATTCTTCTTCTATTGCTTCATCCCCAACCCCACCATTAATTCCACTTAGTTTTTCTATTCCATTTGAAATTCCAGTTGTTCATACTACTCCTTTACAGATTCCTACTATTTCTTCCCCTCTAGAGTTTCCTATTGTTTCTATTCCTATAGAAATTCCTTCTATTCCTACTGCACCTCTAATAATCACCCCCATTTTCACTACACCCATTTCATCTTCAACCACTACCACTTCTACATCAACACAACAAAGTGTAATTATACCCCCTTTCAAACCTTTCATACCCACACCTATTCTAGCACCATCTATATCTCAAACACCATTCATGGTAGCTCGATATGCCCCCTTGGTCCTACCTCCCCAACTCAATGCAATGCCTCAAGATTACCAGGGTAGGATTCCTCAATTTGATAAGAGTGGGCCCATAACTGCTCAACATCATATTGATAAAATGAATGAATACTTATACCTCCAAGAGATAGATGATGCTGATGTGAAAATGAGATTGTTTTCTCAAAGTCTCATTGGTGAGGTTAAAAAATGGTTTAAAGGGTTACCAACCAACTCTATCTCGAACCTTGCTCAATTTCATGACACCTTCCTCAAAATATGGGAAGTGAAAAAGAACCCTCTACAAATTTTAGTAGAGTATGAAAGTATCAAAAGAGCCCCAGGTGAATCAGTCCAAGCCTATTGTATCATATTTAACAATGCCTATAACTCTATCCATACAATAATACAACCTCCTCTAGGGCTAGCCCTAATTAAATTCATGAATGGTTTTGATGTTGATATGTCTTACCAATTAAGAGAAAGAAACCCTGCAACCCTTGAGGAAATGCAGAGAAATTCAATTAGTGTTGAAGCCAATCTATTAGCAAAGGGATCTAGAATGAAAGATGGAAGGATTGTTACTATAAAAGAGGAACACGTTTCTTCTTCCTCTAATGTTAAGTTGGAAACTTTAGTAAGAAAAATGGAGAAAATGATGGAGATATTTTCTATAGCTGATAGAACCCCTCCAAGGTAAAACCAAGGTGGTTCCCAAATTATAAATCCAAATTTCAGGAAAAACCAGCCTCAAATTAAACAAAAAGAATAGAGAGGCCAAAATGATCAACAACAGATTAGACCTCCATTTCAAGAAAACTATGCAGATGAGGAAGCCGACATACTTGAAGATCTTGAGGAAAATCAAATAAATTTGTTTGAGGAAGTCGAAGTTGACCACATTTTCCTGAATAAGGAAGATCACGACCTTTTCCTACTCTCACAGCTAGAAACCATTCCATTAGACTCCAAAGACTACAAACAAGGATATCATAATGAAATTATGGAAGTGTATAGACAATATAACTTGAGGAGTAAAAAGACTCCTGACACTCCTCCCAAAAAGACTCCTGACACTCCTCCCAAAAGGACCCAAAATGATACCCCTTCTACTAGTCATCCTAAAGATGATTCTCAGAAGGAAAGTTCTAAGAAACAGGATGAAACTACTAAAGAAATAGAAAAACCTCCTACATCTTTTAGCATTTAAAATGAACTGGTTAAAGTAAAAATTTCTATTCCTCTCACTGAAATTATCAATAAAAATGCATACAAATCACAAGTCATAGAGCCTTGAAAAAAGGGGAAGGGACTGACACAGTCAATTTGGTTGATGATCGACCTGAGTTATTGTTTGGGCTCGAGGTTGAAGGAAAATATCAGGATGGCAGTGTACCCCCTTTATACATTAGCTTGAATATTCATGATAAAATTCTACACAATGTTATGCTTGATTCTGGAGCCTCACATAATCTAATGCCTAGAGCTATTATCGAGAAACTAGGCTTAGACATAATGAGGCCTTATTCTTTTTACAAAAATCTATATTCAAGTAAATTCAGATGCTTGGGATTAATCAAAAAGCTTGGTAATGGACATAGTAGTAGCAGGCATGTTACACAGTATTTTTTCACAGCTTCCGCACTTCCCTGTGACATACCCTGAAGTGCCCGAAACATGACCATCATGCAGTGTACCCATCCAGATATGCAGCTCAGATCCTCCCTAAAACACTGATGGAAAAATGCCTTAAGCTTCCCCTAAATAAAAGGGCTCTAAAACCATAATTTGAGGATCATCGCTCCCCTAACACTGGGAGCCCATGTTGGTCGCTAGTTGCATTATACTAGCCTCATGATGCCAGCATGCTTTTGTCTTGGATGCTTGCAATGATCCCTAAAAGGCAATTTTCCCAAAGAGGACAAGAACCTTCGTGATCTAGAGGCTTCTAGATCGACGAGATGAAGGTTGTTCGATGTGGATGAGGTCGATTTCTCTCAACTTAACCCTTTGGTATTATCCCTATGAGCTACTTCCTTCTAATGAGGGCCTTCTCCTATCTTTGGAGAGATCCTAACTCCCTTTCCCTGCCTACATATTCATCCCCTCCCATCCTAAATGGTTGGTCTTTGCCTATTTGCACCCTTATGATGAGATTGTGCCTACATGCTACTCATTTGGCTTGGGGAAGGGGTGCTTGGAGAGCTTGAGCTTGGACTTGGACATTCACTCAAGGAGAGATTATTAAAATCAAGGCTTGGTTGTACGCTTCCTCCTTTATTCTATTAATATATACAAATGCTGGTTCATTTTCCATAAATGTGTGTGTTAATGCATCATTTATCTTAATGCTCCTTGATCTGTTAAGTAGGTTACTTTTGATTATGCTATTTGTATTTGTATGCTTTGTTGTGTCTTGATCTCTTGTGTAGGCATTCAAACACTATGAGGAGTAGGTCCAAGCTCGTGGCACAAGCAATTCGAGGTCTTCAAGATAGATGTGGATGTCATAGATAAATGGTTAAATCTACTAGAAGGATATTTTTATCTTCTCAAAGCCACCCCCCACGTCAAGGACTGGTGGGAAACCTAGTGCGAGCAAAAGGATGAAAGTACACCCTCACTATTTTTTCTTGTACCCACTTGGGATTCGTTTCAGGATGCCATCAAGGAGAAGTACTACCTTGCCAGGAGATATGACAATAAATACATAAAGTGGACCAGACTACGACAAGGAAGGGACCAACACGTGCCAGAGTTTACCAAAGTTTTTCATACTCTTCGAACGAAGTTGGGTATCAAGGATTCTGAGAAACATTTGGTACTCAAGTAACATGGATGCCTACACAGGTACATCTAGGATGAGATGGATTTCCTTAGCATCTCCTCACTCAGCATGGCATACTGATATGCTATAAAGATTGAGCAAAAGATTAAACAAAGAAAGCGAGACTTTGGATCTGTTGATCTGAAGCAATGGAAAGGCGCCCCCAAACTGCCGAGAAAAGGGAAAAGCCAAGGCAGGGTGATCCATGATAACCCACCAAAGCCGCAAGAAAATAAAAACACCATGAAGATAAAGAAAGAGATAGGAAAGTGGTGTGAGTTCCATAAGAGCTCCACTCACAACACAAGTGAGTGTCGGGCCAAGCAGTCACTGGTGGCCTAGCTGAAGGCTTATGAGTCTGACGCATGTTTCGAATCTGAGTCAAAACCTAACAAGGGGAATGAGAAAGGTAAGAAGACCATTGACACAGATCCCAATGCCATGGTGGCCACCACCAAGATCCAGAAGATTGAGCCTGAATATCTAGAAGAGGGGGAGCGCCTATTCCACTCACATATGTAGGTGAAGGGTTTTCCGCTACAGTTCATTGTTGACAGTGGGAGCCAAAAGAAACTCATTTCAGCAGAGTTCATTAAGCGTCTGTGCCTACCAACTATATCACATCTGCAGTCATACACCATTGGATGGCTTCACCAAGGACGAGATCTCCGCGTCAGCCAATAGTGTTTCCTTCCCTACAACATCAAGCCCTTCATAGATGAGGTGGTGTGTGATGTTGCTCCTCTTGAAGTTTATGATGTATTATGAGGAAAACCATACTTATGGAAGTGGCATGTTGTATATGAGTCTAGACCTCTCTCTGTTATTGTTTCTTTGGGTGCTAAGTTATACAGGATAACGGAGGTGGCCCCACCTACCACCATCTCTTTGATCTTTGTTAAGAAATGCAGTAAGGTAATCTCCTAGACTGGGAAATTTGTTTTCTTTCTTATTCGCTCTCAATGTAAGGGAAAGGTCGTAGCCATGTCCATGGCCCCCAAGAAGGGTTCCCCCAAGCAGCAGAAGTAAGTGGATATGGTCGTGGAAGAATACAACGACATCTTCTCCTCACCCACAAGGGTACCCTTGCATTTTCAGGTCAAGCATTCAATTGATTTGACTCCCGGAGCACCTTTGACGAACGGGCCAATATATAGCCTCTCCATTATGGAGAATGAAGAGATCAAGCGGAAAATTCAGGAGTTGTTGCAAAAAGGGAACATTCGACCAAGTTCCTCACCTTGTGGGAGCCCAATTGTACTAGTATAGAAGAAGGACGAAGCCTGGAGGCTCTACATTGATTATCGGGCATTAAACTAAATCACTGTTAGGAACAGGTATCCAATCCCATAGATTGATGACTTGCTGGACCAACTCAAGGGGGCCAAGTATTTTAGCAAGATCGATCTGAAGTCTGGTTATCACCAAGTTCCAATAGAGCCCACAAATGTATGGAAGATTGCCTTTAAATCCAAGGAATGCCTTTTTTAATGGTTGGTTATGCCCTTTGGGTTGACAAATTCCCCCGGTACTTTTATGAGGCTAATGGATGACATCTTGCAGCCCTTGACCAACTAGTTCGTGGTGGTTTATCTGGATGACATCCTCATCTTCAGCAAGAGTTGGGAAGAACACTTGCAACACATTCGGCATGTCCTTCAAATCCTTCAGAAGCACAAACTGTGTTCCAACTTAGAGAAATGCACCTTTGGCATGAGCCAGGTCCAATACTTTGGGTACATCATAGATTAGCGTGGTGTGCATGTGGACCCAACCATGATCCAAGTAATTCAGGATTGGCCAGCACCGACCACTCTAACGAAGCTTTGCATCTTTTTGGGCCTTGCAAATTTTTATCGAAGGGTCATGTTGGGATTCTCCCATATCACTTGGCCTTTGAGTCAGATTACTGAGGGTAGGACGAAAGCAAAGTTTTCCTGGTTTGAGTCCCAAGAGAAAGCATTCGTTGAGTTAAAGCATCACCTCTACTCTGCATGAGTACTCACACTACCGGACCTACAACAACCATTTGAAATAGAGACAGATGCCTCAGAATATGCTATTGGAGTAGTTCTCACCCAACACTGGCATCTAGTGGCCTATCATCATGAGACACTTTCCAATACAATTCGGAAGTACCCCACCTATGATAAAGAAATGTATTCCATCGTGCAGGCTTGCCGACAGTGGAAGCACTACATTCTGGGGAAGGAGACGGTCATCCACACCGATCATCAACCTCTTTAGTTTATACAGACACAGGGGAAGCTGTAGAACGATCGCCATCAAACGTGATCCGCATATCTGCAACAATTCCACTTGAACATTAAATACAAAAGGGGTAGCACCAATCATGTTGCAGATTACCTCAGTCGGCCCTCGGTTGCAACACCGACTGCGTTTCTCAACTCGTGTGCTCATGAGACCTTTGGATGGCCACAACTATACAAAAATGATATAGAGTTCACCTCCACATACCGGGTGCTAGTAGATGGGAAGAAAGTTCCTGATTTCCACCTCCAGGACACATTATTATGCTACATGGGCCACATTTGTGTTCCTTCAAGTGAGCGTGACAAACCGATTTGGGAGGCACAGTACAATTGGATCGTAGGACACTTTGTTGTGGAGAAAACTATGGATGTACTACAAAAGTACTTCTATTGGCCCAAACTCTGACTAGATTTTGGGAAATATATCAAATCCTACACTACCTGCGCCATCGCCAAGCCATACATCAAGAAGCAAGGCTTGTACACTCCTTTTCCTACTCCCAACCAACTATGGGAATCCATATCCATGGACTATATGCATGGCCTCCCTTCTACCAAATATGGTAATGAATGTGTATTTGTGGTCATGGACAAATTTTCTAAGATGGCTATATTGGTGGCCTGCAAGAAGAGTATCACTGTAGAGGACACTGCCAAACTCTTCTTTGAATGAGTATAGGTACATTTTTGGATCCCATGGGCCATTATATCAGATTGGGATAGTAGGTTCCTGAGCACATTTTGGTCAAGCCTCTAGACACTATTGGACACCAAGATCACCAAGTCGACTACCTTCCATCCCCAGACTGATGGCCAGACGGAGGTTGTCAATAGGATGATAGCGCACATACTATGCATGTACAACTCCAAGAATCCTCGAACCTAGGATGAGAGTCTTCCATATGTGTAACATAATTATAATAGAGCTCTCCATAGCTCGACTGGTCGCTGTCCCTTTCAAGTGGGTCTAGGATTTCGACCAATGTGTCTGATTGATGTTGCCATGCCGCACGCGACTACACAGATAAAATCCACACATGTATTGTCTGAGGCTGATGAAGCGACCAAACTTATTGAAAACATCCAACACATCCTCTAGCAGGTTCATGAAATCCTAGAAAAGTCAAATGCAAAGTACAAGCAGCGACATGACCAACATCAGGTGCCACACAAGATTCAAGTGGATGACAAAGTTTGGTTGCATTTGCAGAAAGAACACCTTACTAGACCCCATTGGAAGCTCAGACCAGTCCGATATGGTCCTTACACTATTAACAAGGCAATGGGAGACAATTCTTTTGAGCTCAACATTCCCCCATTCCTTGGCCTGCACCCAGTGTTCAATGTGGATCGCCTTCGACCATACTTCCCACCATTACTGGACACATCATACATTGCAGAACAGATCACACCAACATAGTTAAACCCAAACTACATGGAACAAGCCACAACTAATCAGATTATGGACACACAGGTCAATAACACTTGCCAACAGAATATCCAACTATATCGGATTGTCAAAGTTGGCCAACTCCTACACCAAAGAAAGTGGCTCACCAGGGACCAAGTTTAGTAGACGTTTCCCCATCTCATGGAGGCGCTCAATGCAATGGGGACCATTGCTTCGTAAGGGGGGGGGGACTGATCCAGGAGGAATTTGTTTGCCACCTCCTATTCCACTTGGACCACCACCACTGTCTCTTTCAAATTTTTAGTTTCTTTATTTGTAGCACAATTTACTATTTTTGGTAGTTTTTCGAGTCTTGATCTTCTAGAGCCGTTTTGAGGCCCTAACGACATTTTTCTGGAAAAAATGGGGCCAAAATGGATTAAAATATTAGTTTCTCGAAATCTATAGTCCTTGGATAGATCTTTCTAACAAGGTATTGTGCAAGTCAAATGGAGATCATACGCCAAAGTTATGACCCCAAGAAGTTGATGTACCAATTTAACCAAACAGGGCCCATAGTTTGACGCTTCATCTCCTAAGGTTAGGGTTTTGGATGTTTAGGGTTTTCCATTGTTTCTCAACAATAAATAGGCCTTTGAGCCTCATTGTAACACAGTTCATAGGAATGTAACCGCCACATCTCTTCTCAGAGATAAGCTACCATCACCCGAGCTAGTCTTATTTCCGCTATGTTTGTAAGCATATTTCAGTATTTGATATTAATGAAATGAAGTGTTATTTTTTTTTCATATTTGTATTTATTGGTATATCTGTAATTTGTTGCATTCCTATTTAAATTTGGATCAAGTTCTCGGTTCCAGTCTAAAATATTTTGAAATCAGAACCACATAGAGGAGTGGTGTTGGAGAACTCTGGTGAAATCAATATAAGTGAACAATTTTCTCAATCCAATGGTGGTTCGATAGTTTAGCAGAAAGTAGACGAGGCTCGTTGGTCATGGTGGCTTCCAACAGATCAGATTTTGTAGAGTCGATTGATAGTTCAGGAGTAACCAAGCGATGATTATTGATCGTAGTGGCCTTCAATAGATGGTATTCCATAGATCCACATGAGAAAGAGTCTCCATTTGATACTAGCCATTAATATCTCTATGTAAATAATTTTCTTGACTAATAGAATATTTGAGCAGCATAGTAGCAGAAGGTGGTTTTTTTCCTTGGAGGGTGTATTCCACCAGAAATATCTGTGTCCATTGTGTTGATTGATTTCATGGTTTCATGCTTATATTTAATGCTCTGATCTCTTCTTTTGTGTTTCAGTTTATGCATGGTTAAATAATAATTAATTGGAGAAAAAGTTTACAAGTGTCTTCACTACTGATTCACCCTCCCTTTCAATATAGTTAACAATAATTATATTTTCCTGAATAGGTTGAACAGAACCCCATTATTGATAAAATTCATTTCTATCACTTCTAATTGATATTTTGTGTATAAATAAATACTCATGAAGAGAGGAAGGAGTTATTCAATAATTACTTTTCATATGATTTTTATGAGCAAGGACTGTTATTTGTACTAAGGATTAAAGTTGTTGTAATAAAAAGACATCTTTTGTAACATGATGTAGCGTTTTCCTAAAGCTTTTGAGTTTTTTTCACAGCATATTCCAGGAAATTCCCCTCGTATGTGTCGCCTATTTTATTTTCATTGATTTAGAAATAATTAATCATGTTTAAATTCACTCTATTAGTCATTTTCATCAATTAACACATAATCTATAAATTCTTGTAATTTGCTTATAGTGATCTTGTAATTACACAAAATTCCCTGTAATTTTCCTGTAGTAATCTTGTAATTAATACTTTTTTTCCCTGTAATAATACAATTTTGATGTCAAAACATTTGTAAAAGGTAGGATTTATCATAAATTCATTACTATTGTGTTTTGAAGATATTTATTGGAATTAGTTAGAGTCAATAATGCTTAAGTTAATGGTTGAAATCATGATTAGAAAGATTTTTGTTTTGAATTTAAGAGTGATTGTCATTAAATTGGTATGAATTTGCTTATAAACTTAAAACACTGATTTCATTTAGAGTTCTTTTTCATCACACTTTGAAATCAATTTTGACCAAATAAGTACGATTTCAGAAAGAGCATTTAGTGTGAAAGTGTAATGTATTTCATCATTGTTAACACTTTGTAATTCTTCTAGGCTGAGGAGAGGAACCCAAAGGTGACCACAAACCACCTTGAAACTGGAATAGAGCCCTTCCAGCTTTAGAGAGGGATTTCTCTATATGAACTTTTAGTCACTGAGATGACTAATTGTCTTAGGTTTTAGCTATATACTAAGACTAGAGAAGAATAGGTTTTAACAGTTTTATGGTAGGGAAGAGGGAAATTCCATTGGACATGTAGTCATATTGAGCTAATGATTTTCAGTGATATGATGAGAAAATGAGGAATCCTTACACAAGGGCAAGGTAGGAAATCCTTATAGTTTCTTTTTCAAATTTTGTTTTAGAGAGATGAGAAAAGGAGTAGTGGAATTGATAACATCTAAAGCATCTAGCGCAGGATATATTTTAGATATTACAATGGAGGACACTTAAATGTTTAGTGAGCCATAACAGAGCACTTAAAAATGAATTCTAAATAAAATTTTCTTAACTAAAAATTGAAGACATGACATTTAATCATGGAAATAACATAAGATAAAGAAACAAAATAGGAGATAAACATCACCATAAGAGACCGACAGATGAACCCCTGTAAATTCAGCATCCATCATTCACTAAAACTTAATGGAAATGTACAATGCATAGTGTCTTCTCTATAAAACCCTAACCAACACATTCATTAGTAAAAAATATATCATATATAGATCAAAAACTATTATTTCCTCCCTTTAGGAACCGAATTCTCCAAAAAATATTCATTATCTGCCTGTAGCAGCGAATATGGAACTACATTCTAGAAACTAGAAAATTGTTTTGACTAAGAAATTGTTAAAAAAAATTACATTGAATACATACATAAAAATGGGGCTTGAACCTCCCAAACAACTCAGGAATTTTTTTATAACCATTAAAATCCATTTCATGAGTTTTAGATTCAAATTTCATGGTCAAACTGTTGATTATGAGGAAGCGTGGCGCACTCTCTACGCTACTTCCTTCTTCAGTAGAAATGCAATGAGTTGATGGTTTACAAGATTACGATCATGCCCTGTACTTCTTGATGTGCCATGTTAGCCTCCTGCTGCAGCAGGTTAATCATCTTTCATGATCGACAGTTTTACATGCCAAATATGTCGTACTATGCATGCTGCAATGCTCCATATTTGCTACAGATGGCCAAAGAAGTGTCCATAAGAGTGTGCTAGTCTAAGTGCCACTGCTGTGTTCCAATTTTGATAAGCAATCCATTTTTCGGTTTAAGGCAGTTTTTCAGTTGGAGGTACTCAGGCTAGAATTCACTAACCTCTCCCTTCTTCTCATCACCCTTATTATATAACTCCCTAACAATTTTTCCCCTTCCCCTATTTTAATCATGTATATAAACTCCCCTATGTAAGTACCCTTCCCTGGCAATATAGCCATATTCTCTATAAGTCCGGGAAATCACAGTCCATCTGGGGTTGTTTTTAGCCCATCCGAGTCATTAAGGAACTAGTCTGACATCTGGTCAGCTAGTAACCTCTCCCTTAACCCTAAAAACCCCTAAAAAACCCATATTCCGCCCCTAACACAAAGTTTCTATGCATAAGTATTAAGCCCGCGCTTGTAAAACCCACATAAACCCGTTTCCCTAAGTTTTTAACCCACCCGCGCAAATATTAAAAAACGAATATACTCCGCATATATCCCGCACTTAACCCGACGTCCCTTCGCGTCCGCCGCCAGCCGTCCGATCCACAGCCACGTAGATCGACGGTGGGCGGGCCGCCCCATCCCCGAACCGCCCGGCCTTTAACGTCCAGGAGTTCGGCGGTTTTGCCGTTGTACTCCCGCCACGCGTCAGGCGCTGGGCTGTGGCGAAGCACCTCCCTCCAAAACCGCCATCCCCGAAAAGTAGTGCGCCACATACCGCTTACCGCCTCCTGCCTGGTGATGTCACTGCCTCCGTCACCCCCTGCATAGTCACATGCCCACGTCACTCCCCTATCCAGTCACCCGATGAGTCACCAGCCTGCGTGGCCTCCTGCCACGTCACTGCCACGTGTCCCCGCCACCGTACCTGCCACGTCATCGTCTGTACGTGATGACGTCATCCCGCCACGTCGCCCTGCTGACGTCATGCTGATGTCACCCGCCGTACAATGCTGACATCATGCTGACGTCATCAACACTTTCTTCGGCGCAGAGGCGCAAAAGTCGCACTTCGGAGCCCCGTAATCGAATTCTGAGGCAGTTTTTTTAGGCCGAAATGGAGAATCTTCAGGGAATCTTTAAGGAATCTTCTCACCATGCAGCCCTAGGAAGCCCGAAAAGGCGCAAAAATGATCTGTTTTCTTCACAGAGCATACCAAAAGGATCAAAAGTCAATTCCAAATGATACAGAGGCCGAACAACGGCCATTTACTAGTGATTAGACCCGCAGCACATCAGATCAGCAGTCCAGATTTTGTCAGAGAGTATCAGTGGAAGAAAAGACGCCAGAGAGTATCAGTCAAGCTTTTTTAGGGGCTCGAGGCACCTGAACATTGATGAAGCCCCCAGAAAGTCAAATCAATAATCATCAGCCCATCCTTGCCTTCAAATCACCATCAAGGCATTCAAAGCACCAGGATAGCAAGGAAGCAGAAACCCATACTCATTTATTGTGGAAAATACTGCAGCAAGCCACCAAGGACAGCATCATTTATTCAGTTTTGATACAACGGCCCTGAGCACGGCCCAAGATATTTTTGTGCATTTATTTCTGGATAGGATTAGGTTAAGTAGTCATTTTTTATGACCTAATTAGGTCAAGATGTAATAAAGGAACTCTGCAGAGAGTTTTTGCCCTATATATACCACCCTCTGTACAGTTTTAAGGGTTGGTTAATTGAGAATTTTCACTGGAGACTCGCTGTGTATACCTGAATTTTTCTGTAATCAAAGATTGCTTAAAGCTTGGAGAGCGAATTGTCTATTGTTGATGAATGTTTTGAAGAGTTGAAGATGGAATTCCTGCACTGCGGCCTGAAGCAATAAGTGCCTCTTATCTCTATTTATGTGTTTGCCATTATCTAAATAGCAGAAGAAAGGAATAGCCTAGAATTAGTTTAAATTCTCTCTATGCTCAATTTCTGTTGTTTCTTGATGTTTTCCTCTAAAAGAATTGGTTATGAACATTGAATTCCTTCCGGCTCATGTTTACCCCAATTCACCTGTGTTGGCCAATTATCTAGGGATTCTTAACTGCCCCTAGGTAGCGCCCTGTTACTTTCTCTGCTAATCTGTTGGAGAGATTCTTAACTGCCTCTCTTTCTTTAGCATTCAGTTCATCCCTTAAACCTGAAAATTGCTTCAACCTCAGCTATCTTGCTCCATGTTCCCTCACTGTTATTAAGAAAACGCACCGGCAGTTCCCCTCCTCGACTCCACGCCCAATGGATTGAAAGATTCAGACTATACTCTGCCTCTCTACCTGAAAGTGTCATTTTTCCCACCAAAACTCAATCAAAACCCCTGTGCATCATATCTAGCCCAAAATCATCCCTTTCAACAAAGCTAAATCATAAAGAGAGAGCCCTCTCTGACTGCAGGTAGGCTAGGGTATGCAGTCCAAAGTTGGTTTGTGGTTACCTCGGCCGTATCCCTTTAGGAGTCAAAAGGGACAACCTGAGTGATAACATAATGGCGACTCCGCTGGGGACTGAATCATGTGTTTATTAGAGTAAATCCTCAATTTTGACCAGTTCGCCTCGTTTTTTGGAGAAAGTGTTCCTTTTCTTCAGGGCTTTTTCATGTTCAGTTCTGATCTATGACGGTGGACAGAGATCAGGCACTTCAAGGTTAATTCATCCACCTGGCGAATCCACATCATCCTCATAATAAAGACTCCACTGGAGAAATGAACCCGAAGGAATTATATAAGCAGATCAGGCTCTTGACTTGGACTATCATCCAAGAGATCATGTTCTTTCTCTTACACCAGATTTTGTTGTGCATATTGTACTTTAAAAACGATTTTATGTCAGATTTTTGTGTTTTTCCTTTGGAAAATGTTGTTGAAAAGCCTCCTTGCACATCAGAGCAGCAGCTTTCAAATGCTGTTGAAAATCATCATACAACCAAGGAGGAACCAAAAATAGAGCCCAGTCTTCTAGTTCCTGTACATACTCCCGTGCCTCGTAAAGTTCTTGAAAGATATAAGCCGCTCATTTTGCCTCCTGTGCTTGGTCCTCTGCCGGCAAATCATCCTGAATATCTCCCTAGATTTGATGGAGAAAATGGTATTACTGCCCAAAAACATATCCAGGCTTTTGAAGATTATCTTAATACATTTGAAGTGGAAGATGAAGATGTCAGTCTTAGACTATTTTCCCTTTATTTGCAAAGCGAAGCTAGGACTTGGTTTAAAGCGTTGCCTGAGGCGAGCATCTCTAAGTTTCAGCAGTGTGCCAAGCTTTTTCTTGATAGATGGATGATCAGAGGTAATCTCTTCGCGCTCATCGAAGAATACAATCATTTAGAAAGGCATCCAGATGAATCTGTTCAGCAGTTTTCAGACAGATTCAATCAAGTTTATCAGTCCATGCCTTTAAATATAAGACCTCCCCTTGATCTAGCTCTATTGCAATATCCTAGAGCATTTGACACAGAGATGGAATTTTGTTTAAGAGAGAGATGCCCGTCCGCTTTGAAATAGATGCAATACATAGCTGTGGAAGTGGAGGCAAATCTAAGAAGGAGGGAAGAACAGCGCAAAGCAGAGCAAGAAGAAAGATTTCATAGTGTGTTACAAAAGACAGAGGAAATGATGCAGCTGATCACAATGAAAGTGGAATGTTCAGAGCACCAGAACAGATCTGTTTCGCAACAGGAAAGTAGTGACATTCACGAACAAACCTCCCACAAAACAGATGACATATTCATCCAGTCATACATGATGGAGCATTCTCCTGATATACTGTGTGAATATAATAGCTTCTCTTCTTTCAACTGTCTGCCCGAATATGATATGTATGATGATGATTATGAGCCTAATGACCAAATCAGCCTTGCAGAGGAATCAGATCCTATTTTGGCAGGAAGCAGTGTTCAGGTTCAGAAACCTGAAACCAATGATCAGCATGCCCATCTCAGCTATGAAGAAAAGGAAGAAAACGCAGAGTGTGTTGATTTCAGTGAAGGAACTTTACCCTTTTGTTTTGAATCTTTTCAATTTATCAAGGATAACTATCATGTTGTATATGATCAAGTGTCACCGCGTGTTGCTATTGACCGTCTGGAGGTTAATCAAGATATTGTTCCAAAGGTATTGCCTCTAGTTTTGCAGCCCCAAAGAGCCATTGAATATCAGATTGAGGAGGACACAAAAGCAGCAGCATATGACCATGATCCAAGTGGATCCCCTGCCTCTTTGTTTTCAGCCATCTGAGTTGTTCAAAGAAGAAGAAGACCAGCAGCTTGCACAGATCAGTCAAGTCCTATTCGAGCCAGATTGTAATAAATTAAAAGTACCTCTGCAAGTTCTAAATGACCTATCCGCTGGCAGGCAGAATGATGAAAGAGATCAGTGCTCTTCGCCATCAACAGGCTGCAAGGCTCAATATCGAGTTGTCGATGATCTCCCGACTCCAGGGCATGGTAGTGATCCTCAACCTTTGTACAGTTCTTTAATTCAGCCTAGGAATTGTATATATATGTTGCAGGACAGTTTTGTACAGTATTTAAACACCGCAAAGGAGGTCAGTAGCTTCCTGATCTTCTCAAAGATTGACAAAGCCACAACAAATTGCAAAATCTTAGTTGGTCTCACTAGCAAGCACAAGCAGCAAAGCCCACTCATGTTATTATTGCTTAAGTGGCTACACTGCCATTTCACTTCACCTAACAGCAAAGTAAGTACTAGTTAGGGTAGGTAGGTAGGTAGGATCAATAAGGCAGCCAGCCAAGGGAAACTTGCAGAACACAGAAACAATTGGATACAAGGCAGTCTGACCTGCTGTTCTTGACTTTTCACAAGGAAAAGCCATCCCCAAGTGGAGCCACTGTTAGCCTCCTGCTGCAGCAGGTTAATCATATTTCATGATCGATAGTTTTACATGCCAAATATGTCGTACTATGCATGCTGCAATGCTCCATATTTGCTACAGATGGCCAAAGAAGTGTCCATAAGATTGTGCTAGTCTAAGTGCCACTGCTGTGTTCCAATTTTGATAAGCAATCCATTTTTCGGTTTAAGGCAGTTTTTCAGTTGGAGGTACTCAGGCTAGAATTCACTAACCTCTCCCTTCTTCTCATCACCCTTATTATATAACTCCCTAACAATTTTCCCCCTTCCCCTATTTTAATCATGTATATAAACTCCCCTACGTAAGTACCCCTCCCTGGCAATATAGCCATATTCTCTATAAGTCCGGGAAATCACAGTCCATCTGGGGCTGTTTTTAGCCCATCCGAGTCATTAAGGAACTAGTCTGACATCTGGTCAGCTAGTAACCTCTCCCTTAACCCTAAAAACCCCTAAAAAACCCATATTCCGCCCCTAACCCAAAGTTTCTATGCATAAGTATTAAGCTCGTGCCTGTAAAACCCACATAAACCCGTTTCCCTAAGTTTTTAACCCACCCGCGCAAATATTAAAAAACGAATATACTCCGCATATACCCCGCACTTAACCCGCCGTCCCTTCGCGTCCGCCGCCAGCTTTCCGATCCACAGCCCCGCAGATCGACGGTGGGCGGGCCGTCCCATCCCCGAACCGCCTGGCCTTTAACGTCCGGTAGTTCGGCGGTTTTGTCGCTGTACTCCCACCACGCGTCAGGCGTTGGGCTGTGGCGGAGCCCCTCCCTCCAAAACCGCCATCCCCGAAAAGCGGTGCGCCACATACCGCTTACCGCCTCCTGCCTGGTGACGTCACCGCCTACGTCACCCCCTGCACAGTCACATGCCCACGTCACTCCCCTGTCCAGTCACCCGATGAGTCACCAGCCTGCGTGGCCTCCTGCCACATCACTGCCACGTGTCCCCGCCACTGTACCTGCCACATCATCGTCCGTACGTGATGACGTCATGCTGACGTCATCCCGCCACGTCGCCCTGCTGACATCACCCGCCGTACAATGCTGACATCATCAACACTTTTTTGGGCGCAGAGGCACAAAAGTCGCACTTCGGAGCCCCGGAATCGAATTCTGAGGCAGTTTTTTTAGGCCAAAATGGAGAATCTTCAGGGAATCTTTAAGGAATCTTCTCACCATGCGGCCCCAAGAAGCCCGAAAAGGCGCAAAAATGATCTGTTTTCTTCACAGAGCATACCAAAAGGATCAGAAGACAATTCCAGATGATACAGAGGCCGAACAACGGCCATTTACTAGTGATTAGACCTGCAACACATCAGATCAGCAGTCCAGATTTTGTCAGAGAGTATCAGTGGAAGAAAAGACACCAGAGAGTATCAGTCAAGAGTTTTTAGGGGCTCGAGGCACCTGAACATTGATGAAACCCCCAGAAAGTCAAATTAATAAGCATCAGCCCATCCTTGCCTTCAAATCACCATTAAGGCATTCAAAGCACCAGGACAACAAGGAAACAGAAACCCATACTCATTTATTGCAGAAAACACTGCAGCAAGCCACCAAGGACAGCATCATTTATTCAGTTTTGATACAACGGCCCTGAGCACGGCCCAAGATATTTTTTGCATTTATTTCTGGATAGGATTAGGTTAAGTAGTCATTTTTTATGACCTAATTAGGTCAAGATGTAATAAAGGAACTCTGCAGAGAGTTTTTGCCCTATATATACCACCCTCTGTACAGTTTTAAGGGTTGGTTAATTGAGAATTTTCACTGGAGACTCGCTGTGTATACCTGAATTTTTCTGTAATCAAAGATTGCTTAAAGCTTGGAGAGCGAACTGTCTATTGTTGATGAATGTTTTGAAGAGTTGAAGATGGAATTCCTGCACTGCGGCCTGAAGCAATAAGTGCCTCTTATCTCTATTTATGTGTTTGCCATTATCTAAATAGCAGAAGAAAGGAATAGCCTAGAATTAGTTTAAATTCTCTCTATGCTCAATTTCTGTTGTTTCTTGATGTTTTCCTCTAAAAGAATTGGTTATGAACATTGAATTCCTTCCGGCTCATGTTTACCCCAATTCACCTGTGTTGGCCAATTATCTAGGGATTCTTAACTGCCCCTAGGTAGCGCCCTGTTACTTTCTCTGCTAATCTGTTGGAGAGATTCTTAACTGCCTCTCTTTCTTTAGCATTCAGTTCATCCCTTAAACCTGAAAATTGCTTCAACCTCAGCTATCTTGCTCCATGTTCCCTCACTGTTATTAAGAAAACGCACCGGCAGTTCCCCTCCTCGACTCCACGCCCAATGGATTGAAAGATTCAGACTATACTCTGCCTCTCTACCTGAAAGTGTCATTTTTCCCACCAAAACTCAATCAAAACCCCTGTGCATCATATCTAGCCTAAAATCATCCCTTTCAACAAAGCTAAATCATAAAGAGAGAGCCCTCTCTAACTGCAGGTAGGCTAGGGCCTGCAATCCAAAGTTGGTTTGTGGTTACCTCGGCCGTATCCCTTTAGGAGTCAAAAGGGACAACCTGAGTGATAACATGCCAAACCAGTAGAAAAAAATTCCTAAAATTTCAAACACCCACTGGAAAACATTTTTCCAGACTATAAACTTCTACCCATAAAAATCATCACCTACAACAGAAGTGCAATTCCTGAGCACAACGAATTTCCACTTGCATATGTTTGACTAAGTGTTGGGGTCTTTGGTTGAGGAAAAAATCTTGTTGATGATGTTTCCAGTATTAAAAACCTCCTTAAGCCTCCATACACAAAAAAATAGCACCAAAACCTTGATCCTCTATCAAATTTGAATACTTTGGCAGTAGCTCAACAACTTTGCTACGTTACATTGTAAGTTGCCTCTTTTACAAACAAATTCCGAAAAAAAGAAAAGGATGTGATTTATATAGGCTAATGCACTTCAAACAAATATGCAAAAAGAAAAATTTGTCTTCGTTTCTTATCCAAACTCAAACGTTTGCTACCTGAGCGAACAAGACTAGGTTTCATCTTTCTTCCTTCACGTTTTCTTGCGATGCCTCCTGCAACTATTTTTTTGTAGCCCTCAACTCCTTTTTCAAAGTGATATTTTATCTACAAATTTTCTTGAGTTGTTTGTGTAGGGCCAGAGCTCTTTTCAACATATACTTAGCTTCAAACAATGTTTTCTCACAGATGTTCAAGTGGTCGTGTATCTTCTATTTGGCCCTCTCATCTTGTTCTCTAAGCCAAGTAATTTAATTTTGGGCTTTCTTTAGCCACTTCTTCAGCCTATGGAAAATGTGTTGCCCTTCATCCAACTCAACCTTCTTATTTTCTTGCAATGACTCTTCATTCATCACACTTTATTTATGTAGCTGCAACTTCTTGGTTGAAGAACTAGTTACAGGAATCCTTATTGATGAGGTCTTTAGCTCTTGAATGTTGTTTGTTTTTGCCTTTTATTTACCTTTAGACTTGGTGGTATATGAATTTATCTTCATCAGTAGTTTTACTTCTTCATTCTTGGGTGTCTTCTCCAAAAAAATCTTCTTCAACACCCTATTATCATGTTAAAGATGAGCAATGACCAAATGAGCCTTTTCTAACTGCTCCAGTAGCTCTATAATCTCCTTATCCTTGTGATATGAATCAAGATTCTCTGGTATGGTATCTAGAACTTTATTTGGTTGTTCAGGTGTTTTCTCAATGGGAAATATCTTTGCATCAACTCTTATGAGTGGTTTATTGGGAACCTCCACCACCTCAAGAGAAAAATTAAGTTTTTTTACCATTTTACTTGTCTAATGGGTCAACTACATTTGATGGTCGTCTTACTGAGCTCTCCATTATTGATTGAACATGATTTGCCACATATGAAGGTGTATCCTTTTTACTCCAGGGGCTATTTGAAAACCTAGTTGTCAACTTGGATGAATCCAAGAATGCTTGTCATGATTGATTCTTCTTCTTCAACTTCACTACCACTAACAGTTTGATCAAGGATAAATGAAATAGACTAGGAAACAATTGACTTTACTTACCCTGAAATTGGTATGACATCTTACCAATTCTCCTAAAAAAGTAGAATGGTAGACTCAAAGGGATTTTACTTGTGAAATGCATCAACAACCTGAAATGATATTGATAAACTCTCCCAAATCTTCCTTCACAAGTGAAATATCTCTGGATGACCTTACAATGAAAACAGAATTCTAGGGTTTCTCAATTACATTATAGTGCTCAAAAACTTAGCGCAGAAAGAAAGCACAATGAGTATGAAATTAAGGCTTAAATGAAGTTTCTAGCAGACATTGAATGGTATTCCCCTGTATTAAAAAAGTTCAAACTACAATAACCCAACACGCATACTACAATGCAACAATTTGTTGTTTCTAAATGAGTGAATTTGTCAATACACAGACATAGCAAGAAAGTGAAACGACTCATAGGTTATGGAGGTTGTGAGATCTTTTGGGCACTCCCCTTGGTTGTCAAATATGAAACCAACAACACACAACGTGAATTATACTAGAAAATAGAAATTGTAACCTAGTGATGGTTATTGTAGCAAGAAAATCTCCAGCTTAAAAAAGCACAGCGGGTCCCCTGCAGACAAAGCGCAACAACTTGCTTTGGCTGTTCAGGACATCTAAGGAGTAGGAGAAACTGGTTCAATGGATTCTTGAGAGAAAATGCATGCATTTTTCACCTTCCACGTGTTCCAGGCCTCCTTTTTTTACAATGATTAGTTACAAATTCAAATATGAAAGCACAAAATAAATGATCAGCACAACACCAACTTGTAATGATGATGATGTGATGACTTGACCTTGCAACTAACTTGACAAGACACCACTGAACTTGAATCAATGATGAAAACTCAAATATGTTATGATCTTCACTCATGACTTGATTGACACACCCCCCTAAACTTACTAAACTTGACCATAGGAAATAAATGACTGTTTCCATCATTATTTGAAACATTTTAAACATAACCCTGCTTAGAGTCAAAACAATCATATTATCTCACACTTCTCTCAAAAAAATAATAAATTGATCTCTAAGATATCATAGCAAAACTTTACAAAATGACCAAAATTATGAAAATACTAAGCTTGACTTTGATTACTATAACTGTTACACAAAAATTGTCACCATGACATTCTACAGTCAATGTGAGTCTATCACCACTTATATTGTCCTCCTATGGAAGTCTCAAACCTCAGCTCTTCATGTCAAGCCTTGAAAATGAGAGAAAGTCCTTGAAAATCTCTAAAACTCTGGTTCCGCACTTTCTCTTAGCATTACCTGCGGTCCTGCACCCCCTGGTCATGTCCCCTACGGACCTGCCCACTCTGTCTCTAAAGCAAAGGGTGTGGACCCCTATGAAAGTCAAAAAGGCGCAAGTTTATTATTAAAAACTCACTTTGGGTTAATTCTGGACGCTTCTAGAAGGAATCTTGAGGTGGTTAGTTCGCTCATAGGTGGTTCATGCATCCCATAACTAAAGGAGCTAACCCCTTGATGTGAGGAGCTTATCCCTTTGAAGGAGGACTCTATCCCTTTGAAGGTGGACCTGGTAACTTCCTTCCTGTGCACTATAAAATGAGGCATTGGGCTAGTTGCTCGGGAGGTTGAAAGCTGAATATTTTTTAGGGTAAATGTTGTTGGAATTTAGACTTCCTAATTGAGCTTGAGAGGAGAGATTACATACCTTTTGATCTCATTGGGAAGAGTGTGAAGCTTGTCAAAGTAGAGGAGATTCTTGCTTGGACCCTGGGAGGAGCATAAATCGTTCTTGCGGACAAGACTGATCTCCCTAGTATCTACTGATATCTAGCGACAATCAAGACAAGCAAATTATATCTTTCTCTAAATATTGTGATTTATAAATAAAAGCCAAGAGGTGTTTTAGACCCTACCTTATGTCCAACGCTAGTTTGTGGCAGCCACGCTTCGACCGTCCAAATGAGATTCCTTTTGAGAACCTACAAACACAAACAAGCACACATCAAATAATACCTACATAGCCAATATAATAAATCATATTTATCATGATGATCAAGGAATTCATGAAATAAACCATAGAAGACATCTTATTGAAAAAAATGAACTTGATTGTATTAACTTTAAACAAAGAAGAACTTTACAACCTTAGTGCCTTGATGTTGTACAAACTCCTCCCAGGGAAAAAAGCAAGAATCTCCTCTACTTTGACAAGCTTCACACTCTTCCCAATGAGATCAAAAGGTATGTAATCTCTCCTCTCAAGCTCAATTAGGAAGTCTAAATTCCAACAACATTTACCCTCAAAAATATTCAGCTTTCAACCTCCCTAGCAACCAGCCCAATGCCTCATTTTATAGTGCAGAGGAAGGAAGTTACAGGTCCACCTTCAAAGGGATAGAGTCCTCCTTCAAAGGGATAAGCTCCTCACATCAAGGGGTTAGCTCCTTTAGTTATGGGATGCATGAACCACCTATGAGAAAACTAACCACCTCAAGATTCCTTCTAGAAGCGTCCAGAATTAACCCAAAGTGAGTTTTTAATAATAAACTTGCACCTTTTTTACTTTCACAGGGGTCCACACCCTTTGCTTTAGAGACAGAGCGGGTAGGTCCATAGGGGACATGACCAAGGGGTGTGGGACCGCAGGTATTGCTAAGAGAAAGTTCGGAACTAGAGTTTTAGAGATTTTCAAGGACTTCCTCTCATTTTCAAGGCTTGACATGAAGAGCTGAGGTTTGAGACTTGCATAGGAGGACAGTCTAAGTGGTGAAAGACTCACACTGACTGCAGAATGTCATGGTGACAATATTTTGTGTAACAGATTGCCCCCTAAAGTGCGAAGTCTGTAATGGATGAGGATTTCATTTATCATCTAAGAAGAGTGAAGTACTTTATCATTTCGAGGATCATCTTGTGGAGAGCCTGGTTGGAACCTGTAAAAAATATTCAATACAATATATATATATATATATATATATATATATATATATATATATATATGTGATCATATCATCGCTGAGGTAGGCATTCCCATACTCAGATCAAAACTGACTAGAAAACTAACTAAACTGATCTGATATAGGAACGATCTTGTAATACATCACAAGTATAGACATGTGTAGACACAGTATGGATGCAGCCATCTATTTATGAATAGTCCACTGTATAATGGATAACAAAATTCCTCGCAGCTTGGATGGTGGAAACTAGATCTAGGGTCTTGATTTCTACTTCCCAAAATAGTACGATTCTATCCATGTGAATGAATGTGTCGAAGTCAAACATTGTAGAAACCACTTGATTACCGGTCAATGATGTAAACTGTTAACAAGTGTGAGAGAAACCACCAGTAATGTCAATGGCTATCAAAGTACTCAGTACAATCCATGAAATGTGAATAGATGAGTTGATGTCGAACATGTCACGGAATCATTTGATCGAAGGTAAATGATGCAACCTGTCGTCGAAGGCGAGAAACCTGCCATTGAGGCATGCAAATTCCAAGGTACCGACGATTTCCAGATCATCTTTCTAGATAATGAGCTAAAGTTGATAGAAAGTGATCCGTCATAGGCAAGCCCACAACATGAAATCATAGATCAAGTTTGAAGAAATATGTTTGCAAGGACTGACTCAGGGATGGTCAATATGGATGACAGATATTTTGCAGATGAATGGTTTATTTGCACTGACCTCTTGAACACATAACGAAACTGTATATGGTTTGGTGACAATTGACCCAAAGCTAATAACCAAAAACCGGCTGAAGACTTTCAATATGGTTTGATTAACTGTTAGGCAAAGGATTTCCCAACCCAGGTCAACAAAAAAGTGTCGTGTTCAAGAGTGGTTGAATTCTTTTTTGAGACACAAAGTAAAACAAACAGGTTCATTTTTCTCTCTTTTCCCCCACCATTTCTAGCAAGTACCTCTTCATTTTTGACAAGCTTGAGGAGGATAACATTTGCTTGATTATAAGCTCATCCTTCGGATGAGTCCAACTTAGTTTAAATTCGAACCCTAAGAAGGAGTGGTCCGTTCCTGTTTGTAATTGAACAGGTCCTTTACTGTTAAATTTTAACGAGTCCAGTATAGGAGAAACTCGGCGTTTTTCAATTTTAGGGAGTCGGAAGAAAAACTTAAGAAAACTCCATGGTTGTCCTTTTTCGTAAATTTGTGTCTCCCAAGCCCGAAAAAGTATAAAATAATACTTGAGAGAACCGCTTGACCATTACGATCAAGGAGTACTTTTCATAATTAGTGTCTCTGATCCGAAAAAGTAAAAAAGCGACCAACGACACGTCGTTTTATAACCAATATCGAATTTGAAACGACAAAAATCCGGCAATATTTTCATGTTTATATGGTCAGAAAAGAGCTGTAAGTGGACCATCTTTTTAATTCCGTTTTAACGAGCTTAAAAATAAAAACTCGGCAATCTTTTCATATTTTAGGAGTCAGAAAAGAGCTTAAAGATGACTCTAATGTTTTTTGTTGAAAATGATCAATTTTGCCTGAAAAATCCGATATTCTGCACAAAAACTCAAACATTACTCATACCTATTTAAAATAAATAAAAATGCATCAAAAAGTTACCTTTTTAAAGTGAAAAATAAACAAATTAAAAATTCATTTATTCAAAAAAGCTTATAAAAAGGGCTTTTGTAAATTCATTTTTACCATTTGACTTCAGAGTGAGAAAAGAGAGCTTTTGGGTAAGAAACTTCCCGTGAAGATTGCGGAAAATCCGTCTGTTGGAATCGAGAACCATCACCTCCAGGTAATCCACATCACTTTAATCTTGCATTTCAACCATTTGAATTTTGTTTTTAGGTTTTTATTTTGATTTTTTATGAAAAAATTAGTTTAAAATACCGCTCGCGGGGTCCGCAGGCGCAGCATGCGAAACCTGCGGACCCGACTTTTTCATACACAGGAAAAAGTCAGGGGCCTGCACCCGCTGTTTAGGTAGAGTGCGGACCTACACTCTGTCTCTAACTTGGAGAGTGCGGTCCTCGCGACATAGGTTTTACAACTTCATTTTTTCAATTTTCGCCCAAAAACTTTGATTTAAAACGTTTTAATCCGCCTTTTATTTTTAATGTAGGACATTCATCATGCTCAATTGGCAGGAACGGGAACACGAAGATGTGGACCTTACCGCAATGAATCATAAACCCTCAATTGATGCATTGGAGGCATGCGGGCTTTTTAAATTCTGGGCCATACCTGGCATGACGGCCCAAATAGACTGTTTGCAGTGGCTGGTGGACAGATGGAATATACAGGACTACTGTTTCATTATTGGTGGCCATCAGCTTGAAATGGAGCCAGAGCACATTTACTTCTTGACTGGTTTTCCCAAGAGAGGTGAACAATTGTCTCTATTCGGGACTAGGCCAGGTGGCCAGTCTGTCGATAGTCTCCGGCTAGAGTTTTGTAATGACCAAACAAGGGACAAAGGGATTGATATCAAAACCATCTCCCGTCCTGAACTCAAAGTGATTGCATTTACTGTCACCAGAATCTACGAAATCGCAGCACTGCATATAGCCACTGGATCCCAAATGTGGATGGCAGTAGACTGCTATCGAGGCACCATCTTCAACTGGTGCGAAGCTGTGTTGGCTAATGTAAAAGACCAACTGACTAGAGCAAAGAACGGACAACTGAAAAACTTTGGATATGGTTTCTTAGTTGTGAGCTTTGGTCTAGAGAGGGTCCCGATGTTGGTCCCACAGCATCTTTCCGTTGGAGCTCGACTTCCCCGAGAGCCTAAGCTGATGCGTTGGGTTGCAATTATGGTCCGTCATCCTGAGGAGGGTTCCGAGGTTGTTCGATTTCCTCCTGAGTATTTTCATTGGTTAGAGAACCAAGTTTTCACGATTCAGGATTTTCCTTATGCTGGGATGGATTATCGTGGTGACCCAGACATGGCTCTTCCACCAGGAGAGCAATGGGATGACTCAGGTAAATCATTCTCAACATTTTATAAGTTTCTAATTTTTTAGTTGTTTTTTAAATCGTCCAAAACTGATAGTAAAAGTTTCAAATGCAGATGTAGGTCCACGGCAACCAGCCATTCTCCGGCCCTATGAGAGGAGACACCCAGCTGCAGCAGTACTAGCCCCATGGGACGAATCTATAGAGACCTTGGCCGAATTGGAAAACCATCTAGAGTGCTTGACAACAGATATTCCAGAGACTAGCATAGATGACATTCCTCTTAGGTTACAGCGCTATGTGATTGGGGTCCCAGGACCTTTCAGGAGGTTCCTTTTTAGGGTGGCCCGAGCAGTGGTTTCTTATTGTGATCATCACCAGTGATAGGATGATCGCTTTTGTAGACTTGATACGACATTTTTGCTTTTTGTGCTATCATTTTTGCCGATCATAAGGGGTTTTTCAACCTATGATCGAAGACGATGTATATTTGACACACTTCTATGCTATGCTATATCACTATTACTAGTTATCTTGTAAAACACGTTATGGAATGTTTTTAAATTTACTGTTTGATTTATTGCAAATGTCTATTTAACATTCGAGAAGCAATTGCATCTGCTAATGTATTTAAATATCTTGGAATATGTTGATATTCAATGTAGTCAAATTCACGTTCCAAGAGACGAACTCTCAAAAATAATCTTAATAACACTGGATTTCTAATGGCATAAACTCTATTAAGCTACAATACAACGAGTTCAGAATCTAACCGCAAAATCAAACTCCGAATCCCAAATGAAATGGATTTAGATAATAACTCAATCACTGCACTATACTCTCAATGTTGTTCGTTGTTTGACCGAGGCTTACCCCATGCATAGATACCAACTCATTAGAGGGCGAATAAATAACCCAAGCTGCGGAAGAAATGTTCCGTGTATTACGACAAGCACCATCAGTGAAACCAATGTATATTTGAGAAGACGTCGACATCTGCAATATCAAGAGTAAAATCAAGATAAGCAGGAATAATGACCAAAACACTCTCTAAACTAAGCACACTTTTCTAAGCTAGAAAGAAAACTAAACTAACTAAAATCTCCACACCCAGATTTAAGCATAATACCTCTTCAGATAAAGACCATTTCTGGGCTTACCTAAAGAGACTCCGTCAAAATCTACCAATTCATAGGCCCCTTTCGCTAGCTTTCACTTAACAACATAAGGACCATGCCACATCGGAACAAATTTTCCAGCCCCTATCTTATCGTTTGCTTGATCGTATAGTAAGACTAGGTCTCCTTCCAAAAAATTACGAGGTGTAACATTTCGATCATACTGAGATTTAATTCGTTTGGCATGAGTTTCGATTGCTAGTGCAGAATCACGTCGATTCTCATCTAGCTAAGTCAAGTACAACAAACGTTTCTCCTCTTTGGAAGTGGTTGGGAGTAACTCTATGGCTATTTGTAGTGACAGAATTTCGCATTCAATGGGTAACACAGCTTCCAAACCATAAACCAGTTGGAATGGAGTGAAACCAGTTGATGTTTTTACTGAGGTTCGATACGCCCAAAGCACTGAAAATAACATGTTATGCCAAGTCGACCTATGAATCCCAATGATTCATCGGATCATAATGACTAGAACTTTGTTGATGGCTTCAACCAGACCATTAGCCTGTGGGTAATATGGAGTAGAACTGTCGTGACACAGGCCAAGTTGATCTGTTAGTTCAGTCATCATGATGTTTTGAAAATGACGCCCATGGTCAGTGATAATCGCTTGTGAAACACCGAATCTAGTAATTATATGATTGAAAATGAAAATCGCAGCAGTTTTGCCGTCTTCCGAAAATGTAGGCATCGCCTCGGCCCACTTGGTAAAATAATCTACCACAAGGATGATGTTAGCGCTTGAAATTTCACCTCAGGCTGAGAAAGTTAAACCTCAAGGCAACATCAAACCATTTAGCCTCGTAGCTAGCCCTACGGGGCAGGAGAAGGCTCTCTCCGGTCAATCTCGGTAAAATATTCAATAGATGAGATGACCAATAAGGTAACACTGATATTAGGCTAGTAAACTGATAAAAAGGGTTGATTTGGGGTTTTTTTAAATAAAATGATGGGGTTTTTCTAGGCTACTTGGGGCAAAGAAACAACTTGAACAGAGAAATATAATAAAAAACACAGATTATCGACTGAGGCAAGGTAGGCAAGAAATTTAACATCAAATTGAGATTAAATGGAATGGCAAGACTGGTGAGGAGCTGACAAGGGCATAGGAGATGAATCCTTGTCAAACAGAAGAAAACATTAAATATGAACAAACTTATAGGCAGAGCATATAATAATATGAATTCTACCTAAACACTTCATTTGTTCAATTAGAGATGGTCATGAAGTGAAATGAAAACATAACAGGTTACATATGAAACAAAAGAAAAACTTATGCTAACTTTCATACCACAGGAATCTCAGAAGTCGGAGCTGTGAAATTTCATTAAAAATCTCTGTCAAAAACTGTACAATGAAGCTCTGTTACACACACCTCTCAGCACTCAGAATTCTCCCTCTCTCTGACAAATGATTATTTTTATACATTAAATAAACTATTCTAAAAAAAACAAAAACAACAGATCGACCCAACAATAAGGGCACTGTTTGAACTGAAATTACAAAAAATTAGAAAAGAGAACAACCTTCTATTCTAAAATAATACAATGTCCCTCTAAAAATCCTCTGATGACTAATAAACATGGAGCGCAGATCTTTTTGACTTCTGAGGTCTTGAAATAGGAAATTGGTTCCTATTTTTCTGTTGCGGTTGATGTCTTTGTGGCGTGAATGAGGACCGGATTTAGTGCTCTAGCAGGGTTGACATCACCCGATTCCATATCTAAAGAGAAAACCTTTTTTATTGTAAATATCTGTTATTGGGGCGCCCGCATCATTCGTGAATGGGGCGGTGGTGATAGTGAGGAGAAAACAAGCCACGACATCCAGTTTCATGGGCAAGATGTTCTAGCACTGCATGCGCAATTGCCTGTCCATCTGTTTTGAAAAGGGGCAGCGTTACATATAAAATCCGATGATAATCAATGTGGAGGCAACAATTGTAGCTGCATATCCTTTCTGAATCGGAACTGAAGCCAGGAATAGACCGTTTACTCCTATTTCGATGTTTTTGTGGCATTCAGTCTTTGACTATTTACTTTCCCTTTACCTGGGCCTTTTAAATCCAACTAATTTTAAATAAAAATAGCTCTTAAACTAAAATTCTGCCTTGGATAAAGGGAACCGCCATTATGCGATCAAAAGTGGCTCTGTCATTCTTTCTGGCGTTGGGGCCATTCATTTATTTCAAGTCTTCCACTACCATTATCCTCTGTCTCATTCATTTCTTGCATCATTATGCCATTATTTCTGCAATGGTAACTTGGAAAGTTTTTCAGCTTTTATTTTACCACCATGAACGTTGATCCCCTGAACAAATGCTACGTGTTTGGAGAGAAAACTCAACATTTGGCGCAAAAGCACCATCTGGCAGGTGACAAGCAGGCACAGTTGGAATTTTCACGACCCATACATTTGAGCAGAGACTGCACAGTTCTTATCTTCCATCCCCTGTGATTTCGTAAAATACATTTTGTTGCGCATCATCCTGTGATGGAAACTTAATGGTCTGCCCATAGTAGTTAAGAAGGAACTGGTAGACTTCCCTCTTGTTCCAAACAACATCTACATGTGTGCTATTGTGTTTCTTGCTAGAGGAGATCCAACACGATGCACAAAGCTGCTTCGGTGGCCATATCACTTTTGGAAATTTTCGATCACTAGTTCCTAGAGCAGCGTCTTCAATCTTCAACCTCTCTTTAACCCGATTGTGTGCATTCCAGAGTCAAAGAACAAGGTCATATCGATTTTTGAAAGGTTCTTTAACGCTGGAACACATCTTAAAGAAATGTTAATGGCACTCTTCGCAGATAAAAAAAAAATTGTGAACAAAATCACAAATTGTTGTGAATGTAGTCGTGCTTTCATCGTCTTCAATCCTCACTGACAAAGAATGAAAAAGCAGCCAGAGGCCACAGCTAAATCCTCGAGTGTCATTTTTGCTGCCACGGCAGAAAATCCATTACCCACGAGGGACTTCTTTTCCATAGATGTGCGGATTCTGGAATGCACCTTTTCCAGGAAACCTTGCAGTCTTTTTTAGTATCAACTGACCATGGATATGAAGGCCAAAGTTCATCAAAATTTACAATTATCTCCCCACTCCCGATTCGACACCTTTTATATGGATGATGCACTACCAGAATTTGCAAAAATCTTATGAAAGGGAATTGAGAATCAGAATTGAATCTCTTCTTGTTCAAGAATATATCAAAAATATGTGTTGTCGCTTCCTCAATATCATAGATGGATCGCAGCTGGACCAGAAGCATTTGTTGGTAACTATTCATTTTCAAATTTCTCATCATCCATCAGCATCTGATCTTCTTGAAGAAAACCGTAGAACCAATTTCTTAATGATTGTCTCCAAGCCTCAAAGACATATTATTCACAGTGTCACCACTAACAGGCACAAAATCACCTCGGATCACATTCCGTTGGTCAATAAACAACAGGGCATTCCCAGCGCTAACACAATCATTTATTTCAATAGCTGTGACAATGAAGTTTGTTCGGGATTTCCAGTGAGACTTCTCCAAATAGCTTTTTGCCTCTGATTGCTGATGATGTTTTGAATTTTACTTGTGCAGGGATGGGAGCTTGAAGTCGTTGCTGCCTTTTAAAGAGATGGAGAATAAATTTCATAATCTAAAACAACACATTTAATGATTTCTTCTTCAAAACTAGGTTTTGAAGAAGAATCAATCTCTCACTGACATAAGACGGAGTCTAACATCGGCTCCACTTGGGATGGCAGTTGCCGCTTCGTGGAGGTGCCAAGAACCGCAGAACTTTGGGAGAGCAGACAATGCCTCCACCCATTGGGCAATGGAGTCATCATCGACACAACTGAAATTGAACTCAAACTAATTTGATCTCAAGACTGAAACGACTGAAACACTGACTTAACAATCTTCAAGCTAACTCTGTAATGAAACTAGAACAAGATGCTGCCTTTTTGGATGCTTATTTATTTACAACATCTACTCTAATCAGCTGTACAAACAATAGATCAGGTAATACTAAAGTGCCAAATTAACCATTCAAGTAAACCTGAGAATGATGCCGCCGCTTGAGAATGCTTCCACCAGGACACCAATGCAGTTGCTGGCAGCCCTTCATGCACATAATGAACCTAGTCACGGAAAAGACAGCCTGATCTATCAATCAGACTGAAAAATGTGTCCATGTATGTTGCCACTAGCAACGCATACTTCCAGTTGTACACTGTCAATGTAAACATCTGTAGGCAAGTCTGTTATTTCTTGTTTCGAAGGAGGAAGGATTTCCAAGAACTTTTTAGAGTCTTGGAAATCATAAGACTGGATCTGCTCATCTAAACACTGAATCTCCTTTTCAATTCTTTCAACAACTAACTCAAAGCCACTAGTTTTAAACCAAGGGAACTTTGGAGATTTCAACAAACGAAGGAAGATACTGAAAAATTCTTCATTAATTTCAATATCCACTAACCATTCTCTAAATTCGTTTAGAACTTCACACAGGATAGGGTTTGCCACATACCCCACCATTGCATAAATGGATCAGCAAGCGTTGGAATGTCTGGATCGAGTTGGAGTCGCCAGGTGAATGTTCAGCCTGCATATGTATCTGAATGCTGTCCACCATCAGCATCAGATCTGCAATTTGATTTCATGTACTGGGACACGATAATCAACAAGTCGAATGTTCTCCCCAGTATGGTCGCCAATATGTTAGCGCTTGAAATTTCACCTCAGGCTGAGAAAGGTAAACCTCAAGGCAACATCAAACCACTTAGCCTCGTAGCTAGCCCTACGGGGCAGGAGAGGGCTCTCTCCGGTCTATCTCGGTGAGATCTTCAATGAATGAGATGAACAATAGGGTAACACTGATTTTAGGCTAGTAAACTGATAAAAAGGGTTGATTTGGGGTTTTTTTAAATAAAATGATGGGGTTTTTCTAGGCTGCTTGGGGCAAAGAAACAACTTGAACAGAGAAATATAATAAAAAACACAGATTATCAACTGAGGCAAGGTAGGAAAGAAATTTAACATCAAATTGAGATTAAATGGAATGGAAAGACTGGTGAGGAGCTGACAAGGGCATAGGAGATGAATCCTTGTCAAACAGAAGAAAACATTAAATATGAAAAAACTTATAGGCAGAGCATATAATACTATGAATTCTACCTAAACACTTCATTTGTTCAATTAGAAATGGTCGTGAAGTGAAATGAAAATATAACAGGTTACATATGAAACAAAAGAAAAACTTATGCTAACTGTCGGTCTTGAAAGCCCTCCATCAGTGATCAAAGCTCTTTGCATTTGCATTAGTAGGTGTCTCATCAGTGTCAAAGTTTGCATCTCGTTAGGCATGCCATAACCCTGATGGAGGAGCTGGTCAATTCATACCCCTCTTGGCTTTGCTGGATCAGGTCATATCAGTCATTGAGTTTTTTTTAAGCTTGTCTTGATGTGTCTTAATGTCAAAATTCTAGGTCTAGGGTTTTGGTCATTTGTCTCTGCAAGGTCATGTCTCTGAAAGTCCTTGAGTGACCAGCAAGCTAGAGGGAGGATGGTAAACATGTTTCTTTGATATTCTCATTATGTACAGTTCATTTTTAAACTTGGATTTAAAAACTCTGTTTTTAAAGCCAAATTCATGATAAATTTTTGTAAAAAGAATAAATTTCCAAAAAGTCTTCAAAAAGGCAGCAACAACCCTGGTCCCCTTGCCACAGTCCTTCAGATGATCTACCTGCAAGAAAAAGCAAGTCAAAGCACTCAAAAAGTCAACTTCAGGATAAAGGAAACCAAAAAATCAGTGTTTTAAAAAAGTGTCAAAATAGACTTTATAAAGTGGGTTTATGGATGAAATTTTTTCAAATGAAGATTATAAAAGGTAATATTCCCTCCTTTCACTCTCATTGTGCATTTCAAAGCTTGCAAGAGAGATTGTGAGAGAGTGATAGGCGAAAGAGGCAAAAACACAGTGATTTCGGGCAGTTAGCAGGTGCGCGACCCGTTCAAGCCTGTGCGCGACCTGTTGGGCGGTGCGCGACCCGTCCAGGGCACTCCAGCAGTGTAAATTTACTACGGGCGCGACCCGTTGGGCTGTGCGCGACCCGTTGGGGAGCCTGCGCGACCCGTTCAGCTGTCTGCAATCAAACTTCAACCAAATTTCCTCAACCTCCCTTCAACTCATCTACATTGCTCGAGGTAGGGTCTTACTCATTGTTTTGGAGGTTGATGATGAAAATAAGCTTGTATGCTATGATTCTAACCTCATATCAAGCGAATGAAAAGACTTATATGGCTGCTTGTTAATGTTTGTAAAATTCTATGGTTTTGTGACTGTTTCAAGTGATTTTGTCCCATTTGGTCCCTTCCCTCTTTCCCCTTTCATTCACAGTCATGCTTTCATCTCTGTCCCATATTATTTGTACATAAAATGTAGACTTTTGCCCCGTCCCTAAACTATAAACCCTACCCCTCTCACAAGCACACAAAACCCTAATTCCCTCTACCATACACATGCAAAAATAGAACAAAAAGAAAAGATGCATTTGCAAATAAAGAAAAGAGTCATGTGAAAATAAATGTTGCTGTATATCTAGAGTCATGTACATAACCCCTACATACCCTTGACATCCCCTTGTACATGAAAACCTTCCCTCTATGTTAAAACAATGTACATGTACTCCTTTTAAAAACAAAATCTGCCTTATGACACACATGAACTCCTATAAGTAAATTTGGTGTATGGTGTCCCTATGTCCCTATTGATACATGTATACCCCTTCCATGTTCACTATCATACATGTTTTTGTCCCATATGAGATGTTCTTTGCAAATGATTTCCCAATGTTAAAATGTGTTCCCTTGAAATTCCCTGTTATTTTCATATATTCCCATTCCTTGTTAAGAAGTTCCCTCCCCTAACATTCCCCTCATGTTTTTTCCCCTTGAAACAACATAGAGTTCAATACTTTTGCAGGCAGAGGCAGCAGTTCAATTTGTCCTTCAGTTTGTCCACTTTGCTCCAAAACCATGTCAGATACCGAAACTTATGAGCAAAGTGATGACCATTCATCATCTACAGAGGTTGAGGAACAGAGGAGGCCTCGTAGAGGAGGTAAGGGAGGACATCATAAGCGGGAAGAGCCTACTTCTTTGGCAGAATTACAGGCTTGTCCTTTGGCAGTGAATTGCTTCCGGTACATGTCTTGCTATCAGTTTTGTGAGAGGATCTCTCAGATTCAGCATCATAGAGAGTTGGCCCGCTTGTTTGTCTTACACCTCCATGATGGACATGTCACTCTTGCAGGGGTGAATTTCATATTGACACTCGAGGTGATCTCAGAGGCTACAGGGATACCAAATGTGGGTGAGGTGTGGCCTAAGCGCATATTACTTGATTTTGTTCACTTTGAGCCTTATGTCCGGCCATCATTTGTGAGATTGTTGATGGGTGTTTTCCCATTCAGATTTCTTCGGAGTGAGTATGCTCCCCTCATGAGACTTATCATGCATTATTTTACATGTGAGGGCAGATTTTCACAGGTGTATTCATATCACATTCGCCTGTTGATGCATTTCACCTGGGTGAGGATGATGAACCTCCCGGTCTTCTTGTTTCATAACATTCAGAATATGGTACCCATGTTGCAGAGGAAGACCCCGGCTCAGCAGTACAGGAGCCTTTGCCATTATGGTTTGATTCAGCTCATAGTCTCACATCAGTTGACTCAGCAGGGCATCCCATGGGAGGAGTTCATCTCCCGTGAGTTTTTCACAGTGCCACCTCAGCCACATCAGGAGGCCATTCATGAGGAGGGAGGACCATCTCAGCAGCCTGATGCTCCCATCACCCAACATGTCAGCTCCACTCCTTTGGTCACCTATCAGAAAGGCCCAAGGGTCTTATTTGCAGCAGCTAGGCGAGTACTATCTCCACAGCAGGTGGAAGGGGTTTCGCCTTCATCTTCAGATCAGCGAGTGTTATCTCCATAGCAGGTGGAAGTGGCCTCGCTTTCTACACCAGCACAGGTACAGCAGAGGGGCAAAGAGCCCATGGTTCATGAGGATCCGGTGATTGATCTCGAGGTCAGTTCTCCTAGCCAAGAGGCAAAGGAGATCATTCAGCAGCTCAGGGCCAAGAATGATGTTTTGCAGCGGAGACTTGAGGGTGCCCAATGGACCATCACCTATCTAGAGCATCAGAACACACAGCTGGAGGAGGAGAAGGCGCTTGATGAGCTTTGGAGGATTCGTAGTGACCGAGTCTTAAACCGTAGGAGGCCCGGTGATCCATTGCCTGCTGACCGAGAGTCACTGCTCATTCAGGAGAATGCCCACTTGGAGAGGCTGTTGGCTAAGGCCAACCAAGAGAAAAAGCTGCTAAGGAACATGAAGAATCACTATTGGGCGAGGATGCATGTTTGCAAGGAAAAAATGAAAATGTTCCAAAGGAGGTTGTCCGAGGCTCTTAGGCGGAAGAAGAAGACCAACCCCCTCCGTATCTTGGCTAAGGCATCCCTCAAGGATCATGACACCCTCTAGCCTATTCACAGCACCAAGCACAAAATTTTTTGGAAGTTTTGGCTCATTTTTGGCATTTTTGGGAAATTTACAGGTTTTGGCTTCTCAACGGGTCTCACCCCCGGTGAGACCCTTTGTCATCGTAGCTCCGTTTTGCAAAAACTCAACATTTTTGGATTTTTCATGCAAAGTTACACATGCCAATGGATGGACTTGAGTTTTCATGGAGTTTTGGGCCTCCAAAAGGTCAAAATACAACCAAATTTTGACTTTCTGCCCCTTTTTTGAGCTGCAGAAGTAGTCTTGGGAAAATTGACTTTTGACTGGGAAAATGACATCCAAACCCAAACATTCTGGTTGGGTTGGAAAGTCGACTCAGAGACCTTTCCAACGAGCTATCCTGCACCTCATTCGGACACCGGGAAGGCCTCCAAACAGGGCTCCAAAATGCGTGACCCGTTGAAGAAGATGTGCGCGACCCGTTGAGGAAAAGTTGCCAGATTTGACCAGTTCAGCCCAGAAATTGCAGTTTAGCTCCAGTTTGACTTTCTGAGGTCGATGGTGGTCCTCTTGACTGTACTTGTGGTACTTTTTAGATACTTTTACTCTTGTTTTACTCTTTTAGAAGTTTCTCTCATTTAAAGGGTAAAAATTGGCTGTATGAACTGGTTTCCAAGTTTATAGAGGCAAGTTGTTTTGACTGCCTATTTTGTAGTGCTTAGTTTAGAAGTGGTTCAAACAGCTCCTAGGATAGTGAGCTCGACCCATGGAGGCAGGGAAAGAGGTTAGATCATCTATATTATGTACTTTCTTGCTCATTTTCATGGTTGGACTCTTGAGGGAGGAGCTATCATTGTATATTTCACTTGTATCTCTGCAATTTTTGGCTAAGGAAGACCAGGGTTTTGCAGTCATATTTGGGATTCTTGTGGACTCTTGTGTTGATGGTGTGTTTCTTCATGTTATTGTAAGCTTTGTTATGTGATTCATTTCCTTTCTATACTGCTGCATATTAAACAAATGAAGTGATAAAGTTAGAATTCATGCTTGCCATGCTCTACTTTTAAATTTGTTTAATTTCTATGTTTTCTGTTGTCTAAAGAGAAGTCAAATCCATTGTTTGCTCTCTTTAGCCTTCTTATCTTTCTTCCTAATCATCCACTTCAGCTAAAGACATCAATACAGGCTCCTACCTTGCCCCAAAGACCCCCCTGCAGAAACTGTGTCCAATCCCCGCACCCAAAATTGCCATTCTCTCAAATTGCCACCAAAAACCCAAAAAACCCCAAATCAACCTTTTTAATCAGTTTACTAGCCTAATATCGGTGTTACCTTGTTGGTCATCTCATCCCATTGAAAATCTACCGAGATTGACCAGAGAGACCCTTCTCCTACCCCGTAGGGCTAGCTACGAGGCTAAATGGTTTGATGTAGCCTTGAGGTTTACCTTTCTCAACCTGGGGTGAAATTTCAAGCGCTAACATACTGGTGACCATACTGGGGAGAACATCTAATTTCTTGTTCATAGACGTGTTATTTCATAAGTCTTAGATGGAGCCTGATGTTACGCCAGGTAGCCTTCGAAAACGCTCTTGTTTTACATCAGCGCAAGTAGATAAACGTTGCTTCAGTCAATCTCCGTGAGCTTGTGAGCATAGCTCTTCTTTGACATCTTATCCCCTTGTATTTGTTAACTCTGAGCCGTGGATGATAGGTTGAGAGTTTTCACAGGCTGAATGCTTTTTCTTTCCTAGTCATTTTGAGAAAACAAGCTGGCTACAGATCCCAAAACCATTTTCAGATCTCATTCATGCCCAGCTATTTTTGATTATCTTGAAGATTTAGATTTTGACGAAAGCTTTGAGTTGTCTCTGTTTAAAGCTAAGTCTAAAAGTGCGCTCGATTCTCTAGTTCTTGACCCTGATTTTGCAGTTGTTATTGAGTTTGAGAGACATAATAAATTGGTTGAAAATTTCATTTTAAGACATCTTCAGTCAAGTGTTCAAGCCACTACCCTTGCTGATTTTGTTGAGAGTATCTCTGATCACATTGGATCTACTATCACAGCTCACGAAGAGTCTTACCCTCCTTATGTTGCAGTTTCACCTATAATCACCTATCCTGAATCAGCAGCCGGTTCTCCTCCTTCGTCTCCCACACCTCCCAGTCCCCCAACTCCAAAAACTACACCTCCTCTTATAATAATCCCTGCTATCACAGCTCCTCCACTTCATACACATCCTACTCCCCCACCTAGAACAATGGCTGCCCGGTTTGCCCCATTGGTTTTACCTGCAAATCTTCATGATATGCCAGCTGATTATCAAAGTAAAATTCCCATGTTTGATGGTACTCCACAGAGTGTTACAGCTCAGCAACATATCGATAAGATGACCACATTTTTTGATCTATATGAGTTAGATGAAGAAGATGTTACCATGCGGTTATTCGTGCAAACATTTGCAGGAGAAGTTAGAAAATGGTTCAGAGGGTTGACAGCCAATAGCATCACTACTTTAGAAGCACTTCAGAATCAATTTTTAGATCGGTGGGAAATCAAAAAGGATCCGCTTCAAATCAATGCCGAATACAACAACCTCAAGCGTAATCCGGGTGAGTCTGTTCAAGATTACATAATCAGATTCAATACAGTTTATAATGCTATTCCCGATGATTTGAGGCCATCTAGAAAATCAGCACTTCTCAAGCTCCCGAATGGTTTCGATCCGGAGATGGCATATTCATTGAGAGATAGAGATCCGCCTACCTTGGAGGAGATGCAGAAAATTGCTGTCAGCATTGAGGCAAATTTGAATGACAAAAGAGCAAGGATGAAGGCGGAAAAGCGAGTTACAATCAAGGAGGAAGCATCCACATCAAATGAGGTTCTTGAGCAGATAAAGAGGGCACTTGAAAAGATGACTATTGACAAGCCGGAGCCTCCGATTCGTAATCCCAATTTCAGAGGTCAAACGCAGCAACAATATAGAATCAAGCAGCGTGAAACAAAGGCACAAGACACGGCAGTTCAGCAGCAAATGAAACCACCTTTTCAGCAGAATTTTGTTAGTCAAGAGTCTGAAGATGAGGGTGATAATGTTGGCGAGGAAAATCATTTCTTCACCCCTGATGATATGCCTACATATATCACGGAAGAAGATGAGTTGGTGAGTAATTATGTTTTTCCCCAAGATGAGCATTATATTTTGTCAAATGATATGATACTTGAAGAAGAATCTGAAGAATATCAAAGAGGGTATTTGAATGCATTATTAGCGCAGCAAGGACAGCAAAGGCAATTGAGAAGCCGGGCTATTCCTATAAATCCCGTGCAGAAAAAGAAAGACATTGCAGCAAAGAATGCTTCGGTTTCTTCAAAAGGTAAAGATATAGCCGGTCCATCATCAACTCAAACCTCATCGGCAGCTAAGATAGATCAGCCATCAAATGCACCAAAGGATAAAGCTGAGAAAAGGGATAATCCGGCAAAGGAAGGTGAGAAGTTTCCAGTTTTCAGTTTGGAGAATGAAATTGCAAAGTTGAAGATACCTATTCCTTTAACGGAGGTCATGAAGAATGCCACTTACCGAGGTCAAATTTCTAAATTGCTCAATGTTGACCCAATGCTTGACATGGTGAATGTACAAGATGATCAGCCAGAGTTAATTTTTGGGCCAGCTTTGAATGGTGAGTCTCCCGAGAGTGATATTCCTCCATTTTATATCAATTTGCGTTTGCATGAGTTTGTGTTGCACAATGCCATGTTTGACTCGGGAGCTTCACATAATTTGATGCCAAAAACAATCATGGAGAAGATGGGACTTGACATCACTAGAAAGTATCATGATCTGTATTCATTTGATTCCAGCCGGGTAAGATGCATTGGTTTGATCAAAGACTTAGTGGTGAGTCTAGATCAAATTCCAGCGAAGAATGTTTTGATGGATGTGGTGGTGGTGGATATCCCTCCACGATTTGGCATGTTTTTGTCGAGGTCCTGGGGAGCCAAACTCAAAGGTACAATTCAGATTGATTTTTCATATGCTTCAATTCCAGTTTTCGGTCAAATGAGGAAGTTATATCGGGAACAGAAGATGAAATACATGATCACTAGTAAGGAAAAGCCCGTAAATCATCCTGTAAATTATGTACAAATAGATTTAGAATCTTTTGTTTTGTTTGTGGAAATTTTCAATGAGGTAGATAGTCAGTTAGTTCAAGTAGAAGATATACCAGACATTTCAGAAAATTTCAGGGATGTTTTGAGAAAGGAAAGTGAAGAAAGGTCTGTTGTCATAAGGCCAATTGCAGAAATAAATGGGCAGCAAGCAGAACATGAATCGAAATCAGATTTTCAGCACCTAGAAGATGATGAAGAGGGTCTTTGGACCATGGATTTTGATGGTGCAGTGGGCAACGATGGTGCTGGTATCGGTGTGTGGATTCGAAGCCCATTCTCAGCCCAAGATCAAGTTCCAAGCAAGGTACAGGTATGTTCTTACAAATTGGCATTTGATTGTTCGAATAATGAGGCGGAATATGAAGCTCTTATTGTTGGTCTGAAAATCCTTCTGAAGTTAAAGGCAAAGAAAATAGCAGTATATGGCGACTCCGAACTAGTTATCAAGCGAGTGAAAGGTGAATTTCAGGCCAAACATCCTCGCATGAGAGATTATAGAAATGTTGTTTTAGATATCTTGAAAATATTTTCTGAACATACTTTGACATGTGTACCCCGTATTCAAAATGGTGTTGCGGATGCATTGGCTAAGGCGGCAAGTAATCTGAAAATACCCATGAATTCCAGTAATAAGTTTGAGATATATGTGAAGCATCATCCTACAGTTCCAGATAACCAAAGGTGTTGGCAAGTGTTCCAAGATGACGAAGAAATCAAAGATTTTCTGCAAGTTAAGGGTAAGTTCGAAGACATTTCAATAGACACGGAAGCTGAAGGAGTGAATCAGATGGATGTGTTGCAGCTCAAGGACAATCACATTCCAAAAGGATTGATTCCCTTAGAGGAATTGTTTGATCAGGATGATGTGGCCCGCAAGCCAACTTTGAGGCCAACGGACGAAGGAGTTGAAGATGTGAACCTTGGGACAGCTGCAAATCCAAAAATGGTGAAGCTTTCAAAAGCATTGCCGCCTAAGGTAAAGCAAGAGTATATCAGATTATTGTCTCTGTATTCTAATGTTTTTGCATGGGATTATTCAGATTTGAAAACTTATGATACAAGCATTATTCAGCATACCATTCCTATAAAGCCAAATCAAAAGCCTTTCCGGCAAAAGCTGAGAAGAATTAATCCTAAATTGCTGCCATTGATTGAGAAGGAAGTCAACAGGTTGTATAAGTCCGGAATCATAGTGCCAATCCGGTTTTCCGATTGGATCTCAAACTTGGTGCCCGTGAGGAAGAAAACCGGTGAGATTCGCTTGTGTATAGACTTTAGAAATTTGAACAAAGTGTCATTAAAGGACAATTATCCGCTGCCCAAGATGGATCACATATTGCAGCGGGTTGTGGGGGCATCTAGGATGTCATTGCTTGATGGTTACTCCGGATATAATCAGATTTTGGTGCACGAAGATGATCGTGACAAGACAGCATTTACTACTCCATGGGGTACATTTCATTATGCCAAGATGCCATTTGGATTGAAGAACGCGGGTGCTACATTTCAGCGGGCAATGGACATGGCCTTTGCAAATGAGAAGGATGTCTTTTTAGTTGTTTATCTTGATGATTTGACCGTGTTTTCTAAATCAGATGAAGAGCATTTGTTTCATTTGACTAAGGTGTTTGAAAAGTGCAGAAAATATGGCATCTCATTGAATCCGAAGAAAAGTCTTTTTGCTATGAGTGAAGGCAAGCTGCTAGGCCATATCATTTCTAAAGATGGCATTCGTATAGACCCTGCACGAGTGGAAGCAATTCAGCAATTGGAGCAGCCCCGTAGCAAGAAAGAAATTCAGTCCTTTAATGGTAAGTTGAATTTTCTGCGTCGTTTCATTCCCAATCTTGCTGAACATCTCAGAGAGATAACCAATATGCTCAAGAAGGACAACGAGCTAAGATGGACTGAAGAGGCGGTGAAATCTTTTAATTTGATAAAGGTAATCTTATCTTCAGCCCCAACTTTGATTAGCCCGGATTATACACAAGATTTCATCTTGTTTTCATTCGCCTCTGAGCATACATTGGCAGCCGTGTTAATGCAAAAGAGAGATGGAGTTGAGAGGCCCATAGCTTTTTTCAGCCGCATCATAAGAGACGGAGCGCTGAATTATAATATCATTGAGAAGCAAGCATTGGCCCTGATCAAAGCATTGAAAGATTTCTGAGTTTACATATTGAATTCTCATGTTTTAGCATATGTTCCTAATGCAGCTGTGAAGGATGTCTTAGTGCAAACGGAACCAGAAGGAAGAAGGGGTAAGTGGATTGCTGCACTCTTAGAATATGATGTTGAAATTAAGCCTACCAAGTTGATTAAGGGTCAAGGTCTAGCTAAGTTGATGGCTGAAGCGAACCTTCATGTCCTTGATATAAATTTGATTGCTGCCTTGTCCGATGAAGATGAAGAAAATTCAGTTCTACAGGTGTCCGATATCTTTGTGTCTTCTCCTTGGTATGCTGATATAGTTTATGTGCTTCAAAACTTATCTGCACCTCCTGGAATGCCTAGAAACAAAGCTAGAACATTAAAGCTAAAGGCGGCCAAATTTTGCATTATCAAATCTGCACTTTATTGGAAGGATCCCGGTGGCATCTTGCTGAACTGTTTGGTTGAAGAGGAAGCTAAAACAACAGTAGATGATTTCCATAAAGGTGACTGTGGGGGTCACTTATTTTGGAAGACCACGACTAATAAGATCTTGAGAGCCGGTTTCTATTGGCCTTCTTTATTTGCTGATGTGTATAAAGCGGTAAAGAGCTGTCATGAGTGTCAAATTTTTCAAGGAAAACAGAAATTACAGCCATTGCCTCTCAAGTCGGTGGAAATCAGGGCACCATTTTAGCAGTGGGGCTTGGATTTTATTGGCGAAATCCACCCAGCATCTTCCGGGCAGCATCGATGGATCTTGACAGCTACATATTTCTTCACAAAATGGATTGAAGCCATTCCCACCCGGCAGGCCACAGATTTGGTAATTATTTCCTTTCTTGAAAATAATATCTTGTCACGTTTTGGCTGTCCACAAAAGTTGATTACTGACAATGCAGCTGCATTCAAATCAAAGAAGTTGGTTGATTTTTGCTATAAATATAACATCAGCTTGGGGCATTCAACCGCTTATCATCCGCAAGGTAATGGGCTGGCCGAATCTTCGAACAAATCTCTAGTGAACATTATAAAGAAGTTGCTGGAAATAAACAAGAAGAGCTGGCATAAGAAGTTAATAAATGCATTATGGGCTGATCGGGTAAGTCAAAAGAATTCAATTGGTATGTCACCTTTTGAAATTGTTTACGGAGTAGATGCAGTGTTTCCTACTTCACTTAGTGTCCCAGTAGCCAAGTTGTTTCAAGAAGCTAGTGGTGAGGAGGATCCTATGCAACGACGGATCAGTAAAATGATTCATTTGCAGCAGACACGAGAAGAAGCTCACCAGAATCCCTTAAGTTGCAGGAGCGCATAAAGAGAATCTATGACAAAAAGGCCAAAGCAGATGAGTTTCAGATTGATGATGTTGTGTTACGGTGGGATGCCCGAAATGAAGATAAAGGGAAGCATGGAAAATTCGACAACTTATGGAAGGGTCCTTACAAAATTGCAGCATACCGTGGACCAAATGCTTTCCTTCTCAAAGAAATGAACGGAGATGAATGTCTTGGAGGGTCGGTGAATGGCCGGCTGCTCAAAAGGTATCATGCTTGAGTATTTTCTGCTCTAAACACTCTCATTGTAAATACCATTTCATTTTCTTTCTGCAGCAAGTGTGAAGCTGATTTCCATCTTCAGTTTGGGGCCCGTGGTGAAGGCTATAATTCTGAGAATGGTGATTAGCTGGAATGAGTTTTACAAGTTGTTTCATGTCAGTTCATTTTCTGTATAGAGTTAGTGAGTCAGTGTCCAAGATAGTCTTGAATTTCAGTCAATTGTCCAAGTCAAATAGAGTTGTTTTCAATTTGGTTACATGTGAATAAGTTGACTCCATTGCCCAATGACAAAAGCACTGGTCTGCTCTCCCAGAGGTCTGAGGTTCTTGGCACCTCCAAGGAGCTACCATCCCCATTGGAGCCAATGTTAGTGTCGGTCTTGAAAGCCCTCCATCAGTGATCAAAGCTCTTTGCATTTGCATTAGTAGGTGTCTCATCAGTGTCAAAGTTTGCATGCCATTAGGCATGCCATAACCCTGATGGAGGAGCTGGTCAATTCATACCCCTCTTGGCTTTGCTGGATCAGGTCATATCAGTCATTGAGTTTTTTTTAAGCTTGTCTTGATGTGTCTTAATGTCAAAATTCTAGGTCTAGGGTTTTGGTCATTTGTCTCTGCAAGGTCATGTCTCTGAAAGTCCTTGAGTGACTAGCAAGCCAGAGGGAGGATGGTAAACATGTTTCTTTGATATTCTCATTATGTACAGTTCATTTTTAAACTTGGATTTAAAAACTCTATTTTTAAAGCCAAATTCATGATAAATTTTTGTAAAAATAATAAATTTCCAAAAATTCTTCAAAAAGGCAGCAACAACCCTGGTCCCCTTGCCACAGTCCTTCAGATGATCTACCTGCAAGAAAAAGCAAGTCAAAGCACTCAAAAAGTCAACTTCAGGATAAAGGAAACCAAAAAATCAGTGTTTTAAAGAGTGTCAAAATAGACTTTATAAAGTGGGTTTATGGATGAAATTTTTTCAAGTGAAGATTATAAAAGGTAATATTCCCTCCTTTCACTCTCATTGTGCATTTCAAAGCTTGCAAGAGAGATTGTGAGAGAGTGATAGGCGAAAGAGGCAAAAACACAGTGATTTTGGGCAGTTAGCAGGTGCGCGACCCGTTCAAGCCTGTGTGCGACCTGTTGGGCGGTGCGCGACCCGTCCAGGGAACTCCAGCAGTGTAAATTTACTACGGGCGCGACCCGTTGGGCTGTGCGCGACACGTTCAGCTGTCTGCAATCAAACTTCAACCAAATTTCCTCAACCTCCCTTCAACTCATCTACATTGCTCGAGGTAGGGTCTTACTCATTGTTTTGGAGGTTGATGATGAAAATAAGCTTGTATGCTATGATTCTAACCTCATATCAAGTGAATGAAAAGACTTATATGGCTGCTTGTTAATGTTTGTAAAATGCTAGGGTTTTGTTACTGCTTCAAGTCATTTTGTCCCATTTGGTCCCTTCCCTCTTTTCCCCTTTCATTCACAGTCATGCTTTCATCTCTGTCCCATATTATTTGTACATAAAATGTAGACTTTTTCCCCATCCCTAAACTATAAACCCTACCCCTCTCACAAGCACACAAAACCCTAATTCCCTCTACCATACACATGCAAAAATAGAACAAAAAGAAAAGATGCATTTGCAAATAAAGAAAAGAGTCATGTGAAAATAAATGTTGCTGTATATCTAGAGTCATGTACATAACCCCTACATACCCTTGACATCCCCTTGTACATGAAAACCTTCCCTCTATGTTAAAACAATGTACATGTACTCCTTTTAAAAACAAAATCTGCCTTATGACACACATGAACTCCTATAAGTAAATTTGGTGTATGGTGTCCCTATGTCCCTATTGATACATGTATGCCCCTTCCATGTTCACTATCATACATGTTTTTGTCCCATATGAGATGTTCTTTGCAAATGATTTCCCAATGTTAAAATGTGTTCCTATATGCATGACAATTTGTAAAGTTTCCCTTGAAATTCCCTGTTATTTTCATATATTCCCATTCCTTGTTAAGAAGTTCCCTCCCCTAACATTCCCCTCATGTTTTTTCCCCTTGAAACAGCATAGAGTTCAGTACTTTTGCAGGCAGAGGCAGCAGTTCAATTTGTCCTTCAGTTTGTCCACTTTGCTCCAAAACCATGTCAGATACCGAAACTTATGAGCAAAGTGATGACCATTCATCATCTACAGAGGTTGAGGAACAGAGGAGGCCTCGTAGAGGAGGTAAGGGAGGACATCATAAGCGGGAAGAGCCTACTTCTTTGGCAGAATTACAGGCTTGTCCTTTGGCAGTGAATTGCTTCCGGTACATGTCTTGCTATCAGTTTTGTGAGAGGATCTCTCAGATTCAGCATCATAGAGAGTTGGCCCGCTTGTTTGTCTTACACCTCCATGATGGACATGTCACTCTTGCAGGGGTGAATTTCATATTGACACCCGAGGTGATCTCAGAGGCTACAGGGATACCAAATGTGGGTGAGGTGTGGCCTAAGCGCAGATTACTTGATTTTGTTCACTTTGAGCCTTATGTCCGGCCATCATTTGTGAGACTGTTGACGGGTGTTTTCCCATTCAGATTTCTTCGGAGTGAGTATGCTCCCCTCATGAGACTTATCATGCATTATTTTACATGTGAGGGCAGATTTTCACAGGTGTATTCATATCACATTCGCCTGTTGATGCATTTCACCCGGGTGAGGATGATGAACCTCCCGGTCTTCTTGTTTGATAACATTCAGAAGATGGTGCCCATGTTGCAGAGGAAGACCCCGGCTCAGCAGTACAGGAGCCTTTGCCATTATGATTTGATTCAGCTCATAGTCTCACATCAGTTGACTCAGCAGGGCATCCCATGGGAGGAGTTCATCTCCCGTGAGTTTTTCACAGTGCCACCTCAGCCACATCAGGAGGCCATTCATGAGGAGGGAGGACCATCTCAGCAGCCTGATGCTCCCATCACCTGACATGTGAGCTCCACTCCTTTGGTCACCTATCAGAAAGGCCCAAGGGCCTTATTTGCAGCAGCTAGGCGAGTACTATCTCCACAGCAGGTGGAAGGGGTCTCGCCTTCATCTTCAGATCAGCGAGTGTTATCGAAAACAGTAGGTGGAAGGGGCCTCGCTTTCTTCACCAGCACAGGTACAGCAGAGGGGCAAAGAGCCCATGGTTCATGAGGATCCGGTGATTGATCTCGAGGTCAGTTCTCCTAGCCAAGAGGCAAAGGAGATCATTCAGCAGCTCAGGGCCGAGAATGATGTTTTGCAGCAGAGACTTGAGGGTGCCCAATGGACCATCACCTATCTAGAGCAGCGGAACACACAGCTGGAGGAGGAGAAGGCGCTTGATGAGCTTTGGAGGATTCGTAGTGACCAAGTCCTAAACCGTAGGAGGCCCGGTGATCCATTGCCTGCTGACCGAGAGTCACTGCTCATTCAGGAGAATGCCCACTTGGAGAGGCTGTTGGCTAAGGCCAACCAAGAGAAAAATCTGCTAAGGAACATGAAGAATCACCATTGGGCGAGGATGCATGTTTCCAAGGAAAAAATGAAAATGTTCCAAAGGAGGTTGTCCGAGGCTCTTAGGCGGAAGAAGAAGACCAACCCCATCCGTATCTTGGCTGAGGCATCCCTCAAGGATCATGACACCCACTAGCCTCTTCACAGCACCAAGCACAAAAAATTTTGGAATTTTTGGCTCATTTTTGGCATTTTTGGGAAATTTACAGGTTTTGGCTTCTCAACGGGTCTCACCCCCGGTGAGACCCTTTGTCATCGTAGCTCCATTTTGCAAAAACTCAACATTTTTGGATTTTTCATGCAAAGTTACACATGCCTATGTATGGACTTGAGTTTTCATGGAGTTTTGGGCCTCCAAAAGGTCAAAATACAGCCAAATTTTGACTTTCTGCCCCTTTTTTGAGTTGCAGAAGTAGTCTTGGGAGAATTGACTTTTGACTAGGCAAATGACATCCAAATCCAACGAGATATCCTGGGTTGGAAAGTAGACTTAGAGAGATTTCCAACGAGATATCCTGTACCTCATTCTGACACAGGTAAGGCCTCCAAACAGGGCTCCAAAGTGCGCGACCGGTTGAGGAAGATGTGCGCGACCCGTTGAGGAAAAGTTGCCAGATTTGACCAGTTCAACCCAGAAATTGCAGTTTAGCTCCAGTTTGACTTTCTGAGGTCGATGGTGGTCCTCTTGACTGTACTCGTGGCACTTTTTGGATACTTTTACTCTTGTTTTACTCTTCTAGAAGTTTCTCTCATGTAAAGGGTAAAAATTGGCTATATGAACTGGTTTCCAAGTTTATAGAGGCAAGTTGTTTTGACTACCTATTTTGTAGTGCTTAGTTTAGAAGTGGTTCAAACAGCTCCTAGGATAGTGAGCTCGACCCATGGAGGCAGGGAAAGAGGTTAGATCATCTATATTATGTACTTTCTTGCTAATTTTCATGGTTGGACTCTTGAGGGAGGAGCTATCATTGTATATTTCACTTGTATCTCTGCAATTTTTGGCTAAGGAAGACCAGGGTTTTGCAGTCATCTTTGGGATTCTTGTGGAATCATGTGTTGATGGTGTGTTTCTTCATGTTATTGTAAGCTTTGTTATGTGATTCATTTCCTTTCTATACTGCTGCATATTAAACAAATGAAGTGATAAAGTTAGAATTCATGCTTGCCATGCTCTACTTTTAAATTTGTTTAATTTCTATGTTTTCTGTTGTCTAAAGAGAATTCAAATCCATTGTTTTCTCTCTTTAGCCTTCTTATCTTTCTTCCTAATCATCCACTTCAGCTAAAGACATCAATACAGGCTCCTACCTTGCCCCAAAGACCCCCCTGCAGAAACTGTGTCCAATCCCCGCACCCAAAATTGCCATTCCCTCAAATTGCCACCAAAAACCCAAAAAACCCCAAATCAACCTTTTTAATCAGTTTACTAGCCTAATATCAGTGTTACCTTGTTGGTCATATCATCCCATTGAAGATCTACCGAGATTGACCGGAGAGAGCCTTCTCCTGCCCCGTAGGGCTAGCTACGAGGCTAAATGGTTTGATGTGGCCTTGAGGTTTACCTTTCTCAGCCTGAGGTGAAATTTCAAGCGCTAACACTCCCCAGTATGGTCGCCAGTATGTTAGCGCTTGAAATTTCACCTCAAGCTGAGAAAGGTAAACCTCAAGGCAACATCAAACCACTTAGCTTCGTAGCTAGCCCTATGGGGCAGGAGAGGGCTCTCTCCAGTCTATCTCGGTGAGATCTTCAATGAATGAGATGAACAATAGGGTAACACTGATTTTAGGCTAGTAAACTGATAAAAAAGGTTGATTTGGGGTTTTTTTAAATAAAATGATGGGGTTTTTCTAGGCTGCTTGGGGCAAAGAAACAACTTGAACATAGAAATATAATAAAAAACACAGATTATCAACTGAGGCAAGGTAGGCAAGAAATTTAACATCAAATTGAGATTAAATGGAATGGACAGACTAGTGAGGAGCTGACAAGGGCATAGGAGATGAATCCTTGTCAAACAGAAGAAAACATTAAATATGAACAAACTTATAGGCAGAGCATATAATACTATGAATTCTACCTAAACACTTCATTTGTTCAATTAGAAATGGTCATGAAGTGAAATGAAAACATAACAGGTTACATATGAAACAAAAGAAAAACTTATGCTAACTTTCATACCACAAGAATCTCAGAAGTCAGAGCTGTGAAATTTCATTAAAAATCTCTGTCAAAAACTGTACAATGAAGCTCTGTTACACACACCTCTCAGCACTCAGAATTCTCCCTCTCTCTGACAAATGATTATTTTTATACATTAAATAAACTATTCTAAAAAAAAAAAAAACAACAGATCAACCCAACAATAAGGGCGCTGTTTGAACTGAAATTACAAAAAATTAGAAAAGAGAACAACCTTCTATTCTAAAATAATACAATGTCCCTCTAAAAATCCTCTGATGACTAATAAACATGGAGCGCAGATCTTTTTGACTTCTGAGGTCTTGAAATAGGAAATTGGTTCCTATTTTTCTGTTGCGGTTGATGTCTTTGTGGCGTGAATGAGGACCGGATTTAGTGCTCTGGCGGGGTTGACATCACCCGATTCCATATCTAAAGAGAAAACCTTTTTTATTGTAAATATCTGTTATTGGGGCGCCCGCATCATTCGTGAAAGTGGCGGTGGTGATAGTGAGGAGAAAACAAGCCACGACATCCAGTTTCATGGGCAAGATGTTCTAGCACTGCATGCGCAATTGCCTGTCCATCTGTTTTGAAAAGGGGCAGCGTTACATATAAAATCCGATGATAATCAATGTGGAGGCAACAACTGTAGCTGCATATCCTTTCTGAATCGGAACTGAAGCCAGGAATAGACCGTTTACTCCTATTTCGATGTTTCTGTGGCATTCGGTCTTTGACTATTTACTTTCCCTTTACCTGGGCCTTTTAAATCAAACTAATTTTTAAATAAAAATAGCTCTTAAACTAAAATTCTGCCTTGAATAAAGGGAACCGCCATTATGCGATCAAAAGTGGCTCTGTCATTCTTTCTGGCGTTGGGGCCATTCATTTATTTCAAGTCTTCCACTACCGTTATCCTCTGTCTCATTCATTTCTTGCATCATTATGCCATTATTTCCGCAATGGTAACTTGGAAAGTTTTTCAGCTTTTATTTTACCACCATGAACCTTGATCCCCTGAACAAATGCTACGTGTTTGGAGAGAAAACCCAACATTTGGTGCAAAAGCATCATCTGGCAGGTGACAAGTAGGCACAGTTGGAATTTTCACGACCCATACATTTGAGCAGAGACTACACAGTTCTTATCTTCCATCCCCTGTGATTTCGTAAAATACATTTTGTTGCGCATCATCCTGTGATGGAAACTTAATGGTCTGCCCATAGTAGTTAAGAAGGAACTGGTAGAATTCCCTCTCGTTCCAAACAACATCTACATGTGTGCTATTGCATTTCTTGCTAGAGGAGATCCAACACGATGCACAAAGCTGCTTCGGTGGCCATATCACTTTTGGAAATTTTCGATCACCAGTTCCCAGAGCAGCTTCTTCAATCTTCAACCTCTCTTTAACCCGATTGTGTGCATTCCAGAGTCAAAGAACAAGGTCATATCGAGTTTTGAAAGGTTCCTTAACGCTGGAACACATCTTAAAGAAATGTTAACGGCACTCTTCGCAGATGAAAAAATTGTGAACAAAATCACAAATTGCTGTGAATGTAGTCGTGCTTTCACCGTCTTCAATCCTCACTGACAAAGAATGAAAAAGCAGCCAGAGGCCACAGCTAAATCCTCGAGTGTCATTTTTGCTGCCACGGCAGAAAATCCATTACCCACGAGGGACTTCTTTTCCACAGATGTGCAGATTCTGGAATGCACCTTTTCCAGGAAGCCTTGCAGTCTTTTTAGTATCAACTGACCATGGATATGAAGGCCAAAGTTCATCAAAATTTACAATTATCTCCCCACTCCCGATTCGACACCTTTTAGATGGATGATGCACTACCAGAATTTGCAAAAATCTTATGAAAGGGAGTCGAGAATCAGAATTGAATCTCTTCTTGTTCAAGAATATATCAAAAATATGTGTTGTCGCTTCCTCAATATCATAGATGGATCGAGCAACCTCGGCTGGACCAGAAGCATTTGTTGGTAATTCTTCATTTTCAAATTTCTCATCATCCATCAGCATCTGATCTTCTTGAAGAAAACCGTAGAACCACTTTCTTAATGATTGTCTCCAAGCCTCAAAGACATATTATTCACAGTGTCACCACTAACAGGCACAAAATCACCTCGGATCACATTCCGTTGGTCAATAAACAGCAGGGCATTCCCAGTGCTAACACAATCATTTATTTCAATAGCTGTGACAATGAAGTTTATTCGGGATTTCCAGTGAGACTTCTCCAAATAGCTTTTTGCCTCTGATTGCTGATGTTGTTTTGAATTGTACTTGTGCAGGGATGGGAGCTTGAAGTCGCTGCTGCCTTTTAAAGAGCTGGAGAATAAATTTCATAATCTAAAACAACACATTTAATGATTTCTTCTTCAAAACCGGGTTTTGAAGAAGAATCAATCTCTCACTGACATAAGACAGAGTCTAACAGATGATATACGCATGCCCCCCGGCCGAGTGAGGGTTACATGTAATAAAATCGATACCCCATTTTGCAAAAGGACCGACGACAATTATAGGGTGGAGAGGAGCAGGTGGAGCACGCATCTTTCGATCAAAAATTTGACAATTGTGGCATTTTCGGACCGCGTCAATACAATCTTTAAACAAAGACGGCTAGAAATAGCTAGCACACAATATCTTTTGGGCTGTGGCATACCCAGACATATGACCGCCACACGCTCCAGAGTGACAGTCATTTAGAACCTTTTCAGCTTCCTCATGAGTTAAACAACGTCGGAAAACAGAGTCCGCCCCACGACGATAGAGTGTATCTCCAATAATCTTGTATTGTTGGGATTGGAATTGTATTTTCCGTCACTGAGATCGTGAAATTTCAGGCCGAAAAAATTGGGTTTGGAGATAAACTATGATATCCCCATACCATGGATCAAGAGTGCTAATAAGAAACAAGGATTCGTCCGCAACGGGCTCTTCTGCCACAGTTTCAGTATCAGCACGCAGGAAGTCACACATCAACTATGCAAAAACTAAAGATTTCTTTGACTTAGATTTTTCAAATTCCAAGTCAAATTCCTACAGGATAACAATCCATTTGGAATACTTTCCCCCTCGCAATTGTTTGGTCAAAATATAGGTCATAGGGTTACAGTCAGAAATTACGGTAGTTTTGCGTAGTAAGATGTAATGACGAAATCGTTGGACAACTTGCACAGCTGCCAAGGCCAATTTCTCCACATGTGAATATTTTAACTCAGTCGGATTCAAAGTCCGACTAAGATAGTAAATGACATGTTCACTACCGAATTCATCTTCCTGATCTAACACCATCTCGATAGTGGAATGAGAGGCGGCGAGATACAAGAAGTAATCCTGGTTGTAGTTGGGAGGATGCAATAACGGTGCATGGGTCAATGCGTGTTTAAGTGCATCAAAAGATTTTTCAGCTATCTCATCCCAAAAGAATGGAGTATTCTGTTTCAACAACCTGGTAAAACCCTTTGTTATCTCGGCGTAGTTAGGAATGAAACTACGTAAAAAGTTTGCTTTTCCTTGCAAACTTTGGAGTTGGCGAAGAGACAAAGGAGGAGGCAATTTGACAATAGCTTCAACCTTCGAGGGATCAACACGAATGCCGGCTTTCGAAACAACAAATCCCAGTAAACGACCCGTTTCTGTACAGAAAACACATTTGTGTGGATTCAACCTCATTCGATAATGCCTACATCTCATAAAGATTGCTCGTAAATGAGTGAGATGATTGGCTCTACGTAATGAATGAGCAGGGAAATCATCGAGATAAGGTTGTACAATGTGCTTGATGTCATGAAACGCGTAAGACATGGCTCTTTGAAAAGTTGCTCCGGCGTTGTTTAGTCCAAAAGGTAATTTGCAATAAGCAAATGTCCCCCATGGACAAATGAAAGCCGTTTTTGGTTGATCAGCAGGTAGAAAGTTGATTTGATTGTATCCAGAAAAACCATCCATGAAGGAGAATATTTCACTGCCAGCACAATCATCAATGATTTGATCGATATAGGGAGTTGGGTAATTGTCTTTTGGACAGGCTCGATTAATATCCCTATAATCGATACATATTCTTATCGTTCCTTACTTTTTGGTAACAGGAACAATATTCGATACCCAATCCGTTAAGGGAATTGGATATATGAAACCTGCTTTAAGTAATTTCTCAACTTCTGCTTTAATAGCAGCAGCTTTTCGCGGGTGGATCAGACGCAAACGTTGTCAGACGAGTTTAGCATCTGGGTAAGTTTTTATTTCATGAACAACAATTGTTGGATCAATTCCTGGAATTTCTTCATATGACGAGGCAAATACGTCGCGGAATTCTTGAAATAGGGCCTTATATGTTTGAAATTCATTTTCCGTATAGGAGGCACCTATATGAATGTTTTCAACAATTCCCGGTTTAACCGAAATGTCAATAGGAACTGTTCGAGAAATATTTCCAAAATTTAACTCAGAATCAGGATTTTGCAATGGATTCTGTGGTTCCTTGACATAATTAGTAGTAAAAATGGATGAAAAATCATTTTCAAAATGATCAATCTCAGGTAAGAATGAAGATCTATGATGAAGATCTTCCCATGGTAATTCATCAACAGACAAAATTTCATGAATCTGCTCATCAGTGTGAACAAGTTAAAAAAAAAATTGTTGAGTCTGAGTTTGATGTTGAAAGTGATTCTTCATGGATCACATTCATTAGATCAATTTCGGTTGAAGAAGGGTCAAAAAACGACTGTACAGCCTGATACGCAATTTCATAGGGACTCAAAGGCATAGCATCACCAAATGAATCCATCTCAGATTCGGAAGGTACGATCCAAGGATCATCATAAACAATAGTGTCTGATGAAATCATATGAATGGTTGCAGTAGAAGGCGATACGTTAGGAGGAGGAAAGGAAAAAGTTCCTAGTAAACCAGAATCTTTAACTAATCCTACTCCAACATCCTCGTAGGGGATAGTTGTTTTACCGACATGCTCGATACTTTCAGAAGAGGCTGGGTCGGATGAAAAATAAGTCAGCTGGTCTATAGTTATGATCTTTCCATTATGAGGAAACTTTATAAGATAAAAGACCGATGAAATAACAACAGTCATAGCGTAAGACCAACTACGACCCAAGAGAAGGTTGTAATCTAGAGGGGCATCAACCACTTCCACATCTAGATTAACAGTTTTTCCTTCAACCCCTATAGGTAAATCCTGTAGAATGCCAAAAGGATGGAACCCACGGCCATCAAAAGCCTTTAGAATCGTCGGGGATTGATTAAGTGTAGGAGAACCAAGCGATCTCCAACACTGGATCGACATAATACACGTTGAAGCTCCCTCATCAATTACAGTCCTAAAGCAAGGTCTGTTTTTGACTAACACTGGAATCTGGAAAGCCATTTGATGAGGTAAGCGAGGTGTACTATTTTCTAAATCGAAAATTATAAGGTTCAAGTCCTGAATATCAACAGCTCCTATAGCCGACAATAGCAATTTGCGATGTGCGAGACATGATTGCAGCACCTCCAAAGCCGACATTGTTGAAGGTGAAATAGCTAAGTCTTCAACAATGTTATAGTTCTGAGCAGCTCTCGCATGTGGATTGAAAGCTGACTTTCGAAGTATACCTTTAGCAGGCAGTTTGATTACTAAGTCTGGGTTAGGTTTCTCGATCTGTAGTGGATCGGAACCAGGAGTTGAAGTTGATGGGTTCGAATTAGAAGATTCTGCTTCCTTACCACCAACAGGACTTTTACTTCCATAATCTTGCGATCGTGTCGTAATCCTAACATGGGACATCATCATTATGGGTTCTTCTGAGGCATTTGAGGAAGAACCTATCATCTTACTATCTTGATTAGGAAAAGGATCCCTCAAGACAGCAGACGTTTGAGAACCTTTGACGATTTTCACAACCTCAGCGCAATGAGGGCAGTCTCTTGTAAAATGCTCTTCATCACAAATGATACAAGGATAACGAGGTTTACGTTTCTCGTCAGTAGATTCCGTTTTATCTGATTTCTCTTTCGAATTTTTATCTGATTTATTTTTCTCCTTCCCCTTCTTTTTACCGCCGGATTTTGATTTGATCGTAGATGATTCTACGACATGAATATCGGTAGGAATTTCCACAGAAGAGTCTCCTATCGGGGAATCTGGTAAAGTTATAATAGGAGAAGATTTCTTTGAAGATTTATTCTTACTTTTGGTGTTAACTAAACCAATCATACCGTCAGCGGCATGAGACCCTGAAGGAGCTGCAGTTATTTGATTTTGTTTCGAAAGGTCGGGGATTTTCGTGTAAAGTACCCGACTGCGTATAAATGAGGTCAAGGTACTGAGCTTGAGCAATTACTTGCTCTTCAGTAACTACTCCTGCCTTAGCTACATCCTCAGTGATCTTAGGTAATAATGATTTGACAAACCATTCTACTAAAATTTGATCTGGAATATAAACTTTCACTAAACGTCGTCAACGTCTCCATTCATGAATGTGATCTAAAATATAAGTGGACGTTGACTATTTTAATGAAGTTAATAATTCTGTGCCATTGTAATATCTGACAGGCAACTGAAAATGAGTTAAGAATGAAGTAGCTAGCTGACTAAAGTTATTAAAAGAGGCTCGCGGTAACTCGATGTACCACTTGGCCGCAAGACCAATCAGAGTGCGTTAAAAAAGACGTAAACGAATTGAATCATCTATAATAGAGTTAGATGCACACCAGAGGTGATAAGTCATCACATGGTTTGACGGATCTTCTCCAGGTTTACCTTCAAACTTAGGGATATCACTGGGCAACTTATTCGGCATTGGCGGCCAAAACGGAAGATAATTAATTGGATCGTTCGTAAGGCGCGACAAATCAGGCAAGTCCAAAGTTGCAATGAACGGTAACTGACGATTAGGGTCTCGAAAACCCTGGGTCATAAGACCAGCCCCAGGAGGAGGATATCCAGGATAACTTGGAATTGGAATTGCATTTGGGATATTATATCCTCCCGGAAAACCAGGATTAACCGGACCATACTGGGGTTGTTGAGGTTGCTGATAAGTATATCCAGGGTACGGTTGATACTGATAGACTAGGTTCTGCACAGCAGGACCGAATTGGTACTGTCCCTGGTACGGTTGATAAGTAAATTGAGGTTGACTTGTGACAACTGTACTTGGACCAGGTTGTCCTACAGGCATCTAAACCGAAGTTTGAATTGAAGGTCTAGACTGAGGTAAAGATGCTTGAGGAGTTGATGCAAGAACAGTAGAAACCGGAGCTGCCGATACTCCAGAAGAAGGTGGGGTAGATTGAATAGATGCTGCAGCAGTTGCAGCAGTCGTTTGAGGCAGAGTACGAGGTGTACTAGGCCCAGGCTGAGAAACTACACCAGGTGCAGAAGTTTGAATAGTAGGCTGGACAGGTTGCTGGGTTGAACCAGAAACCAAAGGTTGTCCACATTGAGATGACAACTGCACATTAGGTTGCAAGATGTGTTGAGATTGAGATGAATCCCACACCATGTTTATTCCAAGGTATGGACCCATAGAAGGTTGAATATATTGAGGACCATAACCGGGTTGAGGGTAGGGTTGATAATTCAAAGGTACATTTCCAGCTCCTTGGACAAATGATTGACCTGAAGGTGGTTGGAAACCTTGAGTTGGGTACTGACCTTGAGGTTGATAACCTTGAGGCATGTACTGATACTGGGGTTGATCTTGAGGTATATATTGATACTGGGGTTGACCTTGAGGTACGTACTGAGTCTGGGGTTGACCTTGAGGAATGTACTGTCCTTGAGGTTGCCCCCCAGGCGGTAACTGGGTACCTTGAGGTTGCCCCCCAGGCAATAATTGAGTACCTTGAGGTTGTCCCCCAGCCGGTAATTGACTACCTTGAGGTTGCGGATTTGGAATGGTACCTGACATCATAAGAATATCTTCTACACTCATCGGCTTGGTCTCGTTATTACCAGTTAATAACCCATGTTCAACAGGTTGAGGAGATGCTCCCGAAAAAGTACCAGTGAGTGACTGATACCCAGAAGGAACAGAAGGACCGCCATACAAAAATGTTTCCGGAGATTGGGAAAACATGGATGACTGTCTTGACATATTCAAAGGAGGATAATAACCTCTATGTGTTGGATGATAAGGAAATCGAGGTGGTGAAAAACTAAGACCCGGATTTTCTAAAAAATTGGTCAATGAAAGATACCAAGTGTCCCTCCTAGGTGGACTGTAAAAGATCGGTTCACACTCCCTAAGTTCTATAGTTGGTTGATTTTCAGGGATAGATATACCTTCTTCTGGATTAACGAGTTCTTCAATAGCAATAAGTCCAGAAGGAAGATTTTGGGTAATGATCCTTCCTACCCTGGGTGAACCAAGACCACTGGAAGTTGGAGAAGCAAATCCTGATGATGGAGTAGCAGCAGGTTCAGTTTCAGGCTCAGAAATTTCAGGTTCCTCAGCTAATTCACTCGTAGAAGAAACACTACGAGTAACTTTGGAAAATGAAATTGGTTCAGTAATATACTCTGTTGCTTGAACTTGATAATCAGGGTGAACAACTAAAGAAGATTCTCCTTCTTCCGATGACCCAACTCTACTGTCACTAGGAGTTACAAGAGCTCGTAGCCCTTCAAGCTGGCTTGGTGAATACTCGGGAGGTTGCCCCCGAATTCTACGGGATTGTCTCTGTAATTCAGCCACAATTAAAAATTTTAATTACTTAACACGCAAACAAAGAAAAATCTCAATAAAACCACCTAAAGTCTCTAAAGAACCAAACAATTTGAATCACATGCCTAAAGAATCTAGGAGTTCAAACCACACACAAACAGTAACTTTCCGTACCGAAAACACTAGTTGGTGATGAAATCCAACGTCGCAGAATTCAATACAGAAATGGCGGTTGGAACAGTTACCCCGACAACCTGCTTACCGAATAGACTGGCACAAGTTTCTCCATTAAACCGTCTCGAGTGAAGAGAACCCCCCAGAAAATCCAAGTGAGTCTAGTCGATGTCTGCTCCAAGTACAGTGGGATCTTCCCTCCACCGTCACCTTAGGAAAGAATCCTATAGATTTTGGTCACTATGGTTACCAATAGAAACAAATATACCTAGGGGAAGAGTCTGTGATCCGATACACGCGCAAGGGCAGAGTACCAAAGCTCAATCCCCTTGAAGGCTCCTTGACATAATCCAAGGTTTACCAACAAGTGATCCCAGGCTCCTCGACAATGTTCAATCCGAGGTTTACCATTTTTAATACGTGTATATCTTCTATCGTTCCCAATGAGGAAGGATTGATTACCCCACTAGTTCGGATATGATCTCATGCTTGACTCCTATAAGAGGAGCTTCCCAGAGCATAGATGTAACAATTGGAATTTATCTCCTCCCGTAAGATATAGCTACTTGTTTGTTTTAACTATCTTGGAGAGTTAATTACTCCCTACTCCAAGATACTAGCCTAAGCTATGTTGGTGATAAAAAGCCCTAGAAAACAAAAAGATTGCTAGATTAATTTTACTTTAAGCATTATTTTTATTGGTTGTTCCTTAGGTCAAAAGGTATGGAGATGAAACTTTATGGTGTGAAGACTCGACTCCAAAACACTAAAAATGCACCTAATGATGATAAACAATCCTTTTTCTTCAATGAATTTCTAGCTAAAGAAAGAGTTGAGAATGCAAATGCTTGAAAAACAAATCTTTCCTTAACATATAAATGAAAAGAAAAAAAAAAAAATTTGTCTTTTCCAATACACTCAAAAACGAGACTTCTAATTATGCTCACGCAAAAAACCTTTTTCTTTTTAACACTCAAAAACTACAAAAAAACAAATTATTTCAAAAGAGATTTTAAAATTTCTAGAAAGCACTCAAAACTATGAAAAATCTAATCTTGAAATCTACAAATTCTAAAAACCTAATTGAAGTAAAAGCTTATAAAATTTGTTTTCGATGATGTTTTACTTAGTTATCAGCAAACTAAGGACTAAGTCATTCAGAATAACAAATTAATCAAAAAGTAACCAGCTTATGTTTTCTTCTTTTTTTAAATGAAATTCAAAACTTTCAAAACAAGTTCTTTCAAAGCTTTGCAAAGAGAAAAATGAGATCTATTTCTCACCAAAGGCAGATTTCACAAATCGGTCAGACTCATTAAGAAGACCAGCAAAAACCATGGTAATTTGAGGTTTCTTAGGCTTCTAAACTCTGAGTTACTACAAAGACCAAGCGAAAATCAAACCAGGCACGCAAAACTTCTAGAAATTCACCTAAAACCTAAATGCCAATGGAATTCACTCACAAGAAGTTTCTGACAAGACACATGCAGATCTGGGCAGAGGCTAAAAGACATAAACAAATCCTAAGTTTAATTGGATGAATAGATTTTAAGTTTTTCAAAAATTTGACAGGGTCCGCAGGCCCCTGGTATAACCAGGTGTGGTACTGCTCTGTGTTGTAAAGAAACAATGCGGGTATGTCCGCACTGTGTTACAAGCAGAACATGCGGTCCTCTTTCAAAAGCGTGAAAAACAAAAAACAATTTAGGATCTAAGAAAACTACCCAATCCCACACACATCAATCAAAAACTAGAAACAGAGAAAAGTTTCTCAAGTCAAAGTAATAAAGGCAAAAGGTGTTTTAGACCCTATCTTAAGTCCAACGCTAGTTTGTGGCAGCCACGCTTCGACCGTCCAAATGAGTTTCCTTTTGAGAACCTGCAAACACAAACAAGCACACATCAAATAATACCTGCATAGCCAATATAATAAATCATATTTATCATGATGATCAAGGAATTCATGAAATAAACCATAGAAGACAGCTTATTGAGAAAAATGAACTTGATTTTATTAACTTTAAACAAAGAAGAACTTTACAACCTTGGTGCCTTGATGTTGTACAAGCTCCTCCCAGTGTCCAAGCAAGAATCTCCTCTACTTTGACAAGCTTCACACTCTTCCCAATGAGATCAAAAGGTATGTAATCTCTCCTCTCAAGCTTAATTAGGAAGTCTAAATTCCAGCAGCATTTACCCTCAAAAATATTCAGCTTTCAACCTCCCTAGCAACCAACCCAATGCCTCATTTTATAATGCAGAGGAAGGAAGTTACCAGGTCCACCTTTAAAGGGATAAGCTCCTCACATCAAGGGGTTAGATCCTTTAGTTATGGGATGCATGAACCACGTATGAGCGAACTAACCACCTCAAGATTCCTTCTAGAAGTGTCCATAATTAACCCAAAGTGAGTTTTTAATAATAAACTTGCACCTTTTTTACTTTCACAGGGGTCCGCACCCTTTTCTTTAGAGACAGAGTGGGCAGGTCCGCAGGGGACATGACCAGGGGGTGCGGGACCGCAGGTAATGCTAAGAGAAAGTGTGGAACCAGAGTTTTAGAGATTTTCAAGGACTTTCTCTCATTTTCAAGGCTTGACATGAAGAGTTGAGGTTTGAGACTTGCATAGGAGGACAATATAAGTGGTGATAGACTCAAACTGACTGCAAAATGTCATGGTGACAATATTTTGTGTAACAATAACATGCTGATCGAAACCTAGCGCATCATGTTCTCGAGTTGCAAGGTGTTTATTCTCTGGGAAGTAAGCCAACTCTGCCCACCCAATTTGATGACACTAACATTGGCTCCAATGGGGATGGGATCCTCCCTGTGAGGTGCCAAGAACACCATAGACCATGTGCCTCTCCCTTGGATTTTATTGACTCTTGACTTGACTCATGACTAACCATGACTGACTATGACTTTTTACATTCTGGAAATTGGGAGAATCTTGTCAAAATCTTAGGGCCTTCTCCTCGGGCTTCAAATTCTAGTGACAACTTCCCACATATGCAATATTGGAAATTGAAATGGCTATATACAAAGAAGTGATTAAAACCAACTGATTTTAGGCAAAATAATGCTTGATAAACCTTCCATTTACATGACCTCCAAAAAGAAATTCTCCTGTCAAATCTTGCAGCAAATATGCATTACACCCATGGAAAGCTGCAATCTTTAATGTTCCTTTCCATAGGTTTTCAAATTTTCCATGTTTACCTTTATATTCATTCTGAGCATCCCACTTTAGATCTAGGTCACCAACTTGAAAATCTTCAATCTTTGTTCTTCGATCAAAAATATTCTTAATTTTATCCTGGATTGATTAGGTATTATTATATACTTCCTCTCTTGTTTGTTGTAATTCAATCATCTAATTTATTCTTCTTTTCAAGTCATTTGGCTCTACACCTACTTCCTGCAACAACTTCATTACGAGAATCCCCAAGGAAGTAGGAAAAATAACATATGTTCCATATACCAATTGAAAAGGTGACATACCAATTGACTTCTTAGTGTTCACTCCATCAGGCCTTAGTTCATAGAAAAACATTTTATGCCATGTTTTCTTATTCTCTTGTAGATTTTTTTTTATGATGTTCACTAAGCTCTTATTTGAAGACTCAGCTAAACCATTACCCTGTGGGTAATATGTAGTAGAGTGACTGAGTACAATATTACATTTATGGCAAAATTCAATCATATTTTTGGACTTGAAAGAAAAAACATTATGAGTGATTATTCTACGGGGAAAACCAACTCTTGAGAGGACATTACCTTCCAGAAACTTAATAGTGACTGAGACTATTGCTTGCCTAGTTGGTATTTCTTCTATTCACTTTGTAAAATAGTATGTGGCTGTCAAAATACATTTATGTTGGGCTGAAGATGATGGATGGATTTCCCTAATGAAATATAAACCCCACTGTTGGAATGGTGCTACAACTGTAATTAGTTTCAGGGGTAGAGGAAAATGTTTTTTTTCTTTTCTTTTCTTTGAAAATTTGACATTCATGGTGTTAGGGTCCTATAATAATAGGATTCATAATTTTGAATTGGCTATGGTTAGTCTTTTAATATTGTACATACTTTTTCTTTCTGCAAAATGTTTTCCATGTTAAAAATTAAAAAATGTAAAGAGGGTATGTCCTAAAAGAAATATCAAAGGACAAAAAGAATAAGAAAAGATAAAAAAAAAGTGAAAAAATATGAACCCCAAACAAAACAGATCATGAAAGTGTGCAAGTCCAAGTGCCACTACTTTTTACTTTACTGTGCAAAATAATGGTTGTGTGCATCTTGTCATAAATGCCACAACCCATGATAGTCAAATAGCTTAATCTTGACTAATTCATGCTTTATATTTCATTTTTATAGATAGAGAATAAAGATCTAGCCAAACTGTTTAACCTTGGCAGATCACTAGTTAGGTAGAGAAATAAAAATGTGCTCATCAGCTTTATCTAAGCCATTGGAAGTTATAAGGTTAGAATTAGATAGTTTGTTTGAGAAAAGAAAAGGAAATGAAGGGTTTGCTAGCTTAAATGCACCCAATAAAGTGAAGAAAAAATGTTAGGATAAGTAAATGGTAGGTAGAAGAAAGATTGCACATGTACAAAGTTGTCAAAGCATAAGCACATTTATCATGCTTAATCATATGTTTCAGTGTGTAGGAGCAGTTATGGGAGTAAAAGGATGTTCACAAGCTTATTTGATTAACTTCCCCCTCATTTCATTTCACCCCCACTACATACTTACGAATTCCCCCAATATCCCATCATTTCTTATAAAATTACCCTTTTCCCTTCATTTTGACCCTTACCCCTTGGTTTCACACATCTCCCTAGTAAAATTACCCTCCAAAGGTCATCCCCCTACCCAAAACCCCTTTTCCCTAGTGTGAAACCCATTCCCCATTGAAAAAATCACCTTCCCCCTTATTAATTTCCCTCTTTTACCTAAAAAACCCATAAAAACCCTTTATCCTAAGTTTTATTCCCCCCCTCCTCATTATTTAATTTATTCCCTGATTTATTTGTCCTTGACATAAACCTTTTAACCCACCAACCCTTGGTGCGGTTAAGAAAACCCCACCACATTCAACCCTGGTCCCACTTTATTAAACCCGTTCATTGTATTTTAATCCCCACCTTATTCGTTAATTAATTACAGTTAGTTGTAATTAATCCCCGGGCCCCGCAAATCTCCACCCCCATTCCCTCCATGCAGCTTCATCACGCAAAAGCCATTAGATCTTTCACCCCCAGATCTGACGGTGCGCATCCATATCATGCTTATTCCCTCTCTGACCTTTACCAGCTCGAGAGCATGCGAGATTCGCAGTTTTACCCCAGCCCAATTCTGCTACATGGCGGCTCCAAGCAAAATCGCGTTCTCTCAAGGAAATATCTTCTGCATACCAAAGGCGGTGTGATGGCCCCTAAAACCACTTCCCTGCCAAAATCCAAAATCGTTCACTATTCATTAATGAATTTCGCGCCAAATACTAACCATTGCTGGTTAAAAGGCTGAAGAAGCCCATTTCGACTCTTTTTGCTTGTTTGCACTGTGAATGCTGCCTAGGGCTTCTTGTGCCATGCTGAGCCTCTGTAACCAAAATTGACCACCACTTACCTCCCGAACACGGTCCAGATGCCCAATTCAAGCATCCATTGCACAACTAAAGCCACTGTACCCACTACAGTCACTATTCAAACCAGTTTGTAGCCTGAACCAGCAATTTCCAGTTATTTTGAGAAAAAACCATAACGACCCTCTCAATTTGAAAACGTACATTTAATTCAGAGATTAATTAATTCAATGTAATTAATTTTCCCCTAAATTGAAGAGTATTTCCACCTGAATACCCAAACCCCTCTTTTGCAAACTGAAAATTACCCTATCTCTGTACCAGACCTACTCAAACCTCACTTCTACAGCCTGTATAAGCCTAATTCACACCTTCCCCCCTAAAATGGCTTCCCAGACCTCTCTGGACGTGAGACCTGTGTCAACCCCTCACCTGGACATCGACCATTTGGCACTAGCAGACAAAGATTTCCAAATAAGAGACACTGCTACTCCAGCCCACCTTTTGAAGCTCCACTGTTGGAGTAAGGACAAATTTCTAAACCATGTAGATGACATCCACCTTTGGGAATCCAATTTACCCAAATACATATTCCCAGAAGTTCACCCATTCCTTGATATTGTACATTTTTGTCATTCATGTTATATCCCTAGCCAAAGGGCTATTGTTGCCCCAAACCAGCAATTATTATTCACCATTACACTAGAGTCCACCAACCAAATGCTGCAAATCCAACCTAGCCCTAATCAAACCCCTATATCCATTGGAGACCTATTGGACTTATACATCACACTAGATTTTGTTAAGATAAGGAAAATCTTCCAGACTTTCATCATGGAAGACTGCCATACTCCTATAGATACTCCACCCTATGATGCCACCATTTTTTCATAGATTGGAAGACACATAATCGCCATGCTCCCATGCATCTTAGGATACACATCAGATGAGCATGTGGATGAGGTCATCTTGGCCTTCCTATCCATTTTCACCCTAGGAAAGCCTCTTGCTATCATGTACAATTATGCTCAGTTCATTGCAGATAGAATGCATGAGAAATTCACCAGACTGCCCACTGAAAGAGTTTTCAAATACTCTTTAGTGTTGTTTCATATGTTTTTATATTACCAAGCAGACAAGTTCCCTGTAAGTATCCAAAAGTTGGATACCAGGGGAAAAGAGAGATTAGTGGTCTACTAGACACCCTTGGTCCAAAAATTTTCCACAGCATTTACCTACAAACATTTCATAGACTCATTTGTATACCCAGTCATGAACATGTTGACTTGTAATACTCAACCTAGAATCAACCAAGAAATCAAGAGGGTGCTACAATTGGCTAAGAACAACAAGGTGGGAGACTAGTACCTGTACCAGAACCACACTGAAATCAGAGTTTATGGCTGCCAATTAGCCCCTTATAAGTTGCCCAAATACCTCCCTATGAGGATATTTTCACTTGAGTATTTTAGACAAATCATCAACTCTGATGAGGTCCACTTCCTATCTTCTAGGAAGAAAACCCAGTTTAAGATGAAAAACCAATTGGGCCCATTCATTTGCAATAACAGAGAGGCTAGACCAGACAATGACAAGATACTACAACAAATGAAATTCAGCAACAGCTTCATGTGGCAGTATGACCCTCATGGGTTTATAAATAAGCTAAGACTCAGGGTCAAGTTGGGACCATAAATCCACCACCCAAGACCTGACATTGAACAGTTTTCCAACCAATCTGAGTGGTGGGAAAACACATTGGTTGACATGGATAGCACAATTGTGGATGTAGAGAACACACTCATCGTTCTTGAAAAGCAATTTGACCATAACTCTTTCCTGCAAGTTCCATAACTAGGGGAGACAATGAACATTCCTCCTATCCTTCAGACCCCAGTCAATGAAGAGAAGAATCCAAAGAGGAACAGGGAAGAGGCATCCAGTTCTGCCATGGAGACTTCAGGTGAGCAGTTTGAGCTCAAAAAAAGGCCCAAGTTGAATCCTGTGTCTGAACAGGAGGAGAACATTGAATTAGTGGAAATAAATGGAACTGAAACAATGGGGCAGAGAAGTAAAGACACAGCTGCATCAGGTGAAACACAACAGCCATCAACCTCCAACACTCAAATGATAGAGAGACAACAAAGTGTTGAGGTTTCCTCCTTTGTCAGGCCAACTGACAGAGAAAAGGATATCAAATACAGGTACAAAGAGATAAACATGAGGAATGAAAAGTTGAAGGTAGAGACATATGCCCAATACTTCAAACATACACCACCCAACCAGAGCAAATTGATATCAGACTTTGACATCAAAGCAAGAAAGATGTAGGTGACATTTTTGCAGCCCACTGTACAACAACCAAAGACCTCGGTTGAGTATAAGAAGACTAATTTCGAGGTGATGACCAGGGATGTTCATCCCATTGACCATATAGAGTTCCACAAGTAGGCTAGAGAAATAATTTACTCCACCCTTACAAGAAAGGCCATGGCTACCCAAAAACTACAGGATTCACTGGATAATGAAACAACCCATTACAAATTGGAGAGGGCCTCCTCACAGGCCAAATACAATAGGATAAAGTAATTGGAGGACTTGGTCATTGAACTGGGCCATGATCCAAGTGAAATTAAGGCCACAGAGAAATTGATCAAAAATAAGAATGAGGATATAGCAGCCCTCAAGAAAGAGATTAAGCTGCCTCATTTACAACACCCACAGACAAAGGAGGTCCTGGAGAGTCAAACCAATCATGAAGAGATGATGGACCTAGTGCTGCAACTGAATGATAAATTAAAGGATATGGAGAAAGAATTAGATAGCTTGATTCAACTCAAACAAGCTAGTCTTGATGATGCTCCTGCAACTATCATTCCAACAGTTACCACTGATATACCTTCTACTTTGGCAGCACCCTTAGCTCCCACTGCTCCAATGACCACAACACTACCGACATCTACACCAACTACATCAGAAACAAGATTAACAACAACAGGGTCTATAGGTGATGAAGCAAACAGGCTGGTCAAAGCAATAGAAGAAATGTCCATTCAGACCATTGAGATGAATAGGCTTAAGGAGAAAGTGACCAGCCTAGAAACAGATTACAGACTTACCCAAATCATGCACAAATAAGAATAGCATAAATATACAAGGAACACTGAAAGGATAAAATGCAAGCTATAGAAGCCATTCAAAGTGTCAAATAAGAACTTGGAGACATGGCAGAGGAAGCTGCAAGGATCATTCACTTCCTCAACTCCAAGAACAAGTATGAGCAACAAGAATTAGAGATACCTAACAGAACGGGTACAATTTTGGAAGTTAAAAGGGTCCTCACCCAGAGGAATTTGATGTTAAAGCTCGAGGATAAGTGCCAAACCATGCAACCGGCCATTGACAGATTCATGGTTAAGTTCGAAGTTTTGAGGCAAAAGGGTTTACCAAATCCCTTGGTTATAAACGACAAATTAATGACATAGGAGGATTAAAATAAAAAGATCAGGGAAGTAGCCAAAGATCAGGTGAATACTTCATCCATGAAGGGCATGCCTACTAGCAAAGTACTGTATCAAACTTTTGAGAATTTATTTTACCTCCAGCATGAGGTAAAACACCTTTTTGTCAATAATCCTACTTTTGCCAAATATACAGAGGCAGATGAAATATACAGAAAGATGCTCAATATCCAATTACCAGACATTGAGACATGGGAGAAACTAAATGATTTGCTGTAGAAATACACAGTAAAAATATAAAATGTACAATAAAAATAAAAGAGCACAGTAAAAGGATATTGATAGGTCAGCAAGGTCAAAATGTATCAGATGAAAGGTCAAAGTAAATACAACATCCACCGTGAAGACCAAATAGCAAAGAAGATTAAAGGGAAAAAGATCAAAGCCAGTAGAACCTAAATAGCAGGGACATTAAACAACAGTTCAATAGTTGTCTCTATCTTCTTACATGAAGATATTTCTTTCTCCTAGATTAGTTCCCAAGACAGTTTGGAATATTTTGTAAATTCTTTTTGTATAAATACTTCATAGTTCGAAGTATTGAAGGGAGGATTGCTATACATTTGTAGAATTATTTTGATCTTAAACCTAAGGGTTATTGTACCAATTTTCAAGTCAACAAACTGGAGCAAGTAATAAAAGCATTGAATTACAGGATTCATGAGATGAGCTATTACAGTGAAGTAGTTTCTTTGTCTAATTTTGTTACTTTCTTATGTGTTTCATAAACTTAAATGGTATCCAAATTTGAATGAATTAACTGGAAATTTAACTCAGAACTTGTTTAAGTACACTCTATTTTGTATAGTTGGTCATTTATATGTTTTCCAATGATACCTGGATTTGAGAACCCTTAATTTCTCTCCCATACCGGTTGACCTCTTTGATTCTCTTCATAATCCAGCCTAAGGAACCCTTAATTGCTCCCTGGATCCTATTAAGAACCACTTCACCATCCAACCTTTGAGATCTGTAACAACTCACCTATCTTTCCCTGTAGACACTATTTTTAAAACTTGATCCAGTCCTATTTGTCTGGCATTTGACCCCATAGCCCAATGGTAAAATAAACCCTTTGTTCATCTAAGTAAGTGATCCCACCACCCAAAGTCAAATCAAAACCCAAGTGCAACAATAACTAGCCTAAAATCAATTAACTAAAACAAAGTTAAATCATAAAGAGAGATCCCTCTCTGAGAATTAGGAAGGCTAGATCCTAATCTTGAAACTTGGTTTGTGGTTACCTCTGAACATTTCTTTCTCTAACAACTTCTAAAGAAATTTTGGAGTGATAACATAATTGGCAACCATACTGGGGAACTTCGATCCTCAATCTAATAAAACTTTAAGGAAACCATAAATGTCATCTTGAGACCCTTAAGGTCATTTTCAGAAGTTGTTCTTGAAAACATTCATAAAAAATAGTTTAAAAAGTTAAAATTTTGGCTCCCAAGAAGACTCACTATACTAGGGAAAATCTAGATCCAAACCCTGCTACAATAGTTGATGACCCAGGCAGAATTTTAAGAAAACCTAAAAAGGTAGAAACTTAAGCAAGTAGTAGCCAGTTAATTAAAGAAAATTCACTCCCTAAGAAGTTGTCAACTTTAGAGGAAATTCCATTTGATTTGTCATTTGACCTCCTATTGTTTAGAACTAAATCAGACAATTCCATTCATGAAACTGTGTTAGACCCTGATTTTATTCAACTTATTGAAACATAAAAGGTTCCTATCCATTCGGATTTAGACAAATTTGTCTTGGACACTTTTGACAAGTTAGAATATTTAACCTCTACATTAATAAGCCATATAGATGATGCTTACCTTCAACAATATGTTGAAGTAGCTGCCCTCACTTCTGCTGCCTCTGAAATTTCTACACAATCTTCAATCACTGTATATACACCTTCATTTACCACAACCTCACCTATAGTATCCACCACAGTCCATTCCCCTAAACTAGTTATTCATCAGCCAAACACCTCATCCTCATCTAGTTCATCTCCATCCATTTCAAGACCTTCCTCAAGCACCACTACTTTACCCCCTAGTCAAACCAAAATCTCAGCCATGGAAGACCGATATGCACCTCTGGTTTTACCTGCACAACTCCATGCCATGCCCCAATATTATCAAAGAAAAATATTTTTGTTTGATGCTATAGGTCAGTACACTACCCAATAGCATGTGAACAAAATGACTGACTATTTTGAGTTGCATGAGATAAATGAATGTGATGTCCAAATGAGGTTGTTTTCCCAAACATTAACTGGGGATGTCAAGAAATGGTTGAAAGCTTTACCTGCCAATCATGTTGCGGACTTAGCTACTTTTCATAGATTATTCATGTATAGATGGGAGAGAAATAAAAACCATATTCAAATACTTTCTGAATATGATAACATTAGAAGAGCTCCTAATGAGTTAGTTAAGCACTATTGTACTAGGTTCAATAGCATCTACACTGCAATCCTAGCTAATATTAAGCCTCCACCTTGTTGGGTTGTGTTATATTCTTTCCACAACTAGCCCACGTAGTTAACCGGGGGGTTAGAGGGGGGGGGGGCAAAGCCCCCCTTCGTTGCATTGATTGTGTAGTGAGGGGGGTCACAGGGGGTGAGACATACCCGTAACCCCACTTTATGGGATCCAGGGTAGCGCCCCAGAAAATTTTGGTTTTGGACCCTATGTTAGGATGGGCGAACCCACCTATGGTTTTGTGCATGATTTTGGCACATGTTTTTTGGACATGATGGCTTTCGGTACATGGTATTGGATGTGATGGTTTTTGGTCCATGGTATTGGATGCTTCGGCATGTATAAATATATATTATAACATTGAAAGGAAAATAATGAAAAATCAAGCTGGTAGTCCCAATTTTGGGATCCAGGGGAAATATGTGTTTTATGTGTTATTCTCTCGCATTGTTTATTTTATGTGTTTTAGAATTTGTATGGAGATAATTTTTGTATGGGGTTAAAACCTACATTTGGTATCAACGCTGTTTTTGGCTTCAAGGCGACGCCTTTGTTGCTGAGGGGTTTCGCTCGGGCCTGTGGTAGACCCTGTTCAGTGGGAGATCTGCGAGATCGATTCTGGTGGTGAAAGAAGATGGTGAGCAGTGGAAAGATAGAGATTGAGAAATTTAATGGTCAGAGTTTTGAGTTGTGGAAACTCAAGATGGAAGATCTATTGGTGGATAAAGATCAGTGGATCGCAGTAGATCTGGGTACTAAACCAACGGGAGTGTCCGATGAAGAATGGAAGAAGTTGGATTGGAAGGCAAAGAGCACAATACGATTGTGTGTCTCAGATTCAGTATTGCTGAATGTATCAGGGGAAGCTACGACGAAGGCTTTGTGGGACAAGTTAGGGACTTTGTACCAATCTAAGTCTTTGGTGAATAAACTGTTCCTGCGGAAAAAGTTGTATAACCTGAGGATGAAAGATGGAGACTTGGTGACAGAGCATCTGAATGCATTTAATATTGTGGTAAGTCAGTTAGCATCTGTTGATATTAAAATTTCAGATGAAGATAAGTGCATCAGTTTGTTGTGTTCTCTACCAGATTCGTGGGATAGTCTGGTTATTGCAATACGTAGCAATGCAACTGCCTTGCAATTTGATGAAATAGTCTCATCCTTGCTAACAGAGGAGATGAGACGGAAAAATATGGAGAGCCAGAATGGTGATTCCTTGTCTGTACGAGGACGGTCCCAGAACAGAAACAAAAATAAGTCATCGAGTGGGAGATCTAAATCTCCAGGAAAACCTATAAAGGTGGCGTGCTGGAAATGAGGAAAGGAAGGGCACTACAAAAGGGACTGTAAATCTAAAGCTCCTGATAAAGGAAAGGGATCTGATGATGCTCCTTCTGCAGAGGCGAAAACCACCTCAGATGAAGGTGGGGATGTGTACTTGGCTTCTTCAAGTACACATGTAGATCATGAGGCATGGTTGATTGACTCAGGTGCATCCTTTCACTTCACTCCCCATAGAGAGTGGTTCTGCGAGTATGAGAAATACGATGGTGGTGATGTCTTCTTAAGGGATGATAGGAAGGCTACAATCATTGGTCGCGGAAAAGTAAAGTTGAAGTTGCAAGGTGGAAGGTTTAAAACACTTCTGGGTGTTCTGCATATTCCTGCATTGGCTAGAAATCTGATTTTCATAAGCAAGTTGGATGATGCAGGTGTAAAAATAGTGTTCATGAAGGATACCTGCAAAATGGTTCGTGGAGCACTGCTATTGATCCGGGTAGTTCAAATTGGAACTCTGTACAAGCTGCAAGGTAGCACTGTTATTGATGGGTGCTGTTAGTGTCGGTCTTGAAAGCCCTCCATCAGTGATCAAAGCTCTTTGCATTTGCATTAGTAGGTGTCCCATCAGTGTAAAAATTTGCATCCCATTAGGCATGCCATAACCCTGATGGAGGAGCTGGTCTATTCATATCCCTTTTGGCTTTGTTGGATCAGGTCATATCAGGTCATTGAGTTTGTCAAAATGCTCTTGTTTGGTCTTAATGTCAAAATTTTAGGTCTAGGGTTTTGGTCAGTTGTCTTAGCAAGGTTAGCAAGGTCGTGTTTCTGAGAGTCCTTGAGTGACCAGCAAGCCAAGGGGAAGATGGTAAACATGTTCCTTTCAGATTTTCATCATGTATAGCTCATTTTTAACCTTGGATTTAAAAACCCTATTTTTAAAGCCAAGGTCATGATAATTTTTGTAAAAATATTAAGTGTCCAAGAAATCTTCAAAAAGGCAGCAACAACCCTCGTCCCCTTGCCACATTTCTTCAGATGATCTCCCTGCAAAAAGAATCAGGTGAAAGCACTCAAAAGTCAACTTCAGGATAAAGGGAACCAAGAAAATCAGTGTTTTTAAAAAGTGACAAAATAGACTTTATAAAGTGGGTTTTGGATTAAATTTTTTCAAAAGTGAGATTATAAAAGGTAATTCTCCCTCCTTTAACTTTCATTGTGCATTTCGAGCTTCTAAGAGTCATTGTGAGAGAGTGCAAGTCGAAGAAGGCGAAGATACAGTGTTTTGGGCAGTTTCCAGGTGTGCGACCCTTCCAAGCTCGTGCGCGACCCCTTGGGTGGTGCGCGACCCCTCCAGCAGCTTCCGGCAGTGCAAAATCACAATGGGCGCGACCCCTTGAGCTGTGCGCAACCCCTCCAGGGCTGTGCGCTACCCCTTCAGCTGTGTGTCACCAAACTGCAAACAAATTCTCTCATTCCTCTTTGAGCTTGCTAAATCGGTCGAGGTAGGCACTCAATTCATGAATAATGATATGGATGGTGAAAATAATGATGTGTGTCATGGTTTTATCATTTAAATTTGCAAGTGAATGGATTAATATGGCTGTTGCTAATGTTTGTGAAATGCTAGGGTTTATCACTGTTTTCAAGTGTTTATTGTCCCATTGATCCCTTCCTTTTTCCCCTCTTTCATAATAATCATGCTTGCATCTCTGTCCTATGTCATTTGCACATAAATGTTTCCCTACCCCCATCCCTAAGTTATAAACCCTACCCCTCTCACAAGCACTCAAACCCTAAATTCCTCTACCATACACATGCAAAACTAAAACAAAAAGAAAGATACATTGTAAAGACAAAAGAGAGTCATGTAAATTTAATGTGCTGTGTATTTTAAAGCATGTACAAACCCCTATATATCCTTGACATCCCCTTGTACATGAAATACTTTCCCTTGATGTAAAAATGTTGAGTATGTACTCCTTAATGTGCACGTAACCCTTAAAGAACAAAAAGAGTAGAATCTGCCTTATAACACACATGAACTCCTAAGTGAATTTGGTGTATGGTGTCCTTATGCCCCTATTGATATCTGTATCCCATTACATGTTCATTATTATACATGCTTTTCCCCATATGAGATGTTTTTGCAAATGATTTCCCATGTTTTATGCACATGATTTCCCGATGTTAAAACTGCTCCTATATGCATGATAATGTGTAAAGTTTCCCTTGAAAATTCCCTGCTATTATCATATATTTCCATTCCTTGTTTAGAAATTCCCTCCCCTAACATTCCCCTCATGTTTCTCCCCTTGAAACAGCATAGAGTTCAGTATTTTTGCAGGCAGAGGCAGCAGTTCAATTTGTCCTTCAGTTTTCCCACCTTGCTCCAAAACCATGTCAGATACCGAGACTTATGAGAAAGGTGTTGACCATTCATCATCAGAAGAGAGTGAGGAACAGAGGAGGCCTCAGAGAGGGGGTAAGGGAGGTCATCATAAGAGGGAAGAGCCTATTTCTTTGGCAGCATTGCAGGCTTGTCCATTGGCACTGAATTGTTTCCGGTACATGTCATGCTACCAGTTTTGTGAGAGGCTTTCACAGATTCAGCACCATAGAGAGTTAGCCCGTTTGTTTGTCCTACACCTCCATGATGGACATGTCACTCTTGCAGGGGTGAATTTCATATTGACACCCGAGGTGATCTCAGAGGCTACAGTTATACCAAATGTGAGTGAGGTGTGGTCGAAGCGCAGACTTCTTGATTTTGTTCACTTTGAGCCCTATATCTGTTCATCATATGTGGAACAGTTGGCGGGCATTTTCCCATTCAGATTTCTTCGGAGTGAGTATGCCCCTCTCATGAGACTTATCATGCAGTATTTCACCTGTGAGGGCAGATTTTCACGAGTGTATTCATATCACGTTCGCCTATTGATGCATTTCACCCGGGTGAGGATGATGAACCTCCTGACCTTCCTCTTTCAGAACATTCAGAGGATGGTACCCATGTTGCAGAGGAAGACCCCGACCCAGCAGTACAGGAGTCTTTGTCACTATGGTTTGATTCAGCTCATTGTTTTGCATCAGTTGACACAGCAGGGCATCTCGTGGGAGGAGTTCATCTCCCGTGAGTTTTTTACAGTGCCACCTTAGCCACATCAGGAGGTTATTCATGAGGAGGGAGCATCATCTCAGCAGCCTGATGCTCCCATCACTCGACATGTCAGCTCCACTCCCATGGTCACTTACCAGAAAGGCCCAAGGGCCTTATTTGCAGCAGCTAGGCGAGTACTATCTCCACATCAGGTGGAAGGGGCCTTGTTATCTTCATCAGCACAGATACAGCAGAGGGGCAAAGAGCCACTGGTTCATGAGGATCCAGTGATCGATCTTGAGGTCAGTTCCTCTAGCCAGGAGGCAAAGGGAATTATTCAGCAGCTCAGGGCCGAGAATGAGACTTTGCAGCGGAACACTCAGCTGGAGGAGGAGAAGGCCCTTGATGAGATTTGGAGGATTCGAAATGATCGAGTCCTAAACCGTAGGAGGCCCGGTGACCTATTGCCTGCTGAGAGAGAATCCATGCTCATCCGGGTCAATGCACATTTGGAGAGGCTGTTGGCGAAGGCCAACCAAGACAAGAGGCTGCTGAGGAACATGAAAAACCACTATTGGGCTAGGATGCATGTTTGTAAAGCAAAGTTGAAAATAGTCCAAAGAAGGTTGACCGAGGCCCTTGGGAGGAAGAAGAAGGCCAACCCACTCCGCATCTTGGCTGAGGCTTCTCTCACCCATCATGACACTCATTAGCCTCATCACAACATCAAGCATAAAAAAAATTTGGAAGTTTTGGCTCATTTTTGGCATTTTTGGGAAATTTACAGGTTTTGGCTTCTCAAGGGTTCTCACCCCCGGTGAGACCCTTTGTCCTCGTAGCTCCGTTTTACGAAAACTCAACATTGATGGATTTTTCATGCAAAGTTACACATGCCTATGGATTAGCTTGAGTTTTCATGGAGTTTTGGGTCTCCAAAAAGTCAAAATACAGCCAAATTTTGACTTTCTGCCCCTTTTTTGAGCTGCAGAAGTAGTCTTGGGAGATTTGACTTCTAACTAGGCAAATGACCTCCAAATCCAAAAATTCCGGTTGGGTTGGAACGTAGACTCAGAGACCCTTCCAATGAGCTATCCTGCACCTGATTCTGATATCGGGAAAGCCTCCAAACAGGCCTCCAAAGTGCGCGACCCCTTGGGGAATTTTGGCCAGATTTGACCAGTTCAGCCCGGAATTTGCAGATTAACACCAGTTTGACTTGCTGAGGTCGATGATGATCTTTTTTACTGTACTTGTGGCACTTTTTGGGTACTTTTACTATTTTTTTACTCTTCTAGCAGTTTTCCTCATGTAAAAGAGTAAAATTGACTGTATGAACTGGTTTCCAAGTTTGTAGAGGCAAGTGGTTTTGACTGCCTATTTTGTAGTGCTTAGTTTAGGAGTTGTTCAAACAGCTCCTAGGATGGTGAGCTCGACCCCTAGAGGTAGGGAAGAGGTTAGATCATCTATATTATGTACTTTCATGCTCATTTTCATGGTTGGACTCTTGAGGGAGAAGCTCCTATTGTATATTTTACTTGTATCTCTGCAATTTTTGGCTAAGGAGGACCAGGGTTTTGCAGTCATCATTGGGATTCTTGTGGACTCATTGTGTTGATGGTGTGTCTCTTCATGTTATTGTAAGCTTTGTTATGTGATTCATTTCCTTTCTATACTGCTGCATATTAAACAAATGAAGTGATAAAGTTAGAACTCATGCTTGCCATGCTCTTCTTTCAAATTTGTTTAATTTATATGTTTTCTGTTGTCTAAAGAGAATTTAAATCCATTGTTTGCTCTCTTTAGCTTTCTTGCATTTCTTCCTGATCACCCATTTCAGCTAAAAGACATCTACACAAGCTCCTACCTTGCCCCAAAGACCCCCCTGCAGAAACTGTGTCGAATCCCCGCACCCTAAATTGCAGATCCTCAAATTGCCACCAAAAACCACAAAAACTTTAAATCAACCTTTTAATCAGTTTACTAGCCTAATATCAGTGTTACCTTTGATTGGTCATCTCATCCCATTGAAAATTTGCCAAGATAGACCGGAGAGAGCCTTCTCATACCCCGTAGGGCTAGCTACGAGGTGAAATGGTTTGATGTAGCTTTGATATTTGCCTTCTCAGCCTGAGGTGAAATCTCAAACGCTAACATACTGGCGACCATACTGGGGAGAACATCTAAACCTTTGCTCATTGACGTGTTATTTCATAAGTCTTAGACGGAGCCTGAAGTTACGCCAGGTAGCCTTCGAAAACGCTCTTGTTTTACATCAGCGCAAGTAGATAAACGCTGCTTCAGTCAATCTCCGTGAGCTTGTGAATACAACACTTCATTTGCATTTTACCCCAGTACATGTATCAAGTTCAGATCTGATTGTTGATAGTGGACAACGATCAGACACTTGAAAGGCTGAAATCATTCACTGGCGACTCCTTTCACTGAAGAATCCAACAATCAGTGCTTCATGGTGACTTCACTGCAGAGAGATCAGTAGCTTTGAGATTTCTCAAGATGGATCAGATTGCAAGAAGATACGCTCCCTTGAGCCGAGATCACATTCCAGGTTTTCCAAATAAAATTCCGAAGGTAGATTGGTCAAGGAATTTGCCTACATTTAATGATGATGGTAAGAAGGATGTTGCTTTACATCTAGTTAGATTTCATATGCATATTCGCAAGTTGAAGGTGGATTTTCCTAAAGATTGCTTGATGAAGATATTTTTGGCCACTCTGGAAGGTGCAGCTCAAACCTGGTATGAAAGTTTGCCGCCTGCTTGTATTTATTGTTTAAAGGATTTTCATGCTATGTTCATTGAAAGATATAAGGACTCTTATCCATCATTGAATTTAGTTCAAGACCGTTGCAAGCATGCCTATAGTTTTATTGAAAGCCTTGAGAAGTTTTATGAAGATGATAATTTCATGGATGAAGAGATCATGGAAGCCCTGTATGAAAAGCCGTTTCAGCAGCACATAGAAATCTTAGAAGATACTTGTCAAGATCAGCAGGTTGAAGATGGCCATATGGTTGTAATTGATGAAAGAGAAGAGCTTGTTTCAGATTTGACCACAGAAGAAGACAGCGTGCAAGGTAGCCAAGAGTCAATTTTAGAATGTAATGCAGTCAACTCAGCTATTTCAGATCAAAATTTAGATCATGGTGACCAAGAATACCTTGTGTTGAATCCTATAAAGAAGAACTCGACTGTTGAGATCAGCTGGCATGAAGAAAACGAAGTTACAAATCTAAGTGCTCCCACCTCACCGGAACTAGATCTTCATGAGGAGGTCATTCAGTCAGCTCATGAACAGCAAGGTGAGATCTTTGTGCAAGTAAGTGATGAATCTCCTTTCAATAACTCAGTAATAAATGATAATCCGGCTGTCATATCATATGAAGATGACCTACCATATTGTCAGACTACAGAAGATCATAGCATACAGGATTACCTTTCAGATTCTTCATATGTCTCATGTGTTGAAATGTTATTTCAAGAGGAGATTTGCTCACCTACTTGTTCAGAATTTTTTGAAGCCCATGAGCATACTTTTACTGAAGCACATGATGAAGGTAGATCAGAATTTGAAGCAAAAGACACCTTGTTCTTTCAGCAGGAGGTGGCAGTGGCAAATCTTCATGTTTTTCACGATCCTCTAGTAAGTTTGTTGCAGCCAGCAGTGATAGTGTTTATTGCAGTGTTCAATGATGAAGGAGATCATGGTCAGCTATGTTTTCGAATGCTCAGTTATAGGTTTGTACTGTTGACCAGAAGATCTGATAAGAAGAATCAATCAAGAAGGCATCTGCTTGATTGGTTGCATTGGCATTTTGATATAGTTTGATGTAATTTGTCTTGTAAGCAACACAGGTGGTTGTCATCATGATTCCAAATCTTGATGGATTGCTGCCGTTTTTCCAAAAGCTTTGTAAAGTTTTGTTTTAAGTCGGTCATGAGTCATTTGTGTTTGTTCTATTGAGTGAGTTTTTTCAAGTTATTTCAGTTTTCCATCGAGTCGGTTTGAGTCAAGCTTCAGTTAAGTTTCAGTCAGTTTTCAATCAAGTTTTCATTCAATAAATGTGTCAAAGTTTTGTGTCAAAGGTGTAATTAATGACTCCATCGCCCAATGGTTGAAGGCACTGGTCTGCTCTCCCAGAGGTCTAAGGTTCTTGGCACCTCCAAGGAGCTACCATCCCCATTGGAGCCAATGTTAGTGTCGGTCTTGAAAGCCCTCCATCAGTGATCAAAGCTCTTTGCATTTGCATTAGTAGGTGTCCCATCAGTGTAAAAATTTGCATCCCGTTAGGCATGCCATAACCCTGATGGAGGAGCTGGTCTATTCATATCCCTTTTGGCTTTGCTGGATCAGGTCATATTAGGTCATTGAGTTTGTCAAAATGCTCTTGTTTGGTCTTAATGTCAAAATTTTAGGTCTAGGGTTTTGGTCAGTTGTCTTAGCAAGGTTAGCAAGGTCATGTTTCTGAGAGTCCTTGAGTGACCAGCAAGCCAAGGGGAAGATGGTAAACATGTTCCTTTCAGATTTTCATCATGTATAGCTCATTTTTAACCTTGGACTTAAAAACCCTGTTTTAAAAGCCAAGGTCATGATAATTTTTGTAAAAATATTAAGTGTCCAAGAAATCTTCAGAAAGGCAGCAACAACCCTGGTCCCCTTGCCACATTTCTTCAGATGATCTCCCTGCAAAAAGAATCAGGTGAAAGCACTCAAAAGTCAACTTCAGGATAAAGGAAACCAAGAAAATCAGTGTTTTTAAAAAGTGACAAAATAGACTTTATAGAGTGGGTTTTGGATGAAATTTTTTCAAAAGTGAGATTATAAAAGGTAATTCTCCGTCCTTTAACTTTCATTGTGCATTTCGAGCTTCTAAGAGTGATTGTGAGAGAGTGCAAGTCGAATAAGGCGAAGATACAGTGTTTTGGGCAGTTTCCAGGTGCGCGACCCTTCCAAGCTCGTGCGCGACCCCTTGGGTGGTGCGCGACCCCTCCAGCAGCTTCCGGCAGTGCAAAATCACAATGGGCGCGACCCCTTGAGCTGTGCGCGACCCCTCCAGGGCTGTGCGCTACCCCTTCAGCTGTTTGTCACCAAACTGCAAACAAATTCTCTCATTCCTCTTCGAACTTGCTAAATCGGTCGAGGTAGGCACTCAATTCATGAATAATGATATGGATGGTGAAAATAATGATGTGTGTCATGGTTTTATCATTTAAATTTGCAAGTGAATGGATTAATATGGCTGTTGCTAATGTTTGTGAAATGCTAGGGTTTATGACTGTTTTCAAGTGTTTATTGTCCCATTGATCCCTTCCTTTTTCCCCTCTTTCATAATAATCATGCTTGCATCTCTATCCTATGTCATTTGCACATAAATTTTGCCCTACCCCCATCCCTAAGTTATAAACCCTACCCCTCTCACAAGCACTCAAACCCTAAATTCCTATACCATACACATGCAAAACTAAAACAAAAAGAAAGATACATTGTAAAGACAAAAGAGAGTCATGTAAATTTAATGTGCTGTGTATTTTAAAGCATGTACAAACCCCTATATATCCTTGACATCCCCTTGTACATGAAATACTTTCCCTTGATGTAAAAATGTTGAGTATGTACTCCTTAATGTGCACGTAACCCTTAAAGAACAAAAAGAGCAGAATCTGCCTTATAACACACATGAACTCCTAAGTGAATTTGGTGTATGGTGTCCTTATGCCCCTATTGATATCTGTATCCCCTTACATGTTCATTATTATACATGCTTTTCCCCATATGAGATGTTTTTGCAAATGATTTCCCATGTTTTATGCACATGATTTCCCGATGTTAAAACTGCTCCTATATGCATAATAATGTGTAAAGTTTCCCTTGAAAATTCCCTGTTATTATCATATATTTCCATTCCTTGTTTAGAAATTCCCTCCCCTAACATTCCCCTCATGTTTCTCCCCTTGAAACAACATAGAGTTCAGTATTTTTGTAGGCAGAGGCAACAGTTCAATTTGTCCTTCAGTTTTCCCACCTTGCTCCAAAACCATGTCAGATACCGAGACTTATGAGCAAGGTGTTGACCATTCATCATCAGAAGAGAGTGAGGAACAGAGGAGGCCTCGAAGAGGGGGTAAGGGAGGTCATCATAAGAGGGAAGAGCCTATTTCTTTGGCAGCATTGCAGGCTTGTCCATTGGCACTGAATTGTTTCCGGTACATGTCATGCTACCAGTTTTGTGAGAGGCTTTCACAGATTCAGCACCATAAAGAGTTAGCCCGTTTGTTTGTCCTACACCTCCATGATGGACATGTCACTCTTGCAGGGGTGAATTTCATATTGACACCCGAGGTGATCTCAGAGGCTACAGGTATACCGAATGTGGGTGAGGTGTGGTCGAAGCGCAGACTTCTTGATTTTGTTCACTTTGAGCCCTATATCCGGTCATCATATGTGGAACAGTTGGCAGGCATTTTCCCATTCAAATTTCTTCGGAGTGAGTATGCCCCTCTCATGAGACTTATCATGCAGTATTTCACCTGTGAGGGCAGATTTTCACGAGTGTATTCATATCACGTTCGCCTATTGATGCATTTCACCCGGGTGAGGATGATGAACCTCCCGACCTTCCTCTTTCAGAACATTCGGAGGATGGTACCCATGTTGCAGAGGAAGACCCCGACCCAGCTGTACAGGAGTCTTTGTCACTATGGTTTGATTCAGCTCATTGTTTTGCATCAATTGACACAGCAGGGCATCTCGTGGGAGGAGTTCATCTCCCGTGAGTTTTTTACAGTGCCACCTCAGCCACATCAGGAGGTTATTCATGAGGAGGGAGGATCATCTCAGCAGCCTGATGCTCCCATCACTCGACATGTCAGCTCCACTCCCATGGTCACTTACCAGAAAGGCCCAAGGGCCTTATTTGCAGCAACTAGGCGAGTACTATCTCCACAGCAGGTGGAAGGGGTCTCGCCTTCATCTTCAGAGCAGCAAGTGCTTTCTCCACATCAAGTGGAAGGGGCCTTGTTATCTTCATCAGCACAAATACAGCAGAGGGGCAAAGAGCCACTGGTTCATGAGGATCCAGTGATCGATCTTGAGGTCAGTTCCTCTAGCCAGGAGGCAAAGGGAATCATTCAACAGCTTAGGGCCGAGAATGAGACTTTGCAACGAAGACTTGAGGGTGCTCAGTGGACCATCACATATTTAGAGCAGCGGAACACTCAGCTGGAGGAGGAGAAGGCCCTTGATGAGATTTGGAGGATTCGAAATGATCGAGTCCTAAACCGTAGGAGGCCCGGTGACGTATTGCCTGCTGAGAGAGAATCCATGCTCATCCGGGTCAATGCACATTTGGAGAGGCTGTTGGCGAAGGCCAACCAAGGCAAGAGGCTGCTGAGGAACATGAAAAACCACTATTGGGCTAGGATGCATGTTTGTAAAGCAAAGTTGAAAATAGTCCAAAGAAGGTTGACCGAGGCCCTTGGGAGGAAGAAGAAGGCCAACCCACTCCGCATCTTGGCTGAGGCTTCTCTCACCCATCATGACACTCATTAGCCTCATCACAACATCAAGCATAAAAATTTTTTGGAAGTTTTGGCTCATTTTTGGCATTTTTGGGAAATTTACAGGTTTTGGCTTCTCAAGGGGTCTCACCCCCGGTGAGACCCTTTGTCCTCGTAGCTCCGTTTTGCGAAAACTCAACATTGATGGATTTTTCATGCAAAGTTACACATTCCTATGGATTATCTTGAGTTTTCATGGAGTTTTGGGTCTCCAAAAAGTCAAAATACAGCCAAATTTTGACTTTCTGCCCCTTTTTTGAGCTGCAGAAGTAGTCTTGGGAGAATTGACTTTTGACTGGGCAAATGACCTCCAAATCCAAAAATTCTGGTTGGGTTGGAAAGTAGACTCAGAGACCTTTCCAACGAGCTATCCTACACCTGATTCTGATACCGGGAAGGCCTCCAAACAGGCCTCCAAAGTGCGCGACCCCTTCAGCTGGATGTGCGCGACCCCTTGGGGAATTTTGGCCAGATTTGACCAGTTCAGCCCGGAATTTGCAGATTAACACCAGTTTGACTTGCTGAGGTCGATGATGATCTTTTTGACTGTACTTGTGGCACTTTTTAGATACTTTTACTATTGTTTTACTCTTCTAGAAGTTTTCCTCATGTAAAAGAGTAAAATTGACTGTATGAACTGGTTTCCAAGTTTGTAGAGGCAAGTGGTTTTGACTGCCTATTTTGTAGTGCTTAGTTTAGGAGTTGTTCAAACAGCTCCTAGGATGGTGAGCTCGACCCCTAGAGGTGGGGAAGAGGTTATATCATCTATATTATGTACTTTCATGCTCATTTTCATGGTTGGACTCTTGAGGGAGAAACTCCTATTGTATATTTTACTTGTATCTCTGCAATTTTTGGCTAAGGAGGACCAGGGTTTTGCAGTCATCATTGGGATTCTTGTGGACTCATTGTGTTGATGGTGTGTCTCTTCATGTTATTGTAAGCTTTGTTATGTGATTCATTTCCTTTCTATACTGCTGCATATTAAACAAATGAAGTGATAAAGTTAGAACTCATGCTTGCCATGCTCTGCTTTCAAATTTGTTTAATTTCTATGTTTTTTGCTGTCTAAAGAGAATTCAAATCCATTGTTTGCTCTCTTTAGCTTTCTTACCTTTCTTCTTGATCACCCATTTCAGCTAAAAGACATCTACACAAGTTCCTACCTTGCCCCAAAGACCCCCCTGCAGAAACTGTGTCGAATCCCCGCACCCTAAATTGCAGATCCTCAAATTGCCACCAAAAACCCCAAAAACTTTAAATCAACCTTTTAATCAGTTTACTAGCCTAATATCAGTGTTACCTTTGATTGGTCATCTCATCCCATTGAAAATTTGCCGAGATAGACCGGAGAGAGCCTTCGCATACCCCGTAGGGCTAGCTACGAGGTGAAATGGTTTGTTGTAGCTTTGAGATTTGCCTTCTCAGCCTGAGGTGAAATCTCAAACGCTAACAGGTGCAACAGTTTTGTGGTTCCTGAAAGTGGAGCAGAAAATCTAGTGGTCTCTGGAGAGAAGACCATGTTGTGGCATCAAAGGCTTGGACATATTGGAGAGAAGGGCCTTAAAATACTTCATGGTAAAGGTATGGTAGAGGGTATGAGTAATAGCTCTCTAGATTTTGATTTCTGTGAAAATTTTGTATATGGGAAGCAGAATCGGGTGAGTTTCCCCTCTGGTGGTAAGAGGGCGAAACAGATATTAGAACTTGTGCACAATGATGTGTTTGGACCTGTGAAGGTTCCATCATTGGGTAAGTCTGTGTACTATGTATCATTTATAGATGACTTCTCAAGGAATACATGGATATATTTCCTTAAGAAGAAATCTGAAGCCTTTGACGGGTTTAAAGAATTTAAGGCTCTCGTGGAAAATCAGACAGAGAAGAAGATAAAGGTGCTGAGGACAGATAATGGTGGAGAGTTTTGCAGCAAGGAATTTGAAGAATTCTGTAAGAAGTGTGGTATAGAACGACAGAAGACTACTCCATATACACCTCAGCAAAATGGAGTTGCAGAAAGAATGAATAAGACGTTTATGGAAAGGGCAAGAAGCATGCTCAGTGGTGTCGGGTTAGGACAGGAATTCTGGGCAGAGGCGGTGGATACTGCATGTTACCTAGTTAACAAGTCACCTTCATCAGCGTTGGAGGATAAGACTCCACAAGAGGTATGGACTGGTAAGAAACCCTCTCTTTCACATCTGAGGGTATTTGGATGTGATGCATATGTACATGTTCCAAAGGAGAAACGAACCAAGTTGGATAGTAAATCTGAAAAGTGCATCTTTATTGGGTATAAGGATGGTTTAAAGGGTTATAAGCTTTGGAACCCAGTCACAGGGAATGTTGTGTACAGCTGAGATGTGGTGTTCAGAGAGGTAAAAGATGTTATTAAACATGAAGTCTAACCAAAGGAACCTAAGAAGATAGAGTTTGAGCTTAAGGAGGAAGAATCAGACTCTATAGCAGAGGAGGAATCAGAAGATGAAGAGCCACAAACCCCGGGTGTGAGAAGATCAGTTCGAGAAAGAAGGCAGCCAAAAAGGTATAGTCCATCTACTTTCTGTTCAAATTTTTTTTTATCTATTATTGACGATGATCCTAGAACTGTGAAGGAAGCAATAGATTCAGAGGATGGAAAACTTTGGAAAGAGGCCATGATTGATTAAATGTCATCTTTGCACAAAAATGAGGCTTGGGATCTAGTGGAGTTGTAGGCTGGAAGGAAACCCATTGGCAACAAATGGGTGTTCAAGAGGAAGACAAATGCAGAAGGAAAGGTGGAGAAATACAAATCTCGGTTGGTAGCAAAGGTTATTCCCAGGTGTCGGGAATTGATTTTGGTGATATTTTTTCTCCTGTTGCCAATGTAACTTCTAGTAGATTACTTTTATTAGTTGCTGTTGCTTTTGATTTTGAGGTAGAACAGATGGATGTGAAGACAGCATTCTTCACGGGGATCTGGAAGAGGAAATATACATGAAGCAACCTGAAGGCTTTGCGATGAAGGGTAAGAAAGAACTGGTATGCAAGTTAAAGAAGTCTCTGTATGGGTTAAAACAGTCACCAAGGATGTGGTATCAGAAATTTGATACATTTATACGGGGACTTGGCTTCACCAGAAGCAAAGCAGATCACTGTGTGTATTTTAAATTAATTGGTGACCATGTTATTTATCTGGTCTTGTATGTGGATGATATGTTGCTGGTTTGAAATGACAAAGAAATTATCCAGGATTTGAAGACCCAATTGTCCTCCAAATTCGACATGAAAGATATTGGTGCTGCAAACTATATTTTGGGCATGGAAATTAAAGGAGATTGGGCAAAGAGGAAGCTCTGGTTAAACCAAAGGAAGTATGTCGAGACAATACTGCAGAGGTTTAATATGCAGGATAGTAAACCAGTGAAGGTTCCTATTCCTGTAGGTGTGAGGTTATCTGTTGAGCAGTGTTCAAAGACACAAGAAGAGAAAGAGGACATGTCTCGTGTTCCATATGCAAGTGCAGTCAGTAGCCTGATGTATGCAATGGTCTGTACTAGACTAGACATTGCACATGCAGTGGGAGTATTGAGCAGGTTTATGTCAAAACCAGGGAAGGAGCACTGGACAACAGTGAATCATGTTTTCATGTATTTGCATGGCACTAGTGATTATGGTTTGTGCTACCAAGGAATATCAGGATTGGATAGAATGTTGGATATTCGTGGCTTTGTTGATGCAGACTGGGCTGGAGATCTGGATCAGAGAAGATCTACAAGTGGGTATGTGTTTAACCTATTTGGAGGTGCAGTCAGTTGTGTTAGAGCCTAAATTTGCCTTAGGCTGAGGAAGGAAAAAATTCAGGATAACCACAAACCACACTCAGCCTCGTAGCTAGCCCTACGAGGACAGGGGAGGGCTCTCTCCGGGTCAAGCTCAGTAAAAATACACAATAGGGTCTGAGATGACTCAAGATGAATATCTGATTTTAGGCTAGTAAATAGATATGAAAGAGGTAAATTTGTTGAATGACTGAAATTTTCTGGGCTGTATGGGGCCAACAGGACCGCATGAGCTGGGAAATTAAATCAAAGACATAGAATATTTCGTGAGGCCAGATAGGCGGGAGGTTTACCAATCAGATTGAAGTAATATGGAGTGGAAAGACTACTGAGAAAGTTGAAAAGGGCATACACATGAATCCTTTCCAGACAGAAGAAAAAACACAGAGGATGAATGCTTTCCAAGGTAGAGCAATAAATTGGATTCTACCTTTCCTACTTAAAAACATTCAACTGGAAATGACTATGAATGAACTGCAAAACATAACAAGTTACATATGAAACAGAGAAGAAACATATTGCTAAACTCACACCACAGGAATCTCATGAATCAGAGCTGCATCATTTTTATTAATCTCCTGGCCAAGTTGTACAGTGAATAGCTGAGTTTTCTCTCCCACTGTTTCCTAGAAATTCCAACCTTTACAAATGATTTTCAATACCATAAATAAACTCAGAAGTGGGAAAACAAATCGATGAAGATAAGGATTCATTTAATCATCATTAACGAACTGGAGCTGAAGAGCCAACCATTTGTCAAAGGAGCAGCGTTACATTTTAATTTCTCTGATGACCAATTAAAAAGGCAAAAACTGTAGCGTGGGTCCCATGAAATCATGGCTGAAGACAAAATAAGAAACCCGCTTGCTATCTTTCTGCATCTGCTCTCTCTATGTGTCATCTAAATAGGAATTTCCCTCAGATATAGTTTCTCAACCCTCACCATTAACTGTGTTATATGTGAGTCCTTCTCCCTTGATGCCGAGTGTATCCAAATCATTTAAAATATTCTCAACACACTCATTACTCTCTTTAGCAGGATTCATGTCATCCAAATCGTATGATTATGCGCCCTTTATACCTCTAAGCAAAGTATTGGTTTAAAAGAGTAGCCTTTGCGTGCCAAACATGGAGATAACCGCGTGGCTCATGAGGAACACGTGTACATACGTTTAACTTCAGCTCCAGCCGAAAATACATTGGTGTTTCCAACCATTCATTAAATTGATCTGTCGCAAGCGCTTCACGGTTGTAAACGTCAGGCACACTTGCAATGCGGCCAAGGTATCCTAATAGTATTCCGCTTCCATGAAATTCTTCTCCAGAAGGAAAGGAGAATGTTAGTGGCGAATTTTTGGCTTTGAGGCTCTATCGCCGCGCGCAAGCCCAGTGCGCCGCGCCTCGTGGATGCGTTGCGCCACTGGAGAAAAGCACTGTGGCAGGAGGCCCAGTGCGTCACGCAACCTATGTGCACCGCGCCTGCTCCCAATGCATCGCGCACACATCTCAAACCCATTTGGCTTTTAATTGTTCATCTTCCCTTGGAGCCTCTGCTCTACTTCTCTTGTTATTGAAAATTAATTTCTCTAGTGCGCTCCTGATGCCTCCTGTTTTCCTCATCCTCTGCATCAATTTGATCTTTTGTCAACTTCATAATCTCATCCATAAATCTTTGCTCAAGTGACTCTAATGTTGGAGGTATAGATGAATCTTGAAACCCAGCATCCACTTCTTGCTCGTGCTCAGATCTTTTCACATCTTTGATGCTCGTTTTTTCATGTTGTGCCTTGGGATCTAGAATTTTACTTTGATAAAATGGGGAGCTAGCTGCATCAGGACCTGTCGAAATCTTTCTTCCACTGCCTGGTTCAGGAGGACCTTGACCTTCTTTATATATGTGAGGAGGTATATTTGGCACATTTGGATCGCCTCCTTCCCACTGCTAGTGACCTTCTGCCTTTGAAGACATATAGCGTAGCTCTTCATCCAATGGTGGAACATCAGGCCTCCCAGGAAAGGCATGCAGACCAGGATTATATTGCATTCTCTGGGCAGAAATATGCTGCATTTGAGCAGCAACCAGCGGATTGACATTGGAACCACCATATCCACCCTGCTGCCTCATTTTTGCTTCAACTAGCTCTTGACTAGACCAATAAGGTTCTAAATAATACCTCTATAAATACCTCATTTACTGCCAGGTCCAATTTTTGCAGGTAAAATGCACAAGACACTCACTAGCACTTTAGATTTCCTCTCTAGTTGATTAGAAGTCCCTTCACGTGATGCAGGCGCTCAAATTTGGACAAAGAGCGATGATGGAGGCTCAGCCCGTCAAATTCGTGCGCGTTTTGGGTGATGGAGGAAGTTTTCTGCAATCTTTTGGCGTCCTGGCTGTGTGTGCCGTGCAGCACACCCAGTGCGTCGTGCCGCACCAATGCGTCACGGCCGTGTATATTTACACTATACAAAGGTGCCCAATGCGCCGCGCACTCCCAGTGCGTCGCGTCACTTAGCCAGTGCGCCGCGCGGCCCTTCAACGCACAATCTCGGCACTCAAACATGTAATTCTCTCCTCCAAAACTCAAATCGATATCCTCTAACCTCTTGGAATGGAAATAGATGTTTCAAGCAATGAAAATGCTTCATGGAGTAATGGGTTAAATTTTTATTGAAGCCACAATGATTTGTTGTCGCGGAGGTTTTGTGCGCCGCGCGGGAGGCCCAATGCGCCACGCCCTCCCAGTGCGCCACGCCCGTGTTGTTTTGCACTGAACAATCGCGCCCAGTGTGCCGCGCCACCTGCTCTATGCGCCGCGCTGGCCAAGTTTCATTCAACTTCACCCAAATCACGCAATTTCTCAACCAATTTGATTTGAATTGCTTCTCTTTGGTCTTGGCATACAAATACATTGGTACTTATGAAAATATCTTTATAAAGACATGGATTTGGTTTTTAACTCTCCAAAACCCATCTTTGTAATGTTTGGCATTGGCACTTTTTCACATTTGAATACAACTCTGTTTTTCAAGTTTCCTTTTGATTTTGGCTTTAAATGATGAATCTTTTTGGCATTTTTGCAGGGACAGTGGCATGTTTTGACCAAGGAAGACCAGGGCTGCGCCTGGAGAATTCAATAACTGAAGAACTTTTGAAAATGTTACAAAAGACAAAATGTTGACTTTTCTTCAAAACAGAGTTTTGAAGAAGAGTCATAATCCATCAATATGACGATGAAATTCACGAAATAAGCAACATGTGTAGAACCTCCCTCTGGCCTGCTGGCATTTGTACACTTTAAGGACTCAATTTGTGAAACCCTAGACCTATGATTGACATGACTCTTTGCCCATTAAAAGATCAAACGTTGACTATCATGGACTTTAATAAACATTGATGAAAAGGCCTAAGCCAGCAGGTATAGGACATGAGGGGAATGAATGGCAAAGCCCTTCTGTCAGATTATGGCATGCTCCTAAATGAAATGCAGGTGATCGAGCAGAATGGGCCACCTAAAAATGAAATGCAAAAAGAGTTTTGATCTCTGACGGAGGACTGACAAGACCGACTCTAACATTGGCTCCAATGGGGATGGTAGCTCCCTGGAGGTGCCAAGAATTGCAGATCTTTGGGAGAGCAGACAGTGTCTTTCGTCCATTGGGCTATGGAATCATTATTTTGACAAACAACACAAAACTCTTGACTCATTTATTAACTAAAACTTGACTCAAACTGACTCAAATTTGGACTTAAAATGACTCAAAGAATGACTAGACGAACTCAAACCAAAACTGAAATAAAATGGTATTTACAGTGACAATGGAAACAACAGAAACAACTCAGAAATGGTACTGCTTGAGTAGCCGACCATTGACCGGCCCTCCTGGACAATCTTCCCCGTTCATATCCTTCAGAAGAAAAGCATTCTGACCCCGATATGCTGCAATCTTGAAGGGCCCTTTCCAGAGATTCTCGAAATTACCGTGCTTACCCTTTTCCTCATTCCTTGCATCCCACTTCAGCACCACATCATCCAACTGAAATTTGTCCGCCTTTGCTTTTTTGTCATAGATTTTCTTAATCTTCTCCTGCAACTTGGATGTGTTTTGGAAAACTTCTTCTCTTGTCTGCTGCAAATGGACCATTTGATTCAATCTTCTCTGCATAGGATCGTCTTCACTGCCGGCTTCCTGAAGAAGTTTGACTACCAGAGCTGCGAGAGAGGTAGGAAACACTGTATCAACTCCATAAACAAGCTCAAAGGGGGACATACCAATGGATTTCTTCTGACTGACCCGATCTACCCAAAGTGCATTGACCAACTTCTTATGCCAACTCTTCTTGTTGATTTCCAATAGCTTCTTAATGATATTGACTAAAGATTTGTTAGAAGACTCCACCAACCCATTGCCTTGCAGATGATAGGCAGTTGAGTAACCCAAAATGATTTTATACTTGTTACAAAACTCAATCATCTTCTTTGATTTGAAAGATGTTGTGTTATCAGTGATCAACTTATTCGGGCAACCAAAACGAGACAAAATGTTATTCTCCAGGAATGAAATAATTACCACATCTGTAGCTTGTCTGGTGGGAATTGCTTCGATCCATTTCGTGAAATAATCTGTTGCCGTGAGAATCCACTGATGCTGACCGGAAGAAGCGGGATGAATTTCACCAATGAAATCCAACCCCCACTACTGAAAAGGGGAACTCACCTCAATGGGTTTAAGCGGCAAAGGCTGTAATTTATGCCTTTCTTTAAAAATCTGACATTTATGACAGCTCTTGACAACCTTATATACATCAACAAACAATGTTGGCCAATAGTATCCCCCTCTCAGAATTTTATTTGTCGTTGTTTTCCAAAAACGATGACCACCACAATCTCCTTTGTGGAAATCCTCCATGATTTTATTTGCTTCTTCTTCCACCAAACAATTCAACAGAATGCCACTGGGATCTTTCCAATAAAGTGCAGAATTTAGAATGCAAAACTTAGCAGCCTTTAATTTGAGAGTTCTACTTTTGTTTCTAGTCATGCCGAGTGGTGGTGACAAATTCTGAAGAACATATATGATATCTGAATACCACAGAGAAAGAACAAACATTTCAGATACCTGGATTGACGAACCTTGCTCATTCTCATCAGACATAGCAGTGATCAGATTTATGTCTAAGGCGTGAAAGTTTGATTCGGCCATTAACTTTGCCAATCCCTGTCCTTTAACAAGCATTGTGGGATTTATTTCCACATCATACTCCAGCAAAGCTGCAATCCACTTGCCTCGTCTTCCTTTAGGATCTGTTTGCACTAAAACATCCTTGACAGCAGTGTTAGGAACAAAAGCCAAAATATGAGAATGCAGAATGTATACCCGGAATTCCTTCAATGCTTTCACAAGTGCAAGGGCTTGCTTTTCAATGATGTTGTACTTTAAGGCTGCATCTCTTATAGCTCGGCTGAAGAAAGAAATTGGTCTTTCGTGATCATCTCTTTTCTGCATCAACACAGCTGCCATAGTATGCTCCGAAGCAAATGAAAACAATATAAAATCCTGAGTGTAATCCGGGCTGATTAGAAGTGGAGCTGAAGAAAGAGCCAACTTGACTAAATTGAAAGATTTTACAGCCTCTTCCGTCCACTTCACTTGGTTGTCCTTCTTAAGCATGTTTGTAATCTCTCTTAGGTGTTCAGCAAGATTAGGTACAAAACGGCGTAAAAAATTCATCTTACCATTAAAAGATTGAATCTTCTTCTTATTCCGGGGCAGATCAATTTTCTGAATCGCTTGTACACGTGCTGGATCAATACGAATGCCATCTTTTGAGATAATGTGCCCAAGTAGTTTGCCCTCCTCCATGGCGAACAAGCTCTTTTTCGGATTCAGCGACAGACCATATTTTCTGCACTTTTGAAAAACAGTTTTTAGATGATACATGTGTTCTTCATCAGATTTTGAAAACACCGTCAGATCATCAAGGTACACAACCAAAAAGACATCCTTCTCATTTGCGAAAGCCAAGTCCATTGCCCGCTGAAATGTGGCACCTATGTTCTTCAAACCAAAAGGCATTTTAGCATAATGAAAAGTTCCCCACGGAGTGGTGAACGCTGTCTTGTCTTGGTCATCTTCATGGACCAAAATTTGGTTATATCCAGAATAACCATCGAGTAGTGACACATGAGATGCTCCAACTACTCGCTGAAGTATATGATCCATTTTGGGCAATGGATAGTTATCCTTCAATGAAACTTTATTTAGATTTCTAAAACAATGCACAAGCGAATCTCACCTGTCTTCTTTCGTACGGGTACCAAATTAGAGATCCAGTCTGAAAATCTGATGGGAACAATGATTCCTGATTTGTACAACCTGTTTATCTCCTTTTCAATTGATGGCAGCAGTTTTGGATTTAGCCTTCTCAACTTCTGTCTGAAAGGTTTCTGATTAGGCTTAATGGGTATAGTGTGCTGAATTATATTGGTATCATATGTCTTCAAGTCAGAATAGTCCCAAGCAAACACATCAGCAAAAGATGACAACAAACTGATATATTTGGCCTTTATCCTTTGTGGCAATGCTTTAGACAGTTTTACCTTTTTTGGATTTGCAACTGTTCCGATATTGACCTCTTCAACACCCTTCTCTGTTGGCTGCAACGTTGGTTTGCGGGCTACATCATCTTGATCAAAGAGTTCTTCTAAAGGTATCAAGCCTTTAGGAATAATATTATCCTTAATTTGCAACACATCCATTTGATTGATCTGCACATCATCTTTACCATCATCATTTTCTACATCAATTGAGGTATCTTTGAACTTACCTTTGTTTTGCAGGAACTCATCAATCTCCTCATCATCTTGGAAAACTTGCCAATATCTCTGATTGTCCGGGACAGTCAGACGATGCTTGACATGGATTTCGAATTTATTACTGGAGTTCATTGGAATCTTCAAGCTACTTGCAGCCTTAGCAAGCGCATTAGCAATGCCATTTTGAACACGAGGCACACACGTTAAGGTATACTCTGAAAATAATTTCAGGATGTCTAGAACTGCATTCCGGTAAGCCCGCATCCGAGGATGCTTTGCTTGATATTCACCTCTGACTTGCTTAATCACCAATTCAGAGTCACCATATATTGCAATCCTCTTAGCATTCAGCTTTCTTAGAATTTTTAGGCCAGCAATCAAAGTTTCGTACTTAGCCTCATTGTTTGAACAATCAAAAGCTAGCTTGTAAGAACATACCCGCACATTACTAGGCACTTTGTTTGGAGCAAACAAAGGACTGCATACCCAAATACCAATTCCAGCACCATCATTTCCCACTGCTCCATCGAAATCCATGGTCCACAAACCTTCTTCCTCTTCTTGCAAGTGCTGAAACTCTGTTTGTTGTGCTTTTTCTGCTTGTTGTCCATTACCTTCAGCTGATTTCTCAATGGTGTTTTTCTGTTCTTGTCCTTCTTTCTTCAAAACTTCTCTGAAATTTTCTGCTATTTCTGGAATATCATCTACTTCAACTAATTGACTATCTATCTCATTGAAAAAAATGTCTGAATATAAAACAAAAGACTCTAGATCTGTATGTACATAATTAATTGGATGATCAATTGGTTTCTCCTTGCTTGTAATCATGTATTTCATTTTTTGTTCCCGATACAGTTTTCTCATTTGGCCAAACACAGGAATCGTTGCATAGGAGAAATCTAGTTGTAGTGTCCCTTTCAATTTTGCTGCCCAAGACCTGGAAAGAAGCATACCGAATTTGGGAGGAATATCTGCCACAACAATATCCATCAAAACATTCTTCGTTGGGAATTGATCCAAACTTACAACCAAGTCTTTGATGAGCCCGATACATCTTACTCTACTGGAATCGAATGAATAGAGATCATGGTATTTCCTGGTGATGTCCAAACCCAGCTTATCCATGATAGCCTTTGGCATAAGATTATGAGAAGCTCCGGAATCGAACATGGCATTATGTAACACAAAATCATGCAATCTTAAACTGATATAAAAAGGTGGCACATCACTATCTGGAGACTCACCATTCAACACTGGCCCAAAAATCATTTCAGGTTGACCGTCTTTGACATTCACCATATCAGACATTGGATCAAAATTCAAAATTTTAGAAACTTGCCCTCTATAACTGTTGTTCCTCATTATTTCAGTCAAGGGAATGGATACCTTCAATTTAGAAATTTCATTCTCTAAACTAAAAGTTGGAGCCTTTTCTACCTCTTTGGCTGGGACTTCTTTCTTTCCCTTTTCTTTCGATACAATGGGCTGATTTGATTTTTCTTCTGATGGTGATTTGTTGATATTAGGATCAACTGCCTCTTTTCCTTTCTTTTGTACAACAGGTGAATCATTCTTTGATGCTGAAACTTCCTTCCTCTTCTGAATTGGGTTAACAGGCACATCTTTGTTTCTAAGTGAATATTGTCGCTGCTGAGCGGACAGAGCATTCATATAACCTCTTTGATACTCATCTGATTCTTCTTCCAAAACTGTGTCATTTGCTAGAATGAAATCTACATCTTTGTGTGCAGCTGAACTTTCTGCATACTCCTCATCTTCAGTAATATAAATAGGTAAATCATCAGGAGTAAAGAAGTGGTTTTCTTCCCCTATCACATTCCCTTCCTCATCTGACTCCGGTCCATGCACAAAATTTTGCTGCAGAGGTGGTTGTACTAGCTGCTGTGCTGTCTGATCTTGGGCTCGCTGCTCTCTCTGTCTTATTCTATATTGTGGCTGCTGCTGGCCATGGAAATTAGGATTTCTAACTTGTGGCCCAGGTTTGTCAAGTTTCACCCTTTCAAGCATCTGCTCTACCTTCTGGAGTAATTGATCTACCGAGGAAGACTCTTCTTTTACTGTGACCTTCTTTTATGCTTTTTCTCTAGCCCTCTTGGTCATCAGATTTGCTTCAACACTGACCGCGATCTTCTGCATGTCTTCCATTGTGGCCGGCTCTCTCTCTCTTAGTTGATAAGCCATGTCAGCATCAAAACCATCCGGAAACTTCATCATGGCTAGCCCCACAGGTGGCCTTAGATGATCAGGAATTTCATTATAAACGGAATTGAATCTAATGCAGTAGTCTTGGACCGACTCACCAATGTTTCGCTTGATCTACTCATATTCAGCAAGAATTTGAAGAGGATTCTTTTTCACTTCCCAACGGTCTAGAAATTGTCTTTGTAGGTCGGCCAAGGTAGTGATACGTGCAGCTGGCAAAGCTCTGAACCATTTCCTAACTTCACCCGCAAATGTTTGTACAAAGAGTCTCATTGTCACATTTTCTGCATCGATTTCATGAAGGTCACAGAAATCTACCATTCTGTCCACATGTTGTTGAGCGGTAATGCTGAGAGGAGTGCCATCAAACAAAGGAATTTTGCTTTGATAATCTGCGGGCATATCAACCAAAACTTGAGGCAACACAAAAGGTGCGAAACGAGCAACCATCACTCTTGGTGGATTTGGTCTTGGGGATGTTGGAGGAGTGGGTGCAGCTTGTAGGGAATCAACAATTGGAGTTTGAAGCTGTGTCACAATATAATCATCAATTGACCGGTTAGCCCTTTCAGTTTCTAGGTCTACAAGAAAATGCGGATTGGGGACAGTAGAGCCAACAACACTTTCGGATTTGGTCTCAAACAATGATATTTCAAACTGCTCATCAAAATCAAGCTCTTCAAGATACTCAAAAATGGCAGGACATGAATGGGATTTAAACACGGGAGTCACAAAGCTCTCTTGACGAAGAAATCTTGGAATCAAATTGGGATTTTCGTAGACATGAGGAGGATCTGGATCTGGATTAGCTCTGGTATATCTTCTTGAAGCCAGCGTGCTATTTTCAAAAAATCAAAAGGACATAAACAACTCACTCAGCCTATCAAATCCTAAACTTATCATCCGGAAGCTTAGAATTATCAGAAGTATGGGGTGTTTGTAGGTTAAACCTGCTGTTTACGCAACGAAAAAGACTAACAAACAAAGAACTTCATCCCCGTGGAGTCTCCACTATGTTAGAGCCTAAATATGCCTTAGGCTGAGGAAGGAAAAAATTCAGGATAACCACAAACCACGCTCAGCCTCGTAGCTAGCCCTACGAGGACAGGAGAGGGCTCTCTCCGGGTCAAGCTCAGTAAAAATACACAATAGGGTCTGAGATGACTCAAGATGAATATCTGATTTTAGGCTAGTAAATAGATATGAAAGAGGTAAATTTGTTGAATGACTGAAATTTTATGGGCTGTATGGGGCCAACAGAACCGCATGAGCTGGGAAATTAAATCAAAGACATAGAATATTTCATGAGGCCAGATAGGCGGGAGGTTTAGCAATCAGATTGAAGTAATATGGAGTGGAAAGACTGCTGAGAAAGCTGAAAAGGGCATACACATGAATCCTTTTCAGACAGAAGAAGAAACACAGAGGATGAATGCTTTCCAAGGCAGAGCAATAAATTGGATTCTACCTTTCCTACTTAAAAACATTCAACTAGAAATGACTATGAATGAACTGAAAAACATAACAAGTTACATATGAAACAGAGAAGAAACATATTGCTAAACTCACACCACAGGAATCTCATGAATCAGAGCTGCATCATTTTTATTAATCTCCTGGCCAAGTTGTACAGTGAATAGCTGAGTTTTCTCTCCCACCGTTTCCTAGAAATTCCAACCCTTTACAAATGATTTTCAATACCATAAATAAACTCAGAAGTGGGAAAACAAATCGATGAAGATAGGGAGTCGTTTAATCATCATTAACGAACTGAAGCTGAAGAGCCAACCATTTGTCAAAGGAGCAGCGTTACATTTTAATTTCTCTGATGACCAATTAAAAAGGCAAAAATTGTAGCGTGGGTCCCATGAAATCGTGGCTGAAGAAAAACTAAGCAACCCGCTTCCTATCTTTCTGCATCTGCTCTCGGTGTGTGTCATCTACATAGGACTTTCCCTCAGATATAGTTTCTCAGCCCTCACCATTAACTGTGTTATATGTGAGTCCTTCTCCCTTGATGCCGAGTGTATCCAAATCATTTAAAATATTCTCAACACATTCATTACTCTCTTTAGCAGGATTCGTGTCATTCAAAGCGTATGATTATGCGCCCTTTATACCTCTGAGCAAAGTATTGGTTTAAAAGAGCAGCCTTTGCGTGTCCAACATGGAGATAATAGCGTGGCTCATGAGGAACACGTGTACATACGTTTAACTTCAGCTCCAGCCGAAAAGACATTGGTGTTTCCAACCATTCATCAATCTGAGCTGTCGCAAGCGCTTCACGGTTGTAAAAGTCAAGGACACTTGCAATGCGGCCAAGGTATCCTAATAGTATTCTGCTTCCATGAAATTCTTCTCCAGAAGGAAAGGAGAATGTTAGTGGTGAATTTTTGGCTTTGAGGCTCTGTGAGCCGCGCGCAAGCCCAGTGCGTCGCGCCTCATGGATGCGCCGCGCCAGTGGAGAAAAGCACTGTGGCAGGAGGCCCAGTGCATCACGCAGCCTATGTGCACCGCGCCTACTCCCAATGCCTCGCGTACACATCTCAAACCCATTTGGCTTTTAATTTTTCATCTTCCCTTGGAGCCTCTGCTCTACTTCTCTTGTTATTGAAAATTAATTTCTCTAGTGCGCTCCTGATGCCTCCTGTTTTCCTCATCCTCTGCATCAATTTGATCTTTTGTCAACTTCATAATCTCATCCATAAATCTCTGCTCAAGTGACTATAATGTCGGAGGTATAGATTGATCTTGAAACCCAGCATCCACTTCTTGCTCGTGCTCAGATCCTTTCACATCTTTGATGCTCGTTTTTTCCTGTTGTGCCTTGGGATCTGGAATTTGACTTTGATAAAATGGGGAGCTAGCTGCATCAGGACCTGTCAGAATCTTGCTTCCACTGCCTGGTTCAGGAGGACCTTGACCTTCTTTATATATGTGAGGAGGCATATTTGGCACATTTGGATCGCCTCCTTCCCACTGCCAGTGACCTTCTGCCTTTGAAGACATATAGCGCTGCTCTTCATCCAATGGTGGAACATCAGGCCTCCTAGGAAAGGCATGCAGACCAGGATTATGTTGCATTCTCTGGGCAGCAATATGCTGCATTTGAGCAACAACCAGAGGGTTGATAGTGGAACCACCATATCCACCCTGCCGCCTCATTTTTGCTTCAACTAGCTCTTGACTAGACCAATAAGGTTCTAAATAATACCTCTATAAATACCTCATTTACTGCCAGGTCCAATTTTTGCAGGGAAAATGCACAAGAAACTCACTAGCACTTTAGATTTCCTCTCTAGTTGATTAGAAGTCCCTTCACGTAATGCAGGCGCTCAAATTTTGAAAAAGAGCGATGATGGAGGCTCAGCCTGTCAAATTCGTGCGTGTTTTTGGCAATGGAGGAAGTTTTCTGCAATTTTTTGGTGTCTTGGCTGTGTGCGCCACGCCGCACCAATGCGCCACGCCCGTGTATATTTACACTGTGCAGAGGTGCCCAATGCGCCGCACGCTCCCAGTGCGTCGTGCCACTTAGCCAGTGCACCGCGCGGCCCTTCAACGCACAATCTCGGCACTCAAACATGTAATTCGCTCCTCCAAAACTCAAATCGATATCCTCTGACCTCTTGGCATGGTAATAGATGTTTCAAGCAATGAAAATGCTTTATGGAGTAATGGGTTAAATTTTTAATGAAGCCACAATGATTTGTTGTCACGGAGGTTGTATGTGCTGCGCCCTCCCAGTACACCGCGCCCGTGTTGTTTTGCACTGAACGGTCGCGCCCAGTGTACCGCGCCTCACCGGTGCGCCGTGCCACCTGCTCTATGTGCCGCGCTGGCCAAGTTTCATTCAACTTCACCCAAATCGCGCACTTGCTCAACCAATTTGCTTTGAATTGCTTCTCTTTGGTCTTGGCATACAAATGACATTGGTCCTCATGAAAATATCTTTATAAAGACATGGATTTGGTTTTTGACTCTCCAAAACCCATCTTTGTAATGTTTGGCATTGGCACTTTTTCACATTTGAATACAACTCTGTTTTTCAAGTTTCTTTTTGATTTTGGCTTTAAATGATGAATCTTTTTGGCATTTTTGCAGGGACAGTGGCATGTTTTGACCAAGGAAGACCAGGGCTGCGCTTGGAGAATTCAATAACTGAAGAACTTTTGAAAATGTTACAAAAGACAAAATGTTGACTTTTCTTCAAAATAGAGTTTTGAAGAAGAGTCATAATCCATCAATATGAAGATGAAATTCGCGAAATAAACAACATGTGTAGAACCTCCCTCTGGCCTGCTGGCATTTGTACACTTTAATGACTCAATTTGTGAAACCCTAGACCTATGATTGACATGACTCTTTGCCCATTAAAAGATCAAACGTTGACTGTCATGGAATTTAATAAACATTGATGAAAAGGCCTAAGCCAACAGGTATAGGACATGAGGGGAATGAATGACAAAGCCCTTCTGTCAGATTATGGCATGCTCCTAAATGGAATGCAGGTGATCGAGCAGAATGGGCCACCTAAAAATGAAATGCAAAAAGAGTTTTGATCTCTGACGGAGGACTGACAAGACCGACTCTAACAAGTTGGATGACTAAGAAACAATCTGTAGTGGCACTATCAACTACAGAGGCAGAATACATCGCAGGCACTCATGCAAGCGAGGAAGTCGTTTGGTTGCAGAGATTGTGTTCAAGTATGGGGTTAGTACAGGGAGCTATAAGGATAGACTGTGACAGAAAAAGTGCAATTTTCTTGGCAAAGAACCCCGCATATCATTCAAAGACAAAGCACATTGATGTTCAGTATCACTTTGTGAGGGATATGATAGAAGACAAAAAGGTGTTGCTGGTAAAGGTGGACACTTTGAAGAATACTGCAGATGCATTGACAAAATCTGTGAGCTCTTAGAATTTCTCTTGGTGTAGAGAGACAATGGGCGTTTTAGGGCTAGAAAAAATGATTAAGCTCTCTTGTGGCCCCCTGTGGAAAGAAAACAACAAGTGGGAGAATGTTGGGTTGTGTTATATTCTTTCCATGACTAGCCCACGTAGTTAACCAGGGGGTTAGAGGGGGGCAGAGCCCCCTTCGTTGCACCGATTGTGTAGTGGGGGGGGGGGGGGGGGGGGGGTCACAGGGGGTGAGACGTACCCATAACCCCGGAAAAATTTTGGTTTTGGACCCTATGTTAGGATGGGCGGACCCACCTATGGTTTTGTGCATGATTTTGGCACATGTTTTTTGGATGTGATGGTTTTTGGTCCATGGTATTAGATGCTTCGGCATGTATAAATATGTATTATAACATTGAAAGGAACATAATGAAAAATCAAGCTGGTAGTCCCGGTTTTGGGATCCAGGGGAAAATCTCTGTGTATATGTGTTTTATGTGTTATGCTCTCGCATTGTTTATTTTATGTGTTTTAGAATTCATATGCAGGTAATTTCTATACGGGGTTAAAACCTACACACCTGACCTAGCATTAATTAAATTCCTTGATGGTTTTGACACTGACATGTCATACCAATTAAGGGAAAGAAACCCTGAAACATTGGAACAAATGCAAGGTAATGATGTTAGTGTAGAGGCTAACCTATTAGCCAAGAAAGACAAAATGAGAAATGAAAAGAGAGTTGTAACTAAAGAGGAAACTTCCACTTCTGATAGAAAAATAGATAGTTTAGCAAAGAGTGTAGAGAGAATAATGGATATATTAGAAAACATGGAAAGAAAAAGTCAATGGGAGAATCAACAACCACCCCCAATAAGAAACCCCAACTTTAGGAAGAACCCTAACACTGGAAAGAATGCTATACCAGATCAGTAGATTAGGCCTCCCTTCTAGGAAAACTATGCTGAGGGTTCACAGATCCATGAAGGAGTGGATGACATCCAGATAAACATATTAGGAATAAAAAATGAAGACGTTGTTTTTCTTACTCAAGAAGAATAGGAGTTGTACATGCTGTAACAATTGTAGTTAGAATCTGGTGAATCCTTTGACTTTAGATAGGGATATGATTCAGCTATATATGAGGTTCACAAACAATATAGCTTAAGAAGTAAAAAGAAAAATTAAACTCCCACTAAGAGATCAATCTAGACCCAGACTAAGAAGATAACAGAGGCCCCTGTTACCAAAGTGTTACAAATCCTCCCCGGGGGAACACCGGACACTTCTACCCCAAAAATTGTAGATATGACCTCCACTGAAACTCAAACTGAAACAAGTAATGAAATCAATCCAAACAAACAAAATCAAAGCAAAACATCTGAAACACATACTGAATTGTCTAGTACTGAAAAACAAGATAAAAAAACATAGACTGCATTTGTTAAGGAAGATCTCATCCAAACAAGCAAAGCTCAGCTCCCTATCAACCTCAAAACTAAAATAGAAAAATTAAAGATATCAGTTCCTTTGACCGAACTAGTAAAGAATGAATACTATATATCATAGATAATTGAAACTTTAAATATAGGAGAGGGAGAAGATGTTGTCAATTTGAATGATGGTAAAATTGAATTATTGTTTGGCCCTGAGTTGAATGGTACTCATTAGCAAGGGGGAATCCCTCCTTTCTACATTAGCCTGAACATTCATGAAAAAATATTACATAATGCTATGCTAGAATCAGGGGCATCCCATAACTTGATGCCAAAAGCAATCATGAAGAGACTGAACTTAGACATCACCAGACCATATAAGGAATTGTTTTCCTTTGACTCTATCCAAGTTAAATGCCTTGGATTGATCAAGGATTTATGTGTAACTCTAGTCCAATGCCCAACAAAGAGTATTGTAATGGACATAGTAGTTGCAGAAATTCCACCCAAATATGGAATGCTCTTATCTTGCTCATGGGGAGAAAAATTGTGGGGATCCTTGCAATTAGATATGTCATATGCCACCATATTTGTTTTTGGTCAACAAAGGAAACTATATAGAGAGACCTTGATGAAGTACATGGTGAGTAGTGCTGAAAAACCACAAAACTTTCCCATATACTCCATGCATTCTGATATGGATTCTTTCATTTCATACAATTCAGAACATGACAATAATCAAATTGTAGATGTAGAAGAAAAGAACAAAGCCCCTGATAGTGAGAACTTTTTTCATGAGTCCCTATGGCATCTAGATTTTGATGGATCTGTGAATAGGTTAGGGGCAGGTGCAAGAGTGTGGATCCACAATATGGAGAATAATCATCTTAAAGGTTATGCATTCAGATTGAACTTCAAGTGCACCAATAAGCTGGCTGAATATGAAACCCTAATCTTAGGGTTACAAATGGTTAGAAAACTTGGAGCCAAAAGAGTTTCTATAATGGGAGACTTAAAACTAATTATTAAACAAATTAATGGTGAATACTCTGTAAACAATCCCAGGCTTAGCCAATATAGAGAGACTGTCCTAGATTTGGTTAAAGACCTCCTGGAAAAAAACTTTGCTGCCATTCCTAGAAAACAAAATATGCAAGCCCACAATCTTGCCACTTTTGCTAGTACCTACAAATTACCCTTTCAACCCAATCATCAATACATTGCAGAGGTGAGACATAGGCCTGTTATACCAGACAATTTGAATTATTGGAAGATTTTCTTCCAGGATTCTCAGATTTATGATTTCATGAATGCTGAAGGTGAGTTTCAGAATTGTAAAATAGATACAGACTGTACAGTAGAAAATAACATAGATAGTGACATAGATGTAAATATTTTAGATATAGGTAAACCCACTAAATTCACTAAAGTAGAAATAGATAACTTAGAAAATGTAGAGATAGAAGAAATAATGAATGATGATCCTGAAATTTTGAACCTTAAAAATAATTTTTTGCCTAAGGGATTAGTCCCATTAGAAGATTTGTTTGACTCAAACGATGTAGCTAGGAAACCAAAAATGGAGCCTTTAAGAGCAGACATAGAAGAATGTAACATAGGAACTGAGGAAAAACCAAAATTCATTAAAATATCAAAAGCCTTACCTCCAGAGGAAAAGGTTAAATACATAAATATGTTTAAAGAGTTTCAAGATGTTTTTGCTTGGAGTTATGAGTGCTTGAATTCTTATGACACCAGCGTAATTCAACACAAAATACCTCTCAAAGAAGATCATAAGCCTTTTAAATAGAAACTTAGGAGAATTAATCCAGTTCTTATGCCATCTATTGAGAAAGAAGTTAAAAGAATGTATGATTCCCAAATCATAGCTCCCATTAGATATTCAGATTGGGTTTCAAACTTAGTCACTACTAGGAAGAAAACTGGAGAAATTAGACTTTGTGTTGATTTCAAAAATTTAAACAAGGTCTCATTAAAATACAACTATCCTCTACCAAAAATGGACCATATCCTTTAAAGGGTAGTAGGCTCATCCAGAATTTCATTATTTGATGGATTCTATGGATACAACTGGATCTTAGTTCAACCAGAGGACCAAGCCAAAACTGCATTTACTACTTCTTGGGGTACCTTCATGTATTTCAAGATGCCTTTTGGATTAATGAACGCATAAGCAACATTTCAAAGAGCTATGGATATAGCTTTTTCCAAGTAGATCCATGACTTCCTAGTGGTTTACCAGATGACATCACAGTTGTTGGCTTGTGGGGTCCTGCCCCAGGTTCGGAGTTAATTAGCCAAACAAATCCCTGTACTACTAGCCCTTTCGGCAACAGCCCGCGGAGCACGGACTGAGGTCTCACCCGAAGTAGTATGGGGGGATGCTGGAACCAAGTTTCCACACCCTTGATATGTCTGAGGTGTCGACTTAGTCCAACTGCGAATGTCTTCAAGTAGGTCACTTCGCACACTATCTTGACCTGCGAGACCTTCGTGCTATGTTACAATCGCCTTCGCGTAGCCTTAACCAGGGGCTGAGGTTCTTTTGCGCTGATAAGGCAACGATCTACACTATTTCCCCAAGTTACACCACAGATCTTACTTATCTTCTTATAATTGTTAGTTAACTTCACGTAAACAGATACTTAATCTTACGTTCACTTAATCAACACATTCATATAATTTCACGCAGCATATAAACAACATAAATGTAATTTATACCGAATATACTTTAATGCATAAAACAGGAAAAAGATACACATAATTGATATGTGTTGTCCTAGTTAGGCCTGACCCAGGTTCGGAAGTGATTTAGCTAAGAAAATCCTGGTACTACTGGCCCTTTTGGCAACAGTCCGTGGAGCACGGACTGAGGTCTCACCCAAAGTAGTATGGGAGGGTGCTAGAACCAGGTTTCCGCACCCTGGGGATGTCTGATATGAGGTGATTGATACGCAGTCCAACCTTCGCACTTACTGCGCTACGCACACCTGCGGGTACCCCGTGCCTTACGATACTGCCTTCGCGCAATTCTAGCCGCAGCACGACCCGTGTTATTTACCCAAGTCTTCCTTAATTAGTCTCCATTAGCTGATTACTTAGATTAAATTCACATATAAGCATTCATACGAGTATTCATCAAGTGCGCGCAGTAAATAAACAAAGTAAAAGCAATGAATAACATCAACATAAATATTCCAAAACAGATGCACAGAATAAACTTCTCTTTATTATCTTTCAATCCCAAGTACAGACCTGACTCCACCCTGCGCACTCAGCTGCAGGGGTCTGCGCACTCAGTTGCGGACTCTACTAGGCCTCTGCGCACTCAGCTGCAGAGCCTCTTCCTACCACTATGACCCAGTACACTTCAGATTCCACTCTATGCTCTAACCATGCCTTTGTTATTCTATCTCTTCTCTACTCCGCTTAGCTAAGCTATCTTTACACTTAGAGCCTCGCTCTATTTATACAATCCCATGGTCCACGGACCATGGGTAGGCCGACACCTCTTTACATTAAATTACAATTCTTAGGGCGGACAACCCTATGAATCAATTATACAATTCGCGCTCTGCGCCTGTACTTTGCAGAGTTATACACCATCTTTGACCAAAACTTGGGTTTTAAGCCCCAAAACATGCTGTGGGGGATCCCATGCCCAACAGGCCCCCAACATAATAATCGTGACTCGTCTTGAGTCACTCTACTGGTGCGGCGATCTTGGCACGGAGCCCCTCCAACTGTGCCTGTGCTGTGCAATGGTCCACAACACACTGTTCTGCCATCTACTAGATTTGCTCTACTCTTTCTGCCGAATGCTCACTATCAGGGGTAGATCCCTGTCTTAAGGCATGCATCACCTTCATTTGTGCGAGATTTCCTTCAATAGTAGCTGTAATTGTGAAAGCTTCATCGATCCATGGCTGGATGCACGCTTTAAGCAAGGTTTCTTTTGTCACACGGCGTCTAACTGGTCCTTCAGTGCCCTTGCTTGCTGCAGTTTGGCGAGTCGTTGAGAAAGGATGACCATCTGCACGGTCCCCCGAACATTATTATACTCCTACTGCAACTCGCACGCCTCTGTCTCTAGGCACTGTAGGTTTGGATCTTCTTGCAGGTATGCGAGCATGGTTAATGCTTGATCCAACATCTCGGTGGAGTCCTGTACCGCTTGGCCAATTTCCTCCAACCCTATTTGGATAATGCGGGCATGTTTCTCTTTGGCTTTTGGGGGCATGGAGGGCTGTGCCTTCAACCGTAGCTTGGCGATCTACAGGTTCAGCTCCAACTGAACCTTTGTCGTTTCCTCCCTGGCCTCACGGACTCCGACTGCTAATCGGTGGACCTGCTCTGCTACTGGTAGCTCTGCTGGCACGGCCAACTCTGGGACGCTCCTACACACATCCTCTACCGCCTACTCTAGTCTGCAAGCCTGCAGAACCAACTCATCACGCTAGAGGCTAAGCTGATCCATGTTGATTTTCTGCTTGTTCAAGACCTGGATTGCGTGGCCTTCCCTAGCGCAGAGCTCTGCGATGACCCCATCCTACAATTGGTACAGGGTTTCATGCGGCAGGGCTGCCAAGTTTAAGCCTACACCTTTCATGCTGCTCATCGCAGCCTGGTCAACTTCGCTTGTTGTTGCTAGCACACCTTCGGGCAACATAAAAGGGTTGTCCATACGGGCGCACAGTGTCTGTTCGGCCTCTGTGGTTCCTGCTGTGACGTACAGAGCCATTGTACCTGTTTGGGGGGGTTGTACCTGTAAGCCTTGTAGCTGCGCTCTGAGCGCCCCCAACACAGTGTTCTGCTCCATCATTACCTCTTGGAGTGCGTCCTTAGTGACATCGCGAACCATTTCACCAATGTCAAAAAGATCACCTTCTGTAAGCGTGATTGGGTTCTTGGATGCCTTAGTCTTCTTTCTGGGAACCTGTTTCTCAGGGACGCGCGGCCGTTTCAACTACTGCAAGGTGGTTTCTGGATCCACACGCTCTCCATCTAGGTCAATGTCCTCAACCTCCTACCCTGTGGACATTTCCTGGCCCCCCTCTGCCTCTTTTATTGGCGTTGTCGTGGTTTCTGCAATCTGCGTCGCTGTTGTTGCATCGGTCGTCTTCTATTGTGCAGCTGCTTCTTGTTCCTAGCACCTCTTTTCAGCCAGCTTTGTGATTTGACAATGGGGCACTTAGGCTTCTTGTCTAACTTACAAGAACCTCTCCCACTTCCAAAGCTTAAATATTCCCAAGATATTATGATTAACCAATGCGGAATTAATAATGTGCTTGAAAATAAGGTGTATGTTGGTGTTTATTTTTGACTATTTATGTGCTTTAAAATTCTATTGTTTATGCTGATATAACATGCAAATAACAGTCAAATAGTGCAGCAAATAACAAACACATACGACAACAATTTAATTAGGAGTTCACCCAAAACTCTTGGGCTACGTCTCCATGAGCTCTAGTCAACTCGACTAGGCTCTCTGGGATTATGCTATAAGTTCTTTTACAAGCTCCACGCTCAACTCCACACCATCTCATCCCTGGCTTTGAAGCTCTCAGGCTTTCTGGCTCTGGCTCTGGCTCTAGCTTTAGCTCCAGTTCTTGGCTCTGGCTCGTGGCTCTGGCTCTGGCTTTAGCTCCAGCTCTTGGCTCTGGCTCGTGGCTCTGGCTCTTGGCTCTAGCTCTGGCTCTGGCTCTGGCTCTGGATCTTCGGCTCTAGCTTCTCTGAGCTCTCTCTTGGCCTCTGCGTGCATCAATGGTTCGCTTGACCTCCAAGTGATTCCCTTAGCTGCTCTCCACATTAGCTCTTGTTAGCCTTGCTCTCTTGCTTCTGCTTGCTCTCAATTGAGCTCTCTGCCTCCTTTGAGGTACTTTTCTGGCTTTTCGGCTACTCTGCCATTTCTCTACATATCATCATCTCTCTGTGCCTCTGCGACTTCCCTGCTCCTTGTCAGTTCGACTAGCCATCTGGCTCTGTGGCTCTGTGGCTTCAAAATGCATCATTGCCTGTAAAAATGCTCGCTTGCAGCGTGGCATGAGGATCTGGAGTGGTTACAGAGGTTTTGGGGCCTTCTCTTAGGCAAAAACCCGAAAACGGAGAAAATTTCATTACACAGAGATTTCTGGAAAATACACTATTGGATGTGAAATCTGGACGTGAAATTCCATTCAATCGCCCCTAAAATCCCTATCGGGTCCGCCATTAGGCAGCATATCGCATCACATAAGCGTTTTGGGTAAAATCCCAAATACATGGGAAATACGTGAAAAACCCGACATAACTCTTTCTATCGGACTTGAAAATTTATCGCATCCACCCTATAATCATATCGAGTCTGCCTTGGGTCACTTTCACAAGCCCCACTGTCGATCTGGGTGATCTCCGATCCAACGGTCAATATGCGATTTCGGGTGGCTTAAGGGTACAAAGGTTACCTGCTCAAAAAGGTGGTTTTCCTCTCTCCTCTACCAGCCATGCGTCGTTCATTGTATGGGATCGGGCAGAGCTGGTCCAATACCATTTACCGCTTGAGGCCCGCCCGAAATCTCACGTACGGAACTCAAATTTTATAAATCACACCTATAATTGCCCTTCGGGTCCGACTTTATCACTTTGGGCATCTTTCCCTTGTATTTCAGTTTTTACACCGAAATGCGCTTATACACAGGAAATCCATTTTACCGGAACTCAAATTTTATCAGGCCGGGTTTATAAAACCGTTAGGTCCGACATGTTATCACCCCTTTATATCGCTGCAACATGACGTTGTGATGTGATATATCGCAATCGCAAGTCGCATTGGCCTGGGGGTCCGTCCCTTGTCTCATGCCATCACCGATGCCGATCCGCCGATATCAGTGATCACAATATCGCATCGGCCCGGGGTCCTTACCTTATGTCATGTGCATGTGCCTGCCTTTGACCCGATATGTCAGGGATCGACAATCAGGGTCTCTTCCGCCTCCGCTTAAGTCTGCCTCTTGGACCATCTCCGATGCGATTTCCCTTTATAAGGATTTTTTTTGCCATTTTTAGGGGATTTTGCCTCTTTTTCCAAAGAACAAAGGGCATCTTCTTTCTGCGATAACTTCTACATCCTAAGTCCATTTTAGCCCATTCAAGTTGCAGTAGATTTAGAATGAAAAGATCTCTGCCATGGGACTATTTCCAGGAACTTCCTTGGACTTTAATTTTCCTTTGTGAGGAACACTTAGACTTAGAAGTCTATCCAAAATCCATTTTGGATCACTGCGCGATGCGCAACTTGGTGTCCTTCTTCCTTTGCTGGGCTGCGGCCTTCTCCATTCCTGCCAAGTCTGGGGCACGCCACTTCGGAGGCCATGTTTCCAATGTTGTGAAGATGGTGTCATCCGTAGAAATAAATGGAAGCTTTGTCCATTCCTTCGCTAGATCCTTCTGCGCTCGGACATGAATGTTGTGCAAGTCCACTTTAAACTCTGAAAATCTCTTCAGAGTGGCGTATACTATGGGAGACAATCGTGGCCTTCTATTTATCCATATCTGGATGCTCGTCTCCATTAGCACCCAAATCACCTTGACCGCGTGAATCCGCTTTACATCCTTCGAGGCCGAGAGCGAAGCGTACTTCACGGCCTCAGGAAGGTCCTGGTCGATCGGCGGGAATTGGCTATATGTCAATAGTTCGTCTGCTACTAGCACAATGGATAAGAGCAACCACGCATAGTGGAAGGTCTTACCCTGCTCTTGGGCCTCTTTGCATTTTATCAAAACTTCCTCACAGAGGAACTCAGCCGAGTTGAACTGGACCCCCTCCACGCACTGCTCGGCCAGTGCAACCACAGGCGTTGGTACTTCATTGGCACGACAATTTCGCATCAATTTTCCGGCCAGGAGTTGGGTGGCTATGCACACGCCTTTGTCCTTGATACTCGCAATTACATAGCCACGCTTGTTCTTCTCCAGCTTGTACTTGGTTTTCATGGCTTCCGCGAGAAAAAAATCGCTGCTTCTACCAGCTATTTCCGCGGGGTCCCTTCCCTTACAGGGAAGCCGAGAAATTCTGTGAATCAGTTCCACCGTGATGGGAATCGACTCCTCTAGCCATAGATACCCATCATGCACCAGGCACAACAGCTTCCTGATGATGAAAATGGTGATGGGCATGCGGTGAAAGTGGGGTACCCATCGTAGATGAAGTAACCTGGCATTCTCCACACTGCGCAGCCATTTTCACGATTCCAACATGATCACTGGCCCTTCTAACTTCTGTGTCATCAAGCTTTCTGTCGTCAAGTGTGGGAACTTCTCACGGTCTGCAAGGTCCCAATCTTCGAATTTCAAGGTAGGCACCCGTCTAAGGGGTGGACCTTCAAAAGTAATGTCGTCAGGGAGGAGCGGGGTCTAGAGCGCACTCTTCGTGGCCTCCAGGTCTTTGGCCGCCTTAACTTTCCCCTTCCACGGAGGGACATACGTGGGTAACTTTGTTGCAGAAGGCATTGGTGGGACATCCTCCTCCTCATCATCCTGCGCCTCTATTTGGTCAATTAGTGCCTGTAAGTCTTCCTCCTCTTCATTGGATTCGACAGTGATGGCTTTGCCTTTTTCTTTCATTGACAATTTGCCAAACCATGGGTTTCTTGGGGATACGCGAACTGGTCCCATCGTCTGCTTATCTTTCTTCGGCCACAGCGTCCATGGTGATTTTGGAACTTCTGGCACAAGTGCCACATCTCCGGTCTCCTCATGGACCATATGGGGCTCCGCGGCCTCAGCAGTATCTTCGGTGAATCGCACTCCTGGTCTGGTAGCAGTCATCATGTTTTCACGGGATCTGTTCGGTCGTGTACTCAAAGGTGATAAGAGTGCTCGGCACTCAATGCTCTGTAACTACTCAAATCTCAAACAACCAAGTGTTGTCTCATGGCTAGCCCCGGGGGTTTTATAGCATCTTTTGAATTTGAATTTGACCATTCCCCCCACTTCTGAGTCATTAATGCCTTCTTGGCGGTAGATCATCCCAAATCTAGCTCTTAATTCATGTCTTAATTGCCCGTCGCCCACTCCTCTTTGTCTTAAATTGGATATCTTGTCATGAACAGTGACACCAATGGTCACTCCCCAGTCTACCCGCACAGCAATGCAACCCCTTCTGCATGGGCGTGACCCTTGTGACATGTCGATCCTGCACGTAACCTTCTTATCGCGCAACTCCCTCACAGACTCTTTATAGTCTCGCGCTCCCTTTCAACTGCTTGGAGCACTCAGACTGTGCTCCCTATGGATAATTAGGTGGTCGCACCACCTATTCGAGGCTTCAACTTACCTTCCAGCCTAGTCCGCGGGCACTCCTCAATTACCCTCGCGACAGTCAGTGCCGCCCATTCTGCCTTGTGTGGTGCACTCCCCTGGTTACCTTGTCTGGTAAGGTGTGGTCACAGCCATGGTAGCAGAGTCACAAATTCTGGACGACAATCTTCTAATGTAGTAGTATGGATGCCCATATCTTGTCCTGTCATTCTTAGTTTATCGATGCGACGTGCTTGCGTGATTTCGTTTTCCAGTTTTTTGATCTCTACATCCATTAACATGCTTTTATTCCTCAATCGTACCCGATTTTCTTCGAGTTCACGAAGTTTAAGGTTCCCTCGCTAAACGGCTTCCTGAATCTGCATATGTTCATCCTCGCATAGTTGCATAATTCCTTTGTCCTAGTCCTCGCGTACTATCCCAACTGTGGTAGTTATTGTGTGAGGATTCCTTTCCTCCAAAACTATGGTCTCGACTTTGCTCCTTAACTTCAGACTCGTTTCCGCACTTCGGTTTTTACACATGGTCCTATAGGCCCATCGAATCGTTGGCACGCATAGGTCCCAATCTGTTTGTCTTTCCAGGTGAACCCTGTTTAGGACATCGCATACCTTATTGAATTCTTCCACATGGAACATTTGTGGTGCACGTCACCTTTCCTGCTGCTACGTCCTGTTCCGATTTTCGATCGTTAGTTGGGGGTGTGCTTGAGTGGGCTACACAGCACACATCTGTACCCATCGACACAGGTGGGCGCGTAAGTTGCTCCGTCCTTGCTGCCCAACTCTCATTCGAAGCTGGGGGTTTCCAAATTATAGGCGCATCATCCCTCTACATCTGCTCCAGTTCTCAAAGTTTCCTTGATGTGTACCCCACCATTGTGCGGGTGTTGCACATAGTGCCCATTTCAACGCATCAAACTGCTGTTGTTCTGGTACTGCGTTTTCAAATTTGCTCAGGAATTCATCCACCGCTGTCAATCCATAATATGTCGGCAGCTCTCTTTTCGCGGTTGTTACGCAATGCAGTGATCTAATCATCATGTTGCAATTCAGCGTTGTCACTTCATGCAATTGATTCTTCCAGTGGTCTACTTCTTCGTCTGAATCCGAAATGCAGGAGGTTTCGCGCTCCCACGAGATCCTCCCTTTTGCAGTCAGATTCACCCAATCTTGGTCTCGCGCAGTTATCTTGTAAATAAAATCAAGATCATCGTCCCGCACTGGTTCAGTGTAGCGCGCTCCTTTGGCTGGGTCCAGTGAGACTACTACGCGTAGTGACTTTTTCTCGAAGATCATTTGCACTTCTTCAGATTGATGACTCCGTTCATATTAGTGGCTCAGTCTATTCCTAACAACACGGGATAGGGATTGATGTCATCGACAATCTCTATTACTTCAAAATCCGCCTACGCGCTCGCGCCTTCAATATCAATTGTTACCCCTTGCAACCTCCCCATGGGAGAAATCTTCTGTTGGTTCGCCATTCGTAATTGAATAGGGACCATTGTAATGTGGGCCTGCCCATGCGTTCCCATGTTTGCTTCGGTAATACATTCGCGTCCAAACCCAGATCTAGGATCACCTGATCCATTTCATATTCCCCAATCTGTGCAGTCAACCTCATTTCCCTTCTAGTGCGCAATGCATGCTTCCCCAATTTCCAGATGACGTGTGGTTCCCCTAACCCCGCGCACCTGGTGATCAGTTCTTGTAGTCCTTTAACTGCCTTTTTGTCGTGCAACAGTTTCATGCATGTCTCTAGAAAGGTAGTGAGCATTGAAGGATCCATTCCTAGCTCTGGTTGATCCTTACTACCTGAAGTGGAGGCCTCTGTGAAGCTCTTCTTAGCTTCCATGAATGTCTCCTTTGTGTATTCTAAGTCAAACTCGGGTTCCTTCGCAGGAGCCTTGCGAACCCATGTACTTTCCTCTGGTTGTTTCCCCGTATCTTCTCCCGTGGCCGTACCACTTCTGAGCATCATGTTTACATTCAGGTCTTCTTCGTGCGGCTCAGACCTCATCATTTGTATATTCTGAGTCAGGGGAGGCTGGAATACCCCTTTTTCGCGCATCTTTGTGATCAACGTAGGATAGTCTACTGTTTCGTGATCAAACTGAGCACAATATGAACAGGATATCCTTGTCAAGTTGGTACAATCGTGAGCATAGTTCCCTGGTCCTCTGCAATTGTAACAAATTAACTGTCTGCGGCCCCTTCCTGGTCCCATTCCGCCTCATCCTCGACCTTGCCCCTGAAATCCAGCGCGCGCAATTCTCGCATTTGGGTCGAGGGCTCGCGTTTCGGTCTGCATCCTATGGTCTGATCCATCATTAGCTCGTAACTGTGGCAAGTACGCTCATCGTGGCCTACCAACCTGTAGAAATTACAAAACAATTGTTGGGGTGTCTGTGTATATTTTTGCAGAAAATGAAAATTGTTCGTCATGTGTTTCCCACCTATCTAATAGATCGCGCACCATAAAGCGGGTGTGGCACTCGGCGCTGCCTATGCCTCCGGTCTCAGCGACATTGGCCCTCCTCCTGCCAAGTAGTTCGTGAACACTAGGCAGTGATCTTTTTTTGATATGTTAATGAAAATGAGCATTTCCTTGATCCAACACTGAGTTGACTCAGAGGGCTGAAGCTCTAGGGTTAGGGCCCAACCCTATCAGCAGAGGTTCCACTTACTGTACTTGTGTGCTTAGATTATTTCATAGATTACTTTTTGAATTGATTTTGGCATTGTTTCATTGCAAGTATTGGTGAATTTGATTAGTTTGCTTCCATTTGTGCATAGCTTTAGCAGTAGCTTTAGAGAGATAAAGGAATACCAAAAAGGCTGATAACAGGTGGATCTTGCCTCACTCCTCCCTTCAGGGACCATGGTTTGAGGGAAAACTCCCATTCAGCCCCAAAAAGACAGAATTCTGATTTCTTATGAAATTTAAGGTTTTTTAATAATTAGGCTAACATCTTTCAGTTTTCAAGGATAAGTTGCAGTTGTTATTTCTAATATCTCCAGCTTTGTATTAGATTTCATGGTGTTTCACAATAGGCTGCAAGCATTTCCATGCATGAACTAGGCAAATGAATGATGAAATTCTGTTTTCTTATGTTGTTGGAAATCTTTCTTGTTTTGACATGATTTATGGGTAAATGTCAGTGATGTGTGTATTGCAGGAGTTTCAATAGTGCAGGAAGACCTCATATCAGCAACCCCAGCCTAACCTCACCCATCCATGATCGCCAAAAGCCACTAAGTCCATAAACCGAGTTATCATTTCATAAGAACAACTTGCCATGCTTGTTGAGCAAATCCAACCATCATACAAACTTGGGTTTGAGTTCTGAGGAAGTCCTAGCCACTTCCTTGCCTTATTCCTTCCATCACTCACCTTCCCTAAGCCCTATACCACTGTCCAAATCACTCCTTATGCTTTCGGCTTGTTCTTGTAGGAATACAAGGGATCCTGTAGGTGAATTAGGACATCCTGTAGGACGACCTGTAGTGGCCTGTTTTGAGGCCAATTTGTGAGAAATGCATCACGAAAGATAGGAGAAGGCCCTTGCTTGCCTCTCAAGCCATCTGACCCTTCACAACCATCTCTCTCCACACCTAACCCACTTGCCATACAATCAAGAAGAATTACCATTCATGTTTTCATAAAAATGACAAAAAGAAAAAGGTTGTTATGTTCATTCATATGCACAGCAGTAAAGTTTTTGATTAGATCAGATTGCATGCTTCGGTTAGTTAAGGTTCCACATGCGTTAGCGTAGAAATTTTTGAAGCAATATATCTTAACAAATAGCTAGATGAGTGGTGTGTTTTAAACATCTATTTCAGTCTTTCATTACTGTAGTAGATAATATTTCAATTCTCTCAATTAGGGTAAAATTCCCCTTTCTCCATTGGTAATCAAACTTCTTTTAAATCAATAATAGGTTGGTTTAAGAAACTTTAGTGGTCTATTTCCAGCTCAGCAGTGACAAAGAGTGAACCCATTGCATCTATTTGTGTATACAACACTATCACCTCCAAGTTTGTACGAACCCCGGGTTGATGAAGTAAAGTTGGTAACCCCAGGAGTTGCAGCATTCTTGCTGCAATACTGGTGCTCATCCATGATTAACACTCATACACAATAGTTCAAACACTCTATTAAACTAATCTATGTACAAAAGAATATCATGGATAAAATTGCATGATCTCAACACCTTTCATGAGAGAGTCGAAATGAACCAACTTTGATACCATGTAATAAAAATAGAGAGAGATAATAGAGCGATTACACACAACACAAAACCATGTTGTGATATTTTTTATTGATCACAATAGTTACACTTATATAATACATAAATCTCTGACTTCCACACTTCTAGATCATGATTACAACTCATACATAGGAAACAACAACGTCTAGATTGACACATGGGAACTCTCAATAACAACTCATAACAACACTTGGAAGCATTACTTCCAATATTTTATAATTTTAATATAATAAAATTAAGAGTTTTTTTTTTATATTTAATTGAAATTCAAACACATAAATTTAAATTTACTTTAAAATATATTAACATGTTTTTCTAATTTAATTTAAATATTTCTATTATTTTAACTTAATATTATTAACTGTGAATTTCATAATAATAATATTAATAATAATTAAAATAATAATAATAATATGTGTACCATACCAACTATAAAGAATTTATAAAGCATTTTATTGAATTGTAAACCACCTCACTGCTCTATGGATATAATAAATAGAAATAAATAATCTTGGTTGAACTCCGCATCTTCTTTGATCGACAACTAAAAGTATATTTGTGGGAAATGAAAAACTCTCCATACCTCCACTACTTTGCAATAGTCTAAAAATAAAACATTTGAGATTTGCATCTTTTACTGTTATTTGAGATCTCAATTCGAATGGACTCCACCACTGATATGACCTCTATTTTAGCCAAAGTCTTTCGGTAGAAATCACATGAGAGAATTTTTTGTCCGACTCGTTTCGAACCAACAAGTGTGGTTCATGATTAGGACCAGATGAAGAGGCAGTCCATGACAAAGGCTTAAATAGAGAGCAATGTAGAGACATAATTTCAAGTAACGGCTATATTTGAACAATAATGTTTAAATTATAATATTAATTTATTAATATATTAAAAACAAATATTATTAAGTAAAGACTATGAAACGGCTAGTTTTTCAAAAAAAAAAATAATGATATTATTTCATTAATTTATTAAAAATATTAATAGGTAACAACTATATTAAACGGCTAGTTTTTGAAAAATAATATTTAAATTAATTTATTAAAACCAAATATTACTAGTTGTTGAAAAATAATATTTAAATAATGATAGTAGTTTATTAATTTATTAAAATATTAATATATAACGGCTATATTAAACGGTTGGTTTTTGAAAGATAATATTTAAATTAATTTATTAAAACCAAATATTACTAGTTTTTGAAAAATAATATTTAAACTGTGATATTAGTTAATTAATTTATTAAAAACAAATATTAATAAGTAAGTGCGATATTAAACAACTAGTTTTTGAGAAATAATATTTAAAATAAATAAATAAATAATCAAAGTCAAACTTTAAAGGAGGGGAGTCAAAAATTATAAAAACTAGGGAAGACCCTAATTGAGACAAGATCATTTGATAAGTAAAATAACTAATGGAAATAAAATAAAATAAATTAAAAATAATTATTGGAAAAATAAATAAAATAAAACAAAAAATATACATAAGTCAAAACAAATATATATATATATATATATATATATATAGAAACAGAAACAAACATATATATATATATATATATATATATGTGTATGTGTGTGTGTGTGTGTGTGTGTGTATGTATGTATGTATACATATATATATCCAAAGAAAAAATAATCAATAAATAAACCAGGGTCAACAATAAAATATGGGGCTTAGGACCATTAAACAAATAACAAAAATACTAAAAGGAGTTAAGAATGAATAGGATGATAAAATACATAAAGAACACGAAGGATCAAGAAAATAAACTCTAATGAAGAATAAATCAACAACAAATACTATAAAAATGATGCCTATACCTACATAGATAAATAAACAAACAAAATAAATAAATAAATAAAAAAAGCCTAAAAAACTAGGAGGACAAGACAAGGACCCAACTTCTACTTATATTCCAACCATCATCTCTATTCAAATTATTGGGTCTTCTTTCAATTTCTAGGGCCTCCCTCAATTTACGATGATGGAAATGGCTAACCTTAACAACGAATTGGGCTTCCTCAATGCAGATGTGATGCTTAGATTTATCTTCATGCTCTGCCAAAGCAGGGGAGCGGGTCCTGCCATGCTTGATGTCAGCAGCATGCTCACAAATCCTTTGATTAATCAATGTAGGGAATCCCACAAGAGCATGGGATAACGTAAACACCCTTCATATTCTTGGGGTCCACTGGGTCTTTTACAGATCTAAGGGAGCTCCGGATGGTATTTAAAGGCCTAAAGGTTGAAGCCACCTTATGCTTCCTTAGGATCCTTGCAATCTTGTCAGTGGTCCCTTGGATAAAAGGAAGATGAACACCAGAAAATCGATCCTTGGTATCTTTCTTAGCACTAGGACCTTTTTCAGCTCTGAGGAAAGCCTTAGTACATTGGTGTCTACTATACCCATTATTAAAGAAAACACTTAGGAGATGTGCTTTCTCTTCCTTGAGATGGTTCTCATCAGAAACTCTTAAAGCTCTAGTCGCTAAGGTGTTGAGAACACCAAGCTTTTGAGCTAGGAAATGATGATAATTAACATAAAGATATTGTTTCGTATGAGTTTTCTTACAATATACCTGATGAGAGAATGAGCCATTATCATTCCTTGAGAGGAGGATGTCAAGGAAGGGAAGACTACCATTACATTCAAATTCCATGGTGAGCTTTATAGAACTTGATTGATTCATCCGCAAACCTCTTCCATAACTTAGGCAAAAGACGAGAAGAGGCTAAGGCCTTTGATTCAAAATCCTCCATGAATAGATTAGCTACCACAAGGGAGAGGGGGGAACCCATGGCGACACTGCAATTTTGCTCATAGAATTACCCATCGAATGAAAAGAAAGTAGAAGTAAGACAAATACCAACTAAATAAGTTGTATCAGGATCTGTGATGTGCTTGATGACTTCGATGGCCCTGTTGATATGGATATTAGTGTAGAGGGAGACCACATCGAAGCTCACAAGCTTGTCATTTGGATCAAGCTTGAAACTCTTTAACTCATTAATGAACGATGCAGAGTCCTTGACGAAGGATTCTGTATGGCCAACAAGGAGCTTAAGCTTCTGGGCTAAATATTTAGCAAGAAGATAAGTTGGCCCTCCTATTGTATTGACAATGGGTCTCAAAGGGGCCCCTTCCTTATGAATGTTTGGTAGTCTTCCCTTCCTTGACGTCCTCCTTTCAAGGAATGATGATGGCTCTTTCTCTCATCAGGTATATCGTAAGAAAACTCATATGGAACAATATCTTCATGCTAATTCTCATTGTTTCCCAGCTCAAAAGCTTGGTGTTCTCAACACCTTAACGACTAGAGCTTTAAGAGTTTCTGATGAGAACCATCTCAAGGAAGAGAAAGCACATCTCCTAAGTGTTTTCTTTAATAATGGGTATAGTAGACACTAATGTACTAAGGCTTTCCTCAGAGCTGAAAAAAGTCCTAGTGCTAAGAAAGATACCAAGGATCGATTTTCTGGTGTTCATCTTCCTTTTATCCAAGGGACCACTGACAAGATTGCAAGGATCCTAAGGAAGCATAAGGTGGCTTCAACCTTTCGGCTTTTAAATACCATCCAGAGCTCCCTTAGATCTGTAAAAGACCCAGTGGACCCCAAGAATATGAAGGGTGTATACATTATCCCATGCTTTTGTGGGACTCCCTACATTGGTGAGACTAGTTGCTCAATTAATCAAAGGATTCGTGAGCATGTTGCTGACATCAAGCATGGCAGGACCCACTCCTCTGTTTTGGCGAAGCATGCAGATAAATCTAAGTATCACATCTGCAATGAGGAGGCCCAAGTCATTGCTAAGGTTAGTCATTTCCATCATCGTAAATTGAGGGAGGCCCTAGAAATTGAAAGAAGACCCAATAATTTGAATAGAGATGATGGTTGGAATATAAGTAGAAGTTGGGTCCCTATCTTGTCCTCCTAGTTTTTTAGGCTTCTTTTCAGGATTTATTTTGTTTGTTTGTTTATCTATGTAGGTATTGCCATATTTTTTATAGTATTTGTTGTTGATTTATTCTTCATTAGAGTTTATTTTCTTGATCCTTCGTGTTTTTTTATGTATTCTATCATCTTATTCGTTCTTAACCCCTTTTAGTAATTTTGTTATTTGTTTAATGGACTTGAGCCCCATATTTTATTGTTGACCCCGTTTTTTTTATTGATAATTTTTCTTTGGATATATATGTGTGTGTGTGTGTGTGTGTGTGTGTGTGTTTCTATTTCTGCTTTTATATATTTATTTTTATTTATTTATTTATGATGATGATGACGATGATGATGATGGTTAACATCCACTGAGACCAAACTTTGGTCTATCGGACCTAAAGAAACAAATTATTTAGTTTGATTTAAGATTTTATTCCTATGCTCAAAAAGGTTGGAGAGAAGCCTCCCAAGCTCACTATAATTTTGACATCGTAAAAGGCTAGGAAGGTCAGTATTGCGACAAAGATTATGAAACTGAGATCTAATGTGGTTGTACGCGGGGCACTCTAAGAGGAAGTATTTTTCATCCTTGATGTTCCTATTCTCACAGAGATAGTAGATCCTTTCCATCCATGGTGTTTTAGGAACTACCCAACGACCTGTTTCACCATGGAGTTCATGAGAGTTCGTTCTAATCTTCGCTATAATCATAACTTTTGTTTTGTCAGTGTTAACAGTCATACCCATGGTAGAGAAAAGATCCTTAAGAAGCCTAAGTTGATTATCAAGATCAGATGGGCTCCTTGCGAAAAGAACAATATCGTTAGCATAGAGAAGAAGGATGTTGACTATCCCAGCTAAGATAGTGCCAACACAACCTGCTTCCTCTAAATAACCTTCAAGCTTGTCGATGTAAATGCTATATATATATATATATATATATATATGTTTTGACTTATGTATATTTTTGTTGATAGTGCCAACACAACCTGCTTCCTCTAAATAACCTTCAAGCTTGTCGATGTAAATGCTATATATATATATATATATATATATATTTGTTTTGACTTATGTATATTTTTGTTTTATTTTATTTATTTTTCCATTAATTATTTTTAATTTAATTTATTTTATTTCTATTAGTTATTTTATTTATCAAATGATCTTGTCTCAATTAGGGTCTTCCCTAGTTTTTATAATTTTTGGCTCCCCTCCTTTAAAGTTTGACTTGGATTATTTATTTATTTATTTTAAATATTATTTTCCAAAAACTAACCGTTTAATATAGCCATTACATATTAATATTTTTAATAAATTAATGTAATAATATCATTATTTAAATATTATTTTTCAAAAACTAGCCGTTTTTAATAATATTTGTTTTTAATATATTAATAAATTAATATTATAATTTAAACATTATTGTTAAAATATAGCCATTACTTGAAATTATGTCTGTACATTACTCTCTATTTAAGCCTTTGTCCTGATGATGACCCACACTTGTTGGTTCGAAACGTGTCGGACAAAAAATTCTCTCATGTAATTTCTACGAAAAACTTTAAAGACCTCTATTTTATAATAATTTTGTTGATAAATAAATAAGAATACATAATATTTGAAATCCATATCTTTTTTCATTATCTATGGATTAAAATGTATTATATTATAAAATTATTATGGAGAGGGTTGAAATGCTCAAACGCCTTTTGCAATTTTGTATTAAAATGCCTTGAAAAATAATTACATCGTCCTATTAAAATGTCTCGAAAGATCGCAAAACTATTTGAAATGCTATTCGTTTTAAAAAAAATTCAACTCCATGGAACTTAATAGTGGAAACCAGTTTTTCTATATTGTAAAAATGTGAGGATAAGAGTGTTTGATACTCGTTTTTTTTTAATAGTGGAAATAAATTTAATAAAATTAATTATTTTTTATATTTAATTATAATTTAAATTTCTAAAAATTTAAAATTATATCAAAATTTTTATTATTTTTCTTTTTAGACATTTAACTATAATTCAAATTTCCAAAAATTTAAAATCATACAAAATTTATATAATTTTTCAAAACAAATTTAAAACCTCATTAAAGTTTAATGCCATGCCACTGTTTGTGAATGGTCATTAAGAATAATATAAAGTTGTACATTAAAGTAAGTTTGATAATTCCACCATACACTCACATCACACCTTTTTCTGTTTTTTCAACCGTTTTGCTCATCATAATATTTGAGATCTATAGATCAAGATGTATTATATTTTATCTTTTTTGATCATCTATAGATAAGATGTATTATATTTATCTTTATTCATTATCTATAGATAAAATGTATTATATTTGATCTTTTGTCATTATCTATAGATAAGATGTATTGTATTATAAAATTATCTTTTCCAATTTTGTATTGCGGCGTTGTAAATGGACCATTATTAAGTTGATTTTCGCTGTGTAATAGGTTTATTTTTTAAAAATTATAAATATAAATTTTTATATTAAATGGTATTGGATTAAATTCTTAAAAAAATTATATCTTAAGGAAATTGGATTTCTCGGATAGATTTAATGGATATAGTTTTGATTTCTAGATAAAACTAATCCTTACAATGGTTTAGAGAATGATATTTCCAGCTTGAGGAATGATGGTAATATTCTTTTAATAGGTGACTTTAATGCTCGAACTTCAAACAACCAAGCTAGACGAAGACCCTACTTTGGCTAGTAGGTACAAAAGGAGCTCTGAAGACCTCGGCGAAAATTTGTTTGGGTCGGAGCTAGTCAAGCTCTGTAGTGCTCAAGATCTCATAATTTGCAACGGTCTAAAGAAGTGGCCCAATTCCAACAAGATGACCTGCATCCATGGACTTGGTAGCAGCGTGGTAGAATACGTTATTTATGATCTCCCATTATACAACGAAATAATAAATTTTGACATCTTAAACGACCACGAACCTGACTCTGATCATAGGCCTTTACTTATAACTCTCACTTTTTTCATGGATAGAGTTCCCACAGAAAACAATACTTACATCCAAAAGAACTTAATATTTGATAGAAATAAAAATGATCTCTTTCTAAATGAATTAAAAACTAATTTTCTTCCTTTATCTAGTATAGACAACATAGAAGACCTCTATCATAATTTTACTACAACCCTCTCATATTCTATTAATAAGTTCTCAGTTGAAGTTTCAAATAACAAAAGAAATAGCAAAACCAATCCATGGTATGACAAAGATTGTAAAAGTGTGAGGAGAGCAATTAAGGAAGCTGTTGATGAATCTCTTAAAATGGACAAGATAAAAATATACAAAGTCCTAACTAAAAGGAAAAAGAGGCAGTACATTCGTCAAAGACAAGAGAATCTCTTACACCTCTCTAAGGTAGCTCCTAAGAAATTTTGGAGGCAGATTCTGACTAGGAAGACTAAAGATAATAATAAAATTGCTCTTCACGATTGGAATTCCTATCTTAAAAAGCTTTATGAATCTCCAAATGTCATGGATAATTTGGAAACCCTACTTACAACGAAAGAAGTTTTCTCTTTAGAAGACATTAAGTTTGGGGTTAATCACCTCGTTAATGGAAAAGCTAAGGACATTGAAGGTTACCAGGCAGAAATCTTAAAAATTGGAGGTCCTATCCTCATCCCCCACATTCACAAGCTTTTCAATCAAGCAGTCAAGCAAGGGTTCCCTAAACCTTGGATTGAGAGCCTCATTATCCCTATTTTTAAAAGTGGGGATACAAATAACCCCTCTAATTATCGGACAATTATGATCAACCCTCTCTTAGCCAAGTTATATGGTAGTATTTTGGAAAAGAAGTTAAGCATATGGCTTAAAAGTGAAGGTAAGCGGGCTAAAGGCCAAGCAGGTTTCAGAAGGCATCACTCAACAACAGACCACCTCGTTACGCTTAGGATCATTGCGAAGGAATGTCGTAATGATAAATCCAATTTATTTTGTTGATTTGTGGACTTTAGAAAGGCTTTCGATACAGTTCCTAGATACAACCTTTGGAATAGATTAGAAGAGCTAAAGGTTCCTCTCGAGTTAAGAGCTGCTGCTATAAGGTTATATGAGAATGTAATTGCTAAGCTAAAGAGCAATGAAGGGTGGTCAAAAGATATTAAGTGTAACATCGGAGTTAAACAAGGTTGCCCCCTCTCCCCTACCCTATTTGGCATTTACATCGATAAGCTTGAAGGCTACTTAAAGGAAGCAGGATGTGATGGCATGATCTTAGCTGGGATAGTTGTCATCCTTCTTCTCTATGCTGACGATATTGTTCTTTTGGCAAGGTGCCCATCTGATCTTCATAAGAAACTCAGGCTTCTTAAGGATTTCTGCTCTACCATGGGTATGACTGTTAACACTGACAAAACAAAAGTTATGATTATCAAATCCAAGAAGGACACTTACGCTAATTTTATGTATGATAATAATAACTTGGAGGAAGTGTATTCTTACAAGTACCTAGGAATTTATATTCATCACAAGCTCAACTGGAACCATAGCATTGAGAAAAGGATTAATGGGGGTGGAGAGCTTATTTTGGTCTTGAAAATAATTGTAAAACAACAAACCTCGTAATGTGGGATAAAAAGAAGTTCCTCTTTGAAACTTTAGTCACTCCTGCTATCTTATATGGCTATGAGGTTTGGGGTTGCAGCATCTCCAGAGAATCATGGAGAAAGATTGAGCAAATCCAAAAGCGTTTTATAACTTATAACCTGAAAATTAAAATTAATACACCCTATCCTATTCTCCTCATAGAAGTAGGGCTTTCCCCTATTAAGAGCCTAGCTATGATTAGGTTTCTATTGTACAAGCACAAACTCAATAACATAGACGATCATAGACTTCCTAAGCTAGCTTTAAATTCCAGCCAAAACCACCTAAGGCTCAATCGGGGGTGGCATAAAGACACAAGGTCCTGGTTAAACTATTGGGAGATCAACGAGAATGATGCATTGCAAGACATAAATAACATTAAAGATATTGTTATTTCTAAGTTCAAAGAAAAAATGTGGTGTGAGAAAGATTTAGAGGCTAAAAGAAAATTAAGTTATTATAAGAAGGTCATCAACCCCACCCTAGAAGATCAAAAGTATCTCTCTATTTTAACTAGCTCAAAGAAAATTAATATAGCAAAGATTATAACGAATTCTCATGAGCTCCATAGTGAAATAGGTCGTTGGGCAGTTCCTAAAATGTCATGGATAGAAAGGATCTGCCATATATGTGAGAATAGGAACATCGAGGATGAAAACCATTTCCTCTTAGAGTGCCCCGCGTACAACCACATTAGATCTCAGTTTCACAATCTTTGTTACAATACTGACCTTCCTAGCCTTTTACAATGTCAAAATTATAGTGAGCTCGGAAGGCTTCTCTCCAAGATTTTTGAGCATAGGAATAAAATCTTAAATCAAATTAAATAATTTGTTTTTAGGTCCGATAAACCAATGTTTGGTCTCAGGGGACGTTAACCATCATCATCATCATCATCATCATATATAAAGTACAAAATTAATTATCTATAGATAAAATGTATTATATTTTATTTTTTTTCATTATCTATAAATGCATTATAAAATTATCATATTATTATTACAAAATTAATTAAGCAGTTGCTTTCAGGTCATAACAGCGTAACATAGAAAGTGCCTTTATTCATTAAATATAGTGGTTTTTTATATTTTATATAATGATGAACTTATAATCAAAACTAAATTTTTGTTTTATTTTATTTTTTATATTTTAGGTTTAGAGAAATCAGCTTGATGGTTGGGTTTTTATTTTATTTTTAATATTTTATGTTAAGATTATTTTTAATATTTTAGGTTAAGAGAAATCAGCAATTTGTTGATGGTTGGGTTTTTATTTTATTTTTAATATTTTATGTTAAGAGAAATGAACAATTTGTTGCTTGTTGGGTCAATTCTAACTATGGGATATTTCAGGAAGTGAGCTTCTTTATCAGTAGAAGGATCTGGTGAAAGGATGGGGAACACAAGTTCACTATATTTTTGACCAGGAACAAGACCTATTACAATAATGTTTTTTTTATTGGGACGATAGTTCTGAAAATAAAGATTACCCGTCTTTTGTCTAATCTCAGGGGAAATACGATCCGGAGGGGCTAATTCAAAGCCCTCGGGTAAAATTAGAACAGCTCCTACATTTAAAGCCCCTTTCTTGCCATTAGCAAGAACTTGTTTCATCTGCATATCATAGGGGATCTTAACAATAATAAACATATTCACATTAACTTTACATTTTTATAACTTATTTAATAAATTTCACTTAAAAAATAATAATATTTATTATTTTAATAATGGTAATATAATGTTTGTTTGGAGTAACTCAATCGGTAATGGCTGTTGAAATGAAATTTCATTGAACCAAAAATCCAAATAAAAAGTTAAACATGATGTAGATGTAGTTCTACCAAACTTACAAAAAAAATAATAATATCTTAAAATTATCAATCTTTTTATATTTAATTGTAATTCAAATAGTCTAATTTAATTTAAATATTTATATTATTTTAAATTAATATGGTTTGCCAACCTGTACTCCATAATGAACAGAATATTTGTACCCTACCAAACTATACATCATTGGATAGAAGTGTAAACCACGTCACTGCTGTCAGTGACAATATAATAAACAAATAGAGACAAATAATCTTGGTCGAACTCCTCCGCATTTTTTTGGATCTATAATTAAAGGTACAACCATTGTATATTTATGTGAAATGAAATTTTTTTTCTCACTATGTGATGTTTCTAGTGATTGTAAATATTTATTTACTGTAGTAAAATAAATTGGATATTATTATTTAAATTTATACATTTAAGATTTTGATTAAGTTATGCATAAAACAAATGTTTGAGTGATAACAAATTTTGTAACTCTCACATGTCAAGTAGTTAGGATAAGCACTTACCTGTCCGTAACTACTTCCTTGAAGATTTATTCTCCAAGAAGAAATCAAGAGGGTATTGGTAATTGAGATGAAAAAAGGAGAAGTTAAGGAGATGTTTCCTTGTTGATATGTCGGACGGGTCCAAGAGCTAAGTCTGGTTAAGACTAGATAGATGGGTGCAACAGGTAAGTCTGGTTAAGACCAGATAGCTATGAATGATAAGATTGTTAGTCTTACAGAAAAGAATCTGTCATGTGAACAACAACTCGGGGGGAGAATTTCGCCTGAAAATGAGTCTCATGGTTGGGAGGAAACTTGTCAACTTATAGTTGAAACTTGGTCCAAGAGGACAACAATAAATACTACAAAAAATAGATAATTATCTTTATCTTGAAACATGAATTAAAAATAAGAACTCTGAAATTCTATTTTGAGTTATTTCAGTAAAAGTTCAAATTGCATGTAGGAGTATTTTGGCATAATAACTATTTAGCAGGAATGTGCAAAACTTTAAAGAAAAATCCACAGTGGAAAAATTGTATAGAGATTATAATTATTATATACAAATCTTTATGAATAAAGGTTATAAAAGCTAGAAAGACTCTTAGTAAATAATGATTCTGTTAGAAAACTTTCATAGTAAAAGTAATCTCAGTTCTAGCAAGAATATAGTATTATTTGTAGACATTCTGGATAGGAAATCACTGTCGTAGGGTTTCCACACTTTCGAACCCTTAGCGATAAAAGAGACAAGCAGAAACAATAAAATAGATTCTACGGCCTATTAAGTTTAATAAGTTTCATTCTAAAAAGAAAACCGAAATAAATTCACTCTAAGAAGATTGGGTAGAACATGTACTAATTATATATACCAAGAAGTCCTACCATGCGAGAATTAACACAAAGTAATAGAAACGTTAACCAAATATGTATGAAATTGCAGGAAAAGAAAACTAATAAGTTTTATGCCGAAGAAAATGCAAAGGAAACACATAAATGAACTCTTGTCGAGGCATGGGTAAAAACCCCAATTGTGCAACAATATGAATGCATAATAAACTGGAGTGAAATACCAAAACCTCGAATGAATATTAACAATTTAACACCCTCATAATACCAGAGAAGGACAAGACAGTCTTGAATGTAAACCATATAAAAAATTCGTAAGCTATACACTTGTGCTGAGTAAAGATTTCGACATGCTTCCAAATACATATAAATAGATGATAAACAAGCATGCAAGACACAGAGAATTCGGCACAATAAAGCTCTATCGAATTAGCAAAGTCGGAATACAAAATATCACCCTTCCATGTTTGCCGAAGTTAAATAACAATATTATTTCAAGGGAAAAACTAGCAACCCATCTCGAGATGCTACCCAAAACTTATATTTAAACAAAAAAAAACGATGGCTTTATGAGCAGAGCCGAGTAATACAATGTTCTGGCATCTATACATCAGATTTAGGAAGCAAATTGGCAACAAAGTCGAGACAATGAAACCCTTAAGGCCCTGAGTTCTTTGTTCCAAGAAATTTCCAGAAAAATCTTTCACTTTACCCGGAGTTTGTATAGAGCATTGAGATTGCAGACCCGCAGACTAGCACAGGGAGGTAGGGTCTCGACCCAGAATGACCATTCTCCTGTTGCTAGAAGCCCTCGGCGAATCTTAGCCAAAATAGTAAACATTGTCAGTTAAAGGAATAGTGAACTTAGGTCAGCAACAAATGAAAGGAAAACTTACAAAAAAGGGGACATACATCCCATTACCTGGAATGATATGCTGTGGGCGAAGCACCGGGGCCGTCTCAGTAAACTATCCACCAAACAAGCAGCCACGACGAAACTACGACAGAGCAAGGAATGTAACATCAACATCGAGAAGAAGTAGAGATGAACTAGACAGAAACCCTGAAGCCGTGACACGAAGTCAGGCAACTTTGCTAGACGAAGCAAGAAATGCTGAATTCGCCCGAGGACACGTCAGACAAAGGAATTAAGGTAATTACTCTCAGCTTTTCGATGGAGTTGAGCCCAATTGGACCTTTGATGGGGCAACCATACTGAGAAGGTGTTGGACAACTGGTGAGCAACCGGAAGAGTCCAGAAGTCCGCTCCCGCCAACCCTTGGGGTGGGAATCCAAGGTTTATACGTTAGGATTATGAAATCATTAAACTCAAATCATATGCAGTATGTAAACCATTATGACAATAAATCAAAATGTATTTTTCTACATGTAATATGTATAAAGTAGGTTTTAAACAATGAATCACTCATAGCCATGTAGTAACTTGTACATTAATTCTTAAAGGATGAATGAATTTTCAAATTTGTCTATGTTATCATTGCACTATGGTAATTATTGTTTTTATGAAGAGATGTGACAAGTGGTATCAGAGTGCTCAGGTTACAAATCTGAGACCTCTGGAAATAAATGATTAAGAGTATTTGTGATATGTGCAAAGAGAAAGAAAGAAACATAGCTAGCATGAGGAGGACTAGAATTACACCCCACAGATCCGTGACAGGAGAAGGACCGACATATTTTCAAGAAGCCAATCCTAAGGTATGGGTATAGTTGGGGGAAGAACCACACAATACGAACACTGCAATCTTGGCCACTGTGCAAGAACTGAAAGATGAGATGGCCCATTTACGGGCAGATAATGAAACACTGATGCAGGAGTGGGAAAATATTATGAAGAGTTTGTCTGATAGACAGAATCAACGACAGCCAATTCCCAGCCCAAAGCACGGGAACATGACTAGTGAACAAGAATTTCAAACCAAGTATTTAGGAATAGAAGGTGGTGAAGAAAATCAAGAGGAAAAATCTGATAATGTATCAGAACACAAAACGTAGAAAAGACAAAAGATAGAACTGCAAGGAGAATTTCGGAAAATAAAACCACCCCTTTGATGGTGAACAGGAAGAGGCAGTTGAAGCCTGGCTTATTAATATGAATAAGTACTTTCAGCTGTATGAATATGACCATAACTTAAAGGTCTCTTGGCCATCTTTTAGCTGCAAGGAAAAACCACCCTATTGTGGGAGGAAGTAAAAACTATGCGTGGAATGAATGAGCAGAGCATAAATTCGAAAAAATTTCAAATATATTTTAAAGAGAAATATTTAATTGAAAGATTTTATGACGAAAAGGCAAAGGATTTTCACGATATTCGATTGGGTCAGTTTTCTGTGGATGAGTTCATAAGCAAAATTTACATCCTTGCTTCGATATGTTCCTTACATACGGGAGGAAAAGGCGAAAGTGCAACGATTTATCAGTAGTCTGTCGTTGTTCAAGAAAGAGCATATCGATTTCGATAACCCAAATACCATGGATGCATTTACACAAAAGGCTCAGATATTCTATCAACAAAACAAGCAAAAGGGAGATGTGGGAAAAATATGGGTTGATAAAAAGGGAATTAAGTTTCCTTCCAACAGCAAGGGAAATAAAGCCATAATCAACAAGGGACCCCATAAAGGGAAAGAAAACATAAATATGAATAGAAATCAACCCAGATTTAAACTTCCAAATGAGTCCAAGACTAATGAGCAGTCAGGTAGAACTGAAGTGGAGATAGCAGCTAGACCCCCAGTACAGTGTTGGGGATGTGGAGGACCACATTACATCAAAAATTGTCCCTATCACAAGGGAACTGATCAGGTTGCACAGATTCAAGAAGAATCAACTGTGGGAGAAGTGGCAAGAAGCATTCCAAAAATCAATGTTGCCCTTGAGGACCATCAGGCGGAATACCAGCCAACCATGGTAGAATTTGAAGGTAAAATCTTTGACCAAACTATATCTATTTTAATTTATCTAGGTGCTACTTTGAGTTATATTAGCCCCAAGATAGTAGAACAATGTTTTTTCAAGCTATTAAGTTTAAGAGTCCTTGGTTAGTACAGTTACCCACGGGGGCAAAGAGAAGGGTGTTGGGCATTGTCGGCAGCTGCCCCTTAAAGTTAGCAGGTCAGTCTCTTGTGGCAGACCTAAATGTATTGCCCCTAGGATCATATGACATCCTAATAGGCATGGATTGGCTGGAAAATCATTGGTCCCTCATTAAATGTAAAACCAAAAATATTAGCTATATGGATGAAGAAGGAAAGAGGTAGGAAATTCAAGGCATAATTAAACCTCTAAAATTAAGACCAGTAACAGCCTCTCAGTTAGCAAAATGTATCAAAAAAGGATGTCAAATTTATGCGATACAGGTAGGATATGCTAATTCAAAGGAAAAATTTGTTTCTTTAGAAAATATACCTGTAATACAGAATTTTTTAGACATGTTTCCTGAGGAAATTTCAAGACTTCCTCCAAAAAGAGATATATATTTACCATTGAGTTGATTTTGGGAGCTACTCCGATATCCGAAGCTCCTTATCGCATGAGTATACCAGAGTTGATAGAATTAAGAATGCAGCTACAAGAACTGCTTGATAAAAAGTACGTTTGCCCAAGTGTGTCACCTTGGGGAGCCCCGATGCTTTTCGTTAAGAAGAAGGATGGAACCTTGCGAATGTGCGTGGATTACCGCTAGTTAAATAAACTGACAATCAAACATAAATACCCGTTACATCATATAGACAAGTTGTTTGATCAAATGCGGGGTGCAACCATGTTTTCAATAATTGACCTTCGTTCTGGTTACCATCAGATCATAGTTAAGGAAGAAGTATAGCTAAAACAACCTTTAGAACTCGTTATGGACATTACGAGTTTGTTGTGTTGCCCTTCGGGCTAACTAATGCTCCCGCAACCTTCATGTGTCTCATGAACAATATATTCCATCAGTATTTGGATAAATTTGTGTTGATTTTTATCGATGACATATTAATTTACTCTCAAAATATAGAAGAACATAAAGAACATCTCCGTATTGTTTTGCAAATTTTAAGAGAACATCAACTATATGCTAAGTACAACAAATGCGATTTCTTTAAAGAACAAATCTAGTATCTAGGGCATGTCATTACCAAGGATGGAATTGTTGTGGACCCAGAAAAGATAAAAACTATAATGGAGTGGCCAGTACCAAAAGATGTGGCAGATATAAGGTCATTCATGGGTCTAGCCGGATATTATAGGGATTTGTTGAAGGATTTTCTAGGGTAGCATATCCCATTATCTCTCTGCAGAAGAAAGGGAAATTTTTTAAGTGGAACACGAAGTGTCAAAAGAGTTTTGATCAGCTTAAGCATTTACTTACCACCGCACCTATTTTGAGCATTGCAGACCCAAATAAAGATTATGTGGTTTGTACAGATGCCAGTAAGGAAGGTGTTGGTGGTGTGCTAATGCAGGAGGGCAGAGTGATTTCTTATGAGTCTAGGAAACTTAAGGAGCATGAGAAAAAATATTCAGCTTATGAATTAGAGCTAACAGCAGTCATTCATGCATTAAAGATGTGGCGACATTACTTGATGGGTAAGAAATTTCTTTTAATGACTAATCATCATAGTTTAACTAACTATTTTAAGTAGCCCACTCTGAATGTTAGGTAGGCTCGTTGGGTCAAATTTCTAAGTGGATTTGATTTTGAAATCAAGCACTTGAAAGGTAAGGAGAATCGGGTCGCAGATGCCTTAAGTTGGAAGGCACACTGTATATATGAGATCTCTTTCAGTGAGGTGTGAACTACCTTTAATGAGTTGATTAAAGAGGCAGCCAGACTTGATCCAGAATACAAATTTTTATGGCAACAAGCTAAAATTTCAAACAACAATGAACAACAATTGGGATATGAGATAAATCATGAAGGTATGTTGATTTATAAAGGGAGAATGTATGTACCTAACCAAAAAAATATTAAAGACTTAATTTTAGATGAATATCATAAAATTTCATATGCAGGCCACCCCAGATACCAGAAGCTAATTACCGCACTTAGAAAGGAATATTTCTGGCCTGGTATGAAGAAAGAAGTGACTGAGTATTTGGCTCACTGTCTGGAATGTCACAAAGTGAAAGCAGAGCAACATAACCCAGCCGAATTGCCGCACCCATTGTCTATTCCAGAATGGAAGTGGGAAACCATTTCCATCGATTTTATTACAAGACTGCCTAAGTCTAAAAAGAAGAATGATTTGATAATGGTGGTAGTGGATAAGTTGAGCAAGTCTGCTCACTTCATACCATTACATTAAACCACAAGGTAGTACAAATTTCTAACATATTCATGCAAACCATTTTTAGATTACATTGACTACCAAAGGTCATAATTTCCAATTGTGATGTAAAATTTACATCATCTTTCTGGAAAGCCTTATTTGAAGGTTTAGGCACACAGCTACATTTCAGCACTGCTTACCACCCTCAAATGGATGGGTAGACCGAGCGAGTAAATCAGGTAGTGGAAGATATGCTGCGAATTTATGTAATGAAACAACTATCCAAATGGGAGGATTACATATATTTGGTAGATTTTTCTTATAACAACAGTTACCATACATCGCTAAAATGAGTCTGTATGAAGTATTGTATGGACGCAAGTGCAGGACACCTACAAGCTGGGGTGGGTCAGAGAATAAGTTAATGTTAGGACCAAACATGTTAAAAGCAATGGAGGAAATGGTTAAAAAAGTATGCTCCAATTTAAAGGTCGCACAAGACTGACAAAAGAAATTTGCTGATTGAAAGAGAAGTTTTCAAGAATTTCAAATTGGAAATCATGTTTATGTGCATGTACGAGTCAAGAAGAGTACATTACAATGGAGTGGATGTGTTAAATTGGCACCCCGATTTTGTGGTCCTTTCCAGATCCTGGCTTGAATCGAACCAAAGGCTTACCAAATTGCCTTGCCCAGCCACATACGCGTGCAGAATGTTTTCCATGTTTCTGTGTGTGTGTGTATAGATATAGATATATATATATATATATATATATATATATATATATATATATATATATATGATCATAAGCATATAATCAATTGGCAAGATATATAGGTAATTTAATTTTAAATAAATTTGTCAAGACAAAGTTGCCAAAGGAAAAGCACTGACTCGATCAGAGAGAAGTAATGCTGCAGAAACAAGTTATCACCCAGGTTAAAGTGAAATGGCATCACTTTGGGCCAGATGAGCCCCCCTGGGAGGATGAACAAGTTATGAGAGAGACTTGTTTGGATCTATTTGCAGCAGAGAAACATTGAGACGATGTTTAATCTTAAGGGGGGCAGATGTGATGTCCCCAGTGATTGTAAATATTTACTTACCATAGTAAAACAAACTGGATACTATTATTTAAATTTATGCATTTAAGATTTTCATTAAGTTATACATAAAATGAATGTTTGAGTGATAACAAATCTTGTAACTCTCACATGTCAAGTAGTTAGGATAGGCAGTTACCTATCCCTAACTACTTTCTTGAAGATTTATTCTCCAAGAAGAAATCAAGAGCGTATTGGTACCTGAGATGAAAAAAGGGGAAATAAAGGAGATGTTTCCATGTTGATATGTCAGAAGGGACCAGGAGCTAAGTCTGGTTAAGACTGGATATCTATGAATGATAAGACTGTTAGTCTTACAAGAAAGAATCTGTCATGTGAGCAACAACTCAGGGGGAGACTTTGGCCTGAAAACGAGTCTCATGGTTGGGAGGAAACTTGTCAACTTATAGTTGAAACTTGGTCCAAGAGGACAACAGTAAATACTACATAAAACAGATAAGTATCTTTATCTTGAAACATGAACCATATTGTTTTAAAAATAAAAACTTTGAAATTCTGTTTGAAAGAAATAGTTGAGTTATTTCAGTAAAAGTTCAAATTGCCTGTAGAAGTATTTTGGCATAATAACTATTTAGCAGGAATGTGAAAAACTTTAAAGAAAAATCCACAGTGGAAAAACTATATAGCGATTAGAATTATTATATACAAATATTTATGAACGGAGGTTATAAAATCCAGAAAGACTCTCAGTAAATAATGATTATGTTAGAAAACTTTCATAGTAAAAGTAATCTCAATTCTAGCAAGAATATAGTATTATTTGCAGACATTTCGAATAGGAAATTACTATCGTAAGGTTTCCACACTTTTGAACCCTTAGCGATAAAAGAGACAAGCAGAAATAGTAGAATAGATTTTATGACCTATTAAGTTAAATAAGTTTCATTCTAAAAATAAAATCGAAATAAATTCTCTAAAAAGATTGGGTAGAACAAGTACTAATTATATATACCAAGAAGTCCTACCATGTGAGAATTAACACAAAGTAATAAAAACTTTAACTAGATATGTATGAAATTGCAGGAAAAGAAAACGAATAAGTTTTATGCCAAAGGAAATGCATAAACGAACTCTTGTCGAGGCATAGGTGAAAACCCAACTGAGCAATAGTATGAATGCATAATAAACTAGAGAGAAATAATAAAACCTCAAATTAATATTAACAATTTAATGCCCTCATAATATAGAGAAGGATGAGATGGTCTGGAATGTAAACCCTATGAAAAATTGGTAAGCTATAGACCTGTGTTGAGTAAAGATTTTGAAATTCTTCTAGAAACATATAAATAGATGATAAGCAAGCACACAAGACATAGAGAATTCGACACAATAAAGCGCTATCGAATCAAGAAATTTGGAATACAAAATATCACCCTTTCATGTCTGTCGATGTTAAATATCAATATAATTTCAAGGGAAAAAAACTAGAAACCCATCTCAGGATGCTACCCATAACTTATAATTAAATAAAAAAAATGATGGCTTTATGAGTAGAGCCGAGTAATACAACGTTTTGACATCTATACATTAGATTTAGGAAGAAAATAAACAACAAAGTTGAGACAATGAAACCCTTAAGGCCCCGAGTTCTTCATTCCAAGAAATTTCCAGAAAAACCTTTCACTTTACCTAGAGATTGTATAGAGCACTAAGATTGCAGACTTGTGGATTGGCATAGGGAGGTAGGGTCTCGACCCAAGATGACCATTCTCTTGCTGTTGGAAGCCCTCGGCGAATCCTAGCCAAAATAGTAAATGTTGTCAGTTAAGGGAATAACAAACTTAGGTCAACAGAAAACGAAAACAAAACTTCAAAAAAGGGGACATACATCCCATTACCTGGAATGATATGCTATGGACAAAGCATTAGAGTTGTCTCAGTAAACTATACACCAAATAAGCAGCCATGACGAAACTACGATAGAGCAAGAAATGTAACATCAATAGTGAGAAGAAGCAGAGATGAACTAGACAAAAACCCTAAAGTCGTGACCCGGAGCCGGGCGGCTCTTCCAGACGAAGTGATAAATGCCAAATTTTCCCAAGGACGTGTTAGACAAAGGAATTAAGGTAATTACTCTAAGTCTTCTGATGGAGTTGAGCCCGATCGGGCTGTCGATGGGGCAACCATACCGAGAAGGTGTTGGACAGCTGGTGAGCAACCAGAATAGCCCAGAAGTCTGCTCCCGCCAACCCTTGGGGTGGGAATTCCAAGGTTTATACATTAGGATTATGAAATCATCTAACTCAAATCATATGTAGTATGTAAACCGTTATGATTATAAATCAAAATGTATTTTTCTACGTGTAATATGTATAAAGTAGGTGTCAAACAATGAATCACTCGTACCCATATAGTAACCTGTACATTAATGCTTAAAGGATGAATGAATTTTAAAATTTATCTATGTTATCATTGCACTATGGTAATTATTGTTTTTATTAAGAGATGTGACACACTACCTCCACTACTATGTGATATCTGTACCTATATTTAAAAGACTTTACTCTCACAATTTTAATGCTAATAAATGATTTAATCTAAAAATTTATATAATTTTAATGTTAATGATGTTAGGGATGTTTTAACTTTTATTTATGTTTAGAATTTTGATATCATGTGTATTTTATTTTAGAATTTTGATATTTATCAATTTAGATTTATTTTAATTTTGGATTTATTAAAGGTTAAAAGGATCAAATCTCTAGAATGTAATTTTTTCTTAAATTTTATGTTCAAAAAATAGATTTGCATTTTGGGAGATTTAATCCCTCTCCACACTTGACAGACCCAGAGTTAAGATGGATCTTGGTTGGTTTATGCGATTTAGTTGTCTTCCTTATTTAGTTATGTGAGTTTGTTAGAGATTTAAAACACTAAGTCATTGGGCTTTCAAAAAGTTTCAGAATTAAATAAAAGAATTGAATTATCAAGGAGATGATTATACTCCTTAGGTATGTATGTTTAGTTATGTGAATTTAAATCACTAGTTCAATGAGCTCTTTAAAAACTTTCAGAATTAAATGATATTACCCCAAACAATCTAAATTTAACTTTAAACCTAGGACCTAACCAACCTCAACTTTCACCCTCACCCTAGAGCCTAGAGAATTACTTGTCTCTAAGCTTAACTCTAACCCTAAAACTTAACATTCACCCTCATCCTAAAGCCTAGAGAGCTATCTATCTCTAGGCTTTTGTCGTTCGACATCTACTAGCTCTCTCGTTGACCCTTCACACTAATCCACCATTTTACGTAGCATTTAAAGAAGGTTTGCTCTATCCAAGTGGTTGACTTACAAGCAATTTGTTGTGGACACTTAATTCCAAACATAAACTGCTCAATAGCTCCCTGTAAGCTGCAATATTAAGTCACAATTTACAAAACTATTAATAATCTTGTTGTCAACTTGAAGATTTTAATGATTTGATTTGCACTAAAAATATTATGTCCATCTTTTCTATTGGTTCTCATAGCATTTGGTAAAAAAAACAAAGCAACTTTTTCGTCATAGTATTTTAAAAAAACACAACTTTCTCCTTTATTGATTTGATTTTTTCTATTTATATTTAAATCTAATGATTAATAATTAAAAAATGCATATAAACTATAGCTAAAAAATAAATAAATATAATAAAAATGCAAGATATTAAAGGCTTAAAGCTTAATAGATAACATTTTTATATTTGTGGCAAATTTACAGGATAATTATGACTATAATTTTATCATATCAATTTATCAATCAAATGGCACAAAATATTACTTTAAGTTTTCCAACTTGTCAAAACAATGAGTGGCCTAGAAACATTACTTATATATTGTTTGCAGCAACATCACTTTTATTATACAATTAAAACCCAAATATTAATCCATTGTAGTAGCGCCTCCTTTGATTTTTCAATTAAAGGCAATAGATATGAAAATGTATATTGGGTAGATTTTTTCAAAATGTACATATATATTGTAAATGAGAATGTCTTTAATCACATCACTAGGCACTTTTAATTATTCAATTAAAATCCAAATATCAATCCATTGTAGTAGTGTCTCCTTTGATTATTCAATTAAAGGCAATAGATATGAAAAATGTATATTGGGTAGATTTTTTCAAAATGTACATATATATTGTAAATGAGAATGTCTTTCGGATTAATGATATCATTAGGATTTGATCGACATTTCGAACCAACTAATGTGGTTCATCCTCAGGACAAAGGCAAAAAAATACATCAATCCAAACGAATAAATAACATGAAGGCATCAAGGTCTAGAATTAGTTGTTAGGAATTAGTTATAGAATTAATTAAAATAAAATTTTAGTTATAAACTAGCTGTTGTATATTAGCCATTATTAATTTAAACATAAAAATTAATAAATTAAAATGCAATTAATATATAAATTTAAAATATAAAAATTAATTAAATTAAAATTTCAAAGATAGAAATATAAGGAGTTTTCTTTCGTGCTAATTTTTAGACTTTTCAATTCCGGAATCTAGCGGAATATTTTGAGTTGAAATCTTTGTGTTATTTAAACTGGTTTTTTGACTGTATATATGGATTCAACACCTTGAAAAACCCCTAGGGAACTTGGATTGTGCATGGGTTACCTATCAAACTTGTGATTTCAATAAATTCCTACCGCATTTTAGAGAAATTAAACTGAAAAAACCCACCGGAAAAGTTTCCAAAAAATCTCACTAAAGACAAATAAGAAATATAAAGTAATTGAAAATAAAGTAAAAATATGAAATTAAAATATAAAAATCAATTCAAATCAAATTCAAATAAAATCAAATTCAAATAAAATCAAATTCAAATATAAAATCATAAAGTCAAATTAAAAATTAAAAATTAAAATTCATTATCATTTGGGAATCCAATTTTCAACCACGTTTTTTCTAGGTTAATTAATCATGCCAGAGCATCTAAAATGTTTTGTTGTTTTAAGGTTTTTTGGATGACCAATGTTATGAACAGCTAAAGACAGGTGCTTAAACCTTAACAATGTTGAATATAATGAAAGGGATGATTCTTTGCCTCTAAACAGTAAATTGATTTATAATTGCATGAATACCAGAATTTAAAAATTTATAACTCACATTCAAGCTAAGAATTTAGCTAATTATAAGATAGAATGCAAGTAAACGATGTTTACAACCCAAACAAAATGTATTTAATTCTATGAAGATGGGTGTGACAATTTATAAACGTAGAGGAGTTTATAATAACAGCTAAAGTCTTACAAACAAATCTCTAATATTGATTATAACTTCACAGGGGATTTAAGATAGACTAATATTCAGTTTATTCTTACCCATAGTTCTTCATTAAAACTTAAATACATGAATAATAACATAATGAAATGAAAACATGGAAAGAATCACAAGGAGACAACTATTTGTGGCAAATCCAGAATCCTTTCATTAATTCGAAGCAAATCACCGATTTGATTACAATTATGCTTTGAAAATATCATCCAAGGGTTCAACCCTTAATAACTCGAATGAGGAGTTATTTATACAAAAACACCTGATTTTCTAGAAACATCTTTAACAAATTACAAATATAGTACAAAAATATAGGAATATAAAAAAGAATTGTTGAGCTGCTAGCACTGTCTTCAAGGAATTTGTTAATGACCTGACCCAAAAATGTGTTGGCTCGCTATCTGTTAGTTGGTGGTGAAAGTTACTCAATGATTCCACACAATTGATCCCATCTTTCTTCACTTGGTATAGAAATATTAAAGTTTCATCCACCTCAGTACACTTTTCAAAAGTAGGCTTCTTGACAAAGATATGTTTAATTTCACGATTTATCATTAAATCGAATTTTAAAGCCTCTAAGAAATCCTTCCCTACAAGATGACCTTTGATACCTACAAATTTGGCTTTGTCAGTTGCAATTGTATAAAGATTTTTGCAATATTCCTCCAAACTGATCAATTTGTCATTTGGTGCTACTAGTCCTGGCAATCCTCTTTGATTAAGCAAGTTGAACTTAAAATGAAATCTTTGGACAACAGTTCTCAGAGTCTAGCACTTTGTCTCCAGCTAAGTCATAAGTTTCTTCTTCTACAAAACTTTCTTAATCTCTAAATTTTTTTTTGGTCTGTCTATAATCTGAATCTCTTCTAATTCAACTCTGGTTTTTTAATTCATCACTTTAATCATATATGTGGCTTCCTCTAGTTGTTTTTAAGTGTTGATATGACTTCTTCAATAGTTGTCCGACATTTAGTAATAAGCTCTTATTGTTCAAAAATAATTTGTATAGAGGGCCAAACTTCATTTACAGCTTGACTCATATCTACCCAAATGTTTTCCTTGGCTTGGTCAAAGGTCTAAGCCATCAGTGACTCATTTTCCAACTCTTCAATATTCCTGGTTAGTCCGTGGGTCTTCTTGATCCAAAATGGATCTTGTATCAAACCTATAAGTCTAAGTCTTCATATACATATACTAACATAAAACACTATCGCAAAAGAAAAACACTAGGAATGGCAGAAAACAGAGTGAAGCGAAGCATAAAGTCTCGTTGCACAAGAGCCGTCGGATCGGACAGATCAATGGCCCAAATTAAATCGGGACAACGCATCAGGAGAGGCCAACGGAGAATATCGGAGGCGGCCCTAAGGGAGATGTGACTGCGATTAGCGACTTAACATGGACCGTTGATCGAGCGCACATATCAACCGTGGAGATTACAGATATCGCATCACAGATTCCAAAGGGGAGGACTTAACCCACAGGCCCGAAGACCATGCGATATGTGATTTGCGACTTATCGCATCGCAACACAACAAAGGGAAATGACCCAAAGCAATGTGGCAGACCGATGTGCAATTGCGATCGGCGATATTGATTGCATCGCCATAATACAAAGGCTATGGACCATGACCATTGGCACTGCGACATGCGACTTGCGATAAAAGCGCGGACCCGAAAGGATTATAGAGCAGGCTTTATATCTTTTGAGTTCCAGCTTTGGCGCTTCAGTCGAATTTTTCATGGTTTTCAATGTATTTCCGTGTATTGTTGTGTATGAATGAAAAGTGTATTTTCGGGGATTTTCACTCGCGCCCAAAGAACCTTCCATTTGTGAATAGCTACACTGTGCCTTAAGAATTTGCAATCATTGTTTAAACGCTCAACATGTAGATGAAGGGATAGCACAAGGAGCCAGAGAGCCCAAGAAGGGGATTGAACCGACAACGCTGATAGGCTTAAAAGCCATTCAATGGTAGAACAGAGAGGAGGTCAGAGACTGATCCAGATTTAGACAGGAACGCAATAGATTACAGAGATAACCATAAATACAGAGATACGATAACCATAAAAACAGAGATGCAGCGGAAATAATACTTCATTTCATTAATGGAAAATACTGAATACAACCAGAAATGGAAATAAACCAGCTAGGGCGATGGTAGCTATCTCTGAGAAGAGATGTGCGGCTACATGCCTCTGAACTGTTCCGAACTGAGTTACAATGAGGCTCGAAGGCCTATTTATTGTTGAGAAACAATGGAAAACCCTTCACATCCTGAAACCTAACCCTAGAAGATGAAACACCAAATTGTGGGCCCCGTTTGGGTAAATTGGTCCATCAATTTCCCGGGGTCGTAACTTTGGCATACGATCTCCGTTTGACGCGTACGATAGCTCGTTAGAAAGATCTATCCGAGAACTACCACTTTGGGAAGGGCAACATCGGTCCATGGACCCATGTTGCCCCCAGATTCCCAAAAAAACGTCGTTTAGGGCCTCAAAACGGCTCCGGAAGTTCAGGACCCGAAAAACTACTAAAAATAGTCAACTGTGCTACAATTTAGGAAACTGAAAAGACTGAAAGAGACAGTTGTGAGGGTCCAAATGGGTTGGTGGGTGGCCACCAACATCCACCTGGATCATTCCTCCCCCCTTAGGAAGCAATGGTCCCCATTGCGTTGAGTTCCTCCATCTGCTGAACTTGTCCTGCAATCTCTGATGTGTCCAGTGATGGTGGGAAGCATGGTCGACGATGGTCCACATTGAACATTTGGTGCAGGAGAAGGAATGGAGGAATGATGTGCTCCAAAGCATTGTTCCCCATAGCCTTGGTACTACTGTAAGGACCATGTCGGAGTGATCTGAGCTTCTGATGGGTTCTGGTAAGGCGTTCTTTCTGTCGATGCAACCAGACTTTGTTGCCCCCCTGAAACTTGTGTGGTACCCATGTGGGTGAGGAGAAGTTGTTCCTGTGTTCTGTCATGACCGTATCCCTTTTCTGCTGCTGCTGTGTATAGGAACCCTTTGCAGGGGTCATGGATGTAGCAACGATCTTCCCCTTACTTTGGGAGTGAACCAGACAGATGAATTTCCTGGTCTGTGATATGAGCTTGCTGCCTTTCTTGGTAGTGATCAAAGATGTGGCGGTAGGTGGGGCTACCTCCGGTATCCTGTATAATGAATTATTCAAAGAAATAATGACAGCACGAGGCCTTGACTCATACACAGCATGTCGCCTCCACAAGTATGGTTGGCCTAATAATACATCGCAAACATCCAGAGGTGTAACATCACACAATACCTCGTCTGTGAAGGGTTTGATGCTGTAGGGAAGGCGGCATTGCTGGCGAACTTTGAGATCTCGTCCTTCATGAAGCCACCCGATACTGTACGGTTGTGGGTGTGGTGTAGTCGGTAGGCCCAACCGCTTCACGACCTCTGCTGAAATAAGGTTCTTTTGGCTGCCACTGTCGACAATGAATTGTAGCGGCGAACCCTTCACCCACATCTGTGAGTGGAAAAGACGCTCCCCCTCCTCTGGATCTGCAGGTTCATTCTTCTGGATCTTGGCAGTGGCAACAGTGGCGCTGGGATCCGCATCAATGATCTGCTTCCCTTTGCCATTCCCCTTGTCGAGTTCTAGCTCAGGGTCGGAACATGCATCTGATTCGGAAGCCTTCAACTCGGCCACCAGCGACTGCTTGGTCCGACACTCACTTGTGTTATGAGTGGGACTCTTGTGGAACTCACACCACTTCCCTGTGTCCTTCTTCGGCTTCATGGTGTTGTTCTTTTCTTGCGGCTTCGACGGGTTGTCTTGGGTCACCCCGCCTTGGCTTTGTCCTTTGGGCTTCGGATTTGCAGCTCCAAAGTCTCGCTTCTTCTGTTTGAACTTTTGCTCGATTTTGACAGCGTATCGGTATGCTGTGCCGAGTGAGGGGATGTTCAAGAACCCCATCTCTTCCTGGATGTATCTGTGCAGGCAGCCGCGGTATTTGAGTACCAGATGCAGCTCAGAATCTTTGATACCCAACTGTGTGCGAAGGGTATGAAAAATGTTTGTGAACTCCGGCACATCTTGGTCTCGTCCCTGCCGCAGTGTGGTCCATTTGATGTATTTGTCCTCATAGCTTCCGACAGGGTAGTACTGCTCCTTGATGGCATCCCGGAAGTCATTCCAAGTGGGTGCGGCTGAAAATAGTGATCCTGTACTTTCATCCTTCTACTCGCAGTAGGTTTCCCACCAGTCCTTGACGTGGGGGGCTGCTTTGAGAAGAGCGAAAACAATCTTTTCCCGACTTGAAAATTCATGAACAGAAAAATACCCATCTAGCAGATTTAACCATTTATCTACGGCATCTGCGTCTATTTGACCCTCGAAGATGGGGATTTCAAAATTAACTTGTACCTTGAACGGTGTGGCGTTTCCAGAGTCGCTGTTGGAAGTCGATGCGTCGCCTCTAGGTAGCCGCTGAAGGATCTGCGCAAAGCTATCCATCATCGCGTTCCTTTGCCGCTCGAGCGCTTCTTCCAGCAAGATTTTGATAGGATCTCCTGCCCCCTCGTCTTTCTTTTCATCCGCCATGGGAGGCCGTCAGGATTTGCGAGGTTGGTCTTGCAAAGGTTCGACCAGTTCAAGCCCTAACTCCTTATATCCCGACCTCGTTGGGGACATGCAAAGAAAAACAGAGAAAAAGCAGACCGCTCTGATACCACTGATCCGGATTTAGACAGGAACGCAATAGATTACAGAGATAACCATAAATACAGAGATACGATAACCATAAAAACAGAGATGCAGCGGAAATAATACTTCATTTCATTAATGGAAAATACTGAATACAACCAGAAATGGAAATAAACCAGCTAGGGCGATGGTAGCTATCTCTGAGAAGAGATGTGCGGCTACATGCCTCTGAACTGTTCCGAACTGAGTTACAATGAGGCTCGAAGGCCTATTTATTGTTGAGAAACAATGGAAAACCCTTCACATCCTGAAACCTAACCCTAGAAGATGAAACACCAAATTGTGGGCCCCGTTTGGGTAAATTGGTCCATCAATTTCCCGGGGTCGTAACTTTGGCATACGATCTCTGTTTGACGCGTACGATAGCTCGTTAGAAAGATCTATCCGAGAAAAAAACGTCGTTTAGGGCCTCAAAACGGCTCCGGAAGTTCAGGACCCGAAAAACTGCTAAAAATAGTAAACTGTGCTACAATTTAGGAAACTGAAAAGACTGAAAGAGACAGTTGTGAGGGTCCAAATGGGTTGGTGGGTGGCCACCAACATCCACCTGGATCAGAGACAGAGGGGAGATAGAGAGTCAAAGAAAATGCATAGCTTCGAACAGTTGATTAGAGGCACTAAGAGGGAGAGTCTGTGCACTCTTTAGACTCGAGGTTTTTCGAGTGAAATCCCTGTGTAATATCATTGTTTGTTGTGTTATGGATTTGATTGAGCTCACACCTGTAAACTCTATTCTTGAAGACATAATATAGAGGTCGACACTAAAAGCTGGACCAGGAGACGTAGCCAGGAAGTCTGGTGAACTCCTTGATTATTTGTTGTGTTGATGTGTGTGTCTGTTATGTTTTCTGACTGTTAATTGTCTATATTATTTGCAATCTTTTCGATCCGTTGCACTAAGTAATATAGGCATTTTCCTGCACATGAGTCTGTAATACCTTTTCTTCTTGATTTAGTATCCATTTCGGATCAAGTGGTATCAGAGCATTTGGTTTTGGTTTTGGTTTTATTAAGGTTAGAAAAGCTTGTGTTGGATTTTGAATGCTAACTAGATTAAAGCTCAGACTAGGAGAAGGAGAACTTGTTGAGGCTAATCCAGAGATTGGAAGAGTCTATTCTCAGAGGAGAATGGCAGAAGAAGCTCCATTGGGATCAGAATCTCAATTTATAGAAAGTTTTAAGACACTCCAAGCCATGGTGGAAGAGATGTATCTGGAGTTTAAGAAGGGTCGAGGTGAAAGCACTGCAACACCCAACCCAAATAAAGAAGCAGAGGAACCTTTTATAGTTGCCCCTCTAGAAGGCAAAGGGAAAGGGGAAATGCCTCCTCCACCATCTCCTCCATCATCCTCATCATCTTCTTCACATAACGCTAGCTCTTCTAAGAAGAAGAAGAAAACTTCCTTAATCAAATTAGATGTGAAGTTTGATTTGCCAATTTATGATGGAGAACTCAATGCAAAAAACATAGATAATTGGATAAGACAAATTGATGTATATTATAGGGTACAGAACGTTGATTCATAAAGGATGAAGATTTAGCTGGCTAGCCTTTGACTTGGAGGAACTGCACTAGTATGGTGGTAAGGCAAGACATAAGTTGATCTGCAAAAACATGGTAAAATCATTTCTACCTGGAATGAATTTGTTTCTGCTATCAAAAAGCAATTCTATCCTTTAGCTTACATGCAGTAGGAAATGATGAGTTGGCAAACTCTTCGTCAGTTGAAGGGTCAAAGCATACAAAGTTATACTCAGGAATTCAAAAAGATAGCTTTAACTCTAGGTATATCATTAGACTCATCTGAGACTTTATTGAAGTATATAGGTGGTCTTCATAGCTATTTAAAGCATACTATTCTCATGTTTAATCCCACTAGCTTAGATGATGTATCAGTTCAAGCCACATATCTAGAAGCTAGATGTAAGAATGTAAACCTAGAGGTTGGGGGATCATCTAAATATTTTGCAAGCAAGAGCAAGGAAAAGAAGAAATTGAAATGGAAGGAGAGGAAAGAAAACATTGTAAAGAAGGATAAACCTTCATGCACTCATTGCAAGAAAGAAGGACACGATGAGGCACACTGCTGGTCTTTGCATCCATAATGGAAACCTAAGAAGTTAGGTGGTAAGAAGAAAAAGAATGTTGTTGCTATTCAGCAGGACTTGGGATCAAATTCAAGTGATGAGACAACAATTACAACCATAGGTATTAAAGGTAAAGATTCTGAAGCATCCACAAGTAATTATGCACAATTTGTTGATAATGAAAATAATGAGAGGGAAAGAAATGAGCTTTTTTTCATTAGAGTAATTTCCAAACACAATAAGATTGATAGTTTGTTTGATAGTGGATCACAAGTAAATTTGATTTCTGAAACAATTGTAAAGAAGTTGGGATTACAAACAAAACCTTATGAGAAGCCATATCCATTAGGTTGGGTGTGTAATAAAACAAAGCTACAAGTAACGAGACAATGTAAACTTAGGTTTTCTATTGGATCAACATTTGTAGATGAGGTTGAATTAGATATAGTTCCATTGGATATATGTGGTATTGTTTTGGGAAGTCCATACTTGTATGATAGGAAAGTTATTTTCTATAGAGTTGAGAATAAGTATCAACTCACTAAAAATGCAATAGAATACATTGTAAGAGCTCATAAACTCAAAGATAACTATTTTCTCATAAACTTAGGGCAGATGAAAAGAATTGTGAATTCAAGTAAGCAATTTTTACTAATGGTTGTAAAGGCAAAGGATCCTAAAAAATTCAATGCATTTGAAGGATGTGATTCTAAACAGAAAGCCGATTTAGTTAAAGTTGTTTCAGAGTATGATGTTCTATTTCAAGAACCAAAAGGTATGCCACCCAAGTGAGAAATAGTACCTGATATTTATTTGCAGCAAGATGCTCCATTACCTAACATTGCAATGTACAAGTTGTCAGCTTTAAAGAATGCAGAGATAAAGAAGCAGGTACAGGAGTTGCTTGATAAAGGGTTTATATGACCAAGCACATCACCATGTGGATCTCCAATCGTGCTGGTGAGAAAGAAAGATGGTTCATGGAGAATGTGCATTGATTATAGAGCGCTAAATAAAATAACGATCAAGAATCGTTATCCTCTTCCTCGCATTGATGATTTATTAGATCAATTGAAAGAAGCAGTTTACTTTTCTAAGTTAGACTTGCGAAGTGGTTATCATCAGGTCAAAGTTGCAGAACAGGATGCATGGAAGACTACTTTCAAGACAAAGCAAGGACTTTATGAATGGTTGGTTATGCCTTTTGGATTAACTAATGCTCCTGCTACATTATGAGAGTCATGAATGATGTACTCGGACCATTTATTGATGACTTTGTAATTGTTTATTTAGATGGCATCTTGTTTTTAGTAAGACATGGGAAGACCATGTAAAGTAGACTTTAGATGTTTTAAAAATAGAAAATATCTATGTAAAACTATCAAAATGTGAATTTAGCAGAACATATTTAAATTATGGTTTATATTGTAGGGGGTGGTGAATTGAAGATAGATCCCTCTAAGGTTGAATTTATTGTGAATTGGCCTAAACCCAAATCTGCTACAGAGGTTAGGAGTTTCCTAGGGGCAGCACAATACTGGAGAAAGTTTAATTACTAACTTTTCTTTGATTGTAGCTCCATTACATGTTTTAACATGATTGAAACAAGTGTTTAAGTGGGCACGAAAACAACAAAAAGCCTTTGACACCTTAAAAGTGAAAATCAGTACATCACCAGTACTAGCAATGCCAGATCTTCAACATCCATTTAAGATTGAGACAGATGTCAGTGACTATGCCATGGGAGCAATGTTGATGCAACACGGAAAACCCATATCCTATCATTCTGAGACATTTATTTCTGCAGTAGTTGATTATCCCACATATGATAAAGAATTGTATGCATTAGTACAAAGTGTGAAAAAGTGGAAACATTACCTAATGGGTAAAGAAACAATCATACAGACAGATCATCAACCACTTCAATATTTGCACTCACAAACTAAATAGCAGCAATCAAGACATTATAGGTGGATAGGTTTTCTACAACAATTTCATCTTGTCATCAGATATAAGAAGGTCATACACAATAAGGTTGTAGACATGTTATCAAGACCAATCATAAATGCATCTACTAGACTTAAGCATAACTCAGTAATGCATGAAAGTTACATTGAACAATATGCTCAAGATGTATATGCAACTTTAAGTCATGGCGAGCAAGTAGAAGAATTGGATTATTATGTAAAGGACCAATTCTTATATCATTTGGGAAAGTTATGCATTCCACAAACTGAAAGAGTTAATATAATCCGAGAAGCACATACTTCTCTCATATCAAGTCATTTTGGTGTAAGTAAAATAGTTGCACAATTGCAAAGGTTCTGTTATTGGCTAAGAATGCATGAGACAATTTCTAGATATATCAAAGGGTGTACTATGTGTGCTACAAGCAAGCCCAATAATTAGAAATTAGGCTTGTACACTCCAAGATACTTGATAAAATTTGTGAAAATGTTTTTTGCCTTGATTTTCCAGATTATATGCAGATCTATTCAGTCGTTAATGCAGAAAACGTGAGATTGTATGAACCTTCATCGATTGAAGATCCTGAAGAGCAAATTCAGTTGCCTTCTATTGGGGATTTGTTGCCAGAGTATCTCAATCAGTTACAGGAGGACACAGTTCTGGACAGGAAGGTAAGAACTACGCATCAAGGGGATGTTGAGTACCTAAGAGTGGGACTCAAAGGTTCAAATCCAAGCAAAGCACAATGGATAGAAATTGGACAGGTGAAGGAGCAGTATCCTCACTTAATCGAATGCTAAAACCAACTTTTGGTGGTCCAAAAGATTTTCAATTGGAAGGCGTGATCCAAAATGGATCTTGTATCAAACCTCTAAGTCTAAGTCTTCATATACATATACTATTGGAAAACACTATCATAGAAGAAAAACACTAGGAATGACAGAAAATAGAGTGAAGCAGAGCGTAAAGTCTCAATGCACAAGAGTCGTCAGATCGGATAGATCAACGATCTAAATTAAATCGAGACATCGCATCGGGAGAGGCCAGTGGAATATATCGGAGGCTGCCCTAAGGGAAATGCGACTACGATTGGTGACTTAACGTGGACTATTGATCGAGCACATAGATCAATGGCGAAGATTACAGATATCGCATCATGGATTCCAAAGGGGAGGACTTAACCTACAAGCCCGAAGACCATGCGATATGCAATTTGTGACTTATCGCATCACAACCCAACAAAGGGAAATGACCTGAAGTAATGCAGTGAACCGATATGCGATTTCGATCGGTGATATTGATCGCATCTCCATAATACAAAGGCTATGGACCATGATCGATAGCAATACGACATGCGACTTGCGATAAAAGCGCAGATCCGAAAGGATTATAGAGTAGGCTTTATATCTTTTGAGTTCCAGCTTTGGCACTTCAGTCGGATTTTTCATGGTTTTCAATGTATTTCCGTGTATTGTTGTGTATGAACGAAAATTGTATTTTCAGGGTTTTTCACCCTCACCCAAAGAACCTTCTGTTTGTAAACAGCTACACTATGCCTTAAGTGTTTGCAATGATTGTTTGAACGCTCATCAGGGAGATGAAGGGACAACTTCGGAAGCCAGAGAGCCCAAGAAGGGGATTGAACCGACAACGCTGATAGGCTCAAAAGCCATTCAATGGTAGCATAGAGAGGACGTCAGAGACAGATGGGAGACAAAGAGTCAGAGAAAATGCACAACTTCAAATAGTTGATCAAAGGCACTAAGAGGGAGAGTCTATGCACTCTTTAGACTCGAGGTTTTTCGAGTGAAATCCCTGTGTAGTATCACTGTTTGTTGTGTTATGGCTTTGATTGAGCTCACACCTGTAAACTCTGTTCTTGAAGACATAACATAGAGGTCGACACTGAAATCTGGACCAGGAGATGTAGCCAGGAAGTCTTGTGAACTCCTTGATTATTTGTCGTGTTGATGTGTGTGTCTGTTATGTTTTCTGATTGGTAATTGTCTATATTATTTGCAATATTTTTGATTCGTTGCACCAAGTAATATAGCCATTTTCCTGCACATGAGTCTGTAGTACCTTTTCTTCTTGATTTAGTATCCATTTCAGATCACTTCTACATCTCTTCTACATAAAGAGTGTCATTCTTTATTTTCTGTGCCTCCAGATTTTTGAATTTCTACTGAAGTTTTTCATTTTCCTGTCTCTGGAGAGACAATTCTTGTATGAATTTATTTAGATCACCTATTGTTGATGTAGACTTTGTTGTTGTTGATGTTGATTCTCCTATTGTCCCTGCAACTGTGATGGGTATAGTTGTGATTGGAGCTATGGCCACTTGTGTAGACTCTTCATTTTCCTTGAGCAATATTTCTATCTACTCCTCCATCTTCTTTATTTGTATATTCTTCTCAATGATTAGTTTGAGCATAATTTCTTTATGTTGCTCGCTTTCTTCTATCTCCTTGGTTTGAGGATCCTTTGTAGAAGGTAACTTGAGCTTCTTCCTAAGTGTTGTAATGTCTGCATTATTTTTCTTGATGATGTCTTCTACAAATTTAACATCAGTGGGATCATACCCAATCTTGATCACTAAATCTTCTAATGATTTGACCCTGTTATCCTTTTCCAAGGAATATATCTTCTCTATTTTCGACTGCGACTGCACATTTGAAAGAGTTGTTCTTAACTTTGACAGTGCCATGACAGTGCTAGTCATGGTGGAGAAAATCATCTGTCTAGATTGTCTATGCATGTCCATTTGGTTGATAAGATGTATTTGTTTTGCATCAAAAGAAAATATGTTTTTCTTATCATCTGAAGAAGTCTTTGGAAAAGGAACCTGGGTTTGTAATAATTCCATTTTCATCCTTCCCTTTTCATTGTCGAATGTTTTCAACAATATATGCTATGAAGTAGATGTTTGCTTCTAGAATTGAGCATAGACATTGGCCTTAAAAGTTTCATTCTTTTGTTTAATTTCCAAAAAAATAGTGAAAATAATGGGTTCATCTTGTTCACTCACTCCTGTTGATTATGTAATCTCCAATAGATTCTGTGAAGCTGAAGAGTGGGATAGAGTATTAAGGACATTTTCCTTTGATCCTGTAGAAACCTATGAATCATCCAAATTAATAATTATTGGCTCTTTCTGACCTTGAACAGTGGTAACTTTAGGATCTATCTTTTGTTTCTTTTGATAGATGATAAAATCTTTTGCACTCTTTGCTGAAGATGATGATTCTTCTCTCGATCTCTTTTCCTGCTTATTTTGAGAAATGGGAGTCTGGAGGGCAGAAGCAGGTAGATTTTGCTCATCATCTTCCTAGAGTGTGTTCTCCTCCCACTATTCTTAATTCATGTATTTCTCAATCTCTGGTCTGGGAGTGTGCTTATAAGGCTGGTTTTGACTTCCACCCTTAAATTAGAGATTATTTTGAATGGGTCATATGAGCAAGTAAAGCTTGGTTGGAAACCCATCTTCTTGATAATTGAATCTACTTCAATTCTTGTTGCTCTGGTATTACATATAAAAGGACCCATATGGGACTTGATCTTAAACTGAGACTTCCTCTTACCTGAAACAAAATGAAGCTCATCCATGTTAATCATTTTCCTTATATATTCTAGAGAAAAAATTCTCATTGGAACATATTTAGGCAGCTTATAAGGAGCTAGCTCACAACAATATACCCTTATCTATGTATAATTCTGGTAAAGATATTACTCTCTAGTTTTGGCTTGGTCACTGAAGTGCGGGATCCTTTTTATCTCTAAATTGATTCGAAGTTCATTTTGGCTATTAAGAAGTTGTGCAACTAGATGAATGAAACAGTCAATAAAATATATAAATTTAAACTCAATTTAGTTTCTTCTGATCAACGAGGTCCACTGTATAACTGATTGATTGATTTGTTGATCATCCTACTTATGTAAAGCTCTTGGAAACATGTCTCCTTGTTGAAAAAGGAACATATGAACCAGTATAGAAGAGTATTTGAACATACCCTCTGTAGTCATCTTCATCATCTATTCATGCATATTATCAGCCAAAAATTGGCTGTAATTATACATGAATGTTGGCTTGTGCTCTTTGGAGAAGATGGATAGATAACCTAGAATAGGTTCATCTACCCATTGGTTTGTCTGGTAACCTAACAGGAAAGAAACTAGGGAGATGATTTGTTTGTCTCTCTTTGGGAACATAGAGGCTAGATATGGAGGATTCTTTTTGGGAAGCTCAACATCTTCTGGAAGAAATATTTTGAAAATTTGAGTTCTTTGGGGGAAAGTGAGTTTATGATATAAATCCATGAGGACAGTAGCAGAAAAATGGCTAAGGGATTCATTTTAGGGAATTAAAAACATTTTGTTTATGGTTTTAGGTGTAATAGAGATCAGAATGTCTCCATTCTAGGCCACAATGGTTCTTTGGAGGGGATTATACCTAGCCTGACACCACATGACCAAATCAGGGAATAAGTGGGTTTGAGGGAACATAAACATGGGCAACAGGGATTCCCACAGATTAATCTCATCCTCTGAATCCTGGTAAGTTTGTTTTAGCCAGTGGTGTAATTCAAACAAGTCGAATTCACACTTTGTATCAGTGATTTTGAAGAACTGGTCTGCTAAGGGGATATGGTCAAGGTCTAGGGTAGCAAAAGTTTTAGGATTTTCCTGAGTCGGGGTTTTGCTTCCAAAGGGCTAGTCATTTACCTTTGGTGCCATATTTTGATAAAACAGAGAGGAAAAGTAACATGATGTTGATAGGAGAGCTACCTGAAGAGAGCACAGTCTCTGTAGACACTAGTGAGCCTAGTATCTGCTTGAAAAAAGTAAGCGCAATCAGTAACATGTTGGAAATACTGAGAGGGGGGTGAATCAGTATTTTCTTTCAATTGTTATTATTACTAGTTAGATTCTTCACAATTTAATCAGAGAAACGTATAAGAATAATTTTATTGAGTATAAAAGAATAGATACAATGTATGATAATTATTCCCAAGCACCAACTTGGTTTTGATGAGGCTCCGACCTCTAGGGCTTCGACCCTATCTAATCCAAGGCACCTACCTTGTGTTTAGGAGCACCAACTCCAAGGACACCAATCTTGTTGTTTAATAGAGAATGTGTAAGGTACTTACTTCAATGTTCTTGGTATATTCTTCAATGTCTTCACTACTTCAGCAATGAAAACACTTTGGCTTTGCTTTGTACTTGTCCTTGATTTACTTCACTATCCATTGTTCAAGAAAGAACTCTTCATTGTCCAGGCTTATAAGATTACAGTCAACAGTAAGTCATGATCTTCTGCAATGTCCGAGTTACCACAGTCCGAGGCACTGTTCCAATAGTCCGAGCTATAAAATAGCAGTCAACAGTTGAGAGAATGCAAGTAAGGATTTTCTGTAATGACCGAAGTATCTGCTCCTCAGTCCGAGTCTAACTGAGGTAATGAAACTACTCAAATAGTCGTTGATGCATAAATAGAAGAAGTGCCAAAGAACGTTGCTCGGTTCTGAAGGTGTAAGGCTACAGTCTCGAGGCAAGCCACTCCCACTAATCCGAGAATTTATGTAACGATGCAATAAAAACAAGAGACTATGTTCCTTCATTCGCAAGTTGTCCGAAACTATTCACGCTATTGTAACTCGGTTGACCCAAATATATATGTTTACTGTATTTTATTTAGAAATATGTGTTTGCTTAGAAATATACATTTATACGCAGCCTGTCCGAGATATTCATTTTACCGTATTTTCACTTACATTCACGAGATGTGAACCTTGGTTTATCTGTTGTGTATGTCTTCGTTGTAATTCTATCTTCTTTTCAAATGAGATTTTGCCACAATATGTACACATAGAATGTTGTCTACGTCTGAAGGTGGAGCCGACCAGTCATGCCGACGTGTAAGGTTTGAACAGTGAGATACACAATGTCGTCCAATGTGTATTATAAAAAAACCTACGCCTAAAATAAAAAGGCTTTTGGATATGTATATGATTGTTTGGTCATTTAATTAGATAGGAAATATATGTTTTTAATTCTTTTGGTAATTGGTAAAGTGTCACCTGTTTTGGTTTTATTATGAAGTTGCATCAAGTAAATTGATGATTAAGTGAATTAGTAAATTTGTGGCAAGAGTTAATGGGTCCCATTAAAATGATATGCATTTAGAATTTCATGTAATAATTTAAGGTATAGGGTTTTAGAGTTAGGATTTCACTAGGGTTTTTAGGGATGGATTCAATTAGGGGTTGACTTAGATCTTAGGGCTTTGCACCTAAGGTTAGGATTTTAGGGTTGTAGCCTTTTAGGGCTTTCACTAGCCATTAGAGTTTAGGTAGAAATTTAGGGTTTCAATTATCTATGATAGGGTTAGGGTTACATCAAGGTTTAGGGCATGTATCACCAGGGTATTTTCCATTTCCAACAACGCCATATTGACATCAATGACAACCTGAATTAACAATCTCCCCCTTTGTCATTGATGGCAATATTCTTGCCCTTTCAACATTCTCTCCCCCTTTGACATAGTGGCAAACGGGGTACTGAGTACTCCCCCTGTCATGTTGCTTCTTATCAATAGTTTTTCTTCATAGGTATGTTACTCCCCATATCATGGTGACCTACTCTTGTGAAGATAATTATTTAATGTGATGCAAGAGCAATAACCCCCATCTTTTGGTGAAGATGTTCAAATGATTCTCGAGGAAGAGGTTTTGTAAAGATATCAACAATCTTCTCCTTGGTATTGATATATTCCAACTTTATGTTTTGTTCAACTACTTTTTCATGAAGAAAATGATACTTGATTGGTATTTGTTTGGTCTTTGAGTGCATCACTGGATTTTTTCTGAGACTGATAGCACTTGTGTTATCAAAATAAATGGTGATTGGTTGGTTGGTATCTATGTTAACATCTTTTAGAGCTTCCTTCATCCATAATATTCGAGTACAACATTCTGCAGCAGCTATATACTCAGCTTCAGCTGTAGATAGTGATATGGATGTTTTTTTTTTGTTGAGCCAAGATACTAGACAATTTCCCAAGAAGAATGCATTTCCACTAGTACTTTTTTGATCATCGACACTTCTGGCCCAATCAGCATTGGTGTATGCAGTCACAGTAAGAGTTGAGCTCTTAGGGTACCAAAGTCCAAAATCAGGAGTTCCTTTCAAGTATCTGAGAATTATTTTTACAGCTAACAAATGGGATTGTTTAGGAGCTGATTGAAATCTTCCCACCATTCCTACTGCTTACATAATGTTAGGTCTCGTAGCAGTTAATTATAGGAGGGTTCCAATTATTGACCTGTAATGAGTTGCATCTACCGAAGGAGAGTCATCATATTTGCTTAATTTGCAATCTATGGTCATAAGTGTGCTCATGGGTGCACAGTCTTCCATTCCATATATTTTAAGCATGTCTTTAAGATATTTTGCTTGAGATATGAACACCCCTGTTGTGGTTTGAGATACTTGTAGTCCAAGGAAGTAAGATAATTCTCCTATCATCGACATTTTGAACTCTTTTGACATATTTTGATCAAACTTATGGCTCATCTCATCATTATTGCTAGAAAAAATCAAATCATCAACATAGACAAGAGTGACTAGTAACTTATCCTCATCCATCTTCATGTAGAGATTACTTCTTGCCATCCCCTTCTTGAAGCCTTGTTGTTGTAGATATTGATCCAATCTTGCGTACCAAGCTCTAGGAGCTTGTTTCAACCCATATAATGCCTTTTTCAACTTACAAACAAAGTATTTTCCTTCTGCTAGATTAAACCCTTCTGGTTGTTCCATGTAGACTTCTTCCTTGAGTTCCCCATTCAGAAATGCTGATTTTACGTCTATTTGATAGATTTTGAATCCTTTGGAGCAAGAAAATGCCAAGAACATCCTTATAGCTTCCATACAAGGTACTGGTGCGAAGGTTTCTTCAAAGTCGATTCCTTCAATTTGTGAATAACCTTTATAGACAACCCTTGCCTTATTTTTGATGATTTGTCCATCTTCATTCATTTTGTTATTGAACACCCACTTAGTTCCAATTATATTTTTATCCTTTGGTTGAGGTACCAGCGCCCATGTCTCATTCTTCTCAATTTGAGACATTTCTTCTTCCATGGCTTTTACCCAATGGGGATCCTTACTTGCTTGAGTAAAAGTTTCCGGTTCTATCATAGATAGGAGAGCAACATCATTTTTCCTTGGTGTACTTGTCATACTGTTATGAAACCAGCTCAAGAAAAGATAGAAAAGATAGATCAACGCCTTAGAATTCAGCCTCTTCGAGGGGGCAACCTCCTTTACATTACATAAATGAACAATTCTTGGATGATACAAATAACAAAACCTCCTTTCTATATGTAGGAGTCTAAGGAGTCACAATATAATCCAGCCGACCTAACAATAATAATATAAAGCCACAAAAATAACAATAGAGGGATTCTATGGGGCACAGAAATAACAATATGGGGGTAATAGGGGCACAACAATATAAATAAGGGGTATAACTACAATAGTAATGGGGTAATCACTAGTATTATAGGGACCCAACATGCCCCTCTCCTTCAAAAAAGTGTTGTCCTCAACGCTTGAGTAGTTCTGGATACTTCTGCATAAAATTCTCATCCTCCCATGTGGAATCTTCAGCGGATAAGTTCTTCCACTTGATAAGATACTCTGAAATTGATCGATTTCGTAGCTGTCGAGTTCTTGTTTCTGTGACTGCTTCCGGTTCCAATATAATTTTTCCTTCCTCGTCAAGTTCTGGCAATATTGTTTGAATTGGGAGCTTGTCACCTATAACCTTCTTTAAACATGAAACATGGAAAACTGGGTGCAATCGAGAAGCTGCAGGAAGCTCCAATTTGTATGCCATAGTACCAATCTTTTGCAACACCTTGTACGGACCATAATACTTTGGTGATAATTTATTATCCTTCTTAGCTTGCTTTAGGGACATTTGCTTATATGGTTGTAGCCGTAGGAATACCCAATCACCTACATCAAAACTTCTTTCACTGCGATGTTGATCTGCCTGTTGTTTCATTCTATTTTGTGCCAACACGAGGTTATCCTTTAAGAGTTGGAGGACTTGTTGTTGATGTTCGATGTGATGTTCCACTGCCTGAACCTTAGAATTTTCTCTTAAATATGATGTGATGGATGGTGGTTGATACCCATAAAGTGCCATAAATGGGGTCATTTTTGTTGCTGTATGGAAGGAAGTGTTATACCACCATTCAGCCAGAGGCAACCATTTGACCCATTGTGTCTGTTTATCAGATACAAAGCAACGAAGATATCCTTCCAAACATTTGTTTACTATCTCAGTTTGCCCATCAGATTGAGGATGATAAGATGAGCTATGAGCTAACTGAGTACCAAGACAAGAAAATAATTCTGTCCAAAAATTTCCAGTGAAAATGGGATCTCTGTCACTTACAATAATCTTTGGGTTTCCATGTAGCTTTTGAATTGTTTCCATAAATGCAGTAGAAACTGTACTGGCTTTAAATGGATGTGATAATGCACAAAAGTGTGCATACTTGGTAAGTCTGTCAACTACCACCATGATGACACTCTTTCCCTCAGACTTGGGTAAACCTGTGATAAAATCCATTGAAACCTCCTCCCAACGTTGGCTTGGAATGGATAAAGGTTGTAATAGACCCGGTGTCTTAATTGTTTCAACTTTATTTTGTTGGCAAACCAAACATTCCGCCACAAACTTTTGAATATCTGATTTAAGGCCATCCCAAAAAAATTCCTTCTTAACCCTGTGGTAAGTTTTTAAAAATCCTGAGTGCCCTCCTAAGGGAGAAGTGTGCAATTCCATAAGAATCTTTTGTTTTAGCTGGGAATTCTTACAGAGGTATAAGCGATCTTTGTACCATAACGAATCATTTTGCCAGCTAAATGTATCAGAAGTACTGGAATCTTGTTGTAGCTTTCGAATAAGTGCCCACACTTCTTCGTCATTCTTCCATTCCTCCCTTGCTTCGTTTATCCAATCTGGTTGGATAATAGAAATGGCACACAACAATGCTTCCACATCCTCATCCTTTCTTGAGAGTGCATCTGCCACCACATTTTGCTTCCCTTTTTTGTAGATGATTTCAAAGTCATAACCCAACATCTTTGTGACCCACTTTTGTTGCTCTTCAGAGGATAATCTTTGTTCTAAAAAGTATTTAAGGCTATCATGATCCGTTTTTACCTTGAAGTGTCTTCCCATTAGGTAGGGTCGCCATTTCTTAAGTGCATGGAGTATTGCCAACATTTCCTTCTCATAAATAGCTTTGCTTAAAAACTTTCCCTTGATTGGACGACTTTCAAAAGCAATGGGTCTTTCATCTTGCATTAGAACAGCACCAATTCCATTTCCTGAAGCATCACATTCCACAATAAAGGTTTTTGTGAAGTCCGGTGTAGCTAAGACCGGTGCTTGGCACATTGCCTCTTTAAGATGTTCAAAGGCCTTTGTTGCTTCCGGAGTCCATGAAAATGAATCTTTCTTCAATAATGTTGTTAGAGGTGCTGCTATTCTCCCATAATTCTTAACAAACTTGCGATAATACCCTGTCAACCCAAGAAATCCTCGCAGATGCTTTATGGATGTGGGGATTTTCCATTCCTTAATGGCTTTAATTTTGCTAGGGTCTACCTTAACTCCTTCATGAGATACAATATGACCCAAATATTCCACCTCCTGGACTCCAAAGAAACATTTGGATCTTTTTGCATATAATTGTTTCTCCTCCAATAGTTGTAGCACCCTGTCAACATGTTCAACATGATCCTTCCAAGACTTGCTGTAGATTAGTATATCATCAAAAAATACTAACACAAATTTTCTAAGGAATGGTTTGAAAATTGAATTCATCAAACCTTGAAATGTTGAAGGTGCATTGGTAAGGCCAAAAGGCATGACCAAAAATTCATAATGACCCTCATGAGTTCTAAATGCCGTTTTCGGAATGTCTTCAATCTTCATTCTGATTTGATGATATCCCGAACGAAGATCCAACTTGGTGAAGTAAATTGATCCATGCAATTCATCCAGTAATTCATCAATACAGGAATGGGGAACTTATCTTTAATAGTGAGCTTGTTGAGCTCCCTATAATCCGGACACATGCGCCATGATCCATCCTTCTTGTGCACCAATACTACTGGAGCTGAGAAAGAACTTTGACTCGGTTGAATTATACCAGCCTCTAGCATTTCTGCAACCATACGTTCAATTTCACTTTTTTGGACATAGGGATATCTGTACGGCCTGATGTTTGGAGGAACACTTCCTGGAATCAGATGAATAGCATGATCATGATCACGCATAGGTGGGAGACCTTTGGGAGTCTCAAATACCTTGGAATGATTGTCCAGGACTTTTTGGAGATCTGGAGAAATAGATGATTCCAATGTGGAAACATCTAGCGAACATAATTGTGCAATTACACCTCTTTGCTCCTTTTTTAGAAGCTTTGTCATGCCATTAGAGCTGATTATCTTTCCTGGTTTCCCTGCAATACCCCTTAATTCAACTTCCTTTCCTTCCGTAGAAAATTTGATGAAAAGTTCTTGAAAATTAAAAGCTATTGTACCCAAGGATTGTAGCCATTGGACTCCTAGTACAACATCAGCACCTCCCATTGGAATGGAAAGCATTGGGCTAGTCAATACATATTCTCCCATGGATAGCTTGATATTATGGCACTTTCCAGAGCAATTTATTGTTCCTCCATTTGCAATCATCACTTGACACTCTGGTGCTGGATATAGGAAGCAATTCAATTCTTTTGCTACCCTACAATGAATAAAATTGTGGGTGCTTCCTGAATCAATCAACACTATTACCTTTTTCTTCTTGATTTGTCCTTCTATCTTGATGGTTTGAGGAGTGGTAATTCCCGCCAATGCATTACAAGATATGGTCGGATTTATTTGTTCTTCATCTAGGCTTTGTTCCTGGAGTATATCTTCTTCTTTTGACCTTTCTTGCTCCTTTTCTTCTTCCTCTTCACAATCTATGTAGAATAATTTCTTCTCAGCACACTTATGACCTTTAGTGTATTTGCTATCACAACTGTAACAAAGCCCTTTTGCTCTTTTTTCTTCCAATTGTTGTGGTGTCAACCTTATAGGTTGTGGAAGACTAGGGGCAACAACACTTCCGTCTTTATAGTTGTGAGTGGTATGCTTCCTGGTTGCCATAATTTTGCTTTCCATTTTTCTTGCTAACCTGAATGCCTTCTCTAATGAATCAGGTTCCCAAAGGCGAACATCATGTTGGATATTATCCTTTAAAGACCCTATGAACACATCAATCCTATGCTCCTCTGGAATATCTTTTACCCTTATGTTCAATTTTTGGAACTCCTCAATGTGCTCCATTATTGAACCCTTTTGTTTGAGACTTATCAATTGGCTAAAAAAAGTGTTGCTTTTTGTATCTTCATAATGTGCTATCAATTCTTCCGTAAAAATTGCCCAAGTGATAAATTGTTTACGAGAGCAAAGCCATTGATACCATACAAACTGATTTGGTTCCAAATATACAGTTGCCATACGTACCTTTTGTGTGTTTTGCACATTATTGAGATCGAAGAATTGCTCCATCTGTAATATCCATGTGGCGGGATCCTTGCCATCAAACTTCCTCATATCGATTTTTGGAATATGGTGATTCTTCGATCCAACATTAGCATCTATGGAATCATGATTAACATTTCTTTTGTTCTCATCATGAGTTTCCTTTACTACCTTTTCACCATTAGTGACCCTTTCTTGTAGCAACTTCTTCAATTCTTCCATGTCTGTCTTCAAATCTATCTTCAAATCTGCCATCGAATCCTCCATCTTAGCTTCCATGCCCTTTATCTTAGATTCCACGCCATTTATCTTAGCTTCCACGCCACTTATCTTAGCTTCTGTTAGCTTTTGTGAGCGTGACATTTGTTGCACTTGTTCTTGTAATTTTGATATATCATGTAGCATTTCTTCCTCTTCTTCATGAGTCATGCTAGAGCTTTCAGGTTCCTTACTAGGTGTTTGCATTTTCTTTCCTCGGGGCATCAGTTACCGATAATAATGCTTTACTATGCCCTTTGAATTCCGTTAAACCAAGCTTACACAAAAATTAAAAAAAAACTACACACCTTTTTTCACTTTATAGAAGCCTGATATTGAATCTGATGTATCTCTGTAATTTTGGATCATCCAGTTCTGAAATTGCTACCTGTAGTAGCCTTCTGCGTCCTCTTTCCAATGCCACAAGTCTGAGCCAAATTGGATTCTCCAAGGAAGAGTTATGTGAAATCTCCCACAGTGACTTGCTTTTAGACTGGTTCAGTAGAGCGAACTTGTACGACGTGCCACGAGTCACTGTTTCAACCTTTGAATCTGAAACACACACACAAGAAACTACAGTCCGTCCTCTTTCTGTACCTTCTTACGAAATTTCAATCCGATCCCTAGAGAGAAAGTTATGACGATTTTCCCCAGGTCACCTGTTTTGAATGTAATTCAGGAGTCTGCAAAAAGACCAACTTCCTCAGATCATATCTCCGAAAATATCACGCGAAAAGCTCTGAAATTCGGACCCAAGGTTCAGCGCGATTTCTTCTCAAATGGGTTTTTTTTGCGACTTCTGAAACGTCACAGAAAAAAAGTTATAGCGAAAATTCCACGATGACCTGTTTGGAGCAGCGAAACCCTAGAATCCAAAGCTCTGATACCAAATGTTATGAAACCAGCTCAAGAAAAGATAGAAAAGATAGATCAACGCCTTAGAATTCAGCCTCTTCGAGGGGGCAACCTCCTTTACATTACATAAATGAACAATTCTTGGATGATACAAATGACAAAACCTCCTTTCTATATATAGGAGTCTAAGGAGTCACAATATAATCCAGCCGACCTAACAATAATAATATAAAGCCACAAAAATAACAATAGAGGGATTCTATGGGGCACAGAAATAACAATATGGGGGTAATAGGGGCACAACAATATAAATAAGGGGTATAACTACAATAGTAATGGGGTAATCACTAGAATTATAGGGACCCAACACATACTTCGTCGGGTTTGTATCCCCTCATATACATTACCAATAACCTGCTCTTCAGAGGATGTTTTTGGAGGAATTTTACCTTTGAAGGGGTTTGAGATGGTTCTTTTTCCTTTTGTTTTTCTTGATCTTTTTCCTGTTTTTCAAGTTCTTCATTTTCTTCAATGAGAGGGTCAACTTCATGATCTTCAATTTCCTTTTTTGGAAGATCTTCATCAATCTTCACATCAATGCTTTCCACTATTTTCCGTAGTCAATTATTGTAGCACTTGTAGGCTTTGCTCCTAGTAGAATATCCAAGGAATATTCCTTCATCAACCCGAGAATCAAATTTTCCTGGTGAGTCATCATTGATTTTTATGAAGAATTTGCTTCCAAAAATCTTGAAGTATTTTACTGAAGCAGGTCATCCCTTCCATAATTCATAAGGAGTCTTCTCATTATTTGGCCTTAGTTGAGTTCGATTCAAGGTATAAATTGTTGTTCCGACTGCTTCTCTCCAAAAGTTTGGCTGCAAGTCAGCTGCTATTAACATTGTTCTTGCCATTTCTTGAACAATTTGGTTTCTTCTTTCAACTACCCCATTTTGCTTCGGTGTTCTAGCAACAAAGAGTTCTCGTTCAATTCCACGTACTTTACAGAATTCATCAAATTCTTTTGATGTGAATTCTCCCCCTCTATCTATTCTAAGATATTTATTCTTAGAATCTTTTTCATTTTCTACAAGATCTTTAAGATTCTTAAAACATTCAAATGCTTCAAATTTATATTTTATGAAATATACCCACATCATTCTAGTATAGTCATCAACAAATAAAGCAAAGTAGCTTTCTCCTTGGAGTGTCGTAGTTCTAGTTGGTCCACATAAATCAGCATGAATGATCTCCAAAGGTTTTGATGTAGAGAACTCCTTGGTCTTGTGGCTGGTTCTAGTTTTCTTTCCATGTTGACATGGACCACATACACCCTGATTTGGCTTGAATAAATTTGGGATGTCCTATACTACATTGATCTTGTTGATATTGAACAAGTTATTGAAACTTGTATGTCCCAATCGCTTGTTCCACAACCAACTTTCATCTGTTTGAGTTAGGTAACATTTATCTTCTTGAATTTTGTTCAAAATGTAGATGTTATATGATGTTCTAAATCCTTTTTCCACAAGTTCTCCTAAGGAAGAGGTCCTTATTTCACAATATTTAGTGCTAAAGACAACTTTATGTCCTTGATCACATATTCGGCTAACACTTAAGAGATTGTGTTTGAGCCCATCTACTAGCAAAGCATTTTGAGCCTTCCCTTTTCCATTAATAAGGATAATAGTGCCTTTTCCAGTAATTTTGGCAGATCCACTTCCAAAGGATACATTTCCTTCTTTTTTGTTCAATGAGACAAACTTCCTTTTGTCACCTGTCATATGTTTGGAGAACCCACTATCTGCAAACCAATGATTTTCATCATTGTGAGCACATAGAGCTAGGCCACATTTATCTGCTATATTGGGATTCTCATTTTTTTCTTCTCTTCTTTTTGAGGGGGAAATTTTGTTCATTATGTCCATTATCATTACATAATGAGCAAATTGGATCAAATTTGGCCAAGGGATCAAAAGAGTTGTAGGTCTTGATTTGTCCTTGTCCTTTGAGACCATATGGTTTGTCTGTTTGATTCTTCAATTTTGGTGTTTCATTCTTACGAGCCATGCAATGTTTAGCTTGATGACCAAAATTTTTACAATAATAACAATGCCCAAAAAATATAGTTTTGTACCTGTTGTAATAGCCATGATTTGAATCAACATTCTTCCTTGGAGTTACTCTCTCTTCATTCTTTGGATTTGAGATGGGCCTTTGATGAAATGATTTTTCTTCTTTTGGGTTGCTGGAAAGTATGTTGGCATAGATTTTCGCATTATCCTTAGTACTTGATGATTCTCCTTTAAAACCTATCCCAGATTTGTCATATTGAGGTTTTTGAGCATTTAGGATAATGTCAAGTGTTTGAGAGCTTTCCCACTTCTTTTTGACTTGCTCCAATTCCTTCCTCAAAGATACTATTTCAACTTCATGATTTTCACATATTTCTTCCTTTTCTTTTAGCTTATTTTTCAAGAGATCTTCCCTTTTTTTTGCTTCCTCCTTTTCTACCTTGAGAGAAATGATTTTATTTCGTAATTTCTCATTTTCTTCAATGGCACTCATTAACAATTCATCTACATTTCCTTCTAGTCCTGAATCATCATCATTTGTGAATGCCATGAATAATACTTATTGGCTTCTAGCATAGTCATCTTCATCATCTGATTCATCATCACCTCCTTTGCGATGAAGGAAATGATTAGTTGATTTTCTTTTGATGACTACAAATTCATCTTCATCAGACTCTTATTGCTTAGAGAAGAAATTCTTCTTATTGAACCCTTTCTTTTTGTATACCATCCTTTTAGAATCCTCCTCATCATCACTATCATGCTTAAGAGGCCATTTTGCCGCATAATGACCTATTCTTCCAAATTTGAAACAAATAAGAGGGTAGTTACCTTTTAGCTTAGATCCTTTCTTTAGTCTTCGTACAAATTGTGCCAATTCAGATTCAACATCAGAGTCATCGCTGCTGGTATTCCATCCTTTCCCCTTTTTTGATGAATGCTACATCTTTGGAACTTGGTATTCCTTTTCTCATCTCATAGGCAATGAGGATTCCATGAAGTTCATCCATCTTGAGAGTATCTAGGTATTTCATTTCTTCCATAGCACTTACTTTGGAGTCAAATATGTCAGGGAGGGATCTTAAGACCTTTTGAATATCAATGCTTTCTTCAATATTTTCTCCCAATCCTTTAAAGGAGTTTACTACTTCGGCCACTCGGAGAAAGTATGATGCAATATATTCTTCATCATCCATTTTCTGACTTTTGAAATTCCTTCTATGAGTTTCAAGCTTTTCCTTCTTAACTTTGGAGTCCATGTCGTATAAGCTAACCAGCTTATCCCATACTTCTTTCGCTGAGTCACAATTCATGACTTTTGTAAAATCAGAATCAGTGATTCCACTAGCAATGGAACTTAAGGCTTTTTCATTTGCACTGTAAGCTTTCCTTTTGTCTTAATCAATGGGAAGAGTGGAAGGATATGTGTACCCATTTAAAACCAAATGCCAAAATTCAGGGCCAAGGGACATTAAGTAGTAGGACATTCTTTTTTTCCAAAAACCAAAATGTGTGCCATCGAACAGAGGAAGCCTTCCTGACACTTCTTGATTTTTCATTGTGACTAAGAATTCTTCTTCTAGTTGTTAGGCTAATTATGAAGAAGCTGGCTCTGACACCAATTGTTGGAAATACTGAGAGGGGGTTGAATCAATATTTTCTTTCAATTTTTATTATTACCAGTTAGATTCTTCACAATTCAATCAGAGAAACATATAAGAATAATTTTATTGAGTATAAAAGAATAGATACAATGTATGATAATTATTCCCAAGCACCAACTTGGTTTTGATGAGGCTCCAACATCTAAGGCTTCGACCCTATCTAATCCAAGCCACCTACCTTGTGTTTAGGAGCACCAACTCCAAGGACACCAATCCTGTTGTTTAATATAGAATGTGTAAGGTACTTACTTCAATGTTCTTGGTATATTCTTCAATGTCTTCACTACTTCTGCAACGAAAACATGTTGGCTTTACTTTGTACGTGTCCTTGATTTACTTCACTGTCCATTTTTCAAGAAAGAACTCTTCATTTTCCAGGGTTATAAGATTACAGTCAATAGTAAGTCATTATCTTCTGCAATGCCTGAGTTACCACAATCCGAGTCACTGTTCGAACAGTCCGAGCTATAAAATAGCAGTCAACAGTTGAGAGAATGAAAGTAAGATTTTTCTGTAATGACCGAAGTATTTGCTCCTCAGTCAGAGTCTAACTGAGGTAATGAAACTACTCAAAGAGTCATTGGCACATAAATAGAAGAAGTGCCAAAGAACGTTGCTCGGTTCTGAAGGTGTGAGGCTACAGTCTCGAGGCTAAAAACAAGAGACTGTCTGATGTTCCTTCATCTACAGGTTGTCCAAAATTATTCACGCTTACTGTAACTCGGTTGACCTAGAAATATGTGTTTACTGTATTTTATTCAGAAATATGTGTTTGCCCAGAAATACGTGTTTATCCACAGGCTGTCCAAGATATGCGTTTTACTGTATTTTCACTTACGTTCACGAGATGTGAACCTTGGTTTATCTACTGTGTATGTCTTCGTTTTAATTTTGTCTTCTTTTCAAATGAGATTGTGCCACAATATGTACACGTAGAATGTTGTCTACGTCTGAAGATGGATCCAACTAATCATGCCGACGTGTAAGGTTTGAACAATGATATACACATCGTCGTCCAATGTGTATTATAAAAAAAATCTACGCCCAAAATAAAAAGGCTTTTGGATATGTATATGATCGTTTGGTCATTTAATTAGATAGGAAATATATATTTTTAATTCTTTTGCTAATTGGTAAAGTGTCACGTGTTTTGGTTTTATTATGAAGTTGCATCGAGTAAATTGATGATTAAGTGAATTAGGAAATTTGTGGCAAGAGTTAATGGGTCTCATTAAAATGATATGCATTTAGAATTTCATGTAATAATTTAAGGTATAGGGTTTTAGAGTTAGGGTTTGGCTAGGGTTTTTAGGGATGGATTCAATTAGGGCTTGACTTAGATCTTAGGGCTTTGCACTTAGGGTTAGGATTTTAGGGTTGTAGCCTTTTAGGGCTTTCACTAGCCATTAGGGTTTAGATAGAAATTTAGGGTTTCAATAATCTATGATAGGGTTAGGGTTACATAAAGGTTTAGGGCATGTATCACTAGGATATTTGCCATTTCCAACAACGCCATATTGACATCAATGACAACCTGGATTAACATAATAGAGCTTTACTAGAGTCGGGCTTTAAAACTTGTAATTTCAAATGGTGGTGATGAAGTCAGGGGAATCAGGCGAAAGGAATGGAAGTTTTATTTATAACTGAAAAATGAATTACCGTTTAGATTAAACCATTACCAAATGGGATTTAGGAGCACATTATCTTGCTTTGACATCAATGCCCTGTTGCACACTTGCTCAATCATCCTGCAACTACTCCCACTTTGAAATCAATGACAACCTGTTCAACAATCTCCCCCTTTGTCATTGATGTTAACACACGAAGTATACAATGTATGTTGCATCCTGCATCTCTCTCTCTCCCTAGACTCCCCCAAGTTTCTCTCCCCCTTTGACATCAATGGCAAAGGGTAATTGACACATCAAATGATATGGCTCATCATGACAACATGCTCTTTGCATCATGTCTACAAGCTCCCCTTGTTAATATGCTTGATCTTGTGGACCTGTAATGTTTTAATTGTTCTTCTCCCCCTGAACCTGTTATGAGTTTGACATATCTGTCTTGCTATTCTATCCATGTTAGTTGTCTTTCAATTGTAGACTTGTGCTACATACCTTTGCATAAACTACCCTCGTCAACATCCTTTCCTGCTGCATCAAATTCTCTGTTGATGTTCCCTTTGAACAACATGCTTCTACAAACTCCCCCTATATTTTTGTATCTACCAATCATGTGAGAGATCATGGGAATAACTACTTTCTCTGCAAGACCCTAGTGGTCTTGTCTTCATGCCTGGTGAATGACCTACCTTCATGATTATGTGGGGTCCACATCAAACTGCTTCTACAATCTCGTGCAAAATGGCTAATGTTGTGACATAGATAACATTCAACATTACTTCCTTCCTGCATTTTCAGGGTTTGATTCAATCCATTTTTGCAATCTCATGCAAAAATGTCCAAGATTATGGCACAAATAACACTCTACATTTGATCTCAATAATGGAGTAAAAAAGTTGTTGTTCTCAATGTTATAGGTGTCTAGGATTTTGTCTCATCTTCCATAAAATCTGCTCCAAGGTCTTTGATAAAACCCTTTGTCAATACTCTTGTTATGCCCCTTGTAATCTCAAGCTATATATCCATAGTTAAAACATGTGTAATAGTAACCATGAAATGTCTCTGCATACCTGGGTGTGTGGGGTGAGTATCTGTTGAAGTTGTCTCATCCCTGAAAATGCTTTTGTTTCTCTCCACACCTGAATGCTCTATCTTGAGTTGTGTCATGAATGCATCATCCTGATTTGAAGCATTGGTCTTCCAAATCTCTTTGTTGATTGATTTTTATAACACTGAAGCGAACAAAGTTCCTTCTATAAATTAATTACTCTAGAAGACTTGGAATATGAAGTTATCCATTGAGAATATAAATATTATATATTAAATATATGAATATGAATATAAATTATTTACAATGAGAATGAGAGGCTTGCTTATATACCAAGCAAGTGTCTCTTCATGAAGAGTCATGTCTCATTTAGACATGCCTCTTCAACCTACTTACTAGTTTAACTAATCATTATTTATGATTATTATTGTTTACAATTATTTTACATTATTTTATATATTTTATTCGTAACATTGCCTCCTTCCTCAAAAAGCTTTGTCCTCAAAGCTTGTAGATGAAAAAAGCTTGATCTCTTTTTTGGCTTCAAACAAATTCCTTTCTTGGAACAATCATCTTCGTTGATACAAGCTGATATGATCTTCCAAGTGAAACAAAATTGTCGCACTGAGAAGGGATCAGAACATACAGATTAATCTTCTATATAGTATTCTGATCACTGGAATTTTGTAGTGACTTGTCAGCATAAGACTGGAGCAAGATTACATCACTATTATCTAGAACATCATTTTGTTTTTTCTGGTCTGAATGGTCCTGATACGTAACGTGGTTGATTTGTTTATTCTCATGATTCAGATGCTGATAGGGAACCTTTTTGGTTTGATTTTCCCTTATTGGGTATGTGGCAATTTTTTGATTTACTTCAGGGGATGATGTTGTTGAGTTTGTTACCAAACCTTCACTTGGGGTTTTTATCATCTGAACTGCGACATCCAAGCGCGTCTTTCCTTCCACTTGCTTGTCTTCCTCCTGAGTTGTGATATTCACTGGATCGGTATTCATTGTTTTGTCATCAACTTGAATTCCTACATTTGATGTTTACTTCTCGATAAGCTGTTGTAGCTTGTTTTCTAATGATGTCTTATCCTTCTTAAGTTTATTAATTTGCGTCACTAATTTTTCACTATGGTTTTTAAGTCGCAAGACTTATTCATTTCTATCAGTAGTGATTTTTTCAATTTCATTTTGCATATTTTGTAATATTTTTTTACTTTCTTGAGAAATTACTTTTGAAATATCTGATATATATCTTCTGGCGTTACTGAATTTGGCTTTAGTGTAATATCTTGGAGTGTTATTTTTTTCTTCTTGTAAGAAAATGTTAAAAACTTTTTCTTCATATTTAACATGACAAATCCTACCATGTCCATCCAAGGTGATCCCAAAATAATGTCACCTTGATTGTCCCATAGGGTGTGAACTGAGAATTGTGATACAAATGTATAATATTCAATGTTTAACTGTAAATTCGCAATGTCATATTTTTTATTTCCAAAAAAAGTCTAATTTTTCAGTTATATTTGACTCCGAGATCAGTAATTGGTTTGCAATTTTAGGTGTTATATAATTTGTATCTTCTGCCAGAGAAATAGAAATAATAATATATTTTCCTGCAAAATTTCTTTTAATGTTAAACAGTGCTTTACCGTCTCTAGGTAAAGTGTTAGCGCTTGAAATTTCACCTCAGGCTGAGAAAGGTAAACCTCAAGGCAACATCAAACCACTTAGCCTCGTAGCTAGCCCTACGGGGCAGGAGAGGGCTCTCTCCGGTCTATCTCGATAAAGATCTTCAATGGGCAAGATAACCAATAGGGTAACACTGATTTTAGGCTAGTAAACTGATCAAAATGGGTTTTGGGGTTTTTTAGGGTTTTTGGTGGCAAATTGAGGAGATGGCAATTTTGGGTGTGAGGATTGTACACAGTTTCTGCAGGGGGTTCTTTGGGGCGAGGTAGGAGACAGTATTGATGCCTTTGATTGAGGTGGATGATTAAGAATGACAGATGAGGAGTTAAGGAGAGCAAACAATAACTTTGAATTCTCCTTAAACAGTAGAAAACATTGAAATTAAGCAAACTTAAAAGCAGAGCATGACAGTCATGAGTTCTACTTTAACACTTCATTTGCTTAATGTTCAGAAGGAAACGAAAGGAAATGATTCACATAACACACTTACAAGTACATAGAGAAACACACCATCAATACATGTAACCACAAGAATCCAAAAAAGGACTGCAAAACCCTGGTCTTCCTTTGCAAAAAATTGCAGAGATACAGTGAGTAATACAATAAGAGCTTCTCCCTCAAGAGTCCAACCATGAAAATGAGCAAGAGAGTACATAATATAGATCATCTAACATCTTTCCATGCCTCTAGGGATCGAGCTCACTATCCTAGGAGCTGTTTCAACCAATTCTAAACTAAGCACTGAAAACTAGGCAGTCAAAACAACTTGCCTCTATAAACTTGGAAACCAATTCATTCATTTAATTTTCACCTATTTCATGAATGAATCTTCTAGAAGAGATACATAAGTGTAAAAGTATCAAAAAATTACATTATTTAAATCAAGGAGGATAACAATCCACTCCAAAAAGTCAAACATGGTCAAATCTGCGGTTTTCTGAGCTATACAGTGAAATTTTGAGAAAATTGCCTGAAAGGTCGCGTGCCTCTGCCTAACGGGTCGCGCGCCTTTGAGGGAACTTTTGGGGCACTTCTAGGTGTCCAAATTGAGCAAGAGTAGGCTTGTTGGAAAGGTTTGTGAGTCTACTTTCTAACCCAACTGGAATATCTGAATTTGGTGGTCATTTGCCCCTCCAAAATTGCAATCTCCCAAGACTGCTTTCTGTGTCTCAAAAATGTGGCAGAAAGTCATTTTTTGCTTGTTTTTTAACTTTCTGGAGGCCCAAAACTTCATAAAATCTCTTGGCAATGGATGAGCATATGTAACTTTTTATGAAAAATCTGGAAATGCTGAGTTTTTGCAAAATGGAGTTGCCAAGAGAAAGGGTCACGCGGGGGGCGAGACCCGTTAATGGACAAAACCTGTAAATTGCCTGAAAAAACCAAAATTGACCCAAAATGCTCAAAATTTCTTGGTATTTGTGCTGTGGCTGAGCTATTTAGTGCCTTGCTCCTTCAAGGAAGCCTCAGCCAAAATGTGGAGGGGATCGGGCCTCTTTCTCCTTTTTTGTGCCTTGGCCAACCACCTTTGGAACATCTTCATCTTTGCCTTGCACACGTGCATCCTCGCCCAATAATGGTTCCTCATGTTTCTCAACAATTTCTTATCTTGGTTGGCCTTAGCCAACAGCCTCTCTAAATGAGCATTGAGCTAGATAAGCATGGACTCTCGCTCAGCGGGCAATAGATCACCGGGTCTTCTTCGATTCAAGTTGCGGTCACTACGGATCCTCCACAACTCATCAAGAGCTTGCTCATCCTCCAACTGTTTGTTGCGCTGCTCTAGATATGAGATTGTCCATTGTGCCCCCTCTAATCTCCTCTACAATGCATCATTTTCAGCTCTAAGCTGTTGAATGATCTCCTTTGACTCTCGGCTAGGAGAACTGACATCAAGATCAATAAGCTCTATATCTGGAACACCTGATGGTCCCTCATCAATCCTGGGCTGCTTGCCCCTCTCAAATACCTGTGCTACTGAAGAAAGCGAGGCCCCTTCCACCTGATGTGGAGATAACACTCGCTAAGCCAATGAAGAAGGCGAGACCCCTTCCACATGCTGTGGAGAAAGTACTCGCCGAGCTGCTGCAAATAAGGCCCTTTGGCCTCTCTGATAAGTGACCAATGGTGAGGAGTTGACATGTCTAGTCACGGGGATGTCATGCTGCTGTGATGGTCCTCCCTCCTCGTGAATAACCTCAGGATGTGGCGGTGGTGATGCTGTGAAAAGCTCACGAGAGATAAACTCCTCCCATGAGATGCCCTGTTGAGCCAACTGATGTAAGACCACAAGCTGAATCAAACCATAATGGTAAAGGCTCCTATACTGTTGTGTCGGGCTCTTCCTCTGCATCATGGACACCATCCGCTCAATGTTCTGATAGAAGAAAACATGGATGTTCATCATCCGTACCCGTGTGAAGTGCATCAATAGGCGAATATGGTACGAATATACCTGTGAAAATCTGCCCTCACAGGTAAAATAGAGCATGATGAGCCTCATCATGGGAGCATACTCACTCCTGAGAAATCTGAAGGGAAACACACCTGTCAAGTGCTTCATGAGTGCTGGTCTAACGAAAGGCTCAAAATAAACATTGTCCAACACCTTGCGCTTATTCCATACCTCTCCGACATTAGGTATCCCTGTGGCCTGTGCAATCATCTCGGGTGTCAATGTAAAGTCCACCTCGGCAAGGTTGACATGTCCATTATGCAAATGTAAAACAAATAGGTGAGCTAACTCTCTGTGATGCTGAATCCAAGAGATCCTCTCGCAAAACTCATAACAAGACATATACTGGAAACATGAAACTGCCATAGGACAAGCCTGTAAATCTGTCAAAGAAGTGGGCTCCTCTCTCTTATGATGACCACCCTTTCCACCCTTATGAGGCCTCCTCTGTACCTCAATCTCTGAAGTTGATGCCTGGTCATCACTCTGCTCATAATTGGTCTCGGTTTTTGACATTGTTTAAGGAGCAAAGTGGCTGAAATGTATTGTTGTTTCTGCTTGGTAAAATGCTTATTAAAATGCTGTTTCAAGGGGACAAGGAGCACGAGGGGAATGTTAGGGGAGGGACATTTTAAATGGAAAATGGGAATAAATATATAAAACAGGGATTTTTGGGAAAAATGATTGCAATACATTGCATATGCATCATTATATAAATTTGTTTACATGGGTATTATGAGAGGTAGGATTAGGGCTTGATTTTTTTTTAGTTTTTAGGGAAGAGGGGTAGGGTTTAGTTTTTCTTTACAAATTTAAAAGGGAAATTTACATAGGAAGACAAGGAAAATGAAATGGGAAATGGGGAAAAATGATTACAAGGGAATACCCTAAAACAACATAAAACCCTAGGCATATTTCACAATTTTAAACCACAGCCACATAGAGCTTTTTCTCTTGCACAATGAGATCTTTAAAAATGTATTCATGATGTCTTTAACCATAACAAGCATCAATTTATAAGTTGGAGGGCCTACCTTAGGCAATTTGGCGATTTTGTTGGCTCCTTGGATGAATTTGCAGGCGATTTTATAAGGAGGGCGCTGACGGGTCGCGCGCCTCACCCAACGGGTCGCGCGCCACTGACGGGTCGCGCCCGTTAGAAATTAACACTACTGGAAGGCACTCTACGGGTCGCGCGCCTGTCAAGCTCACAAACTCAGCTCGAAATCACTTGCAAGCACTTGCTCAACGACTTGGATGCACAATGAGGGTCGATGGAGGGAGATTGGACTTTTATAACTTTGATTTGAATTAATTTCATGCCCAAACCCACTTTATAATGTTTTTCTTTGACACTTTATAAACTTGACTTTTCTTAGTTTCCTTTTTCCTGAAATTGACTAATTTGATGCTTTTCTTTGATGCTTTTTGCAGGGATAGCATCTGAGGGATCTTGGCAAGGGAGCCAGGGTTACATGTTGTCTTTGGAAGCCTTTTGAAATTTTACCATTTTTTACAAAAATTTGAAAAATGACCTTGGCTTTAAAAACAGGGTTTTTAAATCCAAGGTGAAATTTAACTGTACAAGATAGAAATTTGCGAAGAAACACCTTTAAAATCATCCCTCTGGCTTGCTGAGCACTTATTGACCTTCAGAGACATGACCTTGTAAACAAACTTGACCAAAACCCTAGACCTAGGAATTTGACCTCAAGACAAGACAAGTAAGCTTTAAAAGAGTTTAAGGACTGAAACAACTTTGATCCAGCCATGGCAAGAGGGGGACAAAAACACCAGCTCCTCCATCAGGGTTATGGCATGCCTAATGGAATGCAAAAATTGACACTAATGAGACACCTGCTTATGTAAATGCAAAGAGCTTTGATCGCTGATGGAGGGCTACAAGATCGACTCTAACATTGGCTCCAATGGGGATGGTAGCTCCTTGGAGGTACCAAGAACCTTAGACCTCTGGGAGAGCAGACCAGTGCTTTATCATCATTGGGCAATGGAGTCAATATTTACACATGTGACCCAAAGTTGGACAACTTTATTGACTTTGACAATTGACTGAAATTTGAACTAACTTTGACACAAACCAACTCATTTTATGCAGAAAAAATACTGACTAAAACAACCTGAAAAACTCACACCAACTAATCACCATCTTCAGAAATATAGCCTTCACCGCGGGCCCCAGACTAAAGATGGAAGATCAGTTCACACTTGCTGCAGAATGAAAGTAAAATGGTAATTACAATGAGAGTGATTAGAGCAGAAAATGCTCAAGCATGATACCTTTTGAGCAGCCGGCCATTCACCGACCCACCGAGACAATCATCACCGTTCATTTCTTTGAGTAGAAAGGCATTTGGACCACGGTATGCTGCAATTTTGTAGGGACCTTTCCACAAGTTGTTGAATTTTCCATGTTTCCCTTTGTCTTCATTTCGGGCACCCCATCTCAAAACAACATCATCTATCTGAAAATCATCTGGTTTGGCCTTTTTGTCATAGATTTTCTTTATGCGCTCCTGCAACTTAAGGGAATTTTGAAGAACCTCCTCTCGTGTCTGTTGTAAATGAATCATTTGACTAATCCGCCGTTGCATAGGATCCTCCTCGCCACCAGCTTCTTGAAGCAACTTTGCTACTGGAATACTAAGAGAAGTAGGAAACACTGCATCTGTCCCGTAAACCAGTTCAAAGGGTGACATACCAATTGACTTCTTTTGACTTACCCGATCAGCCCATAATGCATTTACTAACTTTTTGTGCCAGCTCTTCTTATTGATTTCCAGCAATTTCTTTATGATGTTCACTAGAGATTTGTTCGAAGATTCGGCCAGCCCATTTCCTTGCGGATGGTAGGCGGTTGAATGCCCCAAGCTGATGTTATATTTGTAGAAAAAATAAACCATTTTCTTCGACTTAAAGGCTGTTGCATTATCTGTAATCAACTTATGTGGACAGCCGAAACGTGACAATATGTTATTCTCAAGAAAAGAAATAATTACCGAGTCCGTGGCCTGTCGGGTGGGAATGGCTTCAATCCACTTCGTGAAGTAATTTGTGGCGATCAAGATCCATCGATGCTGCCCGGAAGATGCTGGGTGGATTTCGCCAATAAAATCCAAGCCCCATTGCTGAAATGGTGCGCTGATTTCAATGGGCTTGAGAGGTAACGGCTGTAATTTCTGCTTTCCTTGAAAAATTTGACATTCATGACAACTCTTAACTGCTTTATATACATCAGAAAATAAAGAAGGCCAATATAAACCAGCTCTTAAGATCTTATTGGCCGTGGTCTTCCAAAACAAGTGACCCCCACAGTCACCTTTATGAAAATCCTCTACCGCTGTCTTAGCTTCTTCTTCGACTAAACAATTCAGCAATATGCCACCGGGGTCTTTCCAAAAAAGTGCAGATTTAATGATACAAAATTTGGCAGCCTTTAACTTCAATGTTCTAGCTTTGTTTCTAGGCATCCCAGGGGGTGAAGACACATTTTGAAGCACATATACAATATCAACATACCAAGGAGAAGAAACAAAGATATTTGATACCTGTAGAGCTGAATTCTCTTCGTCTTCATCGGATAAGGCAGCAATCAAATTGATGTCAAGGACATGAAGATTTGTTTCAGCCATCAACTTAGCAAGACCTTGACCCTTGATCAACTTGGTAGGCTTAATTTCCACATCATATTCTAATAGTGCAGCGATCCACTTACCCCTTCTTCCTTCCGGTTCCGCTTGTACCAAGATATCCTTGACAGCTGCGTTAGGAACATATGCCAAAATATGAGAATTCAGTATGTATACCCGGAAATCTTTCAAAGCTTTTATCAGCGCCAATGCTTGCTTTTCAATGATATTATAATTCAGCGCTCTGTCCCTTATGATGCGGCTGAAAAAAGCTATGGGCTTCTCAACTCCATCTCTCTTTTGCATTAACACGGCTGCCAACGTATGCTCAGAAGCAAATGAAAATAAAATAAAATCTTGTGTATAATCCGGGCTGATCAAAGTTGGGGCTGAAGATAAGATTAACTTTACCAAGTTGAAATACTTTACCGCCTCTTCGGTCCATTTGAGCTCGCTGTCCTTTTTGAGCATGTTGGTTATTTCTCTAAGATGTTCGGCAAGATTGGGAATAAAGCGACGCAGAAAATTCAATTTACCATTGAAGGACTGAATCTCCTTCTTGCTTCGGGGCTGCTCTAATTGTTGAATTGCTTCCACCCGTGCAGGATCGATACGAATGCCATCTTTAGAAATAATATGACCCAGCAGCTTGCCTTCGCTCATAGCAAAAAGGCTCTTCTTCAGATTCAACAAGATACCATACTTTCTGCACTTTTGAAACACCTTAGTCAAATGAAACAAATGTTCTTCATCATATTTAGAAAACACGGTCAGATCATCAAGATAAACGACCAAAAAGACATCTTTCTCATTAGCAAAGGCCATGTCCATTGCCCACTGAAATGTGGCGCCTGCGTTCTTCAATCCAAACGGCATCTTGGCATAATGAAATGTCCCCCACGGAGTAGTGAATGTTGTTTTGTCTCAGTCATCTTCATGTACCAAAATCTGATTATACCCGGAATAACCATCAAGCAATGACATCCTTGATGCCCCAACTACCCGCTGCAATATATGATCCATTTTGGGCAGCGGATAATTGTCCTTCAGCGACACCTTATTGAGATTTCTGAAGTCTATACACAAGCGAATCTCACCGGTCTTCTTTCTCACGGGCACCAAGTTGGAAATCCAATCAGAAAATCGGATTGGCACTATGATTCCAGACTTATATAACCTGTTGACTTCCTTCTCGATCAATGGCAGCAACTTAGGATTAATTCTTCTCAACTTTTGTCGGAAAGGCTTTTGATTTGGCTTTATGGGAATGGTATGCTGAATGATACTTGTGTCATAAGTTTTCAAATCTGAATAGTCCCATGCAAAAACATTAGAAAATGAAGACAACAATCTGATATACTCTTTCTTTACCTTGGGCGACAATGCTTTCGAGAGTTTCACCATCTTTGGATTTTCGGTTGTCCCGAGATTCACATCTTCGACACCTTCTTCCATTGGCCTCAAAGTTGGTTTGCGGGCCACATCATCTTGATCGAACAATTCTTCTAAAGGAATTAATCCTTTAGGAATGTAATTGTCCTTGAGCTGCAACACATCCATCTGATTTACTCCTTCAGCTTCCGTGTCTATTGAGATGTCTTTGAACTTACCCTCAATTTACAGAAAATCTTTGATTTCTTCGTCATCTTGGAAAACTTGCCAACACCTTTGATTATCTGGAACTGTAGGACGATGTTTCACATATATCTCAAACTTATTGCTAGAATTCATGGGTATTTTCAGATTACTTGCTGCCTTAGCCAATGCATCCGCAACACCATTTTGAATCCGGGGCACACATGTCAAAGTATGTTCTGAAAACAGTTTTAAGATATCTACGACAGCATTCCGATATGCTCGCATACGAGGATGTTTGGCCTGAAATTCACCTTTCACTTGCTTTATAACCAACTTGGAGTCGCCATATACCGCTATCTTCTTTGCCTTCAACTTTCGAAGGATTTTCAGACCAGCAATAAGAGCCTCGTATTCCGCCTCATTATTTGAACAATCAAATGCCAATTTATATGAACATACCCGTACCTTGCTAGAGACTTGGTTTTGAACTGAAAATGGGCTTCGAATCCACACACCTATACCAGCACCATCGATGCCCACCACGCCATCAAAATCCATGGTCCAAAGACCATCCTCATCATCTTCTAAGTGCTGAAAATGTGATGTTGATGCATTCTCTGTTTGCTGCCCATTTATTTCAGCTGTTGGCTTTATGACAGTAGACCTTTCTTCACTTTCCTTTCTCAAAACTTCTCTAAAATTCTCTGTAATATCTGGTATATCTTCTGCTTGAACTAACTGACTATCTATCTCATTGAAATTATCCGCAAACAAAACAAAAGATTCTAAATCTGTTTGTACATAATTTACAGGATGATTGACGGGCTTTTCCTTACTAGTGATCATGTATTTCATCTTTTGTTCCTGATACAATTTCCTCATCTGACCAAAAACGGGAATTGTAGCATAGGAAAAATCGAGCTGAAGTGTACCTTTGAGCTTGGCTCCCCATGACCTCGAAAGCAACATGCCAAATCGCGGAGGAATATCTGCCACCACCACGTCCATCAAAACATTCTTTGTTGGGATTTGATCTAGACTCACCACCAAGTCCTTGATCAAACCAATACATTTCACCCGGCTGGAATCAAACGAATACAAATCATGATACTTCCTTGTGATGTCAAGTCCCAGCTTCTCCATAATCGCTTTGGGCATCAAATTATGTGAAGCTCCCGAATCAAACATGGCATTGTGTAGCACATACTCATGTAGTCGCAAACTGATATAGAACGGAGGAACATCACTCTCGGGAGACTCACCATCTAAAGCTGGCCCAAAAATCAGCTCAGGTTGATCATCTTCTACATTCACCGTGTCTAGCATTGGATCGAAATTCAGCATCTTGGAAATCTGGCCTCGGTAAGTGCCGTTCTTCATGATTTCCGTCAAGGGAATAGACACCTTCAACTTTTCAATCTCATTCTCCAAACTGAAAGCTGAAATCTTCTCACCTTCTTTAGCCGGATTGTCTCTTTTTTCACCTCTATCTCTTAGTGCGTTTGATGGCTGATCTATCTTGGCTGCTGATGGTGATTGACTTGTTGAAGGACCAACTATGTCTTTTCCTGTTGTGTGTGTGGAAGCTGAATCATTCTTTGCTGATGTATCTTTCCTTTTCTGAATGGGATTTATGGGAACAGCTCGGTTTCTCAATTGCCTTTGCTGACCTTGCTGAGCTGATAAAGCATGCAAATACCCTCTTTGATACTCTTCGGATTCTTCTTGAAGTGTTGCATCGTTTGACAAAATATAATGCTCATCTTGGGGAATGGTGGAATTACTCACCAACTCTTCCTCTTCTGTAATATAAGTGGGCATATCATCAGGAGTGAAGAAGTGATTTTCCTCTCCAACATTATCACCTTCATCCTCTGATTCTTGGCTAACAAAATTCTGCTGAAAAGGAGGTTTCATTTGCTGCTGAACTGCTGCCTCTTGTGCCTTTGTTTCACGCTGCTTGATTCTATATTGTGGCTGCTGTGCACCTCGGAAATTAGGATTACGGATCTGCGGTTCCGGCTTGTCAATACGAACATTTTCAAATGCCCTTTTAAGCTTTTCAACTTCACGAAGAAGCTGATCTGATGTGGATGCTTCTTCTTTGATTGTGACTCGCTTTTCTGCCTTCATTCTTGCCCTTTTATCATTTAAGTTTGCCTCAACGCTAACAGCAATTTTCTGCATATCCTCCAAGGTAGGAGGATCTCTGTCTCTCAATGAGTAGGCCATCTCCGGATCAAAGCCATCCGGGAACTTAAGAAGTGCTGATTTTCTTGACGGTCTCAAATCATCAGGAATAGCGTTGTAAACTGTATTAAATCTGATTATGTAATCTTGAACGGACTCACCCGGATTACGCTTGAGGTTGTTGTATTCGGCATTAATCTGAAGCGGATCCTTTCTGATTTCCCATCGATCTAAAAACTGATTCTGAAGTGCTTCCAAGGTGGCAATGCTGCTAGCTGTCAACCCTCTGAACCACTTTCTAACTTCTCCCCCAAATGTTTGCACGAACAATGGCATGGTAACATCTTCTTCATCTATCTCATATAGATCGAAGAAAGTTGTCATTTTGTCAATATGTTGCTGAGCAGAAATACTTTGTGGAGTGCCATCAAACATGGGGATTTTACTTTGATAGTCGGCTGACATATCATGAAGATTTTGGGGAAGAGCAAGTGGGGCAAACCGGGCAGCCATTGCTTTAGGAGGGGGAGTAGGATGAGTATGAGGCGGAGGAGCTGTGATAGCAGGGATTATAATAAGAGGAGCTGTAGTTTGTGGAGTTGGGGGAGTCGGAGGGGTAGGAGAAGTAGGAGGGGTATGGGGTGTAGAAGGAGAACCGACTGTGGATTCGGGATAGGTGATTATAGGCGAAACTGAAACATAAGGAGGATAAGATTCTTCGTGAGCCGTGATAGTGGATCCAATATGATCAGAGATATTCTCAACAAAATCAGCAAGGGTAGTAGCTTGAATATGTGTCTGGAGATGTCTTAAGATGAAATTTTCGACCAACTTGTTGTGTCTCTCAAATTCAATGGCAGCTGCAAAATCAGGGTCAAGGACTAGAGAATCGAGCGCACTTTCAGACTTGGCTTTAAACAGGGACAACTCAAAGCTTTCGTCAAAGTCTAGATCTTCAAAATACTTGATAATAGCTGGAGATGAATGGGATTTGAAAATGGGTCTAGGATCTGTAGCCAGCTTGTTTTTCTCAAAAAGACTAGGAAAGAAAAACCATTCAGCCTGTGAAAACTCTCAACCTATCATCAACGGCTCAGAGTTAACAATTATACTGGGATAAAGTGCCAATGAAGCGCTACGTTCACAAGCTCACGGAGATTGACTGAAGCAGCATTTATCTACTAACGCTGATGTAAAACAAGAGCGTTTTCGAAGGCTACCTGGCATAACTTCAGGCTCCGTCTAAGACTTATGAAATAACACGTCAATGAGCAAACGGTTAGTTTGTTCTCCCCAGTATGGTCGCCAATATGTTAGCGCTTGAAATTTCACCTCAGGCTGAGAAAGGTAAACCTCAAGGCAACATCAAACCACTTAGCCTCGTAGCTAGCCCTACGGGGCAGGAGAGGGCTCTCTCCGGTCTATCTCGATAAAGATCTTCAATGGGCGAGATAACCAATAGGGTAACACTGATTTTAAGCTAGTAAACTGATCAAAATGGGTTTTGGGGTTTTTTAGGGTTTTTGGTGGCAAATTGAGGAGATGGCAATTTTGTGTGCGGGGATTGGACACAGTTTCTGCAGGGGGTTCTTTGGGACGAGGTAGGAGACAGTATTGATGCCTTTGATTGAGGTGGATGATTAAGAATGATAGATGAGGAGTTAAGGAGAGCAAACAATAACTTTGAATTCTCCTTAAACAGTAGAAAACATTGAAATTAAGCAAACTTAAAAGCAGAGCATGACAGTCATGAGTTCTACTTTAACACTTCATTTGCTTAATGTGCAGAAGGAAAAGAAAGGAAATGATTCACATAACACACTTACAAGTACATAGAGAAACACACCATCAATACATGTAACCACAAGAATCCCAAAAAGGACTGCAAAACCCTGGTCTTCCTTTGCCAAAAATTGCAGAGATACAGTGAGTAATACAATAAGAGCTTCTCCCTCAAGAGTCCAACCATGAAAATGAGCAAGAGAGTACATAATATAGATCATCTAACATCTTTCCCTGCCTCTAGGGGTCGAGCTCACTATCCTAGGAGCTGTTTCAACCAATTCTAAACTAAGCACTGAAAACTAGGCAGTCAAAACAACTTGCCTCTATAAACTTGGAAACCAATTCATTCATTTAATTTTCACCTATTTCATGAATGAATCTTCTAGAAGAGATACATAAGTGTAAAAGTATCAAAAAATTACATTATTTACATCAAGGAGGATAACAATCCACTCCAAAAAGTCAAACATGGTCAAATCTGCGTTTTTCTGAGCTGTACAGTGAAATTTTGAGAAAATTGCCTGATAGGTCGCGCGCCTCTGCCTGACGAGTCGCGCGCTTTTGAGGGCACTTTTGGGGCACTTCCAGGTGTCACAATTGAGCAAGAGTAGGCTTGTTGGAAAGGTCTATGAGTCTACTTTTCAACCCAACTAGAATTTCTGAATTTGGTGGTCATTTTCCCCTCCAAAATTGCAATCTCCCAAGACTGCTTTCTGTGTCTCAAAAATGTGGCAGAAAGTCATTTTTTGTTTTTTTTTTACTTTCTGGAGGCCCAAAACTTCATAAAATCTCTTGGCAATGGATGAGCATATGTAACTTTTCATGAAAAATCTGGAAATGCTGAGTTTTTGTAAAATGGAGTTGCCAAGAGAAAGGGTCGCGCGGGGGGTGAGACCCGTTAATGGACAAAACCTGTAAATTGCCTGAAAAAACCAAAATTGACCCAAAATGCTCAAAATTTCTTGGTATTTGTGCTATGGCTGAGCTATATAGTGCCTTGCTCCTTCAAGGAAGCCTTGGCCAAAATGTGGAGGGGATCGAGCCTCTTTCTCCTTTTTTGTGCCTTGGCCAACCGCCTTTGGAACATCTTCATCTTTGCCTTGCACACGTGCATCCTCGCCCAATAATGGTTCTTCATGTTTCTCAACAATTTCTTATCTTGGTTGGCCTTAGCCAACAACCTCTCTAAATGAGCATTGAGCTGGATAAGCATGGACTCTCGCTTAGCGGGCAATAGATCACGGGGTCTTCTTCGATTCAAGTTGCGGTCACTACGGATCCTCCACAACTCATCAAGAGCTTGCTCATCCTCCAACTGTTTGTTGTGCTGCTCTAGATATGAGATTGTCCATTGTGCCCCCTTTAATCTCCTCTGCAATGCATCATTTTCAGCTCTAAGGTGCTGAATGATCTCCTTTGACTCTCGGCTAGGAGAACTGACATCAAGATCAATAAGCTCTATATCTGGAACACCTGATGGTCCCTCATCAATCCTGGGCTGCTTGCCCCTCTATGATACCTGTGCTGCTGAAGAAAGCGAGGCCCCTTCCACCTGATGTGGAGATAACACTCGCTGAGCTGATGAAGAAGGCGAGACCCCTTCCACATGCTGTGGAGAAAGTACTCGCCGAGCTGCTGCAAATAAGGCCCTTTGGCCTCTCTAATAAGTGACCAATGGTGAGGAGTTGACATGTCTAGTCACGGGGATGTCATGCTGCTGTGATGGTCCTCCCTCCTCGTGAATAACCTCAGGATGTGGCAATGGTGATGCTGTGAAAAGCTCACGAGAAATAAACTCCTCCCATGAGATGCCCTGCTGAGCCAACTGATGTAAGACCACAAGTTGAAACAAACCATAATGGTAAAGGCTCCTATACTGCTATGCCGGGCTCTTCCTCTGCATCATGGACACCATCCTCTCAATGTTCTGATAGAAGAAAACAGGGATGTTCATCATCCGTACCCGTGTGAAGTGCATCAATAGGCGAATATGGTACGAATATACCTGTGAAAATCTGCCCTCACAGGTAAAATAGAGCATGATGAGCCTCATCATGGGAGCATACTCACTCCTGAGAAATCTGAAGGGAAACACACCTGTCAAGTGCCTCATGAGTGCTGGTCTAACGAAAGGCTCAAAATGAACACTGTCCAACACCTTGCGCTTATTCCATACCTCTCCGACATTAGGTATCCCTGTGGCCTGTGCAATCATCTCGGGTGTCAATGTAAAGTCCACCCCGACAAGGTTGACATGTCCATCATGCAAATGTAAAACAAATAGGCGAGCTAACTCTCTGTGATGCTGAATCCGAGAGATCCTCTCGCAAAACTCATAACAAGACATATACTGGAAACATGAAACTGCCATAGGACAAGCCTGTAAATCTGTCAAAGAAGTGGGCTCCTCTCTCTTATGATGACCACCCTTTCCACCTTTATGAGGCCTCCTCTGTACCTCAATCTCTGAAGCTGATGCCTGGTCATCACTCTGCTCATAATTGGTCTCGGTTTCTGACATTGTTTAAGGAGCAAAGTGGTTGAAATGTACTGATGTTTCTGCTTGGTAAAATGCTGATTAAAATGTTGTTTCAAGGGGACAAGGAGCACGAGGGGAATGTTAGGGGAGGGAAATTTTAAAGGGAAAATGGGAATAAATATATAAAACAGGGATTTTTGGGAAAAATGATTGCAAAACATTGCATATGCATCATTATATAAATTTGTTTACATGGGTATTATGAGAGGTAGGATTAGGGCTTGATTTTTTTTTAGTTTTTAGGGAAGAGGGGTAGGGTTTAGCTTTTCTTTACAAATTTAAAAGGGAAATTTACATAGGAAGACAAGGAAAATGAAATGGGAAATGGGGAAAATGATTACAAGGGAATACCCTAAAACAGCATAAAACCCTAGGCATATTTCACAATTTTAAACCACAGCCACATAGAGCTTTTTCTCTTGCACAATGAGATCTTTAAAAATGTATTCATGATGTCTTTAACCATAACAAGCAGCAATTTATAGGTTGGAGGGCCTACCTTAGGCAATTTGGCGATTTTGTTGGCTCCTTGGATGAATTTGCAGGCGATTTTATAAGGAGGGCGCTAACGGGTCGCGCGCCTCACCCAACGGGTCGCACGCCACTGACGGGTTGCGCCCGTTAGAAATTAACACTGCTGGAAGGCACTCTACAGGTCGCGCGCCTCTGACGGGTCGCGTGCCTGGTCTGACGGGTCGCGCGCCTGTCAAGCTCACAAACTCAGCTCGAAATCACTTGCAAGCACTTGCTCAACGACTTGGATGCACAATGAGGGTCGATGGAGGGAGATTGGGCTTTTATAACTTTGATTTGAATTAATTTCATGCCCAAACCCACTTTATAATGTTTTTCTTTGACACTTTATAAACTTGACTTTTCTTGGTTTCCTTTGTCCTGAAATTGACTGATTTGATGCTTTTCTTTGATGCTTTTTGCAGGGATGGCATCTGAGGGATCTTGGCAAGGGAGCCAGGGTTACATGCTGTCTTTGGAAGCCTTTTGAAATTTTACCATTTTTTACAAAAATTTGAAAAATGACCTTGGCTTTAAAAACAGGGTTTTTAAATCCAAGGTGAAATTTAACTGTACAAGATAGAAATTTGCGAAGAAACACCTTTAAAATCATCCCTCTGGCTTGCTGAGCACTTATTGACCTTCAGAGACATGACCTTGTAAACAAACTTGACCAAAACCCTAGACCTAGGAATTTGACCTCAAGACAAGACAAGTAAGCTTTAAAAGAGTTTAAGGACTGAAACAACTTTGATCCAGCCATGGCAAGAGGGGGACAAAAACACCAACTCCTCCATCAGGGTTATGGCATGCCTAATGGAATGCAAAAATTGACACTGATGAGACACCTACTTATGCAAATGCAAAGAGCTTTGATCGCTGATGGAGAGCTACAAGACCGACTCTAACATAAAGTTTCTAGGAACCTTTTGACCTTCATTTCTGTAATAGGCTCCATTTTGCTTCTTAAATATTAAATACTTTTTAAATCACCTTTTTTTAAACAAATCCCTTTTTTCTATATATTTTTTAAATATTCTCCCTTTCTTTTTTTAAATAGCCTTAACTCCATTAATTTCTTCTTAATTTTTTTTAATAAATTAAATCTTTATATATATATTTTAGTTAAAATCACTTTTTTGAATATATATATACACCTTTTATCTTTTTATCCACTCAATAATAATAAACTTCAACGGCTCTTTAAAGTTTAACCTTTTAGCAAATAAAATGTTTTTTCTTTTTGTAAACTTTTTTATATAATATATTTTTTTATTACCCCTGTGTAATTTTAAAAAAAAAAAATCTCTTTATGAATCTTTGCTTTTTTTTAATACCTTTCACTTTATAGTATTATCATCCAATAAAATTCCCTTTTTTAATAACTCACTTTTTGTTTTTAAGAACTTAAAACTTCACTAACATACCCCTATATACGGCTTGGAGTATGCCGTAAAACTGCTTCTGCTTGGCTAAGAGCTCGTCTTCCTCGGACGTAAGGAAACAGGTTAACGGCCCAAGACCCAGAGGCATCTGGCAGGAGTGAAAGCCTGCTCCCTTACGGACCACCAGCGGGTTATTACAGGTGGCGTGGTTTTCCTTGATAACAGTGATGAGTCAAACCGACATTCGCGGATAGCAGCCAGAGATGGTTGTCCTCACTGTTGGTTTGACACCTGAGTTTGATAGGTTTTGCCACCTTCGGAAAAAAAAAAAAACATACCCCTATATAAGTGCTTTTTAGGATTAATTCAATAATGAGTCGTTTGACTTTGTTATAAAAAGTGGCGTCAATGTTTTGAAATGGTGGCAACGTATCTTCTCACCTGTTGATTATGTTGAAAGTGAACCACGAGTTTAGCGGATTGGTCAAGCCTTCGATGACAAACAGACTATTACAGCATCGGTACATACAAGATTGTAGGCAAACAATGTATATTATGTATATGATTATATTTATAACATGAAATGCAACCCGTATTGGGCAGCAATAGGCAGAGTAGCAGTTGAGGAAGAGACGGTCGCGGCACGATTTTTTTGCTGAGGTGACAGAATTAATGGCGTTGATTTATACGTAGCTTGAGCAAGGCGGTGGCAACCGAGGTGATGGCTGGTTTGTTGGCTTGAGAAATTTTTGTGGCCACTTGTGGTCAATAGTCAAAACTCCAACTCGGTGGGACGAAATGAGGACAGGCCTGCGGTATTTAACAGTGGTGGTTGTCGGTCGGGCGGCGGCGGCAGCAACGACTAGGGTTGTGGCTATGGTGCGGCTGCAAAATAGTGGTTGTCTGGATGTGGGGGTTTGGCGATCACAGTGGTACACAGTGGTAGCAGACAACAGTCCGCTGATGAAGCTTTCGGTCGTTGGCAGGGCCGACGGTTTTATATATATATATATATGAGATTTACTTTTTTTTTTCTCTTCCAAGATGATATATTTTTTTTAACTTCATTTTCTGTTTTTTTATGTTATTTTTTTAAATAAATTTAATAAAAAGAAAAAATTGATATATATATCTATATATATAATTGTTTTTTTCAAATGACTTTAGTTTTTTTTTTTTTTTTTTTTTTTACACTTTTCTATGTGGCTAAAAGCTTAATGGCGAAGAAACCCCAATTGTAGCGAAACGCTTGAACTACAATAGCGAACGAAGAGTTGATCGCCAAGGACCTGGATCTGTGCAGCGGTTAAGCGGCCAGAGGATCAACTGCTCTAATACCAAATGAAGCGAACAAAGTTCCTTTTATAAATTAATTACTCCAAAAGACTTGGAATATGAAGTTATCCATTGAGAATATAAACATTATATATTAAATATATAAATAAGAATATGAATGACATACAATGAGAATGCGATGCTTGCTTATATACCAAGCAAGTGTTTCTTCATGAAGAGTCATGTCTCATTTAGACATGCCTCTTCAACCTAATTACTAGTTTAACTAATTATTATTTATGATTATTATTGTTTACAATTATTTTACATTATTTTATATATTTTATTCATAACAAAGACCTTGACTTTGGGCTTCTCTTCATTCTTGGGATAGGACTTCTTGACAAGTTGTTGTTCTTCATTTTTGGGATAGGACTTCCTTACAAAAGGCTTCTTCTTTTCTTGTGGTTGTTCTTCATATTCTTTGATTTGTGGTTGCTTTTTATCATTGGAATGTGAGGTCTCACCAATATATCCAACACTGTCTTGATGAATGGAGATCTCTAGAAATCGATAATGTTTTCCAACACTTGTGAACTTTTTGAGTTTTTGTTTCAATTTGTTTACTTTAGCTCTCAAGGAGACGATTTCCTTCTCATTATTTCTGCATTCTTCTTCCCTCTGCTTTCTCTGACCTTTTAAGACATCCTCGATGTTGAGATTGCAACAAGATGATGGAGCTTAGTGAAAAGAGTCGCCTTCACTAAGTGGGCCCGCAGGCTATTTTTGGCGCAAGTCTATTTTAGACTATGTCTATTTTTAGACATATGGATCATGTCTATGGATTGCAGGTTGTTGTTTATGGATGATTGATCAAGTTGGAAAAAAATAGATGGACTTCTATTTTTGATGAAAGTGTCAGTGATCACAGTGTGAGTGATCGAAGTCTATTTTTAGACTGGCTGTCAAAAATAGAAAAGTCAAATATTATTATCTCACAATAATATTTGGACTATAAACTTAATCTTATTCTCTTGGAGCACTTCAGTTTGAGCTACAGAGGTGGCACATGCAGCTGTCAGAAGGAAATACGTTTTTCTTATGAGTCAGTTGAGTTGTTGCATGCATGACTTCAGTTAGAACTCAATTAGTTGAGTTTGGTGGAGTTGATGGAGTTGTGTTCAGTTTAGCTTTGTTAAACTGGTTGTATTTAGTCTAACTGGCAAATAAACTAGAGATGAGTTGGGTGAATTAGTTATTAATTAATTCACAAGTTATTAACTCATAATACAACTAATGAATACATCAGTTAACTCAGTTGCATGTCAGTGCATGTTCAGTTCAACAGGGACAGGTGGTAGAGAATCAGATTGCTATCAGTTGTGACTATAGTTGTGCACCAGATCTTGCACAATCAAGGGATTGAGTATGCCAATGAGTTTGCTCATGTATTTGCCCACATTATAGCTTGTGCTCACGTCCAAAAAAGTGTGAGTGACTATTTTGCAGGTGAAAAACGAGTTTGGTGAGCCATTCTCATCAGTTCTTGAGCAGGTATTGAGCAGTGGAGGCAGGCAAGCAGTGGAAGAGATTTGGAGATCAGATCTGAGTTGTATTGTGTGTAACAGAGGTGGAGATACTTGTGAGAAGTATTATGCTGTGTAATGTTACATGACTCAATCATTAATATACAGATAGTTGGGGTTTTTAGCGAGATGTTTTCCCCGGGATACATATTGTATTAATGTGTGAATGCTCTTGATGTTTTATTGTTATTGATGCTGCTATATTGATGATCAACGTAGAGGAGCTTATGTATTGTGTATGTTTTCCGCAATAGTACATGATCAGGATAATCTCCATTGAATATGTGTTAAATTATTCAAAATTTCTACATGGTATCAGAGCGAGCTAGATAATTGTAGAAAAAGTTTCTACATGGTATCGGAGCTGTTGATCATCAGATCTACTATTCAGGAAGTGTTTACATTCTATTTCTTCAGGCAGAGTCTGTAATTGGGCCAGGTAGCCTCTGGATTCATCCTTCCTTTGGAAGGTGAGATATCTGGTGAATGCCCATACAGTCAATCTCTGTACGAGAAATATTTTGTTCTCACGAATTCTAGATCGGAAGCGGTTGAGTTGGTTGCTGGTGGAATTCGAATTTGCAGCAGTGTTGTTGAAATGTCTTTCAACGGATTGCAAATGTTATTCCAAAGCAAGAGCGACCTGGCGCTCAAGGATAAACTCAGAAACAATAAAGGTGAGAATGGATCTTCATCAAAGGTATTTGATGAAGAGAATTGCACTTTGGCTGCCAAAGCAAAGAAGGGGAAGAACAAGAAATCTTCTCATTCCGGTGCGAAAGGCAAGAAGCAGGACATGTCCAAGGTGAAGTGTTTTCACTGTCACCAGCATGGACACTATGCCACTAATTGTCTGCAGAAGAAGAAGAACAAGCAGGCTACTGGATCTTCAGCTGGAGAGGCTCTAGCCTCACAGTTTGAGCTTGATTTTTCATTGATCGCATGCTTGGTTTCAAGTGTGATGGGATCAGTGTGGTTCTTGGACAGTGGTGCGTCTTTTCACATGACGGGAGATAGAGATTTGTTCTCTGATCTGGAGGACAAAGATCTTGGAGTGCACATCGAGATGGGCGATGATGGTAGATACAGTGCGACCGTTATCGGTACCATTTCCTTTGAGAGGGAGTCTGGTAAACCCTTTGTATTGAAGGAAGTCATGCATGTTCCAGGATTGAAGAAGAATCTCATCTCAGTGGCGATGTTAGAAGACAAGGGGTATGATGTTGTTTTCAGCGAGGGAAAGGCCTTCCTGCGTAGCAAGACAACTGGTGAGACCCGGAAGATAGGGGTTCGAGTGAGGAACCTTTATCAGTTGCATGTAGATGGATGCGCAGCAATGGCAGGCAAGGCAGAAGGATTGGTGAGCCAGGATGATGGCGAGTTGTGGCACAGGAGATTGGGTCACTTTCACTATGGAGCCTTGAAGATACTGCAGCAGATCACTACAGGGCTTCCTAAAGGCACACTTGCGCAATCAGATCAGTGCAAGGGGTGTACCTTGGGGAAGTTTGTGAAAGCCACCTTTCACGAGAAGGATAGTCGCGCCACGACGATCCTTGAGAGAATTCACACAGACGTGTGTGGACCTTTCTTAGTTGCTTCGACAGCAAAACACAGGTATTATGTGATTTTTGTTGATGATTTCTCTCGTAAGTGCTGGATCTTCTTCATGTAGAAGGAGCGAGACATATTCAAAGTTCTTTGAATTCAAAGCACTGGTCGAGAAGGAGTCGGGGAAGAAGGTGAAGGCTCTTAGGAGCGATAATGGTGGTGAATACATCTCGGACGAGTTCAAGGATTTCTGCAAGGCAGAAGGGATTCGTAGAGAGCTCATAGCTCCCCATAACCCACAACAGAACGGGGTAGCTGAGAAGAAGAATAGAACGATCGTGGTGCTACACGGGCAATGTTGCATTATCAGGGCCTACCCCTTCACTTGTGGGCGGAAGCATGCAATACAACAGTTTATGTGCAGAACCGTTGTCCTCATAGGATACTTGGCATGAGTACACCTGAGGAGACTTATTCTGGTAAGAAGCATGATCTTTCTCATTTGAGGATTTTTGGTGCTAACGTTTACATGCATGTGACGAAGGATGCCAGGAAGAAGTTGGAGCCGACCGCAGAGGTTGGGATATTTGTGGGGTACACTGATATGCCCCACAACTATCGTGTGTATTTTCCAGACAGTGGTAAAACTGTTGTGCGACGGGATATAAAATTTCAGGAGGAGAAAGCCATGAATTGTTCGCTTGAGAGGGAGCTACACTTGCATGCAGATGAGGAGCTATTAGTTCCTAAGGATGAGCTTCAGGACGTGGATCAGCCACAGGACGAGGTTCATGGAGTGGAAGAGACCACTCATGCAGCGCCAACCATCAGAGGGCGAAAGCGCTTGACAGAAGCTGAGCGACTGGCTCAAGACGCAGAGAAAGGTGTAGGACCACCTACAACCCAACGCAGGCAGAGACAGTCACCTGAGCGGTACACTGGATACATGGCTCTTATGAGCAAGTGTGTTGTGACTGAGCCATCCTCTTTCGAGGAAGCTGTGGAGGATCCCGCATGGGTAGACGCCATGGTGGAAGAGTATGATTCTATTGTCAGAAACAGTGCATGGGAGATTGTTCCTAGACCGAAAGGGAAATCAGTGGTGGGTTCGAGATGGATCTACAAAGTTAAGCAGGCAGCTGACGGGAGTGTGGAGAAGTACAAGGCTAGATTTGTTGCCCGAGGCTTTCCACAGATTGAGGGGATCGATTATGAGGAGACCTTTGCACCTGTCGCAAGGTATTCTTCCATACAGACGATTCTTGCTCTCTCAGCGCAGATGGGATGGCACATTCATCAAATGGATGTGAAGACTGCGTTCCTCAACGGAGTCATTGAGGAGGAGGTGTACATTGAGCAACCCGAAGGCTTTGAAGTCTTCAGCAGCGAGTCGCATGTGTGCAGGCTCAAGAGAGCGTTGTATGGGTTGAAGCAAGCACCACGTGCTTGGTACACACGGATAGACAGCTATTTCACAGGACTTGGATTCTCCAAGAGCGAGGCGGATCCGAACCTATACCAGATTGTGGTGGAGGGTAAGTTGCTTATCATTGTAGTGTATGTTGATGATTTGATTCTAACGGGTGATGAGCTGTTGATACTGTCATGCAAGAAGGATCTTGCTACAGAGTTTGAGATGAAGGATTTGGGCCTCCTTCACTATTTCCTGGGATTAGAAATATGGCAGCGCAGTGGTGGACTGTTTGTTTCTCATGGCAAGTATGCTCGGGAGATACTGGAGAAGTTCAACATGCATGGCTGCAAGCCTGTTGATACTCCTCTTCCTGGAGGTTGGAGGAAGGAGGATGCCACTTCGGGAGAAGAAGTGGATGCCACTGTTTATCGACAATTGGTGGGGTCGCTGATGTATTTGGTCAATACACAACCTGATATATGCTATGCAGTTAACCAACTTTCACAAGCTATGGTTAAGCCTACCAAGCTCTTCTGGAAGGCGGGCAAGCATGTATTGCGCTACTTGAGAGGCACATCGGGATATGGTTTGTGGTACAGACAGGAGAATGAGGTGAAGCTATGTGGCTTCACGGATGCAGATTGGGCAGGGAGCCCAACAGATAGAAAGAGCACATCAGGAGGGGTCTTCAGTATTGGATCGACAACAGTTTCTTGGTACAGCAGGAAACAGAGATCCGTGGCACTCAGTTCAGCGGAGGTCGAGTATATGGCAGCAAGTTTGGCTGCATGCGAGGCTATATGGATGAGGAAGATCCTGGTTGGGTTGTTCGGTTCTCATTTGGATCCTACTGTGATTTACTGTGATAACCAGAGTTGCATTAAACTCTCGACTAATCCTGTATTTCATGATAGATTTAAACATATTGACATCATGTACCATCATATCAGAGATTGTGTGCAGCGGAGGATCATGTTACTTTCGTACATTCCAACGAAGGATCAGGATGTTGATATTCTGACGAAGGCTCTCACCAGGAGCAAATTCGAGTACCGCCGAGGCTGGATAGGGGTTGCTGATAATCCATATCTTGTCGAGAGGGAGTGTTGAGATTGCAACAAGATGATGGAGCTTAGTGAAAAGAGTCGCCTTCACTAAGTGGGCCCGCAGGCTATTTTTGGCGCAAGTCTATTTTTAGACATATGGATCATGTCTATGGATTGAAGGTTGCTGTTTATGGATGATTGATAAGGTTGGAAAAAAATAAATGGAATTCTATTTTTTATGAAAGTGTGAGTGATCACAGTGTGAGTGATCAAAGTCTATTTTTAGACTGGCTGTCAAAAATAGAAAAGTCAAATATTATTATCTCACAATAATATTTGGACTATAAACTTAATCTTATTCTCTTGGAGCACTTCAGTTTGAGCTACAAAGGTGGCACATGCAGCTGTCAGAAGGAAATACGTTTTTCTTATGAGTCAGTTGAGTTGTTGCACGCATGACTTCAATTAGAACTCAATCAGTTGAGTTTGGTGGAATTGATTGTGGAGTTGATGGAGTTGTGTTCAGTTTAGCTTTGTTAAACTGGTTGTATTTAGTCTAACTGGCAAATAAACTAGAGATGAGTTGGGTGAATTAGTTATTAATTAATTCACAAGTTATTAACTCATAATACAACTAATGAATACATCAGTTAACTCAGTTGCATGTCAGTGCATGTTCAGTTCAACAGGGACAGGTGGTAGAGAATCAGATTGCTATCAGTTGTGACTATAATTGTGCACTAGATCTTGCACAATCAAGGGATTGAGTATGCCAATGAGTTTGCTCACGTATTTTCCCACATTATAGCTTGTGCTCACGTCCAACAAAGTGTGAGTGACTATTTTGCAGGTGAAAAATGAGTTTGGTGAGCCATTCTCATCAGTTCTTGAGCAGGTATTGAGCAGTGGAGGCAGGCAAGTAGTGGAAGAGATTTGGAGATCAGATCTGAGCTGTATTGTGTGTAACAGAGGTGGAGATACTTGTGAGAAGTATTATGCTGTGTAATGTTACATGACTCAATCATTAATATACAGATAGTTGGGGTTTTTAGCGAGATGCTTTCCCCGGGATACATATTGTGTTAATGTGTGAATGCTCTTGATGTTTTATTGTTATTGATGCTGCTATATTGATGATCAACGTAGAGGAGCTTATGTATTGTGTATGTTTTCCGCAATAGTACATGATCAGGATAATCTCCATTGAATATGTGTTAAATTATTCAAAATTTCTACACTCAACCCTTTTGGCTTCTTCAAGTTCCTTCTTCAAAGGTGATATGCTTTTATTTGTTATGTTTGTTCCATTCGTTTGACTTTTCTTTTTCCTTTTCCTTGAGCTAGGTTGTCAAGGTTCTTTCCCTATCGTTTGCCTCTAGCAGTGTTCCTTTTAGATCCTCAAGTTCCTTCTTCGCTTCATCAAGTTTCTTATCATTTCCAGACGATTGAATTTCATTGATTTGAGCTCTAAGCTGGATATTGTCAGCATAGGTAAAATGATCACTATCATCAATCTTCTTCATTTCATCCTTCAGGTTTTTATGTTCATTGTGAAGCATATCATACATGTATCTAGACCTATGCCAATCACGTGTTAGAATTTGAACCTTCTCTTTGAGTTTTTTGACATCTTCTTTAGAATCATCAACGATCTTGTCAAAAATAGTGTATGTTATGGATATGCCTTCAAGTTGATAGGCTTCCACACAAGGACCGACTCTGATACCAATTGTTGGAAATACTGAGAGGGGGGTGAATCAATATTTCCTAATATTTTTCACAATTGATTAATTCTTAAAGACAATTCATAGAATCATTATAAAACCATAAAACATATCACATGAAAAGCAGTACACAAGGGATTTAGTTTTAACAAGTGTTGCATTATATAGCGTACAATGTACATACAATACTTTACCAGGAGGACCTGGAAGGAAGTGAAATACTCCCAAGAGTTTTCTAGCAATTTGGAAGGAAGCAAGGCTCCCTGATGGTTGGGCTCCCGTACTAGGGATAATGGCTCTGTCCACTACTTCTATATGCTTTTCCTCTGCTTCTATAATTAAACTACCCTTGTTGTTGCTCTAAGCCCATCCTTGTTGTTTTTGTACATACTATTCACTTCAACTCTCCACACTCTGCTTCTGTTGTTGCTGCCACTCTCTAATTCAAGCCTTCAACTGTTGCCTCTCCTTCTGCGGAACCACTACTGCCACCTGCTACTTCTACTACCACATTGACTAACTGTTGCTCCATCCGACAATGCTGCTACTAATACTGCACTATCACTACTCATTAATCTGTCTAATGTTGCTACTGTTTCATGCTGCCACTGTTCACTACTTCTACCCCTACTACTACACTCATTGTCCTCAATTTATCTCTGTCCATACTCATTATCACTGCTGCCACTATTTCTTCTTCTTCTCTTGCTGCCGCCCAAACTACAGTCATTGCATAAAGGTCACAATTGCTATCAAATCGTTGTTGTCATCATCATTATCTCTCCTTTTGCACCTCCTGCTTACTACCTCTTCTCTACTTCAATAACTGCTATCTTCTTCAACCAATGTTGTTCGCATGAAACCTAGGAGCATATGTATGTTCAATAGCTACAATACTTCATCAAAACCAACATTCCTCTGTGATGATTCATAAATGGAAATTCATTGTTCATTGTTTATTGTTGCCTCTATATTTCAAATTCTTCGCTGCAATATAGGCCTAGGGCTTATTATTTCTAGTTGACTTTTGAAACAAGTGCATCTTAATGTTCAAAACCACATATTTAGAATAGTGTGACCAAATAGGTCTCTGCAGAGATGTATATTAGGCCAGAATGCTTCAAATGTCTTTCACAACACTATAGAATATTTTTTTGTTGTAAGGATCCACTGATGTAAGTCATAAAGGATTGTTGCACCTTCAGTAAGCTCACAACACTTTAGTTTAGAAGCTTCGTTGTCAAATGAGAATGATCACGCCTTAAAATCTATTAATCTTTACAGGAGCCACATGCTTAATATCGACTAAGTTTCTTTCTGATTCTAAGATTAACCTTATGAAGAACCCTAGTTCGAGACTTTCAGAAGAGTCTAAATAATTGTATTCAGTGACATATTAGCATGCCGAATTCATGAGGTTTATTCTTCACAATGATTATGGACCGTAGACATTTAAGGGGGCAATAAAATTACCAAAATTTGATGATCAAAAGGCTTCAATATGTCTAGCACAAAGATACAATAATTACACCATATTTCAACAGAACGAATTCTTTTGTGAACCAAAATCTGGCCTCAAGCGAATGCCAAGGTTGGTAACAACGCGAGGCTTCCTTCAAGCTAGTTGATTGATGACCGTAGAGATAGGGGTTTTAGATTGGTGACATTCTGGTCAACTCACATTCTAATAGTCATCAACATATTCAAATCTCAATGGCCAACCAAATGTTTTATGCCTCAGATCTTGTTTTAACTCTCGATAGTCTTGTAACAAAAATAGGTGCTTTCACCTTCACCGGTCTCCAATGATGTATACATTTAGAATTTGAATCCCAGATTAGGGGTCAAGTGTCACAAAATTCAACTCAAATCTACCACAATAATGAAGACCGAGACTTCGGACTTGCATCATTTTTAAATTAATTTGAGACCCAGATCTCAGAGAATTAACTACAGGTTCTTCGTTGAGAGGCATTCTAGTGCAAAGGGTTGATTTCCAAATAGAAAATCGAAGCAACCAAACAGACTCCACAAAATTCTACGCTCCTTCAACAACCAAAGATTTTATCCTTAGAAAGATGTGAACCCATAGCAAAATGATCGACCACATCAAGATCTCATACAAAAATTCTTAGGCCGCAAAGTTTTTCTTCAGATCAACTTACTGTCATAAATGTCACTTGCAAAGAAATTAAAACCCTTTCAAAAGCTACAAAACCCAACCAGGCAAATCGATTCTGCAAGAAGATGCCCACAATTAAGAATTCTATATTTAATTTCAGTTTGAAAAAATAGATATTATTTATAAGTCAAGACAAAGTGTAATTAAACAAATTCAGTCTTTCATTTTCTTTAAACAATATAGATCAGAATAACATATGGAAAACATAGATGCAACAATTTTACAAATAGAAAAACATCACCCGTCCGCCTGACACAAGAATCCTAGAACAGATTTATGTATTAAAGAAATGATCACTTTTAGCTTAGCGAACAACTTTACATCAAGAGCATGCTTTCTTCATCCAAGTTACAACCCCTATTACTTCGAATTCTAAAGTATTTATACAAATTCTAAAGAAAAATATCTTGATTGAAAAAATCAAGATTTATTACAAATATCTCAAAACTGTATTACATAAATAGAACAAAAATATATTACATTTCCATTGTTGAATCTGTTGGCACACTCTTCAAGGGTTGTTGATGAATGGGCCTGGAAAAGTGTTGCTTTGTTACTGAAGATAAAATTGCTTTTTACTCCAAGAGTTGACACAGCTTGTCCCATCTATCTTCATCTGGAATGGGCATTTTAACCAGCTTTCTATAAGTTTCATCTACCTCAGTATATTTATGGAAAGTTGGTTTGACCAAAAATAAATGCTTGATTTCAGCTCTGATAAGCAGATTGAATTCTAAAGCCTCCATGAAAGCTTTTCCTGTGATTGTGCCTTTGATAGTAGAAAACTTTGATTTTTCCCAAGCTATTGAGTACAACTTCTGATGGTAATCTGTTAGTTGCACTAACTTGTCTCCAATCCCCTTTAGTCTTGGTAGTCCCTTTAAATGTAATACATTGAATTTCTTATGGAACTTTTGGATGTTGGTCTCCAAATGCTGGCACTTGTTTTCCAACTGTACTAGCAAATTCCTTTTAGTAAGGACTCTCTTGACTTCCAAAATAGTCTTTATCCTATCTGCAATTTCAAATTCTGCTAACTCATCCTTGGTCTTTGAATTCAAAATTTTAATTAAAGTATTAGCTTCCCCTAGCCTCTGTCCCAAGCTGTCTCTAACTTCTTCAATTAACTCCTTTGATCTTTGTATTAAGTCCTCCTATTCAAAGATTATTTCAATTGAAGGCCAGATTTCTGTGATGTCCTTATTGATTTCAATCCATATACTTTCTTTGGCCTGTGCTAGTGTTTGAGCCATTACAGACTCATTTTCCAGCTACTCAATCTTTTGGGTTAGCCTATGAGATTTCTGTAGCTCTATTATATATGAATTATCTATTTTCAATTTATTCTCCTGTAAAGTTTTAAGTTGGGCCTTTAATTTTTCAATTTCCTGCCCTCTGATGGACAGGTCTTCCATAGCTTTAACCAGTTAATTTGATGAATCTGTGATGTGTGCTTCTGTTGTTGTCGATGTAGATGATCTTGTTGTGGTTGCAATTGAAATAGGGACCACTGCCAGTGGAACTATTGCTAGTTGTGAAGACTGCTCCTTTTCCTTCAGTAGTCTTTCCATCTCAACCTCCATGTCCTTAATCTGACCATTTTGTTCAATTACAATTTTGAACATGTCCTCTTTTTCGTTCTCAAGCTCCCCAACTTCCTTAGTCTATGGGTCTTCTGTAGAGGGAAGTTTGAGCTGCTTCTTGAGTGATGCAATATCAACATTATTCCTTATTACAAACTCTTTTGTTGCTTTCACATCGATGGGATCATACCGGGGAATTTGATTACAAGGTATTCTATCGATTTGATCTTTGTATCTTTAGCCAGATATGAGATGTTTTCAAGTTTTAACTAAGATTGCATGTTGCTAACTAAGGCTTACAATTTGGATGTTGTCATGGTAGTATGGTCAGAGTAGAACATAACATTTCACTAGTTTGTTTATGCATGTCCATTTGGTGAATGGGGTGAATATGCTTGACATCAAAGGAAAATATAGACTTCTTGTAATCAACTAGAGTTTTTGGAAATGGGACCTACACTTGAAGGAATGCAATTTGCATTTTCCCCTTTTGTGTCAAAGGTTGAAAGAAGCCTATGTTGTGAAGAGGTTGTCTGCTTCCAGAATTGGGAGTATGTGGTGGCTTTGAGCAGTTCATTTTTCTTCTTGATTTCTTTGAATTTGGAAAAAATGTTTGGTTCAGCCTGGTCCTGAACCAACTCTATTGTTTGAGTTGTATCTAGGGGATCTTGGGAAGCTAAGGAAGATGGAGATCCTGTGAGGATATCTTCTTTCCTTGTAGAAGCATGAGGGCCTATTCGGACTATGGTGGACTGCTCATTATCCTCCTACAGAAAAACTAGTATAGGATTAGTCTTTTGCTTCTTCTTGTATATCTGAAACTCTTTGACTCCAATCTCTGTCACTAAAGGGGAAACATCCTCCCTTGGCCTCTTGTCCTGTTTCTCTTGAGGTACTGGAGTTTGTGAGGTAGTTGTGGATATCACCTGCTCTTCTGCCTCTTGTAGAGTATTCTCCTCCCACTGACTTTGATTCATAAATTTCTCTATCTCTGGTCTAGGAGTGTGAGTATAGGGAGTGGTTTTCTGCTCCACTCTCAGTTTGGAAATGATGCCAAAGGGGTCATATGACCAGGTGAAACTCAACTTGAAATTCATTTTCTTAAGAAGCAAATTTGCCTCCTTACCTGTTGCCCTGGTGTTACATATAAATGGTCCAACATGTCTCTGCTCACTGAGATGCAAAAGTCTCTGTATTTCTAGTCCTATCCTAGGCTCCACATCATTGTTTAGCAAGCAGGCAATTGTATATAGAAACTGATCTACAAAGTCACTGAAGGTGAATTCATTGGAATGCTTCCTCACCAAGGAAGTCCAATGAATTATTGATTGAGCATTGCTGCTCATCTAATTTTTGCAATGAAATCTAGAATCTCTTGGCCCGTGAAATAAAAATAGATAAACTAATACAGAAGCATATTTAAACACTTCCTCTATTGAAAATTTAAGAAATTGCTCATGAATTGTATCTGTTAAAAACTGACTATAGCTTAAAAAGAGAGAAGGTTTCTCCCCTGTGGAAAAAACTGATAGAAAACCTAGGATGGGCTGACCAACCCACTGATTGGATTGATAGCCTAAAATACATGATACTAATGAAATAATCTGCCTGGTCATATCTGGAAACATAGAAGATGGGAAGGTCGATTATTTTTTGGCAAATGAACATCTTTTGGTAGGAAAATTTCAAAAAATTTAACTCTTTGTGGGAAGGTAAGTTTCTTATAGAGTTCCATGAGGGAATCTACTGAAAATGGGCTTAGAGAGTCATTATTTGGGATTTGTAGAATTTGGTTGATTGACTCAGGGGTTACGGTGAAGAAAATGTCTCCATTCTGGGCCACAACTGCCCTTTGACAAGGAATATATCTAAACTGACACCAGGAGACAAATTCAAGGAAATGATGTCCGGGGAAAGATGAATTGGGATAGAGAGAGTCCCGGAGACTCAACTCGTCGCTCTGGTCTAAGAATTTTTCCTTTAACCAATTGTGAAGTTCATATAAGTTGAATTCACAACTGGTTTCAACAATTTTATACTCCTAGCCCACCAGAGGTTGATGGTCCAGGTCTATGACAGGAGGTAACATGGAGTTTTCCTTGCTTTTTTAGACTTTCGTTTAGGGGCCATGACGAATAGAAAAAGAAATAATGGATGCTATGATTACCCAGGAAAAGGAACTAGAGGTTGTTGACTTATTTCCTATGGCTATGATAGTTAATCTTGATCACTGAAGGTTGTACAGGATCCGCTTTTGCTGACTGGACCGCAAGGCAAGTAGATTTTGTAGATTGGTCACTGCAAATAATCTCTCTTTTTTTTTTAATTTCTAGGAACAAAATGCAGAAGGGGGCCACCGAATAGGGTTGTGGGTTTTCTATATTGTAAAAACAACTTACAATTGAGTTTGGGCTGTTAGGGAGTGGATCCGTTGATAAAGGGAAACGTTCACATGGTGAATGGGTAGTTAACGGATAGGCGTAATGGGTGGGACAAATGGCAGGACAGGGTTGGAGTAAGAGTGGGTGAGGAGTAATGGTAGGCGAGAGCGGGGAAGGTACATGGCAAAAGGTTAGTGGATGGGATGGGAGACGTGGCGGGGTAATGATCTTATTTTTGGCGGGAGGCAGATGGCAGTTTTCGGAGGGGGAGAGGGTAGTAAGGGGTTTTAGAAGGGGGGTGAGTGTGAAGCACCTGGGAGGCCGCCACATCGCCCAAAGCGAGAAAGTTGTTTCCACCTCTTTCGAATGTCCACCCCCCAGCCCCTGTGATTAAATGTCAAAGGCGTTGGGGGGGACCAAAGCTCATCACTCGTCGCTGATCCGGGTGCATGAGATCTTCACCATCCAATGTCATCCGAATTTTATTCAAAAAATGACAAAAGGTCATGTCACATTAAATTTTATTCAAACCATATACATTTGCGCTTTTAACATGTAAAGCGGGTTTATTACATTAATCTTATTTCGTTGTTAATTAAACCACGATTAAACAATGTAGTTTAATTAATCAACATTAACTAACCTAATCAAATCAAAGTTAAACCACGATTAAACAGTGTGGTTAACCAATTTTATTCTAACTACTGTATTCTAACCACGATTACACTGTGGTTAAAAGTTAAAACATTATTTTGCTAACTAAACACACTTTATTAACAAGCATAATCACATTTAAACAGTGTAATTAAACTAATTAACCCTATTTATTTAACTTTAAATTATGTGGCATTTTCACTGGTAGCACATTATTCAAACTTTCTAAGGTATTACTGCTGCATTTTTTTTTTTTTTTTAGTGGCATTTAGACTTTCTCACTTATTTTGGAGTACTTTGATATTTTTTCTATTTTCTCAATTTTTTTTCTTTTGTTTTTTCACATATATATTTTTTATTTTTGTATCCTCTTTTATTTTCTTTTATTCTATTTTTTTTCTTTCTCTTTTCTTTTAGAAATAATTTGTAGAAAGGAAGATTATTTACAATAATCATATACATGAAAATTCAAAGATAATCAACTTATGATCCTATAGGTTATAGGACTCTAACACAACTCAACACAGTGATTAGTTCCAAAATTTGTTCCACTCAACCCTTTCAACAAAGGTCAGTTGTCTGTTTTTCCACAGTGCAAAAGTCTGTCCTCGGGACTGCTCTAAAAAGTCATCAAGATCTTATTCAAATTCAATTGAAACCAATCTTAGATAGGCTGAGTTCTATGCCCCAATCACGTGTTTTATTCACAGATTGAGAAACAAAAATTGTAGGTCTGAAATAGCCCCTTCCATTGTTTGAATCTACACTTTCTTTGAGCCAAGTTAGGTAGCTTGCTGAAAGGTTGAATTAGTCACAAAGGGCCGAATTCTGCAGTCAAAACAAAGACTGAACTTTAATCCAAAACCAAGGCCAAAGTCTGAGGCAACTTTCTAAGGAAGATACACGAAGTTTTTAGAGGTAGAGGGGCTGAGCTTGAGGGAAAAAACCAAACCAAAACTCTCTTCACAAATATCTAAAAAATGAGTCCTTTAACACAATTGAAATACACTTTCAGTTTCACATTCTCTACCTTGTCCAAGCGATCTTCTTACCTCATATTTGTATCTCTTTTTTCCAGCAAATTCCTTTTATCAAATGGGGAAGGCGAATTTATATTTATAGTGGTTGGATGGCCTTATAGGGGAGCTGACATAACTTTGTGAAGAGGCATGAAATTTAACAAGGCCGACCTATGCATCAAAATATCTATCCAACCAACCTATTAGTGGAGTCATCGATTTGTTTGCATGAGATCAAGCAAGCCCTCTAACCAAAATTTCTCTTGATGTTCTTGTTGCCTTATTACACAAGCCAAGCATGGGTGATATCTCCTTCTTTAGATTATCATGAATCATTCCACATATCTTATCTATATAAGTTGTGAGTTGTTGATTAAAGAGAAAAGCAAAATACTTTGTTTCAATCTGGCGTAAAGCATCTAACCCATCAATCATCCCACCACTACTAAATGAAAGACCTAAGCCTGATGGAGATGTTCAAAACCCTTTGAAGAAATTTCAACCCCCACTCCAGTTATCAATTTTCCTTATCACTCCATGCATTTAGTTTTAAATCCAAGCACAATAAAAATTCTAAAATCTAGAAATGACAATATTTTTTCTGAAAACACAAATTTATAGATTTCACAACTGTTGAAATTGCAGAAATAAAACATAGCATAATTATGACAGCCACACACAAAAAATAACACAGATTTTTGGTCAATGTGACCCTGGGAAAACCCCTTACAACTCTTGGGGAAAACTAGTTTGAGAGCTCTTCTTTATTCTTAAAAATGCTTTTACAGAAAAATTGAAACACAGTAAAAATTCTAGCAACCACAAATTACAATTTATCTCAATTTTCGTGCTTGAACTCCACCTCAAAAATCGTGCCAATCAGCAAACAGCCAAAACAAAAAAAATAAAGCAATAAAACAACATTAAATGTTGTATGGACTGCCTCAAAAAATGTGCCAAAAACTTGTTGTACAGACTATACAGACTGTACAGATTTCAACAGTACGAATCCCTCGAAATTTGTGCCCTTGTTGTTGTCCCTCTTCCTCGATATCTATGTTTCTCCTGTTGTACGATTTTGCCTTGGGATGCGTGCCAATGAATGTTGTTGTCTAGATTTGTTGAAATGTCTTCTTGCTGCTCTCCTTCACTTCCTCACTACTCATAAATTTTCTCCTTGCTCTCTCTTCTCTCTCTCAAAATGCTTATGAAATAATAAAAGATATTTTCTTCTTCACTTCTCCTTTTATTCTCTAAATGGCCTTTTGGATTACCCTAAGATCTAATGGCTGAGATTCATTTAGATCTAGGGATGAGAATAAATATGCATTTAATTCTCACTTTCTATTTTTTAACTCACCCACTTAAATAAAGACCCACTTAGCTTTTTATTTCCTTGACTTTAATAAAATCACCTTTAAATTAGAATGTAGCTTTACCACTTACAAAGTAACTTTTAAATTACAATGTAACTTTATCACTTATAAAGTCACTTTTAAATTAATTTGACATTTTTCCCTAGGCCAAAGATCAAAGCCTTAGGGAACCACTTGTCCTCTGGTACCCAAATTTTAACACTCCCTCTTACCGAGGAAAGTGTTCCTCGCCACTCCCATCTTGTCTCTGAAATAGACATGCTTGCCCCGTGGTAAGGGTTTGATGAAAATGTCCACTACCTGCTCATTTGTGGAAATGTACTCAAGCTTGAAGTGATACTTGATCTCAATATGCTTTGACCTGTCATCAAAAACTGGATTCTCTGTGAGTTTTATGCAACTCTGATTATCACAGTAAATTTCTGAAGGTTTCAATGCCTGACCAAATAGACCAAACAACATCTTGCAAAGCCATATGGCCTCACAACTAGCCAAACTAGCAGTCATATACTCTACCTCAGCTGAGCTCAATGCAATTGACAGTTGTTACAAGCTGATCCACGACACAACTGCCGAACCCAACCCAAAACAACACCCGGAAGTACTCTTCTATCTGAAGCACAACTTTCCCAATCTGAATCCATGTACCCTGCCAGTCTCACTCCATCACCCTCTATAATCCAGACCAAAATCCACAGTGCCCTGCAAGTAATGAAGAATGTGTTTTGCAGCCACCTAGTGCACTCTCCTGGGCTCACACATGAACTGACTCATAATGTTAACTGCAAAACATATATCTGGTCGAGTGTTGACCAAATACATCAAACAACCAATCAGTTGTCTGTATAGAGTAGGATCCACCAACTCGGAATTAGAAGCATGAATCATAGGTGTAGACATGGGTTTGCAATCCTCCATGTGAAATCTGCTAAGAATATCCACAATGTATTTCCCTTGTCCTAGGAAGAAATGCCCCTCCTCCCGCCACACCTCCAATCCCAGAAAATAATGCATCAAGCCGATATCCTTCATCTCAAACTCTGAAGCAAGATCTCTCTTACAGCCCTCAATGAGTCTCTCTGCACCAGTGATGATCAAATCATCAACATACAACACTAGAATGAGAGGCTCCTCACCCACCGCAATGAAGTATAGGTTTGGATCAGCCTCACTCTTTGTGGAACCCAACTGCTGCAAGTATGTATCAATCCTCGAGTACCAAGCTCTAGGAGCTTGCTTCAGGCCATAGAGTGCCTTTTTCAATCTACAAGCATGGGACTCCTTCCCATGCACCTCAAAGCCCTACGACTGCTCAATATAAACCTCCTCCTGAATGAAGCCATTGAGAAATGCGGTCTTCACATCTATCTAGTGGATCTTCCAGCACATCTCTACTGTAATCGATATAATGGAGCGAATAGATGTATACCAAGCTACAGGAGCAAAGGTCTTCTCATAGTCAGCTCCCTCTACTTGTGAGAACCCTCTTGCCACAAATTGAGCTTTGAACTTCTCAACGCTGCCATCTGCAACATGCTTTATCTTGTAGAGCCATCTCGAAGTAAAAACTGATTTACCTTCAAGCCTCGACACTACCTCCCAAAAATCGTTCTTCATAATAGAAGAATACTCCTCCATCATGGCCTCTCTCGAGACCTGCTAGTTGGTTGCCTCCTCATAACTAGAAGGCTCGGAGTCAACAATACTTGTTACCAATGCCATGTAACTACAAAACTGCTCAGCTGGTTTACTCTCTCTAACTTGCCTCTTTGGCCCAACAACTTATGTGGCCTCGCGCAAGGTATCTTGAAGCCACTCGGGATTCCTCTTCCCTGAGCATACTTCTCCCATCGGAGTGAACGAATCCTCATCAGCATTAGAAGTCTGAACTCCTGAAGGCCTGCCAAATGACCTCATGCTTGAATCTGTGCCTGTAGATGTTGAAGTACCGTGTGAATTGTCCATTAGTGGACTACTTTGTGAACTGCCCTGCATGCTGCCCGAAGAACCACCCACCTGACTTTGAGAGCCAATGCTCACTAATGGCCCTGACACTATAATCGATGTCCCTCCTGATCCCTAACAACTAGATCCCTGTGACTGACTCAGATGCTCTTGAGGGTCTGGTGACTCTGGATACTCTAACTCTTGTGACCTCCTAAAAGCTCTCTCCTCATCGAACTTCACATCCCGCCCGACAACCACTTTCCTCTACGTAGGAATATAAATCTGATAATCTTTCGAGGTCTCGCTATAACCCACAAAGATGTTGTTGTTTGCAGTGGGCTCTAGCTTGGTCCTATTCTCCTTGGGGACATAGGAATATGTATGGCACCCAAAGATACGAAAGTGCCCAACATCAGGCTTCTTCCCAAAAAAAGCCTCCTCTGAAGTCACACTCCCCAAGGCATGATGTGGACTCCTATTTTTCAAGTACACAATAGTGTTGCAGGCCTCTTCCCACAAAAATAATGGTAACCTCTGATCATGAAGCATGGCTTTGGCAGCCCCTGCAATGGATCTATTCTTCCTCTCTGCAACCCCATTCTGCTAGGGGTTGTAAGGAACTGTGAACTCCTTCCTAATGCCTGCCTCAGCACAAAAATCAAACTCACCAAGGGTATACTCCCCTCAATTTTCCGACCTGAGGACCTTGATCTTCCTACCTGTCTGGGTCTCCACAAGAGCTTTGAACTCTTAAAACCGCTTAAAGACCTCACTCTTGGTCTTTAAGAAATAAATCCAGGTCTTCCTGGAGTGGTCATCAATGAATAAAACATAGTACTCATAGCCACTCAAGGATACATGAGACATCCGACCACTCACATTGGTATGAATCAAGTCAAGGATCCTGATCGCTCTGTTGTCACTGCTGGGAAAAGGGGATTTTGAAAACTTCCCGATAGCACATCCTCTACATACATCAAGGTGATCATAACTAAAATCTGACACACATGTGGTGATCTCCCAAAATGTACTGAAGGCCCCATGATACATAGTGCCCCATGTTGGGTGTGGAGCTTGATTATCTTCTGTATTCAAAGGTATCGCTGCATTGGACGCCAGTTTGAAATGGGGCGGCAATGTCGCTTGTAAAATATTCGATGCAGGGGGGGTCCAGGGGGGGCGGCGGCGCCCCTGAAGCTAAGAATAGATGTAAAATTGCCTTGTAAAATGTTGTAATTTCGTAGTCAATCTGGGTCGTTCATTAGGCGGATGATCTAACGGTAGAAGTTATGTTTAATTTAGGGTTTTTTGCCCTAGAAGGCAACCACTCGCTATATATGAAGGAATTGTATTGCGTCTATGTATATCTGAAGATCTATATTCTAAGTGAGGAAGAGAGAGGAGATTGAGAGCGAAGAGAGAGTTACAACGGATCTGATGTAGGTTGTATCTCTTCAGTTTGCTGGATAATATAATAAAAAGGAGGACTGGTTGTTTCTTCATGGATGTAGCCCAAATTGGGTGAACCACATATACCTGTGTCTCTCTTGTTTTATGTGTTTTCTGTGTTTATATTTCTCCAATATTTTATGTGTTCCATTGCTCCGTAATATATAATTTTCTAACACCCCATCCTATGGTGCCAAATCTCACACAACTCTAAACTGCTAGATCTATTGTCGGTCTTGTCTCGAGTGCTACTACTCAATGCCATCAGGGGATGGAATGAGAACTTGTACACCTTGGCATGGCACACACCAATCTCTCTCCCTGAAGAAACTGGAGTTCCCCTAGGATATATAAGCACCCGCCCTCTCCTAAACAACACATCATGCCCTCTATCCTGAAGTGTTGAGACGGATATCAGGTTCTTCTTCATTCCAGACACATATAGAACATCTGACACTTTCAAGGGAGGTTTGGGTCCCCTATCAAATGTCAATGTCCCCACACCCACTGCTATAACAATGCTGTCATCACCAAGTACTACCTCCATATCAGTATCACCCTCTGAAAACTCTGAGAAGTACACTCTAACTCCTGTCATGTAGCAGGAAGCGCCACTGTCAACATACTAAATGCTAGAAAATGCTATGTTAGTAACGAGGAATGCGCACTCCCTCTGAACCTATATGGCAAGTGATCCTGCACTAGTGGCCTCACAAGCTATGAACCCAAACTCCCAATCAAAGCTCTCTGAGAAGCTCTCTATCTCTGCAGAAGTTGTCATGGGTTTGTCTTTCCCTTTCTTGTTCTTCTTCTTCGGACACACAACAACATAATGTCCCAACTTTTGACAGTTCCAACATTTGACTTTGGAATAGTCCTTCTCTTTGTTCTGTTCCTTGCCTTTACCTTTGCCTTTGCCTCCACTGTTGGAAGCTTGCTTCTTTGCTCTGCCCTTCTTGCCTCGTGCTAATAATGCCACATTGTGATCCTCCTCCACCTGTTTCGCTGCCCCAAGACGGTTCTTTCTGATCTCATTCTGAATGCAATCATCCCACAACCTCTCCCAATCGGGAAGGTTTTCCCATGCAGCAATGTCATCCACAAAATTCTCCCAAGTCTTGGGAAGACCATTCAAAGCTCATCACCAACTCAATGGGTGCAATGATATCACCTACAACTGCCAACTCATCTCTCACTGAAGTGATATTTGTGAGGTATGCTATAGCACTATCAGTCTTAGCCATTTTAATGGCCTTCAGTTTCTCCTTTATGACCATTTTTTTGTTTTCATTTGAGCTCTGGTAAAGACTGATCAAGGTTGTCCACATCTCATGTGAATAAGTCTTTCCTCTCACATGAGGAATGACATGATCTTTGATTCCTTCCAGAATCAATCTTTTGCCTTAACATTCTTTTTGTTAAACTCTGCCAACTGTACAGGGTCAGCAAATACTACAATTGAGTTCTGTGTGGTATTTACCATAATGCCTTAGACTTTTGCTTCATCAATGATGCTCTGGATTCTCTCCTACCATGCACTGTAATTTTTCTGCCCATCCAACCTGTCTCCCACTCTCAAATCCAAAGACATGTTTCACTGTCCTACCAAACTGAAATTTTCAAATTTGTGGTAAAGGTTTTTGTTTTCTGTGTAAAAATCAACTTGCTATAATTTTCACTTTGTTGTCCCAAACTGCACTTTTCAGCCAACCAAGCTCCGATACCATAAAGAAATTTCAAGCCCCACTCTGGTTATCAGTTTTCCTTATCACTCCATGCATTTAATTTTAAATCCAAGCATGATAAAAATTCTAAAATCTAGAAATGACAATATTCTTCTGAAAACACAAATTTAGAGATTTCACAACTGCTGAAATCGCAGAAATAAAACACAGCAAAATTATGACAGCCACACATAGAAAATAACAATGTTTTTTTGTCAATGTAACCATGGAAAAACCCCCTACAACTCTTGGAGAAAACCAGTTTGAGAGCTCTTCTTTATTTCTGAAAATGCTTTTACAGATAAACTAAAATACACAGTAAAAATTCCAGCAACCACAAATTACAACTTATCTCAATTTATGTGCTTGAACTCCACCTCGAAAATCATGTGAATCAGCAAACAACCAAAACAGATATTTTTACAGCAATAAAACAACATTAAATGCTATATGGCATGCCTCGAAAAATGTGCCCAAAACTTGTTGTATGGACCATATAGATTTCAGCAGTTTGTTACCTCGAAATTTGTGCCCAAATCTGCCTCGAAATTTGTGCCCTTGTTATTGTCCCTCTTCCTTGATATATGTGCCTTTCTCCTACTATATAGTTTTGCCTTGGGATGTGTGCCAATAAATGTTGTTGCCCAGAGTTGTTGAAATGTCCTCTTGTTCCTCTCCTTCACTTCCTCACTACTCCGAAATTTTCTCTTTGCTCTCTCCTCTTTCTCTCAAAATGCTCATGAAAGAATAAATGATCTTTTCCTCTTCTCTGCCTAAATGATATTTTGGGTTACTCTAAAATCTAATGGTTGAGATTCATTTAGATCTAAGGATAAGAATAAATGTGCATTTAATTCTCACTTTCTATTTTTTAACTCACCCACTTGAATAAAAACACACTTAACCTTTTATTTCCATAGTCACTTCTTCACTTTCTAATTCTTCATTGACTTTAATAAAGTCACATTTAAATTAAAATGTAACTTTACCACTTACAAAGTCACTTTTAAATTAGAATGTAACTTTACCACTTATAAAGTCACTTTTAAATTAATTTGACTTTACCACTTATAAAGTCACTTTAGGAGAAAAGTACAAATAAAATTGGACACTTTTCCCTAGGCCAAAGATCAACGCCTTAGGGAACCACCTGTCCTCTGGTACCCAAATTTTAACACCCTTGAGTCATCATCTCAAATAAAGTAGCTGAAGATAATATGTGGCACTGAGGAGTCATGCCAGCCACACCACTTCCTTTTGACATACATTGAAGGAGTAACAACAAAATGGATGTATTTGATAACCAATAAGCGAAAACATCAATGTTTTCTTGAGTCCCTATCCCTGACCCAATTATTTGAATAATGCGATAAAAAATATTTATTCTCTCAGCTTCAAATGATCACCAATGGCAAAGTGATTTTAAATAATACTTGCAGCAACAAGTCTTCCCCTACTGAAGCCAATATCTTGCATGATACCTTTTATTAATGCATCTTGATTTTCTTGTTGCATGTTATTGAGAGTCATCTACGACCTCTACTCTACTTTAGCAACATCTTTCAAGGTAGGCACATGATTATGCAAATTTGTTGTGGCCTTGATTTCACCATTTAGAAGATGGTCATTCTCTTGACTCCTCTAAATAACAGTGGTCTTAGATTGCCCAAAAAGATCTTTAGTTGGTGATTAGCTGACCCTTTTCCATCAATACAACAACTCAACAAATATGACTAAATCTTCACTATCAATAGTTCCCCCCACTATTGTCAAATCATCTCTAATCTGAGTGATCCTGATTAGGTATGATGTCGCTGTGTCAATTTCAAACATCTTGGCGTTTCTCAGTTTCTCTTTCAACACCATCTTCTTATTTTGGTTTGTACTCTAGTACAACTTGGTTAAGGATGCCCACGTCTCATAAGCATACTTCTTACTGATCACATGAGGTATAACATGGTCTCTAATGGAGTCCAGGATTATTCTCTTGGGCTTCACGTTCTTCTTATTTAACTCAATCAACTGAGTAAGATCTACAGGAATTACGACAACCTTATCCACGATGTCCCACAACTCCTGCTTCTCAAATAATAGAACAATTTGCTCCTTCCATGCGCTAAAATTTTATGTCCTGTCCAACATGTCAACGTAACGTAGCCCAGTAGCCATTGCTATCAAACTAATCAACGGTTAACTTTCTTATTGCACTGAATCCTATGCACGTTGCACAAGTCCCCTACTCGAGACTTTTGATCACCCGAGTCCTATTGTAACTCATTCACGTGCTTGCTCATAGCCTTTACAATTGTGCCTCCTATGGTCCATCAACACCCAATCGCAACCTTTCTCATTTACATGTTGATATGCAGCTTTGTTTAGGCATCAACAGCCCTGCCTCAAATCCAATCTTCTCGAAAACTATCAATTGTCACCTTCGTCCCAAGCTTTTGCTACTACAATCATGTGAACCTTGGTCACGACCTTATCCATGACCCACTGCAACCTTGTCAACGTGCTCCCTTAACTCGATCTATACCTTTCGTCTATGGTGTGGCCCTTTCCTACTGTTACGTTGCACTAATTACGACTGGTCGATCTGGTTTGGTGGATGGACAATCTAGCGGCTTCGACGGTCTCTACAATTTGTTTCTTTCTACCTCACGCTCAATTTCTCTTGTCGATGGATCAAGCCCCCGACTGACAATTCCTCTATCAATTGCATTGTCCTTGGTCTGTGTTCTCGATCGAATTTATGTGGTCAATTGTTACCCTCAGTGATGTCACGATCCAGCGGCACTAAATCACTCACATTTTGGCTACTCGCGACTGTGTTGCTAGCATTGTTCCCTTCGACCTATCACCTGTTGAATCTACATTTCGTCGGTATGATGATTTCTTGTCTACCGAGTGTTGTAGATGTCATAGTTGTGACTGTGCTAATTGGTCAGTTGCCTACCAATTGCTTGACAACTGTTGCCGACAACTGGTGGCTCTGTTGACCGCTGGCTAGCCCAGTTGTCGGCCACCTTTTCTTTTGTTTTTATTATTTTCTATTTATTTTAAATGCGCTGCTTTTTTTTTTTCTTTCACATTTTTTTTAATCGAAATTTTGTTTTTCAACTCAAACAAAAATCGCTTGGAAAAGAAATTCCTCTCTACCCTTTAAAAAAAAGATCATCGTCTTTACAAAAAATTTGTTCATATGATCCCAACCAACTTAGCTTTGGCGATCTGATACGAATTTGCACCTGTAATTCTGAGATCGATTTAGAGTTGATGCTTTACTACCATGTTATAATTTTTGAAACTAGCACCCAATATTTGGTTTCCAACAATTATTAACAGAACGAATACACAAATATTTACAGGAAGCGAAAATTACTTAATCTAAATCACATACACAAACAAATTTATGCTTAATCAAATGTTCTTCATTAATAAATTAATCACAAAACTTACTTGGGCTCTTGTACCAAGGATATTGGCCCAACTAAGAAAATGCAAAACTAATCACTAATCTCAATGCACTCTCTCGAACCCAGCACACATTCACTAAAAGCCTCTCTCAATCTTGTGTTGTTGTTATGTCTTAGCACCTCACATTAGGCTCAATTTATAACTTTCCTAAACAAATTGACGGCCAAAATTAGCTCGTCAAGTTAACTAAAGATAATCAACTTTACTTTAGTTAACTATCTTATCTTTAGCTTTCTCTACTTTAACTCAAATACAAGTAATAAATTTAGCTTGCTTTACATGCACATCTCATGCATGCCACATTAACACATTCACATGCATGCAACTCACTTGCACACTCTGCATGTCGCATGCAAGCTCTTAACGAGGTAAACCAAGGTCTTTCTAGTTAAGACACAAGATTAGAAGTACCTTCTAAGCTACAAAACTCTACAAGTCATTGTATGGATGGCAGTGAATAATGTGTTCCATTGTAGTTCTCACGGTTATGATTTGATGTAGGAGCATCGACTCATCCTTCGAGAAAGGAGCATAGACAAGTCTTGGAATGTGCAACTATCAAAAAGACAAGGTAACATCTATTATGTAAAGGATTAAAAGCTTGAAAAATTAGATCTATGAGGGATATTAAGGATTATGCTGAGAGTTTTATGTAGAAAATCATGGATCCGAAGTGCTCCATGACAACATATTTTCCTTTATAAATTGTAAGTAAACATATGTTGTGTCGAAGGGAACCACTAGATGAAGAGCATGCCATGAGCCCCAAAGAGGCCATGTGTAAATGTTTTCATTTAATATAAGTATTCTCGGGTTAAATTGTGTGTAATTAGTTTATGCCTCAGATTTTTGCAAATTTTATGGTTGTTTAGGACAAGTTTTTGGTTGCAAATTGATTGAACTCGAGTCAAGGAGGTGAGAGTCCACTGATCATGTATACCATCATGTGAGTGAGGCATGGCACTGGGTTGTTGTATTGAAGTACCCAGCGAAAAATGAGACTTTAGATCAATCGTAGGTGTCAGGCCAGGGTAACTTCAGAATAGGCAGAAGAAAACTGATTGCATAATTCATTAGCTAACTATCATTTATATACAGAAATAGGACGGATCAATTCATCTTCTTGATGACTGATCGCATTCCAGTTCACCCATCCGTTGAGGATTAGGTGTCAACATTCCCCCCCTTAATCTGAAGGGATGTTGGTGAGTCCAAGCATCGTTCTGAATCTTTCAAGCTTTTCTCTTCCAAGCGCTTTGGTGAAGATGTCTGCAATTTGCTCGTTTGTGGAACAATGACAGAGATGGATTGTTTTGGCCTCAACATGATGTCGGATCAGATGATATTTAGTATTGATGTGCTTAGTACGATCATGGAACTTTGGGTTCTTGGCCAACTTTATTGCAGAGGTGTTATCAATCATGAGTGGAGTTGATTGTATTTGTTTTACCTGCAAATCTTCAAGAATTTTCCTGAGCCACACAATTTCTTTCGTTGCTTCAGCTGCTGCCACATATTCTGCTTTTGTTGTGGAATCTGCTGGTACTGATTGTTTGCGTGATCTCCAGGAGACAGCTCCTGATCCAAGACTCATAGCATATCCTAAAGTAGATACCCCAGTTTCTTTGTCTCCATCGAAGTCTGAATCAGAGTACCCAATCAAGTTGAAGTCGTCCACCTGTGTATACTTGATTCCAAGGTCTTGAGTTCCATTCAAGTACCTTAGAACTCTTTTTGCAGCAGACCAATGTCCCTCACAAGGCTTTTGCATAAACCTGGAGAGGATTCCAACAACAAATGAAATGTCTGGTCTGGTAGTAGTGAGGTAGATGAGACTTCCTACAAGCTGTCTATACTTTGTTGCATCCTCAAATTCCTTTCCTTCAATAGATGTGAGCTTCAAGTTTTGTTCCATTGGAGTAGAAAGAGGATTGCACTCTTTCATGCCAAAACTGTTTAACAAATCTCCAATGTATTTCTTTTGAGAAAGAAATATGGATTTTGGATGTTGGGTTACTTCAATGCCAAGATAGTAATGAACATAGCCCAAATCAGTCATTTCAAAAAAATTTCCTAATTCTTTCTTTATGGATGCAATATAGCTTTCATTGTTCCCTGACATTAAAAGATCATCTACATATACCACAAGATATACAACTGTTTTGCCAACTTTCTTGACAAATAAAGTTGCATCATCAAGATCAAAATGATTGAAGTTGAGTTTCAGAAGATGCTCAGTTAGTTTTTCATACCAGGCTCGTGGTGCTTGTTTGAGGCCATACAAGGACTTCACAAGTTTGCATACTTTATGTTCATGTCCTTTCACAGCAAATCCTTCAGGCTGGGACATAAAAACATTCTCTTTTAGATCTCCATTCAAGAATGCAGTTTTACATCCATTTGATGGACTTTCCAACCGTTCTGAGCAGCTAGTGCAAAGAGTGTTCGGATGGTGGCCCATTTTGCTGTGGGGGCAAAGGTTTCCTCATAATCAACCCCTTCCTTCTGTGCAAAACCTTTTTCCACAAGCCTAGCTTTGTGCTTGTCAAGTGAGCCATGAGCTTTGTATTTGTTCTTGTAGACCCACTTGCAGCCAATTAGTTTGGTTCCAAATGGAGGATCAACCAGCTTCCAAGTGCCATTCTTTATGAGGGCATCATACTCCTTCTGCATTGCTTCTTTCCATTCATCATGAGAAGCAACTTCTTTGAAGGAAGTTGGTTCAAAATCTGTAAACAAGTTCAATTCACAATCATAAGTAACATCCATATCAACAGGTGAATTAGAGTTATCTACATCACCTCCATCTTGTCGATTTGTATTTCTGGTTCCTGTTTTTCCAATTTCATCAGGATGAACACTTTCAAGTGTCTTTGTCAGCCATTTTGGGGGACCTTTATGAGATGGTCCAGGCTGCTCTGTTGATTGAGTTGGGTTTGAATCAAGATTGAGTCTCCCAATTCTATCGATTGCATCACTTAAAGCATCATCCGTTGTTGGAGTGTCATGCAGGGGAGATTGTTCTTCAAAAGAAGATTCCACATGTTGATCTAGTATAGGAATCCCCCCTTCAAGATGTGGAATCTGATTATCAAACTCTTGAAATGATTTCGGTTTTGTGAATCTGTCCAAGCGATCAAGTTGCCGCTCAACAACACTGTCAGATTTGGATGATTCAAGAAAAATGACATCTCTAGATACAACAAACTTTTTATTTACTTCATCATAGAGACGATATGCTTTAGATGTGTTTGAATACCCCAGGAAGATACACTTACGACTTCTAGCACCAAGTTTGTTTCTATGTACCTTTGGTATTAAAGCATAACAATGTGACCCTCTGACTAGTGTGACACTAGCCCGAACGATTTTGATGGTTGTGTCTAACTTAATCGTTTCTTTAAATCCCATTGAGGCAACATAAAAGTTAACCGTATCACACATGATAACATAAGAAAGGAGAACTACTCAATCGCATAGAATTCAAGTCGAAATGAGGGACTTGATCACAGATCTTGTCTTAGTGTTTTGCTGCCATGTGAATATCCCTGTAGCGAGCTTTGAGAGAGAAGAAGCATTGCACCCAAGAACTAAAGGTTGACCCTGGACCCATAAACCCCATGTCCAAGGATCAAAATGAATTAAAGAAAAACTTGTAAACAACAATGGTCCTATAGTAATTATGTGTATCTGTGTGATTGAGGATAATTCTAGTCTGTGAAATCTAGAATTTGCAAGGTTTTAGTGTCTATATGAACTCTGAAACTATTTATAGATTTATTTATTAATCTATCATTTGGAGAAGATATCCTGTGTAATGATTTATGACAATTTAGATGAAGTGAACCAGGATGAGAAATTTGTGCATACTATAGATGGATTAGAATGATCTATGTGTGATTAAATTGTACAGAACAAGTTTGTAAACTTGTTAATGATGAACAATTTGTTGAGAATGGACTGAGGATCTCTGTGTAAGACAGAGATATAAGTCAAACTTGGCGAGAGAATTCTAGGAAGGATACTAAAATTTGTTGGCATTTTACTTCTTAAAGAACTCAACTCCAGAAATTACAATCATCATTGGATGACTATACAATCTACCATCCTAAAGGGTTTCCCATGTGGAGCACTAAGCTTTGAATTTTTTTGTTGAGGCTTAATCATATGGGAGTCAAATATTAGTAGAAGCATTTAATGTTTAAGAGTGACCACCCAATTTATGATGTTGGCCACCATAATGGTATTAGAGCATATAATATTCCTATGTGTAGTGTGGTGAAGCAACAAAAGACGGTACAAGTTGATTGAAGATCTTGTAAGAGATTTGTTTCCTCGATGCAGGTGACAACAGAGGAAGGTGAAAAGATTTGCAACAACCTAGAGCGAGGAGTGCTCAAATGGTTCTTGAAAAAAGAACTAGGAATATGCCAAAAGCCCAAACTCGAGCGAAAGTTTGGTGAGGTATCATGTAGCAAGGTGGATACTTGTTACTGCTAAGGTGTATTGTAGTGAGTTGAAGCTGTTAGAAAAAAGGCCAAAAGCATATGACCAGGGGATCATAAATTCATGTACCTTGGGAGTCTAATGCAGGAGCGTCGACTCATCATTCAAGAAAGCAGCGAAAACAAGTTCTAGAAGGCACAATTGTCAAAAAGGTAGGGTAATATCTATTTTGTAAAGGATTAAAAGATTGAAAAATTAGATCAATGAGGGATCTTAAGGATTATGTTGAGAGCTTTATGTTGAAAAATCCAAAGTGATCCGTGACAATGCATTTTCCTCTATAAATTGTAAACCTATGATGTATGAAAGGCAACCATTAGATGAAGAGCAAGCCAGTCAGGCCCAGAGAGGCCATATGTAATCATTTTCATTTAATATAAGTACTACATTGTTGTTAAATTGTGTGTAAATAGTTTATGGCTCATGTCCCTGCAAATTTTGTGGTTGTTTATGACAGGTTCCAGCAAGAGTCCATTAATCATGTATACCATCATGTGAGTGAGGCATAGCATTGGGTCGTTGTATCAAAGTACCCAGCCAAGCAATGAGACTTTACATCAATCGAATGTGTAGGTCGGATGATGGGACCGTCTAACTAGTGTGAGACTAGCCCAAACTGTTTTGATATTCGTGGTGTCCAGACTAATTGGTTCTTTAAATTGCATTGAGTTAGCATAAAAGCAAACAACATCGCACATGATAACGTAAGAAAGGAGAACTACTCAATCACACATGATTCAAGTCAGAATGAGGGAATTGATCGCAGATATCATCATAGTGTTTTGTTTCCATGCAAATATCCCTATAGCATGCTTTGAGAGAGAAAAGAAGTGTTGCACTGAGACCTAAAGGTTGATTGTGGGCCCATAAACCACAGGTCGTACGATCAGAAGTAATTAAAAACAGCTTGAAAACAATATATCCCAGAAAACATTTTCATCATGATTAGCAGTGGATTTTATTAACAATATTTATGGAAAGGCATCTATAATGTATGGCCTAAATGAAGCTATACAATTGTACAAGTGCACAAATGCAGATTAGTACAGGGACTATGATTGACAAATACTGGTGGCTCTCTTCCTATTTTTGTAATATTGATTTCTTCTCAACACTTACCTATTCTCTTTTGACAATGATATTTGGCAGCAAACTATTTCACTTTGCAATGGAGTTTTCAGAGTTCGAATGGCCAAGGGCCAATTGTGGTCAAAGGCCAAACATTTCGAAAGACTCTAAGAACATTGTCGTTGTGGGTAAGGACCAATGTTTTTAAAACCGGAACCGGTGACCGGACCAGTCCACCTAATGAACCGGTTTATCGACCGGAACCGGTCTAACCGGGACTGGTTTGGTCTAAACAAACCAGTTTTAAAAAAATACATTAAATAATTAATTTTTAATGAAACAAAACTATTTTTAAGATGTAAAACCATGATTCCAAGCCAGTAGAGACAAAATATGCAAAGTTTGCTCATTTATATACACCATGCAAAGGTGATTATATCAAAATGGCACCGAGTGCAATACATATCATCGACAAAATAACAAAATACATAAGAAATGAGGCTCTAAATGGCCTATAAAGTCCAAAAACAATGTTGCAAGCTATGAGGCCATTGGCCTACTACAAGTCTACAGTGTACACATGATCAATCATCAAGTCCATCAGCACTACTAGACACAGGATCATCATCAGAAGCTACATAGACATCATCTGGTTCAGAGTCTGAGGATGCCTCAGCCTGATCTGCAACCTCAGTATCAATGCCACCAATGACATCAAGGAGAGTACACAAGAATTTGCTCAACAATAAGCTCAGTTATGTATGATGTACATTACTACATCCAACATTTAGCAGGTAAACCTGGAAGGTAGTACAAGACTCCCCAAGTCTAAAGATATGCAGACTAAGTCTGCAGGGGTCTTCAGTTTCCTTTACAATCAATCAATTCACACATTCATTGTTGCTCTATGACTGTTGCCTACTGCTATTCTCACTGCATCTTCCTTTTGCACTTCCTGCTCCCTCTATGCAACTGTTCACTGCTCCCACTGATCCAACTGTCCACTAACACTGCTGTCACTTGCTTACTCGTAATACCAGGTTACTGCCATCAAGAGGATTACTGTGTCATTGCCACTTTCACTGTCCATAGATCATAGCCATACCTCTCTGTCATGCTGCAGTCATCACTGTTGCACTGTTTGTGAAGTCACTGTCATGAGTCAAGCCATACAATCCTGTCATGACTCACTTGTGCTCATCACATTTTGTAATGTTATAATATTTCTTTGTGACTTTGTCTTGTTGTGACATTGTAACTTCTAGTACAATTTGTCATCTAGTATAGTGTTTATCATTTAGATTCTCCAACTGTATGCATGACTCCTATTTATATATTAAATTGGTATGTTGGGGAGTTACATAAGGTGTCAAATTTATGATAGGGTTCCTTTTCTATCTAAGGACCCTCGCTTCACTTTTAATGGATAAGCTATGTTCTCCAAGTTAATAAAATTGAAGTGCTTTTGCTTCCCATCTTGCTCCCACCTTTAGCTTATACCTATTTTGGCATCAGAGCCTAAAGATTAGGTCTCTTTCACTCCAGTTGGTCTATGTTTAGATAAGTGCTATAGTTTACTATATCCACATTTCTCATCCTGTCACTTGTTTTGTAGAACTTGGGTATTTGTTGGTGCCACATATCTGTGTATTTATCTACCATATTTGTAAATTTTCATCATGGGCATGAGCACACTGAATGTAGTACCAACTCTGATCACAGGTCACAAGTTGTGCCTAAAACCGGCCGGTTTAGGCCAAAACCGGCCGGTTTTGTCCTAAACCGGCCGGTTTTTACCGGTTAGGTCAAAAAATTGGGCGAGTGATGGGTTAAACCGGGTTTTTAGGCCGGTTCCGACCGGCCAGCTAGCTAACCGGCCAGTTTGACCGGTTACCGGTTTTTCAAAACGGTTTTTAAAACTATGGTAAGGACCACTAGATATGTTTCCAAGGGCAATGAAATATTTTCAACCAAGGGTCTACGGCCGAAGCTCAAGATCATAAACAAAGTTGACACCAAATATAACAGTCAAATCTGGCTCACCAATAAATTATCCAAAATATTTGGAATATAAAGATATAATTTAGGATAAACAAATAATCATATACAAATGTACGAGTAAAGACGATGTGACTGATTTAGAAATGGGGACCCCATATATATATATGCCTGGATGAGGGCACCCTCTTATTAAGAGTCGTGTCCTTTGAGACCTGTCCTTTCATTATGCTAATAATTCTTTATGTTATTTATATTTTTATGTTCATTGTAAACATGTATACCCGATTGAATTTTTATGCTGAACTTAAAATTATGCTGAGCCATAATACTATATCCAATAAGAAAAAAGATAAACTGATAAAATAATATCCTCACTATAGTTTTCTTTGCATATGTTGTTTCCCTCTGATGGATTTAGCATTGACCCCCGCTTAATAGAGTGCCTCCAAAGACTATATTTAAAGACAACGTTTTGATGCGAGGACAATATTTCATTATCCTAAAATTGATGTACACCCGATGCAACAATGGAATAAGCCCAAAAATTCCCAACAAAATCGGTCGATACAACAGATCCAAATGAATCCCGGAATAATAATGAGAAAGAACACTAATAGATAGTCCTCTTAAATACAAAAACACACACAAATTTTTTAGGAATTTAGAAAAAACCACGGCTAGAATTTTCATTTAGAACCCGGGAACGAGTGCAAGCTGTGTAGATTTAGCAATGTATTGACCAAGCCTTTTCAAAAATTTACAGCAACTTCTGTCAATACCCTTTCTGGTGCCATCATACAAGGATATAATGGTCAGCGAACAAAAATAATCGAGGAAATAATGATAAGCAACTCCTTATAACCAGGTCAACCTCACTTTAATACAATTTGATGTAAAGAACATCTATATTGCAGATATGATTCCCTTTCTACCAAAGGGAATTAATCAATACCTCCCCTATTAGTATTTTTCACATAACTTTCCATGTCTGTTAATACCTTACCTATAAGAAGAAAATGTTTGCGCGAATTCCACATAATCTAGGCATCAGTCATGAAAAATAATAATAATTGTACCTCCAGATAAACAGTTAACAAAGGAAGCCATCGCAATTGAATTGAACGTAAACACGATGCTGAAATCCATAGTCAAAATAAATAAATAAATCCCAACCCTGATATCTTTAATTTTTTGTTTTTTTAATACCATGAATATGAAAAGAATTTATCGTTGAAATTTCTACCATGATAGGCATTGAGAAGGATCAAATCAGACAGAAGTACTCCAAAGAATTTCTCTCAATGTTAAAAAAGCCATGGTTAAGATGAATCTATGCTGGTTTATTTACAATATGTTTTTATGAGAAGGATCAAATCAGACAGAAGTACCCCAAAGAATTTCTCTCAATGCTAAAAAAGTCATGGTTAAGATGGATCTATGTTGGTTTATTTACTTTTTGTTTTTATCATATTATGATACTGTCTTTTAGTTTTTTTTTATTATCATCAGCGAATTTTTACCCTTTCGTTTTTAAGGACTTCATTTTTTCAACTTGGTTTATTAACATTACAGACATGACACATCTACTTGGGTAATACATGCACCTAGCTACTCTCGGTGCAATTACAATTAAGAACAATTTGTCAAAAAAATCAACAAGAAGATGGTGAAAGCAATCAAGCCATTTAGACTTTCAAAGTTATAAAACAGAATCAAAGTTAATATGGTTAAGTTGCAATTGATTAAGATAATTTCTAAACCACAGTAGGAAATCATGGAAATAAAGGCGTGTGGTTCACACCAACGGAATTTGGAAGACCTCAAATGTGAAATAATGTAATATTTTCTTGCTAGCCCGAAGCTAAAAATGGATGTTAGAGAATAACTCATTTTCATGAATATAACAATTTTCTCATATTGAATGAATAAACATCAAAGATTATGTTTAAAAAATAATGATAATGACATCTGTGTTGCCTGAAGATATTTTCTATTTCAAATGTACACCAGCAAACAATAGTAAATTCGCAAAACTGTGTATTGACATAACCTTTATGGGTTCCTTGTGAATGCCCCAGCTGCAAAAAGGAGGTTCCTCCGCGAAAACTAGTCAAAGCAATAACATGCAAGGAGCATAAATCAGTATTAACAATAAAATAAATTCTTTCTCAAAGAAAACACGAGGGTTGCAATCTTACTCGTAATGCATGAACAGGAGTAGACTTTGTGGGGAGAGCCTTCAACAGCCGCAATCTGTGTGCAGCTCCAGCTCTGAAATAAAAGGCACAATATTTTGAAGTTTACTCAATTTTCAAAAACAACTAGCGCATCAAACAAATACCAGCATGATCAGCATCAAGAGAGAAACAAAGACATACTTTTCTTCTGCTCGTGGTGCTCTTGAACTTGCATTGACATCCCATAATTTTACTGTACAGTCTGCAGAGCCAGATGCTAATACTGAACCTTCACAACTATCATAACCACCAGATAATCAGTTGACTCCATTGAGTACCAGTATTAGTTCTAGAAAGCATGGATATATTTCTCATTTGCTCTTATTACTTTGATTATTTATGTATATGCTGCGTTATAGTCATTTTCATTTATCCACTAATAAATGCATTATTGTAGGACATAAGTTTGTAACACTCATAACACTTAGTTTCTACCATTACAATTAGTAAAATCTGCTTCACTGTTATGAACATAAATGTACACTAATACAAATAATAATTGATAATAATAATTATGAAAGGGAATATTTCAAAGCACATGACTCCTTACGAAAGGGCGGCCCTGCCTAATATTTACACAGGGTCCCTTATTGTATTCGACCATATCACTTTTGTACTCAAACATTTAAATATAAATATTTATCCTATGATGGATATTCTCATATTCAAGATATTGTAAATATTCGTTGTATTCAAGAACGGAACCTGCTCTGCAAAGAGGACCTCCTCCTCCCTCTCAAAATAGAAGAGATCTGACAAATGTTTAATGATATCATTGTCAAGCTTATGGTTGTTCAAAAAATAATATGCTAGTACATTAGGGTTGATTCCTCTTGCTTGATAATTACTTGTGAATGTTTGTTGATTTTTGTTACTTTTATTATGTCTTCTTCATCAAGAAATTACCAAAATATAAAATACATGAAGATCACAAAAGACAGAACACAAAGATGTAGCCAGGGGAAAAACCCCACAAGGAGGAAAACCCAAACAATTCATCTTCTTACAGAATCAGATCAAAGTGAGATATCCAAGACCAAGGACCAAGACAAAGACTGCCACATAGACCCAATACATCCCTCCTTCAAAGCTTCTTCACCATGTCAAAGTCAACGAAAGTCAACACCAGTCAAACCTTAAATTGCAAACCTGAAATTTCACAAAATCTTTGCACGTTTGAACAAAAAGCAAGCAAAGTACTTGAATTCTCTTTCCTTTGACTTTTTTTTCTCTCCCTTGAATTTGCTCTTTCTCTTCTTCTATTTGACACAGAAATCAATGTGTGATGAGTGATCAAATAAGGTCGAAGCATCCTCTATTTATAGTTGTCTAGAATGTCAAATAGATGGCTCTTCTAGGTCGACTTGGTCTTGTGGGTGACAAATGGAGTATTTTGACTCCAAATAAAATATTTTTATTTTCTTACAAATAGTCCAAATGGGACTTCACTCGTGACAGATTTTCTTTTTTTTACTCAATAAACCCTAGAAACATGAGGAAAATGTTTTGACTAATGAAAATAATAATAATATTAATTTATTTTTCTTCTTTTCCATTAGAGGAATTTTGAAGTCAAAATGGGCCTCCTAAGAAAAATGTACAACCAAAATAAAATTTATAAGAACCAATAGGATTCAAGATGATGATGTCAACCATGGGGGATGATTTACCATTTTCGGAGTAAAAAGGTAAAAAGATTAAAAAATAATAAAATAATAAATCTATTTTTTCAACTCGTATTTTCAACTTATCTCGCTAACGTTTTACTCAAATTTCAAGTGGGAGTACTCATTGGATGCAAAATTTAATTCATCATCCAAAGAGTACCCATGTTGCATACTTTCGATGGAAATAAAATTTATAAGAACCAATAGGATGAAGATGATGATGTCAACCATGGGGGATGATTCACCATTTTTGGAGTAAAAAAGTAAAAAGATTAAAAAACAATAAAATAATAAATCTATTTTTTCAACTCGTATTTTCAACTTATCTCCTTAACGTTTTATTCAAATTTCAAGTGGGAGTACTCATTGGATGCAAAATTTAATTCATCATCCAAAGAGTACCCATGTTGCATACTTTTGATGGACCCTGCTACACGAAAAATGAGAAATACGTTAAAAACATGATTTCAATCACGTTTTTCATGTATTTGTCATTTTTCGTGTAGCAAGTCCCATCGAAAGTATGCAACATGTATACTCCTTGGATGAGGAATCAAATTCTGGATCCAATGAGTGTTCCAGCTCAAAATTTGAGTAAATCCATAGGCATATAACTTCAAAATACGAGTTGAAAAAATAGTTTTTTCTTTTTCCCTCTAAAATTTGATGATGTAATCTAATCTTATTTTATTATTTCCACTATTATTTTATAATTTCCTTAGGAGGCCCATTTTAGACCTCAAAATTCCCCTAATGATTTTTACATGAAATACATATTGATACAAGTACAATGATAATTATGAAGACCAAACCTAGTTACATTTTCAACAATGGTCACTATCAAGATTAATGTCCTCAAAGAAATCAAAGGGATGACTATCAAATGAGTGGAGATTGAAAAAGGAAAGGGAAGCATCATGCTTTTGTTGTTGATCTGAATGAATCATCTCATAAGAGGATGGCTAGAAAGAATGATTATGATGATGAATACGCATTTTATTCTACTTTTATAGGTTCTATTGCAAGACATGATGAAATATGGTTGGTGGACAGATGCATGTAGGCAGATGACTAGGAATCGTGATCATCTCTCTGAATTGGTTGAAAAGAAGATGGCTCAAAGGGTTGATCTTGGAGATAATGGTAAATATGAAGTCAAGGGCATTGGCATTGTTACCGCTCAAACTAGCAGGGGTCCTCGGAGGGAATCCTAAAGCAACAATTGCTAGGTCAAGGGAAACAATGGAGCAATATCCCACGGTCACCTTAGCTAAATCTCCCTACTCTTTACGGACTTTCACTGATGGGAGGAGACTCGGTATGATAAGGATCACAAATATGAATAGATCAAAGATAGGATGAAGGGTGATCTTGGAAGCCTATTCACAAAAGAGGCTCAAGATTGTGGCTTGCTTGTCTTGGAAGACAAGATGGAAGGCTCTCTAGGAAGGGTTTGGGGAGAATTTCAAGGGTTAGGTTTCGAGTATGTGCCTTATAAAGGAGATCCCTAACCCCTATAATTCTTGTGGAAACTTGGGTTCCAAGTGATCTTTGAAGAATTAACCTTGATAGTGCATGGGACCACACGGGACTAAGTGGACCCAAGGTTAGGTCAAGAGGATAGGATTTAGCAACCAATGATATACTTGACCTAATTAGGGAGGGGAAAGGGATCAAGGAATGAATTTTCAATGAAAGGCAATGCAAGGATCTCAATGAGGTTTCTAGCCTAAGGGAAACCAAGGGCAAGGATTGGTTTTCGAACTAGGGCTTGCGATATCTCAAAATCCCATCGTCGAAATCTCATGAAATTTGGAGGGCTTCTTGAGGACACACCAGCACAGTTGTTGACCAACAATCAAAGTATTTGGATGGCTAGATTGTGAGATAATTGATGCCATAGGTGACTTATGTAGGTTAGGCCTAGAGAAAGAGGGGAAGGTGAAAGAAATAAGCTTTAAAGTGATCACTGGAGGAGGACCAGTGCTTTGTCCTTTGGGAGAGATGGAGTCGTGGAAGATTTAGAGATTGGATTGATTTCCACTTGTTAAGGAGGCCTAAAAGACAACTTCGTTGGGCATTAATGCTTAATGGAAGTAGCTTCAAGGTCATTTATACTTCGTTCAACAATATTTGGTGACTTGTCAAGACAAGGATGTGTCTAGGAAAATTGATTCATTCAAACATGGCCCAATAATGATACAACAGTATTTAGAGATTTAATTTCCACAATTTTGTTCCAAGAAAAACAACAAATTAACCCTAGAATAAAAAAAATCCCAATATCATAAATGCAACAAAATAAAGAATCAAAATAGCATTAACATAGTACTTACATGTAAGAAGAATATATCCAATCACCAAGATATTCCAATCATAGAAGCTCCAAAACAAAGAAGAATAACCAAACATCAAAATTCATCCATTCATCCAAAAAGTCTCATCCTCAAAAGATAGCGAAAATCTCACAAGAAGATATGATCCAATCCAAGTGATGATCCTAAAATGAATTCACATAACTCGTATTTATACACTTCTAATGAGTTTGATTTAGCTAATTAGGCTTGCATTAGCCCCTACAATAAAATAATGTGCAAAATAACTAACTTTTGGTGGCAAGCCCACCAAACTAGCTCATAAACAAAAGAATAAGCCTCTCAAGAGGTCAAATAATGAATAGAGCATGGCGTTGGGCCTTGGAGGAGGCCTAATGGAGTCCATATGTGCCATAATCTGTAGTTGAACTCCCAAAAGCAGTGGACCAGGGGTTGGCCGCTTGTAATAACTTGTGGTGCTCCAAATGACATGTGGGCACACACAAGTGTCCTCATGGGTCTCCAAACAAATTGAAGATGCCTGTCGATCACTTGCAAGGGCTAGGATGATGGTGTAGGTGATGCCACATCCTCATGCACGTCCTGGATCATCTGCCAAGTGTATGGTGCAACTCTGGGGCTAGGTGGGAATACAAAGAAATACCTGATTAACTGTTGAACGCGGATACACTCAAACCCCCTCTAACACTCAACCTCTCACTTCTCACTTAAAACCTAATCACATTTGCTTCAATGCTGGTGCTAGCTACTGTTCCCTTCAAGCTATGTTAGATGAAACTTTATTTATCCCTTCACAGAATTGTTCTTTAGGTTGCGTTATGTACCTGATTAACCCAACATTGGTCTGAGCTTTTCAAAGGTGAATCCAATCAATAGAGTTGCTCGTCCTTCAGCGTCCTCCTATCCTGCTGGACCTTCAGCTTCCTCTTGTCCTGTTGGACCTTCGGCTTCATCCTGTCCTGCTGGACCTACCACTTCTTCCTTTCTTCCAGTTCGCCAACCACAACCACTTTTTTTCTCTGTTATATAAGCCTGATATGCTGACCTTTGGCTTCCTCCTTGCTCACTTGAGCTTCGGCTTCCTCAACGCTCGCTCGACCTTTTGGCTTCCTTCCTCTGGTCGCTTTAGCTTCCTCTATGCTCGCTCGTCCATCTACGCTCGCCTAATTCTTCGGCTTCCTGGTCCATGGCTTCCTCTGTCGATTCGAGTGTTCCAATACCCACAGGATACGTAAATTCAGAAGAAAGGCCGAATTACAAAGAAATGTTGCATATTAAACAATATCAAAGAGGCCCTTTTTTCTTTAATATTTATATAATAGACTCAATCATTATTTACGGAGGATTTCATTGGAGACATTGTACCAACAGGGAGGTCCCACATGCCACGTCACAATCACAATCGTAGCTTTCAGGAGGTCTTTTATAAGTCATGTCTATAACATCATTGATGGCCGATTACTGATTGCCCCTACTGGATGCGATATGATTATACTCTGTTGTTAATAACTCCGTCGGGTCCATAGCTCCATCGCAATCGGCGGATTTAACATCCCTTAGAGACTAGCGACACAGTGGATGTTATATTACATTAGGGTGGTTTATAATGGAGCTATCGGGTTCGTGTAGTATATCGCAATTGGCGTTTTGTCATAGTTACAGTTCTTCACGACTTGCGATATGAGATGGATGCGATATAACAATAAAGTGCTTTTAATAAGTCCATCGGGTCCACAGCCTTATCGCAATCGGCGCTTTCAATGTGGCAAGGCTTTACAAGAGGCTTGCGATATGGTGGATGCGATAATATATTAAATCATATTGCAATGGTGTAGTCGGGTCAGCATACATATCGCTATCGCAGTTTTAACGTGACAAGGCTGCGATACATAACTCCCAATATGCTTAAGCCGCATATAATCAAACTTCACACTTTGCTTTGATATATCAGACTTAACCACAAAACCCTCTCTTAACATTGTTTATGCGTAAACTTAACCCATAAACCTTTATCCCCTTTAATTCTATTATAACCCTCGTATAATGGGAATATACACAAACACACGGAAACTTACATTTTCCGCTTTTCCATAGCCTTGGCGCGTTTATCGATGCTTACCTTTATCAGGCTCATTCTCCACCGTAGATTTCCCTCCATCAGATCTGACGGTTGATGGGAAAACCCCGCTCCGAACACATAAGCCGGACTTCAAATAATAATGAACCGTGTTCATAAATCGTCGGGTCCGCACATCAAAGACACCTCCGCAGCGCAGCTCCTTCCTTTCTCTGATCTCCGATTAAATCAGGACCGTTGATCTAGCGCTCGATCCGACGGTTGTCTCTTAGCCTGATCAATCAAACTTGTGCGACAATCCTCCACCATCGATCTGCACTCAATGGATCTGATGGTTCACAACGATTTCGAGTAGACAACAAGCACGAGGATTAACTGCCCGATAAAGCGGTTTCCTCTCTCCTCCTCGCTGCTACGTGTCGCTCGGTTAGTGGAATCGGGTGCTCACCCTTCAATACCACTTACCACTTCTTTCTCGCCCGATAACCCGCTTTTGTTTAAAAACCGCCTTCCTTCACGACTAACACCTCTGATATATATATATATATATATATATATATATATATATATATATATATATATATATACTACTCCGCTCTTATCTGCTCTTGGCTTGTCGCTCCTATGGCTTCCGATACACTGCTCCAATAGCTCTTCTCTAATATTCCTCCGATATCTCATGATATGGTTCCTCTGTTAACTGCTCTTCCGCTGGCTTCTCCTCCTAATGCGTGTTCCTCTTTGTTCCTTCTCTTTTGATGACTTCTTCCTCTTTGCGGGACTTCTTGGGCATATAATACATGCGATACTCCCGATATGGCTCCTCTTGCTCCAATAGGTCTTCCTTTGGCTTTGCAATGTCTTTCAATGAACTTCTCTAATACCTTCATACCTTGATGGCTTCTGATATCTTTTCCGATATGCCTCTCTTGCTCTGATATTCTGCAATACTCCTCTGATGTGTTAACTCCTCTGATACTCTGCAATACTCTTAAGCATAAGCGATAGCTTTGATATGCCTCCTTTGTTAACTCCTCCGTTAACAAACTCTTACTCATGGCTTGGCTTTCCTGATGGCCTTGCTCCTTGGCTTCTTGCTCCTGTTTCTTCATGGATCTACTCTGCTTCTCCTTCGTTTCATATCATCATTGAGTATCCTAGAATATTGCCATATTGACATACTCTTGTTGCTTCATGGATCAACTCTACTTGGCTTCACATCATTGTTTACTATCCAGAATATTGCCATATTGACATCAATGACAACCTAGATTAACAAGGTGCATCTTCCTTGTCTAATAAGTGAACCACGAGTAATCTTTGAATGGCTATGGGGATCCATGGAATGTTGTTTGCTGCTATGGAGGCCCGTGGCTCTCTACACACACCCTACATGTGCCAATGTAGCCCTTTGGGGTTAGGACCCCGTATAGGGAGACCATACCCAAATGGAAACCACGTGCAATCTTGCACAAGATCCAATGCATCCTCGTGCCTTCCAGCACACCAAGTCATTAAAGAAATCAAGTAAAAGAGTTTATAAACCATGGATAACAAGTCAGCACTTCATAATGGCATGCCCTTGCATAGTCGGCTTCATGTGCTAATGTCTCCCAACTCCAAATAGGGTTAACCAAGCATCCTATTAGGTGGTTTCTAGCCCTAAAGGGGGTGGTATGTCCGTGGTATATCCTTCAAATAGTGATGGCATGTGGCATAATGATGGAATGGAGTAGGGAATGAAAGGGGACAACCTGGATCAGATGCCATGGTAAAAGGGTCGCTAATAAAAGGGAAGCCCACACTTGTGTAAATAATGTGTAGGAGGGTGCAATCAGTGCATGAGTTACCCCGACCTTGATTTTCCCACCCTTCTTCATATGCCTTTTGGCTTTTTATGATTTTCATTGGTTAACTGCTTAGGGCTCTAGGTAATGAGAGCATGATTCATAAAGTATAGCAGTGGATACCCCCTTATAAGGTGGGGCAGTTCATCGCTCACTGGGGGTTGGGACAATCATGGGCTCCTAAATGATAAAGGAGGTTCATCAAGGGCCATGTAGGAACCAAGGTGATGGCCATGGAATGGGGTAGAGCTCATGTCATGGCTTTTGCCCACATGCTAAATGTTTTTGTCTCGACCATCTTTTGCATTTTGTAGTACAATTTCTTGTTGAATGTGGCCAATTATGCTCTTTTTTTTTCCTTTCGCTGGATCAACCTTCGGGCATCATTCCAGGCCCGACCCAAGATGTGAGGCAAGGAGAGGGGGTTGCTGACCCTATGTGGACCTAGGTGGGAGGAGAAATGATTGGGGGTGTAGTGAGCGGAAGGGGAGCAATATATGCAAATCAGGGAGCGGGACCACGCAACCAAAATTAGGGTTTCCCATGTAGTACCATCCCTAAAACCAATAGGCTAGTAAAAGAGATCCCATTGGACTAGGGTGCAACATTAACATCCCAAAAGAGACCTAGGGGACATGTTAATTTTAGATAGCAATGGTATGTTCTATGCTTGAGACAATTTACTTCAATGTTACTTTAGCAGCCCAATGACAAATTCCAATTATATCCAATAGCAATCACATTAACTTATAAACATTGACAGTAAATGCAGATAGAACATAAAATCATATGCATAAGACAAGCCAAGACAAGAGGACACAAGATGTGGCGCATGCCAAGGACAAACCCCAATGTGGGGAAACCCTTTGATCAAATCTTCTTATTATTCTTCAATAGTTCAACAAAGAGAGAGAGTACAAATATAAGCCCAAAACAGATCTGCTAAATCAACAGTCAAATCAGCCCTAACCAAAAATTCAACGGTGGTCAACACTGCCCCAAAACATCCTCCAAACAATAGTCCAATTATCCCTGAAGTCAATGCTGGTCAAACCACTCCAAATGCCTCAATTTCTGTGCCAATAAATGCAGCCTAGGAAAAGCAAAAATTTTGGCCCAAAAACTAAGGTCAACGTTGGTCAAACTCCCCTTGGTCAACGCTCTACAATTTCGACCTGTTCTGCCCAGAAGAAACTCGGCCTCCTGCCACACGTGCAAAGAAGAGAAAGAGCTGCCCAGCCACACGTGCGAAGTAGAAGAGAGAAGCCTCCAATGTTGTTTGACCCAATCAAGAGAGAGAAGAAGATGTGATGAGATGATGATGTCCAAATGAGGAAAAGGTCTCTCTTATTTATACACAACGTTGAGGGTGAAAAGACACATCTATTGGGCTTCATGAGCCTACATTTGACTGGAGCCGACCTTGACAATTTGTCCATAGGAGAAATAAATTCATAATTCCATTTCTGCTTGTTAGAATGAGATGATCTTTATATCAAAATTGTACCTCTTCGAAAGAGGAATCCAATGCAATAATCATCTCCATCATATGAGTTGTCCTAAGGTGGAATTTGGCCCTAGTTGCCAATTTTAACACTCCCTCTCAACTAGGGAGAATTCCACCTGCCAATCCATCATCATGCCAACCTGTCATCCTGTACCATCTTGCCATCACTGCTCTGTTGAACCATGAAGAGATAATGAAGAAGTGATCGAGAGTGTATCATACCACTCTCCATTGACTAAAGTCAGTCCTTGATCCCAAATCAAGTTGTCCAACACCACACATCTTAGTCATAGGGAGTACGACATTACACAATACGTTCATCGGCAGTGCTATAGTCCCTAACCATCTTTTCCCAACTCATTGGCTAGATGAGAGGTACTTCCCATGAGTCTCGAACTCTATGGGTACAATGTGTGTCGGGGCATTAGCAGGAGACGGTGAACCACTCATCCTATGCATCTGTCAACTGTAGGGGACGGACTCACCCTACATGCATGTGTCCGGGTAGGGTAAGGTGAATCACTCACCCTACACACATGTCAACCATAATGGGGTATCACAGGCGAAGGTGAACCACTCACCCTGTATCCGGCGCACCACTAAGGGAAGGTGGACCACTCACCCTATGGTCTCTCATAGCTAGCTCCAAGAAGTACCCCTCACACCCAGGAGCTCCCAGAGCTCTATGTCCAACTCATACGGGATGCTCATAAGAGGGTCATTCCACGACTCCAAGACTCTCTCGGAAGAATAATAATTTGACATTCTCGAGAAGCTTCGTGAGAATGTCAGCAACCTGCTCATCTGTCCCCCAGCTTCACTCTGCAACTTACCCACAGCCTCCTAAGCCCGAGCAAACTGAAGCTTAGAGCTTCAAGGCTCTGGGTAATCATGGCACTAGCAAAATCTGCACCTCCTGGCCACATGGCGTCAATCCTTCTTGACTAAGAAAGATGGTCAAGCACTGTGTAGGTCGAGTCTGCTCTCCTCTGCCACTGCGCTGATCCTCTTCCCGGCTCAAACTTGATGACGCAGGCACTATGTCACCCCTTCCTTGCTGCTTCTTTGTTAGGAACAACTTCTGTCACTTGGGACAATTGTTTTCTGTTGTTGCTGCTCTGCTCAGTTGATGTCTTCAGTTCTTCTGTGATCTGTAACTTTGCTCTGATACCATGTTGGAATTTCTAAGTCTAACCTGTTAGAAATCCTTCATGTACTTTCTGATATATTTCTGCCTACTTGTTCTAATTAATTAACAACTTATTTACCATGTAAATATTGAAAATAAATACAAGTACATGCTCAACATATTAAAGATCATCAACTAAAGGAAACACAACAAACACACAAGTGACATCGTTGTTTTTGGACCAATGTCCTCGAAAAAACCCAATGTGGGAAAACCGGAGCAACTATCTGAGGGTTTGCATTATTAAGCAGTTTCAGAATACAATCTGGGTGCCAAAACCAACACTCCCAACAAAGAATAATCTCGATAGTTGTACCTCTCCTTTGGAGACAGATATTCCGGCTGAAACCCCGGATAAACACTCCAACAGTGCCCAGCTCCAATCTCCCCCACGAAAACCCCAACGTCAACCTCTAGGGACTACGTCAGCCAATGTTTTAAAACTCTGGCTCCGACTCCGACTCGGCCGAGGGTCGACTCTGACTCCGACTCCAACTCGGTAGCGACTCGCTCAGCTCGATTTCAATGACTCGGTCATTGTAAAAAATACATTAAATATTTATTTTTTATAAAAACACATAATTTTAAAGATTTTCATTCATGTTTCCAAACACATGGCATTAGAATATAGATAGAAGACAACATATGATCAAAGTAGGCTCATGAATATATCCATTATATCAAAATGGCACCCAATGCACTGTCCAATACATACACGATGATGATATAGAGATCAAAACAAAAACACATAACCAAGGAGGCTATTAATGGCCTCTACAACAAAAGTCTGTGACCAGTACTACTGGCTGCTGCTAGAGTTGCCAACATCATCTGGCTTAGTGTTACTTGGGAGCAGGAGCGAAAGCGGGGAACGAGAGCGAAAACAGGAGCGGAAGCGACATTTTCAGAAGCTCCTGGTTTGGGAGCAAATTCCGGAGGAGTTCGACAACCAATGTCACTAACATCAAGGTACATAGAGGGGTTGGTGCTCTTGATTAAATACGAGTTCCATACCCTAATACATGACAAAATTCAATGGAAACATTGCAATCCCCCCATCCTAAAATCCTGAAAAACTGATAAGTCTGCTGGATTTTGAATGAAATCTAAAATTCTACTTTCTCCATATGAAATCCAATGAGGCCGAAACCACTCTCAAACATCCTAATTCATTTCATGGCAATGTTAAAAATTTAAGTAAAAGGATGAAAATGAAGATTAAGGAGAATACCATGAATAGCATATCAATACTAGGAGAGGGGAATGGACCCCAAAGACCAACAAACCAATTAATAAAACCATTTGGAGTCCCCCACACTGAGGAAAAACATAAAAAAAAACAAAAAAAATACGTTTTACCCGGCCGGGTTGATACAGACTCGGCCGAGCCGGCCGAGTCATGCAATGACTCGGCCAGCCGAACTGGTTCAACCGAGTTGAAATTTTTTTGGCCGACTCAGACCAACTCGGGCGAGTCGGTTCCGAGTCGGTCGAGTTTAAAAACACTGGCGTCAGTGCTTTTTGGCCCAACATCTGCCCAACGTTACCCTAGCTCGCGTCAGTGTCTGGAGGCACTGCATCAGCCCTTAGAGCCTCTACGTCACCCACGGTGGCTCTCTGAGGCACTACGCAACTCCTGGCTGCCTCTGCGTGAGCCTTGGCTGGCTCTGCGTGAACCTCTGGTTGGCTCTGCGTCCCTCTCTCCCAGATTTTGCACTGATCCTCCCGGTACTATCTCTGCCTCTCTGCTTCTATATTCACTGCCCCTCAACTGCAACTCTGATCACTCCTTCGATTTCCTCAGCAAACCCTACCCTAGAAAATCAAATTCTTTATCAACTTGGTGTGTCCTCCAAGTGACCCTCAAGCCTCCTCTTATACTTTTCTCATTGACAATTCAACGGCCGAGATTAAGTCCCTAATCAATGGCTAAGATTAACTTTGGCTTGATCCATGACTTTTGGACCCTTCTAACATAGTTTTATATTAATTCACATTAATATTTTATTTTCCCTAAGCTTAAACTTAGGGACTCCATTAAAAATATTAATATCTCCCAAACTGGTTAGATTTTGTCCAAACCATTTCTGGGTATTGGAGATCTCATGTGCTTTAGCCTCTCCATCAATTTTCGTGGCTAGAGCACATCTGATGCTACCCCAAATCAACGCAATACCCTCATCATTCATTCTTTTTCAAGGCCACCTAGAAAGCCTTCTTCCCTTATGAATCTTAGGTCTAGGACATCCTTTATCAAGAAAAATATCTCTAATCCCTAGGTCTAATCCTCCTTTGAGCCTTTCTTGGAGAGCCCCACACCTTGCTTCTAAAGCAAGCAAACCTTATCATTTGAGTCTCTCCTATGAATGGACTCTAGAAATCACTGCTTATCCAATCATTGACTTATCATTCATAGTGATTTCCCTCATACTGAGACTCCTCCCATTGTTGAATGTTTGTAAAGAGCAGGGGACATCGACTGAGGTGACAGTGGGTCCTTGTCCCATTGTTGCCACTTGATCTAGTAGTAGTCCCATAGGAACCCCTCCTAGGACCCCTGCTAAATTGAGCAGTAACATTTTTGGCGTCGTTGTCAGGGACCGAAGACGTGTGCCTTGTTCCCCATATGACAATATTGACATATCAATCTTGGCAACTCCATTGGAAAAATGAAGCCCTTGTTATTCATTGAGCCCTAATGTCAACGCTTGTAGGGTGAAACAAGCATCTCTCAACGCAATCTTTGAGTTTACCCCGACAACTCTCATAACACATATATTTAAGAATCAATGTTTATCAAAAAGCTTCATGAGTGGTTCCCTGCTTCGGATTCACATGGATCCCCAATTACCCAAATGGCTTGGATAGAAGACTCATGCAAAAAAGTCACACTAGATGAAATCAACATAATATGTCCTCATATGAACTATGATGTGATTGACTACAATGGAAAAACTCTGATTGAAAGTTGCTAGGAATGGAATGTGTGAGGAATGAAGAGATCGTGAGATATGCAACCATGATGAAGGCAATCGACATCCAAAAGACCAAGATGATTTGAATAAGAAATCTCCTAGAAAGATATGAAGACTCTGATGAAAGTCTAAAAAGGATGAAGACCATTTACAATGGATATCTTTGGGAGACATGTAAATATGTGTTAAAATTGGCAACTAGGGCCAAACTCCATATGGGTCACTTTATTTATGGCAGCTGATATTTTTCTTGGATTCCTCTCTCCGAGAGGTGTAGGATTGCTCTAAAAATCGTCCGATTCCAACATGTATTTATGGAGATATGAATTTATTTATATTATTGACGATTTGTCAAGGTCGGCCAGCAAGCGAATTACCCCCAACTCAACCTCAATGTTGCATTTAAATAGAGGAGACCTCAAGTCATTTGAGAAGCACATCACTCATGATCTCTCTCTCCACTCGTTTGGGTTTGTCCTCTCACAAGGAGGACGTGGTGGAAAGAAAGGTCGCAAAGGTGCCTAGTTGCAGTCATCTAAGGAGCCCTAGCCACAGTCAAAGGGAGAGCCCTAGCCGCAGTTAAAGAAGAGATCTAGCCACAGATTGAAGGGAGATCTAGCCGCAATCAAAGGAGCCCTAATCTGCAGGAAAGAGAGGCCTGATCTGCAACAAAGAGCAAGCCCTAGCCACAGCAAGGAGAGGTCAAGGGACTACGTGGAAGAAGGTCTGATTTAGGAAAGCGTGGACAGGTCTGTTTGGAGGCCGAGTGCTGGATAGGAGTCAAGATTGGGTTGAGGGACTGTTTTGTGGTCAAAACAGGTCCGAAGTTAGTTATTTCTAGGGCTGAGTTTGTTGGGCAGTAGGCCGAGTTTAGGAGAGGGCAAGATATTGTTGTTTGGGGTGACTGTTTGGGCCTGTTGGAGGATACCGCAGTTACAACTAGCTGCTTTGCTAGGCTGCAAGCCATAGCAAGCAGCTAAGGTTGTTCCAAGGCAGCGTTGAGGTGAACAATGCTTGCAGGAGGCAACATGGCATAAGGGGAGACTCTCCTAGGTGGACTGCAGCTCTAGAAGGGCTTAATTTGTTGATAGCATGGAGGGTTAAGGGTTGCATATTGTGCCCTAACCAGAATTGCAGGAGCAAGCAAACAGTGGAGGACAACAACATTTTGTGGAGTGTTGGGTCAAAGTGTTGACCAGATTGGATCGTGATTGTAGCAGCCTGTTGTTTCCATGTGAAGGATCTTCTGAGGAGTTGAAGGATTTTCCTAGGAGCAGAACCAGCAATGTAGTTTTTGGGCTGATTGAGCTAGCTGTTGGAGGCTGAAGTTGACTAGGCTTGACCAAGCCATTTAGAGAAAGATTATGTCCTGTTTGACCAGCATTGACTTCTCTTGTCAATGCTTTACTATTTCTGTCATAAAATATCAGTTTTGTATATTTGTACTATCTCTCTCTCTGTTAAACTATTGAAGAATATAAGAAGAATTGATGAAGGGTTTCCCCACATTGGGGTTTGTCCCTGGCTGGTGCCACATCTTGTGTCCTCTTGGCTTGGCTTGTCTTCTACTGTTTATGTTTATGTTCAATCTGCATTTTACTATCATGCTAATGTGATTGCTAAACTGGACATTGATATTGAGCTAACAAGAAAATTGAAGTAAATTGCTCTTAAGCATAGAACATACCAAAAATTAACAATATGTGTGCAGGATGTTGATACCTATAGAAAGATGTCATGATGAAGAGCCACCTAGTAAGGTACAATTTTAGTTAATCATATATTTGATTTCTTGAGTAATATCTGGATAAGTTCATGCAGGGCTACTTACAAGTACAACTAGCATTCATGTAATGAATGGAGGAAGCATGATAAGAAAGAAGTAGTCATATGACGAAGGTTCTCGATATGAAGAAGGCCACTTTCCATGAAGAAAGGAATGACATGACGAACTAAGGAGGAAAGTGATCGATGATAGTTACCCTACAAGAAAGAAGTTCAACTAACTTTCATGACATCAAGAAGAGAAGTTTATCAAGCAACTGAAGGACCCACGAAGAAGAAGTTGTTGATGTATAGAAGAGTCCCTAGCTAAGAGGAAGCTTTGACAAGTCTCTGATCAAGAGGGAGCTTCAATTAGATCACCCCCGATTACAAAGGAGTGAAAGTTGTGTTTTTCTATTTCATGTATCATGCACTAGAACAGGACTAACAGCCATAAGTCTAGTTGAAGGTTGTTGATCAGTGGTTGTCATTGATGTCAACCCACGCAACACCAGGGGCTACCCCGATCTTGCATGGGAATTTTCACTTGGCAACTTACTCTATCCTGAGTCAAGGATCTTCTATATGGATTCTACTTGTCGAGATGTTTCCGTTGATATATGGCAGGCCATGTAATTCTTCACGATTTGAGAGATATTCATGTTTGAAGTTAGTAACCCCAGTTAGTGGGCTAAAACCCTATGGAGCTGTGGCATGGCACTCATAATTGGTTGTGGTCATTGAATAGTCAATAGTTAATAATAAAAAAATTGCTCCTAAAATCCCTCCAACGCTCACTTGTTGAGGACCCTCTCAACTCAACATATTCATATAAATAATGACCCTCATATCGTCCTCTTGTAGGGATTTTGTGGCTTCCAACAAGTCCTCGTGGCATTTTCACTATAACTTTTTTTTTGCCAAGCTTCAGAAGATGAAATTAAAACCCATTTGAGCCGAAATCTTGATGAATCTCGTGACCAAATTTCTGATCTTGGTTCGCTATATTTTCGGAGATATGATCTGAGGCAGTTAAGGTTTTTGCAGGCTCCCGAATTCCATGTCAAACAGGTGACATTGGGAAAATCATCATAACTTTCTCTTGGAGCATTGGATTCAAATTTTGTAAATAGCCACAGAAAGAGGACGAACTGTAGTTTGTTGAGTAGCCTTTTCAGAGCCAAAGGTCGCAACAGTGACACGTGGCACTTCATACAAGTTCGCTCTAATGAACCAGTCTATAATCGCGTCATTGTGGGAGATTGGGCATAACTCTTTCTTGAAGAATCCAATCTTGATCAGACCTGTGGGGTTGGAAAGAGGACTCAGAGGGGTACCACAGGACGAAATTTCAGATCCTGGAGATCCAAAATTACATAGATACAACAAATTCAATATCAAGCTTCTACAAGGCAAAAAAAAAGCATGCATTCAAGCAATGTTGTGAAAAGCGCGAGCGAGATTAAATCGGCGCAGGGAACAAATCGGAAAAAATCGGAAAAATCAAGAAAAAATAGGAAAAAAGCGGGAAAAAACCGTTTGGTACAAAAATATTCATTTTTTTTCATTTTTTTTCAATTTTTTTAATATCTAAACCATCTACAACATAAAATAAATACATTGACACATAAATATGATAGAAAAACTAATATATAAGATGTTTAATATCATTTCTAGTGCTAAAATCGCACATAACATTGAATCATGTCCTGAATAGTAAGTCCTGACTCCTGAGTCCCAACTCAGCCTCAAAATATCAACAAAAAATATGATAATGTATTTCATCATGTCATAATGTCATATACAATAAAATGAGGTCTAATCCTATTGATTTCCTCTGCCCCTCTTGCGAGAAAATGCCACAGCTTTCCCTTTCCCTCTAGATGTAGATGCTGGTGCCTGTGCTGGTGGAGATGGCAGTGGAGTCTGATGTGCTCTAGAAGTTGAAGAACTAGAAGTAGGAGCTATAGGAGGTAGACCACGTACTCTACTGGTAGCAGGGGTAGCCCGAGCAGGTGGTGTCACCTGGAAACATTACAATCTCCCAATCCTGAAATCCTGAAAAACTGATAAGTCTGCTGGATTTTAAATCAAATCTAAAATTCTACTTTCTCCATATGAAATCCAATGAGGCTGGAACCACTCTCAAACATCCTGAGTCATTTCATGGTAATGTTAAAAATTTAAGTAAAAGGATGAAAATGAAGATTAAGGAGAATGTCACTTTTACTTTAAGAATTTAACATTACCATGAATAGCATATCCATACTAGGGCCTAGACTTGATCATTAAGTTGCCCCACTCAAAAATTATTTGTTTCTTTCAAAAAAAATTGCATGAAAAAACCCAAATGACCAAATGAAAAACCAAAAAAAAAATTATAAAATCGTGTTGTCCCGGCAACCCCGCGCTTTTTTCGGAAAAAATCGCGCTTTTTTCGAAAAATCGACAAAAAAATAGCCAATTTTTTCGTGTAAAAAGCACGATTAAATCCACCGGGGAAAAAAGCACGATTTAATCGCGCTTTTCACAACACTGCATTCAAGGATCACTACAGTAAGGACCACACATCAACAATCAAGGGTAAGTCTCCTACAGCAAGGTATGTATGATTAGTGTTTACATTTGAAATATGAGTATCATCTCTGACATATTTTTTTGTAGGACAACGTAAGTACATACAAGGTCTCGGTTATATCTCTATGTCTCTATATGTCACAATTAGTTTTGATACCACATTTCGGATGTCCTATTCTTGATACTACACATTTGATGCTACACCAAGTCTGCTAAATCTATATGATGTTGTAAGTTCATGTTACTTGTCTTGTCATAGTTGATAGAATGGTCTGTTGTTGTACTTGATCCATCACAAGTCTAGGGTATGTCATCAGTTTTTATTGTATATATCTTTAGGTCAGTTTTGGATATAGTCTTGCATAGAGTCGACGCTTATATCAAGAGTGGGAGTCTTTGTCTACTGCTGCAACAAGTCAACAACAAAAGTGACAAGCACACTTCATGTACGCGTTGTAATTTTAATTTGTATTTATTCATTATTATGCACTTACATGTGTTTTGCAGGCAGAGGTAAGTTGAAGGGTATTTTGTTTTGTTTTGGGATTGGTTTCGCCACAAAATTTTTATATGCAAGTAGAAGAAGATTCAAGTACAACTTCAAGCAAGAATTCAAGCGCAGAAGTATCAAATCAAAGGAAGCATTGCAGCAGGACATCCTTTGAAGACATGACAACCATCCGTATATTGTGAAGAAGTGTCAAGGCTAAGAATCATCATTGTAAAGTTGTAAAAGAGTCATTTGTAAAAGTGTCATCATTGGAAGAATCATTATTGTAAAAGAGGCAATCTGCCTAGAGTCGAAAAGGCATTATTGGGAGGTATAGGAGTCTCTGTTGGGATGATGTCCTGGTTGGGTTGCAGGTCATAGTGTGATTGGGTGTTCGATTAAAATCATTGTAAATCATATTGTATCGTGGATAACTGTCTCTGGTACGGGAGTCCACACTTTGTATTTAATTTTTGTCTTTATAGGGTGGTAGGGTGGTGCTAAGGTAAGTTCAGGCTCACTAGGGTGTTGGGGCATCCATTCAATTGACCACTGAAGAAACCAGGGCGTTGGGGCGTCCTTCCAGTGGGAGTTGGAGAAGAATGTTTTCCTAGAATTCTAGGAAGTTGTAACTTTCATTTCAGTTGGGGCTTAAGATTAAAGAATTTATTAAAAAAGCGTTCGGTGATTTTTTACCCGGAGGGGGTTTTCCACCTAAAATTCTTGTGCCTAGTGTGTTCTATTTTTACTGCATAAATATTAATAATAATTGAAGATTAACTTGTTTAAGTTTCTAAGTCTACCAGTTAGAAACCCTCCATGCACTTTACTGATTTATTCCTACCTACTTGTTCCGATTAAAGAATTTATTAAAAAAGCGTTCGGTGATTTTTTACCCGGAGGGGGTTTTCCACCTAAAATTCTTGTGCCTAGTGTGTTCTATTTTTACTGCATAAATATTAATAATAATTGAAGATTAACTTGTTTAAGTTTCTAAGTCTACCAGTTAGAAACCCTCCATGCACTTTACTGATTTATTCCTACCTACTTGTTCCGTTACTTAACAAGTTATTTACAATGTAAATACTGAAAATAAACACTAGTGCATACTCAACATACTACAGATCATCAACTGAAAGAAATAGATACAAGCACACAAAATGATACCGTTATTTTTGGACCAATGTCCCCAGGAAAACCCAATGCGGGAAAACAAGTGCAACTATCTGAGGATTTTCTTATTAAGCAATTTCAAAGTTCAATCTGGGTGCCAAATCCGGCTTACCCAACAAAGAATGCCCTTGGCAGTAGTACCTCTCAGTCTGAGACAGATGTCCCGGTTGAAACCCTGGATAAACCATTCAACAACTCCTCAGCTCCAATCTGCCCCAAAAACCCCAACATTTGCCTTTCTGGATTGCGTCAACCTCTCTCTACCCAGCGCTAGCCCTGCATCACCCTGAATGGGCCTGCGTCAACCTTCTGGCCCTCTGTGTCAACTACACTTGCCTTTCTGAAGCAAATGCGCAGCGCCTGGTTGCCTCTGCGTGGCCCTGTGTGAGCCCTAGCTGCTACTGCGTCACTCTCTCTGGCTCATGCGCTGATCTATCGGCATTATCTCTGTCTCTCTGTCTCTCTGTACTCACAGCCCCTCAGCTGCAACTCTGAGCACTGATTCTATCTCTCTTAGCAAACCCGCTCTAGAAAATAGAATGACTGATCATCTGGTGTACTCTCCAAGTGACCCTCAAGCCCCCTCTTATACTTTTTTCGTTGACATATCAACGGTCGAGCTTAAGTACCTAATCAATGGCTAAGATTAGATCTGGCTTGATCCATGTCTTTTGGATCATTCTAATACAGTTTTATATTAATCCACATTAATATTTTAATTTTCCTAAGTCTAAACTTGGGGACTCCATTAAAAATATTAATTATTTTAATATCTCCTTAACTGTTTAGGATCTGCCCAAACCCTTTCTGGGTATTGGAGATCTCATGTGCCCCAACCTCTCCACCAAATTTCATGGCTAGAGCACATCCAACACTACCACAAATCAACATAACTAATGCTCTGAAAGATTTAAAAAGTGCTAATTGCTAAGGAATACTGATTCACCCCTCCAACAATTGGAGAATTCTTAGATAAAGAGTTTGCCTATTTCACGCGGAAAATCAGAACAGGTACGGGAAAATTCAAAGGTAAACTTCCATTAATATGTTTAGATTGTGTGGGGTTGGGCATTTTGCAGTCAATTGTCCTCACAAAAATGAGGTTGTTAAGAAAGGAAAGAAAAGTCCTAGGAAGTTCAACAAGCAAGGCAAGAAGAAATGGTTTAAGAAAAGTTTTTTCTCCAAAGAAGATAGCTCCTCATTCGAAGAAGACATTGATAACGAAAAAGAATTCAACGGAAGAGTATTGTTTAAGGCCAAACACAATAAGCAAGAGGACCTGACGAAGAAGGAGACGAAGAAGAAGAAATGACTGAGGTTGAATTTCAAAACGGAGTGATCAGGGTTAAAAAGAGCTCAAAGTCGAGAAGAAGCACATCAACACTCTTGAAGACAAATTAAAGACAGAAATGGAATAGGTCCTAAATCTTAAAATCAAGGTTGAAGAATACAAATGAATTGAAGAATCGCTCAGGAAAGAATTAAAGGAAAGGAACAAGGAAAGAGAAGCATTGGACGCTGAAACCATTTCTTTACAAAAGGAAGTTAAAAATGGAAAAACTCTACAAAACTACGCCAACAGCTCACAGACTTTGGACGAACTCATCAGCAACCAACGATCATGCAGCGACAAGATTGGTCTTGGTTAAAATTCGAAAAGGAGTCAAGTCCTTCTATGACAAATAAAGAAGATGGATATGCAAAATCTACCAAGTAGGTAGATCTCCCAGCTAGATCAAGAGATTGTTGAAATTTGGTACCGTAGGACAGGTGGTTCCCTAAGGCTTTGATCTTTGGCCTAGGGAAAAGTGTCCAAAAGAATTTAATTTTTCTCCTACAGTGACTTTAGAATTTTTATAAAGTCAAATCTAATTTAAAAGTGACTTTAAGTGATAAAGTTACTAAAGTCTGACTTTAAAGTGACTTTAATAAAGTCAATGTAAAATTAGAAAGGAAAAGTGACTTTGGAAATAAATGACTAAGTGGGTTTTTATTAAAGTGGGGTGAATTAAAAAATAGAAAGTGAGATTTAAATGAACATTTAATCTCAGCCCTAGATCTCAATCTATTTCAGCCATTGGATTTAGGGATTCCCCAAAAGTCATTTAGGGTTAGATTAAAGGAGAGAAAGGAGGAAAAGGCCATTCATTCTTTCATGAGCAGATTGAGAGAAGGAGAGCAAGAGAGCAAAGGAGATTTCTAGACAGTGAGAAAAAGGAGGCAGCAGCTTGGCACACATTCCAAAGCAGCGTTTCAGCAAGTCCGTACAGCTGAGTTAGCACATAGTGAAAGGCAAGTTTTGGGCACGAATTTCTAGAAAGGTCGTACATCAGTTTTGGTTCAGATTCCAAGGAGGTCGTACAACAAGTTAGCACAAAAATTGAGGAGCAGAAAAATTGAAGTTTGCTGGCACATTTTTCGAGGGAGGCCGTACAGCAAGTGGTTGTACCTTGGCACGCTTTTCTAGGCAGAAATCCGTACAGCCGTACTGCTGTTTTCTGCACAGAAATCGAGGAAAACTATATAGCAGCATTTATGGCAGTATGCACGCTTTTCTAAGCAGTTCGTACAGTAGCATTTAAGGCTGAAATTTGGGCACAAAAATCGAGGAGGCGTACAACATTTATTGCTGTTCTGTTTTGTTGTTTGCAAGTTTTTGCAGTTGGCTGAGAGGCACGGAAAACGATATAAGTTGTAAAAATTTGCTTGCTGATTTTTGTTGGATATTTCTCTTATTGTAAAATCATTTTCCAGAAATAAGAAGGAACTTTCGAACTAGTTTTCCCCAAGAGTTGTAGGGGGTTTTTCTAGGGTCACCTTGACCAAAAATCACTGTGTTTAAATGTGTTAAATGGTTGTTTGTATGTGCTGATATTTATTTCTGCATTTTCCAGCATTCTGTTATATTTCCGGAATGTGTTTTTAGCAAAATTTATTTTCCAGTTGTTGAATGTATGGATATGGGAAAGGGCATTTAACTATTTTGGAGAAATAAGGTGAAACTAAAAAACGGGGTGTGAAATGAGAAATTTCTACAGAGAGCAAGACTCGCAGGAAGAACCTTGGAAGACAATTCCTCGAATAAGATTTCCTCCCAGGTGTCAACCTATATTTTATGGTCATTATTATTCATGTGGAAGGTTTGGACATAGAGTTGCAAAATGTCGTATGTATGTTTGGAATGAATATAATTCCAGGGGATCTCTCAGAAATGGATATTTCAGAACTCAGCAGAATATCAACATATTTGATCATTTGAGAGATGATTGTTGAATGCTACACATGTAACAATTTTTGACATATGCCTAGGGATTGTGAAGTTTTTGACAGGTACAATAATTATCTCAAAAACCCTAGAAGCAAGTTTGTAGGATCACGAGACAGGTTCCACGATGATTTTGTCAGAAGAGAATACAATGCTAGATGGGCCAAGCATTGAATGTTTCACATGCCATAACTATGGCCATAACGCTTGTGGTTACATATATAAGATGGAATCGCCTATGGACAACATTGAATGCTTAAAGTGTCATAACTATGGGCACATGGCTCGAGATTGCAGGAATAAGAAGGTCTAGAAAAGGAAACAGGCACAGGGAGACCAAGCAGATAACAAGGTTTCAGCAGTTATGCTTTCAGGATTTATAAAACCAAAAGGTCATGAGGAATTACCAGTTGCTTTAGATAATGACTCAAGTCAAGATGGATCGTTAGGTGACTCACTATTTTGAATAATCTAGCTTGTTGACTCCTTAATGTTTGTAGAGGAGGAGTCTATGTAGCAATATATGGCACGAGTCTACGATTCACAGGAAGGTAGTTTGAACATGATGGCAGTGTCATTACAGGTTCAGGGGGAGCAAAACAGTTGAAGGATTACAGGTTACTAGGAACAAGGCAAGATCAGTCTGCAAAGGATATGCATAGATTGAAGGAACCGATTTTGAAGAACATTTGCTCCCATTGCCAAAATGGAAGCTATCAGGATGTTTCTCGCTTATGCTTGCTGGAGAAAAATCAAGGTCTACCAAATGGATGTTAAGTTAGTTTTTCTAAATAGTGAATTGGAAGAAGAAGTTTACATTGAAAAACGCGAATGTTTTCTGCTCTCTGACAAAGAAGACTACGTCTGCATATTAAAGAAGGCTCTATATGGTCTCAAGCAAGCTCTTAGGGCTTGGTATGCTCGTCTTGATGGATATATACATCAACATGGATTCAAGAAAGGAAGTGTTGACAACAATATTTATGTGAAAGTGGATTGAGATAACCTAACAATTATCGAAGTATATGTGGATGATATAATCTTTGGAAGAAGTGATAATAGATTAAGTAAAGACATTGCCACAAAAATGCAAAGTGAGTTTGAAATGTTTATGATTGGCGAACTGACATACTTTTTAAGGCTTTAGATTTCTCAACAGGATAAAGGAATATTCATATATCAAACCAAGTACATCAAAGAAATGCTTAAGAAATTCTAGATGGAAGATTGCAAGCCAGTCCTTATCCCCATGGTAACATGTTGCAAGTTAAGCTTAGAAAATTCGTCAAAGGATGTGGACCAAAGGTTGTATAGATCCATGATTGGTAGTCTCTTATATGTGACAGCCTCCTGACCTGATGTGATGTAGGCAGTTGGACAAGTAGCAAGATTCCAAGCAACACCAAAAGAATCTCATATTATTGTCGTCAAAAGAATTCTTAGATATCTTAAGGGCACAACGGAATATGGTTTACGGTATCCCAAAGGAAATCATCTGGTCATCCAAGCTTATATAGATGCAGATTAGGCAAGAAGTGTTGATGATCGTAAGAGTACCAGTGGAGCAGCATTCTATCTAGGTGGTTATCTTGTTTCATGGTTAAGTGAAAAGCAATCTTCAATCTTGTTATCCACAGCAGAAGCAGAATATATCGTGGTAGCAACTTGTTGCACAGCACAGAGGAAACCGCAGCGACTGAGGAGGATGTAACAAATAAAATATATAAATAATATAAATATAATGTAAATGATAATAATCATAAATAATAATTAGTTAAGCTAGTAATTGGGTTGGAGATGCATGTCTAAATGAGACATGACTCTTCATGAAGAGACACTTGCCTAATATAACAGCAAGCCTCTCATTCTCATTGTAAATCATTCATTCATTCATTATCATTCTTATTCATATATTTAATATAATATTTATATCTTTAATGGATAATTTGATATTCCAAGTCTTTTGGAGTAATTAATTTGTAGAAGGAACTTTGTTCACTTCATTTGGTATCAAAGCAGTTCGGTCCTCTAGGTTGCTTAACCAGTGCACAGAGCTCATTCTCCTATCCAGGTCCTTGGCTATCGAATTTCGTCAACCTTGTTGCCGTACAATTGAAGCATTTTGCTCAGAATTTGGGAGTTTCTCCTTTTCTCTGTTTTTCTAGGCCTTTGGACATAAAAGAAAAAAAAATAACCAAAAAAAATATAAGTAAATAAATTAAAAAAAAAAGGAAGAAAAAAAAAGTAAAAGAAAAAACAAAACGGATACAAAATCTCATACCAAGTATATTTAAAACTTTTTACGTGGAGAAGCATGTGGTTTTAAAAATAACCCATGGTAATTGCCCATGGTATTTTAAAAAGTTAAAAAAAAAACAAACAAACAAACAAACAAAAGGAATACGTTTTACTTTTTACATGAAGAAAATTTTAACGGAGATTTTAAAAACAACCCATGGTAATAGCCCATGGTATTTTAACATCGTGACCGTGTCATATGAAAAGACATGACTTTTATATTTATTAAGTGGGGTGACATTAAAAATTTATCAAGGAAGTAATTAAGTATAAAAAAAGGGACCAATTTATTATTTAAAAAAAGAAGTGAAACTATTATTATTATAAGATAATAAAGTTATTTTGAAAAGGGGTCTTAATATAAAGAAATACATACATATATAGAGGGCAACAATATAAAGGATTACCTTTTTTTAATAAAAGGGTATTCAAGTTTTTAACAATCCACATTAAGGGAGAATATTGGAAATATATATATATAAAAAGGGAGATAAAATAAGTTAAAAAAATAAAAATAAAATTCCATACAAAGTTAAAAGAAGTGAAGAAAAAGAAAAAATATGGAATCCCTGAGTAGGGAACAAAAACAATCAATCGCAAGAGATATAGAACAATTAATTACAATAATTGAGCGACAGGGTGAGGAGAGAAAGAGAATGGATTCCTTCTTCCATTCTCTACATCCATCATCACTTCCACAGAATGATGTTATCCAGTGTACCGAGAAAGTGCAGCTAAAAGATCAAGAGAATGACAAAATAGCCAAAATTCAACAAAGCAATAATGGAAAAGAAATAAAAATCTTGTGGATATACATTACAAAGAAATAATGGAAAAGGACGAAGAAATTTCTCGTCTCAAGGACCATGTCGAAAAATTGCTAGCGCAAATGAAGAAGACTAAGGTCACAAAGAAAGAGCTCAAGAAGCACTTATTAGAACAAGAAGAGGAAACCTTGCGTTTAAAGAACCTTAATAAAAATTTATTAGAACAAATCAAAGATCTAAAAGATGAAAATCTTAAAATTCAAAACGCTGAAAAAAAGTTTGATAAATCAGAAACAGAAGAAATTTACGACTAAAAAACCATAATCAAAGTCTACTCACTCAAATTAAGAAGCTTAAGGATGATAAGAAAGCATTAAAAGATAAGTTGGAGCAATCCACTCAAGTAGAAGTATCAGAATCTCCAGTCGCAACCGTTCAAGTTGAAAAAAAGGGAACGAATACCGATCCAGTTAATATGACAACTCAAGAAGACAAGTCAGTTGAAGAAACGACACACTTAGATGTTGTAGTTCAGACAATGGACGTCCCAAGTGAATGTTCCATAACCAATTCAATAACATCCTCACCAGAAGAAAATCTAAAAACTTTATATCGGCATCCGAATCACAAGATTAGACAACTCAACCAAGCTACATATCGAGACCATTTAGACCAAAGACAACAAACTAATGTTCTAGAGAATAATGACATAACATCAATCCAATCTTATGCTAACAAGTCGTTACAAAATTCCAGTGATCAAAATACTATACAGAAGATTAATCTCGGATGGTCTAATCCCTTCTCAGCGCGACAATTCTGTTTGTTGCTAAGAAGATCATATCAACTTGTATCGACGAGGATGACTACTTCGAGAGAGAAAGACATTCGAAGCCGAAAAAGATATCAAGCCTTTTTCATCGTCAAGCTTTGAGGACAAAGCTTTTTGAGGAAGGTGGCAATGTAACGAATAAAATTTATAAATAATATAAATATAATGTAAATGATAATAATCATAAATAATAATTAGTTAAGCTAGTAATTAAGATGAAGAGGCATGTCTAAATGAAACATGACTCATCATGAAGAGACACTTGCCTAATATAAAAGCAAGCCTCTCGTTCTCATTGTAAATCATTCATTCATTCATTATCATTCTTATTCATATATTTAATATAATATTTATATCCTTAATGGATAATTTGATATTCCAATTCTTTTGGAGTAATTAATCTGTAGAAGGAATTTTGTTCGCTTCAGAAGAAGCCTAAGAGGCAGTGTAACCGGAAACGAATGGACAGAGAATGGGAATGTATAAAATAGTAAAAACAGAGAACTGTTGGTGCTGTTGTTGTGGTGAAGAACCAAAGTGTGAGGTAGCAGAAGAGGAAGCAGAAGTAGTGGAGGCTGTAGAGGCAACAGAAGCAGCAGAGGCAAGAGAGTAAGAGTGAGAAAACCTCAGCTGAATAGAGTGTAGCAGCATACCAGTTTATACCAAGGTTGGGTTGGAGCCCAAGAGGTTGGAGCCTCAAAACTGAACACGACTGAAGTCATTGGGGGTAGGTGCTCCTAAGTGCAGAACCACTGCAAAACAAAGTTGGTGCTCTGGAGGTTGGAGCCTCATTGAAGTCCAAGTTGGAGCTTGGCAACCTAAGTCACATGACACGAGGACACGAGACACAGAGGACACGTAAATACGAGTATTCAATACGAAACGTAGCGACCTGGAAACAAGACACAGGGGACATGTTATATATATATATATATATACTGAAATATAGTTTTTTATCCATATTAAATTGCAGGTTGCAGCTTATCTAATCAAATTAAAATATAATTACTTCTCAAAGTTCATAGTTCACTTTAAAAAAATAAATAGAATCAAAATTTACTATTTAGAAATTAGAATGTGATATGCTTGGTCTTGATTCTTGAATATTCAATGTTCACTGTTCATATACAACTTCCAAGCACATAAGAAAATAACTAAAGTCTAATCCTATTGATTTCCTCTGCCCCTCTTGCAAGAAAATGCCACAGCTTTCCCTTTCCCTCTAGATGTAGACGTTGGTGCTGGTGGAGTTGGCAGTGGAGTTTGCTATGCTCTAGAAGCTGAAGAACTAGAAGTAGGAGCTATAGGAGGTATACCATGTCCTCTACTAGTGGCAGGGGTAGCCTGGGCAGGTGGTGTCACCTGGAAACATTACAATCTCCCAATCCTGAAATCCTGAAAAACTGATAAGTCTGCTGCATTTTGAATGAAATCTAAAATTCTACTTTCTCCATATGAAATCCAATGAGGTTGGAACCACTCTCAAACATCCTGAGTCATTTCATGGTAATGTTAAAAATTTAAGTAAAAGGATGAAAATGAAGATTAAGGAGAATGTCACTTTTACTTTAAGAATTTAACATTACCATGAATAGCATATCAATACTAGGGCCTAGACTTGATCATTAAGCTGCCCCACTCAAAAATTATTTGTTTCTTTCAAAACAAATTGCAGCTTATGCAGACAACGTTTTCTATCAACGGAATACGCGTTTTCCAGATGCAGGACACGACGAAAACCGGCGAATACGTTTTACATTTTACAGGACACGATGAAAAACGTTTTTGACACGTTTTAGGGCCGTTTTCGTGTCCGACACATAAAATACGGGACACGGGACCTTGGAGGACATGTCCTATGACTTAGTTGGCAACTATTCACAATCAGATATATATACTTATATTGTATTTATTTCATTGCACTGTCTTGAGTTTTAATAAAAGCACTAATTCCCACTGTTGATTTCTGTGTTCTGTGTATACATATACATATCTATATATGCTTTTGGCAATCACTAGAACAATTTAAAAAATAATAAAAAGATTGATTCACCCCCCCTCTCAATATTTCCAACAAGCTCCTGCCCATATCGTCAGTGAAGCCCCAGTTCCCACTGTCCAAGTGGACCAGGCCTCACTCGATAAGGCTTTGAAGTTTTCTGAAAGTGCCATAATCTGCCGATTCAATGGTTTTTGGCTGCGGCTGACAGCTCTCCACAATTGGATCTCAGAGGTATGGAAGCCTGTCATTTCTGATGCAATTAATATCTACCCCTGTGCTAGGGGTTTCTTTATAGTAGATTTTGAAAACCCTGAAAGCAAACAATGTATTCTAGATTCCAGCCCTTGGTTTTGGAAAAACTCAGGCCTATTCATGAAGCCATGGAACCCATCATTCGATCCCTCAACAACAGTCATAACCTCGGCACTAGTTTGGGTAAGATTACCAAACCTACCCTTGCATCTCTGGAATTCCTCCTCGCTAAAAGCCATTGGAAATGCAATTGGGAAATTTTACTACAGGTGCCCAGAAACAGAGGAATATGTCAAAACCACCTATGCACGCATATGTGTGGAAATGGACTTTAGCGTCGGATTCCCAGCTGAAATACACCTAACAAGTAAAGACTATGTGTGGAACCAGAAACTCGATTATGAAAGTGTCCTCTTCAGATGTCGATCCTGCTTTGAGACAAGCCATCTAGCCAAAAATTGCCCAAAAGCCTCCCAGAAAAATTCTGCTAGAAAAAATCACCACAGATCTACATGGTGGGAAGGAGCACAAAAAGAACACTACACTGTCATCAAAGAAGAATACTCTCGAGAAAACTCTGAATCACAAGAAATCGGGCAAGAAAGAAACAACTCTCAAGACAAGCAGGGGGAAAGCCCCGCCCAACAACAAAAAAGTGAACTCGACAACACCTCAAGCATCAACAATTATGAGGATTCGAATACTGCACAAAATAAATCTTCATTTAACAGCAAAGTAGATCTCCTAGACCAAACTTCTTCTTCGACTATCTTCAAAAGGACGAACACAATAGATCGCAAAGCTAAGACACCAATGTCCCAAGAACTAGAAGAGATGAAGGAGATGCAAGATAAAGGAAGTTGGAAGACCGTAGAGAAAAAAAAAAGCTACAGCACCAATCTCGCCAAGAAAGATGAGGAACCAGACAATTAAAAACTAAGAAAATTATAGGTCCAATAGACCAATTTGGTCTCAGTGGACGTTAACCACCACCACCACCATCATCATCATCATCATAAGATTCAATGTGTCTCCTCATCTTCAGTACAACAATTCATTAATGCAATTGAGTAAATATGCTTGTAACTCGAAGAGAAAAAGTGGACATTGCATAGTGGCATGCCCTTCCAAATCGGCTTTAAAATGTACAGGTGTCACCAAGTTCAACAAAAGAGATTAATATAAGACGCTATTAGGCAGTTTCAGCCTCTAAGGGAGCAATAGGTCCATGATACATCCGTCAAATGACAGGTGTCATGTGAAATAGCGATAGAATGGAATGGGCAAGAGGGACACCGCAAGCCACATGCCACAATACAAGGGTAGCTACAATGAGGGAAGCCCACACATTGGGTGTATAGATGTAGGAGGGAGCAATCACGGTACATGAGCTAACCCAACCCTTGTTTTTTCGCCCTTCTTTGTATGCCTTTTTCCTTTTATTGATTATTCTTTCTTTAGACTGCTCGGGGCTCCAGGGGATGAGAGCATGATGTGAATGATAAAGCAGTGAATACCCCCTTAATGTTAGGCAGTTCATCGCCCACCAGGGGTTGCGACAATCATGGGTTCCTTAATGATGCAGCGGACACACATGGGGGCCCTAGGAACCAGCGTGATGGCCATAATGATAGGGGGTAGAGCTAGTGTTTGGCTTTTGCCCACGTGCTATATTCTTATGTCCCAACCATCTTTTGCATTTTATGATACATTCCCTATTGAAAGTGGTCAAATTATGCTTTTAAATTTCTTTTTAGTTGCATCAACCTTTGGGGCATCATTCCAAGTCCGGCCCAGAGTGTGGACAAGGGGATGGGGAGGCTAACTCCTTGTGAACCTAATGGACAAATGTGAGCTCGAAAGGGAAAAATGTGAAAAAGGGTTATAATGAGAAGAGGGGAGTGAGATATATGATGTCTTGTAATGGGACCACGCAACCAGAAACAGGGTTTCTCATATAGTGCCACTTCTAAAGCTAGTAGTCAATAGAGGAGATCCCACAAGACTAAGATACAAAATTAACCACCAAGTTGGAACAAGGGAACGAGAGTACAGACCAAGCCCATTCTTTCCACTGAATCCCCCCCACTGATCCATGTCCAAAATGTGCCCCAGAAAAACAAGCATAAACACTCAATTACATAATGAAAACTTATACCTTCGGAGTTGGAAGGCCCACCTTCAAACATACAATCATAACCGATGAGCGAGGGCACATAATAATTGACTCAGGTGCGGAGAATATGGTGGCACATCGAGCTATCTAGTGGTTGCAAAGGGTTACTCACTGTCGGCTGAAGACAAATCTAGGAGAAAAAATCTCCCATAGGGGTCGCCACTGGTGGCAGGTAATAGGTATTTTGTAGCTTCTTCGTGCAATGTATTAATGTCCTTTTAACCCTGTATATTGATAACATTTATCATTTATAAGTGCATTCTTCTCCTTTTCTTCTCATCATTTTTATGCAGAGTATAGAAAAGTTTCCACCACACAAAATTAAAATTATTTTCATAGCACCTTTAGTTGTGTTGTCGCACAGGATGTCTATGCACCACAACAACGGCTCAAATCAGGGGTTATCACACTGATCCCCAATCACTCTGTTTGAGTTGTCTCCCTAGAGAAGACTAAGGGGGGTAGACCCTATAGGAATGGGATGAATGAAAACTAGTTGGAAACTAACCAGTTTGGGAGACAGCTAAACAACCAATATTTGTTTGAATTGCGCAAGATTTTGAAGAATTCGATTTGATTTGAGGAAAATGATATTGATGCCTTGTGGAGTCAACTATCTTGCAAAGGAAAAAAAGTCCAAGTAAAAGATGGGAAACTACAGCTGAATAATTCGACTGTCTCATATGCAAATGCAAAACTTAAAGCAATGTGGATTGCAGGGACTTGGTTAATTTTAGTTAAATGAGGACCCAAAGTTATTTCTGAAATGTATCTTAAATGTTATTTAACTTAAAGCTTAGAAAAATGGTGATCTTAACGTGAAAATAGGTACTTAAACCAACGATGTAAAATGTAAAATCTGCACAAGTAATTACTGAAATGTACAATAGGATTGAAGTGTAAAATGCTGGAAATAAAACACTTTACATTTAGAAATCCATTTGCATGAAGTACTCAATCAAAGATATTGGATGCATAAGTGAAACTAAGTTAATCTTTCTTGAATGAGCATGTGAAAACAAATGTACTTCAGATGAGTAATCTGCCCTTAAATCAGATGTTAATGCGAACAATATATTCTAAAACAGCAGTGTTGAAACCATGCAATATTTATATTTTTCTATGCATAACAATAGAAAATTTTAAATGACAAACTGATAACTACAATTCAGAAAATTTCTAAGCTTAATTATTTATGATCTACTGATGTATTTGATCTAAAACCTCAGAAATAAATTATTGAACAGCAGTGAAACAATGTTCAAAATTTGTCAATTAGCATGCAAAAAGTTACTGAAGATAATTTATCTCTCTGCAATGTATAGCACTAAAAGATGTAAATTAAATTTGTCGCTATACTCTAGCTAATTTCAAATCTATGCCAGTATTAGCCTTGCTTTCAAAATGAAATGAGGAAAGGTTAGAGGGTGTGCACAGTCAGCTCTTAAGGGCTTGAAGACACTTGAAGATATGCTGCCCGAATCATTGAAAATCTTCCAATTCCAAATGCCAAATTCAGAAGAAGAAGAAGAAGAAGAAAAAGAAAAAGATAAAAAATAAAAATAAAAAATAAAATAAAAAATAAAAATAAAAAAAATAAAAAAAAAAAAATAAAAATAAATAAATAATTGAGAGATTTTTTGTTAAAAAATTGTTAAAATTTTTTAGAAAAAATTGTGGGAAGAATTTATGGTGATAGGGAGTGAAAAAAGAAAGGGCTTGAAGGTAAGAAGGAGGTCGAGAATGGAGGAGAGGGGAGGTCGAGAATGAGAAAGGGAGGCCAAGAATGAAAGTGAGGCCGAGAAGAAGGTTGGAGATGGCCATAGCTTGAAGGCCCTAAATAGTTTTCCCATGATCTTCTTGCAATTTCTCTTCAACCTACAAACAAAATGGAGATGCTCTCCGGGACTTAGATCTCTTTCCAGAATCCACAAAATCACATGAAAGGGAGGCCAAGAATGAAAGGGAGGCCGAGAAGAAGGTTGGAGATGGCCATTGCAGAGCTTGAAGGCCCTAAATAGTTTTCCCATGATCTTCTTGCAATTTCTCTTCAACCTACAAACAAAATGGAGATGCTCTCCGGGACTTAGATCTCTTTCCAGAATCCACAAAAATCACATGCAATATTCAGATTTGTTCCTGCACAAACAAAAGATAGCAAACCCCAAAACATGTATATACACAAATATGAAATACCCAAAACACCAATGCATTAGAAATTTGATATTTACAAGTCTACAATAATATTCTACAAATCTAGTAGATTTGTAGATCAAAGCCCTCTATTAGCCAGATTTAAACAAATTTTGCACAAATTTAGAAATAAATTTGAAATTTTAAAGAGGCACAAGCCTAAGAACAACCCTGCAAATAAAATATTTTATAAGATAACTTCAGAAATTAAAAACAATGGGCTCTTTAGATTATATAAACTGAGAGTCAGTTGGTCTAGTTGAGGACTTCCCCAAATGCCCAAATCCTGAATGATAACTTCTGCACACTTAGATCTGCTTGTTAGATTAATAGAGATTCAAAAATGATCATAAAATCATCAAGAAATAGAGATACCTGCTACTTCTATCAAATCAAAATGATATTTAAAAAACCCATAAATTTGTGCAAGATACCTGTACACAGATCAATCCTCAAAGGCTATTAACCAGCAAATGCAAATAAAAACAACAGAGTATTAAGAACAATAGTACCACATAAATTTGAAAGAGGAACACCACGATCTGAAAATCCAAAGTCTTTGTGTTTTATTAACCAGAAAAAATTACAAGATCTTTCTTAGAGCAAGTACACGATTCGGAAATCGGATCCAAATAATGGAGAGCCCTCTAATTTATAGAAAAAATCTCCAACGGCTAGTTGGCTTGATCCTCGTTAAAACAATCTCAACCGTTGATGAAGATCAAATGATCTTTTAATCATCATCGTTGAAATAAAGTTATTTTTTGAAGAAATTCGAATTTCACTTTTAATTTCATTTTAATTAACTCAAAAATTATTATTTTGAGTTAATTGCCGCATAAAATTGACTTTGACTTAATTACTATGGCCCAAGGGTTCAAAATATCTTGAAATTTTCAATATTCCCTTGGTCGAAAATCTCCAAAAATTAAAAACTTTAAAACCCACGAATTTTAAATGTTGGAGAATTTAATTTTCCCTAGGACCTAAATTAATTAAATTTTTGGCTTTAACATTTTAATTTATTTTAGCCAGAAATTTTAATTAATTGACTCATGAGGGGATTATTAATTTTTTCAACCCTCTAATATTTAGCCATGGTGTCTCAGTCTAACTATGAGAGACCATGCACTAAATATTTTTTACATGAATATTACATTTCTAATCCATGAAGGGGGACGCCTGTTCATTATAGACCCTCAACATTTACCGATTTCTGAGACACAAAATATGATCTAGTAGACTAAATGAATTGTAATAAAATAATCTAACTAAATAGTTAGAATTGTTCCCAAATCACTTATACAAAGACTCGATAAATAACACTAAGACTCATTTAAAATCCTGACGACAAAATCCACCCTAGCTTTAGGCTGAAGATGGAGGGAAAAACTTGGTCGATCATCCGTGTTTAGAAAAACACAGGAATCGGTGAAACTAATAACCTCCTAGGATAGAAATCATCATCAGAAAAATAAATTAACCTAGGTTGTTACATACATTTGTCTTACTAGGATCATTTACATTACAAAATGCAGAATAGGTTTACAAAACTCCAGTGTACATATAGCTGATAATGATGAATCTGTGGATTATCTAAGTGCTCGGACATGATGGAAATCCATGCGCGAAAAAAAGTACAACTATGGAGTAGTTGACATGGAGTGGTCAACAGGTTGTTTAATCACTTGCCAAAGAATATATTGTGTGTCGGTATATGAATTTTATGTGCAGATTTCAGAAGTAATTGCAGTGCATGAACAGTTAGGGAGTCAGGGGCACCTCTTGAGATTGGCAACCACCAGCCCAAATGGAGAGGAGATTTTCTGGTGACCTGTGTGGTAGATTTTCCTAAATGTTACACTAATTTCCACTGCAGATTTTTTAAGTTATTTCACCTATTTACAGTGCATAAATTTGTGCTAACATGTCCTTGTCCAAATCTTCTTAAATTACAGATGGATGGGATTTTAAAAATGCATTCCATTGGTGAGACATTCCAAAATGTACAGATCACTAAATTTCAAGAAAACCAAGAAGGAAAATGAACTTTTAGAGCTCAAACAAACTGCTTTCATCTGCTACATGAGGAATGCCATGATGCTTCACGCCAACAAAATTAAATTTGAGAATCGTCATTTCCTGCAATCCACAAGCACCAATTACACTGTTGCTGCTTGTGGAAGCCAGCAGTGGGGTTGATATTTGTTGCCATGGAGTAATAAATAGAAAAGATAGAAAATGGCAAGGCTTGAGGAAATTTGCATAACAAAATACGAAAGAAAACCTTCTACAGAACCGTGTTGAGAGCACCAAAAATTATAATAACAGCCAATATAAGCAGACATTTGTAAGAAGAGTCTTCCTTGCAATAATATACCTGAAAGAAAGTGTCCATATGCAGGATGTGTGCCCCATTAGAGGAGTTACACATCGACCTGTTGATAGATCCCACATCATTATAGCACCATCTTCATCTCCAGATGCCATATAACGCCCATCTGGAGACATGGCTATTGATAAAACCATACCTCTGTGTCCAACAAACATGCGCACACATTCACCACTTTGCACATCCCATAATCTGACAGTCTTGTCACTTGATCCGGTAGCAATATAGTTGCAATTGACATGCCACTGTACACACTGCATGAAATTTTCAAGAATAACATGTAAATAAATTGAGGCTTGGCATGTCAACAGTCATAACGTATTCTATCTGAGAAAATTTAGGACCAAAATGAGAAGAAAAGCAAATAAAATTGTCGTGATTCGCAAAAACAGAAAGTGTCCCCGATATAAACAACTGATATCAACAGTACAGAAAAGGGCTTGGCATAACTACATCAACTCCAACTTATGTACCACGGGGACACATTCTCTATCATAAGAAAATCCAGGATCATGATTGACCCCCACAAGGGACATCCATGCACTACAGTGGAGCTAATTTCCCCCAATAAAATCAGTCTTTTTCATCCCTTTTTGAAAAAATATTAATTATTGCTCTGATGCCCAATTCCATAATACACAAAAAGATGTTCAAATACCCATGATAGTGAGTTCATTAGCTTCAAAATCAGAAAAGAAATGGAAATATATGTTCAGTATCTCACAAAATTTATACACAAAATGCTGCATAAAATATAAAACAGTGCTTTAGATCTAATATCAAAAGAGGTATATGAGAAGAAAGTATATTGCAAGAGTATGAAAAGGAAACAGTTGACTGCACCAATATTTGTCAAAAATGCTGAGTCAACAAAGCGAGTATGGAGCATCAACAAAGATTATTTATGTATCAACTGTACATAAATGTGTCACAACACTACCCAAGAATTCGAAAAGTCAATGGAATCATGGTACGGGAAGATAGACTTCCTAATGTGGTCAAAATCATCCATTGCAACCTGACTTCCTAATGTGTTCAAAAGCATCCATTGCAACCTGAAGTAATATATTATACCCATTTCAACTTTAGTTCGGAGAACTGCATGACACAACCAAATTATTTATGATTAATCATGATTTATGATGAAAACTAACACATGCTCATTCAACAATAATACACAAAAGTAAAATATTAAAGCTAAAGCAAATATATAAAATGACTACAACAAGGTAGGCTGACCACACCAAAATATGTCAACGAAGCAAATATGGTCAAGCTCATCCCTAAATGGAGATAGGCACATCAATGGAGATAAAGTTAAAAAAACCTGGTGTTGACTTAAGTCATGATGGATTTAAAAATGCAGCCTTAGCTGAGCATTCTCACAAAACCAACCACCAAATATGTCATGTGAAAGTCAAGATAACACTGTACTATGAGGAAAGTATGAAAGAAAGTGGAAATTAAAATGAACCTGCAAAGTCTTAGTAGGGATGGGGGGCATTAACATAAGTGGAACTTAGAAGCTGATCTTACATTTTCTTCAAAGTGAATGGCATAAATATATCAATGGAGTTAATTCTTACAGCCGACAAAGGAATAGAAAGCCTGCATGGTGTTAGTCGCTCTGCATTATTATAATTACGAGACCATATTGTAACAATAAATCCTTCAAGCCCAAAAGAATCCAAAGGATGATCCAAGAGCATGGTTCGAAATATTGAGAAATCTCAGTGACTTGGTCCCACAAACTATCACAAAGACAGATGCTTTCACAGACAAATGCTTTTGGTTTTGTGTTATCTTTCCAAAATATCCATCGCTAGCTACAAAACATTCTTCTCAAAGCTTGGTACTCATACAAAAGACTTTGGAGGGTAAGAAAGTTTGTGGCAATCTGTGTGATAGTTGGGCGACTAAGCTCGCCCTGTGTGAATTCTCTCATAAGGTTCAACAGCCAAGCATGATTATAAATATACTTGGTAATTTGTTTGCACTCTTGCACAACATCTTGCACCACTCCAACTTCCCAATGCCCTCCAGTGTCAAGTCTATGCAATTGGCAGCACATGGAGTCCAAAACATGGTGGGATATTTGGCACAAAGCAACCTTTCAGTTGCCACATAATGTGTTGCAATTGTCGGTGATTACTTGGACAACATTTGCAACCCCAAATTCCTCCACCACATCAACCGACAATGTAAAAATCAAATATGCATCTTTTACATGTGTAGATGCATCGATGGATTTTAGGAACATCATCCCTTTAGGGCAAGCTACAACAAAATTTATTACTGTTCTACCCCTCTGATCTGTCCACCCATCCAACATAATTGTACAACCCGTAAATTTCTAGCTCTTTACCCCTAAGTGCATTATATAATGGGGCTTTGTATCCAGAGCCAATACTTGCAATGGCATCCACCATGGGGTGAGAAAATGTTATGAACATAAATTATGTAAAAATAGATAATAAATAATAACCATAATAATATAAATATAATAATAAATAATAAGTAAATTGACTAATGGTTAGTTAGTTAATAATGAAAAGACATGTCTTAGAGACATCACTGTTCGTGAAAGGGTCCTTACCTGACTATAAATACAAGACCCTCATTCTCATTTGTACTCATCCTACATCAATTCTTTAATACAATATACACTTTACAATCACGGTGCTACAATAGATGTCTTTGTCTACAAAGTATTTTAAATATTTCGTTGCGTATACGACTTTTGGTCGTTTCATTGGTATCGAAGCCAGGTTTGGTTGATCACCAGGCCTTTGGCCATCAACCTCCCATCAACCTTGTTGTTGTGTAATTGAAGTGTTTCACTCAGAGTTTGGAGTTTCTCCATTTTCGGTCAAGCCTTGGGCCACTTATAAAAGAAAAGAATTAAAAAAAAAAGAATTAGTTAATTAAAAAATTAAAAAAAAGGCCTTTGGCCATTCACATTTCAATTATTCTAGTAAAAAAAAATATAGTCCGAGGTAAATTTTGAAGGAGAATATTCATATATATAAAGGTTCTACATTATTGATAAAAAGTGCATGACAAAGTAAAAATGGAATCTTTCCAAATATCTTTAAAACTATACATAAGAAAAGGAAGAGTAGATAATATTATCTTGATTCTTCATTAAGTGGTTTACAAGTTTGTGGTTTTAGAAACCCATTGTAATTGTCCATGGTATTTTAAAGGTAAAAGAAAAACAAAAGGAATACAAAATCTCTTTATGTGAATGGTAAGTTTTACTTTTTATGTGGAGAACATTAACGAGTCAAAAGCACATAAGCGGACATATATTTTATATTATACCCCAAAGAGGTGAATAGCCATGTTTCACTAAAGTTGTAACTTTTCAAAAAGAAAAAAGAAAAAAAGATTATAAATAAAAATATGTATAAAGAGAAATATCATATCATAAAGGGGTATTTAAAGAAAAGATCAAGTCATAAAACTATTGAAAATATATATAAGTACAAAGCAGGTATTATTATAAAATGTTACTTGAAAGATCCATATATTAAAGTTTATAAAGGGTTAAATCTAGAACTATAAAGAGACATAAGGATAACAAGTTATAACAAAAGAAGAGTACTTTTTAAAAGCATTATAATAAATATAAGGTGCAGTTTATTTAAATAATGGAACTATATTAATTATTTTTGAAGTGGGAAAAAAATATATATTTGAGGAAAATGAAAGGTACAGGGATTTATAAAGGTGTTCAAGTTTATCCAATAAAAGGACACTTATTTTTAAAAAGAAGCCCATTTTTGAAGAAAAAAGTGAATGGAGCCTAATTCGAAAATGATGAAGAAAGATTTTCCTATAAGGATATTTTAACCACACATCACAAGCTAATTACATTAAGAGGGAATATCCAAGGGAAAAATGTTAATATCGTTATTAGTATAAGGAACGACGAAAATTACATAAATATTAATCTAGTGAATCAACTGCTAATTTTAGATGCCAATGTAAGTGAAACAACCGATCTTTTTCGAAAGAAATACAAAATTAATGATTTACAAATAACAATAGATCATTATGAATACACATCCCAATTAAGTGTTGTAAAAATGTTTGACGAAGAGGTTGACATAATTCTCGGTTGACCTTGGTTCAAAGAATTAGGTACATTCATTTTAAACATAGAAAAATATTTCTTATTGTTCCCTTACAAGAGGAAGATGGTGACGTTCCAAGACATGACAACGAAATCAGAACTAATAATGCATTCATCAAAAAATCTTAAGGATATTTCGAAACTAATGTTTCAAGAGAATCTAGAAACAATATCAAGGAAGCAAAAAGAACTTGAAGAAGTCATATCCAACAAAAATAAAGAAAATTTGTGTTTGAAGGAGCATAATCAAAAACTACTTACGCAAGTGAGAAAATGTAAAGCTAACAAGCACAAGTTAGAACAAGAAAAAGAAAGCTTTCCCAAAAAATTCAACAAAAGTCTATCAAAGAAAGAAGAGGAGAATTTATGCTTAAAAGACCTTAACAAAAAATTATTAGAACAAATCAAGTGTTTAAAAGACAAGAAGCTTGAAGGCCAAAATAAAGTTGACTCAAAAAATGAGGAATGCTTACATCTCAAAAATCATAATCAAAATCTGCTCAAATAGATTAAAAACTTAAGGACGATAAGAAATCATTGACGAATAGGTTCGAAGAAATTGTCGCAAAAGAAGCATCAAAATTGCTAGATGTAGTAGTCCAAGTTGGGGAAGAAGAAACAAACATCGATCCCACTAATCTCACAGTTTAGGCAAATCCAAATCCTCCTGAAATAAAGACGTACTCAAAGATTTCCGTTAAAACGACGAACACTCCAAATGAGGATTAACTAATCAATTCAACAACAACATTACCTGAAGGAAATCAGGAAACTGCCATAAAAACGTTAAAGGAAGTTCAAACAAGAAAAACTCCTTATCTACATCTGAATCACAAGAGTAGACACCTTAATCAATCTACAAATTTGTATCACTCAGAACATAAACAACAAACTTATGTTCCAAAGAATACTGAAGTGAACTCAATTTAGTTTACTGATAACAATTCATTACAAAGTTCCAGTAATCAGAAGATTCCACAGAAGGTTAATCTAGGATGGTCTGATCCGTTCTCAGTACAACAATTTTACATATCACTCCAAGGATCATATCAACTTGCATCGACAAAGATGATTATTCCGAGACGAGAAGGTATTTGTAGCAGAAAAAGAGATCAAACAAAAGACATTCGTAGCATAAACGAAATCAAGCCCTTTCATCAACAAGCTTTGAGGACAAAGCCTTTTGCAAAGGAAGGCAATGTTATGAACATAAATTATGTAAAAATAGATAATAAATAATAACCATAATAATATAAATATAATAATAAATAATAAGTAAATTAACTAATGGTTAGTCAGTTAATAATGAAAAGGCATGTCTTAGAGACATGCATGTTCATGAAAGGGTACTTACTTGGCTATATATACAGGACCCTCATTCTCATTTGTACTCATCCTACATCAATTCTTTAATACAATATACACTTTACAATTAATGTCCTACAATGGATGTCTTTGTCTACGAAATATCTTAAATATTTCCGCTGCGTATACGACTTTTGGTCATTTCAAAAAAATAAGACTTTTCATAGTTCAATAAAAGACTGGTATGGCACCAAAACATCCTCACTGCCATATCTGTCGCCTTCCTCTTTTTTTCATTAAAACTCTCCAAGGTTGGCTGAGATCCTGGAGTTGTACGAGGAGCGAAGAAAGAAGAGGTTATACTCTTACCTGCACTTTGAATCTATGGTTCACTCTGAGATGAAAATTTACCTGTTGATTTGGGGTAGCATCTAATGTGCTCTAACGATAAAAATTCGTGGAGAGGCTAAAGCACATGAGATCTCCATGACCCATAAATGGTTTGGGCAGATTCTAACCAGTTTGGGAGATATTAAAATAATTAATATTTTTAATGGAGTTCCTAAGTCTAGACTTAGGAAAAATAAAATATTAATGGGTATTAATATAAAACTAAGTTAGAAGGTTCCAAAAGTCATGGATCAAGCCAAATCTAATCTTAGCCGTTGATTAGAGATTTAATCTCGATCGTTGAAGGACCAACAAGAAAAGTATAAGAGGAGTCTTGAGAGTCAGTTAGAAGAGACCCCAGATTGATCAGTCAGTTCGATTTTCTGGAGCGGGGTTTGTTGAAAGAAATCGAACCAGTGATCAGAGTTTCAACGAGGGGCAGTGAGTGCATAGCAGAGAGGCAGAGATAGTGTCGAAGGATCAGCGCTGAGGTAGAGGAGGCTACGCAGAGCCAACAGAAGCCACACAGAGGGCCAGATGGATTGCACAGAAGCTACCAGGGCTTGTGTGAGTGACGCAGAGGGCCAAAGAACCAGTGCAGAGCATCAAAAGGTTGACGCAAAGGCCAAGAGGGTTGACGCAGAGCCTCAGAGAGGCGCTGGTGATATTTTCGTGGAGAAGACTTGTTGAATATCTGCTTCCAAAGAGCGGTATTACTGCTAGATTGATTTCTTTGTTGGGTGAGCTAGTTTGGCACCCTAGTTGTACTCAAGAAAGTTGCTTAATAATAAAACCCTCAAAACTACTGCACCAGTTTTCCCAAGTTCGATTTTTCCAGGAACGATAGTCCAAAAATAACGGTGTCCCTTGTGTGTTTGTCTATTCTTTCAGTTGATGATTTGTAGATGGTTGAGACTGCATTTGTGTTTATTTTCAATATTTATATGGTTAAATAACTTGTTAAGAAATTCAACAAGTGGGTGAAATAAACCAAATAATGCAAGAAGAATTTCTAATGGGTTAAACTTAGAAATTTCAACACTACCTATAACAACAAGCTCAAACTTCCTTTTTGCCCCTTAGAACTTTCTTCTTTAATGGATTCCAAAGCAGCTACCATTTCAACGGTGACTTCATCAAGGCAATGTTCACAACATCCCACACCATTCCCAGGAATTCTAGTTAGGTGGTATTTTAGCCTATTTATGCCTACATGCATTGTGGCATTGCTATAATTGCACTTGACATGGTGGTTATTACCAGCAATGAGTCGTTGACCATGTTCCCATGCCGAATCACGAAACTTTCTAGTACCCTTGGTTGAAATTTCTGAGTATTACCCGTTAGAAATTTAATCTGTATTCTTCTGGTTTATTTCTTCTACTTGTTAATTCTAAACAAGTTATTTAAAACATATAAATAACGAAATAAACACAATACAATCTCAACATCTACAGATCAACAGCTAAAAGAAAACAAACACACAAGTGACACCGTTATTTTTGGACAACTCGTCCTTGGAAAAACCCAATGCGAGAAAATCGGTGCAACAATTTTGAGGGTTTATTATTATGCAATATTAACTTGAATACAACTGCGTGCCAAACTAGCTCACCCGACAGAGAAAAACAACCGGCAGTAATACCTCTCTATTCGAAAACAGGTATTCAAAAAACGTGTCCCACGAAACCTTCTCCAGCAACTCTGAAGCACTGCGTTGGCCCTTCTGGCCTTTGCGTCAGCCTCAGCACCCTCTGCACCAGCCCTCTGAGGCACTGCGCAGCCTCTGGGACCCTTTACGTCACTCTTGTTGCCCTCTGCGTGGATGATGCAGGCCCTCTGGCCTCTGCGGTGTCCCTACTGGGCTCTGCATGGCCTTCTTTGGCTTCTACGTCTGCGTCTCTCTGCTTCCGCGTCAGTCTCTCGGCACTATCTCTGCCTCTCTATCCAGTACTCACTGCCCCTTGCTGCTAATCATTGATTCGACTTTACTTAGCAAACCCCGCTCTAGTAAATCGAATGATTGATCACTCTGATATGTTCTCCAACTGACCCTCAAGCCTCCTCTTATACTTTCCCTGTCGGTCCTTCAACGACTGAGATTGAATCTCTAATCAACGACTAAGATTAAATTTGGCTTGATCCATGACTTTTGAAACCTTCTAACCTAGTTTTATATTAATACACATTAATATTTTATTTTTCCTGAGTTTAGACTTAAGAACTTCATTAAAAATATTAATTATTTTAACATCTCCCAAACCGCTTAGAATCTGCTGAAACCATTTCTGGGTCTTGGAGATCATGTGCTTTAGCCTCTCCACCAATTTTCATGGCTAGAGAACATCCGATGCTACCACAAATCAACACTCCCTCTTAGCATCACACTACTTATCCAGCACCGGTACCCAATGCGGGAAAATCGGTGCAACAATTTTGAGGATTTATTATTATGCAATATTAACTTGAATACAACTGCGTGCCAAACTAGCTCACCCGACAGAGAAAAACAACCGGCAGTAATACCTCTATTCGAAAACAGGTATTCAAAAAACCTGTCCCACGAAACCCTCTCCAGCAACTCTAAAGCACTGCGCTGGCCCTTCTGGCCTTTGCGTTAGCCTCAGCACCCTCTGCGCCAACCCTCTGAGGCACCGCACAGCCTCTGGGACCCTTTACGTCACTCTTGTTGCCCTCTGCGTGGATGACGCAAGCCCTCTGGCCTCTACGGTGTCCCTACTGGGCTCTGCATGGCCTTCTCTGGCTTCTACATCTGCGTCTCTCTGCTTCCGCATCGGTCTCTCGGCACTATCTCTGCCTCTCTGTCCAGTACTCGCTGCCCCTTGCTGCTAATCATTGATTCGACTTTACTTAGCAAACCCCGCTCTAGTAAATCGAATGACTGATCACTCTGGTATGTTCTCCAACTGACCCTCAAGCCTCCTCTTATACTTTTCCTGTCGATCCTTCAACGACTGAGATTGAATCTCTAATCAACGACTAAGATTAGATTTGGCTTGATCCATGACTTTTGAAACCTTCTAACCCAGTTTTATATTAATACACATTAATATTTTATTTTTCCTAAGTTTAGACTCAAGAACTTCATTAAAAATATTAATTATTTTAACATCCCAAACCGCTTAGAATCTGTTGAAACCATTTCTAGGTCTTGGAGATCATGTGCTTTAGCCTCTCCACCAATTTTCATGGCTAGAGCACATCCGATGCTACCACAAATCAACACTCCCTCTTAGCATCACACTACTTATCCAGCACCAGTACCCAATGTAGGAAAATCGGTGCAACAATTTTGAGGGTTTATTATTATGCAATATTAACTTGAATACAACTGCGTGCCAAACTAGCTCACCCGACAGAGAAAAACAACCGACAGTAATACCTCTATTCAAAAACAGGTATTCAAAAAACCTGTCCCACGAAACAATCTTCAGCAACTCTAAAGCATTACGTTGGCCCTTCTGGCCTTTGCGTCAGCCTCAGCACCCTCTGCGCCAGCCCTTTGAGGCACTGCACAGCCTCTGGGACCCTTTACGTCACTCTTGTTGCCCTCTGCGTGGATGACGCAGGCCCTCTGGCCTCTGCGGTGTCCCTACTGGGATCTGCATGGCCTTCTCTGGCTTCTATGTCTGTGTCTCTCTGCTTCCACGTCGATCTCTCAGCACTATCTCTGCCTCTCTATCTAGTACTCACTGCCCCTTACTGCTAATCACTGATTCGACTTTACTTAGCAAACCCTGCTCTAGTAAATCGAATGACTGATCACTCTGGTATGTTCTCCAACTGACCCTCAAGCCTCCTCTTATACTTTTCCTGTCGGTCCTTCAACGACTGAGATTGAATCTCTAATCAACGACTAAAATTGGATTTGGCTTGATCCATGACTTTTGAAACCTTCTAACCCATTTTTATATTAATACACATTAATATTTTATTTTTCCTGAGTTTAGACTTAAGAACTTCATTAAAAATATTAATTATTTTAACATCTCCCAAACCGCTTAGAATCTGCTGAAACCATTTCTGGGTCTTGGAGATCATGTGCTTTAGCCTCTCCACCAATTTTCATGGCTAGAGCACATCCGATGCTACCACAAATCAACACTCCCTCTTAGCATCACACTACTTATCCGGCATCAGTACCTATGCTGATGCTAGGCCTCCCTGCCCAACATCCTCTGCACTAGTGCATCCTATACTGCTACCCATGGCCCTGCCACTGCCACTGCTACATTCTTACGACAACTCCCTCTGCATCTGTGTTGTTGTTGGTCCATCCTCCCAACACTGCATCTGCACTACATCCCCTTCTCATCATGTTGCATCGTGCTACTGCATATTGCTACTGCACTGCAACTCAGTTACTGAGAAGTAACTAATCCACCCAACTTCTGACAACAAGCACTCCCTCTACTAACCTCTGCGTTGTTGCAACAACTCCCTGCATCTCGCATTGTTGCAAACCTCTCTATGCCATCCTGCATTGTTGCAACACTCTCCGTGACTCTCGCACTGTTGCAGCCTGCTAGCCTCGCGCTGCGTGGGGACTCCTGCACTGTAGCACTCTCTGCCGCTTCATCCATAAAACAGTTCGAAACACTCATGTAAAAGAATATTGAATGAATTAATTAGAAATGAGCCAACAGCTCAATGATAATACAAAGATAATTACAATGATAGAAACATCAGGTTTCTATGTAGAATATGGAAACAAACAGTTTCATCTAAGAAACTGCTAAAAGAATAAAAATAGCAACAGCTAAAAGACTGAGCATTAAATACTAAATAGAGATATTCTAATACCCTCCCTTAATGCTCAATCTATTTACAACACCAATAGACCCTCAGAATTTTACAAATTTATCAGGACCAAGAGGCTTGGTGAAAATGTCGGCGGGCTGCTCTGTTGTGGGAACATATTGCAACTAAACTGAGCCGTCTTCAACCAGCTGGCGAATGTAGTGGCAATGAGTTTCCACATGCTTTGTTCGTTCATGAAAAACCGGATTCTTGGCAAGTTTGAGCACTCCCTGATTATCACAAAACAAAGAAGTAGGCCCTGTCTGGAAAACATGCATATCTGCAAGCATACGACGAAGCCAAACTGCCTCACAGGATGCCTTAACTGCTCCCCGATACTCTGCTTCTGTTGAGGAGAGAGCCACTGCGTGTTGCTTCTTACTAGTCCAAGTAACAGCACCAGATCCTAGACTAAACACATACCCAGCTGTAGATTTACGGTCATCAACCGAACCGGCCCAGTCAGAGTCAGTGTAGCCACTGAGAATAGGATTGGAGCTGCGAGTGTATAAGAGGCCATAATCAGAAGTACCACGCACATATCGTAGCACCCGCTTTGCTGCTATCCAATGATCAGCTTTAGGAGCTGACATAAAGCGAGAAATGTAGCTTACTGCAAAACTGATGTCAGGTCTGGTAGCAGTAAGATAGATGAGACTGCCCACTAATTGCGTGAATAAAGTTTCATCCACAAGGGGAGAGGATGACTGTGCTGAAAGTTTGAGCCCTGGTTCCATGGGAGTCGTGGCCGGTTTGCAATCCTGCATTCTGAACCTTTCCACAAGAGTTTTGGCATACTTGGACTGAGAGAGAAAGATCTGATTTTCAGTCTGCCAAACTTCAACCCCCAGACAGTAATGAAGGAGTCCCAAGTCTGTCATCTCAAAAGTTCTGCATAGATCTTGTTTGATCCCATGGATCAAATGGGCAGAGCTGCCAGTAATGATAAGGTCATCCACATAGACAACCACAAACAAGATATCATCACCAGTATGCTTGATATACAGGTTTGCATCAGATGGGCTCCGCTGAAAACCCTGATCTGTCAGGTACTGATCAATTTTCATGTACCAAGCCCGAGGAGCTTGTTTCAATCCATAGATTGCTTTAGCTAACCGACATACTTTTTGTTCTTGACCAGCAACCTTGAATCCTGGAGGCTGCGTCATGTAGACTTCTTCTTGAAGATCACCATTTAGGAAAGCACTCTTTACATCCATCTGATGAACTTTCCAGTTGAACTGAGCTGCTAGAGCAAGAACAAGCCTTATGGTACTCATCTTGGCTGTAGGAGCAAAAGTCTCCTCATAATCGATGCCTTCCTTCTGTGAGAACCCTCGAGCTACAAGACGAGCTTTATACTTGTCTATGGTTCCATCAGCTTTGTATTTCACTTTATACACCCATTTGCAGCCTATGGGATTTTTTTCGGCAGGAAGATCAGAAAGTGTCCAGGTGTGATTCTTCTGAAGACTCTGGAATTCGGCTTCCATAGCCTGTTCCCACTCAGATGTACCCTTAGCTTCTGAATAGGTTTAAGGCTCAAAAATATTGTGTAGGTTAGCCATAAGAGCAAAATTGACTGTAGACTGTTGTCTGTTCTTATGTCTAGAAGTTCTACCTTCAAGGAGCTCATCATCCCGGAGGTCACCTATGGTTTTAGCCCACCATTTAGGTCGAAGAGAAGAAGAACCAATATCAAAAGTAGATGAACCAATATCAGGAGGAGGTGGAGAAGGCTCAATAGAGACAGCAAGAGGAGGGTTAGCTTCTGGAGGAAGCTCAGATAGAGTATTATCAAATACTGATGCTACATCATCCCTCCCATCAGGTGGACTGACCGGAAGAAGAACACTGTGAGGCTGATCCTCAGAATGCTTCTCAGAAGAACAAGACTGAAAGAATCCTCTGTCTTCATCAAATACTACATCGCGACTGAAGCTAAGACGACCAGTGGCGATATCTATCAGCCTATAGGCCTTGTGATGATCACTGTAACCTGTCATCATGAGTTTCTGACTTTTGGAATCCAACTTAAAGCGCTTAACAGATGGAATCCAAACATATGCAACTGAGCCAAATACTTTGAGATGACTGATCTTAGGCTTACGACCAGACCAAACTTCTTCAGGAGTCTTCCCTTTAACAGCCTGAGTAGGTGGTCGATTAAGAAGGTATACATTTAGAAATATGAGCTGCGTCCACCAGACTGAATTTGAACTGTACCCCTGCCAGCTACATTGTACTTTTCACCTCCACCAAATACCACTGAATCACTGAAAGGTGAGAAGTCAATAAACCAGTCACGCCTGTGAGAGAAGTGGCGTGATGCACCAGAATCAATGTACCATGCAGAGGAAGGAACATGTTCTGAAGACCTTTTAGCCATAAAGGCGTAAAAGGCAGAATCTGTCTGCTCGGAATGTTCTGCAACATTCGCTGTCTGATGTGGCCCTCCCTGTTTCTTTTGTTCAGAAGCAATCCTCTGTCGGCAATCTTTCTTCATGTGACCGAACCTGTGACAGTAATTACACTGTACACTTTTCTTCCTGGCAGGATCAAAAGACTGAGATGAGCCTTTCTGCTGAAAAGACTGAGAGGACTGATATTTTGCAGCAAATGCATTTTCCGAGGGCACTGATGAAGTACCACTACCAAACTGCTGTTTCCACCTATCTTGCTGCAGAAGTTTGGTACATAAATCTGGAAACTTCAGATCAACATTTGTGGTTGTAATGTTGAGTGTTTCGATGAAGTGTTCATAAGATTTCGGTAGACTTTTCAGAGTAATGACTACCATATCTTCTTCCTCCATAGTCCGACCAATAGCTTCGAGCTGATCTCGAATGTCTTTAATTTTGTTGAGATGTTCCTGTAAAGACATATGTTCATCCATCATGATGGAGAACAACTGATTTTTGAGAAAAAATGCTCTGCTTTTGTCAGATGTCTCATGCAGTTCTTTCAACTGTTGCCAGATTTCGGCAGCGGTCTTGCCAGAAGGAATCTGTGGTAACTGATCATCAGCAACAGAGAGCTTGAGAAGCATAACAGCCTCCCGATTTCGATCATCAAATTTATCTTGATCGGTACCAGCTGTACCGGGACGAGACTCTTTACCCAAAATGAGCTGATCAAGACGCCTGTATTAAAAAATGGTCAGCATTCTTTGTTTCCAAATGTTATAGTTGCTGCCATTAAAGCGTTGATTTCCTTCTAACATCAGATTGGTGAGCGTGGCCATTTTACAGAAGTCTGATACACAACAAAGTGTAGCTGCCTGCTTAAAAATCTTCTTTCAAGATGACTGTAGCAAATCTTAACAAATTCTGTTGTGAAAAAAATAGACTTGCATAAAAAAAATTACTCAGATCTGTATCAATGCACCAGATAAAAAAAAAACACTAGACCAAAGGATAACTGTGATGCTGGTTTGATCACTTGCACTGATGATAAACTATGATGTTGTTTGGGTCCCACCGCTTCAAATAGAATCACAATATACTTTAATCAATTACTAAGCAAACCCGTCACTATAATCTGGAAAATACCAGGATCTGGAAACGTGATTGCCATCACTATAATCTGGAAAATCGAACCCGTGAATCTGAAAATACCTTTACGTCTTTACGTGATTACCGTCTGGAAAATCCCGTCCCGTGAATCTGGATCGTGCTGATAACGTCTTTACGTGATTGTCGTCTAGAAAATCCCGTAGCGTGATACAAGCTGGGCTTTAAATCGCTGGAAATACGTAATTGTCGTAGCTGGGCAGAGAGACGTGAATCGCTGGAAAACAACGAGCCAAACAACGCATTCGGACAGAGCCACGCTGCTCACGGTCTGAGCCACTTGCGTATTTTATTTGTTATGTCGTGTTCACGTCGGGTTCACCAGCAGCATTCGAATTACACACTGAACCGTTTCTCGGCTTTTCCTTGCTCGTTGACACTGTGATGTCGCGTGAACGAAGGCTCTATCTGCCGGAATGTAGATATTGCGCTTCCAGTAATAAATATAAAAGGACCAAAGGCTTCCGGATACAAAATACACAAGAGTTCCAGCAATATAGTTACGAAGCCATGTCTGCAAAACCCTAGGCAGAGGCGACCAAAATGCTTCGGGGTACTAGCAGCCCAAGCACCAGGTTGTTGGACCAGCTGATATCTTCCGCGAACAATCGCAAGTACTCGACACTTTGTTTATCGATTGTATTGAAATCTTTGCCCGGGATCGAATCACTGGAGATATTCAACGACTGGGAAGCAGCTGATGAAGCAGAAAGTAGGAGCAAAGCCGCAACGAAAGTGTGTTGCCACGTTCCCGTATGGCAAAGCAATTCAAATTTTGGTGCCGCTGGAAAGTGCCGGAATTTTGATATGTTTCTAGCGTGCCTTGATTCGAATGGATCCGGAACCCTCCTCAGAACAGACCCCACAGATCTATTTCGAATCTTGATTCTTCAAAAGCGTCGGCGGTCCTTCACGACTTCAAAACAAATAAACTGTTCACGATAATGCAGGAGATAAATCCCTTTCTGTATCGAGATTGACGACTGTAAGCTTTTATCACAATGAGCAAAGCCGAGGCTAAGACTCAGTGAAGGCTACCTGGCTTACAGAGGGCTCGACCTTAGAAAGGAATGAAGATCAAGAAATCTGCAGACCCTGAGAGCAGTTTCGAAATGAACTACTGAATTTTTCAATCTATGAAAAATTATTTCGAAAAAAAATCCCTGAGCTCTGATACCATAAAACAGTTCGAAACACTCATGTAAAAGAATATTGAATGAATTAATTAGAAATGAGCCAACAGCTCAATGATAATACAAAAATATTTACAATGATAGAAACATCAGGTTTCTATGTAGAATATGGAAACAAACAGTTTCATCTAAGAAACTGCTAAAAGAATAAAAATAGCAACAGCTAAAAGACTGAGCATTAAATACTAAATAGAGATATTCTAATAATCCACATCCATCTCTACCCACATCCACCAATCCTGCTACATCTCTCTTTGGGGCTCCTGTAGCAAGGTATAATACAAGAGGTTGGGTACCTCAAAGATCCTACCCCTCATCACCTGTAGTCCGTCTGACTATAGTTCAATGTCTCCCCACCTCTTCTTTATAGGTACATGTGCACTCATGGCACAATCGTCATCCTCCTCGACCTCCTTCTCTGCATTCGCTGGTGCTACCTTAGAGTCAGACGCCTCTCCCTTACTCTTCTTCCTCGGACACTAGGTAGCATAATGACCCAGTTCCCCACAGTGGAAGCACTTGACCTTGGAGAGGTCATTTTTCTTCCTTTTCTCCTGCTTTCCCGCAGATGCCATAGTTGCATCCTCTTCCTCTTCTTTCTTGGTTCGGACACCTTTGCTGCTACTTCCCGTCTTGCTCAGCCTTATGACCTCAACTTGGCGAAGAGTCGCCCACAACTCTTCCCAATCTGGAAGATCCGCCTTGCCCAGTATGCTCTGGACAAATGTCTCCCACTCCTCGGAGGCTGTGTTAAGTGTAGTCCTCACCAACATCTCTTCATCCGACGTGACCCCTATGGAGGTCAGTTGGTCCCGAATCTCCTTCAACCGATCGACAAAGTGATCTATCTGCTCCCCTTCTGCATCTGATATGACCACAGCCGATTCTCAAGCAACATCTTCCTCTGCACGGAAGTACGCTGTTACAATTTCCTCAAGGCGTCCCACACCTCATTTTCTGTTTCCTTCTCGGCAATATGTTCGACCACATGATTCTAGACCCCATCAAGGATGATGCATTTCGTCCTAGCCATTGCCTCCTCGTACTTCTCATTTTGAGTCGAGTCAATTGGGATCGCCACTATTCTCAAGGCGAAGGCCTTGATGCGATGTCTATCTAGAATGAACAGGATCCTGGCCTTCCAGACCACAAAGTTGGATGCCCCGTCTAGCTTGTCCTGATCCCTCAGCCCATTCATGGACATGTCTCTGCTCTTTCTGTCGACTCCTCCAAGTCTCTCTACTTCCGCCTGGAAGTTCTCTATTCGACTCCTGCTGAGTCTTTCTACTTCCCGCCTGGAAGTTCTTTGCTAAACTACCTCTGAGTCTCGAGTTCCCTTCTGGAAATCCACTTGCCAATCGTCAAGTTGCAGCTCTCCGATCTTTTGTGCCCCTGCAACAATGATTCGAATTCCTTGGCTAGAAATCCGGCTCGGTAGCAACTCCCTCTACCTTGGTTTTGCCCTGTTAGGTACTTTTCTGCCCACAGTACCCCACCAGCTTCACTCCTACAAACTGCCCACAGCTTCCTATGCCCAAGTAATTGAAGGATTGAGCCCCTAGGCTCTACACAATCCCGGCACTGGCAAAACTACTCCCTTAGCCAACTGCATTGTTGATTTGGGGTAGCATCAAATGTGCTCTAGCCACGAAAATTGGTGGAGAAGCTAAAGCACATGAGATCTCCAATACCCAAAAATGGTTTGGATAGATTCTAATCGCTTTGGGAGATATTAAAATAATTAATATTTTTAATGGAGTCCCTAAGTCTAAACTTAGGGAAAATAAAATATTAATGTGAATTAATATAAAACTGTGTTAGAAGGATCCAAAAATCATGGATCAAGCCAGAGTTAATCTTAGCCATTGATTAGGGACTTAATCTCGGCCGTTGAATTGTCAACGAGAAAAGTATAAGAGGAGGCTTGAGGGTCACTTGGAGGATACACCGAGTTGATGTAACGAATAAAATATATAAATAATATAAATATAATGTAAAAGATAATAATCATAAATAATAGTTAATTAAGCTAGTAATTAGGTTGAAGAGGCATGTCTAATAGGGCATGACTCTTCATGAAGAGACACTTGCTTGGTATATAAGCAAGCCTCTCATTCTCATTTGTAAATCATTCATTCTATTCTTATTCATTTTAATATAATATTTATATCCTCAATGGATATCTACATATTCCATATTTTCTGGAGTAATTAATTTTTAGAAGGAACTTTGTTCGCTTCATTTGGTATCGAAGCCACATTTCGCTGATCACCAGGCCTTTGGCTATCAACCTATCATCAACCTTCTTGTTGTCATAATTGAAGTGTTTCGCCACACATTGGGAGATTCTCCATTTTTTAGGTCTTTGGTCATTATTTAAAAAAAAATTAATAAAGAATAAAGAATAAGGGTATATAAAAAAAAAGAGAGAAAAGGAAATAATATATTCCGAACAAACCAAAAAAAGTGAAAAAAAAATAAAAAATATATATATATATATATAAAAGGATTTTACATTATTAATAAAAGTGCATAATAAATCTTTTCAAGTATATTTAAAACTTTTTACGTGGAGAAGCCCGCGGTTTTAAAAACAACCCATGGTAATTGCCCATGGTATTTTAAAAAGTTAAAAGAAAAAAAAAAGGAAAAACAAAAAACAAAAGGAATACGTTTTACATTTTACGTGGAGAACATTTTAATGGAGGTTTTAAAAACAACCCATGGTAATAGCCCATGGTATTTTAAAAGTTAAAGAAAAAACAAGGATACAAAAGCTTTTTACAGGAGGTTTTAAAAACAACCCATGGTAATAGCCCATGGTATTTTAAAAGTAAAAGATATTTTGATAACATTGGAGAAAAAAAGTGTGATCTAATTGTTCAAATCGAACCGTAAGAGCCATTTCTGAGAAAAAAATATTATTATAATTATAAAAAAGGATACTATATAAGCCTTATATAGTTACATATAAAAAGAAAAGTGGGTTTCAAAAAAGTATATATAAATTTTATATAATTATAATTTTATAATATATATAAATTAAAATTATATAATATATATAATTTATAATTTTATATATTATAAAAAATTATTATTATATAAAAAATTTATTAAAAGAGTGAAAAAAAAAAAGAAGAAGAAGAGAATATTTGAAATATATATATATATATTAGATTTTTAAAAGAGAGAAGTAAATTTAAAAAAAAAAAATATGGAATCCCTGAGTTGGGAACAAAAACAATCAATCGCAAGAGATATAGAACAATTAATTACAAGAATGGAGCGACGGGCTGAGGAGAGAAAGAGAATGAATTCCTTCATCGATTCTCTATATCCATCATCACTTCCACAGAATGATGTTATCCAGTGTACCGAAAAAGTGCAACTAAAAGATCAAGAGAATGACAAAATAGCCAAAATTCAACAAAGCAAGGAAGTGTTAGATTGCGAACATAAAAATCTTGTGGATATACATTACAAAGAAATAATGGAAAAGGATGAAGAAATTTCTTGTCTCAAAGACCACGTCGAAAAATTACTGGCACAAGTAAAGAAGACTAAAGTCTCAAAGAAAGAACTCAAGCAGCATTTATCAGAACAAGAAGAGGAAAGTTTGCGTTTAAAGAACCTTAATAAAAATTTATTAGAACAAATCAGAGATCTAAAAGATGAAAAATTTAAAATTCAAAACACGAAAAATAAGGTTGATGAATCAAAACCAAAGAACTTTTACGTTTGAGAAACCATAATCAAAGTTTGCTCAATCAAACTAAGAAACTTAAGGAGGATAAGAAAGCATTAAAAGATAAGTTGGAACAAGTCACTCAAGTAGAAGTATCAAAATCTCTAGTCGCAACCGTTCAAATTGAAAATAAGGGAACGAATACCGATCCCGTGAATATGATAGCTCAAGAAGACAAGTCAGTTGAAGAAAAAACACATGTAGATGTTGCAGTTCAGATAATAGACATCCCAAGTGAATGTTCCATAACCAATTCAACAACATCTTCACTAGAAGAAAATCTAAAAACTTTATATCTGCATCCGAATCATGAGTAGACAACTCAACCATGCTACGTATCGGGACCATTCAGACTAGAAACAACAAATTGATGTTTCAGAGAATAATGACGTAAAATCAATCCAGTCTTATGCTAACAAGTTGTTACAAAATTCCAGTGATCAGAGTACTATACAGAAGATTAATCTGGGATGGTCTAATCCCTTCTTAGTGCAACAATTCTGTTTGTCTCTAAGAAGATCATATCAGCTTGTATCAACGAAGATGACTATTCCAAGATAGAAAGACACTTGAAGCAGAAAAAGAGATCAAGCCTTTTGTCATCAACAAGCTTTGAGGACAAAGCTTTTTGAGAAAGGAGGCAATGTAACGAATAAAATATATAAATAATATAAATATAATGTAAAAGATAATAATCATAAATAATAGTTAGTTAAGCTAGTAATTAGGTTGAAGAGGCATGTCTAATAGGACATGACTCTTCATGAAGAGACGCTTGGTATATAAGCAAGCCTCTCGTTCTCATTTGTAAATCATTCATTTTATTCTTATTCATTTTAATATCATATTTATATCCTCAATGGATATCTATATATTCCATGTTTTCTGGAGCAATTAATTTTTAGAAGGAACTTTGTTCACTTCAATTGATCAAGATTTTGATTTTCTGGGGTGGGGTTTGTTGAGGAAGTCAAAAGAGTGATCAGAGTTATAGCTGAGGGGCAGTGAATACAGAAGCAGATAGGCAGAGATAGTACCACGAGGATCAGCGTAGAAGCCGGGAGAGAGGGACGCAGAGCCAGCCAAAGGTTCATGCAGAGCCATCCAGGGCTCATACAAAGGTAGCCAGGAGCTGCACAGTGCCTCAGAGAGCCACCGTGGGTGACGCAGAGGCTCTAAGGGCTGACACAGTGCCTCCAAAGGGTGATGCAAGGCGAGCTAGGATGACGTTGGGTAGATGTTGGGCCAGAAAGGGTTGACGCAGTCCCTAGAGGCTGACGTTGGGGTTTTCGTGGGGCAGATTGGAGTTGGGAGCTGTCGGAGTGTTTATCCGGGGTTTTAGCCAGAACATCTGTCTCTGACTGAGAGGTACTACTGCCGAGATTATTCTCTATTGGGTGAGCCAGTTTTGGCACCTAGATTGTATTCTGAAACTGCTTAATAATTAAAACCCTCAGATAGTTGCACCGGTATTCCCAAATTGGGTTTTTCCGGGGACATTGGTCCAAAAGCAATGGTGTCACTTGTGTGCTTGTTTTGTTTCCTTCAGTTGATGATCTGTAATGTGTTGAGCATGTACTTGTATTTATTTTCAGTATTTACATGGTAAATAACTTGTTAATTAATCAGAACAAGTAGGCAGAAATAAATCAGAAAAGTACATGAAGGGTTTTTAATAGTTAGACTTAGAAATTCCAACATGGTATCAGAGCGTGGTTGCAGATCACAGGAGAACTGAGGACATCAGCCGAGCAGAGAAGCAGCAGCAGAAAACAGTTGTCCCAAGTGACAGAAGTTGTTCCTAGCAATGAAGCAGCAAGGAAGGGGTGATGCAATGCATGCGTCATCAAGTTTAAGCCGGGAAGAGGATCAGCACAATGGCAGAGGGGAGCAAACTCGACCTACGCAGTGCCCGGTCATCTTTCTTAATCAAGAAGGATTGACACCTGTGACCAGGAGGTGCGGATTTTGCTGCTGTCGGGATTGCGCAGAGCCTAGATGCTCTAACCTTCAGTTTGCTGGAGCTTAGGAGGTTGTGGGTAAGCTGCAGAGTGAAGCTAGTGGGGTACTGTAGTCAGAACAATACCTAACAAGGCAAGACCAGGGATGAGGGAGTTGCTGCCGAGGATTTCTAGCCAAGAAATCCGGACCAGTGGTGCAAATGCACTAAGGATCGGAGCGGGGGCATCTCGACATTGGCAAAGGCGTTTCCAGGAGTGAAATCGAGGCTCAAAGGAAGTCAGACCGATAACTTCCAGAAGGGAAGTAGAGGAGCAGCGAAATGGCAGTGAATGGGGTAAGAGATCAGGACAGAATGGACAGAGCATCAAACTTCGTAGTCTGGAAGGACAGAATCTTGTCTTTTCTAGAAAGGAATCGTGTCAAGCACTTCGCCTTGAAGACTATAGTGATCTCAATTGACCTAGCTGAGAACAACAAGTACGAGGAGGCAATGGCGAGGACCAAGAGCATCATCCTTGACAAGGTCAAGGACCATGTAGTACCACATATTGCTGAAAAGGACACATCAATGAAATGTCAGAGGCCCTAAAGAAATTGTACCAGCATACTTTTGTGTAGAGAAGGATGCTACTAGAAAATCAACTACCGTCATACCAGATGTAGAAGGGAGAACAGATCGACACCTTCCTCGGTCGATTGAAGGAGATCCGGGATCAGCTAACTTCCATAGGGGCCATGCCGAATCAAGAATTGATGGTGAGAACAACCTTGAACACAATCTTTGAACACTAGGAGGTGTTTGTCCAGAGCATACTGGGCAGGGCGACCCGTCCATATTGGGAGGAAATGTGGGTGGCTCTTTGCCAAGAAGAGATCAGAAGGCTAAGCAAGGCGAGAAGCAGCGGCAAGGGGATTAGAATCAAGGAGGAGGAAGAGGAGGATGTTGCCCTAGCATCTGATGGAAAGCAGGAGAAACAGAAGAAGAAGGACCTCTCCAAGGTCAAATGCTTCCACTATGGAGAACTGGGTCATTATGCAACCCAATGTCCAAGGAAGAAGAGCAAGGGAGAGGTTTCCGAGACCAAGGTTGCACCAGCAAGGGCAGAGAAGGAAGTGGAGACAGATGATGACTGTGCCGTGAGAGCTCACACGCCACTTGAGCGGAAGTGGGGAGACATCGAGATGTAGTCGGACGAACTACAGGAGATGAGGGGCAGAATCCTCAAGGTACCCAGCCTCTTGGATTATACCTTTCTATGGGAGCCCCGAAGAGGAGTAGCAGTATTGGCAAATGTCAATAGAGATGGATGCGAATGGAGCAACAGAGGCAACTACAGTGCAGGATTCCCAGGATAGCATGAGGCAGCAGTGCAAGATGCGTGGAGTTGTTGCAGTAGCGCAGAGGTCAGAGAAGGGCCACTTGTCAACGACAGAGGGAGTTTCAGCATCGAGGGTGTCTCTAGCCTGACAGAGATGTCAAAGTTGGGAGATCAGTTACTTACTTCTCAGTAATTGAGTTGCAGTGAGCAGTTAGCAATGGCAGTGCTATGGGCAACGCGGTGCAACATGATGAGAGGGGTTGTCATACAAATGCAGCAGTGGCAGTAGTAGGGCCATGGGTAGCAATACATGATGCAGCAGTGTAGAGGATGTTGGGCAGCAAGCCTAGCATCAGCACAGGGACCGATGCCGGATGATCAGGGTGATGGTAAGTGAGGAGTATTACTAGAGCACAATCCTCGCTAAGAAGGAGTGTTGACTTGGGGTAGCATCGGATGAGCTCTAGCCACGAAAATTGGTGCAGGGGCTAAAGTACATGAGATCTCTGATACCCAGAAATGGTTTGGGCAGATTCTAACCGCTTTGGGATGGAGTCCCTAAGTCTAAACTTAGGGAAAACAAAATATTAATGTGAATTAATATAAAATTCTGTTAGAAGGGTCCAAAAGTCATAGATCAAGTCAGAGTTAATCTTAGACATTGATTAGGGACTTAATCTCGGTCATTGAATTGTCAACAAGAAAAGTATAAGAGGAGGCTTGAGGGTCACTTGGAGGATACACCGAGTTGATCAAGATTTCGATTTTCTGGGGCAGGGTGTTAGGATATTCCGACACATAGGATATAGTTAAGTTCAACTTGGTCTAGCATAGAGTTAGGTTAGAGTTAGGTAAAGTGTGTTTCTTTACCGTTGTACATTTTGTAACTTACAATCCGACGGTCACGATATGTAGTGATCCGACGGTTCACTCTCACCTCGGTATTACCGACACTTGATCCGTGGCTTGACACCCGATTGGTCCATGAGTTCTATTTAAAGCGCATGGAGGGTCATTGTTCGGGTAATCCGTGCATGAGAGAAGCTTATGTAAATTTTCATTCTTTGATTAATAAATTGTCTGTACCCACGTTGGGACAGGCCGTGGACTGTTTCCCTCCTTGCACTCTGAGGGTTTTAACCACGTCAAAAATACTGGTGTATTGATTTGAGATCTGGTTGTGAGCGGTGTCCTTTGGTATTCTTTCTGAGGAACTTACCCTGTAAATTCCTACATGGTATCAGAGCTATTTGAGGGCCGCGTCCGTTGGTGATCCAAATCTGAAGCCGGTAGAACTGCATGCGGCTGTCGTTTCCTAGATCTGCTGTTTCTGACTGCTTTCGGGCCGAGAGGACTGCTCTGTTGCGTTCGGAGCATCTGTTTCAGTGAGGAACCCCTTTCGTTTCACGCGAAAAGGTTTCCGGTAGCCCTAGCTGCGTCATTTTTCAGATCGGGAGGTATACAGTTTTTTTTTTGCAGTTTACTGTCATTTTTCTCTCTGCTTATTTCGGTTTCGGTTTATTTAGCCTTTTTTTTTCCGGATCTATACCTTTCATTTCTGCGTATGCTCTTTGCCCTGCGACTCTGTGCGATCTGGGCAAATCAGAAACAGAAAGAAAGGATTTTTCTCATGCGTATGCTCTTTTCCCTGCACCTTAGTGTGATCTCGGAAAATCAGAAACATTGAGAAAAATATTTAGTTTTTCGGCTAAAAGCTAACTTTGAGATTTTTTTTTTAAATTTCTAGTTTTTTGGCTAAAGCTAACTTCGAGCCGTAAGGTTCGTTTTTCTTTGGATATTCGTGTTGGGTTTTGTGTTTTGTGTTTTGTAGGGAAAAAGAGTCTTCCCAAGGCAAGCACGCAAATCGAGGCCCCCCCCCCCCTCTCTCTCTCTCTCTCTCAAATATTTTGTATAGATCAATTGGTTCAAAGACCTTTTAAGAGAGTAGAGGTCTTGGGTTCAAGTCTCCATTTTGTGGGGGCGGATTTTTTCATTCCCGCACATTCGCGCACTTTGCCGGCAACGTCAACAATTTTTTTTCAAAAAGCCATAACTTCTTCATCCGGAAGCCTTTTTCAGAGCCGTTTTTTTTAAAACCGCCTATTTTTTCGAGATCTATCCATTGGACCACTTACTTTCAGCATCTTCAGCTTCAGTTGTTTTTCAAAAAATGGAAAGTCCATGCCAAGTCATTCTTGACAGCACTAACTACTTCCAATGGGTAGCCTACATGGGAGATTTACTTAGAAGTAAAGGTCTCTTCAGAATAGCCACAGACCAAGAGAAGAAACCCAAAGATGAAGACAAGGCCGAAAAATGGGAAAATCGACAAGATCAAGCACGTGGTTTGATAGGAATGTCTGTTTCTCCTGATCTTAGATTCCACATTGCAGAAATTGAAACTCCTCATGAAGCATTAGAAAAACTTGCTAAAGTTTTTGGGATTAAAAATGAAATTAGAGCCCATCAACTTGAGAATGAGTTGCTTACTTTGGATCCTAATAATTTTTCTTGCATTGAAGATTTCTTGTCCAAATTCAAGACCCTTAGATATCTCTTGGAAGGTGTTAAAGTTAAGAAAGAAGATGGTAACCTTATTTATTCCATCCTTACTAAGTTGGGACCAGCCTACTCTGTATTTGTTTCCACTTTCCATTCTACCAGGGAAGCTTTCATTTGTCAAGGCAAAGACTACAAGCCCCCTTCCTTTGACTCCTTTTGTGATTCCTTAATAAGAGAACAAGAAAAACTCTTACACCTTGGTCTTCTTAATCTTGGAAACTCTTCCTCGAAAGCGTTAGCCGCCCAGCAGCAACCAAATTCAAAGAATCCTAAGAAGTCTTATCCTCAAAGGAATGGTCCTAAACCAACTCAGCCTCAAGATGAAAGATCATTTCAGCAATATGACAAGACCAATAAAAACAAATGGAAGAAGACTGACAGACATTGTAACTTTTGTAATCGAGATGGCCACTTAGAATCTAAATGCTTTAAGAAGATGGAAGCCTTGGAAGCCGCAATGAAGAAACATAACATCCATCTGGAGCCTACTTCAACTTCAACTTCCGGAACGGCATTTTCTGCATGTCATCGTCAATCATCTCAGTCTGGTTATGCATTAAATGTATCTTCTTCTTCTTCTCATTCTCATGAGTGGCTCATTGATTCTGGAGCCTCTTGTCACATGGCCAAAAACCAAGCCATGTTTTCTTCTTTAAATGATTGTAACACCAAAAATATATATGTTGGTGATGATAGATCTCTTAATGTTGTAGGGACTGGAACTGTTCATCTAGACAATGGTCAGTTCAATGATGTATTATGTGTTCCAAACTTATCCTGCAACCTTCTATCTGTCTATCAGATAACTCATTCAGGTGAAGGTAAAATTGTTGAATTTTCACCTCATGATGTTGTAATCAAGGATCTAAAAGATCCTAAACAGATTCTAGCTACTGGTCTTGCTGATGATTCCAAAAGGTTGTATAAGTTTCACAACTTTGGGTCATCCCATCTTCCCTCAGTATTTGTTGCTCATAATGATGAAGTGAGCAAACTTTGGCATGAGCGGTATGGTCACTTAAACTATCGCTCCCTTCAGCATCTATGTAAAGAAAACATGGTGACAGGTCTTCCTATGGTATCTTGCAAAGATGGTGTTTGTTCCGGATGTGTACTCGGAAAACATCATCGGGACAGTTTTGACAAACGTGCCTCTTGGCACGCCTCAGCCCCTTTACAGCTTGTGCACAGTGATTTATGTGGTCCTCTTCCTGTTGCTTCATTCTCTGGCTGCAAGTACTTCTTAACTTTCATTGATGATTTCTCCAGACGCACTTGGGTATACTTCTTAAAACTCAAGAGCGAAGTATTTACCACCTTTTTGGCCTTCAAAGCATTCGTTGAAAAACAATCTGGACATCAAATTCTTAAGCTAAGAACTGATAATGGTGGAGAATATGTTAAAAATGCATTCATCAACTTTTGCACCGAAAATGGAATTCAAATGCAACATACTGTTCCATACACTCCACAACAAAATGGTGTAGCTGAAAGGAAAAATCGCACCTTAAAGGAAATGGCTAATTGTATGCTGCAATCTAAAGGACTCAGTCTTAGTTTTTGGGCCGAAGCAATTAATTGTGCAAATTATATAATCAATCGCACTCCTACTAAGGTTCTAGAGAATATCACTCCAGAAGAAGCTTGGAGTTCCATTAAACCAGATGTAAGTCACTTTCGTGTGTTTGGAAGTGAAGCATGGGCCCATATTCCAGATGAAAAGCATAAAGCTTTAGAACCTAAGAGTGAGAAATGTACTTTTGTTGGATATTCTGAAGATGTAAAAGGCTATAGACTTATTCCATTTAAGTCCAAAAATGTTATCATTAGAAGAGATGTAAAATTTGATGAAAATAAATCGGCCTGCGAGCCTAGTCCGGCGGATGTGCCACCTCTTCCTATCTCTTCTATCTTTGAAAACATTTCTTCTTCTGATGATGAAAGCGAGGATGATAATCCTTCCCCACCTTCTCAGGATCCTCAACTTCCAAGATGGGTCCGTGCTACTCGGGATGCAGCAGGTGATCTTGCCGGTGATCCTACAGATCAGCGACGTACACGTTCTCAGTTTGAAAGAGCCTCTTCTTTACTGGCTCAAGCTCCAGTAAATCATGATCCTGACACTTTTGCAGAAGCTTCAGGCCATCCACATTGGGAAACAGCTATGAATGAAGAATATCATTCATTGATGACAAATGATACATGGGATCTTGTTCCTCTACCAAAGGGACGCAAACTTGTTAGATGCAAATGGGTTTACAGAACCAAGTATGGACCAGATGGGAAAGTTGATAAACATAAAGCTCGTCTAGTTGCTAAGGGCTTTTCACAGGTTGAAGGCATTGACTACACTGAAACCTTCTCTCCAGTTGCCAAAATGAACTCTATCCGCCTTGTTCTTTCCCTTGCTGCCTCTTTAAAATGGGAAGTCCATCAAATGGATGTTAAATCTGCCTTCTTGCATGGGGACTTGCAGGAAGAAATCTATATGGAACAACCCATTGGCTTCATACAAACAGACTCCAGCCTCGTTTGTCGACTTAAGAAATCCCTTTATGGCCTCAAGCAAGCTCCTCGGGCTTGGTATGCCAAAATGGATAGCTTTCTTTTAGAATCTGGCTTTTCTAGGTGTCATTCTGACAATACTGTCTACACCAAGAAAGTGGGCAACTCTCTTATCATCCTTGTTCTTTATGTTGATGATCTTATTCTTACTGGTAGTGATCCCAACCTTATAAACCATGTGAAGTCCAGCCTTAAAAAGAAATTTGAAATGACAGACTTAGGACACTTACACTATTTTCTCGGTCTTCAAGTCTTGCAATCCCAAGAAGGTATTTTCCTTTCCCAGTCCAAGTATGCTTGTGATATTCTTCGTCATTTTCACATGGAAGACTGTAAGCCAGCCCCTTCTCCCTTTCAGTCTGGAGTCAAACTTTCAGTCTCTTGTACTTCTCCTGAAGTTGATGCTACCTTATACCGTCAACTTGTCGGAAAACTCTTGTATTTAACCCATACTCGTCCTGATCTTTCCTTTGCTGTTGGCCTTGTTGCTCGTTTTATGCAAAACCCCCGTGAAAGTCATTGGAAAGCAGCTAAAAGAATACTTCGTTATGTTCGAGGTACAGTACAGTTTGGGATTCATTACAGTGCCAAAGCAGCTCCTCTGTTAGTTGGTTTCACTGATTCTGATTGGGCTGGTGACCTTGATGATCGGAAGTCTACTGCCGGTTATGTCTTCACTCTTGGTTCAGGACCTATTACATGGGCTTGTAAGAAACAGGCTGCCATTTCTCTTTCGTCAGCAGAAGCAGAGTATCGTGGTGCCGTGGAAGCTAGTAAGGAAGCCTTGTGGCTTCGTCAGATCCTATCAGAGTTTGGCTTTGAGCAGCAGCATCCAACCACACTTTGGTGTGATAATCAAAGTGCCATTCAGCTATGCAAAGATCCAGTCCAGCATCAGCGCAGCAAACACATTGAACTACACATGCACTTCATCAGAAAGCTCATTCATGACCATGTTCTTGAAGTGCAATATTGTCCAACGGATGATCAGGTTGCAGACATCTTCACAAAGGCTCTCACAGAGGCGAAGTTCACTAAACTTCGATATATGCTTGGAGTTCAGGAAGTTGTCACTAAGGGGGGATAGGCTCTAGTGCCTCCTTCCTTCTCCTATTGTGTCATATTTGTAAATCCTTCAATCCTATCCCAAGTTGTTCTTAAGGGGGGATGTTAGGATATTCCGACACATAGGATATAGTTAAGTTCAACTTGGTCTAGCATAGAGTTAGGTTAGAGTTAGGTAAAGTGTGTTTCTTTACCGTTGTACATTTTGTAACTTACAATCCGACGGTCACGATATGTAGTGATCCGACGGTTCACTCTCACCTCGGTATTACCGACACTTGATCCGTGGCTTGACACCCGATTGGTCCATGAGTTCTATTTAAAGCGCATGGAGGGTCATTGTTCGGGTAATCCGTGCATGAGAGAAGCTTATGTAAATTTTCATTCTTTGATTAATAAATTGTCTGTACCCACGTTGGGACAGGCCGTGGACTGTTTCCCTCCTTGCACTCTGAGGGTTTTAACCACGTCAAAAATACTGGTGTATTGATTTGAGATCTGGTTGTGAGCGGTGTCCTCTTGGTATTCTTTCTGAGGAACTTACCCTGTAAATTCCTACACAGGGTTTGCTGAGGAAGTCGAAAGAGTGATCAGAGTTGCAGCTGAGGGGCAGTGAATACAGAAGCAGATAGGCAGAGATAGTACCAGGAGGATTAGCGCAGAATCCGGGAGAGAGAGATGCAGAGCCAGCCAGAGGCTCACGCAGAGCCAACTAGGGCTCATGCAGAGGCAACCAAGAGCTGCGCAATGCCTCAAAGAGCCAGCGTGGGTGACACAGAGGCTCTAAGGGTTGACGCAATGCCTCCAGAGGCTGACGCAGGGCGAGCTAAGGTGACGCTGGGAAGACATTGGGCCAGAAAGGGCTGACGCAATCCCTAGAGGCTGACGTTAGGGTTTTTGTGGGGCAAATTGGAGCTGGGAGCTGTTGGAGTGTTTATCCGGGGTTTCAGCTGGAACATCTGTCTCTGACTGAGAGGTACTACTGTCGATATTATTCTCTTTTGGGGGAGCTAGTTTTGGCACCCAGATTGTATTTTGAAACTACTTAATAATTAAAACCCTCAAATAGTTGCACCAGATTTCCTGATTTGGGTTTTTCTGGGGACATTGGTCCAAAAACAACAGTGTCACTTGTGTGTTTGTTTTGTTTCCTTCAGTTGATGATCTGTAATATGTTGAGCATGTACTTGTATTTATTTTCAGTATTTACATGGTAAATAACTTGTTAATTAATCAAAACAAGTAGGCAGATATTAATTAGAAAAGTACATGAAGGGTTTCTAGTAGTTAGACTTAAAAATTCCAACATGCGTCAACCCTCCTGGTCTTTGCACAGCTCTACGTGAGCCTTTTTGTTCCCTCCTCAGCGTCTGTGCTGGCCTCTCTCTAGCCCGAACTGATGACACAGTCCCTCTGCGTCAACCTTTCTTCTGTCGCTTTCTACAAGGATCAGCATCTGTCACTTGGGACAACTGATTCTGCTGCAAATGGTCTGCCTCAGCTGATGCCTTCATCTCTCCTATGATCTACAACCACACTCTGATACCATGTTGAAATTTCTAAGTATTACCCGTTAGAAATTTAATCTGTATTCTTCTCGTTTATTTCTTCTACTTGTTAATTTTGAACAAGTTATTTAAAACATATACATAACGAAATAAACAAAATACATTCTCAACATCTACAGATCAACAGCTGAAAGAAAACAAACACACAAGTGACACCGTTAGTTTTGGACAACTCGTCCCCGAAAAAACCTAATGCAAGAAAACCGGTGCAGCAATTCTGAAGGTTTATTATTATGCAGTATTTCCTTGACTACAACTGGGTGCCAAACTAGCTCACCCGACAGAGAAAAACAACTGGCAGTAATACTTCTCTATTCGAAAACATATATTCAGAAAAGCTATCCCACGAAACCCTCTCCAGCAACTCTGAAGTACTGCGTTGACCCTTCTGGCCTCTACATCAACCTCAGAACCCTTTGCGTCAGTGCTCTGAGGTAATGCGCAGCCTCTAAGACCCTCTGTGTCACTCATGTTGCCCTCTACGTGGATGACACAGGCCCTATGGCCTCTGCGCTGTCTCTGTTGGGCTCTGCATGGCCTGCTCTGGCTTCTGCGCCTACCTCTCTCTGCTTCTGCGCTGGTCTCTCGGCACTATCTCTACCTTTCTGTCCAGTATTCACTACCCCTCTTTGTTGGTCACTGATTCGACTTTACTTAGCAAACCCCACTCTAGTAAATCGAATGACTGATCACTCTAGTGGCTTCTCCAACTGACCCTCGAGCCTCCTCTTATACTTTTTATGTTGGTCCTTCAACAGCCGAGATTAAATCTCTAATCAACGACAAAGATTAGATTTGGCTTGATCCATGACTTTTATAACCTTCTAACCCAATTTTATATTAATACCCATTAATATTTTATTTTTCCTAAGTTTAAACTTAGGAACTCCATCAAAAATATTGATTATTTTAATATCTCCCAAACAGGTTAGAATCTACCCAAACCATTTCTGGGTCTTGGAAATCTCATGTGCTTAGCCTCTCCACCAATTTTCATGGCTAGAGCACATCCGATACTACCACAAATCAACACCCCTTGGGGGCATGGTGATGGAATCTGAAAGAAAAACAATATTTTTCTTTTTGATATTCTGGAATATGGAATTTTGAACTCAACAAATTAAATGTAATTTGTTTTTGATTCAATTTTTTTTTTTTTTTTTGGGGCCCTAACCTTGTGCGTGGCTAAGAAAATCAGCCATAGGGCCAAAAAAACATTCAAACAAGCAATCAAGGAGGTCATGAAGCCTACCTGTTTCTGATGAAGTTGGGTTCGATTTGATGAAGCCTCCCGCAAGAGCTCCTTCCTTGTGCAATGGATTCACTCAACACTCAAAGGACAAGTGACTGACAAATGGGAGAGAGGGAAGTGCTTATAAAGCATTTTCTTCCCTCCAAATTCCCTTTCCCTCAACATCATCTCCAAAAAAAAGACAAATCAAAAAACATTGAAAAATGAGGGTTTCAACAAGTCAAATATGCGTCAGATGCAGGTCTCACAAGTTCAATGCAGGTATGTGTGTTTAATGCAGGTAGAAGTTGCTATAAACCCTGTCAAGACAAGCGGGTACTGGCAGGTCTTATAAGAGTCATGCAACACTAGTCTGGACAAGTTTCTTCACTTATGTCTCGTCTAGGCATCCTCTAGTTTTGAACGAATCCTGATACTGGAATTTCAAATAAATTGATGCCCTAGATATCACACCAAGAGGAAACACTTGAAGCTACTTTGACTTGGGGATTTCTTGAAGGTTTGCACTTTGTAGTTCATTATTCAAAACCTTTTCTCTTAACTATATGTGATCATTGGATGAGCCTTTACCATGGTATATCTCTCAACCCTTAGTCTCTTATAGTATTTCTCTCAAGGGGTTTTTCGAGGAAGGTCACCCTAACTTCTCCCAGAGCTCAAAATTTAATTGAATCTTTACATTGAATCAGCCATCCTTGCCTCACTTTGAACCCTCATATAAGCACATCAATCATAAGTGAGGGATTTTTGAAAATTGGTCTTAAGCATTCATCATTTTTGAATATTACTAAACCTGAGGTCATCATTCCCTCGAGCCTTTCTTGGAGAGCCCTTCTTTTGCTTCTAAAACAAGCAGCCTATTATGTGAGCCTCTCCTTTAAATGGGCTCTAGAAATCACATTGTGCATCATTATTGACCTCATCATTCTAGTGATTTCCATATACTGGGACTCCTCCCATTGGTGAAGGTCTGTAAAGAGTAGGGGACATTGTTATGAATATAATTTATATAAAAATAATAAAAATAGCTAACAAATAATAATCATAATAATATGTAATTAAAAAATAATTAGTTAAACAAAGAGGCATGTCTCTACAGACATGCCTGTTCGTGAAAGGGTACTTACCTGCCTATATATACAAGCCCCTCACTCTCACTGTATCATCATTCTTATGCATAAATTTTAATATATATTCTAGTATCTCAATGGAGATATTTATACTCCAAGTCTTCTAGAGTATTTAACATGAAGAATGAACTTTGTTCGTTCCATTTGATATGATGACATTTCATTACAAATTTCCAATGATCAAAATATTCCACAGAAGATTAATTTTGGATGGTTAGATCCTTCCTCCATGCAACAATTTTATATATCACTCCAAGAATCATATCAACTTGTATCAACAAAGATGTATGTCCCGAGGCTAAAAGACATTCGTAGCAAAAAAAAAAGAGATCAAGCCCTTACGTCAACAAGCTTTGAGAACAAAGCTTTTTGAAGGGAACGGCAATGTTATGAATATAATTTATGTAAAAATAGATAATAAATAATAATCATAATAATATGTAATTAAATAATAATTAGTTAAACAAAGAGGCATGTCTCTATAGACAGACCTGTTCGTGAAAGGGTACTTACCTGGCTATATATATATATATATATATATATATATATATAGGGCCCTCACTCTCATTGTATCATCATTCTTATTCATACATTTTAATATATATTCTTGTATCTCAATGGAGAGCTTTATATTCCAAGTCTTCTGGAGTATTTAACGTGAAGAATGAACTTTGTTCGTTCCAGACATTCACTGAGGTGACAGTGGGTTCTTGTCCCATTGTTGCCACTTGATCTAGTAGTAGTCCCTTTGGAGCCCCTCTTCGGACCCCTACTAAATTGAGCGGTAACAGGTCCACAAGGTGTTAGCCTCCACCCTCCCCTCCTTGTCCACACATTGGGTCAGGCATGGGATGATACCCCAAAGGTTGATGCAGGTAAAAGAAAGATAAAAGCATAATATGGCCACATACAACAAGAAATGTACAACAAAATGCAAAATATGGTCGAAACAATAAAATTTAGCACATGGGCAAAAGCCAAACATGAGCTCTACCCCCTGGCCATCACCCTAGTACGTAGAGCCCCTATGAGTGCCCCTTGCATCATTGAGGAACAACCCATGATTGTCCCAACCCCTAGTAGGAGATGAACTGCCCCACCTTAAGGGGGTAATCAGTGTTACATCTTAAACATCGTGCCCTCATCCCCCGGAGCCCCGAGCCGTAAAATGAAGAAAAATCAATAGAAGGCAAAAGGCATATGAAGAAGGGTGGAAAAACAAAGGTCTGGGTAACTCGTACCATGATTGCTCCCTTCCACACTCATACACCCAAGGTGTGGGCCTCCATCATAGCTACCCTTGTACCATGGCATGTGGCTTGGAGCCTCCCCTTTTGCCCCCACTTTGTTGCATCACTATTTCACATAACACCTACCATCTGATGGATGTACCATGGACCTGTTATTCCCTTAGAGGTTGAAACCACCTAAAAGGGTCCTTCATTAACCTCTCTTGTCAAGGAAGGAAACACTAGTACATGTTTAAAGCCCATTTGGAAGGGCATGCCACTATGAAGTGTCCACTTCTACCTTTGATTAGCAAACTTATTTACTCAATTGCACTAATGGATTATTGTACTGGAAGGAGAGGAGATGCATTGGATCTTATACAAGACAGCAAGCAGGTTTCGATCGTAAACTTGGCCTCCCTATACAAGACCCAAGCCCTCCAGAGGGTCATTATGGCACTTATAGAGTGAGCATTCAGAGCCATGAAAAGCATTGACTACCACGCCATGGGTTTCTTCAACACCATCACATTGCTTATTCGTCCTAAAGTTATACAGAGATGATGAAGCACTTGCACCACGTTGTTTAGTCAGCTACACAATGCACCTGAGACTTGGCAGTTGATCTAGGGCCCAGAGAAGGTTTTGTCTTTCCTGGGGGACATAGGAGGGCATGTGTCATCTTCTAACCCTCATTAATGGAGCATCGACTTGATGTTGAACCATTTAGAGACCCATGAGACCCATTTGGAGACCACAAAACCCAAATTGGGGTTTGGAGATGTTTTGCAGCATGTGGAGGGCATCCCAGTCTTCATCACCAATGTTTTGGCCCACTCCCACACTTTGAGCACAAGAAGCCTCAACGCTAGCATTAGAGAGCACCTCAGATGGATGATGTGGGCTAAAGGGAGAGATTAAATAATGATTAATGTTTAAGCTATCTTGGTTGGCTTGTAACCAAGGGTTTCTTACCTCATTTTCACATTTCAAGGGCTTCTTTATTAGAAATTCGAATTCATAGTCTTGTATAAATAAGAGAGACTCACTCTCTTTTCAAACCGTTATCAACTATTTGACTTTCGGCCTAGAGAAAAGAATTTGAACCTGCAATTTGTGGAGTGATTTTGGATGATTGGATGACTTTTGATGTTTGGTTAACTTTTATATCTCTCTTGGAGCTTCTTTTTGTAGTGTTAATGGATGGATATGTTCTTCATTATCTTGTATGTGCTATTTAATGTTATATTTCTGATTTTGATTAATGTCTAATGCATGGAATTTTATCTCATGATTTTTAATATGCCCTAATTAATGAAAAATTGATCAAGCATTGAAACCATTGGGAAATTTTGCATGTGTTACTCACAGATAATTAATGAATAAATGTTCCTAGGAGAATCATTGCATATGCATCCTTGAAACTCCATTAATGATTGTCAATGAAGTGTAAATATCTAGAGGTCATTTTGTTGTTGCTTCACTAAGGGTAGCAAAATTCCTTCTAGGTCTCCTTAAAGAGCGAGTTGCCTTCTCAAGGTTATCTTTGACTCCTATCCTCCCAATTGCTAGGCACTGGTTCTAAATCCTTGGTGATCACTCTTAACTCAACGAATCATCTTTCTCTCACCTCCTTTTACCTCTTTTCCTTCATCCCTTAAAGGATAGGGATGTCGCTCTAGGGCTTGCTGTGAATTTCAATAGGAGAATGAGTTTTGAATTTCATCCTAACAAAACTCATTCTTTGAGTCTCCTCTAGGCATCCACAAGTTTTGAACGAATTCTGACGATGGAATCTCCACATCACTGATGCCCTAGCCATCACACCAAGTGGGAACCCTAGAAGCTAATCCTTCAACACAAGGATTCTTTGAAGGTTTATGCTTTAGTACTTGTTGAAGTATATCATTCACAACCTTTTCTCTTGTCTACCTGGACCTTGGATGAACTCTTATCTCGTCAAATATCTCAACCCTAGGTCTCGTGTAGTCTTCCTTTCAAGGGGTTTTTCTTGGAAAGTCTTCCTAGCTTCTCCCAAAGCTCACACTTTCATTGAACCTTTCCATTGAATGAGCCACCTTTCCTCACTTCAAACCTATCCTAGACACATCAATCACAAGTGAGGGATATTGGGACTCCTCCCATCGGTGAAAATCCGAGAAGAGAAGGGGACTTAGGCTATGGTGACAATGGGCCTTTTTCCCAGAGTGTTGTTGTGCCCTCTAGTTTTGGCCTCTTTACAAGGCCTGCTAGTTTGTGCAGCAATATTTTTGGCATTGTTGTCGGAGAAACGAGACGTGTGTCTTGTTCCCCATACGAAAATATTGACATACCTTTTGGTGACTCCATTGGAAGAATGAAGCCCTAGTTCTTCATTGAACCTCAAAGCAAATGCTTGTAGGGTAAAGCAAGCATCTATTAAGGAACCTTTGAATTCACTCAGCGACTTCTACATAATTGATATGTGTAATCTAATAGGATGCCTTACTTTGACGAATTCCCTGCCTTGGATATCATTGCCATCCCTAGATACCTTAATCATGTCACCTGGAATGTTATACATGGGGTGCCTAAGTTTGATGGTGATCTGATTTAATTGACCATGTGACAAGATTTGTTGCATATGCCTCAAAGGCTAAAGTGGTTCACCATGATGTCCTCATAATGTTATTCATCAAATCCCTCCATGGTCATAATTCATGGTTACATAATTACAAACCTAGGAGCATCTCTTGAATTGAAGCATTATTTGATGGCTTTCTTAGAAATTTTCAAGCTTGCCAAGCATTAGATATTCAAGAGGAAGCCTTCATTGAACATGAGGAAGACCTTGGAAAAGATGACCCCACTCCCCCCTTGGACATTGACATTAGTGATTACTTGCATATTGAGGAAGGGAAGTGGGAAATTGATGACCATCGCTTTGACAAAGACCCTATTTATGATATCGATGATGATACTGATAGGACCTTTGTCTTGCCTGATTCCTCATATCATCAACATGAAATAATTATTTCCCAGGTATATGATGGGAATGGTAGGCCCATGATGGTTTTACCTTTTCAATATGATCCTCATGATGAGTATCATAGTTGTGATGATTTTCCTTACCAGTCACCTCCTTTTGCTTCCCATCATGACCTTAGGGCTACTATACAATATGACATCTCTGGGAAGGACCATGATTAGGATGATATGCCTGAGGTAGTCCTTCATCAAAAATTCATGAGCTCGATCGTCGGTATCTCAATCTTTTGGCTAAAAGAAGAAATCCAATGGAGTAGGTTGCATCCATTTATTTCCTCTACATCCATGATCTTCCATATGTGGTCACCTTATTTTTCCACCTCCCACCCTTGTGACCCTCCAGATGATTGCTCTTGTCCTTGCTCTTGGATTTGTTGCATTAGAAATCATTGGGGAAAATATTTCTATATTGATCTAATCATGTCTTGGTTTCATTATCTCTATGATTACACTTAGCACTTGTATCATACGCATTTAGAGTAGGATGCATTGCATATTGATTTTCTGCATTAGAGTTTAACATCCTATTATATTCTCATGCTAGATTAGGTGCATTTAGATCAGGCTTGCATTTAGGAATAGATTTCATTTCCTGTTGATCTTTATGGACTTACAAAAGCTTGGGCGATCAAAGGATGCCATCAAAATATGTTGTCTCGTTTGCTTTGTCTTGTGATGTGTAGGTAATAGGTCTACGATCCCAAGAGATTTTTGGTGTTCTCATGACCTCCCTGTTCGAGTACATGGTTCATGAACTCTATTGAGAGCTCATGTCCAAGTTGGAGTGAGATGTTACCCACCACCAGTGGGTGACCCTTATAAGTGAAATTTTCTCCTAGATTTGCGTTCAGTTGGCAGCCAACAACCCCTTCCAGCCACCTGATAGCTCATTGTGCTACTATTCTCCGCCACCTGAGCCAGCCATTGTGTGCCCTCACTCACCTATTATGATCATATGTTTGACGGTGGGCCATCCAATACCCGAGGGTATGATTTTTCATTGTGTAATTGGGTGCTTATGATTGCTTCTTGGGCACATTTGGGCATGGATTAATGGGGGGACTCAACGGAAAGAAATGGGTTTGGTTGTATTCTTCTTCCCTTACCTCAATGTGGGGGTTAATCTTGCCCGTGGGATCTCCTTTACTAACTACATTTAGGAGTGGCATTACACGAGAAACCTTGATTTTGGTTGGTGGACCTGCTTCTCGATGCCATGTATCTTATTCCCCTCCCCTCATTACAAGCCCTTTTCATATTTTCCCCATCTAGGTCCGCAATTGTTCATTGAGTCCACAAGTTGTTAGCCTCCACACACTCTTGTCCACACCCTCTATCGAGCATGGAATGATGCCCCAGAGGTTGATGCAGCAAAAAAGAAAGATAAAAGCATAATATGGCCACATACAACAAGAAATGCACCATAAAATGCAAAAGACTACTAGGACAATAAAATCTAGCATATGGGCAAAAGCCAAACATGAGCTCTACCCCCTATCATTATGGCCATCACCCTAATTTCAAAGGCCCCTATGAGTGCCCCTTGCATCATTAAGGAACCCATGATTGTCCCAACCCCTGGTAGGCAATGAATTGCCCCACCTTAAAGGAGTAATCACTACTACATCTTACACATCATCCCGTCATCTATGATTTTTAATGTACCTTGGATAAGTGGTTTCCCACGGGTTAGTCTCTACCTAGAGAAAAGTGTCCAAAGTAATTCTTTTCCTAAGTGTGACTTTATAAAGTGAAAGTGACTTTATAAGTGGTAAAGTCAATGTTAAACTATAAAGTGAAAAGTGACTTTAGACATAAAGTACAATGTGGGTACTTTTTTAATGGGTGAGTTAAAAAATAGAAAGTGAGAATTAAATACACATTTATTCTCATCCCTTGATCTAAATGAATCTGAGCCATTGAATCTTAGGTTTACCCAAAAGTCATTTAGGGAAAAAAAAGGGAAAAAGAAAAACGAAATTGCATTCATTCTTCATGAGCAAATTGGAGAAAGGAGGCTAAGAGCTGGGAAAAAGTTCTAAAAGAGAAATTTGTTGCAACAAGCTGAAGGAGTGACTTCTGGGCAAAGCTGGGCATGGAAATCAAGGTTTAGAAGACAACAAAAGGTACAGTATGAACAACTTTGAATATTGTCAACGGCACACCGTTCGAGAGAAGTTTTTTAAAAAATACTTTTTTTTTCAAAAAAATGTATACTTCGTACAGCAGTACGAAAGTCCGTACGGGATAGTCTATACAGCTTCATGTGGGCACGAAAATAGAGTGGGCACGGTTTTCAAAGAGTTTTGGGCTGAAGAGATAAGTTGTATTTTGTTGTTTTGTTTTGTTTGCAAATGTATTTTTCCTTAACTTGAAAGATAAATAAATTTGAGGAGCTCTCTAACATGTTTTCCCCAGAGAAGGATTGAAGGGTTTTGCCTGGGTCTAACTTGACCAAAAATCTTTGTGTATTTTTATGTGTGTTGTTGGTCTGGTTATGTCCATATTTATTTTCAGCATGTGTTGACAGTCCCATGAGTTTTAATCTGAAAAATTCATTTCCAAAATTCTATATGTTGAATGTATGTTTATGGGAAAAGACATTTAACTAAATGGGAGTGATAAGGTGAAATTAAAACAGGATTGGGATTGTTGGGAACTTTTTTTGTAAAATTTTCTGTTTTCCCACCATGGTTTTCAGTTTCTCCTTATTTCTCCCATGTAGTTAAATGCTCATTCCCATAATCATACATTTAACAGACTAAAAAAAAAAAATATTGCTGAAAACACAAATTCTAGAAATTTTTCAGAATGCTGGAAATTGCAGAATTAAAAATCAGCGATCAAAAACAGCCATTAAAACACATTAAAACACTGATATTTTTGGTCAACTTGACCCTGGAAAAACCCCCTACAACTCTTGGGGAAAACCAGTTTGAGAGCTCTTCTTTATTTCTGGAAAATGCCTTTTTACAGAGAAAATTTTTCAGCAAAAATCAACAAAATAGAAATTTTTCCAGCAAGCAAACTTATCTGTTTTCCAGCTAACAAACAATCTGGAAAATGGTTGAACGTGTTGTACGGACCGTACGGACTTGTACGGACAGTCCTCGAAAATCGTGCAGAAAATCGCCTCCTCAATATTCGTGCTGAAAATCAATTTTTCCACTGTTTTGCTCAAAAAACTGCCTTTTTCTGCTTGTTCTTTGAGTTGTACGGATTTGCTGAAGTGCTGCCTTGGTATGTGTACCAAACTGCTGCCTCTTTCTCCTCCTTGTCCAGAAATCTCCTTTGCTCTCTTGCCCTCCTTCTCCAAATCTGCTCATGAAAGAATGAATGATCTTTTCCTCCTTTTCCTCCCTTAACCCAACCCTAAATGACTTTTGGGTGATCCCTAAATCCAATGGCTGAAATCGATTTAGATCAATGGCTGAGATTAAATGCTCATTTAAATCTCACTTTCTATTTTTTAATTCACCCCACTTTAATAAAGACCCACTTAGTCATTTATTTCCAAAGTCACTTTTCCTTTCTAATTTTTCATTGACTTTATAAAAGTCACTTTAAAATTAGACTTAGTAACTTTATCACTTAAAGTCACTTTCAAATTAGATTTAACTTTATAAAAAATTATAAAGTTACTTTAGGAGAAAAATTAAATTCTTTTGGACACTTTTCCCTAGGCCAAAGATCAAAACCTTAGGGAACCACCTCTCCTCCGGTACCAAATTTCAACACTCCCTCTTACCGAGCAAGGTGTTCCTCACCACACCCATCTTGTCTCTGAAGTAGACATGCTTGCCCCGTGGTAAGGCTTTGGTAAGAATATCTGCAACCTACTCATCAGTGGAAATATACTCAAGCTTCACAGCTCCCTTCTGAACATAGTCTCTGATGAAATGATATCTGATCCCGATATGCTTTGACCTGTCATGAAATACTGGATTCTCCATGAGTTTAATGCAACTCTGATTATCATAGTAAATCACTGAAGGTCTCAACGGCTGACCAAATAAGCCAAACAACATCTTGTGAAGCCAGATGGCCTCACAACTAGCTAGACTCGCTGCCATATACTCTTCTTCCGCTAAACTCAATGCTACTGACTACTGCTTCCGGTTGAACCATGACACTACTGCTGAACCCAACCCAAAAAAACACCCTGAAGTGCTCTTCCTATCAGAAGCACAACCTGCCCAATCAGAATCAGTGTATCCTGCCAATCTCACTCCATCTCCCTGCCTGTAGTCCAGACCATAATCCACTGTCCCCTGCAAGTACCGCAAAATGTGTTTTGCAGCCACCCAGTGAACCTTCGTAGGCTCACACATAAACTGATTCATCGTGTTGACTGCAAAACAAATGTCTGGTCTAGTGTTGATCAAATACATCAAGGAACCAATCAGCTGCCTGTACAATGTGGGATCCACCAACTCAGAATCTGAAGCATGAAGCTTCTTCCAGTTGGTGATCATCGGTGTCGACATGGGTCTACAATCCTCCATGTGGAATCTGCTAAGGATGTCCACAATATACTTCCCCTGCCCCAGGAAGAAATGCCCCTCCTCCTGCCACACCTCCAAACCCAAAAAGTAATGCATCAAGCCGATGTCCTTCATCTCAAACTCCGCCTCAAGATCTCTCTTGCAGTGCTCTATGAGTCTCTCTGCACCTGTAATGATCAAGTCATCCACATACAGCACCAGAATGAGAGGCTCCTCACCAATCACAATAAAGTAAAGGTTCGGATCTGCCTCATTCTTTGTGAAACCCATCCCCTGCAAGTATGCATCTATCCTGGAGTACCAAGCTCTGGGAGCTTGCTTCAGGCCATAAAGGGCCTTCTTCAATCTGCACACATGGGACTTCTTCCCATGCACCTCAAAGCCCTGTGGCTGCTCAATGTACACCTCCTCCTGTATGAAGCCATTGAGAAATGCGGTCTTCACATCCATCTGGGGAATCTTCCAACCCATCTCTGCTGCTATCGATATAATGGAGCGGATCGAAGTATATCGAGCCACGGGAGCGAAGGTCTCCTCATAATCAACTCTCTCTACCTTGGAGAACCCTCTAGCCACAAACCTCGCTTTGAATTTCTCAATGCTGCCATCTGCAGCATGCTTTACCTTGTAAAGCCATCTGGAAGTAACCACGGATTTGCCCTCAGGCCTCGGCACCACCTCCCAAACATCATTCTTCATGATAGAAGAATACTCCTCCTGCATGGCCTCTCTCCAGACCTGCTTGCTAGCTGCCTCCTCATAGCTAGAAGGCTCAGAGTCAAGGATGCTGGTAACCATCGCCATATAGCTACAAAACCTCTCAGGTGGTCTACTCTCTCTGACCGGACTCTTCGGCTCACCAACAGATGTGGCATCTCTCAAGGTGTCCTGAAGCCACTTGGGCTTCCTCTTCCCTGAGCATGCTTCTCCCATAGGAGAATGAAACTCCTCCTCCTCATCACCATCAGTAGCCTGAACTCCTGACTGTCTGTCTGCTGTCCTCCTGCCTGCACCTGAACCTGTAGAAGCTGAGGTACCGTGTGAACTGTCCATCAGTGGACTCCCTAGTGAACTGCTCTGTGAACTGCTCGGAGCACCACCCCTCTGGCTCGGCGAGCCACTGCTCACTGATGGACCTGACATCCTCATAGATGTACCTCCGGATCCTCCTGATCCCTGCCCACTGGATCCCTGCGACTGACTCAACTGCTGCTGAGGGTCTGGCTGATCCAGATACTCTAACTCCCGTGACCTCCTAAAGGCCCTGTCCTCCTCGAACTTCACATCCCGTCTGACAACAACTCTCCTCTGTGCAGGAATGTAAATCCGAAAGGCCTTTGAGGTCTCACTGTAGCCCACAAAGATACCCTTCTCTGCGGTGGGCTCTAGTTTGGTCCTCTTCTCCTTGGGTATATAGGAGTATGTAATGCATCCAAAGATATGAAGATGACCAAGATCAAGCTTCTACCCAGAGAAAGCCTCCTCCGGAGTCATGTGCCCCAAGGCACGATGCAGACTCCTGTTCTGCAAGTAAACAGCTGTGTTGCAGGCCTCTGCCCACAAGAACAATAGCAACCCCTGATCATGTAACATGGCTTTGGCAGCCCCTATGATGGATCTGTTCTTCCTCTCCGCAACCTCGTTCTGCTAGGGGTTGTAAGGAACAGTGAACTCCCTCCTAATGCCTGCCTCCGCACAATAGTCAACAAACTCTCCAAGGGTGTACTCTCCTCCATTGTCCGACCTCAGGGACTTGATCTTTCGACCTGTCTGAGTCTCCACAAGAGCTCTGAACTCCTGAAACCGCTTGAAGACCTCACTCTTGGTCTTCACGAAATAAATCCAGGTCCTCCTGGAGTGATCATCAATGAATAAGACATAGTACTCATATCCACTCAAGGAAACATGAGACATCCGACAGCTCACATCGGAATGAATCAAATCAAGTATCCCCGTCGCTCTGCTGTCACTGCTGGGAAAAGGGGATTTGGCAAACTTGCCCATTGCACAACCTCTGCAAGTATCAAAGTGATCACTACTGAAATCCGGCACACCTCTGGTGATCTCCCGCAATGTCCTCAAGGCTCCATGATACATGTGTCCCATCCTGCGGTGCCAAATCTCACACAGCTCAGAACTGCTAGCTCTGCTGTCGGTACTACTGCTCAATGCCAAAAGGGGCTGGAATGCAAACTTGTACAACTTTGCATGGCATACACCTATCACTCTAGCTAAATCAGCTGGAGTGCCCCTGGGATACATCAACACCTGTCCTCCCTTAAACAGTACCTCATATCCTCTGTCCTCCAAAGCTGAGACGGATATGAGGTTCTTCCTCATCCCTGGCACATAAAGAACATCTGACACTTTCAAGGGAGGTCTGGACTCCCTCTGAAATGTCAGTGTACCCACCCCGACTGCTCTAACAACTCTGTCATCACCGAGTACTACCTCAATATCAGTGCCACTTTCTAAAAGCTCTGAGAAGTACTCCCGGACTCCTGTCATGTGACGTGAAGCCCCACTGTCCACATACCAGATACCTGTAGATGCTCCGCTAATCGAGGGAAAAGCATGCTCCCTCTGAACCTGTGTGGCAGGTGATCCTGCACTAGAGGACTCACATGTAGTGAACGCAAACTCCCGGTCAAAACGACCTGCAAAGTCCTCAATCTCAACTGAAGCTGCCACATCCTGGTTCTTCCCCTTCTTCTTCTTCTTCTCCGGACACACAACTGCATAGTGTCCCATCTTCTGACAATTCCAACACTTCACTTTGGAATAGTCCTTCTGTGAGTTACCCTGTTTACCTTTACCTTTGCCTTCGCCTCCACCACCGTTTGTGGAATCCTGCTTCTTCCCTTTACCTTTCTTGCCTCCTGCCACCAGTGCTACGTCCTCATCCTGCTCAACTGGCTTGGCTGCCCCAAGTTGTCCTTTCCTGATCTCTGTCTGAATGCAATCATCCCAAAACCTCTCCATGTGGGAAGGGTCTCACGTGCACAAACCCCATCAGCAAAGTTCAACCATGAACGGGGGAGGCCATTCACTGCAATCCGTACCAACTCAGTGGGTGCAATGGCCTCTCCAATCGCTGCCAACTCATCTCTCACATTGGTAATCTTTGTGAGATATCCAGCTGCACTATCATTACCCATCTTAATGTTTTTCAGCTTCTCCTTCAGAACCATCTTTCGGTTCTCATTGGTACTCTGGTAGAGATTGGACAATGCTGTCCACATCTCATGGGCATTGCTCTTTCCTCTCACATGAGGAATGCAATGGTCTTTGATTCCATCTAGAATCAGCCTCTTACCCTTGTTGTTCTTTCTATTATAAGTTGTCAACTGAGTAGCATCAGTAGGCACAACAACAGGGTGTTGTGCTGTATGCACCATGATATCCCAGACTTCTGCCTCTTCAAAGATACTCTGCATTCTCTCCTTCCAAACGCTGTAATTTGTATGCCCATCCAGCCTATCCTCCACCCTCAATCCCGATGACATCCTGCTGTCCTAAAACTGAAAAATCAGCTTGCTGGAATTTTCTGAGTGAAAAATCAGCAGCTGTAATTTTTTTTCTTTTGCTGTCCCAAACTGCCCTTCAGCACTCAAGCTCTGATACCATGTAAAATTTTCTATTTTCCCACCCCGGTTTTCAGTTTCTCCTTATTTCTCCCATGTAGTTAAATGCCCATTCCCATAACCATACATTTAACAGACTGAAAAAAATAAATATTGCTGAAAACACAAATTCTGGAAATTTTTCAGAATGCTGGAAATTGCAGAATTAAAAATCGGCGATCAAAAACAGCCATTAAAACACATTAAAACACTGATATTTTTGGTCAACTTGACCCTGGAAAAACCCCCTACAACTCTTGGGGAAAACCAGTTTGAGAGCTCTTCTTTATTTCTGGAAAATGCCTTTTTACAGAGAGAAAATTTTTCAGCAAAAATCAGCAAAACAGAAATTTTTCCAGCAAACAAACTTATCTGTTTTCCAGCTAACAGACAATCTGGAAAATGGCTGAACGTGTTGTACGGACCGTACGGATGTACAGACTGTACGGACAGACTTGTACGAACAGTCCTCGAAAATCGTTCAGAAAATCGCCTCCTCGATATTCGTGCTGAAAATCAATTTTTCCACTGTTTTGCTCACAAAAACTGCCTTTTTCTGCTTGTTCTTTTAGCTGTACGGATTTGCTGAAGTGTTGCCTTGGTATGTGTGCCAAACTTCTGCCTCTTTCTCCTCCTTGTCCAGAAATCTCCTTTGCTCTCTTGCTCTCCTTCTCCCAATCTGCTCATGAAAGAATGAATGATCTCTTCCTCTTTTTCCTCCCTTAACCCAACCCTAAATGACTTGTGGAGGTTTGCCGTTACACCAAAACCCGCAGGTATTGGTAAACATTACAAGCCAGTAACTAGGATCCCCAGGGTGGAAATTACAGATTCTATAGAGGTGCAGTGATTCTTCCAACACCCCCCCTCAAACGCAACTTGGGGGAATCGAACCTGGGTCCAAGCTCTGATACCATGTGAAGGTTTGTCGTTACACCAAAACCCGCAGGTATTGGTAAACATTACAAGCCAGTAACTAGGATCCCCAGGGTGGAAATTACAGATTCTATAGAGGTGCGGTGATTCTTCCAACATGACTTTTGGGTGATCCCTAAATCCAATGGCTGAAATAGATTTAGATCAATGGCTGAGATTAAATGCTCATTTAAATCTCACTTTCTATTTTTTAATTCACCCCACTTTAATAAAGACCCACCTAGTCATTTATTTCCAAAGTCACTTTTCCTTTCTAATTTTTCATTGACTTTATAAAAGTCACTTTAAAATTAGACTTAGTAACTTTATCACTTAAAGTCACTTTCAAATTAGATTTAACTTTATAAAAAATTATAAAGTTACTTTAGGAGAAAAATTAAATTCTTTTGGACACTTTTCCCTAGGCCAAAGATCAAAGCCTTAGGGAACCCCCTGTCCTCTGGTACCAAATTTCAACATTTTTTTTAGTCATCAAATTTCAACATGGTATTAGAGCTATAGGCTGAAAATTGCAAACAGTGGTTTGGGCAACAAATTGAATTTTTGGACAACAAAGCAAACAGTCGTTTGGACAACAAACTGAATTTTTGGACAGCAAGGTGAAATTTCACACATACTAGACTTTTGGGACAGCAAGGAGTGTTGGAAGGTTCATTTCTCCATTTTCTTGGTTTTGTAAATTTTGGACAATAGTATTGGCCATGTTCTTAAGGATAGAGGACAGACTGGATAGGATATCCAACTATGTCGTTTGAAAGGACAGAATTCAAACAGTGTTTTAGGAGGCAACAGTTTGGGACATAGTGCGGCAAGTGGTTGTACCTCCTACTGTTGCAAATGAACTTGCTAAATTCACAAAAAATAATGCAAAGGCAAAAAGGATTTTGATGGACAGTATGAAGGATCATGTGGTTCCTCAAGTGAGAGGAAACACATATGCATACCAAATGTGGACAGCTCTAACCACTCTCTATCAGAGTACCAATGAGAGCAAGAAGATGGTACTCACAGAACAATTGAAGAACATCAGAATGACAAAGGATGAAAGTGTAGTTCATTATCTTGGCAGGGTCAAATAGGTATGTGATGATTTGACTACTATTGGTGAGACAGTTGCACCCACAGAGTTAGTCAAGATAGTTGTAGTGGGACTTCCTAAGTCTTGGGAGGTCTTTGGAGATATTGTTACCTCTAGGGAGAATCTTCCCAATTGGGACAGATTTTGGGATGATTGTGTGCAGCATGAGATATGGAACACTGGCAATGGTGGGGTGAAGATAGTAGATAAGGAGGATGTAGCCTTGACAACCAGGGAGAAGAACAAAGGGAAGGCCAAGAAAGGGGCCTCATCAAATGGGGCTAAGGGAAAGGAGAAGAAGAAGAAGAAACATACGGATATGTCCAAAATCAAATGTTGGGCATGTTAGAAGATGGGACACTATGCTGCTCCGTGTCCTGAGAGGAAGAACAAGGGGAAGAAGGGTACTACAGCTTCAGCAGAGGTAGAGTAGTTTGCTTCATAATTTGACTAGGACTTTGCATTTATTACTTCTACATCTAGTAGGAGCACACCATCCGATGTGTTGTACATAGACAATGAGGCTTCTCGCCAAATGATAGGTGCATGGGAGTTCTTTCCAGAGCTTGCAAAGAGGGCACTTGATATTGAGATTGTAATAGGAGATGACCGCACTGTGAGAGTTGTTGGTGTGGGGACTGTGACCTTTGAGAGGGAGTCGTTGCCTCCTTTGAAGGTCATGGATGTTTTTTATGTTCTGGGGATGAAGAAGAACTTAATTTCAGTGTCTGCTATGGAGGAGAAGGGGTTTGACATCACTTTCTTAGGGGGGCAGGTATTGATGCATCCCAGGGGAGCTTCCGTCACTTTGGCCAAAGTGATTGAAGACCGGACTAGGAAACTATACACGTTCAATTTTTAGTCGGCATGAGCATTGTTGAGTAGCACATCTAGTAGCACTCACACTAGTACCACCAGCAGTAGAGATTTGTGCGAGTTATGGCACTGGAGGATGGCGCATATGCATCATGGAGCTTTGAGAGTACTGAGGGAGATCACTACTAGAGTTCCTGATTTCAGTGTCGATCATTATGAAGTCTGCAAAGGGTGTGCTTTGGGCAAGTACACCAAGTTACCATTCCCAGCAAGCGACAGCAAATCTATAGGTATACTAGACTTGATTCATACTAATGTTAGTGGTTGTATATCTCATGTGTCTTTGGGTGGTTATGAGTATTATGTTATATTCATTGATGACTACTCTAAGAGGACATGGATATATTTCCTGAAGACCAAGGGTGAGGTCTTCAGTTGCTTTAAAGAGTTCAAAGCTCTTGTGGAAAAGCAGACAAGTAGGAAGATTCAAGTCTTGAGGTCAAACAATGGAGGTGAGTACACCAATGATGGGTTTTCTGACTTTTGTGCACAGAAGGGCATTAGGAGAGAGTTCACGGTTCCATATAACCCCTAGCAGAATGGGGTGTCTAAAAGGAAGAATAGAGTTATTGTTGGGGTTGCCAGAGCGATGACTCATGATCAAGGGTTGCCTTTGTTTTTGTGAGTTGAGACCTGCAATATTGTTGTTTATCTTCAAAACAGGAGTCTTCACAAAATATTGGGGAATAATAAATATGACTCCGGACGAGGCTTTCACTAGAGAGAAGCCTCATGTGGCACATCTTCGTATCTATGTTGCACGAAACTTCAAATAACCCGGCGTTTCGGGTCGTACCCGTACCCGAAACTCCGAAACTTGGCAGAAACTCGACCATCATGTAATCATATATTAGAGTTAATATACACTTCTTTTTCCTTTTAAATTGTCATATATGGGTCTTATTCCCTTTCTCTGGCAAGATAATGTGTTATTCACTTATTTCTTTATATATATATATATATATATATATATATATACATATATGACGTTTCCGCTGACGTTTCGGCCCACGTTTCCATTTTTGGGAGGTGACGTTTCTAAACGTACCCGTTTCGGAAACTTCGAAACGTTTCGGCGTTTCGTGCAACTTAGCTTCATATCTTTAGATGTCTCACATATTCTTATATCCCCAAGGAGCAGAGGATGAAGTTGGAACCCATGGCAGAGAAGGGTATCTTTATGGGTTATAGCGAGACTTCGAAGGCCTATCGGATCTTCATTCCTTCTCAACGGAGAGTGATGATTAGGAGGGATGTGAAGTTCGAGGAAGAGAGGGCCTATCGGAGATCACAGGAGTATGATGAGAGAGAGTCGCAGACTTCTCCTCAGCAGGGAGGTCAAGTATAGGGAGAAGGACCTCATGGTTTTGGATCGACTGGTACATGAGGTACTTCAGTGTCAATGACATCTGGGGCACCAGTGGCGAGTTTGCCAAGCACTTCTTTAGGGAGTCCACTGGTACAAAGTTCACATGGCACTTCAGCTGACACGGGCACAGGTGCCAGTACAGGTTCTTCGAGGGCAGGTACTGGTACAGGCACACCAAGGTCAGTTGGCAGACCTTCAGGTTCACCAGACTGGGGGAGAAGAGGAAGAGGAGGCCCAAGTGGCTTCAAGACACCTCGAAGGAAGCGGAGTCCGTTGGTCCTCCGAAGAGGGTGAACAGGGAGAGTGTGCCACCTGAGCAGTTTTGCAGTTATGTAGCTAAGGCTACCAGCATTGTTGACTCTGAGCCTACTAGCTATGAGGAGGCTGCCAGCCAGGAGGTATGGAGAGAGGCTATGGTGGAGGAGCATGCCTCTATCATTAAGAACAATGTCTGGCAAGTGGTGCCTAGGCCTGAGGGCAAGTCAGTTGTGACTTCCAAGTGGCTCTACAAGATCAAGCATGTTGCAGATAGCAGTGTTAAGAAGTTCAAGGCGATGTTTGTGGCTAGATGGTTCCCACAGATAGAGGGAGTTGACTATGATGAGACCTTCGCTCCCGTATCTCGATACACTTCTATCTGGTCCCTTATTTCTATTGCTGCAGAAATGGGTTGACAGATCCACAGATGGATGTCAAGACCGCATTTCTGAATAGCGGTATAGAGGAGGAGGTGTATGTTAAGTAGCTGTAGGGCTTTGAAGTACTTGGGTGGGAGACCCATGTATGTCAGTTCAGGCAAGCACTCTACAGAGTTAAGCAAGCTCCAAGAGCTTGGTATTTGGGGATTGATACTTACATGCAGCAGATGGGTTTCACGAAGAGTGATGCAGATCCGAATCTATACTACATAGTTGTAGTGGATGATTCGCTCATTCTTGTGTTGTATGTTGATGACATGTTCATTACTCAGGCAAAGAGTTTGATTAGTGGTTACAAGGAGGATCTTGCCATGGAGTTCGAGATGAAGGACATTGGGTTGATGCATTACTTTTTGGGGCTTGAGGTGTGGCAAGAGGAGAGGCATATCTTTCTGGGGCAGGGGCAGTATGTTGTGGATGTGTTGAGCAGATTTCACATGGCAAACTGTAGACCCATGTCTACACCTATGATCACCAACTAGAAGAAGCTTCATGCTTCAGATTCTAGTTTGGTGGATCCCACATTGTATAGGCAACTTATTGGGTCCTTGATGTATCTGGTCAAATGCTTTGCAGTGAACACACTTAGCCAATTCACGGTTGAGCCCAAGAAGGTGCACTAGGTAGCTGCAAAGCACATTCTTTGCTACATGCAGGGGAATGTTAATTATGGTTTGGACTATAGGCGGGGAGATGGAGTGAGGTTGGAAAGTTACATAAATTCAAATTAGGCAGGTTGTGCTTCTGACAGGAAAAGCACTTCAGGTTGTTGCTTCGGATTGGGTTTGACAGTTGTGTTGTGGTTCAGTCGAAAGAAAAAGTCAGTTGCTTTGAGCTCTTTTGAGGCTAAGTATATGGCTACTAGCCAAGCTAGTTGTGAGGCAATTTTGCTTCGCAAGTTGTTGTATGGCCTATTTGATCAGGAGTTGATACCGACGATTATTCACTATGATAATCAAAGTTGCATTAAACTCAGGGAGAATCCAGTGTTTCATGAAAAGTCAAAACACATTGACATCAGGTATCATTTCATCAGGGACTATGTTCAGAAGGGGGCAGTGAAGCCAAAGTATATATCAATAGATGAGCAAGTGGCCTATGTTCTCACAAAGTCCTTGCCAAGAGGCAAGCATGTCCATTTCAGGGACAAAATGAGTGTGATGAGAAACACTTTCCTCGGTAAGAAAGATTGTTGATTTTAATGTACCTTGGACAAGTGGTTTCCCATGGGTTAGTCTCTACCTAGGGAAAAGTGTCCAAAATAATTATTTTCCTAAGTGTGACTTTATAAAGTGAAAGTGACTTTATAAGTGGTAAAGTCAATGTTAAATTATAAAGTGAAAAGTGACTTTAAACATAAAGTACAATGTGAGGACTTTATTTAATGGGTGAGTTAAAAAAGAGAAAATGAGAATTAAATGCACATTTATTCTCATCCCTTGATCAAAATGAATCTAAGCCATTAGATCTTAGGGTTGCCCAAAAGTCATTTAGGGAAACAAAAGAGGGAAAAGAAAAGAGAGACTGCATTCATTCTTCATGAGCAGAATGGAAAAAGGAGGCTGAGAGCTGGAGAAAAGTTCTGAAAGAGAAATTTGTTGCAGTACGTTGAAGGAGTGATTTCTAAGCAAAGTTGGGTGTGGAAATCAAGGTTTAGAAGACGGCGGAAGGTACAATACGAACAAAATTGAATTCTATGAGTTGCACACCGTTTGAGAGAAGTTTTTGAAAAAAAATTATTTATTATTTTTTTGAAAAAAAAATCGTACAGTCCGTACAGCGGTACAAAAATCTGTATAGTCTGTACGGGACAATCGGTACAGTCATATCTTACAGTACATATTTTCAGCTTCAAGTGGGCATGAAAATCGAGGCAAAGTGGGCACAATTTTCAAGGAGTTTTGGGCTAAAGATATAAGTTGTATTTTGTTGTTTTGTTTTGTCTCAAATGTATTTTTACTAAACTTGAAAGACAAATAAATTTGAAGAACCCTCTAACAGGTTTTCCCCGGAGAAGATTGAAGGGGTTTTGCCTGGGTCTATGTTAACCAAAAATCTGTGTATTTTTATGTGTGTTGTTGGTCTGGTTATGTCCATATTTATTTTCAACATGTGTTGACAGTCCCATGTGCTTTAATCTGAAAATTTCATTTCCAGAATTCTATATGTTGAATGTATGTTTATGGGAAAGGGCATTTAACTGAATGGGAGTGATAAGGTGAAATTAAAACCAGGTTCGGATTGTTGGAAACTTTTTTTAGTCATCAAATTTCAGCATAATCCCCTGGAGCCCCAAGCAATAAAATAAAGAAAAATCAATAGAAGGCAAAAGGCATATGAAGAAGGATGGAAAAACAAAGGTCAAGGTAACTCATGTACCACGATTGCTCCCTCCCACACTCATACACCCAGAGTGCGGGCCTCCATCATAGCTACCCTTGTACCATGGCATGTAGCTTGGAGCCTCCCCTTTTTCACCCACTCTATTGCATCACTATTTCACATGACACTTTCCATCTGATGGATGTACCATGGACATGCCATTCCCTTAGAGGTTGAAACCACCTAAAAGGTTCCTTCATTAACCTCTCTTGTCAAGGAATGAAACACGAGTACATGTTTAAAGCCCATTTGGAAGGGCATAACACTATGAAGTGTCCACTTGTACCCTATATTAGCAAACTTATTTACTTAATTGCAGTAATGGATTATTCCACTGGAAGGAGAGGTGGCGCATTGGATCTTTGTTAAGTTATGGTATGTTCTATGCTTATAACAGTTTACTTCTTTTTCTTATTATATTCCACTGATTAGCAATCACATGTACATAAAGTAAAGTGCAGATAGAACATTAAGCGATCGACAGAAAACAAGCCAAGACAAGAGACACAAGATGTGGCGGCTAGCCAGGGACAAACCCCACAATGTGTGTGGAAACCCTTTGATCAAATCTTCTTTTATCTTCAATAATTCAGCAGAGAGAAATAGTACAATATATCTGATTCATATCAACAGTAGCAAACCCTAGATCAGTAGCATCAGCATTAGCGGCTTCATTATCAAACTAGGGCAGACCATATCTCACAAACCGACAGTCGGATTGACTTCATTCCACCACCAAAAGTTTCGGCTTCCAGAGGAGGTTCAGATGAACCTACAGCGCAGTTCAGATGAGGAGATCTTCTAGGCCACGCAAGTCAATCTTTACTTCTGCAGTTGCAGCTTCAGTTTCAACAATTTCCGGCTTCAAACTAGGGCAGTTGATATCTTGCAAATCGTTCGTCAGATTGACTTCATTCCACAACCAAAAGTTGCAGCTTTCAAAGGAGGTTCAGATGAACCTACATCGCAGTTCCAAAGAGGAGACCTTCTAGGCCACGCAAGTCAATCTTTACTTCTGCAGTTGTAGCTTCAGTTTCAGCAGTTTCCGGCTTCAAACTAGGGCAGTCAATATCTTGCAAACCGTTCGTCGGATTGACTTCATTCCACCACCAAAAGTTGCGGCTTTCAAAGGAGGTTCAGATGAACCTACAGCGCAGTTCCAAAGAGGAGATCTTCTAGGCCACGCAAGTCAACCTTTACTTCTGCAGTTGCAGCTTCAGTTTCAGCAGCTTCCAGCTTCACATGTGTGAGAGAGAGAGACCCATTTCAGCGCAGTAGAGAAGAGACTCATATCTGCGCAGTAGAGAGAGAGAGAGATGTGATGAGATGAGTGAGTCCAAATGAGGAAAAGTCCTCTTATATTTATACACAACGTTGGTGGGTGAATATATGCGACTGTTGGGCTTCTGAGGCTACATGAGTTGTAGGTCGGCTTGATAATAATTCCATAATCAAAATAAATTCGTATCTCCATGAATACTTATTGGAATTGGATGATCTTTATATCAATCCTACACCTCTCGATGAGAGGAATCTAATAAAAATATTATTAGCCATGAATAAGATGACCCACATGAAGTTTTGCCCTGGTTGCCAATTTTAACACTCCCTCTCAACCATGGCGAACTTCATCTGCAATCTGTCTATCGGTCGTTACTATTCATCCATCAAATGCACTGCCCTGTACAGCCTGACCCTTGCCCTGCTCTGCTCTATTCTGCCTGTTCTGCTTTTTCTTGTTCTGCCCTGCACTGATCTATACTTTTTTTTTGTTCTGATCTGCTCTGCTCTTTCATTGTTCTGTTCTACTCTGCTTTTGTCCGAATTATGAAGAAGAAGAAATGATCGAGGATGTATCATACTGACTCAAAGTCAGTCTCAGAGTATGTACCACTAGTCCCAGACCAGTCTCAACCAACCCAAAGTCAGCGTCATAGTGAGTAAAACTCCAATGGTCCCAGACCAATATCATCCTCCACTGACTCAAAGTCAGTCTCAGAGTATGTACCACTGATCCCAGACCAGTCTCAACCGACACGAAGTCAGCGTCATAGTATGGTACAACTCCTACCACTGGTCCCAGACCAGTATCATTGATCCCAGATCAATGGAGGTCATCCTAACGTAGGGAGTAAGGTAGTTACAACGATGCGTCCATCGGTACTACTATGTCCCTAACTTCATTTCCCTGCTCATTGATCAGATGAGAGGTACTGCCCATGAGTCCCAGACTGCATGGGTAGGATGCCTCGACAGGAGAACTAATCAATCATGTCCTCACAGGAGAACACATCAATCCTGCTACAATTGCCATGGAGAACACATCAATCCAGGCCTCACAGGAGAACACATCAATCCTGCTACAATTGCCATGGAGAACACATCAATCCAGGCCTCACAGGAGAACACATCAATCCTGCTACAATTGCCATGGAGAACACATCAATCTAGGCTGCCATGGAGAACACATCAATCCAGGCCTCACAGGAGAACTAATCATCCTGCTACACAGGAGAGCGAATCATCCTGTTCCACAAGAGAGCGAATCATCTTGTCCCACAAGAGAGCGAATCATCTTGTTCCAGTGTGCACCACCAAGGGAGGGTGAGTCACCCTGTGGTCATATGTTGCTCCAGTAGGAGCCGCAAGCCCTCAAAGCTCCCAGAGCTCAATGTATGCAACATGCAGGACCCTTGTACAAGGGTTTCTTGCCGACTCCAAGTCGTTTGGGAAAATCACAGATTAGATCTTTCCTCGGGGCTTTGACAAGGTGTATCAACCTGTACATCATCTTAATGTGATGGAGCTTCCTTGCTCATCGACTTACCATATCCCAGATGATGTCTATCTGCTAGAGCAATTGACGAATACAAGATTCCTCAATAATCGAGTCCCACCTCTGGTTGTTACAGAGAATCACAGTGGTATCCAATGTAAATCCAAACAGCTCATTGAAGAGCTTTCGCAACCAGACTGCCTCACATGAGGTTATGCTAGCAACAACATATCTTGCTTCGGCGGTGCTCAAAGCCACTGACTTCTGCTTCCTACTCATCCAGGAAATCGAAGCAGATCCCAAGGTGAAACAGTACCCGGAAGTGCTCTTACGATCCACCACACTGCCTGCCCAATCAACATCAGTATATCCAAGTAGTCTCACATCTCCGACAGTGTATCTTAATCCATGAGAGATTGTGTCCTGAAGACATCTCAGAAGATTCTTGGCATCAATCCAGTGAGGCTCAACCAAGTATGAGCTCACAATGCTAACTGCAAAACATATGTTCAGAAGGAGGTTCACCAAGAACATCAATGCGAATGAGTTTTTGAAACTCAGAGGCATTTCCCAAGTCTGGTCCGACATCACTACCATATAACTTCTAAAAGTTAAGATCCTCGAGGTAGTCACAGGCTTGCAGTCCATCATACCAAATCTTTCCAATATCTTTACCACATATTTTCCTTGAGATAGGAAAATTTCCCTTGGCTTCTGCCATACTTCAAGTCCTTGGTCCTTCATTTCAAATTCAGAAGCCATCTCCCTCTTACATTTGTGAATGAGAGGGTTTGCACCTGTTAGAAAGAGGTCATCCACGTACAACACCGATATGAGAGGCTTGTCATCTTCAACCTTAAAGTAAAGGTTAGGATCAACTTCACTCCTAGTGAATCCCAGCTTCATCAAGTAGCTATCGATCCTCTCATACCATGCTCGGCGTGCTTGCTACAGCCCATAGAGAGCCTTCTTCAACCTGCATACATGAGTTTTTCAATCATAAATCTCAAATCCTTCAGGTTGCTCCACATAGACCTCTTCTTTGATAGAACCATGTAAGAACACGATCTTGACATCCATCTGATGTAGGTTCCATCCTTGTGAAGCCACAAGGGCTATGATCAAGCGGATGGTCGTATATCTGGCAACAGGTGCAAATATCATAGTCTATACCTTCCTTCTGGGATAAACCACGAGCAACAAAATGAACCTTATACTTTTCCATACTTCCATTTGTTGCATGCTTTATCTTGTAAATCCATTTTGAAGTAACAATTGTCTTGTCCAGGGTCTGGGAACTACTTCCCAGACACATAATAGACCCATATTCTATGGTCATAGCATCCTTCCATAGTTAATGCTTGATGACATCTGAGAATGATGAAGGTTCATTTTGTATGATCGTGCTCATGATGGTCAGGTATCCCTGATACCTGTTAAGTTTCTTACTTTGATGGAAGGTTCCTCAGGGTGCAGCATGTCCTTCAGCATCATCAAGTATCCCCCTAAGCCATGAAGGCCTCTTCCTAGAAGAGGAAGGCTCATGTGGATGAGGATCAATCGGATCCATGGGTTCTTCTACATCAGGCATTGATTCATCATCCTTTTCTTTCGGTTCCCTGGTGTCGACTTCTTGAGAGCTACTCAAAGTCAGCAGATTGCCCACCTTGCTGAGGGCCATATCTTTGTCAAAGGTGACATCATGACTAATCACGACTTCCCTTTGACCGATGGTGAACATTTCTTCAGGAGTTTAGGAACCCAATGCTTGATGAGGGCATAGATTTTGTACATATACAACGGTGATTGTAGTTTCAGCCCATAGAAACTTCGGAAGTCTTTGATCATGTAGCATGACCCGGACAGCTTCCATCATCATGCGGTTCTTCCTTCTCACCACACCATTCTGCTCAGGAGTATGTGGTATAGTAGTCTCCCTCTTAATGCCAACCTCAGGTATGCCCGAGTGAACCAATTGTAATATATCGGAGGTCTTGCTTTGGCTTGAGGGGAATGGTCCCCTTTTGAGCTTTCCTTCAGCACATCCTGGACATACACCTTCTTTCTCTACTCAGAATCCGGGCATCCATGTCACCATCTGTCTTACATCGGGTAGAGCTTTGTAATGAAGGTGGGCAAACCTCTGATGCCAAAGTTCGGACTAAATAGTTGTGTCACAAGACATGACACCTAGCAGAATTCCATCGACCTGATATAATGAATCAACACTAAACCCAAGAGTAAAGGCATCTTTAACGTTATTTTTCCATATACATACCTTGCCATCGCTGAAGGTTACCTTGTAGCCTTTGTCTTCCATTGCCGAGATGGACACTAGGTTCTTTTTGAGGTCAGGTGCATTTAATACATCTTGGAATTTCTAGCCTTCTTGAATGCTTGTCCTCTTCCTTGATTCCCAACTCTTCTCTTACCTTTGCTGTTGAATTTGTCATTCCTTTGATTGCCATCAGAGGGATTTCGAGATGCACCACTGCATACTGTACCATGCTTCTCTAATCATGATTATCATCATGCTGCCCATGTCCATGATTTTATCCATCATAATGCTGCTCAAACTAGTGTGCCTCATCATCATGCTATCCTATATGTCCATGATCTCATGTTGCCCTTTATGTCCATGATCTCATTCATCATGATGCTCATGATCTCATACATAGTGACTTGCTTTATCACAAATGTAACATTGTCCTTTTCTTCCACCCTTAAATCCAGCCTTTCTTTTCGATTTAGACCCAGAATTATTTCTTTTCTTAGCATGAGAAGAAAAAAAAGCAGCAGGAGAACCTTTAGGCAAGGGCATTTCCTGCTCTTCTACCCTTGTTTGTTCTTGAATGCATCTAGCCATTAATTCCTCGAAACTAGGAATTATTGTTCAGAAGAGTAGTCCTGAACACATACCATTCAGATGGTAATCCTCCGAGAGTTGTGAGTGCCATTTCTCTGTCAGTAATGGTTTCCCCAATAGATAGGAGACCGTTCTTGATCTCGGTGATTCTTAAGAAGTATGCTTGCATACTTTCATCTTTACCCTTCTTGATTTCCCTCAACTTATTTTTAAGAAACAAAACTTGATTTGCATCATTCACTTTAAATAAACTCACCAGTCTGTCGTAGATTTCCTTGGAGGTGTCTAGATCAAAGATGTAGGCCACCAAGCGCTTGTCGATAGAGTCCCGGATGATCTTCTTTGTTTTGAATTCTCCATTTTTCCATTTGTTCCAGGCAGCAGCAGATGCATTTGATGAAGGCTCAACAATATTGCCTCTTACATGGTCCAGCACTCCTTGATCTTCAAGGGTTAGATCGATAGACATCTTCCATCCGTGATAGTCAGCTTTCTCACGGAGCTTGTCTTCGGCAGGAAAGAGTGTTGAGGACCCCATAGTTCTTTTAAGATAGCCTTGCCAATCTTCTCTTCAATGATTGCTCTTACTCTTGCTCGGGCTTTGTCTTCACCTCGGCTCTGATACCATGTTAAGTTATGGTATGTTCTATGCTTATAACAGTTTCCTTCTTTTTCTTATTATATTCCACCGATTAGGAATCACATGTACATAAGTGCAGATAGAACATTAAATGATCGACAGAAAACAAGCCAAGACAAGAGACACAAGATGTGGCGGCTAGCCAGGGACAAACCCCACAATGTGTGGGGAAACCCTTTGATCAAATCTTCTTTTATCTTCAATAATTCAGCAGAGAGAAATAGTACAATAAATCTGATTCATATCAGCAGTAGCAAACCCTAGATCAGTAGCATCAGCATTAGCGGCTTCATTATCAAACTAGGGCAAACCATATCTCACAAACCGACAGTCGGATTGACTTCATTCCACCACCAAAAGTTTCGGCTTCCAGAGGAGGTTCAGATGAACCTACAGCGTAGTTCAGATGAGGAGATCTTCTAGGCCACGCAAGTCAATCTTTACTTCTGCAGTTGCATCTTCAGTTTCAGCAATTTCCGGCTTCAAACTAGGGCAGTCGATATCTTGCAAACCGTTCGTCGGATTGACTTCATTCCACCACCAAAAGTTGCGGCTTTCAAAGGAGGTTCAGATGAACCTACAGCACAGTTCCAAAGAGGAGATCTTCTAGGCCACGCAAGTCAATCTTTACTTCTGCAGTTGCAGCTTCAGTTTCAGCAGTTTCCGGCTTCAAACTAGGGCAGTCGATATCTTGCAAACCGTTCGTCGAATTGACTTCATTCCACCACCAAAAATTGCGGTTTCCAAAGGAGGTTCAGATGAACCTACAGCGCAGTTCCAAAGAGGAGATCTTCTAGGCCACGCAAGTCAATCTTTACTTCTGCAGTTGCAGCTTCAGTTTCAGCAGCTTCCGGCTTCACATGTGTGAGAGAGAAAGACCCATTTCAGCGCAGTAGAGAAGAGACTCATATCTGCGCAGTAGAGAGAGAGATGTGATGAGATGAGTGAGTCCAAATGAGGAAAAGTCCTCTTATATTTATACACAACATTGGTGGGTGAATAGATGCGACTGTTGGGCTTCTGAGCCTACATGAGTTGTAGGTCGGCTTGATAATAATTCCATAATCAAAATAAATTCATATCTCCATGAATACTTATCGAAATTGGATGATCTTTATATCAATCCTACACCTCTCGACGAGAAGAATCTAATAAAAATATTATTAGCCATGAATAAGATGACCCACATGAAGTTTTGCCCTGGTTGCCAATTTTAACAATCTTATACACGATTGCAAGAGGGTTTCCATCTTGGACTTGACCTCCCTATACGGGACCCAAGCCCTTTAGAGGGTCATAATGGCACTTATAGGGTGATTGTTGAGAGCCATGGGCCTCCAGCCATGCAAAGCATTGATTACCACACCACAGGCTTCTTCAGCGCCACCAAATTGCTTTTTTGTGCCCCAGTTATACAAAGATGATGATGCACTCTGACCACGTTGCCTAGTCGACTACACATTGCACCCAACACTTGGCAGCTGATCCAGGGCCCAGAGGAGGTTTTGTCTTTCCTGAGGGACATGGGAGGGCATGTGTCATCTTCTAGCCCTCATTGATGGAGCATCAACTTGATCTTGAGCCATTTAGAGACCCGTGAGACCCATTTAGAGCCCAAAGATCCCAATTTGGGATTTGGAGATGTTTTGCGGGATGTGGAGGGTATCACCCTCTTTACCGCCAATGTTTTGGCCCTCTCCCACACTTTGAGCACAAGAGGCCTCAACACTAACTTTAGAGGGCACCTCACGTGGACGACGTGGGCTAGAGGGAGAGATTAAATAATGATTAATTTTTAGGCTATCTTGGTTGGCTTGTAACCAAGGGTTTGTTACGTCATTTTTACATTTTAGGGGCTTCTTTATTAGAAATTCGAATTGATAGTCTTGTATAAATAAGAGAGACTCACTCTATTTTCAAACCATCATTAACAATTGGATTTTTGGCCTAGAGAAGAGTATTCAGACTTGCAATTTGTGGAGTGATTTTGGATGATTGGATGAATTTTGATGTTTAGTTAACTTCGATATCCCTCTTGGAGCTTATTTTTGCAGTGTTAATGGATGGATATGTTCTTCATTGTCTTGTAAGTGCTATTTAATGCTATATTTCTGATTTTGATTAATGTCTAATGCATGGAATTTTATCTCATGGTTTTTAATGTGCCCTAATTAATGAAAAATTGTTTAAGCATTGAAACTAGTGGGAAATTTTGCATGTGTTACTCAGATAATGAATCAATGAATGTTCCTAAGGGAATCATTGCATATGCATCCTTGAAAATCCATTAATGATTTTCAGTGAAGTGTAAATATCTAGAAGTCGTTTTGTTACTTCTTCACTAAGGGTAGCGAAATTCTTTCTAGGTCTCCTTGAAGAGCGAGTTGCCTTCTCAAGGTTATCTTTGACACCTATCCCCCAATTGCTAAGCACTGGTCCTAAATCCTTGGTGATCACTCAACTCAATGAATCATCTTTCTCTCACCTCCTTTTACCTCTTTTTCTTTGTCAAGATGCCCCTCTAGGGCTTGTTGCGAATTTCAATAGGAGTGTGTTTTGAATTTTTTCTACACAAAACTCATTTATAGTCTCTCTTCTAAGCATCCACAAGTTTTGAACGAATTTTGACGGTGGAATCTCTATATAATTGATGCGATAGCCATCACACCAAGTGGGAACCCTAGAAACTTGGGGATTCTTTGAAGGTTTATGCTTTAGTACTTGTTGAAGTATATCATTCACAACCCTTTCTCTTCTCGACCTGGAACTTGGATGAACTCTTATCTCGTCAAAGATCTCAACCCTTGGTCTCGTATAGTCTTCCTTTCAATGTGTTTTCCTTGGAAAGTCATCGTAGCTTCTCCCAAAGATCACACTTTGATTGAACCTTTCCATTGAATGAGCCACCTTGCCTCACTTCAAACCTATCCTAGACACATCAACCACAAGTGAGGGATACTAGTACTCAGTGTTGTGGGGGAGCGCCCCCCCCTTCGAACCCGCTCCCGAAGCGCGCTCCGGGCGGGAGCGACTCGAGAGCTGGTCGGGAGCGCGCTCCCAAAATCGCTCCCGGACGGGAGCAATTTTCGGGAGCGCACTCCCGTAAAAAAATTTGCGCTCCCTGGTCTGTGAAGGAGCGATCGCTCCCGGAGCATTTTTTAATGCCCGGGAGCGATCGGGGAGCGATCGCTCCCTGATCGCTCCCGGGCATTAAAAAACACTCCGGGAGCGGTTCGGCGGAAAAAAAAAAAATCCGTCGGACCCGAAATTTATAAAAATTTTAGAAATTTTTTTTTAGTTTATAAGCCCAATGGGCGAAAAAAAAATCATTTCAACTTCATTGAGCAAGAGATTGAGAGCTGAGCAAGAGCAAAGGAGCAAGGAGCAAGAGCTGAGGAGCAAGGAGCCAGAGCTGAGGAGCGAGGAGCAAGCCTGCAGAGGTAAGTAACTTAATCATTTAGTTAGTTTAGCTGGTTAGGTAGTTAATTTGGTTAGTTTAATTTACCTGTTTGAGTTTAAAGATCATTAATTTAAATTAAATGAATTAATCCCAATAAACTAAATTAATTTGCAGATTCAAGACTCAAACCCTACAAACATCAAACACCATGGACCTGGGGATATTTATTGGCATTTTCCTCTTCCTGGTCCCTTTTATGGTTATTATGGTGGTGGAGAGTAGGAAACGGAGGGGAACTGAAACTGAAGAGGTGGATGAAGAAGCCGGAGGAAGTCAAATGGGTGAAAACCCCAGTGAGGAGGAGGTGGAGGAGGGTGAACATGAGGGTCAAAAAACTAAACAAGACCAAACTCCATTATGGAAATATGTTCACAGGGCTAAAACAGGGAGAGGGGGTGGAACCACTAAATTTCATTGCCCCCATTGCAACACTGATTACACAGGCTCATACACCCGTGCTAGAAGACACCTCTGCGGGAAAAGGCCATGGGATGAAGAGAAACAAATAGGAATCAAAACTTGTGCAGCGGTGTCAACAGCAGATAGAGCCAAATACATAAAGGAAGAGGAGGACGCCCAATACAGAACAAAAAGATCAAGGGGTTTCTTTGAACCAATCTCACCATCACAAAGAACTCCTTCAGCATCCTCCCAAGGCAGTGGATATGGACATGGAGGCACAGGGTCATCATCTTTAAGGCGTAGAACCATATCAGATTTCCTTGATGAGGGGTGTAGGAATGATGTGGATTCAAAAGTTTACAGGTTCCTCTATGCATGTGGGATACCATTCAATGTTCTACGCTCACCTTATTGGCACGAAATGGTTTCTGCCATAAATGATGCCCCTAAAGGATACAAGAGCCCTGGGTATGACAAGGCAAGAACTGTTGGCCTTGATCATGAAAAAGCAAAAATATCACATTCTTTGAATAAAATGACAAGTTCTTGGACTGACAATGGGGTGTCCATTGTATCTGATGGATGGACAAATGTAAAAGGCAAGCCATTGATAAGTGTTCTTGCTGTGTCCCGAAGTGGTCCCATCTTTCTAGCTGCACATGATTACTCAGACAAGTTCAAGACCGCTATCAACATTGCAGAAGCATTGCTTGAAACAATTGAGCGTATTGGCCCATACAATGTCATCCAAGTCATCACTGATAATGCTCCTAATTGTAAGGCAGCGGGAGCAATTATTGAGGATAAATACCCGAACATATTTTGGTCTGGATGTTTGGTTCACACATTGAACCTTCTGTTGCATGATATTGTCAAAAACAAAAATGAACAATACCAATGGATTGGTGATTTGTACAAGAAAGGAAAAAAAAAAGATAAAATTTATTACAAATCATAGCAATACCCATGGCCTTTTCCGCAGTCACTCGAGATTGGAGTTGCTGAAGATTGCGAGGACTAGATTTGGTAGCTATTACCTCACCTTCAGGCGCCTTTTGAAGGTAAGAGAGGCATTAGCTAGCATGGTATCAAGTCCACATTGGCAGGTGTTAAAGGAAAGGGCTACAAATGTAGCTGACATGGCAGGTTTTGAAACGGTGGAGGAGGCCGCTCTTGATGGGCAGTTTTGGACAACTGTGAGACAGGTATTGGATTTCACCAAGCCAATTTATAACATGATTCGGTTTGCAAATACAGACAAACCAGTGATTGGCGAGGTGTATGAGCAAATGGATACCATGTTGGGGGAAATAAAAGACATTGTTCATAATAAAGATCCCAACTTGTACAAACTGATTCATGATTGTGTGTGTGAATGGTGGAATAGGCTTAACCTTCCACTACATTGCTTGGCGTATATCCTTACGCCAAAATACTACTCAGAATCTTGGTTGGGCAAACCTGCAGCAGGGGGTGGTGTTAGGACCAAACCCCATTTAGATCAAGAGGTAACTAGAGGATATCTGGAAGCATTAGAAAATTTGGTGCCTGACAGGGAGGAATGTGCAGCTGTGCGCCTTGAAATAGGCAGATACTTCAGTGGCAGTGGTTTGTATGGTAACTTCCATGCAATGGACGACAAAGATAAATTTGATTCTCTCACATGGTGGGAAACATATGGCGGCCACGGACTTTTGCCAAAATTGGCAAAAAAAGTTCTTTCACAGGTTGTAAATTCTTCTTCTGCAGAGAGGTGTTGGAGCACCTACAGTTATATACATAATGTGAAAAGAAACAGGCTCAACGAAAACCGAGCAGAAAGCTTGGTTTATGTGCACTACAATTTGAGGTTGTTGAGCCATTACTGTGATCGGGCTAATGAAGATCCCACATATAAAATTTGGGACAATCACCCTGAGGACAACAATTTGGAGGATGGCATTGTACATATGGAAGAACTAGAAGAGGAGCTTGTACGGGATGAAAATGAAGCAGCTGCAGCAGCCATGCCACCTCCACCTCCACCATCCAGTAGCAATTCTCGGGGCCCGAGTCTTGTTCCATTGCTGTCGCCACCTCCATCGACACCCTCGCGTGGAGGCTCTAGTTCTGGTCGTCGGTCTGTGCGGGAGACTCCTAGAAGACCACCACGACCTACTTATACTCCTGGAGACTCTCGTGGCAAGGGCCACTTGTAGATTTACAGTTTACTTGTCTTTTTTAGTTTCTATTAGACTTTAGTTTTCATAACTGTTGAGTTTTGAGTCCTTGACTCTTGACTCTTGACTCTTTCATATCATTATGACATTATGATATTTTTTGTAAACATTATATCACTGTGACAATGAAAATTTGAAGTTTGAAGTTGGGCCTTGGCAATTATAACTCATTGGTAATGATTGTGAATTATGAATATGATGCTTTGTGAAAGACTAAAGTTGTTTCATTTCATCTCATTATTCATGTTTCATTTTATAAATTTTTAACATTTCATATCATGTTAACAGTTAGAAGTTAGGACTTAGAAATATCTTCGATATTACTTCTTGTAATGGTTAAACTTGGCTTACAAGTACAACTTGTTACTTTGGTGATCAATGATGATAAATGTTATTGAATTTTCAATTCTGAAAGCTTGAAGTTGAAACTTTAATATTGAATTTGATGAATCATGATTTATAAGACTCAACTTGTGGACATGGTTGATGACGATTATAATTTCTAGATGATTGATGTGATATATGGTTCAATGATCAATTTATGTTTTTTTATGTTTTTTATGTCTATTTCATCATTCTACATGTTTTTGTTGACATATGTATCAAAAATTAAAAAATATAAAAAATATATATATTTTTAAAAAATCGCTCCCCGATTCACTCCCAAACCGGGAGCTTCTGAAAATGGTCGCTCCCGCTCCCGCTTCCGCTCCCAAGTAACATTGCTAGTACTCCTCCCATCTATGAAAATCTGAGAAGAGAAAGGGACTTAGGCTGTGGTGACACTGGACAGTGGGCCTTTGTCCTAGAGTATTGTTGTGCCCTCTATTTTTGGCCTCTTTACAAGGCTTGCTAGTTTGTGCTGCAACATTGCCACCTGAAGGCAGTCTTCAGGATGTCTTGCTCCCAAACTCGAATCCAGTGGTAGCCTAAACAAAGATCTATCTTCAAAAAGTATTTGTCTCCCCTCAGCTCGTCCATTAGCTCATCTATTCTGGAGATGGGATATTGGTTGTTTATTCGTCCTCTTGTTAAGGTCTTGGTATTCAATACACATCCTCAAGGTAACATCCTCCTTCTTAGCCATCACCATTGAAGATACATAGCCTGAAATGCCACACGTTCCGTTCTATAATGCGCTCAGAATTACTTGTAATATGGCTCCAGATATGCTATACGATGACTAGAAAACCCAAAGCTACTCTAGAAAAGACATGCTAAACACCACAGTTACAACAACTTCAGCTTGAACCTCAACCATATGATTTTAAAAACAAATTGTTTGATCCTTATCTCAAACAAGACATTGATAGTCCTGTCCAACCTTGTAGCGTTAGGAGTCAGGACACAGGGATGAGGTCAATGTGTGTTATGTACCAAAATTTCAGCATTTAGACTAGTTATAAACATAAATACCGATGCACCTTTGACATTTGTAACTTTCTTACCTTTCAAAGTAAAGGTCATTCCTGTCCCACACAATAATTCCTTGCTTTTCCAAAGATGGCACACATTGGTGGTCATCAAGAGTCAAGTCAAATCAGGTATTTAGGGTAATATCTGAGTTGTGTAATTTGAGTCTTTGACTTGTTCCCCAACTATTTGTTCATAGGGCTTTCCTTAGCATTCGGAGTTCTAGGACTCTCCACATTGTGCAGATGTATCCTTGCACCTAGTTGGAGGCACTAATAACATTGAATTTTCCCTAGCTACAAGTATTAAAGCATAAACCACAAGTTTGTAAACTACTTAATGAAGAATCAAGATAATTTCATCTACTCTTCCTTCTCTTACGTATAGTTTTAAAGATATTTGGAAAGATTCCCTTTTGACTTTATCATGCACTTTTTATCAATAATGTAGAACCTTTTTATATATATGAATGTTCTCCTTCAAAATTTACATCGGACTATTTTTTTTACTAGAATAATTGAAATGTCAATGGCCAAAGGCCTTATTTATTTTTATTTTTTATCTTTTTTTATTTAATTTTTTTGGGCCAAAGGCCTAAATGGAAATATGGAGAATCTCCAAACTCTGAGAAAAACACTTCAATTACGGGAGGTTGATGGCCAAAGGCTTGGTGATCAGTGAACGTGGCTCTAATACCAATATAATGACCAAAAGTCATATACACAACCGAAATCTTTAAAATACTTCAGAGGCATAAATGTCCATTGTAAGACATGTAACTATATATTGAATTGATGTAAGATATGAGATGATTACAAATGAGAATGAGGGCCTGCTTATATACCCTAGGCAGGTGCCCTTTCATGAATGGTCATGTCTCTAAGACATATCTCCATTACTAACTAACTAACCATTAGTTAATTAATTATTATTTATTATTATTATATTTATATTTATTATTTTTATATGAATTATATTCATAATAACACCTTTGTAATTAAATTTTTGATTGCATTGTTCAATATCAAAGGAATGGGCAAAACTTGGCAGCTTCACAAAACTCAGTTCAAGACTCTACGAAACTCAACAAATACAATAACCAAAAAAAAAAAAAAAACCCTATAACAGAAAAAAAAAAATATTGGAAAAAAACAATGACATTTCCATCCATAAAATTATAAAACCACAGATTATCCATCAATTAATCTTATCAAAAATGATTTATGAGGGTTCACTTTGCCTCCTAGTTGGCAGATCCATCATTTGAGATTTTATGGCACACCAAGCAAATTTTTAAACCATGGAACATTCGCTTTCACTGATAAGGATGTATTTACATAATTTAAATTTTTAAACATGATATTATCATATTTGATAAGATTAATCAACAGATAAGCTGTGATTTTATAGATTTTATAGATGAAAATGCTGTTCTATTTGCTTGCACAATCTAACAGAAGTGAGGGTTTTCTGGTTTAAAGAGTCATTTTGATGTTTGCGAACTTCATTGTTTTCATTGTTCAGCTTAGAGCCTTTTGATTCACAAGCGTTGATGTCTAAATTACCTTGTTAATCTTCGTTTGAAATTTGAATCCCCATTAGACTTGGCACCATCCAAACAACATACTTTCATGCTTATTTTATTAAATCCACTGTAGATTTTGAAAACGTGTTCACTAATTTCAAGAGTTCATTCCACAATACAACCTTATGAATATGCCCATGGAGTTTGCATCCAGTAACTCTGAAATAAGAGCAGGCAAGTCAGTGATAGATATTCTGAGACTCTCTTGGGAATTTTTATTCCAAGGGTGCAACCTGAGCGATAACAGGTGAGAAGAGGTGCAACCTAAGCAATAACAGGTGGGAGGAGGTACACTTTCAGCTCCAAGACAAGGGTTTTTTTTTGGTTAGAGATTTCAAGAGTGCCAATGTTTTTCCATATCCAGATCCTCTCTCAGTTTTATTAGTACAGAAAAACTATCATAAACAAATTATTTCTATGCAAGATTGCAAGTTACAAATGAAGCCAAAACAAAAGGAAAGATTAAGAAAGGTTAAAAAAATAATCAACTGATAAGGACAAATACATCTAAGAAACATCAGAGTTTAAACTTACATCAACATCAGATAGATGTCCTGCCATGATCCGTAAAGGTTGAATTCTCTCCATTGACCAAACTCTAGCTGTTCGATCATGTGAAGAACTGACAAAATAGTGTCCCACAGGGCTAAACTGCATCCACCAAAGTCACAACCATGAAAAAACAGCATGAGTCTGAATCCATAGTAGAACTAGGGACTCCTCCAATCCTGTAAGAGTTTGAATTTCATCCGAATTATTGACAATGTTCTATGCCAATTATATACATTGTCAACATGTACTGAAAGTCGGGTGATTAATTAAAAGATTTGAAAGTTATACTAATCTTCATCTGACTTCATCTGAAGAATAACAAAAGTGAATTATCAGAAATTTGAGAATTAATTAGATAAATAGTTAAATAGTCAAGCAAGGGTTATCGAGCACAAACCAAGGCAACGATTCAACAATGGCCTTAAACAAGGAAGATAGAATTTCATGATATCTAGATTGATATAAGTGCTCCATGATATTATAATTCTATGGCTGGATTTGGTGTTAATCTGTTTCATGCAGTGTGCCTTCAGCAATATTAAGCCGTTTTGGAGCTGCTTCATTAGATAATATGAACCAATAATTAAATAATGCCTTTAGCTCTCATTTGCATGTTCATCATCATGGGTACAACATTATGTTGAAACATCACATGATCATTTTAAAGATATTTGGAATTGGACCAACCATTATCCTTGGACAGTGTGTCATCTGATTCAGCTCAACGATGACAACATCTAAGAAATAATGTGAGAGACTTGGATGAAAAAACGTTCTAGTCTCGCTTCTTGTTTTTTAAAACTGTAAAGTTATACCATCAATCATTATTATTAATGGAACCGGTATCCTTTTTGGTATCATAAATAAGTCAATTCATTTGACAACATAACGACAGGAAATACAAAGTAAGCAAACATGTATATCTTTGACTTATCTACTAGGGAATTTCACCATTGGTTACTTCAATGTAACAGATACCTGAACATCCCACACAGGATAATTGTGCCCTTTGTAGCAAACAAGATTTGCATTCATCTTCGAACTCCATAATCGGACTGCACGATACAAATCAGCTCAAATCACGCACTGTTTCTTTTAACTAAACTGCAATTCAATAGAAGATCATTCCAAATATGACAGTAGCAAGAATAAACCGCTCCTAGAATGTATACCTGTACAATCTTCTGATGCAGATAAAATGAAATCCCCTTCTGGGCTGAAATTTGCAGCATAAACAGGTCCTGCATGACCTTGTAATAATGTGTATGACCTTTTCCCCATATCCAAACCTGCTAACTGCTCAGTTTGACCAACTTCACCTGTATTGCCTGTTGAACCAAGTTCTTTCATCATTTTGACAGATATAATAGCTTGAAGAACTATTTATTATTTAAAACCCTGCAATTAAAGCATCCACTGGCTAACACACAAAAAAATTACCAGGAAAAAATCAACATGATAACCCCCTCTTGAAAAGCAAGAAATAAGATGAGATAAAATTTTATTAATGTGAAACAAATGACCACAAAAGTAGGTCAATGGGACTAGAGGATGCATCCAGTATGAGAATAATGTGAGACTCCAAACTCAACTCCTAAAAAATGCCAAAGCTAAATCTAGGATAAAATGAAGTAAATAAGGAGACATTAATAGGACAGCCTCATAAACATGTATATAACTAGATCAATGACCTCAGTGATGTAGAAGACTAATTGAATAAGTCAAGGGCTAGAGGTCGATGATGTCAAGAATAGTCGATGGCAAGGACGGTGACAGTGGCATTGGCTCACTATCAGAGCCCTCTGCATCCCAATGAGGAGTCTGGCCCAGTGTTTCAAGGACCATCCCCCCCCCGAAGATCCAAAAGCAGATCCGCGTCTTGTACAAAACCGCCACTGATCCTTCGGCAGAACAGCGGATCAAAAAATTGGATCCACAGTTCCTCCTTCTTTTGGCGATTCCTGCAAAATTGGATTCATGGGGACCCGATCCACGGCTCCTATTGCCCGATCCGCGGTTCCTATTTCCTGATCTGCGGATCTGAAAAGGATCGGGTGCGTGTCTATGGAGGTTTGGGCGTGTATCCACAGCGGATCACGAGCAGATCTGAGAGAAGGTGGACAGTTCCGCAGGGCATTTTTGTTTTTTTGTTTTTGGAAATTTCAAACTATTCTGTGAGGAACTACACTTTCTGAATACTCCCAAGGTGCCCCTTGATGCTCCCTAAACGCTTCCTAGATGCTCCCTAATGGTAATGTTAAATTCTTAAAGCAAAAGTGACATTCTCCTTTATCTTTCATTTCCATCGTTTTACTTAAATTTTTAACATTACCATGAAATGACTCAGGATGTTTGAGAGTGGTTCCAACCTCATCAGACTTCATATGGAGAAAATAGAATTTCATATCCCATTCAAAATTCAGCAGACTTAATAGTTTTCAGGATCAATGGGATTGTGGTGTTTCATTGGATTATATCATGTATGAGGGCATGTGATTGGCATTTAATCAAGAGCAACAATCCCTACATGTACTCCAATGTTGGTGTTATTGATTGTTGAACTCCTTTGTGATGGCCTTAGCAATTATGTACCCTTCACTCAAGTCAAAATCATTGATCAAGCATGTTAAGCTTTCTCTACCATATTATAAGGCCTGGATTAAGCTGTTTGATCAAAATTAGGCAATGTTAATTAAAATCCCTATAGAATTGAAGTAGAGGCAAAGGCTAGACAAGAGAAGAGGAATCTAAATTGTAGATGGTTGATGTTGGAATAATTAATCATTGATGTACAATGGATGCCATATCTATCTTGATTTAGGTAAAAATATGCATGTTTTCATGTCTTCTACAACTAATTTGGTATTTTGGATGTTTTTTATATAAATGCAAAAAAATATATATATTAGACGCTTCTGAGACACTTCGCTTCCTAAATTTTTGGAAAACAACGCTTTCGCATCCCCGCTTCGTGCAACATTGGTCTAGCTACATGATTTTGAGAGGGGCATGTAGGGGCAAGGGATAATCCTAGAATCCAAGGCCAAGGAAAGAAACTCTAGACAAGTCTTTGGTTGCTCTAATAGGACTGGGGAAGAATCCATCAAGGTGGGGGCCTCTTCCAGATCTGTTAGAACTAATTAGTATGAGCTAACATTGATGGATACTTAGGAGCATGTTAAGACTCCTAGGAGCATGCTTGGGAGAAACAAGTCTTGAGTGCAAATTCCACAACAAGGAGCAAAGAAGTCTTCCAGTTAAAAGAGAGTAGTTACAACAACAAATGGTGTGTTGGATTGGAGACAAATCCAGGTCGAGGAGTTTCTTCCAAAAATACTTTCCTCGATAAGAGGGTGTGTTGAAAGTGTTGGAGAATGTAACTAGTTTCGGTCCTCATAATTTGTACCACTATGTATTTTACGCAAAATGAAAAAGAAAAGAAAAAAATATATATTATTATTCTCTAGACAAACATGTTCTTCATGCTTCTAGGTTTTTTTTGTGTCAAAGTCATATTTGGACATATTGTAAAAGAAAAACGAAAAGAAATTTTAATTTTGGGTCAAAAACCCCTCTAGGTGCGATGTCACACTACATGACAAGTCGGCTCTACCCCAATGGACGTGTCTACTTGCACCCCCTCTAAATTGTATAAATTGTTGATTTGGGGTAGCATCAAATGTGCTCTAGCCATGAAAATTGGTGGAGAGGCTAAATCACATGAGATCTCCAAGACCCAGAAATCGTTTTGGAAAATTCCATTCGGATGAAGAGTTATTAAAATAATTAATATTTTTAATGAGTTCCTAAGTCTAAAATTAGGAAAATAAAAATATTAATGGGTATTAATAAAGATAAGGATGAGAAGCTTCTAAGAGAGGAAGATCAAGTCTGTTTTAATCTTAGCCGTTGATTAGGGACTTAATCTCAGCCATTGATTCATCAACAGAAAAAGTATAAGAGAAGGCTTGAGGATCAATTGGAAATACACTAAGGGAGACCAGTCGCTTCGATTTCTAGAGCAGGGCTTGCTGAGAAATTCGAACCACAAGACTAGATTGCAGCGAGAGGTAGCGAGTACGTAACAGAGGCAGAGACAGTACCAAAGGATTAGCGCAAAGATCAGAGAGGCAGACGCAGAGCCACTCAAGAAGACGCAGAGGCAGCAGGATTGTGCAGTCACTGGACGGCCTGCGTGGGTGAAGCAGAGAGGCCAAGTGTTGATGCAGTGAAGCAGAGTGCTGACACAAATGGTCTAGGAGATGCGAGAGGCTAGCTGGACTAACGCTGAGCCTAGGGGAGGTGCCGGAAAATTTATCTCTGTTGGGTGAGCTAGTTTGGCACCCTAATTGTACTCAAGAAAAGCTCATTAATAAAATCCTACTCTACTGCACTAGTTTTCCCGCATTGGTCTTTTCCATGGACAATTAACCAAAAATAATTGTGTTGATGTGTTTGATTATTGTGCATGTGTTTAATGGTGAGATGTATGCAGTAGAATTTATTTTAATATTTACTGAAGGGATTTCGTAACTAACTTATTGAAGAATAAGTAGGAAAAATAAATCAGTTGTTGCAATAATAGATTTTTGACATGGTATCAGAGCAAGGAATCAGAGACAGGAAGGGAAAATCAATTATGGGTCAAGATCATGATGCAAAGGCATCTATGTCAGGAGACCCGTGCAGATTTTCAGACAATGGCACAAAGGATAGTGATCTCGATTTCTCTATGTTGGCTTCCAGATTGGAAGAAGGAGTTGCTTATGTGACAAGCTCTGCATCATCAAAGGTATGGTATATAGACAGTGGAACCTCCTGAAATATGGCAGGGATCCGGGAATGTTTATCAGATTATCAGGAGGAAAGCATGAATTTTTAGATCACCATGGGGAATAAGGCAAAGTGTACTCCAGTAGGGAAGGGTACCATAGTTTTTCAAACAGAAACAGGAGAGCAGTTCCATGCTACCAATGTGCTGCATGTGCCAAGACTGGGGATGAACTTACTTTCTATATCACCAATTTCAAAGCCAGGGCTATGACGTTTTTTTCATTAAGGAGAAAGTATACAGCAAACACCTGAGTTGGAAAAAGAAAGTGCAGATCAAAATCAGAAGTAACAGGTTGTACAAGTTACAACTAGAATCACCAATGGCACTGATAGGCAGTGATGGAGACAAGGATTTGAATGAACTATGGCACAGAAGAACAGAACATTTGCACCATGGGGCTCTGAGAATTCTCAGGAAAACTGTAACAGGAGTTTCAAATCTTAGTACAGAACGAGGTGATGTATACAGAGGATGTGCTCTGGGCAAGTATGCCAAAGCAGCATTTCATAGAAGTAAAAACAGGGCCAAGAGTGTACTACGATTGATACAATCAGATATCTGCGAACCAATGTCCATTAAAGCTCCTAGTGGTGCCAAATACTTCATCACCTTCATTGATGACCACTCCAGGCAAACTTGGATTTATTTTCTGAAAACCAAGGATGAGGTTTTTTGTCGATTCAAAGAGTTCAAGGCTCTGGTGGAGAATCTAACAAGGAAGAAAATAAAATTTTGTGCTCAAATAATGGTGGAGAATATGTCGATAAGGACTTCAGTGCTTCACTGATTTTTGTGCTAGGGAGGGCATCATAAGAGAGTGGACAGCTCCTTACAATCTGGAGCATAATAGAGTAGCAGAAAGGAAGAACATGACTATCATGGAAGCAGCTAGGGCCATGATGTATGATCAGGATATGCCAAAATTCCTGTGGGCAGAAGCATGCAACACGACAATCTATGTCCAAAATAGAACTCCTCATAGGGCATTGGGCAAGATTACTCCAGAGAAAGTCTTCACTAGGAAGACACCTGAAGTCAGCCATTTCAGGATATTTGGGAGTTTAGCATATTGTCGTATACCCGAGGAGAAAAGGAAGAAGTTAGATCAAACTGCAGAGAAAGGATATCTAGTGGGATATAGCGAGAACGCTAAGGCATATAGAATTTATCTTCCAAGGAGTAGGAAGGTAGTAGTCTGACGAGATGTGAAGTTCATGGAAGATAGGGCTTTCATAAAATCTCGAGAAATGCCTTCTGAGGAGCAGTCAAAAGATGAGTCGTTGGTCAAACAACTTCAACCAGTGGAAGCCAAGAATTCTCCCTTAGAATAGGAAGAATCACAGGAAGAGGAGGAGATAACAGATGCACCTATTACCTGAGGAAGAACGAGCCGAGAACTTTGACAGATTTTGTGGGATGCAGAAGATTTCATCAGCACACTGAGAAACAATAAAAGGGAGCGAAAACAACCAAACAAATATCAGGCCTTAGTAGCTCAGGATGGGGAGCCTTCCAGTTTTCAAGAGGCTGCTCAACATCAAGTTTGGATGGATGCAATGGTAGAGGAATACAACTCTATAATGGTGAATGATGTCTGAGAAGTAGTACCTAGGCCTCAAGAAATCGGTGGTAGGTTCGAGATGGATCTACAAGATTAAATATGCTGCAAACGGCAGTGTGGAAAAATACAAAGCCAGGTTTGTGGCTAAGGGGTATGCTCAGAAGGAAGAAATTGACTACGAAGAGACCTTCACCCCAGTAGCCAGGTATACATCTATTAGAACCGTGATATCTCTTGCAGCACAGATGGGATGGGATATTCATCAGATGGATGTCAAAACGGCATTCTTGAACGAAGTAATAGAAGAGCAAGTATACATTGAATAGCCGGAAGGCTTTGAGACACATGAGAAGAAGTCTCGTGTATGCAGATTGAAGAAAGCCTTATATGGGCTCAAACAGGCACCTAGAACGTGGTATGCTCGAATTGATGGCTACTTGCAGAAGATGGGGTACGTCAAGAGTGACGCAGATCCAAATCTCTACTATCTAGTTGTAAAAAATGAGCCTCTAATACTAGTATTATATGTGGATGATCTCTTCCTAACAGGATCATCCAGGCTCATCGAGGATTGCAAGAAGAATCTAGTGACAGAATTCGACATGAAGGATTTGCGACAAATGCATTATTTCCTGAGGTTGGAAATTTGGCAACATAAGGGGGAGATCTTCCTTGGACAAGGGAGATATGCTATAGAAATCATGAAAAGATTCAGGATGCAGGATTGTAGGCCTATGGCTAATCCAATGATCACCAACTAGAAGAAAATTGATGCATCATAAGACAAAGATGTTGATCCTATTGGAAAATACTGGGGGGGGGAATCAATATTCCTTAGTAATTATCACTTTTAAGTCTTTTCAAAGCATTAGTTAATCTTCAATTATTATTAATGTTTATGCAGTAATAACAGTAAATAAAAGAACACAGGAGGCACAAAAATTTTACGTGGAAAACCCCCTCCGAGACAAAAACCATCGAACGCTTTTCTAATAAATACTTTAATCTTCAACCCCAACTAAAATGAAGGCAACAACTTCCTAGAATTCTAGAAAAGCATTCTTGTCCCGCTCCCATTGGAAGGATGCCCCAATGCCCTGGTTTCTTTAGTAATCAACTGAATGGATGCCCCAACATCCTAGACCAACCTACCACCCTAAAGTGTTCACAGGCTCCAACCTGTAGGCGACTTCATGCACCTGCCTAGCACCTCCCTGCCACCCTATAATGACTGAAATGAGGCAAGAGTGTGGATTCTCATACCAGGGACAATGATCCACAATACAGTATGATTTACAATGATTTTGACAGAACACCCAATCACACTATGACGTGCAACCCAACCATGACATCATCCCAACAGAGACTCCTATACCTCCCAACAATGCTTTTTCGACTCTTGGCAAATTGATTCTTTTAAAATAATAACTCTTCCAATGATGACACTTTTACAAATGACTCTTTTACAACTTTACAATGATGACTCTTGGCCTTGACACTTCTTCAGAATATACGGATAATTGTCATGTCTTTAAAGAATGTCCCGTTGCAATGCTTCCTTTGATTTGATACTTCAGCTCTTGAATGCTTCTTGATGTTTTCCTTGAATCTTCTTCTACCTGCATTCAAATTTGCCCAGCGAAACCCAATCTCAAAAGGAAAAACAAAATACCCTTCAACTTACCTCTGCCTACAAAACACATGTAAGTGCATAACAATTAATAAACACAAATTAAAATTACAATTCGTACCTGAAATGTTCTTGTCACTTTTGTTGTTGACTTGTTGCAGCAGTAGACAAAGACTCCCACTCTTGATATAGCCTTGGACTCTGTGCAAGACTATATCCAAAACTAACCTAAAGATGTATACAATAGAAACTGATGACAGACCCTAGACTTGTGATAAACCGAGTTCTAAGTACAACAACAAAGACCATTCTATCAACTATGACAAGACAAGTAACATGAACTTACAACATCATATAGATTTAGCAGATTTGGTGTAGCATCATATGTGTAGTATCAAGAATAGGACATATGAAATGTGGTATCAAAGCTAACTGTGACATATAGAGACATAGAGATATAACCGAGAACCTGTATATACTTACGTTGTCCTGCAAAAACATATGTCAGAGATGATACTCAAAATTCAAATGTAAACACTTAATCATACAGACCTTGTTGTAGGAGACTTACCCTTGACTGTTGAGGTGTGGTCCTTACTGCAGTGATCCTTGAATGCATGCTTTTTCTTGCCTTCTGCGATCTCGATATTGAATCTGTTGTATCTATGTAATTTCAAATCTCTAGGGTCTCAAATTTTGTCCTATGCTAGCCCTCTGAGTCCTCTTTGCAACCCCACAGGTCTGATCAAGATTGAATTCTTCAAGAAAGAGTTATGCCCAATCTTCCACAATGACCTGATAATAGTCTGGTTCAATAGAGCGAACTTTTACGAAGTGCCACGTGTCACTGTTGCGACCTTCGGCCTTAAAAATGCTACTCAACAAACTACAATCTGTCCTCTTTTCGTGACTATTTACGAAATTTGAATCCAATGCTCAGAGAGAAAGTTATGACGATTTTCCCAAGGCCCCTTGTTTGACATGGAATTCGAGAGCCTGAAACTGAATCAAAAGATACAAACCACAGATCCCTTAAATCCCTCAGGTCATATCTCCAAAAATATAGCGAACCAAGATCTAAAATTCGGTCACGAGATTCATCAAGGTTTCGGCTCAAATGGGTTTTAATTTCAGCTACTGAAGCTTCGCAGAAAAAAGGTTATAGAGAAAATGCCACGATGACCTGTTTGAAGCCACAAAATCCCTACAAGAGGAGGATATGAGGGTCATTATTTATATGAATGTCTCGAGTTGAGAGAGTCCTCAACAAGTGAACGTCGGAGGGATTTTAGGAGCAAAAAATAATTTATTACTTATTGACTATTCAACGACCACAACCAATTATGACTGCCATGGCACAACCCCAAAGGGTTTTAGCCCACTAACTAGGGTTACTAACTTTAATATCTCTCAAACCATGAAGAATTACTCGGCGTGCCATATATCAATGGAAACATATCGACGAGTAGAATCCATCTAGAAGATCCTTGACTCAGAATAGAGTAAGCTGTCAAGTCAAAACGCCCTTGCAATATCGGCGTAGCCCCTGGTGCTGCTTGGGTTGACATCAATGACAACCACTAGTCAACAGATCCCACCTTATACAGGCAGCTCGTACTATCCCTGATATATCTAGTCATTACCAGGCCAGACATTTGTTATGTTGTCAACACTCTCAGTGAGTTCATGGTGGAACCGAAGAGGGCACACTGGGAAGCAGCCAAACATGTTCTCAGAAATATATAGGGAACAGCCAATTATGGACTCTTGTACACCAGGAGTAAGGATATCAGATTGAGTGGATTTACTAATGCAGATTGGGCTGGAAGTTCAGTGGATCAAAAAAGTACCTCTGGATACCGTTTCAACATTGAATCGCGAATGACCTCCTGGTGCAGTAGAAAACAGAAATTCGTAGCTCTGAGCTCAGCTGAAGCAGAATATATGGCCACTAGCACAGCTTCGTGCGAAACCATATGGCTTAGAAAACTACTTGTAAACCTATTCAGAAGAAAGATGGAAGTGATCAAGATCATGTGTGATACTCATAGTTGCATCAAGCTCTCTGAGAATCCAGTATTTCATGATCGGTGTCACTTTGTCAAACACTGTGTCCAACGAGGAGCTGTACAGTTGAGCTACACTCCTATAGGGGAATAGGTGGCAGACATCCTTACCAAGGCCCTTGGAAGAACAACGTTCTCTTATTTCGGGGAGAAGATGGGGATGATAAAGAATCCATTTCAGTAGCAAAAATGGGTATGATGTTGCAGTGTAGATGTAGTGTTGGGAGGCAAGGACCAGCAGCAGCACGAATGCAGAAGGAGTTGCATTGTAGGGCAGTTTTGGGAAGAAGGACCAGCAACAGCACGGATGCAGAGGGAGCTGCAGTATAGATGTAGCAGTGGCAGTGGTAACGCCATGGGCAGTAGTACAGGATGCAGCAGTGCAGAGGATGTTAGGCAGGAAAGCCAAACATCAGCACAAGTACCAGTGTTGGATCATCAGGGTGATGTTCAATTGTGAAGTATTACTAGAGCACATTCCTTGCTAAGAGGGAGTGTTGATTTGAGGTAGCATCGGATGTGTTCCAGCCAGGAAAATTGGTGGAGAGGCTAAAGCACATAAGATCTCCAAGACACAGATATCGATTTGGAAAATTCCATCCGGATGAAGAGTTATTAAAATAATCAATATTTTTAATGAGTTCCCAAGTCTAAACTTAGGAAAATAAAAATATTATTGGGTATTAATAAAGATAAGGATGAGAAGCTTCTAAGAGATGAAGATCAAGTCTATTTTAATCTTAGCCGTTGATTAGGGACTTAATCTCTGCCATTATTTCATCAACAGGAAAAGTATAAGAGAAGGCTTGAGGGTCAGTTGGAAATACACTGAGTGAGACCAGTCAGTTTGATTTTTGGAGCGAGGCTTGCTGAGAAATTCAAACTAGAAGACTAGATTGCAGCAAGAGGTAGCGAGTACGTAACAGAGAGGCGGGGACAGTGCCAGAGGATCATCGCAGAGATCAGAGAGGCAAACGCAGAGGCAGCATGATTGCACAGTCACTGGAGGGCCTGCGTGGGTGAAGCAGAGAGGCCAAGTGCTGACGCAGTGAGGCAGGGTGCTAACGCAAAGGGATTGGGAGTTGCGCACAGGCTAATTGGACTGACATTGAGCCTAGGGGAGGTGTCAGAGAATTTATCTCTGTTGAGTGAGCCAGTTTGGCACCCTAGTTGTACTCAAGAAAAGTTGATTAATAAAATCCTCCTCTGCTGCACCAGTTTTCCCGCATTCGTTTTTTCTGAGGACAATTGTCCAAAAATAATTGTGTTGATGTGTTTGATTCTTGTGCATGTGTTTAATGGTGTGATGTCTGTAGTAGAATGTGACAATTCTATCAATGCAACAACTGATTTATTTTTCCTACTTATTTTCCAATAAGTTATTTATGAAAATCCTTCAATAAACATTAAAATAAATTCTGCTGCAGATATCACACCATAATACAGAAATAAACACATGCACAAGAATCAACACATCAACACAGATATTTTGGACAACAATCCACGTAAAAACCCAATGTAGAAAAACCGGTGCAGCAAGGGAGGATTTTATTATTCAGCAATTCTTCAGTACAACAGGGTGCCAAACTGGCTTACCCAACAGAGAGAAATTTCTACAGCGCTTCTCCCAATCTCAACTTCAGACTAGCTGACCTCTGCGTAGCTCCCAGACCCTCTGCATCAGCACTAGGCCTCTCTGCGTCGTCCACGCAGGTCCTCCAGTGACTGCGCAGTCAGCTGCCTCTGCATCTACCTCTCCAACCTCTGCACTGATCTTCTGGTGTTGTTCCGTACTTGCCGCCTCCCGGTTCTCTCCAGACCACTAGTTCGAATTTTTCAACTAACCTCGCTCCAGAATCGAACCAACTGGTCTCCCTCAGTGTATTCTCCAACTAACCCTCAAACTTCTTCTTATACTTTTCATGTTGGTCCTTCAACAATTGAGATTAAATCTCTAATCGACAGCTAAGATTAGATTTGGCTTGATCCATGACTTTTGGAACCTTCTAACCCAGTTTTATATTAATACCCATTAATATTTTATTTTTCCTAAGTTTAGGCTTAGGAACTCCATTGAAAATATTAATTATTTTAATATCTCCCAAACCGGTTAGAATCTGCCCAAACCATTTCTGGGTCTTGGAGATCACATGTGCTTTACCCTCTCCACCAAGTTTCATGGCTAGAACACATCCGATGCTACCCCAAGTCAACACTCCCCCTTAGCAAGGATTGTGCTCTAGTAATACTCCTCACTGAGTATCACACTGATCATCTGGGACCAGTACCTGTGTTGATGCTAGGCCTTCCCGCCCAACATCCTCTGCACTGCTGCATCTTGTATTGTTGCCCATGGCCCTGCCACTGCCACTGATGCATCCGTACAGTAGCCTTCTCTGCATCTATGCTACTACTAGTCCATTGTCCCAACACTGCATTTGCACTGCAACTCCCTCTACATCCATGTTGTTGTTGGTCCTTCCCAACATTGTAACTGCACTGCAATCTCTTCTCGCCATGTTGCATCGTGCTACTGCTATCGCAGTGCAATATCACCCCCATTTCTGCTACTGAAATGGATTCTTCATCATCCCCATCTTTCCCCTGAAATAATCAAACTTTGTTCTTCCAAGGGCCTTGGTGAGGATGTCTGCCACCTGTTCTCCTGTAGGAGTGTAGCACGATTGTACAGCTCCCGTTAAACACAGTCTCTGACTAAGTGACACCAGATATCAATATGCTTTGACCGATCATGAAACACTGGATTCTTAGAGAGCTTGATGCAACTCTGATTATCGCACATGATCCTGGTCGCCTCCATCTTTCTTTTGAATAGGTTCACAAGCAATTTTCTAAGCCATATGGCATCACAAAAGTTGTGCTCGTTGCCATATATTCTGCCTCAAATGAACTCAGAGCCACGGATTTCTATTTCCTACTACACCAAGAGGTCATTCCTGATCCAATGTTGAAACAGTACCCAGAGGTACTTTTCCGATCTACTGAACTTCCTGCCCAATCTGCATCAGTAAATCCACTCAATCTGATATCCTTACCCCTGGTGTACAAGAGTCCATAATCGATTGTTCCCTGTAAATACCTGAGAAAATGTTTGGCTGCTGCCTAGTGCGCCCTCTTCAGCTCCACCATGAACTGACTAAGGGTGTTGACAGCGTAGCAAATGTCTGGCCTGGTATTCACCAGATACATCAAGGACCCTATGAGTTGCATGTATAATGTGGGATCAACATCCTTGTCTTCTGATACATCAATCTTCTTCCAGTTGGTGATCATTGGAGTAGCCATGGGTCTACAGTCCTCCATCCTGAATCTCTTCAGGATTTCTGTAGCATATCTCCCTTTCCCAAGGAAGATCTCCCCCTTTTGTTACCAAACTTCCAACCCTAAGAAATAATGCATTCGTCCCAAATCTTTCATATTGACTTCTATGGCTAGATTCTTCTTACAGTCCCCGATGAGCCTGGATGATCCTGTCAAAAAGAGATCATCCACATACAATACTAAGATTAGCGGCTCATTCTCTACAACCAGATAGTAGAGATTTGGATCTGCGTCACTCTTGATAAACTCCATCTTCTACAAGTAGCCATCGATTCGACCATACCATGCTCTAGGTCAGTGTTTCAGCCCATACAAGGCTTTCTTCAACCTGCATACATGAGACTTCTTCTCATGTGTCTCAAAGCCCTCTGGTTGTTCAATGTATACCTCTTCTTCTATCACCTCGTTCAGAAATGTCGTTTTGACATCCATCTGATGAATCTCCCACCCCATTTGTGCTACAAGAGATATCACAGTTCTAATAGATGTATACCTGGCTACCGGGGCGAAGATCTCTTCGTAGTCAATTCCTTCCTTCTGAGTATACACCTTAGCCACAAACCTGGCTTTGTATTTGTCAACACTGCCATCTGTAGCGTATTTGATCTTGTAGATCCATCTCGAACCTACCATTGATCTGTCTTGAGGCATTAGCATTGTCTCCCAGACATCGTTCACCATTATGGAGTTGTACTCCTCTACCATCGCATCTAGCCAACCCTGATGTTGCACTGCCTCCTGAAAACTGGCAGGTTCCCCATCCTGAGCTACTAATGCCTGATATCTATCTAGTTGTTTTCGCTCCCTCTTATTGTTTCTTAGCGCACTGATGAAGTCCTCTACATCTCATAGAATCTGACGAAGTTCTCAGCAAGTTCTTCCTCTGCCAGCAGGTGCTTCTGTTAGCTCCTCCTCATCCTATGAATCTTCCTGACCCGAGGAAGAATTCTTTACTTCCATTGGTTGAAGAGGTTTGACCAACGGCTCCTCTTTTCACTACTCCTCGTGAAAACTTTCTCTGGAGTAATCTTGCCCAATGCCTGATGAGGAGTCCTGTCCTGAACATAAGACTGTTGTGTTGCATGCTTCTGCCCACAGGAATTTTGGCATATCCTGATCATACATCATGGCCCTAGCTTCTTCTACAATAGTCATGTTCTTCCTTTTTTCTACTCCATTCTGCTCTGGACTGTAGGGAGTTGTCCACTCTCTTCTGATGGAGTCCTTAGCGCAAAAATCAGTGAAGTTCTTATCGACATACTCTCCACCATTATCTGAGCGCAAAACTTTTATTTTCTTCCCAGTCAGATTCTCCACGAGAGCCTTGAACTCTTTGAATCAACAAAAAACCTCGTACTTGGTTTTTAGAAAATAAATCCAAGTTTTCCTTGAGTGGTCATCAATGAAGGTAAGGAAGTACTCGGCACCACTGAGAGCTTTAGTGGACATAGGTCCGCAGATATCTAAGTGTATCAATCCTAGTATACTCTTTGCATTGTTTGTACTTCTACGAAATGTTGTTTTGGCATACTTTCCGAGAGCACATCCTCTACATACATCATCTCATTCTGTACTAAGATCCGGAACACTTGTTACAGTGCTCCTGAGAATTGTTAGAGCCCCATAGTGCAAATGTCCCATTCTTCTGTGCCATAGTTCATTCAAATCCTTGTCTCCATGACTGCCTATTATTGCCATTGGTGATTCTACTTCTACTCTGTACAACCTGTTACTTTTGATCCCTATCTGCACTTTCTTTTTCCAGCTTGGGTGTTTGACATATACTTTCTCCTTGATGAAGAAAACATCATAGCCTTTGCCTTGAAGTTGCAACACGAAAAGTAGGTTCATCCCGATTCCTGGTACATGTAGCACATTGGTAGCACATAACCACTCTCCTATTTCTGTTTCAAAAACCTCTTTGGAAGTGATCTTAGTACCTTTCAGATAACTACCTTGCTATCCATTGGTTTTACCAATGCTTCTATAGCATTCATTATTTCATCAACACGGAGGAAGAAAGCACCAATGTTTTCCTCTTCGTTCATTTTCAGCTGGTTAAATTGACCTTGGTGGGTCAGGAGCTTGGCCTCCTTTACCTTCTTGTCTCCTTCATATGTATTTTTAAGCTTCTCACAAATTTGTTTCGCTGATTTACAATGCATCACTTTGACATATACAAAATCTGACACTCCATTCAACAGGGCATTTTTAGCTATACAATTGCATTCGTAAAGCCTTCAGTGGTTATCATCTAAAGGACCAGTTGAAGATTCCTTGTATTCAATCAACAGAGCATTCCAAACATCAAATCCTTATGCTTGAAGATATGCCTTCATCTTTCCAGTCCAAAATGAATAGTTGTTCTGATTAAGTATCGGAATTCTCGGCTTATTCCACTCCATGATCTCCTTCCAGTTGTTAAACTGCTAGTGAAGGAACCTACTCTGATACCAATTGTTGGAAACATTGAGAGGGGGGTGAATCAGTATTTCTTAGCAATTAGTAACTTATTAATCTTTTCAAAGTGCAAATTAATCTTCCGTATCAATTCAAAACATAGACAAGCAATAGATAGTAGACACCAAAATTTTTTGGTGGAAACCCTTCTACGAGAAAATCCACCGAAAGCTTCTCTAATAATTTATAAGTACATCAATGCTTTAGCTCCAACTGGAAGGACACTCCAATGCCTTGGTTTTATCAGCAGCTGCTGAAAGGATGCTCCAACACCCTTGCAAGCTCCAACTTGCCCAACCACCACCCTGAAGTGTTTTCAAGCTCCAACCTGGCAATGACTTCAACCATCTGCCTAACACCACCCGACCACCCTAAAATGATAATGAAAATTGACAACTATTGTGGCCTTCTCTACCAAGGACAATGACCCACTTACAATGAGTGTACTTATGTAGAATACCGTGGGATCCCATACTAGGGACAATGACCCACTTGCAATGATTTCCAACAAAAGTATTTTTGCAAATATCCTTCAAGTCAACAATAATCTCTAGACAATGATACCATTACAACTGAATTGCAAAACCCTAATTGAAAACATACCTTAGTTATTCAGAGGAATAGTGACAATGATGAAAACTCTACTATTGGATAACCTTACAGGTTGAGTCAGAACTACTTTCACTTATTTTGACTTGATTGTGTGGAACTTTGACGTCTTAACTAAACCCTCACTTGACATGAATCAAGCATATAATCCCTGTGAAGTGACAAATCCTGAGGATGTCCTGAAGTAGAGAAAGTCAAACCCTTCCTATAGGTCCATAACTTTTAATGATGACACTGTGTATCTTTAGCTGCAATATCTAGAAGAAACCTTTACTCTAACTTGCGAACCTTCACTACCAAATTGGCCTAGCAATCGTAAACAGTTTGTACAAGTCCACATTTCAAAACTTCAAAACTATACTCTTACACCTTCACAATTTCTTATATGCCCAGAATAGTTAAAACAATGCATTGACTTGTTGCTACACGATTTTAAAAATTGAAGAAATGCAAATACCTCTATCTGCTCATAGGATTACCTTAATTTGTTGAAGTCACCATCATTCCTTACTGAAGTCTGCAATGATCAACACTTTTTCGTTGGATCAAGACCAAATAGTGAGCCCTTACACTCACGGCGTAGGCCTGACAGTGCTTATAGTGGTGGTCTTCGATCTTACAGCGCAGAGACATAACAAGTCCAACTTCAAAGCAAGGGATATGTGTTCCAACAAGGTTGTCGCAGAGCTTGAGACTTTAGAATAGGTTGCAAATAGACCTCAACCTTGTTTACATTTCTCCTTTTTGTTGGTAAAAGAACCATAGAGAATGACCCAGCGAGATACCTCTTCAATAAATTCGACAAATCCTTCAAAGCTCGGTCCTCTTCAGAAACAAGGTCGAGAGACCTATTAGACCTGTAAAAAACAAAAAGGAAACTTTCGCTAGCCTGTAGAGATAGACATTTGCTCAAGGTTTAATGCTCTAGAGGGCCGAGACCTGCAAAAGATAATAATTGAATTCCAAGAGCGAAGACCAACTTAAAACCAATAACCCTAACCTTCTTCGTTTGATTTAGCAATTCACCTCAAAGGGCTAAGAGTTTCGGATAGAAGATTTTGCATTGAATTGCATATCTTGGAGGATAGATTGAGTGCCCTTTTACAGATTTTGGAGGGGCTCCTAAGAGATGCAACGATTTCCTATTTTCAAGGGAGTTTGATTTTTTAAATTCAAATATATTGGACGGAAAACCCTTTGAGAGTTTTTGACCTTGAAATTCAAATTGAATTTAAGACCCAAAACCCCATTTATTATTTTTTTATTTTTACAATCGATTTGAAAACCCTTTAAAATAGTCTTTTCCCATAAATAAAATTATTTTAATCTTTGGAGAAGAGCCTTATTACTTAACCATTTGATTTGACCAAAGAAGGGTTGCCACATCATCATCTTTTGGTGTTTATGCCCACAATTTGGGTCCTACATCTTCAAAAAAGCATAGCTCCCAAACCGTGAAGGCTCTCATGACGTGTTACATACCACCAGAATGAGCTCGACGAGGAGAATCCAAACAAGATTATCCAGACTCGAAAAACTATGATTTGCCATGTCATATTGGTCAAAAAAGGTAGGGCATCCTCTGGTGTTGCTTGGGTTGACATCTATGACAACCACATTTCAACAATCTCCCCCTTTGTCATTGATGGAAACACACGTACTCCCCTTGCAAGCACTACTTCCCTTGACTCAATGCCTCTGATCCTTTTGTCTTATTTTCTCTCCCTCTTTGACATCAATGGCGAAGGGTGACTCCCCCTAACAAGTTGCTTGTTGTTGTGTACCTGTAATCTGCCTTTGCTCCCTTTCTCTGCTTGGTTGGATAAAAAAACATTTCAATGTGCACCTGGGAGAATCCCAAGTTTTTTGTCGAAAATACTCAAACTTCATGCAATAATGGTTTGGTGAATATGCCAGTTATTTGCTACTTTGTCCCAATATATTCTACTTTGATGTTCCTTTCTACAACCTGTTCACGAACAAAGTGGTACTTGATAGGAATGTGTTTTGTTTTTTAATACATGACAGGATTCTTTGAAATACTTATGGCGCTAGTGTTGTCGTATAACATCGAAATGCGCTCATCAAACTTCACCTGAAGATCCTGCAATGTTTGTTTCATCCAAAGCACCCGAGTACAACATGTTGCTGCTATGTATTTTGCTTCCACTGTGGATAAGGAAACTGAAGGTTGCTTCTTGCTCAACCATGATACAAGATAACCACTCAAGTAGAAAGTTGCTCCACTAGTGCTTTTACAATCATCAATGTTGCCTGCCCAATCTGCATCTGTACAAGATATGATGGTTAAGTCATTTCCTTTTGGATACCATAAGCCAAAATTTGTTGTTCCCTTGACATAACGAAAGATTCTCTTCACTGCAACAACATGGTAGTCTTTTGGTGTTTCTTGGAAACGTGCTACCTATCCAACATTTGCCCTGGAAGTTGTTACATATATGAGACTGCCAATCATTGAGCTATACATCGTTTGGTCTGCATCCCTGGATAAGACATCTATGCTCAACTTACAACCGGTCACCAATGGTGTTCTAACTGGTTTGCAGTCTTCCATTTGAAACCTTTTCAACAGTTCTTTGATATACTTGGTTTGACAGATGAATATGCCCTTGTCTTCTTGAGATATCTAAGGTCCCAAGAAGAAAGTCAACTCACCAAGAAATGAAATCCCAAATTCATTCTTTTTTTTTATGCAACCTTCTTGCTTAATATGTCATCATCGCTACCAAAAACAATGTCATCCACATATAATTCAACGATGGTCAAGCTTGTTGAAATACTGAGGCGGGTGAATCAACATTTCTTAGCAACTAGCACTTTATTAATCCTTTTCAGAACATTAGTTATTCTTTAGCATTATTATTATTATTATTATTATTATTTACCAGAGATAAAATGTGGTAGACAACACCATACAACAATGCAGAAAGATAAGACAGTAGACACAAGATTTTTAGGTGGAAAACCCCCCTTCAGGTCAAAAACCACCGAACGATTCTTAGTAATTTTCTTCTTCTTCTTTTAAAAGAAAAATTAATTACATAAAGTTCTCAGCCACAATTGAAGGAGGCTACAACTTGTAGGACACTACCACACCCTAATAACCTGCTGCAACCGAAAGGATGCCCCAACGCCCTATATGTCAGGCCCCAACCTGACGAGTGCTCCAACACTCTGCTTACCAACTGTTGTCGAAAGGATGCATCGTCACCCTGTAATTTATCAACTCCAACTGAAAGGATGCCACAACGCCTAGCGCAAGTTATGACCTACCCTTGCACCACCCTACCGCCCTGAAGTGTTCTCAAGCCACAACCTGAAGGTGACTCCAATCACCTACCTTGCACCACCCTACCAACCTAATCAACAGGAGGACCATGTTTCACAATTTTCACACTAGATCCCCCTGTGCTCTGAATCAATATAAGAATGTTGTAATGAAGAAAATGTTTATCTTGTCAAATCCTAGTAACCATTGACCACTGCACAATCCTGCTCAAGTTGATCACTGCACAATACTATCCAAATTAATCACTACACAATATTGTCCATCAAACCCTGACTGCCAACGTTGCCAAATCAACTATCAGTTGCACAAACTGACCACTGCACATCATAACTAAACCATTGCACTACTCACAAGTCAGCTACCATCACTATATATCCAACTGCTTATAGTGTTGCAAATGTTGAACCAAAATCTCTGATAATGGCATACTCCAAGATGCCTCAAGTCATCCCTATGTCGTGCTACCAATGCTCTCAAGTTCTGCTCACGGAGAGCTACCAACATATGTCTTTTCACTGTTGATCACTGCTCACACACTACTATCCATCTTCACGTCAACACGTTGTACAACAAGATGATATTTCCCTCAAGGACCTGTTACCATGTAAGGTCACAATTATGTTATTCACTAAAGACATCTAGTATGAACTATAGTCTAAAGGTCAAATCAAGATAGTATGTCAAATGACATTCATCATACTTCTATTGACATCAAGTCAAAGTCAAAGTACCAAACCATTGTCAAGTCAAGTCAGTGTGTTAATATTTTCAATTCTAGTAGAATTTGAAATCAATGATTGGCTTACTGAATTTGGTCCTACCAAGGTTGTGAAGTCAATGATTGGATTATTGCCTTTGGTTCTTGAAGTTATTCCACTTATACACAGTGAGATTGCGGCAAGAATTATTGTCATATATTGACAATTGTAGGTGAATAAATTTCCTATACATTGCTTCTTACTTTGTTGAGTACCTTTAGTTTTCAAGAGGAGACATCATTGTCAAGATGAGCAGGTCAAACCCTTAAATTAATGATAAGTGTCATGTCACTACCCCCTAGGGTTTTAGCCCACCAACTGGGGTCATCAACTTCAAAAGTGAATATCTCTCAAACCAGGAGGACTTATGTGGCATACCAGATATCAACAGAAAGATCTTGTCGAGGAGAATCCAATGACATCGATCTCCAAGTCAAACTCAATGTTTTGACCCTTCAAAAACCCTCGACAAAGTCATGGTACATCCTCAGTCCAAAAAACACAAACCCTAGGACTTGGGTTTTCAACCATCCAACGGTGTAGTTGCCAACTTGATGTAATCCAACAATTACTAAGAAGCATTCATTAACCATTTGACATTAATGACTAGTGCTTTTAGTCAAAATCAAATCTAGTCAACTCGATGGGTTGACATCAATGACAATACCATCCAACAATCTCCCCCTTTGTCATTGATGGCAACACACATACTCCTTTTGTGAATACAACTCCCCCTGACTTCATGCTTCCATCTCCTTCTCATAATTTCAATCTTCTTCTCATGATTTCTCTCCCCCTTTGACATCAATGGCAAAGGGTGACTCCCCCTGATAATCTACTTGTTTCCTATGGACCTGTCATCTACCGTGCTCCCCTAACGAGAAGCCTCCTTGTAATTATCTTGTCAATGATGATCTCTGTGGACCTGTAATCCTTCATTGTTCTTCTCCCCTTGAACCTGTTACACATTTGTCTTAAAGCTACTATTATGTCCATATTGTTTATTTGTCAACGGTAAACCTGTGCCACACACTGTTGCATAGACTCCCCCTCTTCAAGATTCAAGGAATCGACAAGCCGAATCTTTTCAGAATGATGTGTCATCCAATGGATCATCTTGACTCGTGTCATCATCTGAAGCAATTGTTAATTCCTCATGACCTTTTGCTTTTACGAATCCTGAAAACAGAACTGTTGAAACCTTCTTATCTGCATGATCTTCCTGTACCTGTTTCCTTTTCTAGACCTTCTTGTTCCTGCAATCTCGAGTCACGTGCCCATAGTTATGACACTTGAAGCATTCAATGTTGTCCATATGCGATTCCATTTGATATATACAATTGCGAGCTATATGGCCATAGTTATGGCATTTGAAACACTCAATGTTTAGCCCATCTGGCACATACTCACTGCTAACAAAACCATCATGGAACCTGTCTCATGATCCTGCAAACTTGCTTCTAGGGTTTTGCAAATGATTATGGTACTTGCCAAATACTTCACAATCCCTAGCCATATGTCCAAAGTTAGTACATAAAAAGTAATAACCATTAAATGAATGTGCGTACCTGGATGATCCATTCAAAGTTAGTGGTCCTTGATGATTGTACTTGTCAACAACTTTACAATCCCTAGCCATATATACAAAGTTAGTGTTACCACTCAATCTAGTAGGGGTCCTAGGAGGGGTTCCAAATGGACTACTACTAGATCAAGTGACAACAATGGGACTAGGACCCACTATCACGTCAGTTGGTGTCCCTTGCTCTGTACGGACTTTCATCGATGTGAGGAGTCTCGGTATGGAGGAAATCACTTGAATGATAGGATCATGGTAAGGCGTAATGTGATTTCCTAGGCCCATTCAAAGGAGAGGCTCAATTAATGGTTCAAATACTATGGTTGAAAGGCCTCCCAAAAAAGACCTATGAAGGATGACCTCGGCTTAAGAATATTCAAAAAAGATGCATGCCTATGATCAAAACTTTAAAAATCCCTCACTAGTGATTGATGTGTTTACACTAGGATTCAAAGTGAGGCAAGGATGGCTCATTCAATGGAAAGATTCAATTAAAGTGCGAGCTTTCGAAGAAGCTATGGTGACTTTCCACGAAAAACCCCTTGAGCAAAATACTATAAGAGACCAAGGGTTGAGAGATATATCGTCGTAAAGGCTCGTCCAATGATCACCTATAGTTAAGGGAAAAGGTTTTGAATGATGAACTACAAAGTGCAAACCTTCATGAAATCTCCAAGTCAAAGCAGCTTCAAGGGTTCCCTTTTGGTGTGATAGCTAGGGCATCAATTTATTTGAAATTTCACTATCAGAATTCATTCAAAATTGGAGGATTCCTAGAGGAGACATAAATGAAGAAACTTGTCAAGACAGAATCCTAAAATTCCTCCTCCCTAAAATTTCGCACCAAGACCTAGAAATCTCCTTATCCTTAGAGCACGAAGAAAATAGGTGAAAGAATGATATTTCATTAAGTTAATGTGATCACCAAGGATCTAGGACCAATGCCTGGCTATTGGGAAGATTGGAGTCAAAATGATCAATATTTGGGAACTTCACTCTTCAAGGAGGCCTAAAGAAGCAACTTCACTACTAATGGATGCAACTACACGGCAACTTTAGACTTTTATACTTCGATATGCAAGATTTGATGGAATTTCAAGGTAAAAGGTGCACAACCTACCCCTAGGAAAATTCGTTCTTCTTACCAAGATGACTAACATATGCAAAGAACCAAGATTACTAGTGTTTCATAAAATCACATTAATTTTTGGGCACAAACAAAATCAAAGCATAGCGTTCCATACATTAGACATAAATTATCAAGAAATTTGCATGAAAAGAGAACTTACATGACAAGAGAGTATATCCATCCATCACATTTGCAAAATAGAAGCTCCAAGAGAGATAACGAAAATATTCCACACAAAAAAAATGCATTTGATCATCCAAATCACTTCACAAATTACAGGTCCAAAATCTTTAGAAAGATATATCCCAAATCCAAGTGATGATGAATGAGAGAGAACACCTCTCTTATATTTATACAATCCTCTAAGGGGTTTGAATAGCCTAATTTAGCCTAATGATGCCCCTATAATAAAATAATGTGCAAAATAACAATACTTTTGGTGACAAGCCCACCAAATAGCTCCATAATAAGAATAATTAGCCTCTCAAGAGGGCCAAAATGATAGAAAGATAGCTAGAAGGGTCGTTGGAAGGCCAAATGAAGTCCCTCATGTGCCAAAATGAGTAGGAGGGCTCCAATAACAGTGATGAAGGGGGTGGCCCCTTGATCTCCAAGCAAATGACCTGTGGTGCTCTCAAGTGGTTGTGGGGGCACAAAGAACATCCTCATGGGTCTCCAACTAAATCGATCAAGCATGTGCTCCATCTATAAGGGTTGGAATAATGATGCAAACCCTCCCTTGTCTCCTTATGAGAGACAAAACCCCATCTGGGCCTTGGATCAACTGCCAAGTGTGTGGTGCAAGTGTGTAGCCAGCTAGGCTAGGTAGTCCAAGTACATCATCATCATCGAACAAGTGGTACATGAGAAAGCAATAAGTAGTGCAAAGGGATCTCATGGTGTAGTTAATTGCTCTCTACTAGTCAATTGTTGTATAAGATCCAATGTGTCTCCTCGCCTTCCAATACAACAATTGACTAGTGCAATTGAGCAAATGAGTTTACAAATAATGGACCGAAGTGGGCACTTCATAGTGGCATGCCCTTCCATAATGGGCTTTAGAATGTACAGGTGTACCTAGGTTCAAGACGGACGTTAATCAAGGACCCTATTAGGTGGTTTCAACCTCTAAAGGAATGACAGGTCCACATTATGTCAACCAGATGGTAAGTGTCACATGAAATAATAATGGAATGGAGTGGGGCAACAGGGAAGGCTGCAAGCCACATGCCATGGTACAATGGTAGTTATAGCAAGGGAAGCCCACACATGGGTGTATAGATGTAGGAGGGAGCAATCGTGGTACATGAGTTACCCCAGCCTTTGTTTTTCCACCCTTCTACATATGCCTTTTACCTCTATTGATTTTTCATTTGCACTGCTCGGGGCTCTAGGGAATGAGAGCATGATGTGAATGATATAGTAGTGAATACCCCCTTAAGGTTGGGCAATTCATCGCCCACTAGGGGTTGGGAATATCATGGGTTCCTTAATATAGTTACCTTGGTACCATGGCATGTGGCTTGGAGCCTTCCCTCTCGCCCCCACTCTGTTCCATCATCATTTCACAAGACACATGTTATTTGATGGGTGTACCATGGACCTATCACTCCTTTAGAGGTTGAAACCACCTAATAGGGTCTTTTATTAACCTCTCTTGTCGAGCAAGGAAACACATGTACTCTCTAAAGCCCATTTGGAAGGGCATGCCACTATGAAGTGTCCAATTTTGCCCCTGTTTAGCAAGCTTATTTACTCAATTGCACTAATGGATTGTTGTACGGGAAGGCGAGGAGATGAATTGGATCTTATATAGGATTGCAGGTGGGTCTTCATCTTGGACTTGGCCTCCCTATACGAGATCCAAGCCCTCTAGAGGATCATAATGGTACTTGTAGGGTGAGCGTTAAGAGTCATGGGCCCCCACCACAGCAGAGCATTGATTGTCTCACTATGGGCCTCTTTAGCACCACATATTGCTTGTTCGTAACCTAGCCATACAGAGACGATGATGCACTTGGATTGCGTTGCCCAGTCGGCCACACATTTGCACCCAACACTTGAAAACTGATCTAGGGCCCAAATCGAGTTTTGTCTCATTTGGAGAGAAACGAGACGGCATGGATCATCTTTTAAGCCTCACTGATGGATCATTGACTTGTTATTGAACCACTGGAAACCCATTAATTGTGCCCCATAGCCAATTGGGAGCACCACAAGATGTTTTGCTTGGAAATCAAGGGACCACCCCCTTGATCATCAATTTTGGAGCCCTCCTCTTCATCATGGCACTATGAGGACTCATGCAAGCCTTCCAACGACCCTCTTGACCATTATTCTATCATTCCGGCTAGCTTTGGATGGCTTATTTTTCACATATTGAGCTATTTGGTGGGCTTGTCACCAAAAGGGATGTTATTTGCACATTAAAATATTATTAGGGGCTTAATTAGGCTATATTAGGAAAAATCAAACTTGAGGAGCCTCATATAAATAAAGGAGGCCTCACTTTGTATTCCATCATCATCACATTCTTGGATTAGCTCTCTTGAAGATAATTTCACACTTTTTCTTGATTATCTATTGGAGATCTCTTGATGCATTTCGATATCTTTAGAGCTGATTTCTTTGTTCTCTTGGAGCCATCTTCTCGATCTTGGATTTGGATATATCTCTTGTTGTCTTGTAAGTAATCTTATGGAAGTTTTTTGCATGAAAAATGTCTAATGTGTGGAAATTTTGTAACTAGCTCTTTCTTTTTGTGCCCTAATTATTGAATATCAATGTAAAGGATTGTTAGATTGCAAATTTATGCATGTTACTCATTGATAACAAGTAGATGAATGTTCCCAGTAGAGTAGAACTTGTTTTCTTTCCATGAAAGTCCATTAATCTTGGATGGGTAAATGCTAGAGAGGGCTTGTTAGGGCATCATTTTCTAGCCTCCTTCAACATAGCCCAAGAACAAAGCATTGATCCAAGAAATCTTGGTGATCACCCTCCTTTTTGTCAAAAATTGGAGTCTGAAATCCTATTGCAGTAATTGGAATTAATTCTTCTAATTGTTAATTAATTAACAACTTATTTGCTACAGCAAATATCGAATAAATCACACTATAACTTTCACAAAAAATATTGTCGAAAATAATAGCGTTGGAAACTGAGAAATATGCTAGCGCACACATAAAAATTAACACACTTATTTTTCGACAAATGTCCTTGGAAAAACCCAACTTGAGAAAACCACTACGGCAGCTGAGGGTTTTGTATTATTAAGCAGCATTGAATTCTGAGTACAATCTATGGATGCCCAGTTGGCTATCCAAACAACAACTATCTGACAAAAGTAATTAGAAATAAAATTCCCTCACTCCACAAGCCATCCCGACACTGGCTCCTCCAGAAAAACTAGTTGTCCAACCCTTGCGTAGGCCCTCTGCGCAGTCCTTGTGTTTCCTCTCACATGTGTGGCTTTGTTCAGCCTTTGATCAAGTCGTCTTGCATGTCTCTGCTGCTGAAAATGACTCTCCAAGCCTCTGGAGACTTTCCTGACCTCTGGAAGCTTATCGACTTACTCCCCAGTTAAATTGAACTACTATGTTGAAGCTTTTGTGCAACCCTTATGCAAATTTTACATGCAATACTTTTGATACTTGTTGCTTCCTCTCTGGATCTGGAAAACTTCCTCCGGATCATTGTCCTTGCCCCTCTTTGTCTCTTCTTCCCTTTTGTAGCTCGAACTCTTTCAGCAACTACTATTGTTCTCTGGAAATCGAACTACCAAAGGAAATAGAACTCAAGTGTATGTGTTCTCCATCTACCCATTGACTTCTTATAATCTTTTGTTGGAGCTCCGACAGCCAAGATTAAAACTTAATCAAGGGATAAGATCATATCGGAGTTGATCCATGTGAGTTTCTAGAGAATTCTCACCTTGACTTAATTAATTCCTATTAATTAACTAGTTTTCCTAAGTTTAGACTTAGAAAACATTAAAAAATAGGTTAATAATCTAATTAAGTCATCTCTAGGTGGATTTGTCAGAAACGATTTCTGGGTTATGGAGATCACATGTATTCTAGCCTCTCCACCAAGATTTGTGACTAGAACACATCTGATGCTACAAAAACTAACACTCCCTCTAAGCGAGGACCGATAATGGAATTGAATATGAATCAAATGAGTTCAATAATTATTCTAGAGAAGTTGGCATTAAGAGGGAGACTACTACAGCATATACTCCTGAGCAAAACAATGTTGCTGAAAGGAAAAACCATTCTATAATAGAAGCCACTCATGACATGATTCATAATCAAAGTTGTCTGAAGTTCTTATGGGCCGAAGCTGCAAACACCGTCGTGTATGTTCAAAATAGATGCCCTCATCAAGCGTTGGACTCCAAAACTCCCGAAGAAGTTTTCACCGGTAAGAAACTTGATGTTTCTCACTTTAGAATCTTTCGTAGCCTCGTATATTTCATCTACCGAAAGAAAAGAGAAGCAAATTGGATGCTTCTCGGAAGAAAGGAACAATTGTGGGCTACAGTGAAACTTCTAAGGCATATAGAATCTATGTGCTTGATCAAAGAGAAGTGGAGATAAGTCATGATGTCACCTTCGATGAGGATGCTTCCCTTGGGAAGATTAGTAACCTTCCTATTCCGAGGAAGGAAAAAGAAGCCGATCAAGTAAAGCAGGGAGAACCGCAGGATGAGTCGATGCCCGATGCTAAAGGACAAATGGATCCCATTGATCCACCCCCTCATGATCCATCCTCAAAAAGAAGACACACATGGCTTAGGGAAACTCTCGAAGATTCTGAGAGACATGTTGCACCTAGGGGAACATTTTGTGAAAGCAAGAAGCCAAATAGGTACCGAGGGTACTTAACTGCAATGAGCACCATTGTTCAATTTGAGCCTTGCACATCCGAAGAAGTTGTAAAGCACCAAGTTTGGAAGGATGCTATGAATGAAGAGTATGAGTTGATTATGAAGAATGATGTTTGGGATGTGGTCCCTAGACCTAAGGACAAATCCGTTGTCACCTCGATACGGCTCTACAAGATCAAGCATGGAGCTGACGGAAGTGTTGAAAAGTTCAAGGCTAGATTTGTTGCTCGAGGCTTCTCTCAAAAGGAACGTGTGGAATACGATGAAATAGTTGCACTTGTTGCCCGATATACCACCATCCATTCGATTATATCCCTTGCTGCCTTGCAAGGATGGAATCTACACCAGATGGATGTCAAGACCGCCTTCTTACATGGTTTAATTAAGGAGGAACTCTATGTAGAACAACCAGAGGGGTTCGAAGATCAAGATCGTCAGACACATGTATGCAGAATGAAGAAATCCCTCTATGGGTTGAAGCAAGCTCCCTGAGCTTGGTATGAGAGGATTGACATCTATCTGATGAAGCTAGGATTTACAATAAGTGAAGCTGATCCGAACCTTTATTTTAAGGTTGAGAATGATAGACCTCTCATCTTGGTACTTATTCAGCAATGTAAGAGGGAGTTGGCTTCCGAATTCGAGATGAAAGACCTAGGATTGATGCATTACTTCCTGAGGTTGGAGGTCTGGCAAAAGCCAGATGAGATTTTCATTTTTCAAAGGAAAATACATCGTGAAGCTACTTGAAAGATTTGGGATGGTGGACTGCAAGTCCGTGACTACTCCGATGGAATTTAACTTCAAAAAGTTATGCGGAAGTGTTGTTGGGCCCGATTTGGGAAATCCTTATGAGTATCGTCAAATCGTGGGTGCCCTGAAGTTCCTGGTGAACTCCCATTCGGACATATGTTTTGCAGTGAATACATTGAGTCGGTTTATGATCGAGCCTCATCACATACATTAGAATGTTGCCAAGAATCTCTTCAGATATCTCTGAGGCACAATCACCTATGCACTAAGATACATTGTCGGGAATGTGAGGCTCCATGGTTACTCTAATGCAGACTGGGTTGGCAGTGTGGTCGATCACAAAAGCACATATGGATGTTGCTTCTCTATAGGTTCTACTTCGATATCATGGATGAGCACGAAGTAGAAGTCGGTTGCCTTGAGCACCGTTGAGGCTAAATACATTATTGCTAGTATGGCCTCTTGTGAAGCTGTTTGGTTGAGAAATCTCTTTAGTGAGTTGTTTGAACATGTGTTGGATACCACCGTGATCTATTGCAACAACCAAAGTGGGATTCGTCTTTCCGAGAATCCCGTGTTTCATGACCACTCCAAGAATATTGATATCAGGTACCACTTTATCATGGATACGGTACAACGATCAGCAATAAGGCTCCGTCATATTGGAACTGATGATCAGGTCGTTAACATTCTTATGAAGCCCCTCGGGAAGGTCAAATTCTTAACCTTTCGTGAATGACGTGGAGTCATGTAGAGAGGTCCCGTGTGATATGGATGTTGAGCTTTGGGAGCTCCGAAGGGCTTGGGGTACTTCTTGGAACAATCAGCGACCATAGGGTGAGTGGTTCACCTTCCCCTAATGGTGCGCGATGTATAGGACGAGACTACGAGTGGTTCACCTTACCCTGTGATACCCCATGTTGAGTTATGCATAGAATGAGTGGTTCACTTTCTCCTATGGCATACGAGCAGGATGAGTGGTTCACCGTCTCCTATTGGCACATCCTGCCCATGCAGTCTCGGACTCATGGGAAGTACTTCTCATCTGGCCAATAAGTAGGGAAATGAGGATAAGGATCATAGTACTACCGATGGATGCATCATGTACAACTATACGAGGATGTTTGATATTGATCTAGGATCAATGGAAACTGACTTCCGGTCAGTTAAGAGTGGTACGAGTCTGACACACTCTCGATTATTGGAGACTGACTTCTGGTCAGTGGAGAATGGTATGATACATTCTCGATCATTTCTGCTTTCTTCATTGTTCAGCAGAGCGGAGCAAAGCAAAGACAGAAATGGTACAGATTGTCAAACAGTTTGGCAGGTGAAGTTCTCCCTAGTTGAGAGGGAGTGTTAAATTTGGCAACTAGGGCCAAACTTCACCTTGGACAGCTCATATGAGGCAGTTGATATTTTTATTGGATTCCTCTCTCCGAGAGGTGTAGGATTGATCTAAAGATCATCTCATTCTGACATGTACAAATGGAATTATGAATTTATTTTGTTTATGGACAAATTGTCAAGGTCGGCCAGCAAACTAATGTAGGCTCAGAAGCCCAACAGTCACGTCTATTCATCCTCAACGTTTGCATATAAATACAAGGTGCCTCCTCCTCATTTAGACACTTCACTCACTCACATATCTCTCTCTCCTTCATTGATTGGGTACGGATTTCTGAGGCAGCTCTCCACACGTGCGAAGAAGGACAGTTATGTTCCTGCATTGACCAGATTTGACCAAAGTTGCAGGAAGGGTTTTTGACCAACGTTGACCAGCAGAGTTGACCTGTTTGACTGTGGTTTTGTGAGGGTTATCTCTGTTTGGGCAGGCCGCATTTCTGGGCACAGAAAATGAGGCAAATCGTACTATTTGACCAGCGTTGACTGCAGAAGGGTTTGACGGCAGCGTTGACTTTCCTTGACCAGGTTTCACTAGATATTTTCAGACTGTTTTTGGGCTGATTTGATTTGCTGTTGGAGGCCGAGTTGACAAAGTTTGACCGAGCTGTTTTGGAGGTCAAATTTTGCCCTGTCGGCCAGTGTTGACTTTCTGGTTAGGGCTTTCTGTAGCTGTTGTTTGTTGGGACAGATTTCACTGTGATTGGGCAAGTGAATATTGCATATTTTACTCTCTCTCTCTCTGCTGAGCTTTTGAAGAATTGATCAAAGGGTTTCCCCACATTGGGGTTTGTCCCTCGCTGGCGCCATATCTTGTGTCCTCTTGTCTTGGCTTGTCTTTTACTGTTATTGTTTATGTTCTGTCTGCTTTTTACTGTCATGTTGATGTGATTGCTAATCTGGATATTGATATTGGGCTAATAAGAAAATTGAAGTAAAATTGCTTTTAAGCATAGAACATACCATTGTTATCTAAAATTAACACCATAACCATCAAATATGCAAGCAACAAATGATCAGCAAGGCAAGAAAAATGTAAGAATACCACCAAACCAGCAAGCATAATCATCCAACTAAGGAGAAGTGAGATCCCCCAACCAAAGACCTCTATAAAATGATCCAATGCCATGGAGAGAAATGCCTCTGTGCAGTTGTATCTCACCAAGTTGGTCCAATGCTCCAAGGCGGCAGCTACAAATCTACATCTATGTGATGAAAATCACAATGTACAACCTCATACAATCATGGAACACTTCTCAACATGCAAGGTCCTTGTTTTCCTCCCTCACTGACTATCAGCCTTTAACAGCATCCATTATTTCAAATAATATTAGACCACAGACACAATTTCAAATTCCATGTCAAGCATTGCTAACCAAGATATCCTATGATGGAAACCTAGTATAAGATAGTTTTATAAGAAAAAGAGAAGTTGTTGTCCCATTGATATTTGGTTATTCTCAAAATAAAAACAAAAATAAGTCAAATCAAAGACTGCAAGTGGTACCATTTTCAGAAGAACTGTGTTCTTCACCGATCTTGGCCATGTTCCACACCTGTTCAAGCTCTATTTTCATTACAATCAGATAAATATTACTTGCCACTTAAACAGAAAAATAAAAAATAACAACTGCAAAGCACATACCTTCAAAGATGAATCAGAAAAGCCTCCAACAACTAATGCTCCATCCTGAGATATAGATGCACAATTGAGACTGACAAGAATCCAGAGTGCAAGCATGTCAAATGATAAACACACAAATAAATCAAGATGTAAATCATGACCACTCCTGAAAGGGTGACGCAAAGGAACCATATACCATACATTTTTATTCAGTAATGTGTTTGCTTGAGATAAGAATTACCTGTTGTGGGTGTTAATAAAGGTGTAGAAGCTGACAGAAGGCAATGCACTGCTGCCTAGACGAGCACGATTGCGTAAGTCTTCCAAAGCTGACCGTTCAACTTCCATAGAGCTGCAAATAGACAGAAGTCACCATAAAACTGGTGATGCTTCATTCTATCCATAGAAATAATTTGGAAAAATATCTTCCTCATTGCGAAATTTTTATTAGTGTCCCACCACACTAGAAACTGTTTCCTCACAGAATCCCTTGGGGGAACCCATAATTATTTGGCAATAATGACCTCCAATTTTTTTAAATATCTTACAAAAAAATGCTTAAAATGAAAAGGCCTTCACAACAGAGATGATTACACCACTCGCAGAAAAAGCCTGCCAAAATATCGACATTAACAGGGCTGACACAATTCTAGACGGGACCAACATTCACTATTCACTCAGAAGCAGAGGCTGTCATAACTGGAGCAATTCATACTTCAGATGGAAGCAGAGGTGGTACCTTTTGTGTCTTCCTTCAACTGCATATGGTATTACAAAAAATCAAAATAGCTTAAGATGAAGGCATAAAGTCCCAACAAGGAATAAATGGGCTCCCTGCAGGAGTGCCTAAGCAGTTATCCACTTTCAATACTAGATTTCCATGAAGCCAAACTATTTCAAGCAACTGGTATCTTGAGTCTGTCAGAAAGAGCACTAAAATGTACAGCATTAAGCTGTAAGAAACATAAGACAACATTTTTGGAAAGAAAATGTTTACATACAAACAATTCCCTGCAAGGACAAAAGGATGTTTCCACTGAGGCAAATGCAACCCAAATAACACTGTCCTCATCTTAAGAAGGAATCAAGTTCACAAAAGCATAACAGCTAAAAAATATTAAGTTCAGTTGGATGAGCTGGAGCAAGAACACATGACTGAAGGTAAAAAATTGAGAAAATAAGGAGATCAAAATTACGCAAGGGCCAGGAAGTTGAAATAGATGAATTTGACAGAACTCCAGAACAATGAATAATTGAAAGCTCAAATGAAACAAATATGAGAAAAGGGCTGCCATCCTAGTTTTTGGTGGAAGAATGTTGCTAAACAAGGACACAATGAATTGGGAAACAAGAGGGTGGAAGGTATACTCATCCTAGGGCCTGGTGAAAGCATATCAATGTGGTGCTTGCCACTCAGAAAGTGACAAGTGTATACAGTTGAATGAAGCTTGGATGTGTTAGTGTCAGTCTTTCCAGCCTTCCTCCAGTGATCAAATATGCTCTTACAAAGTGGTCTCAGAGTTTCCAAGTCAAATTTTGTCATTTCAAAGAGTTTTCAAGCAAAATTTGGTCACTAGGCATTAGGTCTAGGGTTTGCTCCCACTCTTTTCAAAGTTGCCCAAATGCCCATCTATGTCACTATTCAGCTGAGTCTATCATCATTCATAGGGTTGTCATTATCATCTCAGTGTCTAATGAGTCATTTTACATCTTGTTCATGCTTCAGTTGCGCCTAGGTAAGGTCATTTCCCTCTCCTAGGGTTTTGAAGGCGATTTCTCGTGGATGGTCAAATCATTAGCAAAACTTGTTTCCTGATGTTCATACACCTTCCCCTATCCTTAAAATACCTTATGAGATCCCCCAAATTCCTCATTTTTGCACAAACCCTAGTTTCTAGCTACAACCTGGCAATTTTCTAGGTTTGGCCTGTGTTTTGCCCTTTTGGACCCCTTCCCCTCGCTCAATCTCTGAGATTCCACTTTCCCCTGCTTCCTAACATCCCTCCCCACTCCCAAAAATTTCCCCAAGAATTTAGAAGCCCCTATCCCCTTCATTTCGCTCCATTTCGACAAAATTCCTTGCTTCACACATCGGGACAAGTCGCACTCAAATGATGTTCCAAAGCAATATAAGATGAATTTTGGAAAACTGAGAGAGGTTTTTGTCCATAACATGCCAAATAAGAAAAACCTCCTTCACTTTTTGCACAGGTGTCATGGTTAGAGAAATGTCAAAATTGCAATCGCCAGATCCAAGGCGGTCGGCCAAAGCACAAAAACGGAGAAAAAGCCCCGATCCCCTCCACATTTTGGCCGAGGCTTCCTTGAAGGAGCATGGCACTAAATAGCTCAGCCCCAGCACAAATTCCAAGAAATTTTGAGCATTTTGGGTGATTTTTGGTTTTTAAGGCAAAAAACAGGTTTTCCGCTTGACGGGCCTCACCCCCCGCGCGACCCTTTCACTTGGCAACTCTATTTTCAAAAAACTCAGCATTTCTGGATTTGGCATGAAAAGTTACACATGCTCACCCATTGCCAAGAGATTTTATGAAGTTTTGGGCCTCCTGAAAGTCAAAAAACAAGCAAAAAATGACTTTCTGCCACATTTTTGACACACAGAAAGCAGTCTTGGGAGATTGCAATTTTGGAGGGGCAAATGACAACCAAATTCAGAAATTCCAGTTGGGTTGGAAAGTAGACTCACAGACCTTTCCAACAAGCCTACTCTTGCCTCATTTGGACACCTGAAAGTGCCCCAAAAGTGCTCTCAAAGGCGCGCGACCCGTCAGGCAAATTGCTCAGGATTTCAGCCTACAGCTCAGCAAAACGCAGTTTTGACTGTGTTTGACTTTTTGGAGTTGATTTTTATCCTTCTTGTTGTAAATGATGTAAATTTATGACACTTTTACACTTATGCATCTCTTCTGGAAGATTCATTCATGAGATAGGTGAAAATTAAATGAATGAATTGGTTTCCTAGTTTATAGAGGCAAGTTGTTTTGACTGCCTAGTTTTCAGTGCTTAGTTTAGAATTGGTTGAAACAGCTCCTAGGATAGTGAGCTCGACCCCTAGAGGCAGGGAAAGATGTTAGATGATCTATATTATGTACTCTCTTGCTCATTTTCATGGTTGGACTCTTGAGGGAGAAGCTCTTATTGTATTACTCACTGTATCTCTGCAATTTTTGGCAAAGGAAGACCAGGGTTTTGCAGTCCTTTTTGGGATTCTTGTGGTTACATGTATTGATGGTGTGTTTCTCTATGTACTTGTAAGTGTGTTATGTGAATCATTTCCTTTCTTTTCCTTCTGCACATTAAGCAAATGAAGTGTTAAAGTAGAACTCATGACTGTCATGCTCTGCTTTTAAGTTTGTTTAATTTCAATGTTTTCTACTGTTTAAGGAGAATTCAAAGTTATTGTTTGCTCTCCTTAACTCCTCATCTGTCATTCTTAATCATCCACCTCAATCAAAGGCATCAATACTGTTTCCTACCTCGCCCCAAAGAACCCCCTGCAGAAACTGTGTCCAATCCCCGCACCCAAAATTGCCACCTCCTCAATTTGCCACCAAAAACCCTAAAAATCCCAAATCAACCCTTTGATCAGTTTACTAGCCTAAAATCAGTGTTACCCTATTGGTTATCTCGCCCATTGAAGATCTTTATCGAGATAGACCGGAGAGAGCCCTCTCCTGCCCCGTAGGGCTAGCTACGAGGCTAAGTGGTTTGATGTTGCCTTGAGGTTTACCTTTCTCAGCCTGAGGTGAAATTTCAAGCGCTAACAGGATGATCAAGGGCTCCACAGCTCAGGTTGCCTTGGAGAGAACTTTTCTCGAAACTCTGCATCCGAACATTGACACCTACTCTATATTGATTTTCCCAACATGCTAGAACATATCAAAGATATCTCAACAATATAGTCAAATGATTTGGAAGGCGGCTAGTTGAAGACGAGAGCACAAATCAATGAGACCAAATTCAAGTGTTCATGGAAATGAAGTTCACAAGGAAGGTCCCTGTTAAAGTAAAATGGGGAGACATTGCTATGGTTTTGGGGCTTGATGCCATAGGGATTATTGTGCTTGAGAGCTGCCCTAGCCTAGTGACCATCCTACCACATTTACTGATATTGACAAAATGGATGTAGACTATACTACGTACCAGCCTTGTGTCTCTTGTATTGACTAGCTTTGTGGCCCTATTAACATGCCATAAGGCTCAAAATGGGCCTTCATAATAGCCACACTACCATCCAAACCACTTTTCTGGCTAATATTCAAGGATCACCTACACAAGGAATAAGCACTGCTAGCCATGGTTTCATCAAAGGTTCCACAAAAGTTCATCCTGAAGATCGGACACAAGGTAATGAAATCCCTCTTGAATAAATTCCTATACATATTAAGTTGATGAATATTATGTTTTATGTGAAAATTTGGAAGGGAGTACCATATTAGGGTATTTTGTAAGTCATCCCATGATACTCTTTGATTAAGCCCTAAGAAACCCATGGTTCAGGCATGCACAACCTACCTAATGGTTTCTTTCAATTCACTATCAAGGAGGAAATTCATAGCCATGCATTGGCTACTCATGGCCCCTAGATGGCATGAATTGTTTTGTAGTACTCAATTGTAATGCCTAGTTCATATTGAATTCTAGAGGTGGGCCTCTGCAATGCTAGGACTTCCCCAAACACATATATTTCTTGATAGGGTAAATTGTATGCAAAAAAATTGCTAGGTTTCACAACTTGAGGCCTCAAAAAAGGGTTATCATTCAAATTTCAACTCAATCAATCTAAGGCCTTAAGGAGTTTATAAATATCTAGGTAGAGGGCCATCTTCTACATTAGCAATTTTGTCATATCTATCACTCAAATACCTACTTCAGTCGTCAAAGTCTAAATGGAAGCTACAAGAATTGTCTCGTGATGATCAAAACCAAAACCAAAAAGGCTCAAATTGCTAAGAATGCATATGGTTGGGCTTGCTACCACAAAATCTAGCAAGCCTTGGAGAGGGTAACCCTACAAGACAAGAACTAGACAAACAATAGGGTAGATGCCTAATGTCACCTCAGCCAAAACCCTCGGCTCTTTATGGACTTTCATCAATGCAAGGAGTTCCAGAGGGAGGGAGATCACTTAAAATAGATAAGTTAGGTATAAGGCACAAAGTGATCAAGCTAGCATTCATTCAAGAGAGAGGCTCAATAATGGCTCAAGGCTTCAAGGAAGCAAAAGACTCTCTAAGAAAAGCCATAGAGATCAAGGTTCAAGACCTAGGGTTTTGATGTTTTTCGATAGTGATAGGTATTCACAAGGTCAAGAACAAGGAGAAAGGGTTTCTTGCAAATATAATCAATTTTTCCAAGGCTCGTGAAAACCTCAAGAATGTCCTCAAGTTCAAGGAAAAGAAACTAAGGTTTTCCTCTTAGGGAAACACCTAGGGCAAGAAATTTTATGGATGAAATTTGGGTGGATGCCCACCAAAGTGACAGGTCATGTAGCCAAGACCTACCTCTTGATGTTTAGGCTCTCAAACCACCAAAAAGCTTCCTCCCTAAAAATTTGCTCTGAGGCCTAGTTTTTATATCTAGCCTTAAAAGGACCGAATTTTAAGAGAGAAATTTATGGAGAAAATTTTGAGATGATCAAAAAGACATGGACTAGTGCCTTGTCCTTTAGGCATATGGAGTCAAGGATGTGATAGTTAAGCCAAATTTATTGCTAAGGACACCGAAATTTGATGCCCTGGCTATCAAAATTCCAGCGTTTACACACTCAATGATAAATGAAGTTTGATGGAGAGTTATAAGGATTCCTCCACTAGGAACATTCATTACATGTTATACAATGAGGAACATATGCAATTCTCAACTAGATAGCCTTTAAAATTTATTTTCAACAAATTAGGACACAATCAAGCATAATCTAGAAGCAGCAATTCCATACATTAGACAAATTCAAACTAATAATCTTCAACTATAGGCACTTACAAGGTAACATGTCTATTGATGAGCAGGTTGTTGAATATTGTCTAAAATGTGTTGCAGGTCAGACTACAGGGATTCTCTGACTCTGATTCGACTAGAAGTATTGTACAGTTGATGGATGTTTATGTCTTGGGTCCAGGATGGTTTCTTTGATAAGTAGAAAATAGTCTTCTATGGCACTCAATTTTGCAAAATCTGAATTCATGAGAACCAATGTTGTGACTCAAGAAGCAATTTGACTTTGAAAATTGCTTGTCGGATTGTTGGATTAGATGATGGAAGTAACAGTGATATTATATGATAATCAAAATTGTTGAAGCCATCAAAGAATCCAATTTTCCAGGGCAAGTCAAGACATATTGGCATCAGGTATCAATATATTCGTGACATGGAGCAAAAGGGAGGAGTAAAGCTCCAGTACATCTCCACTACTGAGCAAGTAGTTAATATTTTGACAAAGTCTCTCCCCAAAGGAAAGTTTGTGTGTTTCAAAGATAAGTTGGGACGTGTGGAGAATGCATCTCTAGCTAAGAGGGAGTAGTGATCTACCTAGATCATGTTATTTTTCCCAAGTCACTTTGACCAGTGTAGGGACACTATCCCTGTATCAATGTGAACAGTATAGGAAGAATGATTTGATAGATTAGACAACATCTTGGACAATCATTCTCTTTGTGTCTTGTACTTTGACTAGTATAGGGATCAATGTTTTAAGACTCCGACTCCGACTCCGACTCGGCCGAGGATCGACTCCGAAACGGTAATGACTCGGCCGGCTCGATTTCAATGACTCAGTCGTTGTAAAAAATACATTAAATATTTATTTTTTTTATAAAAAAACATAATTTTAAAGATTTTAAACATAATTTTAAAGAAAACCATTCCTATCTATGTGATATCCTATCTATGTGATGTCCCATTCCTATCTATGTGATATCCTATCTATGTGATGTCTCACTCCTATCTATGTGATATCTGCAGCTATCATGCTATGACAGCATATCCATTGATATGATTCACTCTACATTAATACTCTCCTAACACAGTTGGCATAGGAATTGCAAGCCTAAACTCCAATTTTGAATCTCAAAAACATGACTGTGACAATAACACTTTAATCCCTTGCTTACTTCTGAGTCTTAATTGTGTAAGGAGCTCACATGCCTCTGTGGTGGAAGGTATCATAGAAAAATAATTGAGGCCGAGACAGTATTATGCTACAATACCAGTTAAATTAAGTGTGTACTGTGTAGGCCTGTCCAAGTTCCTTTGAAAGGCTTAATACTATTGAAGACCTAAGTCTTTCAGTTTGGTTCGAGCTTCTTAAAAATTGAAGCCTCCTTCTCTGGAGTCTGAGCATTATTTGAAGTATATTGATCACAATTTCATGTGTGAGCATCTCTGTGACACTTATGTTAATTTCCTGTGGCTCGTATTCTCTATCTTATGCGATCTTTTCTGTGACATTTACAATCTCTTATGCGAGCTCCTGTTCTCCTATGATACGTGAGCTACTCAAGGCACCTGCTCTCTGTGGATGTATTTTATATGGTTCAAAGTTCTGCAACGAGTTCAAGATGTGGCTTGTCTCTCCATGGTTTAGAACTCAGATTCGTAACTTGAAGAAGATGCCTTTTATTCGCACTACCTGTAGCAGAAACAAAGCTAAAAATTCCTAGACCAAGACCCTGTAGCCGTCCCCTTGTGACTCGGCCGATTCATATCGGACCCGGCCGGGTTGACCGAGTCACACATGACTCGGCCGAGTCATTGGATGACTCGGCCGAGTCATGTGTGACTCGGTCCACCGGGCCGGTTACTTGGCCGAGTCACTCCAGCAGGTAATGAACCGGTTCGAAACGGCCGAGTCGGTTTCGAAACGGCCGGCTTGTAAAACACTGATAGGGATATTATCCTTATGTCTTGTACCTCAATCTTGCAAAAATCGCGATCAGGATAAAATCGGCAAGGGTCTTGAAAAGGGAAAAACATTGGAAAATTTTAGAAAAATACAAAAAAAAAATCATTTTTTTCAATTTTTTTAGTATCTAAAGCATCCACGATTTTTTGACAAATTTTACGAATTTTTGGTGATTTTTACCATTTTTTGGCGATTTTTACAATTTTATCGCAATTTTTTTTTCATTTTGGAAAAAAATTGTGATTTAATTGCAATTTTTGCAACATTGTTGTACCTTGATCAGTACATTGGGAGAATGGTCCAATGAGCATATTCCTATGTCTTGTACTTTCACTAGTATAGAGATATCATCCTTGTTGTCTCCCGGATTGTATAGGCACCATGACAATGCTCAGGATGAGGGTTGTCACTCTGATCCCCGCCCACTCCATTCTAGTTGTCTCCCAATGGCAGGCTATGGCGAGTAGTCCCTATGGAAATGAGGTGAGAGACAAGTTGGAGAAAAACTTATCTAGGAGACACAGTTGTGTATGCTGATTCCTAAATACCTGGTTAATTTAAGCAAGATACAAGATGGATGAGACCAGTGCCTTGTGGAGTCAAATTCTCGCTTATTTACAATTTAGATGTCAAGTAACTGGATGGACAATGGCTGCTTGGAATGTGGGTGATCATAGGTTTAAGGTTGCTAGTGTTAAATACTTTAGCTATGGTTATTCCTTAATTATGATGGTAAGTACTTACCAATTGAAATCAATGGCCAATCCTTAAACACAAGAGAACGTGCAAAGTTAACAATTACCAAGATAGCCAAAAAAAATCACTTGTCTAAGAATGAAATGAACGCCCTTCACAATTATTCAATAATATAGAGTTTTTATGATCAATACCTAGATCATGAAGTAAAACATATATTCAAAGATCTTCCAAAGATAATGTGAATTTGATGCTTAAGACAGATGACTATATATTGTTTCGATAATCAAGTTCAAAACACAATTAGCAAGCTAGACCAAAAGTGACAATATGCTAGCATAAGAGAGATCATTCAACAATATGTGATTAGTGCCAATATATACTATCTCCATCTAATAGTATGGTTCTATCTCCATCTAATGATAAAAACAAATCTTACCAATATTCATCCCAACATAGAGATGCTTGTAGTCAGCACATACCACAAATCAATAAGCAAAAACACCTTGAATTGCACCCCAAAGTCTTTTATTATGGTAGAAAAATAGTTCCCAGCGTTTACACAATGCTTCAGTAACAATTCTAGCCAGAGATCAAGATGACTAGAGACTCAAATGACTCTCTATTTTATAGATAAATCCTCCAAATGGAAAAATAACAGCTAGTTTCTTTGTCAAAATAATCTTGGTCGTTGATAAATACCAGTATTGCAAAAATCGCGATATTATCACAAAAACATGAAAAAAACGCGACTTTTTCAAATTCTCGATAAACTCGCCCGATTACTATGCAGTTTTTTTTCCAAAAAATCGGCGAAATAGTCACGATAACTTCAAAAAAACGCAATTATTTCGAAATTATTGCGATTTGATACGAAGTTATCGCAAGGGTGGCGAACAACGCGTTTTATAAAGGAAAACATGAATTTTTTTTGTCATTTTGAACAGAGAGCAGCATGGATTGAGAGTTGAGGAGAGAAACCCTGAAAGGCATCTACTAGGGCAGAGGAGGAAGAAGCCTGGAGATTTTAGCATCCCAAGCAAGAGAACTTCGTCTTTGGATCAAATTTCTCCGGCAAACTGTGGTTTCCAGGTATGGGCACCAAATTTGGCCATTTTGTTTTGGTTTTTTTCTTGTTTTTACTTAGGTTTCTATAATCCATTGGTTATCAATGATTTTTTAGTGGATTTGATGATGTTTTTTTTACATTTTTGTTGCATAGAGTGGAGAGAGTTCATTTTGGATTGAGTTGAGGTTTTTTTGTTTGTTTGTCAAAAATTCAATGTGTTGTGTCATGTATGTAATTTTTTTTAAATTTTTGTAACTTGCAATTCTTATTGTGCCATACATTCAACTTCAAAGTTCAAACTTCATTTTACATTAAAACTCAAGGGTTCAACCAAGTTACAAACATGTCAATAAAATTGGACCCTTTGTGGGAATATGGTGAACCTGATGGAGGGTTTGATGGATTGAACTTCTCTTGCAAGTTGTCTGGGTAGCATATGTCGGGGGGGTTTATAGATTGAAGTATCACCTTGCACAAATCCCTGAACATGATGTAGGGCCTTGTAACAATACAAACACAGAAATCATCCGAAGAGCCATGGGATCATTGGAAGAATTAGGGCAAGAGAGAGTGTCCAAAGCAAAACTGAAGAAGCAACTAGCAGAGAAGGTGTTAGGAGGTGAATATGGAAGTGGCACTGGTTCTACTTTAGCATCAATGTCTACAACCAACCCTGTAGCGGCCTCATCATTTTTTGTTCTTAGAATCACGTTTGGTTCACAACCATCTATCACTTCAATGCTTAAAGAAATGAGAAAGAACAAGCTGACAAGTTGTTGGGCAAGTTTCTCCTTTGGAGTAATATTCCTTTCAGCGTTGCAAGGAATAATCCATTTTTCTAGCCTATTGTTGATGTTATTGCAACTATTGGTCCAGGGTACAAAATCCCTTCTTATGATGACTTTAGAAGCCGAATTTTTCAAGAGGAAAAGGTTGCCTGCACCAAAAGATTGGAGGAGTTTAGGGCATCATGGGCACAATCAGAATGCACTGTGATATCAGATGGTTGGACCGACCAAAAGGGGAAAACCCTTATAAACTTCTTGGTTAGTTGTTCCAAGAGGACAATGTTTATGAAATCCGTTGATACATCTTCACATATCAAAGATGCAAAATTATTATGTGATTTGTTGCATGTGTTTATTTTGCAGGTGGGTGCAGAACATGTTGTCCAAGTCATAACGGACAATGCTACAAATTATATTGCTGCTCGCAGGATGCTTATGGAGAGGCATCCTACTTTATTTTGGACACATTGTGCTGCACATTGTATTGATTTGATGTTGGAGGACATAGGAAAAATTTCCTTTGTCAAAGATATTGTTGATTTATCAAAAAGCATTACAAAATTTATATATAATCATGCATTTGTGCTTAGTTTGATGAGAAAATTCACCAACAACAAGGAGTTGGTGCGGCCCGCCATTACACGGTTTTCCACCAGTTTCATATCTCTTCAATCCCTCTTGAATTCTATGTGGGATGTGAAGAGAATGTTTCTTTCAGAGGAGTGGCGTGCTTTGACAATGAGCTGCAAACCAGAGGGAGAGGCCATATGCAAATTAGTTTCATACCAGGAAGAGTTTTGGGCAAGAGTGCAGGAGGTGTGCACCGTTACTAAACCTTTGGTAAAGGTTCTTCGAATAGTCGATGGTGAGAAGCCCGTAATGGGCTATTTGTATGAGGCCATGAACAGGGCTAAAGAATCCATTCGGGCCTACTATGATGATAAGGGAGATGAGGGGTTTCAGAAACAAATCCTCCTATGGGAAGTGATTAATGAACGATGGAACAACACACTCCATCATCCCATTCATGTTCCAGTGATCTACCTGAACCCCGCATTTTCTTACCCATGTGGTTTCTTATTTGATGTTGAGATTATGGATGGATTCTTAACCTGTGTTCAAAGGATGGTGCGATCTCTAGCAGAACGTGCAAAAATCTCCAAAGAAATGGAGATATAGGATGGCAGGTAACACATTTGGCTTTGAGAAGGCTATAACTGATAGGAAGACTACAATGCCAGGTATTTTCAAATTTCATTATCTCTTCAAGTTCATAACTGCATACTTTGCTTCAACTTTCAAATTTCATTCTTTTTCTTATGTTTATCTTATTTGTATTTTTGTTATAGATGCATGGTGGACTCGCTATAGTGCCAAACTACCCCATCTGCAAAATCTTGCCATTTGAATCCTTAGCCAAACATGTAGTTCCTTAGGATGCGAGCGCAACTGGAGTGTATTTGAAAAAATACACAACAAAAAGCACAACAAGTTAAATTTAAAACTTAAACTATTCCAAATTTCCAATTAGTTTTTTGAATTCATTAAATAATTTTTTTATAATTATTATTTTATGATCTTTGTACAAGTTGGAGACCCAGCGACTTAATGACATGGTCTACATCTACTACAATCTTCAATTGTGGGTGAAGCAACTTGAGAAGATACCTGATATGGAGGCCATCTCATTGGATGGGATTGACACCACTGCTACATGGAGGGTTGAGGCCGAGAGGCCTCTCATGGAGTCTGCTGATGATTGGTTAGAGCAAGAGGTAGTGGAAAGCATAGAGGGGGAGGAGGAGGAGGAGCAACAGGAAGAGGAGGTGACACCACCTAGCCAGGCTACCCCTGCCACCAGTAGAGGACGTGGTCTACCTCCTGTAGCTCATAGTTCTTCAACTTCTAGAGCACAACAGAGTCCACTGCCAACTCCACCAGCAACTACATCTAGAGGGAAAGGGAAAGCTATTGCATTTTCTCGCAAGAGGAGTAGAGAAAATCAGTGGTAATAGTTATTTGGTTCATTTCATTGTATATGACATTATGACTCATGATATGATATACATTATTATATTTTTTGTTGATATTTTGAGGCTAAGTTGGGACTCAGGAGTTAGAACTTACTATTCAGGACATGATTCACTGTTATGTGTGATGTAGCACTAGAAATAATATCACATATCTTATATATTAGTTTTTTTATCATATTTATGTGCCAATGTATTTATTTTATGTTGTACATGCTTTAGATATTAAAAAAATTTGAAAAAAAAAATAAATATTTTTGTATTTTATGATTTTTTCTCCTCGTCGATTTACTCCCAATAACGGTTTTCGCAACATTGATAAATACTTTAAGATATTTTAATTTTGACCCTTGATTTCTTATTTTTGAAGAATTTTCGAATTTTCATTTAATTAGCTCAAAATTAATTACTTAGAGCTAATTTCCTCAAAATTTTGACTGACTTAACCACCAAGGTCCAAGGGCCCAAATTTTCTTGAAAAAAGACAATATGGTAGATGACCTTTAAAAATTGATTCTTTCAAGACCCATGAATTTTTCCATTTGGAGAATTATTTTCCTAGACAAATTAATTTTGACTCTAATTAATTAATTTTCTTGCTTCAGATTTTAATTTTATTTTGCCAGAAAAATTATTTAATTTACACATAAGGGGATTAATTGTTTTTCCAACCCTCTAATACATATGAATTTTCTTTTACAAGACTCAAAGCGGGAATACACATTCGTCTTAGACCCTTAAGGCACATAACCCATCTGCGACTCATTATGATCTAGAAAACCAAGTGATTTCTAATAAAATAATTTAGCCAATTAGCTTAAATTATTACCAAACCACTTTTACATCAAATTCGACTAAAACACTAAGACTCGCCGAATAATTCAACAATAAATTTCACCCTAGCTTTGGGGATTTAAGCTGGAGGGAAAAAAAACTCTTCTAATTAACCATGTCAAAAAACACAAGTAACCAGTGAGGTTAAAAAACCTCCTGATGGAATTCGTCATCAAATTATAGGCTCACCTAGCTTGTCACATACACTCGTGGTTTTACTAAGATCATTTACAATATTAACCAAGCAGATTAGGGACATGGAAATTAAACACGCCAAACAGATAAGTGACATGCAAAATCAGTTACTACAAATGGAAATGAATGCCAGAATGCAAGCACAAAGTAGTCTCCCTGAAACAATAACAACCAGTGGCAAAAAAGGAATTCCTCAAATGATCAAAGACCTCCTACGTCGCTTGAGTCTGCCAACATAGTTGATGAATCTATTCCTTTCTACAGACCTTGTGACAATTTTCATGAAGAAAGTACATGTGCTTTGGCTAGAAGAATCTTATAAGAAAGTAGATATCAACAAAGTAATAATGCAAATCAAGTGAAAGCCCACGCACCAATATGATTTCTTCAACCTTTGCAATAAACACCTTCGATAAAGAAATGGACCCCATTACTCAAGCATATGGTGATAAACCAACTCAAGAACAAGTTCTAGAACTTGCAAAAAGGGTTACACATATTAAAGGAAGGGCAAAGGTCAAAGTCAGAACAAGCAGGTTCCCGCTGAAAGATACAAATCTAGTTTGAACATGGATTGGACCGCATGGATAAATAATATTAAGATGTTTGTCCCTGTACTTGAACTTTTAAAGATTCCATCTCAAAGGGCATCTTTCTTTAGGGCTTTGGGTGTGCTTCAACAAGAAGATAATGGAATTAATCATCAAGATGAAGAAATCAAATTAAAGGATATCAATTTTTTTATGACTAGTGAAAACCATGAATCGCTCTTTCTTACTTTAGACATCAATGATAGATTACTTCACAACTGCATGCTAGATTCTAGTGCATCTAAGAATGTTATGACCAAGAAGGTTATGGAGCAATTAAACTTAAGAATTTCTAGACCATATCATAACATTTGTTCAATGGACTCTCGAAAGGTTGAAGTCCTTGGTGTGGTCAAAGACTTACAGGTTGTCTTAGCAGATTATCCATACAAGATTATCACCATGGATATTGTAGTCATTGATGCCCTAGATGTGTGGGGAATGCTTCTCTCTCGGCAGTTTGCAGTTGATTTAGGTGGATGCATTCAGATGGATTTGTCTTACGCCACTATTCCAGCAGCAGCAAGTGGCATCGTCAAGTTATACAGAGAAGTAAAAAGAAGATACCACGTGGAAGTTCCAAAGAAGTTGGAAAATGGTGAACAGGTTGTACCGAAAGAGCATTCGCCTCACTTTGAATCAGAGATATGTCACTTTTTCTACCACCCATCCCCTCCGCCAAGCAAAAAGAGAAGAAGGTTGCAGATTGACAGAGATATGCAGCACAGTGATGAGCAGTCACACCGACCTAAGAGGATCAAACTTCAGCAGGGGACATCTGAAAAGCAGCCGAGTGATTTACTAGTCAGCAGACAGATGCCCGAGATTGTTCCTCACCGATGACATCTGGTGCCATAAAATCATTTTGTATAGTATCTCTAACCCTACCCCCTTTCATTTATGTCATTAGCTAGTTTATTTCACGCATTTATATTATGGCTTTTATATTTTAGTTTGTTAGGATAGATTTTCTATTCCAGCGGTATTTTTTATATGTGCATAATGATTTCGATGTTGAAAGGATATCTATTTGATGGGCTTTTGTTTCCTTGGATGCAAGATTCTAGGGTTCTCACGTTACTTCATGGAAGCAACGTGTCCCCATATGGAGCCAGATGTTGCACTCATATTTTCAACATTCCAGGGAAGCGAAAGTACCAATTTTTCAACAAGGATCGGATCACTTACCAACAGTCTCTGTATCATAGTCATCTCATTCTGCAAGTTATATATTGTAAATGATCTTAGTAAAACCATAAGTCTATGTAACAACCTAGGTAAGCCTATAATTTGATAACAAATTCCATCCTAACAGGTTTTTTAACCTCACTGATTACCTGTGTTTTTCGACATGGCTAATCAGAAGAGTTTTTTCCCTCCAACTTAAACCCCCAAAGCTAAGGTGAAATTTATTGTCGAATTATTAGATGAGTCCTAGTGTTTTAGTCGAGTCTGATGTAAAAGTGGTTTGGGAATAATTTAATCTAACTGGTTAAATTATTTTATTACAAATCACTTGGTTTACTAAATCATATTGAATCGCAGATTGGTTATGTGTCTTGAGGGTCTAAGACAAATGTGCATTCCCTCTTCGAGTCTTGTATTAGAAGGTTGGAAAAATAATTAATCTCCTCATGTGTAAATTAAATAATCTTTCTGGCAAAATAAAATTAGAATCCTAAGCCAGAAAATTAATTAATTAGAGTCAAAATTAAATTGACTAGGAAAATAAATTCTCCAAATGGAAAAATTCGTGGGTCTTGAAAGAATCAATTTTTAAAGGTCCTCCACTAAAGGAATATTGTCTTTTTCAAGAAAATTTGGACCCTTGGACCTTGGTGGTTAAGTCAAAGTCAAAATTTTGAGGAAATTAGCTCTAAATAATTAATTTTGAGCTAATTAAAAGAGAATTAAATGATAAATTCGAAAATTCCTCAAAAATAAGAAATCAAGGGCCAAGATTAAAAGATCTTGAAGTATTTATCAACAACCAAGATTATTTTGACAAGGATCAAAGAAACTAGCCGTTATTTTTCCATTTGGAGGATTTATCTATAAATTATAGAGTCATTTGAGTCTCTAGTCATCTTGATCTCTGGCTAGAATTGTTGTTGAAACATTGTGTAAACTATTGTCCCGCTGGGAACTATTTTTCTACCATAATAATATACTTTGGAGTGAAATTCATGGTGTTCTTGCTTATATATTTGTGGTATGTGCTGACTATGGGCATCTCTATGTTGTGCTGAATATTGGTAAGATTTGTTTTTATCATTAGATGGAGATAGAACCATAATATTGATAGTTTTGGGCTAATCTTAGGTGGTTTGATTCCCCATGTGATCTAACAAATTATTTTGAGATAAAAATCATAGTTTTTGCAGGTACTTCAGCCCTTGGCCTCCAAGATCACAAATTTGGGCAAAAATCGCTCGAAGAAGGTATTCAAGTAAGGGTTCAAGGGTTAGATCAATTGAAGAAGGATCTCTTCTATCTTTCATTGAGATCTGTAATGATTCATTGCTCCTATGTATCAAGTCTGAGAGTTGTTACTCTTTTTAGTGGTCCGAGATCTACTCATTATTCTTGTGATCTGAAGTCTTGGTGGTCCGAGATCTGCTTATTATTCTTGTGATCTGATGCCTGGTGGTCTGAGATCTGCTTCTTATTCTTGTGATCTGAAATCTGATCTGCTTGCCGAGATCTAACTCTGATTTGTCTCTAGTCCAAGATTTGAGCTACTCCAAGATTGTGACTTTGTCTCTAGTCCAAGATTTGAGCTACTCCAAGAGTGGAGACATGCAAGAACATGGATCCGGGGTTAAGGTCAAGTGGGAGGGAGGAGTGGCAAGGGCAGACGATGCACCAGAAAGGTTTAAGAGAAAGAACAAAGGAGGTAAACAAGTCACATCTCCTCTTACAGACAAAGAGGTGTTTCTTGCAGTGGACAAGAGTCGAGACCTGTTGCAAACCAGTCCAAGAATTTTTTAGACAACATTCTAAATTACTCAGTTATTGTATTGCAAGTTGTTAAGTGTTGATAAAATATTTGCTCAGCGAAGAGTCAATCCATGCACGGCAACCATAAGCCTCTTCAATTAACAACAAAATGCATGCAACAACCAAGTTTGCGAAAATAGATGTAAGAATGTTATGTAAAAAAATTAATTATTCTGTAACTATTAGTTTAATTAAGACAAAGGGCATGATCTTTGTTCACCAAGAGGCACTTAGGGTTGTATTTAAGCCAGGGCCTCTCACTCTGTAAACCAACCATTCATTCATTATTAATAAAATATATATCTTGGTTGATAATTGTTGAGTATTTCTACTCCATCTAGTATCAGAGCAGGGTTCCAGTCCTCGAGCCAAGTTGTGCGACTTCGTCGTTCCTCTCCGTTGTTCCCCGACCCTCGACTTCCTCCATCGTACCCCCTTCCGTCATTCCACGATTCATCAGCCACTATCCATCTGTTGCCATCACCGTAACAGTTTCATTGTTTCGACTCCACCCCGCTCTCTTCCACTGTCTGTCGTCAGTTTTTACGCTAGTCGAACGGGTCAACCACCGACGCATCGATTCATTGGGTGGTTCGTTCCTGCAGATTGGTTTGATACCATTACTCGCCTTGTTGACCGTCGTCATTCTCGTTCATCCACCGTCAACATTCTTTGCACACTAACGCTCCTGTTTAATAAGTTATACGGTATATAATTATATAATTAAGGTTATATAAAAATATAATTATATAACTTTTTATTATTATGATTATATAAATAAAATAAAAAATAAAAAATAAAAACTATATGTTATAAAAAAATAATTTCATTATATAATTAAATTAATTAATTTAATTTAATTATATATATTTAAAAAAAAAAGTTACGCTGGATAAGTATATTCCGTCGCATACCAGATCAATGGCTGCATCAATGTCGATGGCCGATTTCAATAAAAAATTGATAGATCTTGAGGCTAAGGTGACCGGACATGGTGAAACAATCAAAGCGCTCCAAGACACAACGAAGAGAATAGAGAGTCAGCTCGAGGAGAACAAGAATGAAATTAAAAAGGAGCAGGCATTTCAGTGAAGCGGATAAAGTGATGGTGATGTTTACTTATATTTGTAACACTATGAAAATTACACCCAATCAAGGACCCCAAAATAATGAAGCTACTCAACATCTCAATTCTCCAGATTCATCAAACCCGTCAGGCTCACATGAGAAGCCCAAGTCTCCAAAGACATCTTCCACACCTAATCAAGGAAATAGTAACACGAATTTTGAAAATAGGCAGCTCTAGAATCCATACACCAATATGTCATTTTCAAATCAATACCCCTTCTTCGCTCCACTGATAGCGACATATCAGCGAAGAGAAAAACTTGAGCTATCCAAATTTGACGGTAACAAAAAATGCCACGTTGCTTGGTTCAATAAAGTAGAAAAATATTTCAAAATTTATAGTATTGACAATGATGATGAAAACATCAGGCATGCTTCCATGAAAATGGAAGGCGAAGCATAGAATTGGTATATGTGATGGAAAAAAACGACACTCGCTATTAGTTGGAGGAAATTCAAAAATGCGTTCTTTATAAGGTTTCAAGGTGTCAAGGAAGAAGAGCTATTCTCAGCACTCACCAAATTGCAACAAAAAGGAGATGTGGACGAATACACTCAAGAATGGGAAACTTTGGCCATACGAGTACCTGGGTTATCAGAAACTTGTTTGATTCAGTCATACATCACGGGACTTAAACCCTATATTCAGGCTGAACTTGAGCTTCATGACATCACGTCTATAGAGGTAGCCAGACATAAGGCAAAGGTTGTTGAAAAAAAGCATGAAAAAATGCAGTGGTTGAAGGTTGAAAGAGTATATTCAAGACAAAGATTTTCCCAAGTCGCGAACACAGATAACACAAAATATGTTCCACCACATTTTCGTGAAGGAGAAAAAACTAACGTGGAATTGCAAAGGATGAAAGAGGGCAAGTGCAAACGTTGTGGCGAAAAATGGGACCCTAAACAAAGGTATGCTAAAGGGAAAGAGACCAAAAACCTGTATAAATGCAAAACAACTAAATATTCAGAAAGTGATGAATCAGACGTAGAAGAAATCGAAGATTCCCCGGAATTCTCTCTAGAACTAGATGACAAGAGCATTCCGCAAGTATCATTATCTCAATTTGACTGTAGCATAAAGACAATCAAATTGAAGCTTTGAGCTGTTTAAATCAGCATGTTTATGGATGTCTTTACAAGTTCCCTTGCAATTTCCATGGTGTCTCCTAGCATCTATGAAACACACAATTGAAGATGACGATGATGATGGGGACACCAAGCATATTGCAAGGGAACTTCTAAACACATCCACAAACTGAAGCAGGTGTTCAAGATAGAACAAAAAAGTATGTTTGGTTGTGCCACATGGTATAGTCCTGTATACTTACAAATCAACATGTTATATTTCACCAAAGTCACTCTGCTAATTAATGACTTTTGAGACTCCATGCCCTTGATCCAAATAGAAGTTTTCTTTTTTTCCTTTCGAAACAACACTAAAAAGTCAAATAAGAAAACATAGCCCCAGTCGAGACCAATCAAATGTCTTCTGATGTACTAGAGCATGTTATAACAAGTATATGATACAACCGTTTTGTTATCATTGCGTGTATAAAATGTTAAAATCTCTGTAACTCAAAGCCTGGACTTGAGGTCCTGAAAATTTTAATACCCATAAAAACAAGGTTTTCAAATACAACATGCAAGAAATCAGTACCAGATGTAAACAAAAAAACCCAGAAGAAAAAACAATCATACATGGTGGGCATTGGGAGCTCAGATTTCACACGAGGAGCAGTACGAACAACATTTGTCTCTGTGCAAATTCCCTTTCCCGTTGTACCAGTAACCTTATCTTTCTTCAACTTCTTGCTGGGGCCTCCGGACTTTCCAACTTCTCCAGCTTTTTTCTGCATTGACAAAATGAAAAGGCTATCAAAGTTGAATGTCAGGCAAGTTAAAAAGAATAGTCACTGCTTTAGCCACTGCCATGAAGGTTTTTCCCCAAAATTCTGAAATTCACCAAATCTCAAGCACTTGCAAAATTGCAAATTTAATGACCAGGTAAATTTTTACAATATTCACAAAAAATTTCAAGATTCACTGCTTTTATGAAAATATGATGGTTTAACATGTCCTTAACAAAATTTGTTTGAATCTCTTTTCCAAACATCATTTGGATTTTATCAAATTGTTTTGCACTGGCAAAACATTTCCGAATTGTTGCCAAATTCGAACACAAACACGAGCCTGGTGGCTTTAGGTTCATACTAAAAATAAATGTTACAAGATATGATCCGTTATTTGATACTAGGAAGAAATAAGCATATATTCACCAAATAGAATCCCCTTTATTTGAAATAGCATGACTTTCAAGAAAGATTATGAACTTCAAGATAATAAAGATCTTATTTGTTAATATAACAGATTCTTATATGGTGACATGCGCACTCAGTTTTCTCTACTAATTTTCCAGTCGTAATGAGTACTGGATAGCCAGCACCTGTTTCAGGCCAAGTAAAGCTCAAAGGAAGCCTAAAGAGTTTCCATACCCATAACAAATGCTTAAAAGTTACTGCCGATAATTGTGCCAGTGTCAATAAATTTATGACATTATTGCAGGCCATCATAACTATGGATTGGAACAAACTGGATGCATATTCCAGGATGTACTTTTGGCACTATTTTCCCAAGGAGATGTTCAACCATCATTCATTGATAAAAAATAATGCACCTTTCCGACGCAAACAAGAGTCAGAAATTTGAAAGGCTTGACAAAAAACAGCTTCCAAGTAACCAGAAAAAGCTGCTGTGTAATATTAGTATTGAACAGCAGTGACTTGGAAAAAGAACCTCTTAACCATAGATGCAGTCCCAGGATCGCATGATTCAATATGAATTAAAAGCATGCCACTTCTTGGCCATTTGCATAAGCTGGAATAAAGGACCTGCCTAAAGTAATTTGAAGAATCAGATGATTCAGATCCTATCAAATGAGGATCCTTGAATATTATCACTTATATTCTTGGATTTTGCAAAAGCTGTTAGCTATTTACACAAAAGGTATATCTGTTAGCACTTTGATTTTGATCGAAACCTTCAACTGGAGACGCTTTATGCTGTCATTTTTCTGACTGTGAAACAACATACTTTGGTCTCAGAAACAAGTTCCAATTAGGAAAGTGATTAAAAGATAGCCATAAACACACACAAGAATAGCACCAAAAATTGGAAACTAGATGTTCGCCTGATTCATGTTTTCGAGAAAAACCCAGCCCAAGTATTAGATTGCATCAAGTCACTCTATGCCTTCATTTCACAAATATTTTTCAATCATTAGAAACAATCGCCACAATCAAGATACTTCTTATTAACCTTGCTCTCTTCTCCATCTCCTTCTTTGGCTTCGGCTTCAGCTTTATCAGCCTCTGCAGCTAAAATTTCCTTCTCAAGTCTCTCTTCTAAAGAGTCTTCCAGTACCTACAAGAAAAAGGATTTAAGAAATTTCATTAGGTTATTTTTTTATGCATACAACACATCAGTAATAAAAGGAAATAGAAAATATCAATATATCAAAGACAGTCAAAAAATATAGTCATTGCAACTAAAAAGAAAGTATGTACAAGGCCCCACATATCTAGGCTTTATGGAGCAAACTTCAAAAGTAAATTGGCTTCTGCTGTAATAAAACATTTTGATCACCTATTCCCACTTTTCGTCTCTTTTTATAAATTTAGCATTCTATTAACTTCAACATTATAAGCATAATAATTTAATAAGAACAATAACACTATAATTAAGCTATTAAAGGTCAAATAGAAAATACCCCTTCACCTCATGAATAATCAATGCATATAAGCACACCATCACAAGATGTTACCCACCATTTTGTGGGTGATATCCCTAGGAGAAAAAATTTCTCCAAGATGGTCCTCAGCCAACAGCCCCTTGCAGCCACCAACTATCTCGTTGTGTCATTTCTCCACCACTTGAGCCAGCCATGTGGTCTCTCACCCATCTGTTATGAAAGTATGTTTGAAGGTGGGCCTCCCGAACCCAAAGGTATGCCTTCTCATTTGGTAATTGAATATTGTAGTTTGCTTATCATGAACACTTTTGGGCATGGATTATTGAGGGGATTTGACAGAAACAATGGGCTAGGTTTGTGCTCTTGTCCCCTAGACCCCTTTTGGATATTAACCTTAGATTCTAGTCCCGTGGGATCTCTTTTACTGACCAATTGGATTTGGGGATGGTATTTCATGGGAAACCCTGATTTTGGTTGCGTGGTCCCGCTCGCTCATACACATATATTACCCCTTTTTCCGTTCATTATAACACCATTCATCATTTCTCCCACTTGGGTCCACATTCCTCCACTGGGTCCACATATGGCTAGCTCTCCCCTTTCCCTTGCCCACACCTTGGGTCGAGCTCGGAATGATGCCCTAGAGGTTGATGCAACTTAAAAGAAAAGTAAAAACATACTTGGCCACATTCAACAAGAAAATGTACCACAAAATGCAAAATATGGTTGGGACAAACACATTTAGCACGTGGGAAAAGCCAATACATGAGCTCTACCCCATCATCATGGCCATCACCTTGGTTCCTGTTGACCACTAGAGTGGCACCTGATGATTATATGAAGACTCCATGCCCAAGGATAATCCAGAGGACACTTGTACCATCAGATATCATCAGTCAACAGAGTTTTCTTAACTTTACTTCTATTTTCTCATCATCTTACTTGTACCCAGATTCCACACCCTGTGGGGAATTGTAATAAGTGATACTAGTAATGATGAGTTTTGAGTATGTAACAAGCCTAGGATGTTGGGACTCGATCAGCAAATGAGTACACCTTGGAGTTTTTTTTTTATCTGGTTAATTATCCTTTCTTTTTCAGAGGCAGATAATTTTCTGTGTTTTTTCACTCACTTTTTACCCCAAAGCCGGGGTGACGGTTTGAAGGTTGAGCCCCTGACACATCTTAGTGTCTAGAGTCGATGTATATTACCATATTAGATCACACAAAAAATTTAGTGGAATTTGGTTAGGTCTACTTAGTCATTTTTTATTTTCTTAGATTTCCCACAGGTCAAAAATTGCAAATAAAATTGTATTTAAATTGTAATAAGTGTAGTCTAGAAAAGTTGTATGGGGTATGGGTAATCAAAATTACACCTCTCATCCTCAACTTTCTACTATGACACACTTTAAGAGGTTAAAAATGTGTTTTGAACCCTCAAAACCCATTTTTTCTAAATTTAGTGGGAAAATTGGCAATCAATTAAGCCAGAAATTAAATAAATGGAAAAAAATAAATATCCACACATGCTAAATGTTGTGGAAATGAGGTGGAAAATTATGAGAAAGTTAAAGTGAAGTCCCAAGGTGATGTGGACTCCTAAAATCAAGGAAAGGGCTTGTGCTCAAATAAAATCGAATTTCTAGCATTATAGGAGAAAGCAGCTTACTTGGAAATTCGAATTTGTGAAGTTAATGCACATTTGGGAGAATTTGGAAGAATATTTGGTGGAGATTTTTGTGGGAAGTTGTCCCCACATAGGTTATCACCCATATACACTTGTCATTCTATCATAAAATTCGAATTTGGCGCATATGGAAAGAAGAAAATGATGTTCACTTGCCAGAATTCGATTTTTACACTTGGAATTGGAGCTCCATTCAACAAATTTGAATTTCTCTTTGGAATTGTCACCTCATGCCACTTGTTTAATCACTTCTACATTGTGATTGGCTCCAGTGCCATTTGTATTGTCATTCTTTATTGGTATTTGCTCCCAACTCTCTATATAATAGAGCCATGGGCTCTCACATTGTATCATGTAATACGCGCTATTGTGCTTGAGGAGACTCTGCGGGATTGTATTCACTACTTGCAATATAATACAACAACCTTTGGGGTAAAGCGTGATGGTGTTCTTCTCCTTACATGTGTAGTAAAATTTTGACTTCTTGTTATGCTTCTATTTATTTCCTCATGTCATTATTTCTTTCATGCTTGTTTCAAGTTATGTTAGTATGCAACTATCTCATATTACCATAAGATATTAAGAGTTAATTATTTGTTTTAGAAAAAAAGATGTTCTAGTGGATAATAGATGTATCTCTAGGAATTATTTCCACTGCATTTATTTAATTTCATGTCGATTTAATGATTTGTGGTGAAGTTTTGTAGATGAATCATTATTTGGTCAAGCTTTTCAAGCGTGTGGGGAAATTCCAGGAGGAATCAACCCATTCTTGAAAAATATTCAAGGAGAACCCACATGTTTTGAATTCCAAAGTCTCATCTATATCTTATTTGTGTCTTGCAAGGATTCTTTCAAGTTTCTTAAAGCTTTTATTTCTTGCATCAAAATATCAAACTTGGAAAAATTTATTTTTAACGTATTGTACTTCATTTATCAATATCTAGCTATTTCAAAGAGCTAAGTCATGGCTAGTGTTGACACCTAATCTTTATGATTGGGGGAATTTGTAAATAAATAAATTAAGAATGTGAACAGTCATCGAGAGATGAACTGAACAATCACTCCTATTGTATATAACAATAGCCTACCTATGGAATAATAGACGAATCAGTTTTACTGCCTTTGGAGAGTTATTGCCTGGCCTGACATGGTATCAGAGCCAGTTCTAAAAATAGTTGTAACTCCCTTCAGTTTTGCTACTGTGGGCTGTACGCTGGCCTGAGCTCTGTCCTCAAACGCCTCTGTCGTTCTGTCCACTGAGCGTTGCTCTGCCTCTGTCCTGAAATAATTTGCCACTGCCATATTCCCCTCTGTCCTGATGATGGCCTGTCCGAGTTCATTTCGCTCTCTACGCTTCTATGCTAAAATCACTGTCGAAACTCTGCAAATCTCGTTCATTCTTGAATACATCCGTTGAAGCGCGTCACTGCATGCTGTGTTGAAGGGGTCGTATTGCTGTGTTGAGACATTTGTTTTGGAAAGTTCAAAATGATTGAAGAATTAGTGTGAGATCCTGGTCAAAACTTGCAGGTGTTGCGGTGTTTGGTAAGTGCTTTAATCGGAATTCGTTATCAAGCTCATAAATTGCAGAAGATTGATGGTCAATGGCATATACAGTGAATGCATGAAGTTTTTTAGTCAGTTGAATGGCACTGTACGTTGGAGTGATTGTATCCACTGCTCTACTGTTTCCATACGCTATACACTGGCGTAACTGTGTATGCGGTCCCCTCAGCTCCCACAAGTGTATTCATTATGCGCCCTCTCCTTCGGTCGCACTGTATTAAACCACCTCTTCGTTTTATTATTTCAACAATCACTACAGCCTTGCTGATGGCTTGGCCCATTGCTTTCAACACAATTTCTGGAGTTGCCTTGTCCTGCAAGAGACTCGAGGCATAACTGACATAATTCCTTATCAACCCTTGAGTTGTCACCCGGATTTCATTATGATTAATTGCAGTCTCAGCCTTCGGCCTCTCGCACTGTATTAAACCACCTCTGTTGGTATCAGAGGACTCTTGCGGTGAACCTCCGTGCACTCTTGCGGTGAACCGTTTGATTCATCACTCCATAACACTGTTTGATTCATCACTCTTTTTTATTCCTCCCTCACCGCTTCGGTTTCTCATATCCCACTGACATAACATACCTCCCTCACCGCTTCGATTTCTCATATCTCGCACAAAGGGAACATCCTTCATCATCTCATTCCTTTTCTCGCTCGGTAGGCAGAGGGGGTTTTGCTCGAAAGCATCGTGGAGAACCAGAGGATTGTCCACCTCTTGTTGGCCAGGCTGAACAAGTTCATAGCGGGAGAGAATAGCGGGAAGCAACAAAATTAAGAGGCACCGCGCCATTGCAAAACTGATACTTAAATACGTTGTTCCATATTACTTAAATACATTGTTCTATACATATATAATGCTGATATACATTAGTTCGTTGTTGCTTTTGGCTCCGGCGTTTGGCTTCCACGTTGTATATGAATGTTATTAACGTTGTACGATTGGAATGTTATTATTGTTGTCGTATTGGAATGTTATTAACGCTCTTGCGTTTGGCTCCCACGCTGTCCCCCATATACCACGACAAAATAATACCTCTGTTTTTAATATATCTGAGTACAATTTCACTGTACATCAGCAGAAGTTTTTTTTATCAGCAGAAGTATTTTTTACAGAATGCATTCAATCATCTCTATGGTAGGAATAGTTCTCACTGGCAAGGAGAACTATCCTGAATGGTCCCGGATGATAAAACACACCCTCATCTTCAATGAGTTATGGAAAAGAGTGTGTGTCGGAGAAGGAGACAATGACCCAGTGCAGCCTACATCAGACAAAGAGCTCGTCATTAATCGCAACATCTGTAAATGAAGAAGTAAGTCGCCATATTTCATCATATTCAACTGCCTTTGAAGCTTTACAAAAGCTGAAAGAACTCTATGACTCACATTCTGCACTTGAAGTTGTTCAGCTCATGATTAAACTCTTCACTCTTGAACTGAAAAATAATGATCCTCTTGCTCTTGCATCTGAAGTAAAATCTATAATGCATGATATCAAATCCACTAAGGTTGAGCTGGATATCCCTCTTATTGTTGTTCTCAAGGCACTCTATCCTACTTACTCCAATTATCTTGAGTCTTTACAAGCAAATGGAAATCTTCAAGATATAACCTTTGACTCTCTTGTGAAAAAGTTTGCTGAAAGAGAGAAAGCCTTTGGAAAGAAGACAACCCCTGAATCTTCTAAAGAGACTGTGTGCCTTGCTCATAAAGAAAAGCATCCTGCCCATGATTCTACAAGAGGAAGAGGTGGACGAAGAGGAAGAGGAAGATACTTCAGAAGCAGGGGGGGCAGACATTCTCAAGGAGAAAAGGCAGACTTACATTGCATTCGCTGCAAAATAAATGGATCACATGATGCCTCTACATGCAAGCTACCATGGGACAAAATTGAGCAGAAAAGAAACCAACAAAAAGGTAAAACTGATGATACAGACAAAGGTAAAGCACCTGAATCCGCTGACTATATTGAGGCACAATGTAACATTGGAGTAAATGAAGATTTGTTTAATGCTTCACTTGCTTCTTCAAAAAATGATTGGTTGCTTGATTCAGGAGCAACCTGTCATATGACTCATAGAAAAGATTTTTTTGAAGATTTCACTGACAATGTTGATGGAGCAGTATACTTTGCAGATCAGTCAAAAATCAAGCCATCACGGCTTGGCACAATCAGGCTTAAACTGCCTGGTCTTCCAGACTTTCTTCTGGATCACGTTCTATATCTCCCACAGCTCAAGAGAAACTTGTTGTCCTTGCTCCACATCCGCCAGCAAGGTCACTCCATTCATATGTTTGATGGCAAGCTTGAGGTAAGAAAAGCTTCTGACCACTCACTTGTCATGAGGGGAATAGAAGAAGAAAGACTTCTCAAACTACAAGGAACCTCTGCTCATGCACAACATTTCTCATATATTTCTCATCATGAAGAAGGTACACTTCCATCAAGTTTATTATGGCATGCTAGATTTGGACATTTAAACTATGCCAGTCTCCACTTATTGAAGAAAAATGGTGTTGTTGGTTTGCCTACAATTCCTAGGAAACATAAGCAATGTGATGTTTGCATTCTAGGAAAGCATAGCAAACAGCCTTTTCATGATTCACATTCAAGAGCACATAGGAAGCTTGAACTCATTCATTCAGATTTATGTGGTCCAATGCCTGTTCCTTCTGCAAATGGAAATAAATATATCATGACATTTATTGATGATTACACCAGAATGTGTTGGGTTTATTTATTGAAGAACAAATCTGATGCCTTTCAAACATTCAAGAATTTTCATAAATGGGTTGAAAATGATGCACAATCTCATATTGGGTCTATTCGCACTGATAATGGAAAAGAATATACATCAAATGAATTTGAAAACTATCTTCGCCAACATGGGATCAAACATCAAACAACTGTGCCTTATAATCCCCAACAGAATGGTGTAGCTGAAAGAATGAATAGAACAATATTGAATATGGTACGATCCATGCTTTTCTTCAAAAAAGTAAAGATAATGTTTTGGGCTGATGTTGTTCTATGTGCTGCATATATAAAGAATAGATGTCCATCTAATGCTATAAGAAACAAGACTCCTTATGAATTGTGGTATGGACATGTTCCTTCGGTAAAACATCTCAGGATCTTTGGTTCCACCTGTTATGCTTTGATACCAAAGGTACATAGAAACAAACTTGGTGCTAGAAGTCGTAAGTGTATCTTCTTGGGGTATTCAAACACCTCCAAAGCATACCACCTCTATGATGAAGTAAATAAAAAGTTTGTTGTATCTAGAGATGTAATTTTTCTTGAATCATCCAAATCTGACAATGCTGTTGAGCGGCAACTTGATCGCTTGGATAGATTCGCAAAAACGAAATCATTTCAAGAGTTTGATAATCAGATTCCACATCTTGAAGGGGGGATTCTTATACTAGATCAACATGTGGAATCTTCTTCTGAAGAAAAATCTCCCCTGCATGAAACTCCAACAACGGATGATGCTTTAAGTGATGTAATTGATAGAATTGGGAGACTCAATCTTGATTCAGTCCCGACTCAATCTTGATTCAGTCCCAACTCAATCAACACAGCAGCCTGGACCATCTCAGAAAGGTCCCTCGAAGTGGCTGACAAAGACACTTGAAAGTGTTCATGCTGATGAAATTGGAAAAACAGGAACCAGAAACTCAAACTAACAAAATGGAGGTGATGTAGATGACTCTAATTCACCTGTTGATATGGATGTTACTTATGATTGTGAATTGAACTTGTCTATAGATTTTGAACCAACTTCCTTCAAAGAAGTTGCTTCTCATGATGAATGGAAAGAAGTGATGCAAAAGGAGTATGATGCCATCATAAAGAACGGCACTTGGAAGCTGGTTGATCCTCCATTTGGAACCAAACCAATTGGCTGCAAGTGGGTCTACAAGAACAAGTACAAAGCTGATGGCTTACTTGACAAGCACAAAGCTAGGCTTGTGGCAAAAGGTTTTGCACAGAAGGAAGGGGTCGATTATGAGGAAACTTTTGCCCCCACAGCAAAATGGGCCACCATCCGGACACTCTTTGCACTAGCAGCTCAGAACGGTTGGAAAGTCCATCAAATGGATGTAAAAACTGCATTCTTGAATGGAGATCTAAAAGAGAATGTTTTTATGTCCCAGCCTGAAGGATTTGTTGTGAAAGGACATGAACATAAAGTATGCAAACTTGTGAAGTCCTTGTATGGCCCCAAACAAGCACCGCGAGCCTGGTATGAAAAACTAACTGAGCATCTTCTGAAACTCAACTTCAATCATTTTGATCTTGATGATGCAACTTTATTTGTCAAAAAAGTTGGCAAAACAGTTGTGTATCTTGTGGTATATGTAGATGATCTTTTAATGACAGGGAACAATGAAACATAGCATCCATAAAGAAGGAATTGGGGAAAAGTTTTGAAATGACTGATTTGGGCTATGTTCATTACTATCTTGGCATTGAAGTAACCCAACATCCAAAATCCATATTTCTTTCTCAAAAGAAATACATTGGAGATTTGTTAAACAGATTTGGCATGACAGAGTGCAATCCCCTTTCTACTCCAATGGAACAAAACTTAAAGCTCACATCTGTTGAAGGAAACGAATTTGAGGATGCAACAAAGTATAGACAGCTTGTAGGAAGTCTCATCTACCTCACTACTACCAGACCAGACATTTCATTTACTGTTGGAATCCTCTCCAGGTTCATGCAAAGGCCTTGTGAGGGACATTGGTCTGCTGCAAAAAGAGTTCTAAGGTACTTGAAGGGAACTCAAGACCTTGGAATCAAGTATACACAGGTGGACGACTTCAGCTTGATTGGATACTCTGATTCAGACTTCGATGGAGACAAAGAAACTGGGGTATCTACTTCAGGATATGCTATGAGTCTTGGATCAGGAGCTGTCTCCTGGAGATAGGGCAAAACAAGACAAAGCAAAACAGGTAGAATAGAGCAGAGCAGGGCAAAGGTCAGGCTGTACAGGGCAGTGCATTTGATGGATGAATAGTAGCGACCGACAGACAGATTGCAAATGAAGTTCTCCCTAGTTGAGAGGGAGTGTCAAAATTGGCAACTAGGGCAAAACTTCATGTGGGTCATCTTATTCATCACTGATAATATGTTCATTAGATTCCTCTCGTCGAAAAGTGTAGGATTGATCTAAAGATCATCTGATTCCGATAAGTATTCATGGAGATATGAATTTATTTTGATTATGGATTTATTATCAAGCCGACCTACAACTCATGTAGGCTCAGAAGCCCAACAATCGCATCTATTCAAACATCAATAGTTGTGTATAAATACAGGAGGACTTTTCCTCATTTGCACTCACTCATCTCATCACATCTCTCTCTCTATTATGCAAAAAAGAGTCTCTTCTCTACTACGCAAAAAAGGGTCTCTCTTTCACACATGTGAAGCTGGAAGCTGTTGAAACTGAAACTGCAACTGCAGAAGTGAAGTTTGACCTGTGTGGACCAGAAGATCTGAACTGCATTGTAGGTTCATCTGAACCTCCTCTGAAGGCTGCAACTTTTGGTGGTGGAATCAAGCCGATCCGACAGTCGGTTTGTGAGATATCAATTGCCCCAATTTTGATGATGAAGCCACTAATGTCGATGTTGCTGATCTAGGGTTTGCTACTACTGATATAAATCAGATTTATTATACTATTTCTCTCTGTTGAATTATTGAAGATAAAAGAAGATTTGATCAAAGGGTTTCCCCACACATTGTGGGGTTTGTCCTTGGTTAGCCGCCACATCTTGTGTCTCTTGTCTTGGCTTGTTTTCTGTCGATCGTTTAATGTTCTATCTGCACTTTACTTTATGTACATGTGATTGCTAATCTGTGGAATATAATAAAAAAAAGAAGTAAACTGTTATAAGCATAGAACATACCATAACTTAACAGGACAACTATCTATACATTGAATCGAACTCAATTGAGACCAAGTAATGAAAAGACTCCTTATGAATTATGGAAAGGAAGACCTGTGTCAGTAAAATACTTCAAGATTTTTGGAAGCAAGTGCTTCATAAAAATCAATGATGACTCACCAGGAAAATTTCATTCACGGGTTGACGAAGGGATCTTTCTTGGATATTCTATAAGAAGCAAAACCTACAAGTGCTACAATAACCGACTACGTAAAATAGTGGAAAGCATTGATGTAAAAATTGATAAAGACCTTCTAGAAAAATAAATTGAAAAACATAAAGTTGATCCTCTCATTGAAGAAGAACCTGAAAAAGAAGAAAAAGACCAAGGACAAAGAACCATCTCAAACCCCTTCAAAGATGAAATTTCTCCAAAAATATCACCCAGAAGAGCAAATTATTGGCAATATGGATGAAGGGATGCAAACCCAAAGAAGGATGACTAGTACACCAAAGAAGAATGATGTTGCTCTTCTATCCATGATAGAACCATAAACATTTACTCAAGCAAGTAAGGATCCTCATTGGGTAAAAACCATGGAAGAAGAAATGTCTCAAATTCAGAAGAATGAGACATGGGAGCTGGTACCTCATCCGAAGGACAAAAACATAATAGGAACCAAATGGGTATTCAAAAACAAAATGAATGAAGATGGACAAATCATCAAAAACAAGGCAAGGCTTGTTTGTAAAGGCTATTCACAAATTGAAGGAATTGACTTTGAAGAAACATTTGCACCAGTAGCTCGTGTGGAAGCTATCAGGATGTTCTTGGCATTTGCTTGCTCAAAAGGATTCAAAATCTATCAAATGGACGTAAAATCAGCGTTTCTGAATGGGGAACTCAAGGAAGAAGTCTACATGGAACAACCACAAGGGCTCAATCTAACAGAAGGAAAAGACTTTGTTTGTAAGTTAAAAAAGGCATTATATGGGTTGAAACAAGCTCCTAGAGCTTGGTACGCAAGATTGGATCACTATCTACAACAACAAGGCTTCAAGAAGGGGGTGGCAGGAAGTAATCTCTACATAAAGACGGATGAGGATAAGTTACTAGTCACACTTGTTTATGTTGATGATCTGATTTTTGCTAGTAATAATGATGAGATGAGCCATGAGTTTTCTCAAAATATGTCAAAAGAGTTCAAGATGTCGATGATAGGAGAGTTATCTTACTTCCTTGGACTACAAGTATTTCAAACCACGGCAGGCATGTTCATATCTCAAGCCAAATATCTTAAAGACATGCTTAAAAGATATGGAATGGAAGACTATGCACCCATGAGCACACCTATGACCACAAATTGTAAATTAAGCAAAGATGATGACTCCCCTCCAGTAGATGCAACTCATTACAGATCAACAATTGGAGCCCTTCTATACTTAACTGCTACGAGACCCAACATTATGCAGGCAGTAGGAATGGTGGGAAGATTTCAATCAGCCCCTAAACAATCCCATTTGATGGCTATAAAAAGAATTCTCAGATACTTGAAAGGAACTCCTGATTTCGGCCTTTGGTACCCTAAGAGCTCAACTCTTACTGTGAGTGCATACACCGATGCTGATTGGGCTAGAAGTGTCGATGATTAAAAAAGTACTAGTGGAAATGCATTCTTTCTAGGAGACTGTTTAGTATCTTGGCTCAGCAAAAAACAAACATTCATATCACTATCTACAGTTGAAGCCGAGTATATAACTGCCGCAGATTGTTGTACTCAAATATTATGGATGAAGGAAGCTCTAAAAGATGTCAACATAGGTACAAATCAACCAATTACCATCTATTGTGATAATACAAGTGCGATCAGCCTCAGCAAAAATCCAGTGATGCACTCAAAGACCAAACATATACCAATCAAGTATCATTTCCTTCGTGAACAAATAGTTAAACAAAACATCATCTTGGAATATATGAATACCAAGGAGCAGATAGCTGATATTTTCACAAAACCTCTTCCTCGAGAAGCATTTGAACATCTTCGTCAAAAGATGGGAAGCAGTTCGACAATGGGAGTCCTTGTGCACTCCTTTGCCACTGATGTCAAAGGGGGAGAGAAGAAGAATATTGCCATCAATGACAAAGGGGGAGATTGTTGATATAGATTGTCATTAATGGTAATATGAAGCCGAGGAGCTATTAGAGCAGAGCTATCAAAGTAGAGAAGAGAAGCAAGTGTAAGAGTGGAAGATTGAGGAGGAGCCATATCGGGAGTATCCCGTGTAATGTATGCCCAAGAAGAACCGAGAGGACGAATTCATCAAAAGAAGCAAAGAGGAACATATCAGAACAGTTCTATTGGAAGTTGTCAGACCAGGAGCATTATATTGGAGCCGAGGTATGGAGGAGGGTTGTGGAGTCGTATTGGATGGCGTTAAGAGATAAACGACGGAGATGAGTTTTTGTCCTAGCGGAAAAGGAATCCGAAGGAGTAGAGCTATCGGAAGCCAAAGGAAAAACTATCGAAAGTATCGCATATGCCAAGAGTAAGAGCCATAACGGAGGAGTTGACAGTTAATCTCGTGGTTAAACAATTAAGCGCTTTATTTGAGTGATTGATTAATGCACGTGGTTATATTCCAAAAAGCGAGTTTGTAATAGTGGCAGTGGTTTTCGGGCGGATGCAAAATGGTAAGTGGTATTTAGAGGAGAACGTCCGATTCCATTCAATGGTTGACATGTAGCAACTGGAGGAGAGAGAAAAACTGCTCATTTCGGGCGGGTAACTCTCGTGCAAGTAGTCCACCCGAAATGCATGTAGGTCGTTGGATCTAGCACGAGTTGATCGACGGCGAAGGATCAATGGACGGTTTTGGGTTGATCGGGTTAAGTCGGGACTGTTAGATCTGGAGAGAAGAGATCTACGATGCAGCAAGCTTCCGATGGATTGTGTTGATCGGACCGAGTGTTGATCATCGGATCTAATACAGAAGAAATCGACGGTGTGGAACGAGGACTCCTATTATATCGCGCCCTAATGGTATATCGCGTCTGCCGTATCGAGAGTTATGTATCGCAGTGTTTAAGGCCTTGTCACGTTAAAACTCTGATTGCGATAATACCGCGGACCCATTGCTCCATTGTAATACGCCCTATTGTAATATCGCGTCCGCCGCGTCGGAAGATATGTATCGCAAGTTATAAAGGGATAGCACACTATAAACTGCGATTGCAATATTACTGTGGACCCAACGGAATTATGAAAGACAGTTTATAATCATATCACATCCAGTAGGGGCAATCGGCAATCAGCCATCGGCGATGTTATAAGCACGACGTATAAAAGACCTCCAGAAACTTGCGATTGCGATTGAGATAGTGACGTGGCTGGTGGGATTATTAATGTATATTTTATGAATATTAAAAAAAAGGGGGGCCTCTCTGATATTTTCTTTCATATGCAACATTATTGTAATTTGGCCTCTCTTCCACATTAACGTGTCCTGTGAGTATTGATGGATTCGAAGAGACAGAGGAAGTCGAAGAGTGAGCGTAGAGGAAGTTGAAAGATCAAGTGAGCGTTGAGGAAGCCGAAGCTCAAGCGAGCAAGGAGAAAGCCAAAGGTCAAGCGTATCAGGCATATAAAACAAAGAGAAAGGAAAGTTTAATGTTGCTAGCAAACTGTAAGATTAAAAGGGAGCCGAAGTTCTGGAAAAAGTGGAAGGAACAAGAGGACAGAAGTAAGTCATAGGTCCAACAGGGTTGGGAGCAGAGAATTACAACCAAACAGATCCAGACAGTTACAACAAAGGGTTGGAGCCCTTGAGGTTGGTGCCTCAGAATTGAAAGGATTGGTGTCCTAGGAGTTGGTGCTCCTAAATTCAAGGTTGGTGCCTTGACAAGACAGAGTTGGTGCTCTGGAGGTTGGAGCCTCACAAAGAGTCCAAGTTGGTGCTTGGCAACTGATTGAAACCATATATATATATATATATATATATATATATATATATATATTGTACTTGATTTATTGCAAAGATCACATTAATAAAAGCATCTATTCCTATTATCTATTTCTGTGTTCCAAATATAAATGTTTTTAACTGATAAAAATAATAATTGAAAAAGAAATACTGATTCACCCCCCCTCTCAGTGTTTCCAACAACATCCCCAAATGGGTCTTTAATACATGACAATGTCTCAACTGACTTTATGACAAACCTAGAAGCACTCAATGGGTGCTTGACCTAAAATTAAATTTCCCTTGAGCATGAAACCCATGCCTCAAGAACAATAATCATAAATTTATTTTTCTCTTTTCATTAAATACATAAAATCATGATTAAATATATCATTATGAAGACCGAACCTAGTTACATATTTCAACACTCCCTCTTAACTAGGGAGGTATTCATAATCCATACAAGGTACTTGGACATTCTCAATCTTAAGGATAGAGTCGGATTGGTAACCCATTTGTTTGGAATCATACCAACTAGTATTGTCACATAGCAAGCCCTTGACTAACAGCTCTATCTCTCCACAAGATCAGAGCACAATGTTGGCGAGATCAATGACTAATAAACACCATCATCATTGTCTCCCAAGGCACATATCTCATCTGAGTGTTCAAAAGGTATGTCCTTCCACAACTATTCTTATCTTGGATTCCCAGTCCTCAAAGAATATCAGTCCTTTACGACTACTCTTATCTTGGATGCTCTACCTAATCTTCAAAGAGTATGGATGCCATATGCTTACCCAATTCTCCATTCTTTCTTCACAAAATGAAGACAAGAATGATGTGTCTTTCTCTCCCTCTTACCTAGGGAAAATATACCCATTCCTATAGAAGGAATCTACACAAGTTCCCTCTTATCCAGGGACTTGTTTCCAACAACAGTTTTCTAGTCTTTGGTAGAGATCATTGAACCTTCAACTGCTTGTAGAGCTCCTCCTTCAATATCATGAATTCCATCTTCATCATTATGGAGTCTTCATCTTGTAGGGCATTGGTCGTCCATCACTTTCCTTCACGAACCATGTCATTCATGTCATCCTTTTCATCGGAAAGTGATCTTCTAGTCCACATCTGGCTCTTCTTCATATAACTACCTCTTCCATGTCATGTTTTCCTTCAAGAGCTTCCATCCAATCACAAGAGTACTAGTCGTAGGTGACATCTACAACTCTCTTTCGATAGCCCTGTATTAAGCCATCCAGATGTTCAAAAATCAAAAATGAACATCAAATCAAAGTTACCTTTTGTGATGGCCTTTCATCATGAAATTTGCTTCTTGCAACATCCTGTATAGTCATAGACATATCTCCAAGATTTCCAATGTCAAGGGTGTTCTTTCTTTTCAGACTCTATCAAGGTCTTCATTCCTTTCCCATAGAGATATCATACCAGATCCTTCTACTCATCGGATGTTGATTCCTTATGTGATCATAGTTGCATATTTCACGATCTCTTCTTTATTTCTTCACATATTGCTTCCCAGGAACTTCATCGTTCTTTCATCTTTGTCAACCACCTCATATTCCATATGAGGATATATTATGTTGATTTAATCTTTTCAATATGTGAACCATGTCTCCATGTATCTTTCCAAAGGAAGAGATCCCTTTTGATCATGCTCATGGTGTAGAGCATTTACCCATGCAACCATATGACGACATGACTTAATCAAGTACATGAATACATACCTCTTTCCAAGACTTCGATGTCATCAATTTCTTCATATGTAGGGTTCAGCCATCCATCACTTTCCTTCGTCATGTCATTCCTTCTTTCCTGGAAAGTATCCTCCTTGGCTTTGCATCTGGGGCTTCCTTCATAAGGCCATCTATCTTCACCTTTTCTTCAACGGTGATTTACAAGGTACATAGTTGTGACATCCTTCACAACTCTCCTTACCTTGGCCCTGCACACATACCCAAAATTTTCCAAGAGGTCAGACACCAAAAACAAATCACATGTTACCTTTTGGTGATGGCTTTCTATCAATGACATCTTCTTGTAGGCATCAACATCCTGCATACGTGTTGACATATCTCCCAACGATATTTGTTGTCAAGGGTCTTCATCTTTTCAGACTTCTATCAGAGTCTTCACATCTTTTCGGGAGATTTCCTGGTCAAGTCTTCCTGATCTTCTGGATGTTGATTGCCTTCATCAAGGTTGCATACTTCACGATCTCTTCCATCCTCACATCTTTCATTCCTAGGAGCTCTCAGAGTTCTTCAATTGTATTCAACTACCTCATACTTTAAATGAGGACATATTATGTTGATTTCATCTAGTGTGACTTAAGTCTTTCAACATCCTTTCAAAGGAGATCTTTTCCCTTTTGATCATGCTCGATCCATGTTACTTGCAACCATATTACATGACATTACAATATTAAACAAATACAATCATACATACCTCATTATTCCTTCAGGCTTCTTTCAGCAACTTTCCTGATTGGACAGATCTTCAATCCCTTGATCTGCTTCATCATGTCATCAGTGCTTCATCTCATGATTTCCATAAGTTGGAATTCCTGATGAAGCACTTGTTGCCTTCCCAGACTAGGGGATCCTCCGCTGAGATTTCTATCAGAGATCCTTCAGGATCTAGTATATCCCCTTCAAATGTTTCCTTTGTCCTGGATGACTTCTTCCTTTCCTTCAATGTACAATGAGATTCCCAAGAGCTATATCCTTCATGATTCATACGAGCTCTTATTTTCATGATGCCATGATGCATCCTCTTATTATGATCATATCTGTAAGGACTTCTGATAGGATCCTTTTGAGAGCGATGCCATCTCACTTATACTGGAGATCTATTACTCCCTCTTTCCTTTAGATGATATGAACCCTTTTTCATAATCTTCTATAGTGTTATTATGTCTTGTTAACCTTTCCTTTGCACATAGTTGAGTCCTTTCAACTTACCTTTCTCTATCTGGCATAGAGACCACAAATTGTTGATTGAGGTGACCTTCTTGTTCATAGACATTTGTCACCTTGCTTATCAATGATGATTATCTATTCATCATTTTCCCAGATCTCTCAATTGAGATCTCATGAAGAAATTTCTCATTCTTTGGCACCTTTTGCACTGCATTTTAGAGAGTATATCTTCTAGCATTTCATGTATCCTTCTTATGTCTCCTTTCTTACTTTATAGAACTTTAAGAGTTCTCATGACTTCAAAGGAGACCTTGATGTACTAACTTCTCTAAGGATAATGACAATCCTTCTCATTCCATGCAAGACCCTTGATTACCCATCCAATATATGGGTCTTCTTGGAATCATGAAGTCATAAAACCAAATTTGATTATGAAATGAAAAGGTACTTACTTGATTGTGAAGATGAAGTCTTCACCTTGATCATGTTGGCAGTAGTTGGACCAGATGTTTTGATGCTTCCATTGACTGAAATCCTTGATAGGAAGATTGCCTTCCAACAAACTTCTGATACATATCGAATTGAAGTTGCTTGCCATGATGCATAGTGATTCATTAGATAGTACAGCTTCTGATTTGAGTACTGTCCATATGCACTCCCTAAGATATGAAGGTTGTTGACATCTGAAACCCTTGTTGTTGTAGACTGATCTCTGATCTAGGGTTTGATCATGACTAGGGTTTGATTTGCCATCCATGAGCGTGCTAGAATCTTGATTCTTGTATGTCTCTTTTCAGCCCTTTCTTTGACTGTTGAATCTAACGCTCTGATATCATGTTGAAAAATCTAGGGCATGCATAATTAAAGAGATTCTTCTTAACATGATAACAATTTGTGAAGCGTTTTTACATTTTATCTCAGCTTGATCTTCTTTGCATTATTAATGTGTGTGTTTACTTCATCAAACTGCTATCAAAAACAAAAGAGACAAGAACACAAATGTTTGGCTTTCTGCTAGGGCCAAAACCTCTCCCTCTTGGAGAGGAAAACCCATGCAAAATTTTTCTTATAGAGATTCCATTAACGAATACCAAGACCAGGACCCTTGACACTTTCTGCCTCTCCAAGACCAAGACATTAATCCTTTCCTCCATCACTGTTGAGATCATCATGGTTGCTACACCATTGAAGCTATCACTGAGATCTTCATTACTGCTTCTAACATCTGCTCCATGACTGATCCTTGATATTGCCACCAAGGTGATCTCTGCACTCTTCATCAAGACTATGATCTTCAATAAACAGATCATGACTTGTGACAGCACCTTACTGTAGCTTGAGATAATATGTAACATTATGAGATCATGATCCTTGTCGAGACTGTTCATCCTAGTCATCAGTATCACAGTTCCCCTCATTATTCCGAGATTGCAACTATCATAGTTGCTTAATGCTCCCTCGAGACTGCAAGTCCTGATTTCATTATCACTGCTCTTTATTATGTTAGGACTACAGTAGACACAATCATCACCGAAATTCTCTTCAACGTGATTATAATATATCTATATGTTGATACTAGGATAGCACCTTCAGGATCACTGTGATCTCCATTAGGCCGAGACAATGAGGACAGTAACGGTTCTAAATCACAATGATTGCTTATGAAGTAGATCCACCAAGATCTACTTTCCATCTAGGCTGAGAATACATGTATGTTTGAGATAGAAATTATATATGTCGAGGCAGATTCATTCACAAGAATGCCAAGATTGTCATGCTCCTTCACAGTCATAGATCCGAGATTGATCATATTGTTGATACTGCGGCTTACCAGGACTATGGAGACATTCTTATGCCGAAGTCAACCATCTATCTGAGGTCCTGCCTGCTCCTACATGCATTCGAGATTTAGCTTGCCATTCTGCTCTTTCTAGCCATCTGAGACCTAGTCTGTCTGCCCTTAAACCCGTCTGAGATGCAGACAGACCTTTGATCTCTTGCCCTAAGGTGATCTGATTTGCTCCTTCTGTTCATCCGAAATTTCAGAGAGGAAACCCGAGATTTGTCTCCTCTTATTTGAGAGACCTGCAACCATCTTCACGCAGTTTCAGAGAGAATTGTGAAACTGATCTGCCTTTTGTGAATACCTTGACAGGGTATTTATAGTGGTGAGCCACCTATATTTGAGCCGACATGAACCCATGAACCATCATGACTATTTTCTTGAGCCGACATGAATTTCATTTATTTAATTAATTCTATTTTGGAGCCGACATGAAGAATTTCTTCTTGTTTTCGCTTGCAGACTTCTTGGAGGATTATGCTTGGTCTTTGGAGGGCTTCTTTACAACTTTGAGGACTTGTTTACATTTACATAAACTCATAAACAGTTTCTATACACATGACATGACTCTTTGACATATAGATAAATCCTAAAGACATCAAAAAGAAGTCCTTCACCTAGTCACATTTCTTGCTCATGAAACCCATGTAGCAAGGGATACAAAAATAATTTACTTACTTTTATTACATCGTTTACAAAGATCATGTCATTATGAAGACCAAACCTAGTTACACTTTCTTCAACAGTCTTGACTGCAGATTTTGGTGAGGAATTTCTCCTTGGCAGGCCGCAGATCTGGGCATTGAAATCGAGGTGATTTGACCTCACATTTGACCAACGTTGACTGCCCTAAAGCTAGCTACAATTTGACTTTCGTTGACCAGCTTTTGGCTGGACTTTGCACTGTTTTGGGCTGTTTGGGCTTGCTGTTGGAGGCCAAAGTTGACTGGGTTTGACTGAGCTGCTTAGAGGAAGAATTCTAGCCTATTTGACTTTTCTGGTTAGGGCTTTTCCGCTGCTGTCACGAATTATCAGATTTGTAAATTTTTACTATCTCTCTCTCTGCCGAACTATTGAAGGATATAAGAAGAATTGATCAAGGGTTTCCCCACATTGGGGTTTGTCCCTGGCTGGTGCCACATCTTATGTCCTTTTGTCTTGGCTTGTGTTCTACTGTTAATGTTTATGTTTTATCTGCATTTTACTATCATGTCGATGTGATTGCTAAACTGGATATTGATATTGGGTTGATAAAGAAATTGAAGTAAATTACTCTTAAGCATAGAACATACAAAAAATTAACATGGTATCAGAGCTCGGGTGAAGACAAAGCCCAAGCAAGACTGAAGGAGCAATCACCGAAGACAGTGGGACAAGGACAAAAGGTTCAATGGGTTCCTCATACCACTTCCCGGCTGAAGACAAGCTCCATGAAAAGTCTGACTATCATGGATCAAAGATGTCTCTTGATTTGATCTTCAAAGAGAAGGAAGTGATGAATTATGTGCAGTGTAAAATCCCTAAGCCTCCTTCAAATGCATCGGCTGCTGCAAAGACCAAATACAATAAGGTTGAAGTCAAAGCGAAGAAGATTATCAGGGATTCCATTGACAAGCATATGGTGGCCTATATCTCTGAATTGAAGACCTCCAAGGAGATATATGACAAGTTGATCAACATGTACAAGGTTAGTAATGCTAATCAAATTCTCTTTCTCAAGAATAAGTTGAAGGATATTAAGAAGGGCAAGGACGAGGACATTCAATCCTATTTCTTGAGGATTACTGAGATCAAGAATGATCTACTCTCGATTGGAGAAGTCATACCTGACGAGGAACTTACTCTGACCACCCTTGGAGGACTCCCACCTGAGTCGTATGTATTTAGAACCACTATACTCAACAATGATCGAATTCCAGGGTTTGAAGAATTGATGTCGAGATGCATTGAAGAAGAAACAAGAATGGTGGAGCAAGAAATGCCTTCTAATAGAAGCAACCCCACTGCATTCTCTGCTCATGCCAAAAGGAGGAATAATGAAGGGTCTAAAGATCATTTCCATGGAAAGCCTAGATATAAGGAAGGAAGGAAGGGTAGCTGCTTTGTTTGAAATAAGATGGGCCACTATGCAAGGGAGTGTCCTAATAAAAGGGATACACCTCGAGATGATGACTACCATAACAACTTTAGGGGCAACTTCAACAACAACAACAACAACGATCAAAGGAATGGAAGGTCCAATGGCAAAGGAAAAAGGAATGCGAGACATCAAGGAAATGGTCGACGCTCCAAGAAAGCAAGGAACTCCAGGTATGAAGAATCAAATAATGTTAACAATAAGCAAAAAGAGTATTATCTTATATCGACCCTCTCCACTGCCTCTCCTCCGGACACTTTGGGAAATTGGTTGATTGATAGTGGTGCCTCAAGGCACTTCACCAAATACAAGGAATCTCTCTCTAATCTGATAGAAAAGGAGACAAACTTGGAGATCATCCTTGGAGACAATGCCACCTATCTCGTGAAGGGAGTAGGGAATGTTACCCTTCAATTGAATCTGTTGGAAACACTGAGAGGGGGCGTGAATCAGTATTTCTTTTCCAACTATTATTTTGCCAGTTAAAACATTTATATTCAGAACACAAGATGAACAACAAGAATAAATGCTTTTATTAATATAATCTTTGCAGTAAAATAGATACAATATATAAGTGGTTGCAATCAGTTGCCAAGCACCAACTTGGACTTTTGTGAGGCTCCAACCTTCAGAGCTCCAACTCTGTTTCACCAAGGCAACAATCTTGGACTTAGGAGCACCAACCCCCAAGGACTTCAATCCTTTCCAGTTCCTGAGACACCAGTCCCAAAGACACCTATCCTTCCTACTTCTGAGGCATCAACCCCAAGGACTCCAATCCTTCTTACTTCTGAGGCACCAGCCCCAAGGACTCCAATCCTTCTTGCTTCTGAGGCACCAGCCCCAAGGGTTCTGACCCAATCTTGTCAAGGCACGTTTGATAGTAATGTTCTGCTCTCAGAACTCTTCATTACTGAGTTCTGTCTGTTTACAGCTTCACTGTAGTCTCCATGCTACAGCATCAATGACAGCCAGTCTTCTCATGAAGGAGTCTTTACAACTCTTCATACTGCCCACACAGAGTCTCCAATAGCCTTCATGACCTCTGATAATGTCTCCACACAGCTTTAGTGAGTCCACTATTAGCTGCACTAAGCTCTGCATAAGAACCAGCTTTTTGTTCAAGCATATGTTCTTATTGTCACAGTGAATGCTTCAGCATGACTGTCTCTCTTGGCTACTTCTGCCCTTCGACTATCTCTTGTCTTGTTGATCCTTTGGTCCTTTTTTCTGTTCTGCTAGACCCTCTCGCTACCTCTGTTTCCTCCAACTGTATCAACAGCGTTCAACCACACTCTGTTCTCTGTTTTTCCTGTTTTATGCATTCCTCATGCCTCTGTCTATCGGTTTCCTCTTTTCGCTGGCTCTTTGGCTTCCTCCTTGGTCTCTGTAGTTTCCTCTGCATTGCTTGATCCTTCGGCTTCCCTCCTTGGTCGTTGTGGCTTCCTCTATCTCTTCATGCTCACCAACACTCCTGAGACATGTTGATTCAACAGCGAGGACCGAATAATACACAGAGAACACATATTCCATGTTAAAATTGTAACAACGCTCCTTTTTTCAATCATCATAAACATACACAGGACTTTGCAGTTTAACGGAGAGACTGTACCAATCAGGACGGCCCCTGCTTGCCGCGTCATCATCGCAATTGTAGTCGGCTTTTGTTCAGGCCTCCTGAACTATCGGAACCGTTGTTCATGCATTTCAGCCTTCAAAACCCCGCGCAATACAATTTTGAATTACACAAGAAATATATGAAAATGCGACCGAAACTCTAAAGAGCGGACTTCAAATTTATTTTACCCGCATATATTCCTGTATCGGATCGGCTACATATATCGCAATCGGCAATCGCGGGTTCTCAATGGCCGATGGCCGATTTACCTGTGGATGCGACATGATATTAAGGCAAAACGCAATGTTCCATCGGGTCCGCAACAATCATCGCAATCGGCGCTTGCAAGAGGAAAGCCCTTTGGGTATTGCAATATGTGAGTACTAATAGGGCAGATGTGATATAACATTAAACCTACCATAATGTTGTCATCAGGTCTGCAACGTATCGCAGTTGTATGATATACATATATATATCGCAATTCGCATGGTTTAACGTGGCAAGGCTTAATGCCCGCATACATAACGATATATATGAAATACACTTAAACCCACTTTGAAGCACTTACCCGGACTTCCCCTGTTTATATACCCGGACATATATGTCGTCGGGTCCGCACATATGTATCGCAATCAAGGGTTTGGGGTGATGGCACATAACTGAACCACCAATTATCATATCGCCGATATATATATATATATATATATATATATATGTCACTGTCGGGGGTTTGGGGTGATGGCACATAGCCGAACCACCGATTTCACTATCGCCAATATATATATATATATATATATATATATATATAGATATATATCTATATATATATATATATATATATGCCCGCTTCGATAGTGTATCTAGCCTATATACATGATGTCTGCCTCTTTTAACTCTTCAACCTCCTATAGTTTAAATGCATACTTATATGATATATGTTGCTCCGCCTATATTTGCATGCATATATGGCCTTCGATAGTGTATTTGCATGCAGATTTCTCTTTTATGACATATATTACTCTGATAGCTCTGTTTGCTCTTTGCTCCTCTGATATGCTCTCCAATAGCTCTGTTTTGCTCTCTGCTTTTTCTGATAGCTCTGTTTGCTCTATTTGCTCCTCTGTTATGTTCTTCTTTAGCATATATATATGGCTCCTCCTGTAGTTCCGATAGCTCTGTTTTGCCTCCTCTGGCATGTTAACTCCTTGGTTCTTCTTGGGCATGTATTACATGCAATGCTCCTCCGATGTGGCTCCTCTGGCTTGGTAATGTCTTTCAAAGAGACCTCCTTTGTTTGCTCTGATATTCTGTAATATGCCTCTCTTGCTCTGATATTCTGCAGTAGCTTTGATATGCCTCCTTTGTTAACTCCTCCATTAATAGACTCTTGCTTATGGCTTGGCTATCTTGATGGCCTTGCTCCTGTCTCTTCATGGATCTGCTCTGCTTCCCCTTGGCTTCATATCATCATCTAGTATCTAGAATATTGCCATATTGACATCAATGACAACCTAGGTCAACAATCTCCCCCTTTGTTATTGATGGCAATATTCTTCTCCTCTCCCCCGTTTACATCAATGGCAAAGGAGTGCTTTGGGACTCCCCCTATCAAACTGCTTATGTTCTTCATGAATGGTACACTTCATGGGTCTGTGACTCCCCTTGTCATAGCGCTCCACTTCTTTTTACTCAAGATAGAAGGATTGATGCTTTATCATCAATTAGCACATTATTCCCTCTTCATGTCTCAGAACTACTTTATCATGGCTTCAACAATGCTTAAAGATGCTCTACTTCAATGCTTTCAATCAGATTGCAAATAGCCATACACCAAGTGTCCAAGTTCAGGTTTTTATGCTTCAATCCAGATTGTTATCTCCATAGTCAGAATTGAGAGGCCTTCATAGTCCGAATCAAGAGAAAAATGCCACTGAACTTTTATTTCTTGTTATCTTTCTTCAGATCCGAGTTCCTTTGTGTCTCTGTGCTTCTCCTTAAGTCACTGCCATCCAGTATTCAACATTACTGCATTTGGATGAAGTGGTGAGAGGTTGTGCCTTACTGTTGCTATATTTTCTCAGTGACCAGTCTTAGCATAAGTTATATTTGACTGCACAACATTCTCCTTTCTATGAGCCATCTTTTCCTTGTGTTCTTGTACATATCTCAGCAAGTTATTTCCCTAGCAGATTTAGATATCCAATCTGTGACTATCTTTTAAAATCATTCTGCTGATTTGCATCTTTTTGCAATGCTTCAGTTTGTTATATGCTGCCAGCTGCTCTTACTTCAAACTCCATTCCAAATGTATCTGTTTGTTTGAAGATTGCCTCTATTAGTGTCCATAATTTATTTGTTCTCACATTAAATCCCTGAGTCAAGACATTTAGCATCTGTAATATCAGCACCATAGTTATTTGCCCTATTTCTCTAGCATTAGATGACTTTCTCTGTTGCTCCAAATACTACTTAGTGATTAAGTGGAAAGCATCTTTAACAACAGTCCAAAGAATGGTTACAGGATCATGTTCTTCAATGGAGTACCCCTGAGAAATGATCTTTATCAAAGAATGACTGTTAATATAGCTCAGCAAGGATTTCATAGGGACCCTTTCACTAATAGCTTCTGCAATAATGATCAAGGATCACAGGCTCCCCCTAACTGTATGCATCATCTCCTTTTGGCAGAGTCTTCCCATCAAATGCTTAGATTGTCAAAATTCAGGCCAATGACATATGTTGTTGGTTGGAGAGCTCAAGGGACTTTCGGATTGTATTTGCTTCCTTCTCCATACTTGTGTAACTTTCTTATTTTGCATGGTTCTAGCTTGTGTAAGAGCCCAAGTTAAGTTACAATCACGTGCTATATGACCAATGTTATGACACTTGAAGCATTCCACATTGTTCATGAATAAGAATTCATGATTTCTTCCTGCAAATTGTTTCTTGGAGATTGTTGGGGACTATAATATCTATCTCTATGAGATGGTTGGGGACCATAACATCTATCTTTATGATATGCTTTACAATCTTTTGCCATGTGACCAAAGTTTGTACAAGAATAACAATAACCAAAAAATGAACTTTGGTACCTAGGAGATGGAGATTTCCTTGATGTACTTCTGAAGCCTTTCTGCCTTGAGATCCTTTGATGATAACCATTGCCTCTCGCATCTTTGACATCATCTACATTTCTTCTTGGAGCAGGATTTCTTCTTGGAGCAAGATTTCTTCCATTGTAGCCTTGATGTATCTCCTTGCCTTTGTTGGAACTGGGAGCATCACCATTTCTTTCTGGTGTCTTCACATCCCTTTTGTTTGAAGTATTATCATTCTTGGTTGAGGATTCACCTACATACCCGAGACCTGATTTATCAAATGGACATCTGTGATCGCTGAGCATGTCATCCAAGGCTTGAGAGCTCTTCAAGATTTTGTTCATCCCTTTAACATTTTTCCTAGGGAAGACAATCTCTTCTTCCAATCATTCACACTCATTATTCTTCTTACCAAGTTGTTTCTCAGTTTCTTCCTTGATACAAGTAGCTTTACATGTTTCAGCCTTGAGAAGCTTGATGTTATTTTTTAATTTGAAGATTTCTTCATCCTTTGCTTTCAGTTGACAAATCATGGTGTTTCTTTCCTTTCCTACTTCATCAACTTGTCCTTCTATGACTTCCAATGCTTCCATGGTCTTTTCAGCTCCTCGTGCTTGTTTCCTTGCTTCTTGTAGTTTAGAAAACTACTTCAGAGAGGAGACCTCTACCTTGTACTGACCAATCTCTTCTTCAAGTTTGTTCAAGCTTTTGTGCCTTTGTTCAAGTTGACTTGACAAGGTATCTTCCTAATTCTTTGCTTTAGTCAATTGATTTGTCATGGATATGACTTCTTCATGATGCTTTCTTTTGCTTTGATGAAATTCCTTTTTAAGCTTGGCAAGCTCTTCATCCCTTTCTTGTACTTGAAGCTTGAAGAGGTCAACTTTCTTCCTTTTTTGATCTTGGTCACCAATTAGTGTTATCTTCTTAAATTCCTCATTTTCATTTTTCAAATTGATAATCTCTTCCATGGCAGTGATAAGTTGAGCAAGGAGTTCTTCTACAAAATCTTTTTCATTCTCTTCATCTTCTAGGTCTGCTTTAGCCTTGATGTCATCATTCTCATGTTCAGCTTCTATGATGGATTCTGGATTTCCTTCTAGATTTCCATCATCATCTTAACTGATGGTCATGGTCAATGCTCCTTTTGAGTGAAGGTCATGAAGTTTGTCCCATGTACCCTTTGTTGATGAATATTTTCCTAGATTGTTCTTTATAGAATCAGGTAGCCCATTCAAGATTGCCTTCATTGCTTTTGTATTGTACTCCTTGGATTCTTCATCCATCCTGCTATCAACAATTACTGATTTCCAGATTTCAATGCTTTGAGTCTGTAAGAAATTCCTCATTCTTGCTTCCCATATATTAAAGTTCCCATTGAACCTTGGAGCCTCCTCAAATTGATTGTCTTCTATCTTAGTAGTAGAGGGAGACACATCCTTGGGAGGATTGGAGACTTTCTTCCTTGACTTCGCCATTTGTGTTCTAAAGATCAACCTTCAAGCTGTTAGGTTTTGAATGAAGGTATTGGCTCTGATACCAATTGTTAGAAACACTGAGAGGGGGGGTGAACCAGTATTTCTTTTCCGACTATTGTTTTGCCACTTAAAACATTTATATTCAAAACACAAGATGAACAACAAGAATAAATGTTTTTATTAATATAATCTTTGCAGTAAAATAGATACAGTATATAAGTGGTTGCAATCAGTTGCCAAGCACCAACTTGGACTTTTGTGAGGCTCCAACCTTCAGAGCTCCAACTCTGTTTCGCCAAGGCAACAATCTTGGACTTAGGAAAACCAACCCCCAAGGACTTCAATCCTTTCCAGTTCCTGAGACACCAGTCCCAAAGACACCTATCCCTCCTACTTCTGAGGCATCAACCCCAAGGACTCCAATCCTTCCTACTTATGAGGCACCAGCCCCAAGGACTCCAATCCTTCTTTCTTTTGAGGCACCAACCCCAAGGGTTCCGACCCAATCTTGTCAAGGCACATTTGATAGTAATGTTGTGCTCTCATAACTCTTCATTTCTGAGTTCTGTCTGTTTACAGCGTCACTGTAGTCTCCATGCTACAGCATCAATGACAGCCAGTCTTCTCATGAAGGAGTCTTTACAACTCTTCATACTGCCCACACAGAGTCTCCAATAGCCTTCCTGACCTCTGATAATGTCTCCACACAGCGTTAGTGAGTCCATTGTTAGTTGCACTAAGCTCTGCATAAGAACCAGCTTTCTGTTCAAGCAGATGTTCTTATTGTCACGATGAATGCTTTAGCATGACTGTTTCTCTCTTGGCTACTTCTGCCCTTCGACTATCTCCTGTCCTGTTGGTCCTTCGGTCCTTTTTTCTGTTTTGCTAGACCCTCTTGCTGCCTTCGTTTCCTTCAACTATATCAACAACGTTCAACCACACTCTGTTCTCTGTTTTTCCTGTTTTATGCATTCCTCATGCCTCTGTCTATTGTTTTCCTCTTTTCGTTGGCTCCTTGGCTTGCTCCTCGGTCTCTGTAGTTTCCTCTGCATCGCTTGATCCTTCGGCTTCCCTCCTTGGTCGTTGTGGCTTCCTCTGTCTCTTCGTGCTCACCAACACTCCTGAGACACGTTGATTCAACGGCGAGGATCGAATAATACACAGAGAACACATATTCCATGTTAAAACTATAACAGCGCTCCTTTTTTCAATCATCATAGACATACACAGGACTTCGCAGTTTAATGCAGAGACTGTACCAATCAGGACGGCCCCTGCCTGCCGCGTCATCATCGCAATCGCAGTCGGCTTTTGTTCAGGCATCTTGAACTATCAGAACCGTTGTTCATGCATTTCAGCCTTCAAAACCCCGCGCAATACAGTTTTGAATTACACAAGAAATATATGAAAATGTGACCGAAACTCTAAAGGGCGGACTTCAAATTTATTTTACCTGCATCTATTCCTGTATCGGATCCACTACATATATCGCAATCGGCAGTCGTAGGTTCCCGATGGTCGATGGCCGATTCACCTGCGGATGCGATATGATATTAAGGAAAAACACAATGTTCCATCAGGTCTGCAACAACCATCGCAATCGGCGCTTGCAGGAGGACAGCCCTTTGGGTATTGTCCTCGGGTCCACAACGTATCGCAATTGTATGATACACATATATATCGCAATTCGCATGGTTTAACGTGGCGAGGCTTAAGGCTCGCATACATAACGATATATATGAAATACACCTAAACCCGTTTTGAAGCACTTACCCGGACTTCATCTGTTTATATACCCAGACATATATGTCGTCAGGTCCGCACATATGTATCGCAATCGGGGTTTGGGGTGATGGCACATAACCAAACCGTCGATGATCATATCGCCGATATATATATATATATATATATATATATATATATGTCGCTGTCGGGGGTTTGGGGTGATGGCACATAGCCGAACCGCTGATTTCACTATCGCCGATATATATATATATATGCCCACTCCAATAGTGTATCTAGCCTATATACATGATTTCCGCCTCTTTTAACTCTTCAGCCTCCTATAGTGTAAATGCATACTTATATGATATACGCTAGTCCGCCTGTATTTGCATGCATATATAGCCTCCAATAGTGTATTTGCATGCATATAACTCTTTTGTGACATATATTACTCTGATAGCTCTGTTTGCTCTTTGCTCCTCTGATATGCTCTCTGATAGCTCTGTTTTGCTCTCTACTTCCTCCAACAGCTCTGTTTGCTCCGTTTGCTCCTCTGTTATGTTCTTCTTTGGCTATATATGGCTCCTCTTGTAGCTCTGATAGCTCTGTTTTGCCTCCTCTGGCATGTTAACTCCTCTTGGTTCTTCTTGGGCATGTATTACATGCAATGCTCCTCCAATGTGGCTCCTCTTGCTCCAATGTGGCTCCTCTGGCTTGGCAATGTCTTTCAAAGAGACCTCCTCTGTTTGCTCTAATATTCTGCAATATGCCTCTCTTGCTCTGATATTCTGCAGTAGCTTTGATATGCCTCCTTTGTTAACTCCTCCGTTAACAGACTCTTGTTTACGGCTTGGCTATCCTGATGGCCTTGCTCCTGTCTCTTCATGGATCTGCTCTACTTCCCCTTGGCTTCATATCATCATCTAGCATCTAGAATATTGTCATATTGACATCAATTACAACCTAGGTCAAACAGAATCAAGGTAACACTATTCATTTGCAAGAAGTACTATATGTACCCGATCTCAAAAAGAACCTGGTGTCCATTTCAACAATGGAAGATAAAGAATTCAAGGTGGCTTTTATCGATGGAAAGGTACGTGTTTGGAAAATAAATTTCAAGGATGCTTTTACTCATAGGCTCAGGGTTGACAGTTTGTATCAAGTTGGAGGAAGTCCATTGGGAGCCATGTCTTGCGACACAACTCTACAATCTGAACTATGGCACCGGAGGTTTGCCCATCTTCATTATATGGTCCTACCCGATGTGAGACAGATGATGACAGGTATGCCTAAGTTAGAATCCCATGAATTCCAAGATTATTGCAAAGAGGCTGGCATTAAGAGGCTGACTACAACAGCTTACACTCCCGAGCAAAATGGTGTGGCTAAAAGGAAGAATCGCTCTATTGTAGAAGTTGTCTGTGCCATGCTTCATGATCAAGGCCTTCCGAAGTTTCTATGGGGTAAAGTTGCAAATACCATCATGTATGTTCAAAACCGATGCCCTCATCAAGCATTAGGCTCCAAGACTCCCGAAGAAATGTTCACTGGTAAGAAACACGATGTCTCTCATTTTAGAATTTTTGGAAGTCCTGTCTATTTTCATGTGCCGAAAGAGGAAATAAGCAAATTGGGTGCATCAGGGAAGAAAGGAATCTTTGGGGGCTATAGCGAAAATTCTAAGGGCTATAGAATTTATGTGGCTGGTCAAAGGGAAGTTGAGATAAGTCATGATGCCACCTTTGACGAAGAAATGGCCCGCAGCAAGATCAACAACCTTCCTATCCCAAGGAATGACAAAGAAGCTGACACCGGAAAACGGGGTGAAAAAGAAGATGCAACGATGCCTGACGTTGATGAACCAATGGATCTTATTGATCCACTCCATCATGAGCCTTCCTCCTGCAAGAGGAGACCCTCATGGCTTAGGGAGACTCTCGAAGAAGCTGAGAAGCACATTGCACCAAGTGGGACTTTCCGTGAAAGTAAGAAGCCGAACAGGTACCAAGGATATTTGACCGCCATGAGCACTATCATTCAAAATGAGCCTTCATCATTCAAAGAATTCGTGAAGCAACAAGTATGGAAGGATGCTATCAATGAAGAATACGAGTCAATTATGAAGAATGATGTCTGGGATGTGGTCCCTAGACCCCTGGACAAATCGGTTGTCACTTCTAAGTGGCTCTACATAATCAAGCATGGAGTTGATGGAAGTGCTAAAAAGTTCAAGGCTCGCTTTGTTGCTCAAGGCTTCTCTCAAAAGGAAGGTGTAGATTACGATGAGATATTTGCACCCATTGCCTGATACACCACTATCCGCTTGATCATAGCCCTTGCTACCTCGCAAGGGTGGAACCTACATCAGATGGATGTCAAGACCGCTTTCTTGCATGGTTCGATTACAAAGGAAGTCTATGTGGAACAACCCGAGGGGTTTGACGTTCATGATCGGGAATCTCATGTATGCAGGTTGAAGAAGGCTCTCTATGGCTTGAAACAAGCACTCTGAGCTTGGTATGAGAGGATTGATAACTCTCTGATGAGGCTGAAATTCACTAGAAGTGAAGTTGATCTGAACCTTTACTTTACGATTGAAAATGATAAACCTCTCATACTGGTACTTTATGTGGACGACCTCTTCCTGACAGGTGCAGACCCTCTCATTCACAAGTGTAAGAGGGAGTTGGCTTCTGAATTTCAGATGAAGGACCTAGGACTGATGCACTACTTCCTAGGGTTGGAGCTCGGGCAAAAGCCAGGAGAAATTTTCCTATCTCAAGGAAAATATGTTGTGAAGATATTGGAAAGATTTGGGATGGTGGACTGCAAGCCTGTGACTACCCCGAAGGAACTTAACTTCAAGAAATTATGTGGTAGTGCTACCGGACATGAATTGGGAAATGCTTCAGAGTATCGTCAATTCATAGGAGCATTGATGTTCTTGGTGAACTCCCATCCGGACATATGTTTTGCAGTTAATACGTTAAGCCAATATATGGATGAGCCTCACCATATACATTGGATTAATGCCAAGAATCTTTTGAAATATCTTCGAGGCACAATCACTATCGGACTGAGATACACTGTCGGAGATGTGAGGCTGCATTGTTATTCTAACGCTAATTGGGCCGGCAATGTAGTGGATCGCAAGAGCACTTATGGGTGTTGTTTTTCTTTGGGTTCTGCTTCGATATCCTGGATGAGCAGGAAGCAGAAATCGGTTGCCTTGAGCACCACTGAGGCTGAATACATAGCTGCTAGTATGGCCTCCTGTGACGCTGTCTGGTTGAGGTAGCTCTTCAGTGAGCTGTTTGGACATGTGTTGGATACCACCATGATCCTATGCGACAACCAAAGTGAGATCCAGTTATTAGAGAATATCTTGTTTCATGACCCCACCAATCATATAGATATCAGGTACCACTTTATTCGGGATATGGTACAACGAGGAGCAATAAGGCTCCATCACATTGGGATAGATGAGCAGGTCGCTAATATTCTGACAAAGCCTCTCAGGAAGATCAAGTTCTTAGCCTTCCGAGAACGACTTGGACTCGTGGAGAGACCCTCTTCTAAGGGTCCTGTATGATATGGACATTGAGCTCTTAGAGCTCCAAGGGACTTGGGGTACTTGGAGCGATGAGCAACCATAGGGTGAGTGGTTCAACCTTCCCCTAGTGATTTGCTGTGTACAGGGTGAGTGGTTCAGCCTTCCTCTGTGATACCCCATGGCGACATGTAGGCAGGATGAGTTGTTCATCCTTCTCTTGCTAAGACATCCTACCCATGCAGTCTGGGACTCATGCGAAGTACCTCTCATCTGGCCAATGAGTAGGGAAATGAGGATAGGGACCATATTACTACCGATAGACACAACATGTACTACCGTACTCCTTATGCTAGGATGACCAATATTGATCTGGCATCAATTGGAATTGACTTTGGGTCAGTAACAGTGGTATGAGACACTCTCTTTTGATTGGAACTGACTTCGGGTCAACAAGAGTGGTATGAGACACTCTCTTTTATCTGGGACTGACTTCGGGTCAGTAGAGAATGTTATGATACATTCTCGATCACTTCTTCTTCTTCATAGTTTAGCAGAGAAGAGCAGAGCAGTGCATTAATGGCAGAGATAGTATCTACTGGTAGATGAATTAGCAGATGGAGTTCTCCCTAGTTGAGAGGGAGTGCTAAAATTGGCAACTAGGGCCAAACTCCACATGGGTCATCTTATTTATGACAGCTGTTATTTTTCTTGGATTCCTCTCTCTCAGAGGTGTAGGATTGATATAAAGATCATCCGATTCCGACATATAGAAATGAAGATATGAATTTCTTTATATTATGAACAAATTGTCAAGGTCGGCCTGCAAGCAAAACAGGTATTCAAACCCCAAGCTCATCCTCAACGTTGCATATAAGAGGAGACCTCAAGTCATTTTATCATCATCTCATCTTCACTCGTCTCTCTCTCCTCACTTGATTGGGTACGCAAATTTGGGCAGCTATCTCTCACACATGCGAAGGAAGGAGGATATTTTCTGTTTGACTGCGTTGACCAGTGTTGACCGAATTTCAGAGGCTGCATTTTGGGTTGTGTTGACCAACGTTGACCTCCTCTTGACTGCAAAGTTGGGTGAGGAACTTCTCCTTGGCAAGCCACAAATCTGGGCACTAACACTGAGGTGATTTGACCTCACATTTGACCAGTGTTGACTACCCTAGGGTTGGCTACAATTTGACTTTCGTTGACCAGCTTTTGACTGGACTTTTTCAGACTGTTTTGGGTTGTTTGGGCTTGCTGTTGGAGGCCGAAGTTGACTAGGTTTGACCGAGCTGCTTAGAGGAAGAAATCTGCCCTTTTTTACCAACGTTGACTTTTCTGGTTAAAGATTTTCTGCTACTGTCATAAATTATTAGATTTATAAATTTGTATTATCTCTCTCTCTACCGAACTATTGAAGAATATAAGAAAAATTGATCAAGAGTTTCCTCACATTGGGGTTTGTCCCTCGCTGGTGCCACATCTTGTGTCCTCTTGTCTTGGCTTGTCTTCTACTATTTATGTTTATGTTTTATCTGCATTTTACTATCATGTTGATGTGATTGCTAAACTGGATATTGATATTGTGCTAATAAATAAATTGAAGTAAATTGCTCTTAAGCATAGAACTTAACAGGTTATCCATTCAGGTTGGATAATAGAAACGGGACAAAGCAATGCTTCCACATCCTCATCATTTCTTGAGAGTACATCTGCAACAACCTTTTGCTTCCCTTTTTTGTAGATGATTTCAAAGTCATAACCCAACATCTTTGTCACCCATTTTTGTTGCTCTTTTGAAGATAATCTTTGTTCCAAAAAGTATTTAAGACTATCATGATTTGTTTTTACCTTAAAGTGTCTTCTCATTAGGTAAGGTCGCCATTGCTTTAGTGCATGTAGTATTGCTAACATTTCCTTCTCATAAATAGGTTTATGTAAATACTTTCCTTTGATTGGACGACTTTCAAAAGCAATGGTTCTTCCTTCTTGCATTAAAACTGCACCAATTCCATTTCCCGAAGCATCACATTCCACAATAAAAAAATTTGTGAAGTCTAGCGTAGCTAAAACCGATGCTTGGAATGTTGCCTCTTTAAGATGTTTAAAGGCCTTCGTTGTTTCTAGCATCCAAGAAAATGCATCTTTCTTCAGTGATGATGTTAGAGGTTCCGCTATTCTCCCATAATTCTTAACAAACTTGAGATAATACCTTTTCAACCCATGAAATCCCCGAAGATGCTTTATGGTTGTCAAGATTTTCCACCCCTTAGTGGCTTTAATTTTGTTAGGGTCTAGATTAACACCCTCATGAGATACAATATGACCCAAATATTCCACCTCTTGTACTCCAAAGAAATATTTGGATGTTTTTGCATATAATTGTTTATCCTCCAATAGTTTGAGCAACATGTTGAACATGATCCTTCCAAGACTTGTTGTAGATTAGTATATCATCAAAAATACTAACACAATTTTTCTAAGGAAGGGTTTGAAAATGTGTTAATTATAGATAACAATGGTATATACTATGCTTAAGAGCAATTTTACTTCAATTTTCTTATTAGCCCAATATCAATATCCAGTTTAGCAATCACATCAACATGATAGTAAAATGCAGATAGAACATAAACAATAACAGTAGAAGACAAGCCAAGAGAAGAGGACACAAGATATGGGGCTAGCCAGCGACAAACCCCAATGTGGAGAAACCCTTTGATGAATTCTTCTTATTATTCTGCAAAAGTTCAGCAGAGAGAGAGAGTACAATATACAATATTCACTTGCCCAATCACAATGAAATATGTCCCAACAAACAATAGCTACAGAAAGCCCTAACTAGAAAGTTAACGCTGGTCAACAGGGCAGAATTTGACCTCCAAAACAGCTTGGTCAAACTTGGTCAACTCGGCCTCCAACGGCTAGTCAAATCAGCCCAAAAACGGTCTGAAAATATCCAGTCAAATCTGGTCAACAAAAGTAAACGCTGCAGCAAACCCTTCTACAGTCAATGATGGTCAAATATCCTCAATTTATATGCCCAGAAATGCGACCTACCTAAACCGAGATCTCCCTTACAAAAACACAGTCAAAACAGGTCAACGCTGGTCAAAACAACCTTCCTGCAACTTTGGTCAACGCAGGGACAAAAACCATTCCTTCTTTGCACGTGTGAGCTGCCTCATAAATCCATACCCAATCAATGAAGGAGAGAGACATATGTGAGTGAGTGAAGTGTCTAAACGAGGAGGAGGCACCTTGTTGCAAACGTTGAGGATGAATAGATGTGACTGTTGGGCTTCTAACCCTACATTAGTTTGTTGGCTGACCTTGACAATTTGTCCATAAACAAGATAAATTCATAATTCATTTGTACATGTCAAAATGAGATGATCTTTAGATCAATCCTACAACTCTCGGAAAGAGAAATCCAATAAAAATATCAGCTGCCTCATATGAGCTGTCCAAAGTGAAGTTTGGCCCTAGTTTCCAAATTTAACACTTCCTCTCAACTAGGGAGAACTTCACCTGCCAAACTGTCTGACAATTTGTACCATCCCTGTCTTTGATCTACTCTGCTCTCCTGAACCATAAAGAAAGAACAAATGATCGAGAATGTATCATACCATTCTCCACTGACGCGGAGTTAGTCTCCAATAATCGAGAGTGTGTCGTACCACTCTTAACTGACCCGAAGTCAATTTCCAATGATCCCAAATCAATATCAAACATCCTAGCATAGGGAGTACGGTAGTACACGATGCGTCCATCAGTCCTACTATGGTCCCTATCCTCATTTCCCTACTCATTGGAGAGATGAGAGGTACTTCCCATGAGTCCATGGAGCCTCACATTCCATGCAATGTATCTCAATCCATAAGTGATTGTGGCTCGGAGATATCTCAAGAGATTCTTGGTAATAATCCAATGTATGTGATGACGCTCGAACATAAACTGACTCAATGTATTCACTGCAAAACATATGTCCGGACGGGAGTTCACCCCCCACAAGTTGACGATACTAAAAAGGATTTCCCAAATCAGTCCCAACAACACTTTCACATAAATTCTTGAAGTTAAGTTCCATCGGAGAAATCACGAACTTGCAATCCACCATCCCAAATCTTTCAAGTAGCATTCATGATGTATTTTCCTTGAGAAAGGAAAATTTCACCTGGCTTTTGCCAGACCTCCAACCCTAGGAAATAATGCACCAACCCTAGGTCCTTCATCTCGAATTCGGAAGCCAACTCCCACTTACATTAATGAATAAGAGTGTCTGCATTTGTCAGAAAGAGATCGTCCACATAAAGTACCAAGATGAGAGATCTATCATTCTCAACCTTAAAAAAAAGGTTCGGATCAGCTTCACTTCTTGTAAATCCCAGCTTCATCCGATAGTTGTCGATCCTCTCATACCAAGCTCGGGGAACTTGCTTCAACCCATAGAGGGATTTCTTTAATCTACATACATGTGTCTGACGATCTTGAACTTCAAACCCCTCGAGTTGTTCTACATAGCCTTCCTCCTTAATTGAACCATGTAAGAAGGCGGTCTTGACATCCACCTAGTGTAGATTCCATCCTCGTGAGGCAGCAAGGGCTATAATCGAACAGATAGTGGTATATCTGGCAACAAGTGCAAATACCTCATCGTAGTCCACACCTTCCTTTTGAAAGAAGCCCCGAGCAACAAATCTAGCCTTGAACTTCTCAGTAGTTCCATCAGCTCCATGCTTGATCTTGTAGAGCCATTTTGAGGTGACAATAGATTTTTCCTTGGGTCTAGGGACCACATCCCAGACATCATTCTTCATAATCGAGTCATACTCTTCGTTCATAGCATCGTTTCAAACTTGGTGCTTCACAGCTTCTTCGAACATGCCAGACTCAGATTGAGCAATGGTGCTCATTGCAGCTAAGTACCCTTGGTACTTATTCGACTTCTTACTTTCATGAAATGTCCCCCGAGGTGCAACATGTCTTCGGCGTCTTCAAGAGTTTCCCTAAGCCATGAGGGTCTCCTTTTTTAGGAGGAGGGCTCATAAGGGGGCGAATCAATGGGATCCATTGGTCTTTCAGCATCAGGCATCGACTCATCCTGCGATTCTCCCTGCTTTCTGAATCTGCTTCTTTGTCCTTCCTTAGAAGAGGAAGGTTATTAAACTTCCCAAGGGAAGCATCCTCATCGAAGGTGACATCATGACTTATCTCCACTTCTCTTTGACCAGGCATATAGATTCTATATGTTGAAGTTTCTAAGTTTACTTAGTTAGAAACTCTCCATGCACTTTATCTTATTTATTCCTACCTACTTGGTATCTTCCTTAACAAGTTATTTACAATGTAAATACTGAAAATAAACACTAGTGCATGGTAAATATATTACAGATCAGAAACTAAAAGAAACAAAATAATCACACCACATGACACCATTATTTTTGGACTAATGTCTCCGGAAAAACCCAATGTGAGAAAACTAGTGCAGCTATCTAAAGGTTTTCTTATTAAGCAATATCAAAGTACAATCTGGGTGCCGAAACTGGCCTACCCAATAGAGAATTTCCTTAGCAGTAATACCTCTCGGTTTCTGACAAATCTACTGGTTGAAACCCCGGATAATCCTTCCGGCAGCTACTCAGCACCAATCTGCCCCAGAAACCCCATTATTTGCCCAATCTAGAATGCGTTAGCCTCTCCTAGCCCAGTGTTGGCCCTGCGTCAGCCTAACTTGGCCTACGTCAGCCCCAACAGGTCCTGCGTCAGCTCTTTGAGCCTTTGCGTCAGCTACACTAGCCCCTCTGGTGCTCTGCGCAGCACTTAGCTGCGTCTACGTGGCCCTGCATGAGCACTCGCTGCTCCTATGTCTCCCTCTCAAGTTGCTCTGCTGCTATCCCGACACTATCTCTGTCTCTTTGTTTCTCTGTACTCAATGCCCCTCAGCTGCTCTCCCAATCACTGATTCTATCTCTCTTAGCAAACCCTGCTCTAGAGAATAGAATGACTGATCACTCTAGTGCATAGTTGCAGGAATCGCCCCCCCCCCCCGGATCCTAGGCCGGAATCGCGTCCCGTACGGAAGCGTTCCGGAACCTCCAGGCGAAGCGCGATTCCTGTTTTTTGAAACGATTCCTGGAATATAGGTTGCGTTGCCCCGGATCCGCGCTTCGGAGGGCGCTTCGGGCCTCCGGAAGCGCCACGCTTCGGCCCGGAAGCGCACGCTTCACGAGCTCCGGATCCGCGCTTCCGGAAATTTCCGCGCGGGCAGCAATGTAACTCGAATTTTTTTTAATTTTTTTTAAAAGTTAACTTGAGTTTGCATGAGGGGGTGGGTTAGGGTGAGGTTAGGGTGAGTTTAGGGTGAGTTTAGAAAAGAATAAAGCCCCCATTCTCTTCTCATTTTCTCACTTTGAGTTTATGAGAGTTGGAGAAGAGAAGAGAGGAGAGGAGAAGAGAAGAGAGGAAAGGAGAGGAGAAGAGAGGAGAGCTTGGAGGAGTGAAGAAGGAGGAGCTTGGAGGAGTGAAGAAGGAGGAGGAGCTTGGAGCAAGAGCTTGGAGGACTTCATCTACAAGAGCTAAAGAGGTAAGTTCAAACCCCAAACTCCCTTGTTTTTTTGAAAAAAAAATTGTATTTTTCTCCTCCCTCTCCTACTCTTTCCCATTGTTTCTACTTGCTCCTTTATTTACAGGTTGTCCACCACCTATATCCATATTCCAAGATGGTGTTCTTTTGGCTTCTATGTATCATTCCACTCTTGGTTTTAATGATGGCAAGGGTGAGGAATAGAGGGGAAGAGGAAGGGGATGAACTTGGTCCTAATAGTAGTGACCCAATGTATGATGAGGAGGAAGGGTTTGAAGAGGAAGGGGATGAACTTGAAGGGGACACTGAAGCACAAGATGGGAAAGCTACATCAACACCCTTGTGGAACTATGTGACCAAACTTGAAGGGGGAAAGGGTGGTGGATCTTACAAATTTATGTGCCCTCATGGTTGTCATGGAGGAAAACCATATACGGGTTCATATACCCGTCTGAGGAGGCATCTTTGTGGGTGCTGGACAGTGATGAAAAAAAGGGTTCTGTGGGGGTACAAATTTGCCCAAACATTTCAACTGAACAAAGAAAAAAATACATCCAAATAGAGATGGCTGCACAACAAAAAAACAAGAAACAAAAAACTCATTCTGAATCAAGTGCAACCTCTAAATTTGGTAGTTGCCCATCTCCTCATGGTACTTCTGCAACCTCTAGAGGTAGAAAAACAATAGGGGATTTCCTTAATGTTGCTGGGAGGGATGATGTGGATGGAAAGATAGTCCGTTTTCTTTGTGCTTGCGGTGTACCATTCAATGTGCTTCGCTCTCCCTATTGGCATGACATGGTAAAGGCCATCAATGAAGCCCCAAAAGGATACAAGGCCCCCACCTATGAGAAAGCTAAAACAGTGTTATTAGAAAGAGAAAAAGCTAAGGTTCAAAGAGCTTTGACACGTTTTACAAATGAGTGGGTGGATTCTGGGGTATCCATTGTATCAGATGGGTGGACAAATATTAGAAACCAACATTTGATAAATGTTCTTGGTGTTTCTTCTAGTGGTGCAGTATTTATTGCATGTCATGACTCCTCCTCCATCAGTGCAACTGCACAAAACATTGCAGATCTCCTATTGAAATCAATCAAAGATGTTGGTCCGAATAATGTGGTTCAAGTGATCACAGATAATGCAGCAAATTGTAAGGCAGCAGGAAAAATTATTGAGCGTACTCATCCACACATCTTTTGGTCTGGGTGCCTGGTTCACACATTGAACCTTTTGATGCATGATATTGTGAAACACAAAGATTGTGGGTGGATTGCTGAGGTTTACAGGAAAGGGAAGCAGCTCATTAAATTCATCACAGGGCATACAAGGGTAAACTACTTCTATGGCACTTACTCCAAGTTGCAATTGCTTAAAATTGCAAAGACAAGATTTGCTAGTTATTACCTCACCTTTAGGCGGCTAGTGAGGGTGAGACAAGCTTTAACTAATCTGGTGTGTGCTGAAACATGGGATGAAATTAACACTGACACAGATGGTGCTAATGTAGTCAAGGACACTGTTCTTGACAGTTACTTTTGGTCACAGGTTAAATATGTTTTGCAATTCACCAAACCAATTTATTACATGATCAAGTTTGCAGATTCAGATCGACCAGTAATTGGGGAGGTGTATGAGCAAATGGATAGCATGTTGGGGCAGATTAAAGACATTGTTGAGCCTAGAAATACCACCTTGTACAATTATATTCGTGTAGAGGTGCAAAACCGATGGGAAATGCTAAATATTCCATTGCATGCATTAGCATATGTTTTGACACCTAAATACTATCATCCATCATGGCTTTCAACACCAGCACCTGGGGGGGGAAGCAGGAAAAAACCACACCAAGATAAAGAGGTTCACGAAAAATATATGGCTACATTGAGTAGATTAATCCCTGATGATGAGAAGGCTGCATTGGTACGGAGACAGGTGAGCAACTATACGCTCAACACTGGTCCATTTGGGAGCATGCATGCAATTCAAGATCGAGAGACTTTTTCTGCTCTTGAGTGGTGGAACATGCATGGAGGGGGTACTCCACTTCTACAGAGTTTGGCATTGCGGGTGCTATCACAGGTGGTAAACACTTCTTCTGCAGAGAGGTGTTGGAGCTCTTATTCTTTCATCCACAGTGTTAAAAGGAACAGGTTGAATTTAGACCGGGCAGAGAGCTTGGTTTATGTTCATTACAACTTGCGATTGTTGTCCCATTACTGTGAAGATGCAAAGTCTAATAAAGACTTGTTGATTTGAGACAAGAATCCAGAGGAGCCCAATTTGGAGGATGGAGTGTTGCGACTAGAGCAATTAGAGGATGCTCTTATCCAGGTATCTCCATTGTGGTATGAATTTTCCAATTTTCCCTTATAAAGCATTTCTCTAATTCATGTTTTTAATTTTTTTGTTAACTAGTGTTTATTTTTTTGCATGAATTTTTTGAGCGATTCTAGGATGATGATGACCGTGTTGATATGCCACCACCCCCACCCCCATCTGGTCCCTTAGTTCCTAGGTTCCATGGTTCAACACCAACAGCAGGGGGTTCTTCTTCATCAGTTGCAGTGCCACGACTTACACAGGGACCATCTTCTTCATTGCCACCACGTGGAGGCCCGCCATCACGTTCTATTCGTGGTGGAAGGAGGAAAGATTAGTAGATATATTCACAATCTACTTCTTTTTGTCATAGATTACTCATTAGACTTGTAGACTTGTGAATTTGAATTTTGAACCTTTTTGGCTTGGCGGTGACCAAGTGACATATTTTGTAAACATTATTATTTGAATTTTGGACATGACAAATGTTGACAGTTGTTCACTTGCTAGATAAATCATAATATGCTCTATGTTTTATGTTTTATAATATGCTTAAATGTTTTATGTTTTATAATATGCTTAAAAATTTGATGTATGTTTGTAATAGCTAGAATATAGATGATTGTTGTACATACTAGTAACTACAATGGAATCATGGATGCCATATCTATCTTGATTTATGCAAAAATATGCATGTTTTCATGTCTTCTACAATTAATTTGGTATTTGGGATGTTTGTTTTGAGTATAAATGCAAAAAAATATAAAAATATATATATATATAGCAGACGCTTCCGCGGACGCTTCGCTTCCTAGATTTTTGGAAAATGACGCTTCCGCGCTCCGCGCTTCCGCTTCGCTCCCGCTTCGTGCAACATTGCTCTAGTGTATTCTCCAAGTGACCCTCAAGCCTCCTCTTATACTTTTCCTGTCGACATCTCAACGGCCGAGATTAAGTCCCTAATCAATGGCTAAGATTAGATTTGGCTTGATCCATGTCTTTTGGACCATTCTAACACAGATTCATATTAATACACATTAATATTTTATTTTCCCCACGTTTAGACTTAGGGACTCCATTAAAAATATTAATTATTTTAATATCTCCTGATCTGTTTAGAATCTGCCCAAACCCTTTCTGGGTATTGGAGATCTCATGTGCCCCAACCTCTCCACCAAATGTCGTGGCTAGAGCACATCCGATGCTACCCCAAATCAACACTATATGCCTTAGGGGTTTCACTGTAGCCCACAAATGTTCCTTTCTTCCCAAAAGCATCCAATTTGCTTCTCTTTTCTTTCGGCACATGAAAATATACAGGCTACCAAAAATTCTAGAGTGAGAAACATCAGGTTTCTTACCAATGAAAACTTCTTCCGGAGTTTTGGAGTCCAACGCTTGATGAGGGCATCTATTTTGAACATACACGACAGTGTTTGCAGCTTCAGCCCATAAGAACTTCGGAAGACTTTGATCATGAAGCATGGCACGAGTGGCTTCTACGATAAAACAGTTCTTCCTTTTAGCAACACCATTTTTCTCAGGAGTATATGCAGTAGTGGTCTCCCTCTTAATGTCAACCTCTCTACAATAATTATTGAATTCATTTGATTCATATTCAGTTCCATTATTGGTCCTCAATATTTTGATCTTCTTCCCTATTTGATTTTTGACAAAAGCTTTGAAAGAACGGAACCATGAGAATACTTCGTCCTTCTTCTTCAAGAAATATATCCAAGCCTTGCGAGAGAAATCATCCATAAAGATAGCATAATATAAATATCCTCCTAATGAGTTCATGGGCATCATACCAGATAGATCAAAATGAACCAATTGCAATATGTCGGTAGTCTTGCTATCACTTGAGGGGAATGGTCCCCTTGTATGCTTTCCTTTGGCACATCCCTGACAAACACCTTCATGTTCTACTTTAAATTCGGGCATACCTGTCACCATCTTCCTCACATCGGGTAGAACCTTATAATGTAGATGAGCAAACCTCTGGTGCCATAATTCGGATTGAAGTGATGTGTCGCAAGACATAGCTCCCAATGGACTTCCTCCAACTTGATATAGGCTATCAACCCTGAATCCAAGTGTAAATGCATCTTTGAAATTTTTATTCCACACACGTACCTTTCCATCGATGAATGCCACCTTGAATCCTTTGTCCTCCATTGCCGAGATAGATACCAAGTTCTTCTTTAGATCGGGTACATATAGTACTTCTTGTAGATGAATGGTGTTACCTAGATTCAATTGAAGAGTAACATTCCCAACTCCCTTCACAAGATAGGTGGCATTGTCTCCAAGGATAATTTCCAAATTTGTATCATTTCCAATTAGATTTGAAAGAGCTTCCTTATACCTAGTGAAGTGCCTTGAGGTACCACTATCAATCAACCAATTTCCCAAAGTGTCCAGAGGAGATGCAGTAGAGAGGGCAGATATAAGATAAAATTATTTTTGCTCGTTATCAACGACATTAGATTCATCATACCTAGTGTTTCTTGATCTCTTAGGAGGGCAACCATTTCCTTGATGAAGAGCGAGAGCATTCCTTTTTCCTTGGTTGTTGAATCTGCCATTCCTTCGATCATTGTTGCCCCTGAAAATGTTGTTGTTGTGGTTGTCATCATCATGAGGTGTATCCCTTCTATTAGGACACTCCCTAACATAGTGGCCAAACTTGTTGCAAATGAAACATCTTCCCTTCCTTCCATTTTTGAAACCTGGCCTTCCTTGACATGCTTCTTTGAACCTGCATTGTTCTTTTTTTTAGCATGAGCGGAGAATGCAGTGGGATCATTCCTATTTGAAGTCATATCTAGTTCCATCATCCTTGTTTCTTCTTGAGAACATCTAGTCAGCAATTCTTCAAAACTTGGAATCTCGTCGTTGTTAAGAATAGTGGTTTTGAACACGTGGCATTCACGAGGGAGTACTCCAAGGGCAATGAGAGTAAGCTCCCTATCAGCAATAGCTTCTCCAATCGAAAGAAAATCATTTTTTATCTCGGTAATCCTCATGAATTAGGATTGATTGTCTTCATTTCTTCCCTTCTTTATATCCTTTAGCGTGTTTTTGAGAAAGAGAATTTGGTTTACATTGCTAGATTTGAACATGCCAACCAACCTGCCATATATCTCCTTTGATGTGTTCAAATCGGAGATGTAAGCAACTAAATGGTTATGAATAGAATCCTTGATGATATTCTTTGATTTGACTTCACCATTCTTGTACTTTGTCTTAGCAGCAGTTCATGCATTAGAAGGAGGTTCCAAAATCTTTCCCTGCACATAGTCCATAACAGCTTGCTCTTCTAAATTCAAATCAAGAAACATCTTACATGCATGATAATCAGTCTTATCATGAAGCTTGTCATCAGACTTGAAGTAGGATGTGGAGGCCATTGAATCTTATCATTGATCAAAGGATATTAGTGATTGCTCTTTTCACTCTTGTTTGGGCTTTGTCTTCACCTCAGCTCCGATACTATGTCAATTTTAGATAAAAATGGTATGTTCTATGCTTAAGAGCAATTTTACTTCAATTTTCTTATTAGCCAAATATGAATATCCAGTTTAGCAATCACATCAACATGATAGTAAAATGCAGATAGAACATAAACAATAACAACAGAAGACAAGCCAAGACAGGAAGACACAAGATATGGCGCTAGCTAGGGACAAACCCCAATGTGGGGAAACCCTTTGATCAATTATTCTTAATATTCTTCAAAAGTTCAGCAGAAAGAGAGTACAATATACAATATTCACTTGCCCAATCACAGTGAAATTTGTCCCAACAAATAGCAGTTATACAAAGCCCTAACCAGAAAGTCAATGTTGTTCAACGGGGCAGAATTTGACATCCAAAACAGCTTGGTAAAATTTGGTCAACTCGGCCTCCAACAGCTAGTCAAATCAGCCCAAAAACAGTCCACAAATATCCAATCAAATCTGGTCAACTGAAGTCAATGTTGCAGTAAACCCTTCTACAGTCAACGCTAGTCAAACAGCCTTGATTTCTATGCCCATAAAAGCGACTGATCCAAACAGAGACCTCCCTTACAAAAACACAGTCAAAACAAGTCAATGTTGGTCAAAACAGCCTTCCTGCAACTTCGGTCAATGCAGGGACAAAAACCCACCCTTCTTCGCACATGTTGAGAGCTACCTTAAAAATCCAATCCCAATCAATGGAGGAGAGAGATATGTGAGTGAGTGAAGTGTCTAAATGAGGAGGCACCTTGTATTTATATCCAAACGTTAAGGATGAATAGATGTGACTGTTGGGCTTTTGAGCCTACATTAGTTTGTTGGTCAACCTTGACAATTTGTCCATAAACAAAATAAATTCATAATTCCATTTGTACATGTCAGAATGAGATGATCTTTAGATCAATCCTACACCTCTCGAAGAGAGGAATCCAATAAAAATATCAGCTGCCTCATATGAGTTGTCCAAGGTGAAGTTTGGCCCTAGTTGCCAAATTTAACAAAATGGAATTCATCAAACCTTGAAATGTGGAAGGAAATTATGGCCAATGCATTACAAGATATGGTCGGATTCATTTCTTCTTTCTTTAGGGTTGGTTCTACTGTTTATCCTCCTCTTTTGATGTTTCTTGTTCCTTTCTTCCTCCTCTTCACAGTCGATGTAGAATAATTTATTCTCAGCACACTTATGACCTTTTAGTGTATTTGTTATCACAACTGTAAGAAAGCCCTTTTGCTCTTTTTTCCTCCAATTGTTGTGGTGTCAACCTTATAGGTTGTGGAAGACTAAGAGCAACAACACTTCCAGCTTTATAGTTGTGAGTGGTAGACTTCCTTGTTCCCATAATTCTGGTTTCAACTTTTCTTGCCAGCATGAATGCTTTCTCCAATGAATCGAGTTCCCAAAAGCGAACCTCATGTTGGATGTTATCTTTTAAAATCCCTATGAAGACATCAATCTTATGCTCCTCTGGAATATCAGTTACCTTAATATTCAATTTTTGTAAGTCTTCAATGTGCTCCGCCATTGAACCCTTTTGTTTGAGATTTATCAATTGGCTAAAAAAGGTGTTGATCTTTGGATCTTCATAATGTGCTATCATTTCCTCCGTAAAAATTAACCAGGTGACAAGTGATTTAGGAGAACAAAGTCATTTATACCATACAAATTGATTAGGTTCTTAATATAAAGATGCAATACCTACCTTTTGTGAGGGTTGCACATCCTATAAATCAAAATATTGCTCCATTTGTAGTATCCATGTTACCGGATCCTTGCCATCAAACTTGTTAAAATTTGGGTACGAGAGGACAAGAGTTCGCTAAGGCTTTGATCTTTGGCCTAGGGAAAAGTGACCAAATTTATTTTTTACTTTTCTCCTAAAGTGACTGTATAAGTGGTAAAGTCAATTTAATTTAAAAGTGACTTTATAAGTGGTAAAAATACATTCTAATTTAAAAGTGACTTTATAAGTTGTAAAGTTACATTCTACTTTAAAGGTGACTTTAATAAAGTGAATGAAGAATTGGAAAGTGAAAAAGTGACTATGGAAATAAAAGGCTAAGTGGGTCTTTATTTAAGTGGGTGAGTTAAAAAATAGAAAATGAGAATTAAATGCACGTTTATTCTCATCCCTAGATCTAAATGAATCTCAGCCATTAGATCTTAGGGTAACCCAAAAGGTCATTTGGAGAATAAAAGGAAAAGCAAAGATCAATTCATTCTTTCATGAGCATTTGAGAAAAAGAGAAGAGAGAGCAAAGAGAGAATTTCTTAGCAATGAGGAAGTGAAGGAGAACAGCAAGAAGACATTTCAGCGAATCTAGGCAGCAACATTTATTGGCACGCATCCCAAGGAAAAATCGTACAGCAGGAGAAAGGCACAGAAATCGAGGAAGAGGGACAACAAGTTCTAGGCACATTTTTCGAGACCGATCGTATAGCATTTAATGTTGTTTTATTGCTATAAAAATTTTTGTTTTAGCTATTTGCTGATTGGCACGATTTTCGAGGTGGAGTTCAAGCACTACAATCGAGATAAATTGTAATTTGTGGTTGTTGGAATTTTTACTGTGTATTTAAGTTTCTCTGTAAAAACATTTTCAAAAATAAAGAAGAGCTCTCACACTGGTTTTCCCCAACAGTTGTAGGGGGTTTTTCCAAGGTCACATTGACCAAAAATCACTATGTTATTTTTTGTGTGTGGCTGTCATAATTTTGCTATGTTTATTTATGCAATCTCAGCAGTTGTGAAATCTCTAAATTTATGTTTTCAGAAAAATATTATCATTTCCAGATTTTAGAATTTTTATCATGCTTGGATTTAAAACTAAATGAAGGGAGTGATAAGGAAAACTGATAACCAGATTGGGGGTTGAAATTTCTTCATGGTATCAGAGCTTGGTTCACTGAAAAGTGCAGTTTGGGAGAGCGAAGTGAAAATTACAGCAAGCTGATTTTTACACAAAAATCAGAAACCTTTACCACAGATTTGAAAATTTCAATTTGGTTGGACAGTGAAACATGTCTTTGGGTTTGAGAGTTGAAGACAGGTTGGATGGGCAGAACAACTACAGTGCATGGAAGGAGAGAATCCAGAGCATCTTTGAGGAAGCAGAAGTCTAGGGCATTATGGTAAATACCACACAGAACCCAGTAGTAGTACCTGTTGACCCTGTACAGTTGGCAGAGTTTAACAAAAAGAATGTTAAGGCAAAAAGATTGATTCTGGAAGGAATCAAAGACCATGTCATTCCTCATGTGAGAGGAAAGACTTATGCACATGAGATGTGGACAGCCTTGACCAGTCTTTACCAGAGCTCAAATGAAAACAGAAAAATGGTCCTAAAGGAGAAACTGAAGGCCATTAAAATGGCTAAGACTAACAATGTTACAGCATACCTCACAAAGATCACTTCAGTGAGAGATGAGTTGGCAGTCGTAGGTGAGATCATTGCACCCACTGAGTTGGTGAGAATTGCTTTGAATGGTCTTCCCAAGACTTGGGAGAATTTTGTGGATGGCATTGTTGCATGGGAAAACCTTCCCAATTGGGAGAGGTTGTGAAATGATTGCATTCAAAATGAGATCAGAAAGAACCATTTTAGGGCAACCAAACAGGTGGAGGAGGATGACAATGTGGCATTGTTAGCAAGAGGCAAGAAGGGCAGAGCAAAGAAGCAAGCTTCCAACAGTGGAGGCAAAAGCAAAGGTAAATGCAAGTAGCAGAACAAGGAGAATGACTATTCCAAAGTCAAATGTTGGAATTGTCAAAAGTTGGGATACTATGCTGTTGTGTGTGTGGAGAAGAAGAACAAAAAAGGGAAAGACAAACCCATGGCAGCTTCTGCAGAGATAGAGAGCTTCTCAGAGAGATTTGATCGGGAGTTTGGGTTCATAGCTTATGAGGCCACTAGTGCAGGATCACCTGCCATATAGGTTCAAAGAGAGTGTGCATTCCCCGCTACTAGCAGAGCATCTTCTAGCATTTGGTATGTCGACAGCGGCGCTTCCCACCACATGACAGGAGTCAGAGAGTAGTTCTCAGAGCTTTCAAAGGGTGATACTGATATGGAGGTAGTACTTGGTGATGACAACGTTGCTAGAGCAGTTGTTGTGGGGACATTAACATTTGATAGGGGACACAAACCTCCCTTGAAAGTGTTAGATGTTCTATATGTGCCTGGAATGAAGAAGAACCTGATATTCGTCTCAGCACTTGAGGATAGAGGGTATGATGTGTTGTTCAAGAGAGGGCAGGTGCTTATATATCCTAGGGGAACTCCAGCTTCTACAGCTAGAGAGATTGGTGTGCGCCATGCCAAGGTGTACAAGTTCTCATTCCAGCCCCTGATGGCATTCAGTAGCAACACCCGAGACAGGACCGACAGTAGATTTAGCAGTTCAGAGTTGTGTGAGATTTGGCACCGCAAGATGGGGCACATGTATCATGGGGCCTTGAGTACATTGCGGGAGATCACCACTGGTGTGCCAAATTTCAATTCTGATCACCTTGATGTATGTAGAGGATGTGCTATGGGGAAGTTTGCAAGATCCCCTTTTCCCAACAGTGACAGCAGAGCGACCAGGATCCTTAATTGATACATAACGATGTGAGTGGTCGAATGTCTCATGTATCATTGAGTGGCTATGAGTACTACGTTTTATTCATTGATGACCACTCCAGGAAGACCTGGATTTATTTCTTGAAGACCAAGAGTGAGGTCTTCAAGAGGTTTCAAGAGTTCAAAGCTCTTGTGGAGACCCAGACAGGTAGGAAGATCAAGGTCCTCGGGTCGGACAATGGAGGGGAGTATACCCTTGATGAGTTTGTTGATTTTTGTGTTGAGGCAGGCATTAGGAGGGAGTTCACAGTTCCTTACTACCCCCAGCAGAGTGGGGTTGCAGAGAGGAAGAACAGATCCATTGCAGGGGCTGCCAAAGCCATGCTTCATGATCAGGGGTTACCTTTATTTTTGTGGGCAAAGGCCTGCAACACTGTTGTGTACTTGCAGAAAAGGAGTCCACATCGTGCCTTGGGGAATGTGACTCTGGAGCAGGTTTTTTCTGTAAAGAAGCCTAATGTTGGGTACTTTTGTATCTTTGGGTGCCTTACATATTCCTATGTCCCCAAGGAGAACAGGACCAAGCTAGAGCCCATTACAAACAAGGGCATCTTTGTGGGTTATAGCAAGACCTCGAAAGCTTATCTGTTAAATTGGCAACTAGGGCCAAACTCCATGTGGGTTAGCTTATTTCTGGCAGCTGATATTTTTATTGGATCCCTCTCGTCGAGAGGTGTAGGATTGATCCAAAGATCATCCGATTCCGATAAGTATTTATGGAGATATGAATTTATTTTGTTTATGTAATTATTATCAAGCCGACCAGCACTTATGTAGGCTCTAGAAGCCCAACCGACGTGTCTATTCAACCCCTACATTTTAGTATAAATTGCAGAGGACTTGAGGTCATTTGGGCATACACATTCTTCATGTGTTCTCCTCTTCATGTCTCGGGTTTTTGGAGGAGAGACACTAATGAAGGATGCCCTAAGATGATGCCCTAATTTACACGTTGGAAATGGAGACACTTAGCCACAGATCAAGGAAGACATTTACACAATGAGGACATACGCTGGTTAATACATCTAAACGCAATCTTGGAGACCTTATAATATATACGCTGCTCACAGTGAATGAGATACGCTATTCATAGTGGATACGCTGTGGATGTTATACACTGGTCATGAAGCTGTTCATGGTTATATATATGCTGGACATGAAGCTGTTCATGGTTATATATAGATACGCTGGTCAAGAAAACACATACGCAATCAAGAGTGCCAAAGTCATCAAGCCGAAGTGATGAAGAGGTAAGCCGTTGTACATCGTAGCCATCGTAATACATTGTTCATGGTTATACGCAGTCTAGGGTTACGCAGGGCATAAGATTAATACGCAGGTCATCTATCTAGCCGCAGTAAGGGTAGGAACTTATATGCTGTAATGAAGATATAAACGCACAGCATCGACAGCAATATATATATATATATATATATATATGCACAGGTCATGAAGCAATATATGTATGAACAGCTGGGATTACGCAGAAGATATATACGCACAGTATCCACAGCAATATATATATATATATATATATATATATATATATATGCACAGGTCATGAAGCAATATATGTATGAACAGCTGGGATTACGCAGAAGATATATATGCACAGGTCATGAAGATACATATACGCAGCAAATGGAGGAGACCTTATATGTTGTACAACGCAGTCAATGAATGGTAACACACAAACCATCTGATCTGCTATTCTTGAATGAATTAAGGCAGCAGCAATGTCATTTTGGTTATCAGTGCCGGATGTCTCTGAGGTACAGTTGTAACCTAACCTAGGAGGTGTGATGAGGACGCTGTAAACAACAGTAATGAGGATTACGTTGGGTGCCATCTCAATAAGTTTCAGTGTTTCTCATACCTGTAAAAGGAGACATACAGTCATTACTATATTTAGATCTAGTATCAAGATAACAATGATCATGGGCAGCATGACAGATGAGATCATGGGCAGCATGAAGTATAATAATCATGGGCAGAATGATAGATGAGATCATGGGCAGCATGATGTATGAGAGCATGGGCAGCATGAAGCAGGATGATTAGTGCAGCGTGGTGCAGTACACTGTAAGGTACAGCAAATGGACGAGATGCAGAATGATGATAGGTGAAGGAGTCACCTTGAGAATCAGTTGAAGCAGAATGTCTTCAACTGATCTCATCATTATACACAATGATCTACGCTAGATCTAGATAAGTCAAAGTGTTGACTTCTGTTGTAAATGTACTCTCTCTCTCTCTCTATCTCTTTCTCTGCTGAACTTTGAAGATAAAAGAAGATTTGATCAAAGGGTTTCCCCACACATTGTGGGGTTTGTCCCTGGCTCGCGCCATATCTTGTGTCCTCTTGCCTTGGCTTGTCTTCTGTGATTTATAGTTATGTTCTATCTGCAGTTTATCTTAATGCTGATGTGATTGCTAACTATGAAAATTTAAATAAATTGCTCTAGCATAGAACATACCTAAACTTAACATGGTATCAGAGCTGAGGTGAAGACAATGCCCAAGCAAGAGTGAAAGAGCAATCACCGAAGACAGTTGGGACAAGACAGAAGGATCAATGGGTTCCTCATAATTCACCTAGGGTGAAGTCAAAGCAGAGAATGTTATTAGAATGGCGCAGCGGAAGATTCTAATGGTCCATCTTAAGATCACTTCATTGGGAAGTTCGGATCTAAGGGTGGAAGGAAAGGCGGATGCCTTGTTGAAATAAGTTCGGCCGTTATGCGAAGGAGTGTCTGAATGGCAGAGACACATCTCTTGATGAAGATAACAATCATTCCTGGGACATCTTCAATGATCAAAAGAATGACTGGTAATGCAGGTCATCAAGGAAATGGTCGACTCTTCCACGAAAGCAAGGAACCCCAAAATCTCTTTTATGTACCTGATCGAACCTGATGTCCATCTCGGAAATGGAAGTCAAAGGCTACAGGGTGGCACTTATCGATGGAAAGGTACGTGTTTGAAAATAGATCTTTTAAAGATGTTTTTGAGTTCAGGGTTGTATCAAGTTGCAGGAAGTCCACTGGGGACCATGTCCATTGACTCAGCTTCGGAGGTCTGTGAGTCAGATGGTGACTAGGATGCCTGAATCCAAAAAGAAGCATGAAGGTACATGTTTGAAATGTACCGAAGGAAAATATTATAAGGGGACCATTCCCCTAATGCAGCAGGTTCACAGGTTTGGAACAACCCAAGGAGTTTGAAAATCATGATCAAGGAATCTCATGTATACAGGTGGAAGAAAGCCCTCTATGGCTTGAAGAAAAACACCTCGGGCATAGTATGAGAGGATTGATAGTTGTCTAATGCAACTGAGATTCACTAGGAGTGAAACCGATCCAAACCATTACTCGAAGGTTGTGGATGAGAAACCTCTCGTACCAGCACCTATGTCTGACAGGTGCAGACCCTCTCATTTATAGGAGACAGAGGGAGTTGGATTCTGAATGTGGGAAGATAAGTTGCAAGCTTGTGACTGCCTCAAGGATCTTAACTTTCAGAAGTTATATGGTAATGATGTCGGACCAGATTTGGGAAATGCCTCTGAGTTTCATAAACTCATTTGCGTTGATGTTCTTGGAGAACCTCCGTCCGGACATCTGTGTTGCAGTTAGCATGGTGAGCTCATATTTGGTTGAGCCTCACTAGATGGGTGCCAAGAATCTTTTAAGATATCTTCAGGGCACAATCTCTCATGAATTGAGATACACTGTCGGAAATATGAAACCACATGATTATTCGAATGATGAGTGGGCAGGCAGTATGGAGGATCACTAGAGCACTTCTCAGTGCTGTCTCTCTTTGGAATCTACCTCGATATCCTGGATGAGCAGGAAGCAGAAATCAGTGACTCTGAGCACCACCAAGGCAGAATACATTGCTGATAGTATGGCCTTCTGTGAGGCAGTCTGGTTGTTGAAGCTCTTCAGTGAGTTGTTTGTACACATGATGAATACCACTGTGATTCTCTGTGACAACCAGAGATGGGATTCGATTATTGAGGAATCTCGTATTTGACAGTTGCTCCAGCAGATAGACATCAAATACTGCCTTATCTGGGATATGGTAAGTCGATGATCAAGGAGGCTCCATCACACTGAGATGATGTACAGGACAGAGCCCTGAGGAAAGATCAAATTTGTGATTTTCCCGAACGACTTGGAGTCGTCAAGAGACCTTTGTAAAAGGGTCCTGCATGCTGCATACATTGAGCTCTAGGAGCTTTGGGGGGCTTGCAGTTCTATTGGAGCAACATACGACCACAGGGTGACTCACCCTCCCCTGGTGGTGCGCACTGAAACAAGATGATTCGCTCTCTTGTGGGACAAGATGATTTGCTCTCTTATGTAGCAGGATGATTAGTTCTCCTGTGAGGCCTGGATTGATGTGTTCTCCATGGCGATTGTAGCAGGATTGATGTGTTCTCCTGTGAGGCCTGGATTGATGTGTTCTCCATGGCGATTGTAGCAGGATTGATGTGTTCTCCTGTGAGGACAGGATTGATTAAGTTCTCCTGTCGAGGCATCCTACCCATGCAGTCTGGGACTCATGGGAAGTACCTCTCATCTGATCAATGAGCAGGGAAATGAAGTTAGGGACCATAGTAGTACCGATGGATGCATCGTTGTATCTACCGTACTCCCTACGCTAGGATGTCCTCCATTGATCTGGGATCAATGATACTGGTCTGGGACCAGTGGTAGGAGTTGTACATGCTATGACGCTGACTTCGAGTCGGCTGAGACTGGTCTGGGATCAGTGGTACATACTCCGAGACTGACTTCGTGTCAGTGCAGTACTGGTCTGGGACCAGTGAGAGTGGTACATACTATGACGTTGACTTCGGGTCGGTTGAGACTGGTCTGGGACCAGTGGTACACTCTCTGAGACTGCGATACTGGTCTGGGACCAGTGATAGGAGTGGTACTTACTATGAAGCTGACTTCGGGTCAGTTGAGACTGGTCTGGGACTAGTGGTATGCACTCTGAGACTGACTTCAGGTCAGTGGAGAATGATATGACTCATTCTCGATCAATTCTTCTTCTTCATAGTTCAGCGGAGATGAGCAGAGCAGAGCAGAGCCAGCAGAGCAAAGCTAGCAGAGCTAAGCTGAGCAGAGCAGAGCCAGTAGAGCTGAGCAGAGCAGAGCCAGCAGCGCTGAGCAGAGCAGAGCTAGCAGAGCCAGCAGTGCTGAGCAGAGCAAAGCCGAGCCAGTAGAGCTGAGCAGAGTAGAGCAAAGCCAGCAGAGCTAAGTAGAGCCAGCAGAGCTAGGCAGAGTAGTGCAAGGCACTAATGGCAGAGATAGTACAGTCGTACATATGGATCAGCGGATGGAGTTCTCCCTAGTTGAGAGGGAGTGTTAAATTGGCAACTAGGGCCAAACTCCATGTGGGTTAGCTTATTTCTGGCAGCTGATATTTTTATTGGATCCCTCTCGTCGAGAGGTGTAGGATTGATCCAAAGATCATCCGATTCCGATAAGTATTTATGGAGATATGAATTTATTTTGTTTATGTAATTATTATCAAGCCGACCAGCACTTATGTAGGCTCTAGAAGCCCAACCGACGTGTCTATTCAACCCCTACATTTTAGTACAAATTGCAGAGGACTTGAGGTCATTTGGGCATACACATTCTTCATGTGTTCTCCTCTTCATGTCTCGGGTTTTTGGAGGAGAGACACTAATGAAGGATGCCCTAAGATGATGCCCTAATTTACACGTTGGAAATGGAGACACTTAGCCACAGATCAAGGAAGACATTTACACAATGAGGACATACGTTGGTTAATACATCTAAACGCAATCTTGGAGACCTTATAATATATACGCTGCTCACAGTGAATGAGATACGTTATTCATAGTGGATACGCTGTGGATGTTATACACTGGTCATGAAGTTGTTCATGGTTATATATATGCTGGACATGAAGCTGTTCATGGTTATATATAGATACGCTGGTCAAGAAAACACATACGCAATCAAGAGTGCCAAAGTCATCAAGCCGAAGTGATGAAGAGGTAAGTCGTTGTACATCGTAGCCATCGTAATACACTGTTCATGGTTATACGCAGTCTAGGGTTACGCAGGGCATAAGATTAATACGCAGGTCATCTATCTAGCCGCAGTAAGGGTAGGAACTTATATGCTGTAATGAAGATATATACGCACAGCATCCACAGCAATATATATATATATATATATATATGCACAGGTCATGAAGCAATATATGTATGAACAGCTGGGATTACGCAGAAGATATATACGCACAGCATCCACAGCAATATATATATATATATATATGCACAGGTCATGAAGCAATATATGTATGAACAGCTGGGATTACGCAGAAGATATATATGCACAGGTCATGAAGATACATATACGCAGCAAATGGAGGAGACCTTATATGCTGTACAACGCAGTCAATGAATGGTAACACACAAACCGTCTGATCTGCTATTCTTGAATGAATTAAGGCAGCAGCAATGTCACTTTGGTTATCAGTCCCGGATGTCTCTGAGGTACAGTTGTAACCTAACCTAGGAGGTGTGATGAGGACGTTGTAAACAACAGTAATGAGGATTACGTTGGGTGCCATCTCAATAAGTTTCAGTGTTTCTCATACCTGTAAAAGGAGACATACAGTCATTACTATATTTAGATCTAGTATCAAGATAACAATGATCATGGGCAGCATGACAGATGAGATCATGGGCAGCATGAAGTATAATAATCATGGGCAGAATGATAGATGAGATCATGGGCAGCATGATGTATGAGAGCATGGGCAGCATGAAGCAGGATGATTAGTGCAGCGTGGTGCAGTACACTGTAAGGTACAGCAAATGGACGAGATGCAGAATGATGATAGGTGAAGGAGTCACCTTGAGAATCAGTAGAAGCAGAATGTCTTCAACTGATCTCATCATTATACACAATGATCTACGCTAGATCTAGATAAGTCAAAGTGTTGACTTCTGTTGTAAATGTACTCTCTCTCTCTCTCTATCTCTTTCTCTGCTGAACTTTGAAGATAAAAGAAGATTTGATCAAAGGGTTTCCCCACACATTGTGGGGTTTGTCCCTGGCTCGCGCCATATCTTGTGTCCTCTTGCCTTGGCTTGTCTTCTGTGATTTATAGTTATGTTCTATCTGCAGTTTATCTTAATACTGATGTGATTGCTAACTATGAAAATTTAAATAAATTGCTCTAGCATAGAACATACATAAACTTAACATTATCGGATTTATATTCCTGCACAGAGGAAAGTGGTTGTCAGGCGGGATGTGAAGTTCGAGGAGGAGAGAGCATTCAGGAGGTCACGGGAGTTAGAGTATCCAAAGTCACCAGACCCTCAGGAGAAGCTAAGTTAGTCACAGGGATCCAGTGGTCAGGGATCAGGAAGTACGTCGATTACAGTGTCAGGTCCATTAGTGAGCAATGGCTCTCAGAGTCAGGTGGGTGGTTCTTCGGGCAGCATCTAGGGCAATTCGCAAAGCAAAGCACAGGGTAGTCCACTAATGGACAGTTCACACGGTACTTTAGCATCTACAGGCACAGGTTCAGGCATGAGGTTAGTTGACAGGCCTTCAGGAGTTTAGCCTTCTGATGATGATGAAGATTCTTTCACTCCGGTGGGAGAAGTATGCTCAGGGAAGAGAAAGCCCAAGTGGCTTCAAGATACCTTGCGCGAGGCCACATCAGTTGTTGGGCCAAAGAGACAGGTTAGACAGAGTAAACCACCTAAGTGGTTTTGTAGTTACATGGCATCGGTAACAAGCATTGTTGACTCCGAGCCTTCTAGTTATGAGGAGGCATCCAACCAACAGGTTTGGAGAGAGGCCATGATGGAGGAGCATTCTTCTATTATGAAGAACGATGTTTGGAAGGTAGTGTCTAGGCTTGAAGGTAAATCAGTTGTTACTTCCAGATGACTCTACAAGATAAAGCATGTTGCAGATGGCGGCATCGAGAAATTCAAGGCTCGATTTGTGGCGGGAGGGTTCTCACAGGTAGAGGGAGTTGACTATGAGGATACCTTCGCTCCTGTAGCTCGGTATACATCTATTCGCTCCATTATATCAATTGTAGCAGTGATGGGTTGGAAGATCCACCAGATGGATGTGAAGACTGCATTTCTCAATGGCTTCATTCAGGAGGAGGTTTATATTGAGCAGTTGCAGGGCTTTGAGGTGCATGTAAGGAGTCCCATGTATGCAAATTGAAAAAGGCACTCTATGGCCTGAAGCAAGCTCATAGAGCTTGGTACTCGAGGATTGATACATACTTGCAGTAGTTGGGTTTCACAAAGAGTGAGGTTGATCCAAACCTATACTTCATTGTGGTGGGTGAGGAGCCTCTCATTTTGGTGTCGTATGTTGATGACTTGATCATCACTGGTGCAAAGAGACTCATTGAGGGCTGCAAGAGAGATCTTGCTTCAGAGTTTGAGATGAAGGATATCGGCTTGATGCATTATCTTTTGGGATTGGAGGTGTGGCAGGAGGAGGGGCGTTTCTTCCTGGGACAAGGGTAGTACATTGTGGATATTCTTAGTAGATTTCACATGGAGGACTGCAAACCCATGTCTACACCTATGATCACTAACTAGAAGAAGCTTCACGCTTCTGATTCCGAGTTGGTGGATCCTACTCTATACAGACAGTTGATTGGTTGTTTTATGTATTTGGTCAACACTCGACCAGATATATGTTTTCCAGTTAACACTATGATTGAGTTCATGTGTGAGTCCAAGAGAGTGCACTGGGTAGCTGCAAAACACATTCTTCGTTACTTGCAGGGGACTGTGGATTTTGGTCTGGATTATAGACAGGGTGATGGAGTGAGACTAACAGGGTACACGGATTCAGATTGGGCAGGTTGTGCTTCAGATAGGAAGAGTACTTTCGGGTGTTGTTTTGGGTTGGGTTCAGCAGTTGTGTCATGGATCAGCCGGAAACAACAGTCAGTTGCATTGAGCTCAGCTGAGGCAGAGTATATGGTTGCTAGTTTGGCTAGTTGTGAGGCCATATGGCTTCGCAAGATGTTGTTTGGTCTATTTGGTCAGGCATTGAGACCTTCAGTAATTTACTGTGATAATCAAAGTTGCATAAAACTCATGGAGAATCCAGTTTTTCATGACAGGTCAAAGCATATTGAGATCAAGTATCACTTCATTAGAGACTATGTCCAAAAGGGAGTTGTCAAGCTTGAGTACATTTCTACAAATGAGCAGGTAGCGGACATTTTCACCAAAGCCTTACCACGGGGCAAGCATGTATACTTCAGAGACAAGATGGGAATGGTGAGGAACACTTTCCTCGGTAAGAGGGAGTGTTAAAATTTGGGTACCAGAGGACAAGTGGTTCCCTAAGGCTTTGATCTTTGGCCTAGGGAAAAGTGTCCAAATTTATTTTTTACTTTTCTCCTAAAGTGACTTTATAAGTGGTAAAGTCAATTTAATTTAAAAGTGACTTTATAAGTGGTAAAGTTACATTCTAATTTAAAAGTGACTTTATAAGTGGTAAAGTTACATTCTACTTTAAAGGTGACTTTATTAAAGTGAATGAAAAATTAGAAAGTGAAAAAGTGACTTTGAAATAAAAGGCTAAGTGGGTCTTTATTTAAGTGGGTGAGTTAAAAAATAGAAAGTAAGAATTAAATGCACATTTATTCTCATCCCTAGATCTAAATGAATCTCAGCCATTAGATCTTACGCTAAACCAAGAGGTTATTTAGAGAATAAAAAAGAGAATAAAAGAGGAAAAGATCAATTCATTATTTCATGAGCATTTGAGAAAAAGAGAAGAGAGAGCAAAGAGAGAATTTCTGAGTAGTGAGGAAGTGAAGGAGAGCAGCAAGAAGACATTTCAACAAATCTGGGCAGCGCATTTATTGGTGAGCATCCCAAGGAAAAACCGTATAGTAGGAGAAAGGTACAGAAATCGAGGAAAAGGGACATCAAGTTCTGGGCACATTTTTCGAGGCTATTTGTACAGTGTTTAATGTTGTTTTATTGCTATAAAAATTTCTGTTTTGTCTGTTTGCTGATTGACACGATTTTCGAGGTGGAGTTCAAACACGAAAATCTAGATAAGTTGTAATTTGTGGTTGCTAGAATTTTTAGTGTCTTTCAGTTTCTCTGTAAAATCATTTTCAGAAATAAAGAAGAGCCCTCAAACTGGTTTTCCCCAAGAATTGTAGGGGGTTTTTCCAGGGTCACACTGACCAAAAATCACAATGTTATTTTCTGTGTGTGGCTGCCATAATTTTGCTGTGTTTATTTCAGCAGTAGTGAAATCTCTAAATTTGTATTTTTAGAAAAATATTATCATTTCCAGATTTTAGAATTTTTATCATGCTTGAATTTAAAACTAAATGCATGGAGTGATAAGGAAAACTGATAACCGAAGTGAGAGTTGAAATTTCTTCAAAACTTCCTCATATCTATCTTTGGAATGTGGTGGTTCTTAAACCCCACATTGGAGTCTCTAAAATCGTAATTCATATTGCTTTTGTCTTCATCATGATTTTCATGGATTACCTTGTCACAACCGAGAAGCCTTTCTTGCAACAATGTTGTCAAACTTTCCTTCAAACCTTCCATGTCTGCCCATCCATCTTAGCTTCCATGCCATCCTTCAAACCTTCCATGTATGCTTTTAGACCATCCATGTCGCATTTTAGTTCATCTTTGGTTGCTCTTTGTGAGAGCGAAATTTGTTGCACTTGGTCCCGTAATTTTGATATATCATGTTGCAATTCTTCCTCTTCATGCGTCAAAAACTACACGAAAAAACTACAGTTTGTGCACTTTCAGCCACTTCTTACAAAATTCAAATCTGATTCCTGAAACAAAAGTTATGATGATTTTTGTGGGTCATCTATTTGAGATTGAGTTCTAAAGCCTACAAAAACCCTAACTTCCTCAAATCATATCTCTGAAAATATACACGAAGTTCACCAAGATTCCGGCTCCACGTGGTAAATATTTCAACTTCTGAAGCCTCGTAGAAAAAAAGTTATAGCGAAATGGCCAAGATGACCTATTTGAAGAAGTGAAACCCTAGAATCCAAAGCTTTGATCGCAAATGTTATGCAACCAGCTCGCAGAAAGGATAGATCAACAACTTAAAAATTATCCTCTTCGAGGGGGAAACCTCTTTTACATTACATAAATGAACAATTCTTGGATGATACAAATGACAAAACCTCCTTTGTATATATAGGAGTCTAAGGGGTCACAATATAATCAGAGCCTACATAACAATGATGATGTAAGGGCACAACATAACAATATTGGGTTTCTATGGGGAACAACAATAACAATATGGGGGCTACATGGGCACAACAAAAACAATAAGGGGGATACACTAGTATTATAGGGACCTAACAGATTCTCCATCTTGTCATCAGGCCTTTGGCCATAAATAAAAGAATAAAAAAAAAGGAAAAAAATAATTTATATATAGGAAATTTTAAAAAATTAAAAAAAAAAATGGAGTAAAAAAAAGTATGTATCTTAAAATAAAAAAGTGTCAAATTTTTTTATATAAAATAATTTTAAAAATGGTAAAAAAAATGAACAGAAATAAGCAAATATATAAATAAAAATTATTTAAAAAAAAAAGTTTAAAAAAATAATATTATTAAAAAAAATTATATATAAAAAATAAATAAAACAAAAAATATTACCTATGCCTACCATTACTACTATCGCCATTGTTGGTGCAAAGACCACAACAAACGCAGCCACTGCAACCACAATCACCCTGCAATCAATTGCACAAACTTAGCGACCACGCCATCTCCCGTCAGGCTTCTTGTTGTTGCCAACGTAACCCCACCGTCGTCGTTGGGCGTCTTGACCAGTCGCCTTCTCATTCGCCATCTATAGCTTGACAAAGTTTGAGCCACTCAAAGCCTTCGTCCATACAACTACCTGCAAGTGTGCCATTGTTGTCGCTCTTGTCAACCATTCCACATGCATCCCCCGCCACAGTCGACCCTGACACCACCTTCGACTCTCTTGTCGACCATTCCACACACATCCCCCGCCACAGTCGACCCTGACACCACCTTCGACTGTCACAATCCTGTAGTCGTTGCATTCCCCTATTGTCAAAATCGATCTGACGTTTTACACCCTATCTAAAGCCAATCATATAATTAATTCCCTTTTAGGTGTTAATTCAATATTCAAGTGGAAGAGTAAAGGGTCCTGACTTTTTGAAGAGACTTTTTGATGAGAAAATTAAAGGAGACAAACTTATATTATAAGATAGAAGTGAATTTAAAAAAATAAAAAACAAACAAACAAACAAACTTGCTAAAGAGTCATTTAATATAAGGTTATTATTTTAAAAAAAAATAGTGTATATATATATATAAGGAGGAATTAGAGAAAAAAAAAAAGAGATTAAAAATATATATATATATATATATATATTACTTTTCTAGTTTTTATTTAACAAAAGGGGGCAAATGCATTTAGTATTCAAAATAAAAATAATGGAGATCAGTGATGGAAAATCTCCTAAAACTTTTAGAATGTGTGAACGCACTATTTAAAATCAAAGGATCACTTGCAGGAAAGGAAGCTATAATCTCTATCGCTCCTACTCAAGATAATGATTATGTTAGTACTGAATATGCTAACCATTTAGTGATTCTTGATTCGAACATAATTGAAATGATAGATTCAATGAATAATAAACAATATAACATAAGCAATCTACAACTATGCATTGGAGAGTATATTTTGGCCTCGCAATTCACTATTAAAACTTTATTTTGCGATAATAGTCATGTTATTTTGGGTTCACCTAGATGGAATCACTAGGGTCTTTTATCCTAAATATGAAATTTAAGTTTTTGACATTTTCCTACAAGAAGAAAAAAATAACACTGCAAGACATTACATTCAATGCAGATTCAGTAACACCAAAAGACATACAAGATATCTCAAAAGTAATCTTTCAAGAAAATAAAAGAGCAATACAAAACATGCAAAGGGAAGTTGATAAAATCAATGCTGACAAAAATGAAGAAGTTTCTCGACTTAAAGACCATAGTGAAAAATTATTGACGCAAATTAAAAAGCTTAAGGAGAAGAAGTCATTGGAAAACAAGGTACAACAACTTATCAAGAAGGAAGCATCGAATGTAGAAATTCAAGTTGAAGAAAAAGATATGAACATTGATCCAATCAATATCACAACTCAAGAAAATGACAAACCAGTTGAAGGAAAAACATATTCAAATGTTGCAGTTCAAGTGATGGAAATTCCAAGTGAAGATTTTGTAGCCAACTCAGCAACATCAGTACCTGAAGTAAATCAGGAAATTGCGACACACTTGATAAGGGAAAGTCAAACCAAAAGAACTCATTATCTATACCCAAATTACAAGAGCAGACATCTCAATCAGTCTACATAATTGTATCACTCAAAATATAAATAACAAACTTATGTTTTAAGGAATACCGAAGTTTATGCAATCCAGTCCTATGATAACAATTCATCACAAGTTTCCAGTAACCGCAAGGTTCGACAAAAGATTAATTTAGGATGGTCAGTTCCTTTTTTAGTTCGACAAATTTATTTATCACTCCAAGATCTTATCACCTTGTATCAACAAAGATGACAGATCGAAGAATTCCAAAAGATGCGAATAAATTACAAAGACAAACAGATGATATGCCTTGTTAGCAATAAGCTTTGAGGACAAAGCTTTTTGAAGAGGAAGGCAATGTTATGAATAAAATATATATATAAAAATAATATAAATAATCATTAATTAACTAGTCATTAATATTGAAGAGGCATGTGTCTAAAGACATGACCATTTGCGATGGGGTACCTGCCTAGGTATATACGCAAGCCCTCACCCTCATTTGTATCATCATCTCACTTGTATTCAAATATTTTTATATAATATATTACTGTCCTATCATGAATATTTATATATTTCAGATCTTTTGAAGTAATTTGTTGTGTATACGAACATTGTTGCGTATACGAAATTTGTTCGTTACAAACACACACATGGAATGGACAGGAAAAATCGATAGAACGTTGAATGCTTTATTATTCACAAAGATATACATTTATAATACATCCTTATGACCGTTGGTTTGATATGCCAAGGTCTCTTGGACTCCAATGACTATTCACATTCCACCACACCAACCCTTAGCAGATTAGTTGTCAACATTCCCCCCCTTAATCCGAAGGGGTATATACAAGTCCAAGAAGAGAGCTCTAATACAAAAATGCATGATAGCAAATGATTAAATGTGCTCTCTCAAATTAAGGTACAAGGTGGGAGAAATTGAGGTCTCAACGGTGGTGGTTGAAGGATGACCACCAACATTGGAACGCTTAATGTAGTTCCTGGAACTCTTCCAAATTTGGCTAGACGCTGAAGTCTTCTACTAGAGGAAGTGCTCCCTAATGCTTTGAAAGGGAGACCATTGGGGTCTCAACCTGGAACGCTTAGTGCAATTCCTAGAACAATTCCAAATCTTGCAAGTTGTTAGTCTTCCGCTAGAGGTAGTGTCCCTAATGTTTTGAAAAGGGAGACCATCAACCTGGAAAAGGGAGGTCTCAACCTACGGTGGTTTAAGGAAGGCCACCAACCAAAGGCATGATTGTGAAGCATTGCTCTGTCTCTGGCTACAACTCTAAATATGGGTATGGTTGTCTCTGCTTGTATGCTCAGGCAGCAGGTTCAGGCTATGGCTTAGGCTCACTTGATGTATCTTTGAGGCTTGTAAATGGCCATTAATTCCCCCCTGTCAGATACAAGGTGAGAACATGAAGAAAACTCAATTGCAAGACTTTTTAATACTCGAGAACAAATTCTATGATATGAGTGAAATATTTTCTTGGTTGTTCAAGCCCACTGCCAAGAAGCGATCCATCCAAGGTGAATCTTTGTTCTTTCAGGAGGCTTGTTTCTGAAGCATTTGTTTGAATGATGACTGTGTCGACCACAATGCTTACAAGGGTGAAGATCAAAACAGTGATTTTTCACATGACCAACTCTCTCACAATGTTGGCATTTCACAATCTGCGATGAATGTGAGCAAGGAGCAAAATTTGGAATAGGTGAATATGAACTATCTTGAAGAAACCTAGCACTCTGAAAATGAATGGGCTTAGTGTACTCTAAAATATGAAAGGACATATCCTTGTCATATCTAAGACTGGTTATGTACCTGTTATGGAAAACTTCTTCCAAGGTTTAGTGATGGGCTTGGAAAGCGCAACCTGAACTTTTGCATCTGAATGTAAATATGCTCTTACTTTGGGCACTGAATTAACCTCAATCTCACTAATCTGTTTAGTTTCTGGTTGTTGATGGGAGTCAACTTCAAACTCATACAGGGGATTGTTCTGAACAAAAACAATTTCAGAATCACAACTCTTTTGCTTTAATTCAACTCACTATAATTGTAACTCGAGCTACAAAAATTCAATCTTGTCTTGTGCATTTTGCAAACATGGTTGAATGTCTGTGAGAATTGCTTTGTCAATCATAATTGTATTGTCGACAATAGAATGCATAAGAGTATTCAATAACTCTAATACTCCATAAAGTTTTCCCATTTTGTTAACATATCAAACTCTGTAAATGACGAGTGTTAGGTTCAATTGAAAATGCACCTATTTAACTTATTTCCAAAGAAATTAGAAGTTGCTCCAATTCTAATCTGCACCAATTTTGGCTCAATGGAGAAACCATACAACATTTGAATATTGGGATAACTTTGTATACTTTAATGTTCTATGGGCAATTCAACACCGAACACAACAATAACTAGGAAAATGACAGCCATATTGAGTCTTAAATAAAGTGCCGCAAATGTAGCCACATTGGCGCTAATGTGGTCACCACCTTTGATCAGTGAGGGGCAGACGAGATTCCAACCATAGTTTGAATGTGCAGAGTAGCAAACACACACGCGAAAATAGACAGCAGAAATAACCAAGTTCCAATTAAACAAATGCATATCTTATATCATCATTGTAATTCCTACCTAAATTCTCATTAGAAGATTTACCAATTACATTAATATGTCCCAAATTGTTGTTCCCATCAAATCGCAGTTGATTATATTAGATTTATTACCTACGTAGCAGACTTTGATGTTCGAAGTGTTTTTAATGTCGCTGTTGAACGAAGAGTTGTTTTCCGCTTTCATTCAAAGGTCCAGATTCCAATTCAGCGAATGCATATCACATGGGACGCAAACCAAGTTGTCTATTGCATCACGCTGGACACAAACCTCTTCACAAAAAAGCCCAGGCACTAAAGAAATATTGAGGCATTGTAGAACTCCGAAGGAAGCCACTACTTACTTTCTTGAGCATTGGTGTGACAATTTTTTTCAGCTATACTTTATTTACATACTACAAATGCAATTTATCTACTCTACTGTCGCAGGAGCGTGTTTGGCTTTTTTCTTGTTCAGGGGTCAAACTGCAGGATGAGTTGGTTCTTGTCAGGCCAGGTTAGCTCAAAAATTAATGAGCGCAAAACAACTGAGTGATATTATTCATTCGACTATTATTATTTATACATATACAAAAACGGATCAGTTCATCTTCTAGATGACTGTCCGGCTTCACCTCATCCGTTTCGGATTAGGTGTCAACATTCCCCCCCTTAATCTGAAGGGATGTTGGTGAGTCCAAGCATCGTTCTGAATCTTTCAAGCTTTTCTCTTCCAAGTGCTTTGGTGAAGATGTCTGCAATTTGCTCGTTTGTGGAACAATGACGGAGATGGATTGTTTTGGCCTCAACATGATGTCGGATTAGATGATATTTAGTATTGATGTGCTTAGTACGATCATGGAACTTTGGATTCTTGGCCAACTTTATTGCAGATGTGTTATCAATCATGAGTGGAGTAGATTGTATTTGTTTTACTTGCAAATCTTCAAGAATTTTCCTGAGCCACACAATTTCTTTCGTTGCTTCAGCTGCTGCCACGTATTCTGCTTCGGTTGTGGAATCTGCTGGTACTGATTGTTTGCGTGATCTCCAGGAGACAGCTCCTGATCCAAGACTCATAGCATATCCTGAAGTAGATACCCCAGTTTCTTTGTCTCCATCGAAGTCTGAATCAGAGTATCCAATCAAGTTGAAGTCGTCCACCTGTGTATACTTGATTCCAAGGTCTTCAGTTCCCTTCAAGTACCTTAGAACTCTTTTTGCAGCAGACCAATGTCCCTCACAAGGCTTTTGCATAAACCTGGAGAGGATTCCAACAGCAAATGAAATGTCTGGTCTGGTAGTAGTGAGGTAGATGAGACTTCCTACAAGCTGTCTATACTTTGTTGCATCCTCAAATTCTTTTCCTTCAGTAGATGTGAGCTTCAAGTTTTGTTCCATTGGAGTAGAAAGGGGATTGCACTCTGTCATGCCAAATCTGTATAACAAATCTCCAATGTATTTCTTTTGAGAAAGAAATATGGACTTTGGATGTTGGGTTACTTCAATGCCAAGATAATAATGAACATAGCCCAAATCAGTCATTTCAAAAAAATTTCCTAATTCTTTCTTTATGGATGCAATATAGCTTTCATTGTTCCCTGTCATTAAAAGATCATCTACATATACCACAAGATATACAACTGTTTTGCCAACTTTCTTGACAAATAAAGTTGCATCATCAAGATCAAAATGTTTGAAGTTGAGTTTCAGAAGATGCTCAGTTAGTTTTTCATACCAGGCTCGTGGTGCTTGTTTGAGGCCATACAAGGACTTCACAAGTTTGCATACTTTGTGTTCATGTCCTTTCACAGCAAATCCTTCAGGCTGGGACATAAAAACATTCTCTTTTAGATCTCCATTCAAGAATGCAGTTTTTACATCCATTTGATGGACTTTCCAACCGTTCTGAGCAGCTAGTGCAAAGAGTGTCCGGATGGTGGCCCATTTTGTTGTGGGAGCAAAAGTTTCCTCATAATCGACCCCTTCCTTTTGTGCAAAACCTTTTGCCACAAGCCTAGCTTTGTGCTTGTCAAGTGAGCCATCAGCTTTGTACTTGTTCTTGTAGACCCACTTGCAGCCAATTGGTTTGGTTCCAAATGGAGGATCAACCAGCTTCCAAGTGCCATTCTTTATGAGGGCATCATACTCCTTCTGCATCGCTTCTTTCCATTCATCATGAGAAGCAGCTTCTTTGAAGGAAGTTGGTTCAAAATCTGTAGACAAGTTCAATTCACAATCATAAGTAACATCCATATCAACAGGTGAATTAGAGTTATCTACATCACCTCCATCTTGTCGGTTTGAATTTCGGGTCCCTGTTTTTCCAATTTCATCAGGATGAACACTTTCAAGTGTCTTTGTCAGCCACTTTGGGGGACCTTTCTGAGATGGTCCAGGCTGTTCTGTTGATTGAGTTGGGTCTGAATCAAGATTGAGTCTCCCAATTCTATCAATTACATCACTTAAAGCATCATCCGTTGTTGGAGTGTCATGCAGGGGAGGTTGTTCTTCAGAAGAAGATTCCACATGTTGATCTAGTATAGGAATCCCCCCTTCAAGATGTGGAATCTGATTATCAAACTCTTGAAATGATTTCGGTTTTGTGAATCTATCCAAGCGATCAAGTTGCCGCTCAACAACACTGTCAGATTTGGATGATTCAAGAAAAATGACATCTCTAGATAAAACAAACTTTTTATTTACTTCATCCTAAAGGCGGTATGCTTTAGATGTGTTTGAATACCCCAGGAAGATACACTTACGACTTCTAGCACCAAGTTTGTTTCTATGTACCTTTGGTATTAAAGCATAACAGGTGGAACCAAATATCCTGAGATGTTTTACCGAAGGAACATGTCCATACCACAATTCATAAGGAGTCTTGTTTCTTATAGCACTAGATGGACATCTATTCTTTATATATGCAGCACATAGAATAGCATCAGCCCAAAACATTGTCTTTACATTTTTGAAGAAAAGCATGGATCGAACCATATTCAAAATTGTTCTGTTCATTCTTTCAGCTACACCATTCTGTTGAGGATTATAAGGCACAGTTGTTTGATGTTTAATCCCATGTTGGCGAAGATAGTGTTCAAATTCATTTGATGTATATTCTTTTCCATTATCAGTGCGAATAGACCCAATATGAGATTGTGCATCATTTTCAATCCACTTATGAAAATTCTTAAATGTTTGAAAAGCATCAGATTTGTTCTTCAATAAGTAAACCCAACACATTCTGGTGTAATCATCAATAAATGTCATGATATATTTATTTCCATTTGCAGAAGGAACAGGCATTGGACCACATAAATCTGAATGAATAAGTTCAAGCTTCCTATGTGCTCTTGAATGTGAATCATGAAAAGACTGTTTGCTATGCTTTCCTAGAATGCAAGCATCACATTGTTTATGTTTTCTAGGAATTGTAGGCAAACCAGCAACACCATTTTTCTTCAACAAGCGGAGACTATCATAGTTTAAATGTCCAAATCTAGCATGCCATAATAAACTTGATGGAAGTGCATCTTCTTCATGATGAGAAATATATGAGAAATGTTGTGCATGAGCAGAGGTTCCTTGCAGTTTAAGGAGTCTTTCTTCTTCTATACCCCTCATGACAAGTGAGTGGTCAGATGCCTTTCTTACCTCAAGCTTGCCATCAAACATGTGAATGGAGTGACCTTGCTGGCGGTTGTGGACCAGGGACAGCAAGTTTCTCTTCAGCTGTGGGAGATATAGAACATGATCCAGAAGAAAGTCTGGAAGACCAGGCAGTTTAAGCCTGATTGTGCCAAGCCCTGATGGCTTGATTTTTGACTGATCTGCAAAGTATACTGCTCCATCAACATTGTTAGTGAAATCTTCAAAGAAATCTCTCCTATGAGTCATATGACAGGTTGCTCCTGAATCAAGCAACCAGTCATTTTTCGAAGAAGCAAGTGAAGCATTAAACAAATCTTCATTTACTCCAATATTACATTGTGCCTCAATATAGTGTGCAGATTCAGGTGCTTTACCTTTGTCTGAGTCATCAGTTTTACCTTTCTGCTGATTTCTTCTCTGCTCAACTTTGTCCAGACCTTTCCAACAAGCCCACTTTTGCCTCATTTGGACACCTGGAAGTGCCTCAAAAGCAGCTCCAAAGTAGCGCGACCTGTTCAGGATCAGGGCGCGACCTGTTGGGAAAGTTTGCCAATTTTTCATCTACAGCTCAGGAATTCGCCCAGCTTTGACCAGTTTTGACTTGTGATGGGAATTTTCACCCTCTTTGATGTAATTAAAGTATTTTTATGTTGACATGACACTTATTTACCTATTCTAGAAGATTCATTCATGAAATAGCAAACATTTAATGAATGAATTGGTTTCCTAGCTTATAGAGGCAAGTTGTTTTGACTGCCTAGATTTTAGTGCTCAGTTTAGAATTGGTTGAAACAGCTCCTAGAAGGATGAGCTCGACCCCTAGAGGCAAGGAAAGGTGTTAGCTTGCCTATATTATGTATTTTCTTAGTCATTTTCAGAGGTTGGAGAGGTTGGACTCTTGAGCAACGTTGCAGGAAGCGCCCCCCCGCGGATCCTAGGCCGGAATCGCGCTCCGTACGGAAGCGTTCCGGAAGCGCCCCAGGAAGCGCGATTCCAAAAAATCCGAAGCGCGATTCAGTTTTTTTAAAGCGCTTCCTGGATTTTAGGAAGCGTGGGCCCCGAAGCGCGCTTCGGATGGCGCTTCGGGCCTCCGAAGCGCCACGCTTCGGGCCCGGAAGCGTGCGCTTCACGCAGCGCTTCGGAGCGCTTCCTCCAAAACCGCGCGGGCAAGGGAAAATACATCATTTTTTTTAATTTTTTTTTAAAGTTAACTTAACTTAGCAATGAGGGGGTGGGTTAGGGTGAGTTTAGGGTGAGGAATGAAAAGAATAAAGCCCCCATTCATTCCTCATTTTCTCACTTTGAGTTTATGAGAGTTGGAGAAGAGAAGAGAGGAGAGGAGAAGAGAAGAGAGGAAAGGAGAGGAGAAGAGAGGAGAGCTTGGAGGAGTGAAGAAGGAGGAGCTAGGAGAAGGAGGAGGAGCTTGGAGCAAGAGCTTGGAGGACTTCATCTACAAGAGCTAAATAGGTAAGTTCAAACCCCAAACTCCCTTGTTTTTTTGAAAAAAAAATTGTAGTTTTCTCCTCCCTCTCCTACTCTTTCCCATTGTTTCTACTTGCTCCTTTATTTACAGATTGTCCACCACCTATATCCATATTCCAATATGGTGTTCTTTTGGCTTCTATGTATCATTCCACTCTTGGTTTTAATGATGGCAAGGGTGAAGAATAGAAGGGAAGAAACAGAAGAGGACATTGGTGATGGTCCTAATAGTAGTGACCCAATGTATGATGAGGAGGAAGGGTTTGAAGAGGAAGGGGATGAACTTGAAGGGGACACTGAAGCACAAGATGGGAAAGCTACATCAACACCCTTGTGGAACTATGTGACCAAACTTGATGGGGGAAAGGGTGGTGGATCTTACAAATTTGTGTGCCCTCATGGTTGTCATGGAGGAAAACCATATTGTGGTTCATATACCCGTCTGAGGAGGTATCTTTGTGGGGTGCTGGACAGTGATGAAAAAAAGGGTTCTGTGGGGGTACAAATTTGCCCAAACATTTCAACTGAACAAAGAAGAAAATACATCCAAATAGAGATGGCTGCACAACAAAAAAACAAGAAACCAAAAACTCATTATGAATCAAGTGCAACCTCTAAATTTGGTAGTTGCTCATCTCCTCATGGTACTTCTGCAACCTCTGGAGGTAGAAGAACAATAGGGGATTTCCTTAATGTTGCTGGGAGGGATGATGTGGATGGAAAGATAGTCCGTTTTCTTTGTGCTTGCGGTGTACCATTCAATGTGCTTCGCTCTCCCTATTGGCATGACATGGTAAAGGCCATCAATGAAGCCCCAAAAGGATACAAGGCCCCCAACTATGAGAAAGCTAGAACAGTGTTATTAGAAAGAGAAAAAGCTAAGGTTCAAAGAGCTTTGACACGTTTTACAAATGAGTGGGTGGATTCTGGGGTATCCATTGTATCAGATGGGTGGACAAATATTAGAAACCAACATTTGATAAATGTTCTTGGTGTTTCTTCTAGTGGTGCAGTATTTATTGCATGTCATGACTCCTCCTCCATCAGTGCAACTGCACAAAACATTGCAGATCTCCTATTGAAATCAATCAAAGATGTTGGTCCAAATAATCTGGTTCAAGTGATCACAGATAATGCAGCAAATTGTAAGGCAGCAGGAAAAATTATTGAGCGTACTCATCCAAACATCTTTTGGTCTGGGTGCCTGGTTCACACATTGAACCTTTTGATGCATGATATTGTGAAACACAAAGATTGTGGGTGGATTGCTGAGGTTTACAGGAAAGGGAAGCAGCTCATTAAATTCATCACAGGGCATACAAGGGTAAACTACTTCTATGGCACTTACTCCAAGTTGCAATTGCTTAAAATTGCAAAGACAAGATTTGCTAGTTATTACCTCACCTTTAGGCGGCTAGTGAAGGTGAGACAAGCTTTAACTAATCTGGTGTGTGCTGAAACATGGGATGAAATTAACACTGACACAGATGGTGCTAATGCAGTCAAGGACACTGTTCTTGACAGTTACTTTTGGTCACAGGTTAAATATATTTTGCAATTCACCAAACCAATTTATTACATGATCAAGCTTGCAGATTCAGATCGACCAGTAATTGGGGAGGTGTATGAGCAAATGGATAGCATGTTGGGGCAGATTAAAGACATTGTTGAGCCTAGAGATACCACCTTGTACAATTATATTCGTGTAGAGGTGCAAAACCGATGGGAAATGCTAAATATTCCATTGCATGCATTAGCATATGTTTTGACACCTAAATACTATCATCCATCATGGCTTTCAACACCAGCACCTGGGGGGGAAGCAGGAGAAAACCACATCAAGATCAAGAGGTTCACCAAAAATATATGGCTGCATTGAGTAAATTAATCCCTGATGAGGAGGAGGCTGCATTGGTACGGAGACAGGTGAGCAACTATACGCTCAACACTGGTCCATTTGGGAGCATGCATGCAATTAGAGATCGAGAGACTTTTTCTGCTCTTGAGTGGTGGAACATGCATGGAGGGGGTACTCCACTTCTACAGAGTTTGGCATTGCGGGTGCTATCACAGGTGGTAAACACTTCTTCTGCAGAGAGGTGTTGGAGCTCTTATTCTTTCATCCACAGTGTTAAAAGGAACAGGTTGAGTTTAGACCGGGCAGAGAGCTTGGTTTATGTTCATTACAACTTGCGATTGTTGTCCCATTACTGTGAAGATGCAAAGTCTAATAAAGACTTGTTGATTTGGGACAAGAATCCAGAGGAGCCCAATTTGGAGGATGGAGTGTTGCGACTAGAGCAATTAGAGGATGCTCTTTTCCAAGTATGTCCATTGTGGTATGAATTTTCCAATTTTCCCTTATAAAGCATTTCTCTAATTCAATTATTCATGTTTTTAATTTTTTTGTTAACTAGTGTTTTTTTTTGCATGAATTTTTTGAGCGATTCTAGGATGATGATGACCGTGTTGATATGCCACCACCCCCACCCCCATCTGGTCCCTTGGTTCCTAGGTTCCATGGTTCAACACCAACGGCAGGGGGTTCTTCTTCATCAGTTTCAGTGCCACGACTTCCACAGGCACCATCTTCTTCATTGCCACCACGTGGAGGCCCGCCACCACGTTCTATTCGTGGTGGAAGGAGGACAGATTAGTAGATATATTCACAATCTACTACTTTTTGTCATAGATTACTCATTAGACTTGTAGACTTGTGAATTTGAATTTTGAACCTTTTTGGCTTGGCGGTGACCAAGTGACATATTTTGTAAACATTATTATTTGAATTTTGGACATGACAAATGTTGACAGTTGCTCACTTGCTAGATAAATCATAATATGCTCTATGTTTTATGTTTATAATATGCTTAAATGTTTTATGTTTTATAATATGCTTAAAAATTTGATGTAAGTTTGTAATAGCTAGAATATAGATGATTGTTGTACATGCTAGTAACTACAATGGAATCATGGATGCCATATCTATCTTGATTTATGCAAAAATATGCATGTTTTCATGTCTTCTACAATTAATTTGGTATTTGGGATGTTTGTTTTGAGTATAAATGCAAAAAAATATAATATATATATATATATATAGCAGACGCTTCCGCGGATGCTTCGCTTCCTAGATTTTTGGAAAATGACGCTTCCGCGCTCCCGCTTCCGCTTCCGCTTCGCTCCCGCTTCGTGCAACATTGCTCTTGAGGGAGAAAGCTTCTATTGTACTACTCATTGGATCTCTGCAATTTTGGCAAAGGAAGAAATACCAGGGTTTTGCAGTCCTTTTTGGGATTCCTGTGGTTACATGTATTGATGGTGTGTTTCTCTTTGTACTTGTAAGTTTGTTATGTGACTCATCTTCTTACTTTTCCTTCTGCAAATTAGGCAAATGAAGTGTTAAAGTAGAATTCATGATTGCCATGCTCTGCTTTTAAGTTTGCTTAATATTTATGTTTTCATCTGTCTAAAGAGAACTCTTGAAGGTTTCTTGCTCTCTTTAGCTCCTCACCGGTCATTTCTATCCATTCACTTAATTTAAAGGCATCAGTACAGTTTCCTATCTTGCCCCAAAGAACCCCCTGCAAAAACTGTGTCCAATCCCCGCACCCAGAATTGCCTTTCCCCAATTTTCCACCAAAACCCTAAAATCCCAAATTAAACCTTTTTTATCAGTTTACTAGCCTAAAATCAGTGTTTCCTCATTGGTTGTCTCGCCCGTGGAAGACCTTTACCGAGATAGACCGGAGAGAGCCCTCTCCTGCCCCGTAGGGCTAGCTACGAGGCTAAGTGGTTTGATGTTGCCTTGAAGTTTACCTTTCTCAGCCTGAGGTGAAATTTCAAGCACTAACACCTTCCACGCAAAAAGTCGGGGAGCTGTCAGAAACTACTGGAACAACCGAGAAAGTTGACGCAGTGGACAGAAGTGCTGACGCAGAGTCTCAGAGAGCTCCACGCAGGTACTGCGAAGGGGCAGCGCAGTTGTAGTCAAGGCCAGACAGTTTTGTTGCTGGATCAGACGAATTCTACTGGGTGAAGTGAGGTAAAACTCACTCAGGTTCTCCACCATTGTATTTCTCTGTCACTGGTTTTCCAGGTGGGAAACAAGCATTTGTATTTAGAACTTATGCTTAATAATAGAAAACCCTTAGAGTTGTTGCACCGGTTTCCCTGCATTGGGTTTTCCCGAGGATGTTTAGTCCAAAAATAAGTGTCCTTTGCATGTTTGTCTCATTTATTTTTCAATACTTGATCTATATAGTGGTGTAGGCTGCAATGTACTTACATTAATATTTTCTGAATATTTCTAAAAATAACTTGTTAAATGAAGAATACAAGTAGGTAATGTAAATCAGTTTTCTACAATAGGATTTCTGGTTTGTTAGATTCAGAAATTTTCACATGGTATCAGAGCGATTGCACATCAAGGAGGACTGAAGCCATCAGCGAAAGGACAGACGAGAATTTGTGATGAAGACAGTTGTCCCGAGAGACAGCGCAGTTTTTTAGCCGAGAGAGAAGAGGAGGGGTGACGCAGTCACCAAGGAAGGCTCACGCAAAGCCTACATTTGCATGTTTGTGTGACGTAGCTGCAAAGGGCAGCGCAGTGATTGTTGGGCCAGCGGAAGCACTGCTGGGTCTCAATTTTCCAGTTGCCGAAGCTAGAGGCACAGCGCCGACTTCATCTAGAGTTGCTGGTGGGGTGTTGATTTTGTTGGTGCAGAACAGTGTCTAGTGGGGCAGAAGCGAAGTAGAGGGAATCAGTTCCTCAAAAGATTTCTTGCCAAGAATTCTAGATCCAGTGCTCAGCAGCAGTAGCAAAGAGAGATCAGAGAGGGGTTGTTCAACAGTTGTTGGCAGAAGGATTTCACTGAAGGAAATCGAACTTCAGAAAGAGCTTGTTCCTTGGAGGATTTCTAGTGCCAAAGAAATCTAGATCCGAGTTTTGCAAGGACAGTAGCGAAAGAGGGAGAAGAGAACTCGTTCGACACTCATTTGAGCAGAGATGGCAGTTAATGGACTGAGGGATCAGGACAGGTTGGATGGAGCATTCAACTTTATCATTTGGAAGGCCAGGATCCTAGAAGTTTTGGACAAAAGCTGCATCAAGGATTATGCCTTGAAGACAGTTGTTGTTCCGGTTGATGTTGATCCCCTCAAGAAGTACGAGGAGGCTTAGCCAAAACCGAAGTGCATGGTCTTGGACAGAGTCAAGGATCACGTGATCGCACATATTTCTGAGAAGGACATAGCAAGGGAAATGTGGGAGGCCTTGACCACTTTGTACGTGGGAACTTTCGTTCAACAGAAGATCTTGCTTGAGAGTCAGTGGAGACAGAATCAGATACAGAAGGGAGAAGAAATCAATCCCTTCCTTCTCAGGTTGCAAGGGATCCGAGACCAGCAAACTTCCGTAGGGTCTACACCAGATCCTGAATTCATGGTCAAGACTGCCTTGAATGCGGTCACTGAAGACTTGGAAACCTTTGTCCAGACTCCAGAGCATCTTGGGCAGGGCTTCTCTCCCCATTTGGGAGGAGATGTGGGCAGCACTTCAACAAGAAGAGATCAGACGGATGACCAAGGCAGGAAGAAGCAGCAAAGGGATCAAAGCCAAGAAGGAGGAAGAGGAGGATGCAACTTTCGCATCAGCGGGACAGCAAAGGCAGCAGAAGAGGAAAAAGAAAGACATATCCAAAGTCAGATGCTTCAGATGTGGAGAAATTGGACATTTTGCCACGCAGTGCCCTCGGAAGAATGGAAAAGAAGAGAAGTGCGACTCAGGCTGCTCCAGCGCAAGCTAACAAAGAGGGCGATGATGATGATTGCACCCTGAGTGATCATGCACCTCTAGAGAAGAGGTTGGGCGATATTGATTTGTAGTCGAGAGGACTACAGGAAAAGGGGCAAGATCCTTGAGGTGCCCAAACTCTTGGATCACATATGGCTACGGGAGCCCTTAATGACAGTAGCAGAATGACGGGAGTCGGTTGGTGCTAGGGATGATGGAGCGACAGTGGCAGAGCTAGAGTACCAAAGTCTGAAGTAGCGTTAACCTCGGAAGAAGGGCAAAGAAGAGAAGTGTGACTCAGGCTGCTCTAGCGCAAGCTGACAAAGAGGGTGATGATGATGATTGTGCCATGAGTGATCATGCTCCTCTAGAGAAGAGGTGGGGCGATATTGAGCTGTAGTCGAGAGGACTACAAGAAAAGGGGCAGGATCCTTGAGGTGCCCAAACTCTTGGATCACATATGGCTACGGGAGCCCTTAATGACAGTAGCAGAACGATGGGAGTCAGTTGGTGCTGGGGATGATGAAGTGACAGTGGCAAAGCTAGAGTACCAAAGTCTAAAGCAGCGTAGTAAAGTGTTGAGCAGTGCGGGTGGCACAGAGCAGATACAACAGCAACGCAATAGCATTAGAGGGTCAACACAGATTAGAAACAAAGGTAGCTTCAGCATCACGAGGTATCCAAACTGACCAGCATGTCAGCTTTTGGGTGACTTTTTTAGTTGCATAGTTCTCAGCAACTGAGTTGCAGTGCAGCAGTTAACAATGGCAGTGCTATGGGCAGCATGATGCAGCGTATTGAGAGGGAGTTGCAGTACAGATGCATTAGTGACAGTGGCAGTGTCATGGACAGAGCAGTACAGGTTGCAGAAATGCAGTGGATGAAGGGCTGCATGCCAAGCATCAGCAGCGCAGAGGTCTGATGACGTGGATCAGTGTGATACTTCTACTAGGAATTGTTACTAGAGCACATTCCTCGCTAAGAGGGAGTGTTGATTTTTGGGTAGCGTCGAATGTGCTCTAGCTCCGAAATTTTGTGGAGGGGCTAGAATACATGAGATCTCCAAGACCCAAAAATTGTTTGGTAAAATTCCACCCGGATTGTATTTTATTAAAATAATTAATATTTTTAATGGGGTTCCTAAGTCTAAACTTGGGAAAATTAACATATTAATGGGTATTAATGAAAATATGGGTGAGAAGCTTCTAAGAGACGAGGATCAAGTCTAATTTAATCTTAGCCATTGATTAGAGACATAATCTCGGTTGTTGATTTCTCAACAGGAAAAGTATAAATGGAGGCTTGGGGTCAGTTAGAGAAGACACACAGAAAGATTGAGGTAATTGATTTTCTACGGTGAGAAGATCTCCGGAAGGAAATCGATTGGAGATATCTTGCAGTTGAGGGGCAATGATAGTTCGGGAATACAGACAAAGAGGCGGAGAGAATCTTGTGGAGGCAGCGCAGTAGCCAAGAGAGCTGACGTTGGGCCAGACTGGGCCCACGCAACGTTGACGCAAAGTGAGGAGGGCCAACGCAGAGGAAGAACTGCCTTCCACGCATAAAGCTAGGGAGCTGCCAGAAATTGCTAGAACAATCGGGAAAGTTGACGCAGTGGGCAGAAGTGTTGACACAAAGCCTCATAGAGCTCCACGCAGTTACTACGAAGAGGCAGCACAGTGGTAGCCGGGGCCAGCGAGTTTTGCTGTCGGATCAGTCGGATTCTGCTGGGTGAAGTGAGGTAAAACTCACTCAGGTTCTCCGCCATTGTATTTCACTGTCACTGGTTTGTCGGGAGGGAAACCAACATTTGTATTCAGAACTTTTGCTTAATAATAAAAAACGTTCAGAGCTGCTGCACCGGTTTTCCCGCATTGGGTTTTCCGGGGATGTTTAGTCCTAAAATAAGTGTATCCTTTGCATGTTTGTCTCATTTATTTTTCAGTACTTGATCTGTATAGTGGTGTAGGCTACAGTATATTTACATTAATATTTCTGAAAATAACTTGTTAAATGAAGAATACAAATAGGTAATGTAATCAGTTTTCTGCAGTAGCATTTCTGGTTTGTTAGATTCAGAAATTTTCACTTACAATTGCTAGTGAAAACTCAAACGCATAGGCTAGACAGGGAATAAAGCAGAATAATATCATAACATTAAGCAGATCTGACATGCATGTCTCGGGCATGAGAAAACTGCTCAACAAAAAAGGCGGAGGAGGAGGAATGATTCAGATCTTAGAGGCGCTTATGAACACCGAGCAATGGCAGGACTGCAGAGATCGTTATGATGGGGCTATCCAATGAGGTTCAATTCAAAACTGTGCAACCATTTAGCACCAAGAATAGGTGTATGCAGACTTTGGCAGAGGGTTTTTGACAGACAGAGTGGTTAATGAGCAGGGTAGGAATTCGCCTGCTCTGATATCATGTTAAACACAGACATGGTATGGACAGGCAAATAAGATAGAACGGGGAATACATTATTATTCACAAAGCTATGCATTTAAAATACATCCTTATGACCGCCGGTTTCATATTCCAAGGTCTCTTGGACTCCAGTTACTGTTCACATTCCACCACACCAACCCTTAGCAGATTAGGTGTCCAACAAATATATATACAGCAAATATTATACTTCCTATGCTAAATGCAAGTACGCACAAAAACAAACAAATCCCAAATCCATGCAAGTGTATAGTATTTATTATTAAGCTGCAAATTAAATCTGGGCATAATAGCTGACCACCTTATTGCACAATAGTTTTCTTGGAATTCAACAATTTAAATACCTCATCACTAACTAGCCAACATTTTCACACTTACCCCCCAACGAATCTCTTTTTGATTTATCTGTTCAACAGCCTCTTGACTACTTCCTGTTAATGTTATGACTTCTCCTTCACTCGAATATGGACCACATGGTTGTCCAGGAGAGACTGTTCACAAAAGATTGATATTTTATAAGAACGTTTTGGAAAAAAAATTAAACGAAACAATTAAGTATAAGAAAGCATGATATAAAAATGGAAAAAGCTATTGCCAATGACTTTACCAGTAAAATATTATTAATAAAAAACAATGAAGAATTTATAAGCTATACGCTATAAGTAGGGTGCCTGAAACAAACTTGCCTTGGAAATTTATCCTTTCATTGACGATTCCAAGCATGATTTTACACTCTGTCTTAAGCAAATATTGTAGCAGAAGCTCATAGGAGTACTGGAGTACAAAAAGTAAGAAAAAATATAAAAGCAATATATCAATAAACATTTTTATCAAACCAAAATTTGCAAGTGTATCACTAATACATTTACTGCGCTTTAGACCATGATTTTTAAACAAGTATCTGCATTATCATATAAATATGCCGTTTATTAAAATCAAAAAATTCCAGCTATGTTAAACTATAAAGCGAAAAGAGAGATAAATAAACATTCATTACATGCATTATACTCAATGTCAGAAATATACCAAGTAATATTGAGGCAAAACCATTTAAACTAATCTTACAAATTCAGAAATTTTTGAAAATGATGCCCCTGAAATTAATCCAGAATGTAATATGTTCTTAATAGGCATAACGATATTGCAACCAAAGTTTTCGAAACCTGAAAAGCCCAAAAAAACAGATGGAGCGCTGGGCAACTAAATGTTAGATGCCTAATCTTGAGGGATTGAAGTATATTGTAAATATTATATTAGGAAAAATATGACGAGTCATAGGTGAATAGGTAGAGTCATTAGGACCACTTGGAAGATGAAACTCTCTAACTCTCTAACTCTCTAAGATTTCACTTACCCTGCCTTGTTTAAAATCCTTCCCTACAGAGACTGTAAACAGAGCATCACACAAAGGAATTAAGGAATAAAGCAACTATGTATATTTTGTGGTTCGTTTGGAAGATACAGAGTTTGCAAGAAGATAATGATGTAGCTTCTAGAGACGTTGATTTCAACTAGAATACTCCATCAATATACTCACAGATTTGTTTGAAGATACAAACGTGTGTGCCATTCATGCGAGGAGAGTTAAAATAACGCCAAAAGGCATTCAACTTGCAACGTGCATCCAAGGGTAAAGGGCAAGCTGAGCTCTATGATGTCGATGTGTAACAAAATATTTTCTGGACTTGAGTTATATGTTATGTGTGTGTCTGTGTATTTGATAAGGGAGAACCTTCACAAAAACACATTGTAGACAACTCTACTACCCAGCGAAATCTCTAACTTGTGCCCTGTTGCCGCAAAATCTAGCAGGCCACGTGCAAAGCCTAACCAGGCGAGGGCCAGACCTTATGGAACAAAAGAGAAGGGTTGTTGCAGTCCCCTCAGCGACCTTGCAACCTTTCTCGTGCTCTTTAGTGGATTCAGACCACAAGGGAGGCTTTCCTAAATCACCTATAAAGAAACTATAATATTGGGACTTGTTACCCACCATTTTGTGGGTGATATCCCTAGGAGAAAAAATTTCTCCAAGATGGTCCTCAGCCGGCAGCAACCAGCCCCTTGCAGCCACTAACTAGCTCATTGTGCCACTTCTCTGCCACTTGAGCCAGCCATGTGGTCCCTCACCCATCTGCCATGATTGTATGTTTGAAGGTGGGCCTCCCGAACCTAAAGGTATGCCTTGTCATTTGGTAATTGAGTATTGTAGTTTGCTTATCATGGACACTTCTAGGAAAGGATTAATGGGGGGATTCAACGGAAACAATGGACTAGGTTTGTGCTCTTGTCCCCTAAACCCCTTTTTAGATGTTAATATTGGATTCTAGTCCCGTGAGATCTCTTTTACTGGCCATTTGGCTTTAGGGATGGTACTTCATGGGAAAACCTGATTTTGGTTGTGTGGTTCCGCTCCCTCATCCACATATATTGCCCCCTTTCCACTCATTATAACCCCCCCATTCATCATTTCTCCCACCTGGGTCCACATTCCTCCAATGGGTCCACATAGGGTCAGCTTTCCCCTTCCCCTTTCCCACACCTTGGGTCAAGCCCGGAGCTTGATACAACTAAAAAGAAAAGCAAAAGCATAATTGGCCACATTCAATAGTAAAATGTACCACAAAATGCAAAAGATGGTTGGGACAAACACATTAGCACATGGGCAAAAGCGAATACATGAGCTCTACCCCATCATCATGGCCATCACCCTGGTCCCTAGGGGCCCTAGATGAGCCTCCTCTATTGTTTAGGAACCCATGATTGTCCCAACTCATGGTGGGAATGCACTGCCCTACCTTAAAAGGGGTATCCACGGGTACATCTCACACATCATGTGCTTACCTCTTGACCCCCAGCAGTTAATTAAAGAAAAATCATAAAAGGCAAAGGCATATAAAGAAGGGTGGAAAGATCAAGGCCAGGGCACCTCACATACCACGGTTTCTCCCTCCTATACATTATATACCCAAGTGCGGACTTCCCTTTTACTAGCTACCCTTGTACCCCAACATGTGGCCCAGGGATGCCCCTTTTCACTCCCTACTCCATTCATCTTTTTATCGCGTGCCACCACCTTTTAAAGGATGTAGCTTGGATATATTATCCCCTTTAGAAGTAGAAACCACCTAATGGGATACTTGGTTAACCCCATTTGGAGATTGGAAACATTAGCACATGCAAAGCCCATTATGGAAGGGTATGCCATTATGAAGTCCCCACTTGTTTTCCATGCTTTGTAAGCTCTTTTACTCGATTTCCTTGATGACTTGTTGTACTGGAAGGCTAGGGGACACACTGGATCTTATGCAGGATTGCAGGTGGTCTCCATCTTGGGTTTGGTCTCCCTATACGGAATCCTAACCCTCGAGAGGGCTACATTGATACATGTAGAGTGTGTGTTGAGAGCCATGGGCCTCCACAGCAGTAGACAACACTCCATGGATCCCCAGAGATGTTCAAATATTACTCAAGATTCACCTATTGGACGAGGAAGACGCACACAGTTCACCTTTGCCCAGTCGACCCCACAGTCGTACCATGCACTTGGTAGACGACCTAGGACTTGTATGCTGATGTGGCATCACTCACACCATCATTTGAGCCCTTACAGATGGTCTACAAGCATCTTCGACTTACTTGGAGGCCCATGAGGTCACTTGTGTGACCTCACAGCCATTGGGAGCACCACAGGTTTATTATGTGAAGAACAATGGGCCAACCCTTGTCCATTACTTTTGGAAGTCCAATTCATCATTTTGGCACTTATGGACTTCATCAGGTTTCTTACAAAGCCCAACGACATGCATTATTGATTATTCGACCTCTTGAGAGGCTTATTATGTTGTTTATGAGCTAGTTTGGTGGGCTTGTCACCAAAAGATAGTTATTTGCACATTATTTTAGCTTATGGGCTAATGTAGGCTCAAATTAGGTAATTCGAACTCCTAATGACTGTATAAATAGGAGAGACATGAATTCATTTTGTATCATCACTTGGATTGGGCCTCTCTCTCTCTCTCTTGAGAATTTCGCATTTCCTTCTCGATGGATGAAATTGGAGGATGGATGAATTTTGATGTTTGGATTGTATTTCTTATCTTGGAGCTTCTTAATTGGAAAATGTATTGATGGTTGGATATATTCTCTTCCATGTAAGTACAACATTGATGTTATTTTCTTTTACTTTGTCACATACATTGATCATGGGATTTTCGCTATTTTAGGGCTAATCATTGCATGCATTTACTGTTTCATTGTGGAATTATATTTCTATATAGCCTATCTCTATGTATGGGCCATGTTTGTTGAACAAATTTTCCTAGAGATCGAAGTTATCTTAATAAGCCATATTGATTTGCAAACTAAGTATAAATGCTTCAAGTTCACTCTCTTTCTTTGCCCTAACGCTAAATGAAGTTGCTCTTAAAGCCTCCTTGAGCTAGAAACGAAATCCATTTTCATAATTCTTCTTGACTCCATATCGCCAAAGGAATTAGGCACTAATCCACCATTAGGTGATTACCTTAAAACCTATGTTTCCTTCACCTTTCCCCCTCTTTTCTAGGTCTAGAACCACTGGGCCACCTAGGGCATCATTTTCCCAACAAAGTAACCATAGAAAAAGCCTATCTCCTGGCCTCTACTGCGTTGGTGTTTCCTCAAGCTCTCCTCCAGCTTTGAAGAAATTCCGACGATGGGATTTTAAGATATCCCAAGCCCTATCCCTAAGACCAAACTTTGCCCTGGTGTTCCCTAGGCTAGTACCTCATAGGATCAATTTGGCACCTCTAAGTGAAAACTCTTCTTTTGATCATTTCCCCTTCCTTGTTTAGGTTAAGATCATCATTAGTTTCTAAGCTCCCTCCCCTTAACCTAGGCTGGGTCCACTTGTCTTTGTGTGGTCCCATTCCTCATCAAAGACAATTATTCCGAGACAACTTGGGAATCCAAGTTTCGCAAGGATTTTAGGGATTGGGAAACTCCTTTACAAGTCATATTCCCTTAACCTAGCCCTTAAATCCTCACCTCCTTCTCCTAGAAAGCTTTGTACCTTGCTTGAGGAGCAAGCAAGCTCCATTCTTAAACTCCTTCCAGGAAAAGGATCATTGAGATCACTTCACACCCATTGCTTGATTCATCCTCCACAAGTGACTTTCTATATACTGGGTCTCCTCCCATCGGTGAAATTTCGTAAAGAGTAGGGAGTCGTAGCTAAGGTGACAGTGGGCTAAGTCTCCATCGTTGCCCTTGATCTAACAGTGCTCCCTTTAGGAGTCCCTTTAGGCCCCCCTGCTAGTTTGAGCGGTAACATTTTGGCGCCATTGCCGGGGAGGAAGAAGGTCTACCTCCCTAGTGAATCATTGAGGAATTGATTCATTAACGACATCTATAAGCATTCCTCTGGTGACTCCACTCATTGTCCAAACCCCTAGTTTACTTGAAGGCAACAACATTCCTCCTTTAACTAGGGTTGCTGCAAAAAGGGGAGAACGAACTCCATCACCTATTGGAACCGCCCTTCTCCCTAAATTTGAGAAAGTCAGTGATCCATCCCCAAAGATGCCATCTAGTTCTAACACTGACCCAAAACAAGATCAACCCAAGATGACCAAAAGTGAAAGACACTTGGTTAGTGTCTTTGCCCCTTTGAACTTGAGTGATGATCCCCAAACCTTTACCTGAGAAATATAACCGATGGTTACCAAAGTACGAATTCTATTGGCAAATGTCCCTATGATGATCTTTGATGAAGATAGGCTCACGATGTTTTTTGGTCTATCGCTTGAAGGACAAGCAAGAGAATGGTACCTTAGCCTTCCCCCAGCATGCATAGAAGACTGATGACTTTGAAGACCTATTCATGAAGAGGTGGTAATGCAATGCCCAAGGAAACTTTAACATTGAAAAATTCTAACAAATAACCAAGGGAAGGGAAGACGTGCAAGAATTCATTCAAAAATTTGATAGGGTAGTCAAGGATATACCTGATCATTTGAAACCATCTGAAGCTAATATCCTTGATAAATTCATAAAAGTTGTGGGTGGCCACTTAACTTATGTATTAAGGGACAAGAAACCTTCCACATTGGCTGAAGCCAAAGAGATAGCAATGGAAGTTGAGGAAAACCTACGAATCTTGAAGGTAGGTGCCATTGACAACCCTAGAGCTAAAGTCGAGACCAAGAAGGAGAAGTCCAAAGATCAACACGAAGAAACCCTCCTTGCCATCCTCAAGAAAATGGAGAAATTCGCCAAAGAAGCCAAAGCACGTGAGAGCGTTATCATGAATAAAATCATTTCCTTGGAAAGGGCCCAAAAATCTAGTTATATTCCAAAAGGAAAACCCTTTCCCAAAAAACAAGGTGAAGAAGATAGGCCAAGCTCGTCTCAATTCCCAAACACTTTGGCTCCAACTAATGTTGTTGAGCCAGACTCATCTTCTGAGGATGAGGGAAGTGAAGAGGGAGAGAGTGAGGGTGAAGAAGTTGATGAGCAGGCTAACCTTGTCGAATCTGACATCTTCAACATTTTGCTAGGAGGATCATATACACACCCTCCCATTAGTGAGGTCACCCTTAAGGAAGATAAGCAAGAACCCATTCTTAACTCTGATAGCAAGGGAAGGTTAAAAGGGATCCAACATTCACGAAAGGAAGGAAAATAGAAAAGACCCTACAACCTCTAAGGAACCATCTAAAGAAGACTCATTGCCCAAGCAAGCCCCTCCCAAGGAGTCTCTCCCTGAAATTCCTCCCAAGAATGATCCCCCAACCAAAGCCAATTCGAAAAAGGATCACCCAAGGAAGGAAAACATCAAGAAATGAGAAGGGAAAAGAGGCTAAACTTGACATTAATATAGGGGTTGTTGTACGAAAAATAACCATACTCATTCCTTTGAAAGATATTGCGAAAATTCCCAAGCAACAACAACAAATCAAAAAGTCCCTAGGTATTCAAGAAGAAGAATTACCTGAAGACTTACAAAACATTCATATTCCTGACCGAAACCCTAGGTGTGAACCATTTATGCTCACTTTGGCTATCAATGACCTCTTCTTACACAATCGTATGTTAGACTCGAGGGCTTCTGCAAATATCATGCCCTTAAAAGTTATGAAGCAACTCCTTAAAAGTTATGAAGCAACTTGGTCTCAGCGTCACTCGGTCGTATAAGAAGGTATGTGGTTTTAACTCCAAGCCTATAGAGGTGGAAGGTCTCATAAAGGACCTTAAGGTTTCTTTGGCTAGGAACCCTAACATATCCCTTCTCATGGATGTCGTTGTCATTGATATTCCTGATGTGTGGGGAATGCTATTATCTAGGAAATGGGGGCTACCATTGGGGGTCATGTTCAAATGGACTTATCATATGCTACCATCCCACAATCTAATGGAACCCCTTTTATCCTTTATAGGGAACCCACCTACCTATCTCATGTGATTAAGCCTGGACCATATTACGAAACACATGAAACTGAGAAGCCTTATCCTATTCTCCCAGCTCAAGAATTTTGTATTCTCAAACGACCAATTTCTAAAACAAGCAGAAAGTGGAAGCCTAAAAAGGATGATAAGGCCAGGGACTTGGTCTTGGTTGATAGCGACCCAATGCCTGTCAAGATCCATGGAAAAGTTGGCGAAGAATATTATTACATTGCTAAAGTCAACGACGAACTTTGGCCCGAGACGGTCAAATTAAGTCATATCACCCCTTTCTTTGAGACTTGATATTGTATCATATGCATGGTAGAGTAGGATGCATTGCATGTTGATTTTGCATTAGAACTAACATCATATGATATTTTTCATGGTAGATTAGTTGTATTTATATTAAAATTTGCATATTTTATTTTTTTTGTTGATTTTACAGCCCAACACTAAGCATGGGTGATCATAAGACACCGTGAAAAACATGTTGCCCCATGGGTTTAGTCATTGACATGTGCAGGTAACAGGTCTACGTTGGAGTTCTCGTGACCTCCCGTTCAACTAACCTCGTCCACTTCTTCGAGAGATCACGTCCCAATTGGAGCCAGATGTTACCCACCATTTTGTGGGTGATATCCCTAGGAGAAAACAATTCTCCAAGATGGTCCTCGGCCGACAGCCACCAACTAGCTCGTTGTGCCACTTCTCTGCCACCTGAGCCAGCCATGTGGTCCCTCACCCATCTGCCATGATCTTATGTTTGAAGGTGTGTCTTCCGAAACTAAAGGTATGACTTGTCATTTGGTAATTGAGTATTGTAGTTTACTTATCATGGACACTTTTGGGCATGGATTAATGGGAGGATTCGGCAAAAAGAATGGGATAGGTCTGTGCTCTTGTCCCCTAGACCCCTTCTTAGATGTTAACCTTGGATTCTAATCCCATGGGATCTCTTTTAGTGACCATTTGGCTTTAGGGATGATACTTCATGGGAAACCCTGATTTTGGTTGCGTGGTCCCGCTCCCTCATCTACATATATTGATCCTTTCCACTCATTATAACCCCATTCATCATTTCTCCCACCTGGGTCCACATTCCTCCACTGGCTCCACATAGGATCAGCTTTCCCACACCTTGGGTCAGCACCAAAATGATGCCCCGGAGGTTGATGCAGCTAAAAAGAAAAGCAAAAGCATAATTGGCTACATTCAATAGTAAAATGTACACAAATGGTCAGGATAAGCACATTTAGCACGTGGGCAAAGGCCAATACATGAGCTCTACCCCATCATCATGGCCACCACCCTGATTCCCACAATCCTTATATGAGCCTCCTCTATCGTTTAGGAACCCATGATTGTCCCAACCCATGGTGGGAAATGAACTGCCCAACCTTAAAAGGGGTATCCACTGCTACATCTCACACATCATGTTCTTACCCCTTGAGCCCCGAGCAGTTAATTAAAGAAAAATCATAAAAGGTAAAAGGCATATAAAGAAGGGTGAAAAAATCAAGGTCAGGCACCTCATTTACCACGATTGCTCCCACCTATTATATACCCAAGTGTCGGCTTCACTTTTACTAGCTACCCTTGTACTCCAGCATGTGGCCCAGGGATGCCCCTTTTCACTTCCTACTCCATTCATATTTTTATTCCAAGATGCATTGCATGTTGATGTTGCCTTTGTCAGAGAGCCTCCTTTATTCATTCAAGATGTTTTTGAAAGATTACATTAATGGATTTTTTGGTGCAAAAGACAATTGAGATTATCATCTTGCAGAAGGTGACAATGGCTTTTGGCATTCTTCCTTCAATTTTAGAAGCACTATATATCTTGGGCATTCATCTAAAAACAATGGTAACTTGCAAATTGTGTTTTTCTACAAGTTTACCAGTGAAACTGCATTGTAAATGAGTGCATTTTTGGTAGAAACCGACACCCTTCTTGAGTTCTGTGCATGGAGGATCATTGTTTTCTTATCTTCAACCATGTGAACGCTCTAGAAACATATTCATCCTCTCACTTTGTATGGGATAAGAGCAGATTGACAATGAGGCTTCTTGTTTTTTGAAGCCTATCAATCAAGCATGTACAAGTGAGCCTAAGTAACAATGTTATCATCTTCCCACCTTGTATCTGATAGGGGGGGAATTGATGATCAGCTACAAGTTTCGAAAAGCCTAAGTAATAGCTAAAGCCACACCAAAAGCAAAGCCTCAAGCTTGAACCAAAATCGAAGTTCCAGCTAGAGTCAAATTATGAGCGTGATTCTGTACAGTCGTCTTCAAACTAGCATTTTCCACTAGCAGAAGTCTTCAGCGTCTAGCCAGATTCAAAACTATTCTAGGAAATGCACTAAGCATTCCAAAGTTGGTGGTTAGCCTTAAACCACTGTTGCTTGAAACTTGAGACCTCAATGGTCTCCCTTTTCCAAGAAAAATAGGAAGCACTTCCTCTAGCAGAAGACTTCAGCTTCCAGCCAGATTTGGAATTGTTCCAAGAACTGCATCAAACGTTCCAAGTTGAGAAGCCAATGGTCTCCCTTTTTAAAGCATTAAAGAGCACTTCCTCTAGCAGAAGACTTCAGCTTCTAGCCAGATTTGGAATAGTTACAGGAACTGCACTAAGCGTTCCAGTGTTGGTGGTCATCCTTAAACCATTGCCGGTTGAAGCCTAGAGTTCTACCACCTTTTGGGTTTGCGGTCTTCCTTCAAAACCTCCATTTCAGAAAGCACATTCAGCCATTTGTTGACATGCATTATGTTCAAGTCTTTTCTTGGAGTCATATACACCCCTTCAGATTAAGGTGGAGAATGTTGAACACCTAATCCGCTAAGGGTTATGGTGTGGAAGGTGAACCATCAAAGGGAGTCCAAGAGACCTTGGAAGATGAATCCAATGGTCACATATTGTATTTATATGTAATATCTTTGTAAATAATAATGCAATTCACATCTTTCACTTTGGTTTGCACTTTCCAACATATACATACATAGATATATATATATATATATATATATATATACATATATACATACATACATATATATATATATACATATATACATACATACATATATATACATATATATATGTATACATATATACATACATACATATATATATACATACATATATATATATATATATATATATATATATATATATATATATGTTGGAAAGTGCAAACCAAAGTGAAAGATGTGAATTGCATTATTATTTACAAAGATATTACATATAAATACAATATGTGACCATATATATATATATATATATATATATATATATATATATAAGGATCAAAAATAAAACAAAAATAGTATTAAATATATATATATATATATACATAAAACTATATAAAAAAAAAAAGTTAAAAAAAAAACCGTTGCCGACAGACTATTTTTGCCTCTGACAAACCATTGTTCCCTCTCGTCCGCCATCAGTTTGTGTTGAATCGCTACGATTTCTTTTGCTATTAGTCCAACCCTCGATCTCAATGACTGCTGGTTTTCCCTATCCGCCTGCAACTGTTGTCTTGCTGCGAGCGGATCACTCAACCAACTTCCCCCCCCCCCCCTTCTATAAAGCGGTTGTGTCTGTCCTGTGATTGTTGGTGAAGTTTTATGTTCCCCCTGCGTACATCTTGCCAAGTCTAGTGGTTGCATTCTTTGACTCTACTGGCCATTAACAACCTAGTTGTTGCGTGCTTTTACTAATAGGGAATTCAAACGGCACAATCTAATCGTACCTTTCCATACAATCACGATACTTCATTAATCTGTATAAAGTTATGATCATATATTATTTAAGCAATAGTGATTTAAGTGTGTGTGTGTGTGTGTGTGTATATATAGTTGAAGTTTTTATTATAAAAATAGTTTTTATATCACCATAGGGGAAAGGAGTCACATTATATTAGTGGACTTCAGGTAATTACAAGGCAATTATTCAATTAACCTTTTTAGTTGGTAAGGTGATATATTATAAAAGGAGAGAAAAATATAAATTATTATAAAAATTAAACGATAGTTAATATTGAAAAAAAGGGGGGACAATTAAAAAAGAATCACAAATTCAACTCAAAAAGTTCCAATCAAAGTGATAAAGGGGACTTTAAACGAAAAATGAGCTCCATAAATAAGTCAACGTTTTGGACTAAATGTCATTTTTTGTAAAATAGAATTTATGTTTCCGTCATATGTAAAAATCACAAACGTGGTTGTCCAACATGTGGAAAATACTTTATTATGGAAAAATGTCAAGGTGATGCGCAGATGCAAATAAAAGGATTAGAATATGAACTCGCAAAACTTCAACATAAAAACAAGGTATCAAAAAAGAAACAAAGATCTCAAATATATGTTTTACAGCAAGTCAAAAAAAAAAGGACAAGAAAATTTTGTATCTAAGGGACCATAGTCAAAAATTACTTGAGAAGGTCAAGAAGTCCAAGGCTACAAAGTAAAAATTAGAAGGAAAAAAGGAATGTCTCAAGAAGAAATTCAATAAGAATCTATTGGAGAAGGAAGAATAAAATTTGGGCTTAAAAAACCTTAATAAAAAACTATTAGAACAAATCAAATGTTTAAAAGAAGAGAAGCTTGAGCATCAAAATGAAGTTGAATCAAAATTTGAAGAAATTTCATGTTTAAAAAATCTGCTTACTCAAATTAAGAACCTAAAATTGATAAGAAATCATTGAAGAACAAATTCGAAGAACTTATCACAAAAGAAGCATCAAACTCTTGAGATGTAGCAGTCCAAGTTGAATAAAAGGGAACCAACACAAATCCCATTAATTTCACAATTCAAACAAATCCAAATCCAATTGAAGTGAAGATATACTTAGAAGTTGCAATGCAAACAACAAAAAGTCCAAGAGGAAATCCAACAATCAACTCAACAACATCAGCTCTTGAAGTAAACCAAGAAATCACCACAAACAGGTTAAGGGGAGATCAAATCACAAGCACTCCTTATCAACACCCAGATGATAAAAGCAACCATCTCAATCAGTCTGCATATCCTTGTCACTCGGATCAGAAACAAGTTACTTATGTTCCCAAGAATATCGATGTCACCATAATTCAGTCTTATGATAAAAATTAATACCAGTAACCACAAGATTCCACAGAAGATTGATTTAGGATGGTCAAATCCATTCTCAGCTCGACAATTTTGTTTATAACTTAGAGGATCCTATCATCTTGTATAATCTCAAAGAATTTTGAAAGATGCGAAGAGACCACAAAACAAAGGAACGAATGGCATGCCTTGTCAACAATAAGCATTGAGGGCAAAGCTTTTTTGAAGAGGAAGGCAATGTTATGAACATAATAATAACCATAATAATGATTAATTAAATAATACTTAGTCAGGAGTTTTTGGGTAAATGGCGTATGTTAAGCCCTTATATAGTTAGAGAGAGATTGGCAAATGGAAGATGCTCCATGATGGATTTGCACAATGGAGACAACTTGCTCAATGGTTGCTTGACCTTAAGTGGGTGCTTTCTTGGCATTCTTCCCTAGGTTGTTAGAGTTATATTGTTTGCATGGTGGACGCCCTTAGGTGTGACCACATGGAGAGGTTCACTCACTTGAAGAAGACCCTACTTAGGAGTAGCAGCATTGTGCATCTTGGACGAGGGCATTAGGCCCTATATGCCATGGGGTAACTTCGATTCCTAGTTGTTGGCTTGGATTTGGCTTGAGCACACTCGAGTTGCAATGGAATTCTTGAAGGAGCAGCTGACCCAATGTAGTACATGGCTTAAGAGGAGTGAAGTCTATGTGGTCTTGGGATGGATATGTGTGGACACGCCTTGAGTAGATACACCATCTAGGAGCTCGTATTGCATACGACATCACCTTGCATCATGACATGTGTACAATGGAGTGGAGAGTTTCATTTGTGTAATCCCACATGAGCTTTTATTGTAGGTTGCTTGTAAGGACATGGCCCACATTGTACTGTTGGCCTCCCTTACCTTTCATATATACATATATAGGAAGGAGAGAGTCCTTTCTACTTACATAACATTGTATTCATTCTCATCCCACTCTTGTGCAACATGTGACCTAGGGGAGGAATGCACTAGTCACCTTCTCTTTCTTGACTCTTCATTTGTACTTGATATCTCTCTCTCTTGGAGTTTCTAGTGTTTCATTATCCTTGTAGAAAGTCTTGAAGCTTAGAGACAACATCTTCATCTTAAGCTATTAATGAAGTTTTCAGCTGTCCAACACTTGTGTAATTCCAGATTTGATTTTCAGACATCTATGTTCTTCGTGTGTTGTTACATACAGCTATATATATCTTGCCGATTTAACAATTGTAAAGGGAAATTTTATTGAGTGATTTGACAGTATCATTGAAAACTTAAAGGGTTGTTTTACTGCTGTTATATCTACTCTAGAAGTGAATTTCCAGATCTTGTTTATGCATGATAGGTTGCCCTAGAAGGGCTGAAACTTATCAAGGCACTTTGGCATATTTGTTGGGTTGGCTAAAAGAGTAAGTTGTTGGAGAGTGAAATATATCTTTTCCACTGTTGTTTTATACTACATTTCATAACATCCCTAAAGGCTAAAATTCACAAGGTAAAAATACGGAAAACCTCTAAGCTGAGGCGAAATTTGTGGATCTTGAATTTTTCCAAATTCTGAGAAATTTCTACAACCACCCCTCACATTTGAGACTATTCAATGCATACAAGGATACCCTCACAAGGGTCACTGTAAACATCATTTCGTTCATTCATTTATCAATTATATAATCATTTGTCTGATATGGATTTCAACTCCTCATCCTTTTTATGTCAGATATTTTCTCCTATATCAACTATTATCCGTTATTTCTATGAGTACCTGACACATCTTGATGTTGACTTTGTTTTGTCTCAAAGAGTGAGCAAATTCCATCTCCTGCAGTCAGAATCAGAGTACAGATGAATTGCTTCCTTTCCATAGCATGCATGAATAGAACCTATGATAATGTCAATCCATGAAAACAATGCCTTAACTATATAAAGTGAATTGCCAAATAGCAGATTTTAGCTACCTCCAAGTGTTGGGGTGAAAGAACGCCTTCCAACTTTTGCAAGTCATGAAGATATAGGGCTTCATGGTCTTCCCGGAAACTTTGAAAGAATGAACGAGCTGGCATAAAATATTAAAATGTTATAACAGGACTAAGTTATTGCTGAATGACCATAATTCACTAGCAAGTTTTTCTTGATATTTTGCTGAGATAGGAAAATAACATCGAAACAGTTATCAACATACCTTCCTGAGTGTGACCCTTCGCCACTAGGTCCATGAAACAGTGGATGAAAACTGGATAAAGTACACGTAGTAGTTCATGCTGCAAGCAGAATTAATAGTAACATAAATTTATATGCACCAAATTTGGAAAAGGCCATCATATTCCCTTTTAACATGAAATTATCAAGCTGAAACATGGAAAAAACATCAACTTAGTAACAAAAACTGACCGGGAAGCACAGTCCTCATCAGAAAATATGTAATCTTATCAGAAGAATGATACCTGAACTTCTTATCAAGAGCAAAACATTCTTCCCAAATAATAAGAAACACAGGCAAATATCTGAGCAACAACTAAAATATGAATCCAAATTGAAAATTGAAACCTCCGACTCTTAAGCTTCAGAGAGCGTGTAAGTTTAAGACTCATTCTATGCTAGTCAAAATACTGTCTCGTAAATGAAATCAACTTTATATTAATGTCCTCAAAAGACAAAACAACTCAAACAACTGGATGTTACAGCAAGATATTATAGCCAAATAAAATGGGGTGCAAGAAGCATCCCTCAAAAGGGAGATGAAAATGAGTACAAATAGCAGCATGAAATGACATAAAACATAGAAGTGGGTTAAACCTAAAAGGTGAACCCTAGAAGGTGAAGAAAAGCAAGAAATGAGACATGATCTTCAGAATAGATAAGATAGGCTAAGATAGTTTTATTAATATGCAGCAAATTGCTAGCTTTTAGGGTTACTCCAAAGGTCTTTTTATCTTGGTAGGAGAGTGCTCTGTTTCCTAACCCAACAGTAATGCTTCATGGACATATAGATGCCTTAATTTGCATGGATGTTTGACCTTGGTTAGAGTATTGGCATCGCACCCTTACCTAGGAGGCTGTTATGCTCATCGACACAATGAAAAGCAATTCGGTTGACACAGTCGGGAAAGCAGTTGATTGATTACAGGAGGTAACTAATTAGAAGGATCGCAAGGCCACTCAAAGAAGAGCACTTAGACCTTAAAGCTTAGAACACTCTACAGGTTGGAGACTTGACTTGAGGATGTTTGGGTCAAGGAGCATATTTGATAGACACATATGTTGAGGAGGAGCATTGGAGCTTAGTCACTACATTGGTACACATTAAAGCAGATTTTGGCACATGAGATAACATAACACATAGCACACAATTTAAAGAGGTCGACCTTGCATGAATACACTTGGATAACTAACCACCATGGAAGGAGTGTTAGACTAACAACTTGTTGCAGAGCACACCATCTTGGAGGAGGGACATTGAGCCCAAGGAGGATAATGCTTTGAGGGTACTTCATTTTGGGGTTTGGATAAACTCTAGTTTGACACATGCACATGCTTGTATTGTAGACCGATCCATGTGGGGTTGCCTCCTTGTTTATTTTTAAGAAAACATGTTCTTATTTTATGCAATGTTATCAGCACTGAACCGGAACTGACAAAACCAGCCAATCCACCCAATTTCAAGGCCATATAGATCCAACTCAGGGTTCTAAAATAAAAATGGTTGGTTCCATATAGAACCAGCCTTAAATCATTGAACCAACTGGTTCCATACGGCACTATACGACAATGGTTAGAACTTAGAAATCACTAAAAATAAAATTTATTTATAAAAAAAAAAAGAACAAAAAAAAGTTTAAATTAAATCAAAAAAATTAACTCTAGTAATTAATTGTAATATTAAATTCTTAAAATGAGATGGTAGGAAAAGAAAAATAAACGATGATAGAAGAGGAAAAGTAAAGGAGAATGTCAACTTTTACTTCAATTTTTAGCATTACCAACAAATATTTCAAGGTGATTGAGAGTGGACTTCATATGAATTTTGGATCCCATTCCAAATTCAAGGGACTTAACATCATTCAGGGCTTCAAGATTGGCATGTTTGCAACATTTCCCCTAGGTTCTATCATTTATGAGGGTATGGAACAAGCATTTAATCAAGAGCACCAAGCCCTCTATGTACCTTAATGTTAATGGCATTGACTGTTGAACTCCTCGTTCATGGCCCTAGTAAAAATGTACTGTTCACTCAAGCAAAGTTAGATTTCCTTAAAACCCAATAATTGATTCACAATTTTCTAAGTGTAAAACCAGAAAGTCAAACCATTGCTACAGTAGAGATTTAAATTACAAATACACTAAGTTTTCTAACTTGGCATGCACAGTCAAAAATAAATAAATCGGAAGACAAACCCATTCAACACATAGAATACAAGATATACCCAACAAACCCCAACTCCGGGGAAAACCTGCAACTGTGTGTATTTTCTATTAGCTCAGCAAATAATAGATTTTCCATAGATTTATACAGCAAGGGAATGCTTCCCTTCTTCAGCAAACTCCACTCAATAACTAATCTGAATCAAAAGCAAGACAACCCCTGCGCAAGGCTTGTGCAAATCTTCTCTTCTGCACACAGATGCGCATATCTTCTCTTCTACGCACAGTGCGCATTGTACGGCCACATAGGTCGATCTATCCTTGCACACTGCACTCTCTATACGACCACGCTATCTCTGAGCTAGGATAAGGCTATTCAGCTTCTTCCTTCCTACCTCTCAATCCCTGATTAGCTTGCTGACTGCTAAAAACCCTTCTCTTCTTAGCCAAACACACACTCTCTGTGCTCATCAAACTAGCCACTTACTCACTCTATCTCCTCTTAAAATTTCAACCTCAACACTAACGTCACTCCCAACAGCTGAGATTAAATCTTGATGAAGGGCTAAGATTAATTCATAAGTTAACTTAGGATCTTTAATTTTTAATAAGTCCAACTTTAGGTAGTAGTTAAATAAATTAATATTTTGCTAAAGTGGTTGTCTTATGTCCCTTTGCTAGCCTTAGAACCTAGGCAAGCAAAACCCTTGTTTCTCTACTTCAGTCAACACTCCCTCTTAGAGAGGAAGGTGTTTTGCACTATACCCAACTTCTCTCTGAGGTAAATAAATAAATCCACTCCCTGGCAAGGCCTTGGTCAGAATGTTTGTTGTTTGCTCCTCTATTGGAACGTACTAGAGTGTAACTATACCTCTAAACAATATCCATGATGTAATGATAATGTATGTCAATGTGCTTTGAGAAATCGTGAAACACTAGATTCTTAGAGAATTTAATGCAGCTTTGATTGTCACAGTGGATCACGGTGGGCTCCAACTCTATCCCAAACATGCCCACAAGAAGCTCCCTTAACCAAATAGCTTTGCACCTTGTCAAACTGGCAGCCATGTATTTGGCCTCAGCTGAGCTCAATGCAACTAATCTCTACTTCCGACTGAACCAAGAAATAGTTGTTGATCCAACATTGAATGTGCATCTCGATGTGCTCTCACTGTTGAGCTCCCTGCCCAATTTGCATCAGTCAAGCCCTCAAGCCTCATCTCATCAACTTGTCTATACCACAATCCAAACTATATTGTCCCCCTAGGGCCCAAGACATCTCAATATGTGCTTGGTGTTGATTTCTGGTAGCATCGGATGTGTTCTAAGTCTCAAAATTTGCAGGGAGACTTAGACACATGCATTCTCCAATACCCAGAAATCATTTTGGGAAATTCCACACAGAGACAGTTTTATTAAAATAATTAATTATTTTTAATGGGACCCTAAGTCTAAACTTAGCAAATTAAAATAATTAATGGGTATTAATATAAATTGAGGGAGACACTTCCAGAAGAAGGCGGAGATCAAGTCAATATGATCCTAGCCATTGATTAGAATCTAATCCGGGTCGTTTATCGATCAACGAGAGGTTCATAAGAGGAGACTTGATGGGCACTTGGAGAACACACCAGAGGCAGATACTCAGTAAACCAAGAAGATCGATTTTCTCACTGGTCGAAGTTCGGCAAGAGAAAATCAAATCAGAGGGAGAGTTGTAGGTGAGAAAGGAAGAGAGGGCATCAGCATCTTTTGAGAGTGCAAGGCAGCAAGACGCAGAGCAATAACAGGGTGACACAGAAAGAGGCAGCGCAGAGGCAAATTGATGCAGAGCCTGCGTGAGCAGCTAGAAGTAGGGCCAGCGTGAGAAGTTTGACGCAGAGGGACGCAGAGGGACGCAGAAGGATTCTGGGGCAAAGGAGTACCTCTCCTGGATCAGAAATTTGGCAAAAAACGTCTGTAAAATTTCTCACTCCTGTTTTACTGGTTGTAATTTGTACATGAAAATTTGTTGAAGAATAATAAAGAAACCCTTATCTGTTGCACCGGTTTTCCCACATTGGGTTTTTCCGGGGACGATTGTCCAAAAATAACTGTGTCATTGTGATTGTATTTGTGCCAGTATTTTTCTTTACATTTACTTTCTGCAATAATTTAATTGTGAAGGATGCAATAGAATATATTTTGATATTTGTTGTAAGAACATTGTGAATAACTTATTTTTGAGATAATAAGTAGAAGAAATAATATTAATCACTACAGTAGGATTTATATTCAGACATTTTCACACTTGGCAGCATCCCAATGCACTCTAGTAGGATCAACCATAAACTAGCTCGAAGAGTTAAGTGCAAACATGCGTTTGGTTACCAAATACATCAGTGACCCAATCAAATGTCGCTAAAGTGAGGGATCTACTCGCTCTGATCTGGATGCATCCACCTTCCTCCAATTTGTGACTAGAGGTGTGCTCATGGTCCTGCAATCTTGCATGTCGAATTGTAATATGTTCGTTGAAGAATTTAATAACTAAAACCCTCATCTGCAGAACTGGTTTTCCCTTCGAAGTTTTTCCAAGGACATTTGTCTGAAAACACTGGTGTTCATTATTTGTGTGTGTGCAAAATTTTCTCAGTTCTTGTGGTTAATTATTTTTCTATGAAGTTGCAGCAATGTTTTGTTCAATATTTGCCGCAAGTATTTTGCTAAAAACAAATAATCTAAATAGATAGGAGAATAATAAGCAGTAGCTGCAACAGAATTAAAATTTCAATTTCTTTTGTTCACACATGAGAGATAAATAGGAATACCTTTGAGGTTTGACAAAGATATTGAAGTTTCGTTGACCATCTTAGACCTGCCTATTTTGACTAAGAATCGAACTATTGTTTGGCTAATGTTTTGACTAAATTCTAGATGAGTTTTTTTACTGCGAAGAAGGTTGCATCGACCATACAAATTCGGACCTCTTTCTAGGCACTTTGACCGCAGCTAACCGCAAGCTACTTGACCACATGTCCGAGTCGGCCTCAGGGCAAATTTAGGCCCTTTGACCTGTGTTGACTTCTCTACTACTTTGAAGCTTTGACCAACGTTAACGGAGTATTTCTGGGCAGTTTGACCGAGTTGATTTGTCGTTGAAAAAGGCCAAATTTCGGTCTGTTTGAGTAGGTTTAACCAATGTTGTAATTTTGGTCTAGGTTGACCAAGTTTGACCTGTAAATATCATATTGTAATTTTGTTGAACTGAACAATTTCTCTTAGAAAATATGGTTGGGTTTTCTCCCGAATTTAAGTTTCCCAGGGCAAAATTCTGGTGTCTATTGTGCATGGCTATTCTATTGAGATCTTTATTGTTTCTATTGCATTTACAGTTGAATTTTCTTAGTGTAATTACTTAATGATGTTCTAGGGTATGCTAAATTAATATCATATATCATTGGAAGTAATTATCAATTGTTAAAAAATGTGCTTGTCTAATTAGCACTAGAAAATCAACATAGTATGCTCATCAACATGCATAGTTGTAGTCTACTCATCCTACTTGGGAGCTTGTTGCTTCTCCTCCTACACTATAGAATGCCCATGCTCTAAGGACTTACTCAAAGCCCTTCCCTCCTCAAACTTCATATCTCTCTTGATGATTGTTTTTCAAAGTGTTGGTTTATATATCTGGTATGCCTTGGATGTCTCATTGTAGCCTACAAAGATGTCCTTCTCTATTGTTGGTTCCAACTTCTTCCTTTTCTCTGCTGGTGCGTGGTAGTGCACCAAGCTGTCAAATATCTGAAAATGTGACACATCCAGTCCCTTCCCTGTAAACACCTCCTCTAATGTAACTCACCACAACACTATGTGTGGAATCGATCAGCAAATTGGGTGACGCAATGGCTAGAGACGTTGACGCAGGGACTGCGTGAGGACTGCCAAAGGCAGCATAGGGCCTGCCAAAGGCACTTCATCCAGAGTCTGGATCAACCAGGATTTTCTCGGTGATTTTGTGAGGTAATCTCACAAATCTTTCTGTCAGTATTTCTCTCTGTAACTGAATAACCGGAGAGGTATTCAGAGATGTATTCAGAATTTGCTACTGCTTAATAATAATAAACACTAAAATCTATTGCATGTAAAAAATTTTCATTTCCCACCCCGGTTTTTAGTTTCTCCTTATTTCTCCCATATAGTTAAATGCCCTTTCCCATAACCATACATTTAACAAGCTGAAAAAAATAAATTTGCTGAAAACACAAATTCTGGAAATTTTACAGAACGCTGGAAATTGCAGAAATAAAAATCAGCAGTAATAAACAGCCATTAAAACACATTTAAACACTGAGATTTTTGGTCAATGTGACCCTGGAAAAACCCCCTACAACTCTTGGGGAAAACCAGTTTGAGAGCTCTTCTTTATTTCTGGAAAATGCCTTTTTACAGTAAGAGAAATGTTTAGCAAAAAAATCAGCAAACATACTTTTACAACTTATCTCAGCCTTGCTGATACTCCGCTGCTGATACACCGCTGTTGTTGTTGATACACTGCTGCTGATACACCGCTGTTGTTGCTGATACACAGCTGCTGATACACCGCTGCTGTTGTTGATACACCGTTGCTGATACACCGCTGCTGTTGTTGATACACAGCTGCTGATACACCGCTGTTGTTGCTGATATACCGCTGTTGTTGCTGATACACAGCTGTTGATACACCGCTGCTGTTGTTGATACACCGCTGCTGTTACTGATACACAGTTACTGATACACCGCTGCTGTTGTTGATACACAGCTGCTGATACACCGCTGCTATTGCTGATACACCGTTGATGATACTCTGCAGTTGTTACACCGCCCAGAAATCTCCCTTGCTCTCTTTCTCTCCTTCTCTCAATCTGCTCATGAAAGAATTGAATCGAATGTGATCTTTTCCTCATTTTCCTCCCTTAATATAACTCCAAGTGACTTTTGGGTGATCCAAGTGACTTTTGGGTGATCTTTAAATCCAATGGCTGAAATAGATTTAGATCAATGGCTGAGATTAAATGTTCATTTAAATCTCACTTTTTATTTTTTAATTCACCCCACTTTAATAAAGACCCACTTAGTCATTTATTTCCAAAGTCACTTTTTCTTTCTAATTTTTCATTGACTTTATAAAAGTCACTTTAAAATTAGACTTAGTAACTTTATCACTTACAGTCACTTTTAAATTAGATTTAACTTTATAAAATTATAAAGTCACTTTAGGAGAAAAATTAAATTCTTTTGAACACTTTTCCCTAGGCCAAAGATCAAAGCCTAAGGGAACCACCTGTCCTCCAGTACCAAATTTCAACACTCCCTCTTACCGAGGAAGGTGTTCCTCACCACACCCATCTTGTCTCTGAAGTAGACATGCTTGCCCCGTGGTAAGGCTTTGGTAAGAATATCTGCAACCTGCTCATCAGTGGAAATATACTCAAGCTTCACAGCTCCCTTCTGAACATAATCTCTCATGAAATGATATCTGATCCCGATATGCTTTGACCTGTCATGAAATACTGGATTTTCCGTGAGTTTAATGCAACTCTGATTATCACAGTAAATCACTGAAGGTCACAACGATTGACCAAATAAGTCAAACAACATCTTGCGAAGCCAGATAGCCTCACAACTAGCTAGACTGGCTGCCATATACTCTGCTTCCGCTGAACTCAGTGCTACTGACTGCTGCTTCCGGCTGAACCATGACACTACTGCTGAACCCAACCCAAAACAGCACCCTGAAGTGCTCTTCCTATCAGAAGCGCAACCTGCCCAATTAGAATCAGTGTATCCTGCCAATCTCACTCCATCTCCCTGCCTGTAGTCCAAACCATAATCCACTGTCCCCTGCAAGTACCGCAAAATGTGTTTTGCAGCCACCCAGTGAACCTTCCTAGGCTCACACATAAACTGACTCATTGTGTTGACTGCAAAACAGATATCTAGTCTATGTTGACCAAATACATCAAGGAACCAATCAGCTGCCTGTACAATGTGGGATCCACCAACTCGGAATCTGAAGCATGAAGCTTCTTCCAGTTGGTGATCATCAGTGTCGACATGGGTCTACAATCCTCCATGTGGAATCTGCTAAGGATGTCCACAATATACTTCCCTTGCCCCAAGATGAAATGCCCCTCCTCCTGCCAGACCTCCAAACCCAAAAAGTAATGCATCAAGTCGATGTCCTTCATCTCAAACTCCGTCGCAAGATTTCTCTTGCAGTGCTCTATGAGTCTCTCTGCACCTGTAATGATCAAGTCATCCACATACAGCACCAGAATGAGAGGCTCCTCACCAATCACAATAAAGTAAAGGTTCGGATCTGCCTCACTCTTTGTGAAACCCATCCCCTGCAAATATGTATCTATCCTGGAGTACCAAGCTCTGGGAGCTTGCTTCAGGCCATAAAGGGCCTTCTTCAGTCTGCACACATGAGACATCCGACCGCTCACATCGGAATGAATCAAATCAAGTATCCCCGTCGCTCTGCTGTCACTGCTGGGAAAAGGGGATTTGGCAAACTTGCCCATCGCACAACCTCTGCAAGTATCAAAGTGATCAGTACTGAAATCTGGCACACCTATAGTGATCTCCCGCAATGTCCTCAAGGCTCCATGATACATATGTCCCATCCTGCGGTGCCAAATCTCACACAGCTCAGAACTGCTAGCTCTGTTGTTGGTACTACTGCTCAATGCCAAAAGGGGCTGGAATGCAAACTTGTACACCTTTGCATGGCGTACACCTATCACTCTAGCTGAATCAGCTGGAGTGCCCCTGGGATACATCAACACCTGTCCTCCCCTGAACAGTACCTCATATCCTCTGTCCTCCAAAGCTGAGACGGATATGAGGTTCTTCCTCATCCCTGGCACATAAAGAACCTCTGACACCTTCAAGGGAGGTTTGGACTCCCTCTGAAATGTCATTGTCCCCACCCCGACTGCTCTAACAACTCTGTCATCACCGAGTACTACCTCAATATCAGTGCCTCTCTGAAAGCTCTGAGAAGTACTCACGGACTCCTGTCATATGACGTGAAGCCCCACTGTCCACATACCAGATACCTGAAGATGCTCCGCTAATCGAGGGAAAAGCATGCTCCCTATGAACCTGTGTGGCAGGTGATCCTGCACTAGAGGACTCACATGTAGTGAACGCAAACTCTCGGTCAAAACGACCAGCAAAGTCCTCAATCTCTTTTGAAGCTGCCACGTCCTGGTTCTTCCCCTTCTTCTTCTTCTTCTCCGGACACACAACTGCATAGTGTCCCATCTTTTGACAATTCCAACACTTCACCTTGGAATAGTCCTTCTGTGTGTTCCCCTGTTTACCTTTACCTTTGCCTTTCTTGCCTCCTGCCACCAGTGCTACATCCTCATCCTGCTCAACTGGCTTGGCTGCCCCAAGCTGACCTTTCCTGATCTCTGTCTGAATGCAATCATCCCAAAACCTCTCCCATGTGGGAAGGGTCTCACGTGCACAAACCCCATCAGCAAAGTTCAACCATGAACGGGGGAGGCCATTCACTGCAATCCGCACCAACTCAGTGGGTGGAATGGCCTCTCCAATCGCTGCCAACTCATCTCTCACATTAGTAATCTTTGTGAGATATCCAGCTGCACTATCATTACCCATCTTAATGTTCTTCAGCTTCTCCTTCAGGACCATCTTCTGGTTCTCATTGGTACTCTAGTAGAGATTGGACAATGTTGTCCACATCTCATGGGCATTGCTCTTTCCTCTCACATGAGGAATGCAATGGTCTTTGATTCCGTCTAGAATCAGCCTCTTACCCTTGTTGTTCTTTTTATTATAAGTTGTCAACTGAGTAGCATCAGTAGACACAATAACAGGGTTCTGTGTGGTATGCACCATGATATCCCAGACTTCTGCCTCCTCAAAGATACTATGCATTCTCTTCTTCCAAACGCTGTAATTTATATGCCCATCCAGTCTATCCTCCACCCTCAATCCCAATGACATCCTGCTGTCCTAAAACTGAAAAATAGCACTGCTGTAGTAAAGGTAAAACTGTTGTTTATGAAAAATCAGCTTGCTGGAATTTTCTGAGTGAAAAATCAGCAACTGTAATTTTTCCTTTTGCTGTCCCAAACTGCCCTTCAGCACTCAAGCTCTGATACCATAAAGAAATTTCTCATTTCCCACCCCGGTTTTCAGTTTCTCCTTATTTCTCCCATATAGTTAAATGCCTTTTCCCATAACCATACATTTAACAAGCTGAAAAAAATAAATTTGCTGAAAACACAAATTCTGAAAATTTTACAGAATGCTGGAAATTGCAGAAATAAAAATCAGCAGTAATAAACAGTCAATAAAACACATTTAAACACTAAGATTTTTGGTCAATGTGACCCTGGAAAAACCCCCTACAACTCTTGGGGAAAACCAATTTGAGAGCTCTTCTTTATTTCTGGAAAATGCCTTTTTACAGTAAGAGAAATGTTCAGCAAAAAAAATCAGCAAACAGACTTTTACAACTTATCTCAGCCTTGCTGATACTCCGCTGTTGATACACCACTGTTGTTGCTGATACACCACTTCTGATACACCGCTGTTGTTGCTGATACACAGCTGCTGATACACCGCTGCTGTTGCTGATACACCGCTGCTGTTGCTGATACACAGCTGCTGATACACCGCTGTTGTTGCCGATACACCACTGCTGTTGCTGATACACAGCTGCTAATACACCGCTACTGTTGCTGATACACCGTTGTTGTTACTGATACACAGTTGCTGATACACCGCTGTTGTTGCTGATACTCCGCAGCTGTTACACCGCCCAGAAATCTCCCTTGCTCTCTTTCTCTCCTTCTCTCAATCTGCTCATGAAAGAATTGAATCGAATGTGATCTTTTCCTCCTTTTCCTCCCTTAATATAACTCCAAGTGACTTTTGGGTGATCCAAGTGACTTTTGGGTGATCTCTAAATCCAATGGTTGAAATAGATTTGAATCAATGGCTGAGATTAAAAGCTCATTTAAATCTCACTTTTTATTTTTTAATTCACCCCACTTTAATAAAGACCCACTTAGTCATTTATTTCCAAATTCACTTTTCCTTTCTAATTTTTCATTGACTTTATAAAAGTCACTTTAAAATTAGACTTAGTAACTTTATCACTTAAAGTCACTTTTAAATTAGATTTAACTTTATAAAATTATAAAGTCACTTTAGGAGAAAAATTAAATTCTTTTGAACACTTTTCCCTAGGCCAAAGATCAAAGCCTAAGGGAACCACCTGTCTTCCAGTACCAAATTTCAACATTGCACCGGTTTTCCCGACATTTGTCCAAAAAATAATGGTGTCCATTGTGTTGTATTTTCTTTCTTGCTTCGTGTCTTGTTTCTGCACAATATTTAATTAAGTGAAGGTTGCAATGTATGTATTATGATATTTGTTGTAGGAAACTGTAAGAAATTTGTTTAATGGAATTTAACAAATAGGAGTAATATCACCAGTTGCTGCAGTAGGGATTCCGGTTGTGGACTTTTCACAGCAGGTACCCTTTCACAAACGGCCGTGTCCTTAGGGACATACCTCTTCATTAACTAATTTCTATTTAATTAACTATTCATTATTATTATTTTTATATTTATATTTATATTATTTTTATATAATTAAATTCATAGCATTGTCTTTCTCTTCAAAAATCTTTGTCCTCAAAGCTTATCGCTGACAAGGTGTGTCATCTATTTCTTTGTCTTTGTAATATGTTCATATCTTTTGGAATTCTTCAATTCATTATCTTCGTTGATACAAGATGATAAGATACTTAGAGTGATAAGATCCTTGGAGGGATCTGACCATCCTAAATCAATCTTTTGTGGAACCTTATGGTTGCAGGGAGCTTGTGATGAATTGTTATAATAGGACTGGATTGTGCAAACTTCAGTGTTCTTTGGCACAAATTTGTTGCTTATGTATTGAGTCATACAGATTCGCAAATTGATTGAGATATTTGTTCTTGTGATCCGGATGTAGATAAAGAGTTCATTTGATTTGTTTTTCCTTTATCATGTGTGTGGCAATATTCTGATTTACTTTAGGTATTGATATTGTTGAATTGGTTACAGAATACTCACTTGGAATTTTCATTGTCTGAACTGCAACATTTGAGTGTGTTTTTTCTCCAATTGGCGTGTCTTCTTCTTGAGTTGTGATATTCACTGGATCAGTAATTGTTACTTTTTCTTCAACTTGGACAATTACGTCTGAAAACTTCGATACGTCTTTCGTATTGAGTTTTAGTTTGTTTTTCAATGGTTTCTTGTCAATTTTAGGTTTCCTAATTTGCGTCAATAATTTCTTGTTGTGGTCTTTGCGGCGAATAACTTCTTCATTTTTGTCAACAGTGATTTTGTCAACTTCCCTTTGCATATTTTGTATCATTTTTTTACTTTCTTGAGAAATTACTTTTGAGATATCTTGTATGTCTTCTAGTGTTATTGAATTTGGTTTCAATTTGACATCTTGTAGCGTTATGTTTTTCTTTTTGTAAGAAAATGTCAAAAACTTTTTTTTCGTATTTAGGATAAAAGACCCTAGCGATTCCATCCAGGGTGAACACATAATTATATCACTATTGTCACAAAGTGTTTAACAGTGACAATGAATTAAGAGACAAAAATATAGTCTTCAATGTTTAGTTATAGATTGCTTATGTTATATTGTTTATTATTCATCGAATCCATCATTTCAATTATGTTCAATTCAAGGATCACTAATTGGTTAGCACTAGTACTAACATATTATTATCTTGAGTATGATCGATAGAGGTTATAACATCCCTTCCTCTAAGCGATCCTTTGATTTTAAATAGTGCATTAACACACATCCTAAAAGTTTTTGGAAATCTTCCATCACTGGTCTCCATTTTTTTATTATTATCTTTTTTTTATCCTTCAGAAATGGATTTTCTTTTGTGTTCGTCGCTTACCTTGGGTTTGATGATAACCCCTTTAAGCTTTATAGTAATACCTTTTTTTTTCCATATAATTTTCCACCTTATTCAACAATTATTTTGATATTACCCCATTAAAACTGTGAAGCAGAACTATGAATTTTTTTAATATATATATAAGGACAAAACAATTTAGTTATAATAATTGGACCAAATCGACCCTTTCAAAAGTCATGTCCCGTCACACTTTGATATGTGAGTAACAAACCTGGTTCCCTGCTCCTATGTTAATTACGATACTGTGATCAAGTCCTTAACAATCGCACCCCTACGAGTGCAGTTGTATGAACAGGCACGACAATTAAGTTTTTTTTAATTATCAGTGCAGACTATAGTGACTCGCAAGGTTACTTGGGAGCAGGAGCAGGAGCGACATTTTCAGAAGCACCCGGTTTGGGAGCGAATCGAGAATTGGATTTTTATATAATATATATTTTTTTATATTTTGATGCATCTATGTCAACAAAAGCATGTAGAATGATGAATTAGATATAAAAAGCATAAAAACATAGATTGAAGTTTGAACCATATAACATCAATTATCTAGAAGTTATAATCTTCATCAATCATGTCCACAAGTTAGTAACATAAAACATATTGAGTCTCATGATTCGTCAATCTTAAAGTTTCAAGCTTTCAAAATTCAATATATAACATTTATCATCATTGATCACCAAAGTTGTACTTGTAAGCTAAGTGTAACCATTACAACAAAGAATATCTAACATGAAATGAAACAACTTTCAACTTTCACGAAGCATCATATTCATAATTCATTACCAATGAGTTACAATTGCCAACTTCAAACTTCAAACTTAAATTGTCATATATTGTTTACAAAAAATATCATCATAAATATGAAAGAGTCAACAATTATTAAAACTACTAGAAACTAGAAAAGACAAGTAAATATATTATCTACAGCTTCCTCTTGCCACGAGAAATGTCTAATTTCTAAGCAATTCGTGGTATTGGTGGTCTTCTAGGAGTCACCTCTCGCATAGTCGCACGACCAGAACCAGAAGGCACATGCCCTCCATGTGAGGATGTAGATGGAGGCAGCAGCAGCAAAGGAACAATAGTTGGAACTCGAGCACTGGCACTACTACTGGATGGTGGGGGTGGCATGGTTGTTGTTGCTTCATCATCATCTCTCAAAAGTTCTGCTTCCAATTCTTCAAGATGTATAGTGCCATCCTCCAAATTATCGTCCTCTGGTGGCAGCTGCTACTGGTGGTCGCTGCTAGGGGTCACGACCACTAGTGGGGACAATGGAAACAAAGCAGATGGATGCAAAAGTTTGGGCGACATTGGAGGTTGGTGGTGTGAAACAAGTGCAGCAGTGACGCTGCTACAGGTGGGCTCTGTAGGGTGGACCGCGGGGGTGATGACAGCTATCATGGCTTCTCGAGTGGTGTCTGTAGCTACACCTTTTGTCACATTTTTGTTTCTTTTTAATATATATACTATTTTTTTATTTGAAATTCTGAAATTTTTTTAATTCCTTGTTTTTCTTATTTTTTATTAACTTCTCTATTCTTTTTCCTTGATATATTTTTCTTTTTCTCTCTTTTTTTTGGCCAAAGGCCTGATGGCAAAAATGGAGAATCTCCAATTGTATAGCAGAACGCTTCGATTGCGACGGCAACAAAATTGACGATGCGTTGATGGCCAAGGGCCGAATCAAACTGGTTCTCTATGTAGTGGTTAAGCAGCCAAAGGATCAAACATCTCTAATACCACTGTAACGAACAAAGTTCATATACTTCAACAGTATGCTCAAATACCAATGTAACAAACAAAGTTCGTATCCTTAGAGAAATGCTCTAATACCAATGTAGCGTACAAAGTTCGTAAATGCAACTACTTCAAAAGATCCGAATTATATAACCATCCATGATAGGACTATACTATATTATATAAGAATATTTGAATACAAGTGAGATGATTACAAATGAGGTTGAAGGCCTACTTATATACCTAGGCAGGTACCCCTTCAAAAACGATCATGTCCTTAGGGACATACCTCTTCATTAACTAATTCATATTTATTAACTATTCATTATTATTATTTATATATTTATATTTATGTTACTTTTATATAATTATATTCATAAGATTTATGTTTTGCTAAAGTGGTTGTATTATGGGTCCCTCTACTAGCCTTAGCACCTAAGCAAACAGAACTCTTGCTTCTCAACTCCAATCAACAAGCAAAATCGTTGATTAGGCAAGTTAAGCTTTTTCTATCTTATTTTAATGCTTAGAGGGTGATACTAATGATGAGGATCCCAATATAGGCAATGACTTTAATAATATGTAGTCATTTGTTGTAGCATTATCTTTTTTGGACTTTAGAGACCATTTAAAACCTATTTATTCATGTATTTTGGTTTATAGATGGATTTCACTCAATGTTATTCTTGTTATATGCACCCATACTTGTTATATACATGAGAAACTTCACATATTTGTGTATAATGATTCAGATTCATATGGATGCACATGAATATTGTTAGAAATCCACACACCCTGGGTGTGGTCTATGCCTTGGCTAGGAAACATAAACACACTAGCAGTGCCTAAATTTAAACAAACTTTTGCACAGCGGAAATTACACCAACAATCAAATCAATGCACAATACACTTAGGGCTCTTGTATTAGTGATAGTATCCCATTACAATCCCTGTACAATGTAGATATATAATGTATCTAGGTTGAGGCTGAGTCCTTCCAGCTCTCATCAACCTTGACAAGTGGCTATACTTCTCCACCAAAACTTCAGCTACCTGTTGTAGCACATAGGACACTTCTTGCCCTCCTCAAACTGCCCACCCAACTCCCTTTAGGCTAACAGTTCACTCAGCAAGTTCTTTTCCCAAATGGAAACCTTGATATCCCTTCACCTCCACTAGTTGTCTCTTTTCAACTGCCCTTCTCCTTCTTCTTCAACTTCTCGGTTGCACATTGATCATGTGGCCCAAATAAAAGATCTCAGTGATCCCAAACTCACTTTGCCTTGGCATAAAGTGACTACTTCATAATACCCAAAATCACGTCCAAATGTCCCAAATGTTCTTCCCACATTTTGTTGTTTATTAGGAGGTCATCAAAGAATACCAATAAGAACTTCCTCAATTATTTGTTGAAGATGTGGTTCACGCAAGAATGAAAGGCGGTCGATGCATTGGTCAACGCAAACAGCACGACCAAGAATTCAAGATGCCCATAGTGGTACATGAACATTCTCTTATGTACATCCTACTCTTGGACTTGGATCTGATGATAACATGGTCGAAGATCAATCTTCAAGAAATACATTGTTTCATGCAACTCATACAGTGGCTCATCAATCCTGGGGATGGGGTACATGTTTTTTATGGTCTTCTTGTTCAAGGCTCGATAGTCAATGCACATACTCCAAGTACCATCCTTTTTCTTCACCAAAACTACTAATGAGGTGAATGGACTTGAACTAAGTATGATGTGGTCCATGGCTAGAGGTTATTTTGAGCTCAATGGTGTGCTCAAAACCCCTGTCAGAAGGTCTCCTTGGAGGAATCTCTCTTATGTTGCATTGGCTTTGGGAACAGGGGGATGAGTTTTTGGGATGGCTAGAGCGCACCCCTAAATTTTCATGGGACGACAAGATGGGGATAGCGATTTTATATATTTAAAAATAATAAAGAAATTCACAATATGCATATGCCATAAGCATGAATAATAAGTAAAACACATTGAAATAAAACTAACTAGTTAAGAAATCTGAAATTCATCTTAGTAATTATAAAACCAAAAACTCATTTGGTAAATGTTGAATTGTCTAATAACTTAGTAGATTAAGATTATATATTCGAAGGAAAAGCATGGATCATAGTCCAAAATAATACATATTGTGAGTGCCAAATGGAAAATGCATCATAATAACACAAAATGTCAATGGAGTCCCTAACTCAATGGCCATACTATCATGAAGGCTAAAGCTACTCATAGATCCTCTGCATTAATGTTGTCCAAAAATGTTTAAGCCTCACTTCTTTGTCATCATCATCAATGCCATCTAATAGTACATTTACCAATCTTGCCTGGAGAGATGGATTATCCACCTCATCATCAATCTGGGAAGGATCCTCAAGATCCACATCCCATTGTGTGGATTATCCACCTCATCATCAATCTGGGAAGGATCCTCAAGATCCACATCCCATTGTGTTGCAGGTCCTTATAAATACTTTGGTGCTTTCCTTGTAAGAAGGTGAAGTCTGCTATGCACATAAACTAGTTTTTCCGCTCTCTTAGATGTAAGTCTATTCCTTTTAGTAGAGTGGATACACTACATGTGGATCAGTTCCTTTCTGCAATTGAGGAACAAACAACCTATGATAGTAAACACATAGCTAAAGTGTGTATGTCTGGAGCTTTGTCCCCATACTTCCTCCACCATCCACTAGGATTTCTTTGTGCCATACCCATCAAATCTTTCTTTGCAACATTAGAGAAATTGGGGCCACTGAGCATTGCAAAGTCAAAAGATTGTTCTTGAATCATGGTTGTTTGTTCCTCTATATACATCTTTTGTATGGCATCGATAAACCCTTGTTTCACTTCAGGATCATCTATTGGTGACACTCTACCTTCCCTTTACACATGCCACTTTGGATTAAGTGCATAAGCAGCCATATGAAGAGGTGTGTTCAACCTGTTCCATCTCTTTTCCATCAACTTTTGGATTTCATTAAAAGATTCCAGAGTGGTCCCTTGGACGTATGATGGGTTTGACATGTCTGATCATGCTGTCAATTGACTCATATATTTCTCCAAGGTTAGGGGAATCTGAATCTGCATACCTTATTAGCTCCACTATTAGAGAGGTGAAAGAGACAATGTATTTCACATCAAGCCACCATTCCTCATTCAAAAGAATCTGTCTTATCTTCTTTCCCTGATCTATTTTACCCCCCCATGTAGACCACTCAGAATTGATAACAATGGCCTTTAAGGCTTGTTGCACCTCTAGCATATGATCAAGAAGAATAAAATAGGTAGCATACCTTGTATCTGCTAGTTTCAAGAACTGTTTTTTTGCATAAATCCTGTAAATAGCTAGAGAGGCATGGTGGTTGCAAATGAACATTTGTGCCTCTCTTGCATCCAAAATAATATGAGCGTTCCAAAGGGAGTGGCAATGTAACAAACATAATAATAAATAATAAATAATGAAAAGATGTAAAGGTGTGCCTTATCAAAGAAACATGTCTCTTAGTGTTTATAACGGGGTCCCTCGTTGTAACATTCGTCAATTCAGTTATTCTATCATCTATCAATATATATATTATTTACAATACATTTGTGTATTTTACATTTAAGTACAAACAGTAACTATTTGTTTAATGAAAAAAGGCATGCACATCTGTAAACAACTTGATATTCAAGATGGACAAGTATACCTTGTACAAGTCCAAGGAATTATAAGTCCACGAACGCAGCTTGCTGTATTCCTCTCTGTATCGCACTGGCCCATTCTCTGACCTGGAATAAAATACCACACCTCTTAGAATTGATAATCACAAGGAAACCTTGACAAAATAGACGATGTCCAGATTTATAAGATATACTCATGGGTTTGCAACCACCATCTGAATTTTTTTGTTCTCTACTTCAAACATTGCCATATGATAAATAAAGTTTACAAAGAGCCTAGGCACAGACATACATATTCAACACAGAAAGAGCCAATCAAAGAGAAGGAATGCCATGTACATGATTGTAGTCTGATGTTATTCAAGCTTCACTCGGTGAAATCTAAGCTTGATTCATTATCAAATGAAAGCTGTAACATAAACAGTTTACTACTTATTGACTTTCAAGAAGTATGTCCAGAGACTCCTTAAACAGGAAAATTAAACTTGGTTAAATGTCCAAATTGAGCCTGTAAACAACCTTGCTTTGAAATTCTGAAGGGTCATTTCATCTACACTAGAAACATTTTCTCGAAATTTGTTGAAATATCCAAGCTGTGTCTTGGGTTGCCAGTAACAAAGACCAAACACTAATAATTGGATGCATATTGATTCAGAAGTAATGCAGCCTTAAGTGTGAGAACACTAATAATATTTGAAATTTGAATCTATCTGAACAAATCAAGATTCACATTCTCCAGTCATAAAACAATGGGTCAGCCAAAGTTGCATTTTAACAAGGGCAGTAATGGTCATTTTCCTTATTCCACAACAGGTGCTGCAAGATGAAAAAAAAGGGATCGTGTCAAACAAATCATTTTACAATTAATTACTGCTTAAAGGAAGATACTTGAATGCATGGTTACCTAGTTCCTGTTCATGTTTGAATTTGAATCTAATGAAATTCGACAAAAAATCATGAAGACAAAATCAAGTTCGATGAAATCCAACATTATATTTGACAAAAGTTACCCTATAGTTTATTAAAAATGTCTTCTATATTTTAATTTTACAACATATATAACTTTAATAACTGTAATACATATATAAATCTACATATTAATGTATTAGTTAATATTAATTATATATAACATAATATATATAGACTTATAATAAATTATATATAACTTTATATATGTTTCCTAACCATTTTTTTATACATATTAATCCCTTGAAATTTAAAACACTAATTAATTACCATTAGAGATATATTAATCGCTTAACCATGTAAAACCCTTATCGACCTGTTGTCTTATTCAGTGATTACTTTGTGTCTACCTGCTTCACAAATCACCTGTGTGTCCTCTTCAACTTTCCAGTCTTTGGGAGACCCAGAGAGTTTCAAGACCTAGGAAAAGAATGAAAGAAATAAGGTAAGGGTGTTTGTGGACCAATAACTCAGATTATCACTTTTCCTTATTTCCATGGCTTTGGCCTTATTGCGCGAACTAAGGTAGGCAGTGGGAGCGTGTCATGTCACTCGAATAGGTAGATCTACAAAAGTCCTTACTTTGGTTATGCATGGCTGCCACATATGCCAGTCCATAGAGAGCATTCAATCAATGAAGATAGATCTCAACCCTAGGTGAGCTATGTTTGAACTTTGGACACACTTGGCCATGCTTGATCCCCGCAATATCAGGCTTCGTAACACTCCACAACTAGGTGTTGAAGAATGTAACTAGTGTCGGTCTTCATAATTATATTTGAGTTATAATGTAATGTAATTGTCAAAAGAAAGAAAAGGAAATTTTATTGTAAAATAATTGACTTGTTAAAGCACAGGTTTCATGCTTGGGTCAATGATTAATAGGTCAAAGCCTCCATTGTAGGCTTCTAGGGTTTGTGTCAAGAATCCTTGTCCATGTCATTATGTACAAAAACCCTTCTTGGGCTTCATCAATCAAGAAAGAAATTTATTTTGATGTAAATTAGGTCATTTAGGCCTCCTCTACCAAGTCGGCCTCATCAAGGGAATTCGACCTCACAAATTCACTATATACTGGCAGCTATTCGACCGCATTTGATGTACCAACCAAGAAGTTTGATCTGCAGTAACTGGAGGCAGAAAAGGAGTGAAATTCCCAAGGAGGAGAAAACCCTAGGGAAGGACGAGGAGACATTTTTCAAGCAAGAAGAAGTTGTTTTTCTCTCTTTTTGACTCACACGTGCAATATTCTGAGCTGCTGGGGAAGCCGAAATTTCGGATATGCAACGGGACTGAAATTCTGAAGTTGGGGGCCGAAATTTTGTATAGTTGTTGGGTTGAAGTTGGTTGTCAAGAAGAGACCACTGGAGTTTTCATAATCATCTTGGAAGGCTGACTTAGTGGAGTGAGGAAGGTCTTTTGGTCTAGTCAAAGGTCTTAGTTTGTCTCATTTTGATTTGAACCTACTAGTGGAAGAGTTTGATTGGGCTTTCCCTTATAGAGAGGCTTTAGCCCTGGCTGAGTGCCTATATCTAGTGTCCTTGATCTTCATGTTTTATTTTGATGATTGCTTGATGAAAGGAAGATAAAACAAGAACATAAAGAAAGTTAATAAGACTACAAAAATATCACAAGTAATTATCAACATAAGAGGATCTTTTTTCCTTTCTGTTTTTCTAACATGGTTTCAGAGCTAAGGTAAAGAAGGAAAGAAAAAGGCAACGTGAAGATATATTGAAAGGGTTAAAGAAAAAGGATCATATAATAAGAGGAAGGCCTACTATCTATATCAAGAAAAGAAGACATGACAATGAACACTGAAAATAAGCTAGAAGGAGCCTCCAACTATAGGGCATGGAAGAAGAGGATAGATCTCATCCTTGCTAAGCACAAAGTATTGGATTTTGTTCTAGGAAAAGTTGCAAAACCAACAGATGATGCAGGAAAGGAAAAGTACAGGGAAACAAACATCTTGGCCATGAATCTAATAGTAGATGGAGTAAAGGACAATCTAATCCCCTACATATCCAACATAGATACTGCACAAGGGATGTACGAAGCTCTCTCCAAACTATTAAGCATCAAGAACAATGGACAAATAGCCAGTCTCAAGAATGAACTAAGAACAATAAAGATGACAAAAGATGATATTGTTTCTTCATATTTTGTAAGGATATCTTGAATAAGAGATGAACTACAAGCCATTGATGAAGCTATACCAAAAAAGGAACTTGTGATTGTTGCACTATTAGGTCTACCAAAATCATGGAGCTCTTTTGCATCAGGTATTAGTAGTTGGAAGGACACACCATCTTTTGAACAAATGTGGAATGCTTGCAATCAAGAAGAAGCCCGCATCTCATTAGCAAATAATAAGAAGGAAGAAGATGAGGACAACACCTCCAATGCATACTCTGCTAATCACAAGAAGAAGGGAGGATACAAGAAATTCAAAGGACCAAAGAAGAAAGTTGATCTATCAAAGATTGAATGCTACAATTGTCATAAGATGGGACATTACAAGAGTCAATGTCCTGAAAATCCAAGGAATAAAAAGAGAGAAAGAGAACATGCAAATGTTGTTGATGAAGCTCCACCAAAGAAGAACAAGACTAAAGAATCCGAAGTCAAAGACTTATACTATTAAGTCTTTCCTTGCATATCCTTCTAGTCCCCTATTTTAAGTTTTGTGAATTTTGTCTTTTATATTTTGATCTAATATGGTTAGAAGTTCTTGAATTGTTTTGATCAGTTATACGTATCCCTTAGAAAGATTGGATTAAGAGGGAGTCTTCACCATTTTACCAAAAGATAAGTATATTGTTCTTTATTTCCTTTCTCATGTTTGATTTCCTTCACACACTTAGATTAATTTATATTGTATACTCATAATCCTTTCTTTTGTAGAAAAACTTGTAGGAATATACAAAGGTTGTGGAGGAAACTTCAAGAAAGGACTTATATCATGAAAGTAGGATTGCAAATAAAGAAACTCTACAAGGTTTGTTAAAGAACAACTCAAGGTATGTTTGATTTGATTTTGTTATAGAAGAAGGTAAATATTCTTCACTTTGATATTTGCTTCATATTGCTAACTCTCCCATGTCTAGGGTTTTGAATCATAAGAATTCTTGTGTTAAATTTTTCTAAGGGTGTATTGTTCCTTGCTTTTATAATTGCATTTTTATATACTTTTCATCATTTACACATTATTTCACCACAATACAACTTAACATCATTAGCAATTATGTAGAAAGAACAACATCAACAACATTGCAGAGGAAATAAAAGGAATGTCAGAAGAAAAGCACACACACACATAGAGACACCAAGATTGGTCGAAGACCAAGGCAAAACCCCACAAGGGGGGAAACCCGCAATCAATTCTTCTTCTTCTATTAGATTTCATCAATTGTTCAACTGAGATACAAAGTACAATCATAGAGAGATCAGGTTATTGTTCACAACTCAAAGTCATGTCAGACACAACATTAACAAGGCCTCTGCACAAGAAATGATTAGAGTTTCTCTTGAAGACAAGGTATCTGCATATATCTCAGAGATGCCATAGGATCATATCAAAACTGATAATGCCATAATATTGCTTACTACTCAGAATCAAGGTCATGACAACAAGGCCTCAATATTGTTCTTCCTATGATGCCATATTTTTAAGACTCCGACTCCGACTCGGCCGAGGATCGACTCCGACTCCGACTCCGAAACGGTAATGACTCGGCCGGCTCGATTTCAATGACTCGGTCGTTGTAAAAAGTACAGTAAATATTTATTTTTTATTAAAAAACATAATTTTAAATATTTTAAACATAATTTTAAAGATTTTCATTCATGTTTCCAAAAACACAACATTATAATATAGATGGAAGACAACATATGATCAAAGTAGGCTCATGAACCAATCCACTATATCAAAATGGTACCCAATGGCAATACATAGTCAACTGTAGTCTGTCATACATGATCAATTCTAACCATGTACAGTGTCCTATTTGTTTGGACAGCCCTCCATTGTGTCCTCAAATAACAACCTGTGGTCACATCTTTTGTTTTCCTTGTATTCTACGGTATTTGATGATGGGAGAAGGGGATCACAAAGGTGACAATTGGGAGAAGTGCCCCCTCTGCTCTGTTATGATTTCATGTAAGGATCTTCATACCGTTTGCATTGGTAATGTAAAACACTATGATGTTGGGAAACATATTGACTTCACACTTTTAACAAGGGCAAAAAATTCTGTCATTCCTTTTGAAAAGAATCAGTATTCTCTGGGTGCTTTGCCTCACAGTATAGATGGTCAGTGTAATGCCTTTTCAAGGTTTACTCTAACATATGATCCAGAGTTTTCTGCAAGCAAGGCAGCACTCGAGCTTACTAGATGGATTGAGAAAGTACAGTCTGAAGGGGGTGAAGATCTGGAGTCACTCCCTTATGTGTATGCAGCGAGAGATCAATTAGAAGAAAGGAAAAAGGCATGGACTGAACGTCGTGCCTCAGAATATCTCAGTGGTAGTCCCCCACTGAAACAACAGCTTATGGCTGATGCTAAATCAGGGTCCGGTAAACTTAAGATTGACAGTTTTGATTCAGTAAAGGAGGATGATCCGTCAGAACCACAAGGTGTTCAGGGACACCTTTCTAAGTGTGACGATAAAAGGGAATTGGATAAAGCATCAGGTAAGCTTAAAGAAATTAAAAATTTGGAAGATATGGAGTTCAAACATCAAAATGAAAACACAGAGCCTGTATTAATCCATAAACTGCATTAACCTTTTGAAAAAATACCAAAAAATGAATTTTTTTTATGTGTTTTACGCTGCCCAGCCGTCCCCTTGTGACTCGGCCGAGTCATATCAGACCCGGCCGGGTTGACCGAGTCACACATGACTCGGCCGAGTCATTGGATGACTCGGCCGAGTCATGTGTGACTCGGTCAACCGGACCGGTTACTTGGCCGAGTCACTCCTCCAGCTAATGAAACGGTTCGACTCGGCCGAGTCGGTTTCGAAACGGTCGGCTTGTAAAACACTGCATATTACTGATATGATGTTTCCAGAGTACAGGGACCATACATATACAGTTGTGCCACGTCCCTAGTCATACTAATGAGTTGAGATCATACTAAAGAACCATATACATATGTATTAGAGATGCCAACAAGAAAACCGTAGTGATGCCAAGAAGTAATGCTGAGAAATCCATCATAGAAGCACCAAGATAAAACGCTAAGAAATTCAATATATAATCACAGAGGAACATGTCACATAAATCTGTGTAATTGTGCCCTACATATGTCATATGTCCTGTCATACATACTCGGTGCCATACGCTTTGATTGCAGAGGTACCATAAATTTATGTGACGATGCCATACTTATCAAACCATACGCTCTCGGTGTCATAAGTATCTAAACATAAACTATACATGTGAGATTGTGCTCATAAGCAAGATATCTTTTATATATATATCAGTGTCGAGATCTATCCATAATGTCGAACATAATCGAGACATATAATATCACTGGAACATATCAAAGACAAAGCCGAGACATATCTAGTGCCAAGACCCATGTAATGCCAAAACTGGGAATCAATGTGATGCCAATATAACAAACTAATGCCAAGTATGTGATGTAAAAGCGATGCCAACCATAACATGATGACCAAAGATGCGAGACTATTTATGGCAAAGATTCGAGTGCAATTATGTCAATGTGAAATTATTTGAATAGCGAAGGTATATTATAGACCTCTGCAGGCTCTCGCTGACGTATTTCCTGAGCACTCATTCCATTTTGACTATTAGACCATCGGTTCTCCATTTTGACAAATCAACTTTGCTAAAAAGACTCACGAGAGGATAAGATTAGTAATGCAAGTAGTCTTGTAGCCAAAAGCGAGAAGACTTGTAGCCACTATGAGTAGCCTATCCAGAATATGAACAAAGATGCTAAATGCGTAGACCTCAAAACAATGTGAAGATCTTTGACCAATGCCCAGTTGCCGAGAGAAATCCAAATCGTTATTGCAAAGTGACTAGTATGATTGAGTATTTATAGTTGATTCTAATAGTCGAAAAGTCATGACTTTTGAAGAGCTGACTTGATCCAAATTTGAATTTCAAATCAGATATTTTCCCTCCAATTATTTGAACCAACTTGGAGATCACTATTAACTTCACTTTAATAATATTACAAAGTTGAGTGAGCACTAGGAAATTTCTCCCTAACTGCCAAAATTAACATCTTGTTGGGGTGATTAATCGCGAGATTGAATCTACCCTTATCATTTTATCTCGTCATTTTGTTTTGAAAAAACCCTAACCTTAGGGTTCACTATAAAATCCTAGCCTCTCGATGCTTAGGGTATGCTAATGATGAAACCCTAATCTCTTTAGGGATTATTGATAAAGTTTAGATCTCTTGTCAAAATCCTACTCTCTTAATGTTTAGGATTTTGGTAATGTTATGGTAAAACCCTAACCTTTTAGGGTTTGTTGTTGATGTCTAGAAACCCTAGATTTTCTTAGGGTTTGGTATATTAGGGATTATGACTAAACCCTTGTAATAGTCAATATAAAATCCTAGAAATGGATCTCTGGGTATATGTGCTTCCGTATAATTGAAACCCTAGCCTGGTCAAAATTGTTGTAGATCTAATTTTGGAATTTGATGTTTGTATCTAAGGTTTATGATAAAACCCTAATATGAGACTGATATAAGTCTCTAGGAAATAATAATGGAACCCTAGAAATGAAATGTTGGTATGATAACTTGATTATTGTTATTCATGATTTAGTTTTTGAAATCTAGGGTTTGTAATAAAAGCCTAGTAGTTGGTTTTCTGGGGCGTGATAAACTCTAGAAGTATAATGTTTTCGATTATTGATATGATTTAGTTTTGATGATGAAATATAGGGTCTGTAAATATTGTTGCAAGAAGTCTAATGAATGAAACTCTTGATTAATTACAAAACCTAACTAGGTTTAGGTCTTGAATATCTAAAATTTGATTTATTATGCTCCTATTATAATGACATGCGTCATGCTCTTGTACATATATATTTGTTTTTGGTTTCACTTGATTACGAGTACATAGTCTTCAAGATGATGAAGATGCTTACCTCATATTCGATGATAATTTCATGATGTTGAGCATGATGGAAAGAGCGAGTTGTGAGAAACTCAATAACATTAAAGTTCAATAGATGATCTTGTTGCCATTTGAAGGAAGATCTAAATTCTTCAGTGAATTGTTGTTGCAAAAAGGAAGAGCATGTATGACTAGAAGAATAAGATAGTTGATGGACTTGGAAAGTGTATATTTCCCTAGTTGAGAGGGAGCTTGAAGAGAAGTGAATAACTTGATGAAAATGCCATGAGGATGTTTGAAATCGGAGAATAGTTGAAGCACTATTAATGGTTATTCATAATCAATAAAGTTGTGAACAAAACTTGGAAGTTTTTGAAAGAAGTGTTGAAGTTAAGTTGGTTGTTGCCAAAGAAGTTAAAGAAGATAGTTGATAACCTAAGCAACATCAGTATATTTGAAGATCCCAGAGGTTTGTGTTAACTTGTATATATATTTGAAAGTTTGTTGCTAATTGGGATTGTGATTGTACAAGATCTCTCCATAAGAAGGTTGAACGTTTGAAGCATGCTTGGATTGGTGGATATATCTGGTTTAGTTGATAAGGAGAGATGAAGCATCTTGGGGCGACAAGATGCTTGGGAGGACATTTGGCCGGCCTGTGATGATGTCTAGATCCTGAAGTAGGGAGGGTGGTGTTGGTCTTGGAGCTCTGACCTTGGATACGCACCTAGATCCCTAGGTTGGTGTTAGAGCTAAAGCCTGATGGTACCTAGAGTGGCTAAAGCTTGGAACACACCTTAGTCCCACCCGATTAGATACCCTGGTCAGGTATCTAACCTATAGCATTGCGTGTGTTGTGACTCTTCATAAAGCATATCATTTTGAGATCTTCCATGTACCTTTGTATATATGCAATTATGAATATCTCCCTAGTTAAGAGTGTTGAAGAATGTAACTAGTGTTAGCCTTGATTATATTTGAGTAATAATGTGATGTAATTGGCAAAAGAAAGAAAATGAAATTTTATTGTAAAAGAAATTGACTTATTAAAGCACAGGTTTCATGCTTGGGTCAATGATTAGTAGGTCAAAGCCTCCATTGTAGACTTTTAGGGTTTTTGTCAAGAGTGCTTGCCCATACCATTATGTAAAAGACCCTTCTTGGGCTTCATCAATCAAGAAAGAAATTTATTTTTATGTAAACTAGGTCATTTAGGCCTCCTCCACCAAGTCGGCCTCAAAGAAGGACAAGTTAGCCTCATCAAGGATGAGGAAATTCGACCTCACAGATTCACTATATATTGGCAGTTATTCGATCTCATTTGATGTACCAACCAAGAAGTTCGATTTGCAATAACTAGAGGCAGAAAAAAAAAGAGCAAAATTCCAAAGGAGGAGAAAACTCTAGCGAAAGAGAAGGAGACATTTGTCAAGCAAGAAGAAGATGTTTTTCTCTCTCTTTGACACACACATGCGAAATTTTGAAGTTGTTGGGGAGGTCGAAAGTTGTTGGTCAATAATTGTCATTGATGAAATATATACCTGTTGAGTTCTCCTATTGATTATACACCATCACTGCACTAGTTTCATGATGACACGACTCCTATGACAAAGCCAAACTGTTCCAAGAGAAGCCATATTGTCCTAATCATCTTCTGCACTAAATAATTCAAGGGCAGTCACAAAGAAAAATGTTTTTCACCACCTTAGAGGTGTCTCTTCATAATGATTTCCATACCATCTGAAAGAGAATTTTTCCCCTTTCCAATGAGCCTTTACTTGCCCTGAAACTCCAAATGGTTGATGAGAAAATGAATTTTTAAAATATAAAAATTGTATTTTTTTTATGAGCCGACCTATACATGGCCTGCTCATGTCGGCCTGCTTGAAGGGACGTGTCTCCTCATTCCTCCTTACAAGAAGCCTATTAATACAGAGTCCAAGATTCATTTTTCAACCATATTTTCGGTCAACAAAAGACAGAGAAGGAACAGAGTTCACGACTCGTGAACTAGACCACCGAGTAGCATTTTGAAGGTTGTTTTTGTTTACGGTAAAATTTATAATAAGCCTTCGGACCTGTGACAGCAAAACACTCTCGGACAGTGATGAGACATCTTGATATACTCTGTTATGTGCAACAACAAGCTGAAGTAGCTCGGATTCTTGTTTAATGGGCTTGGATTAGGGCTCGGATTGCAATCTCTTTGCACGGACTGTAGCATACCTTTGCAGTGGTGACTCTTTTCTCTTCAGAATACAGTAGCTTCTCCTCCGATTCTCTCGGACTGTAGTAACATATCTTGACAGTGGTTGGTGCAGCAGTTTTGCTTGGTGTAAGTTGGATTGGTGCAGCATTGGCTCAATGCCTCAAATTCCCTTTTCCTGGACTGTACAGTGCCTCGGTGTGGACTGTCCTAGTGGCAATCTAACTCGGATTTGGGTGGTTGTTTAAAGCTCGTTCTTGTGGCAATTACCTCATACTCAGGAACAGTGGGTCGGATTCTCATCATACACACAGAATTTGGTGCACTTATCATACACAGAACTGTTCTACCTCAAGCTCGGGCTATCTTCCCACAAATTATCCACAGAACTGTGACACAGTGAACACTGCAGCCCTAACTAAGATCATCACTCAGTGTAGCCTCACATCTTTAGCCCTCAGACTGAGCATCATTGACCTTGGACTGTGGAAGTACTGGAAGCATCGTTAACCTTGGACTTGGAGCAACATTAACTCTCAGACCTATAGTGATCATTGTTAAATAAAGGATAGTCAAGCACAGATTATGGCGCTAGTTGAACATGTGAAGAATTGAATGGTGAAGAATCTGTTTGATGACATACAAGTAAGTACAACAGTTATTTTCTATCAAAATAAAACTAAAGGATTGGTGTCATAGGGGTTGGTGCCTCTAAACACAAGGTTGGAGCCTTGAGAAGGATAGGGTCAAAGCCCTAGAGTTTGGAGCCTCACTAAAGTCCAAGTAGGTGCTTGGCAACAGGTTGGTGCCTGGAAAATTGAAGGGTTAGTGCCCTCAAATTATTATTGTACTCAATTATTTGAAAAGAGGATTGGAGTCCTCCCTTGTTCTTAATAAATCTATTATTATTCATTTCTTTCTTATTATAATTGTGCAGAATCTAACTGGTAAAAAGAACAATTGAAAAGAAATATTGATTCACCGCCCTCTCAGTGTTTCCAACAATTGGAATCCGAGCCAGCATCTTCATTATCAGCGTAACAGCTGGAAAAAGGATTCTTAGGTCACAATGAAGAATCAGGGAATGACAGGAAAGATTCCCCTGTTTGATGGTACAAACTTTTGTTTTTGGAAGAAGAGGATGCCCTACTATTTAATGTCCCTTGGACATGAAGTATGGCAATCTGTTTTGGATGAGTACAAAGCTCCTCCCACTCTTCCGATTCATCAAGATGGAAGGAAAGCTTATAATTGCAAATGTTAAAGCATTAAATTCCATAGCTAGTGGAATCATTGACTCTGAATTCACAAAAGTCATGAGTTGTGATTTGGCAAAAAAAAATGTGGGACAAGCTCATTGCTTTATATGATGGGGACTCCAAAGTTAAGAAGGAAAAGCTCCAAACTCATAGAAGGCAATTTGAGAGTCTTAAAATGGATGACGAAGAAGATATTGCATCATTCTTTCTCTGAGTGGTTGAAGTCGTCAATTCACTTAAAGGCTTAGAAGAAAATATTGAAGAAAGCACAATTGTTCAAAAAGTCTTGAGATCTCTTCCAGAAAGATTTGACTCCAAAGTAAGTGCCATAGAAGAAATGAAGGATTTGGATACTTTAACAATGGATGAACTTCATGGAATTCTCATTGCTTATGAAATGAGAAAAGGGATCCCAAATTCCAAGGAAGCAGCATTCAAAGCTTGAAATTCAAGAAAAAAGGGGAAGAATTGGAATACCAGCAGTGATGACTCCAATACTGAATCTGAACTGGCACAATTTGTACGAAAGCTAAGAAAAGGATCCAAGCTAAAAGGTAAGTATCCTCTCATTTGTTTTAAATGTGGAAGGATAGGTCATTATGCTGCAAAATGTCCTCATAAATATGATAGTGATGATGAGGAGGAATATAAAAAGGGGATGTTCAAAAAGAAAGGATCTAATAAGAAGAACTTCTTCTCCAAACAAGACGATTCTGATGAAGATGAATTCATGATCACCAAGAAGAAATCAACTAAAAATATCACTTTTCACAAAAGAAATGATGATGAGTCAGATGAGGAAAATGACTATGCTGGAAGCAGAGAAGTATTATTCATGGCATTTACAAATGATGATGACTCTGAACAAGAAGGCGAAGGAAGTATGGATGAGTTACTAATAAGTGCCATTGAAGAAAATGAGAAATTACGAAAGAAGATCATTTCTCTCAAAGTAGAAAAGGAGGAAGCAAAAAGGAGGGAAGACTTCTTGAACAATAAACTAAAAGAGAAAGAAGAAATTTGTGAAAAACGTGAAGCTGAAATTGTTTCCCTAAGAAAAGAATTGGATCAAGTTAAAAAGAGTTGGCAAAGCTCTCAAACACTTGATAACATCCTTAATACTCAAAGACCTCAATGTGACAAATATGGGATTGGTTTCAAAGGAGAATCATGAAATACAAAGGAGAATGTGAATGAGGAAATCCAAAGAAGCTATGTTGACATTCTTTCTAGTCATCCAAAAGAAGAGAAGTCATCCCACCAAGAACAAAGGTCCACCTTTATCAATCCAAGGAATGAAGGAAGGACAACTCCAAGGAAGAATACTACTTCAAGTCAAGGCTATTCTAACAGGTACCAAACAATCTTTCTTGGTTATTGTTTTTATTGTAAAAACTTTGGTCATCAAGCCAAGCATTGCAAGGCTCGTAAGGACAATGCTTCAAGATATAAGAATCAACAAAGCAAGCCACTTGGCCTCAGAGAACCACTAGGGGAGGGTGAGTCACCCTATGGTCCCTTGTCGCTCTAAGAAGTACCCCAAGCCCCCCGGAGTTCCCAGAGCTCAATGTATGCATCATACATGACCCTCATAAGAGGGTCTCTCAACGAATCCTAGTCGTTCTCGGAAATTCAAGAATTTGACCTTTACCCAAGGGCTTCGTCAGAATGTCCGCAACCTGCTCATTTGTCCCAATATGATGGAGCCTTATTACTCCTCGCTGTACCATATCCCATATAAAGTGGTCCCTGATATCGATGTGCTTGGAGCAATCATGAAATACGGGATTCTTTGATAAACGAATCCCACGCTGGTTGTCGCAGTCTGCAGAGGATCACGGTAGTATCCAATGTATGTCCAAATAGCTCGCTGAAGAGCTTCCTCAACCAGACAGCCTCACTGGAGGCCATACTCGCAGCAATGTAATCTGCCTCAGCGGTGCTCAAAGCCACCGACTTTTGCGTCCTGCTCATCCAAGAGATCGAGGCAGAACCCAAAGAGAAATAGCACCTGGAAGTGCTCTTTCGATCCACCACACTGCCTGCCCAATCAGCATCGGAATATCCATGTAGCCTCACATCTCCAGCAGTGTATCTCAACCCATGAGTGATTGTGCCTCGAAAATATCTCAGAAGATTCTTGGCACCAATCCAATGTGAGTGATGAGGCTCAACCATATATTGGCTCAACGTGTTGACTGCAAAACATATATCCGGACAGGAGTTCACCAAGAACATCAATGCTCCTATGAGTTGACGATACTCAGTAGCATTTCCCAAAGCAGGTCTGGCAACACTACCGCATAACTTCTTGAAGTTAAGCTCCATTGGGGTAGTCACGGGCTTGCAGTCCACCATACTGAATCTCTCCAATATCTTCACCACGTATTTTCCTTGAGATAGGAAAATCTCTCTTGGCTTCTACCAGACCTCCAGCCCTAGGAAATAGTGCATCAGTCCTAGGTCCTTCATCTCAAATTCGAAAGCCAACTCCCTCTTACATTTGTGAATGAGAGGGTCTACACCTGTCAGGAAGAGGTCGTCAACATACAGCACCAGTATGAGAGGCTTATCATCCTCAACCTTAAAGTAAAGGTTTGGATCGGCTTCACTCCTAGTGAATCCTAGCTTCATCAAGTAGCTATTGATCCTCTCATACCAAGCTCGAGGTGCTTGCTTCAGCCCATAGAGAGCTTTCTTCAACCTGCATATGTGAGATTCCTGATTATGAATCTCAAACCCCTCGGGTTGTTCCACATAGACTTCCTCTTTAATCGAACCATGCAAGAACGTGGTCTTGACATCCATCTGATGTAGGTTCCATCCTTGCGAAGCACCAAGGGATATGATTGAGCGAATGGTGGTGTGTCGGGGAACAGGTGCAAATATCTCGTCACAGTCTATACCTTCCTTTTGAGAGAAGCCTCGAGCAACAAAGCGAGCCTTATATTTTTCATCACTACCATCAACTCCATGCTTTATTTTATAAAGCCACTTCGAGGTGACAATCGTTTTGTCCTGGGATCTAGGGACCACATCCCAGACATCGTTCTTAATGATGGACTCGTATTGCTCATTCATAGCATCCTTCCATACTTGATGCTTCACGGCTTCTTCGAACGATGAAGGCTCATTTTGAATGATGGTGCTCATAATGGTCAAGTATCCCTTATACTTGGTCGGCTTCTTACTTTCACGGAAAGTCCCTCTAGGTGCAATGTGTCCTTCAGCATCATCAAGTGCCCCCCTAAGCCATGAGGGCCTCTTCCTAGAAGAGGAAGGCTCTTGCGGAGGGGGATCAATGGGATCCATAGGTTCTTCCACATTGGGCATCGTCTCATCTTCTTTCTCATCCGGCTTCCTGGTGTCTTCTTTGGTTTTTCTTAGAATTGGAAGATTGTCAAACTTGCTAAGAGCCATATCTTCGTCAAAGATGACACATGACTAATCTAGACTTCCCTTTGACCAGCCACATAGATTCTATAGCCCTTAGAATTTTCATTATATCCCACAAAGATTCTCTTCTTTCCAAATGCACCCAATTTACTCCTTTTCTCTTTCGGCACATGAAAATATACGGGACTTCCAAAAATTCTAAAATGAGAGACATCAAATTTCTTACCAATGAACATCTCTTCGGGAGTCTTAGAATCCAATGCTTGATGAGGACATCGGTTTTGAACATATACACGAGTGTTCGCAGCTTCAGCCCACAGAAACTTCAGAAGCCTTTGATCATGGAGCATGGCACGAATAGTTTCCACAATCGTGCGATTCTTCCTTTTCGCCACACCATTCTTCTCAGGAGTGTATGGTGTTGTGGTCTCCCTCTTAATGTCAGCCTCTTTGCAAAAGTCATAGAACTCATTGGATTCATACTCGATCCCATTATCAGTCCTTAAGATCTTGATCCTCTTCTCAGTTTGATTATCGATCAAGGCTTTGAAGTGACGAAACCAGGAGAACACTTCATCCTTCTTTTTCAAGAAGTATATCCATGTCTTGCGAGAATGGTCATCTATAAAAGTAAGATAATATAAATATCCTCCCAAGGAGTTCACGGCAATATACCAGATATGTCAGAATGAACCAACTGCAAAATATCGGAGGTCTTGCTATGGGTCGAGGGGAATGGTCCCCTTTTGATCTTTCCTTCGGCACATCCCGGACATACATCTTCATGCTCTATTTTAAACTCGAACATCCTTGTCACCATCTGTCTCACATCGGGTAGAGCCTTATGAAGGTGGTCAAACCTCTGGTGCCATAGTTCAGACTGAAGAGATGTGTCGCAAAACATGACTCCCAATGGACTTCCTCCAACTTGATATAAAGAGTCAACTCGAAACCCAAGAGTAAAAGCATCTTTAAAATTCTTTTTCCACACACGTACCTTGCCATCGATGAAGGCTACCTTGTAGCCTTTGTCTTCCATTGCCAAAATGGACACCAAGTTCCTCTTGAGATTAGGTACATATAGGAATTCTTGCAAATGAAATGTGTTACCCTGATTTAATTGACAGGTGAGCGTGTTAGGATATTCCGACACATAGGATATAGTTAAGTTCAACTTGGTCTAGTGTAGAGTTAGGTATAGAGTTAGGTAAAGTGTGTTTCTTTACCATTGTACATTTTGTAACTTACAATCCGACGGTCACGATATGTAGTGATCCGACAGTTCACTCTCTCCTCGGTATTACCAACACTTGATCCGTGGCTTGACACCCGATTGGTCCATCAGTTCTATTTAAAGCGCATGGAGGGTCATTGTTAGGGTAATCCGTGCATGAGAGAAGCTTATGTAAATTCTCATTCTTTGATTAATAAATTGCCTGTAGTAGCCACGTTGGCGCAGGCCGTGGACTGTTTCCCTCTTTGAGGGTTTTAACCACGTCAAAAATACTGGTGTATTGATATGTGATCTGGTTGTGAGCGGTGTCCTTTTGGTGTTCTTTCTGAGGAACTTACCCTGTAAATTCCTACATGGTATCAGAGCTATTTGAGGGCCACGTCCGTTGGTGATCCAAATCTGAAGCCGGTAGAACTGCATCCGACTGTCGTTTCCTAGATCTGTTGTTTCTGACTGCTTTCGGGCCGAGAGGACTGCTCTGTTGTGTTCGAAGCATCTGTTCCAGTGAGGAACCCCTTTCGTTTCACGCGAAAAGGTTTCCGGTAGCCCTAGCTGCGTCATTTTTAAGATCTGGAGGTATACAGTCTTTATTTGCAGTTTACTGATATTTTCTCTCTGCTTATTTCGGTTTCGGTTTATTTAGCTTTTTTTTAACCGGATCTATACCTTTCATTTCTGCGTATGCTCTTTGCCCTGCGACTTTGTACGATCTGGGCAAATCAGAAACAGAAAGGAAGGATTTTTCTCATGCGTATGCTCTTTTCCCTGCACCTTAGTGTGATCTTGGAAAATCAGAAACATTGAGAAAAATATTTAGTTTTTCGGCTAAAGCTAACTTTGAGTCGCAAGGTTCGTTTTTTAAAATATCTAGTTTTTTTGGCTAAAGCTAACTTCGAGCCATAAGGTTCGTTTTCTTTGCATGTCCGTGTTGGGTTTTGTGTTTTGTGTTTTGTAGGGAAAGAGAGCTTTCTCAAGGCAAGCACGCAAACCAAGCCCCCCCCCCCTCTCTCTCTCTCTCTCTCTCTCTCTCAAATTTTTTGTATAGATCAATTGGTTCAAAGCTATTTTAAGAGAGTAGAGGTCTTGGGTTCAAGTCTCCATTTTGTGGGGGTGGATTTTTTCATTTCCGCACATTCGCGCACTTTGCTGGCAACTTCAACAAAAAAATTTTCAAAAAGCCATAACTTCTTCATCCGGAAGCCTTTTTCAGAGCCGTTTTTTTTAAAACAGCCTAATTTTTCGAGATCTATCCATTGGAACACTTACTTTCAGCATCTTCAGCTTCAGTTTTTTTTTTTTTAAATGGAAAGTCCATGCCAAGTCATTCTTGACAACACTAACTACTTCCAATGGATAGCCTACATGGAAGATTTACTTAGAAGTAAAGGTCTCTTCAGAATAGCCACAGACCAAGAGAAGAAACCCAAAGATGAAGACAAGGCTGCAAAATGGGAAAATAGACAAGATCAAGCACGTGGTTTGATAGGGATGTCTATTTCTCCTGATCTTAGATTCCATATTGCAGAACTTGAGACTCCTCATGAAGCATTGGAACAACTCACTAAAGTTTTTGGGATTAAAAATGAAATTAGAGCCCATCAACTTGAAAATGAGTTGCTTACATTGGATCCTAATAATTTTTCTTGCATTGAAGATTTCTTGTCCAAATTCAAGACCCTTAGATATCTCTTGGAAGGTGTTAAGGTTAAGAAAGAAGATAGTAACCTTATTTATTCCATCCTTACTAAGTTGGGACCAGCCTACTCTGTATTTGTTTCCACCTTCCATTCTACAAGGGAAGCTTTCATTTGTCAAGGAAAAGACTACAAGGCCCCTTCCTTTGACTCTTTTTGTGATTCTTTAATAAGAAAACAAGAAAAACTCTTACACCTTGGTCTTCTTAATCTTGGAAACTCTTCTAAGAAAGCGTTAGCCGCCCAGCAGCAACCAAATTCAAAGAATCCTAAGAAGTCATATCCTAAAAAGAATGGTCCTAAACCAAACAAGGGTCCTAAGCAAACTCAGCCTCAAAATGAAAGATCATTTCAGCAAAATGATAAGACCAATAAAAACAAATGGAAGAACTGATAGACATTGTAACTTTTGTAATCGAGATGGCCACTTAGAATCTAAATGCTTTAAGAAGATGGAAGCCTTGGAAGCCGCAATGAAGAAACATAACATCCATGTGGAGCATTCTTCAACTTCAACTTCAACTTCATCTTCAGGAATGGCACTTTCTGCATGTCGTTGTCAATCATCTCAGTCTGGTTATGCATTAAATGTATCTTCTTCTTCTCATTCTCATGAGTGGCTCATTGATTCTGGAGCCTCTTATCACATGGCCAAAAACCAAGCCATGTTTTCTTCTTTAAATGATTGTAACACCAAAAATATATATGTTGGTGATGATAGATCTCTTAATGTTGTAGGGACTGGAACTGTTCATCTAGACAATGGTCAGTTTAATGATGTATTATGTGTTCCAACCTTATCCTGCAACCTTCTATCTGTATATCAGATAACTCATTCAGGTGAAGGTAAAATTGTTGAATTTTCACCTCATGATGTTGTAATCAAGGATCTAAGAGATCCTAAACAGATTCTAGCTACTGGTATTGCTGATGATTCCACAAGGTTGTATAAGTTTCACAACTTTGGGTCATCAAATCTTCCCTCAGTATTTGTTGCTCATAATGATGAAGTGAGCAAACTTTGGCATGAGCGATTTGGTCACTTAAACTATCGCTCCCTTCAGCATCTATGTAAAGAAAATATGGTGACAGGTCTTCCTATGGTATCTTGCAGAGATGGTGTTTGTTCCGGATGTGTACTCGGAAAACATCATCGGGACAGTTTTGAAAAACGTGCCTCTTGGCACGCCTCAGCCCCTTTACAGCTTGTGCACAGTGATTTATGTGGTCCACTTCCTGTTGCTTCATTCTCTGGCTGCAAGTATTTCTTAACTTTCATTGATGATTTCTCCAGACGCACTTGGGTATACTTCTTAAAACTCAAGAGCGAAGTATTTAACACATTTTTGGCCTTCAAAGCCTTTGTTGAAAAACAATCTGGACATCAAATTCTTAAGCTAAGAACTGATAATGGTGGAGAATATGTTAAAAACACATTCATCAACTTTTGCACCGAAAATGGAATTCAAATGCAACATACTGTTCCATACACTCCACAACAAAATGGTGTAGCTGAAAGGAAAAATCGCACCTTAAAGGAAATGGCTAATTGTATGCTGCAATCTAAAGGACTCAGTCTTAGTTTTTGGGCCGAAGCAATTAATTGTGCAAATTATATAATCAATCGCACTCCTACTAAGGTTCTAAAGAATATCACTCCAGAAGAAGCTTGGAGTTCCATTAAACCAGATGTAAGTCACTTTCGTGTTTTTGGAAGTGAAGCATGGGCCCATATTCCAGATGAAAAGCATAAAGCTTTAGAACCTAAGAGTGAGAAATGTACTTTTGTTGGATATTCTGAAGATGTAAAAGGTTATAGACTTATTCCATTTAAGTCCAAAAATGTTATCATTAGAAGAGATGTAAAATTTGATGAAAATAAATCGGCCTGCGAGCCTAGTCCGGCGGATGTGCCACCTCTTCCTATCTCTTCTACTTTTGAAAACATTTCTTCTTCAGATGATGAAAGTGAGGATGACAATCCTCCCCCACCTTCTCAGGATCCTCAACTTCCAAGATGGGTCCGTGCTACTCGGGATGCAGCAGGTGATCTTGCCGGTGATCCTACAGATCAGCGACGTACACGTTCTCAGTTTGAAAGAGCCTCTTCTTTACTGGCTCAAGCTCCAGTAAATCATGATCCTGACACTTTTGCAGAAGCTTCAGGCCATCCACATTGGGAAGCAGCTATGAATGAAGAATATCATTCATTGTTGGCAAATGATACATGGGATCTTGTTCCTCTACCAAAGGGACGCAAACTTGTTAGATGTAAATGGGTTTACAGAACCAAGTATGGACCAGATGGGAAAGTTGATAAACATAAAGCTCGTCTTGTTGCTAAGGGCTTTTCACAGGTTGAAGGCATTGACTACACTGAAACCTTCTCCCCTGTTGCCAAAATGAACTCTATCCGCCTTGTTCTTTCCCTTGCTGCCTCTTTAAAATGGGAAGTCCATCAGATGGATGTTAAATCTGCCTTCTTGCATGGGGACTTGCATGAAGAAATCTATATGGAACAACCCATTGGCTTCATCCAAACAGACTCCAGCCTTGTATGTCGACTTAAGAAATCCCTTTATGGTCTCAAGCAAGCTCCTCGGGCTTGGTATGCCAAAATGGATAGCTTTCTTTTAGAATCTGGCTTTTCTAGGTGTTATTCTGACAATACTGTCTACACCAAGAAAGTGGGCAACTCTCTTATCATCCTTGTTCTTTATGTTGATGATCTTATTCTTACTGGTAGTGATCCCAACCTTATAAACCATGTGAAGTCCAGCCTTAAAAAGAAATTTGAAATGACAGACTTAGGACACTTACACTATTTTCTCGGTCTTCAAGTCTTGCAATCCAAGGAGGGTATTTCCCTTTCCCAGTCCAAGTATGCTTGTGATATTCTTCGTCATTTTCACATGGAAGACTGTAAGCCAGCCCCTTCTCCCTTTCAGTCTGGAGTCAAACTTTCAGTCTCTTGTACTTCTCCTGAAGTTGATGCTACCTTATACCGTCAACTTGTAGGAAAACTCTTGTATTTAACCCATACTCGTCCTGACCTTTCCTTTGCTGTTGGCCTTGTTGCTCGTTTTATGCAAAACCCCCGTGAAAGTCATTGGAAAGCAGCTAAAAGAATACTTCGTTATGTTCGAGGTACAGTACAGTTTGGGATTCATTACAGTGCCAAAGCAGCTCCTCTATTAGTTGGTTTCACTGATTCTGATTGGGCTGGTGACCCTGATGATCGGAAGTCTACTGCCGGTTATGTCTTCACTCTTGGTTCAGGACCTATTACATGGGCTTGTAAGAAACAGGCTGCCATTTCTCTTTCGTCAGCAGAAGCAGAGTATCGTGGTGCCGTGGAAGCTAGTAAGGAAGCCTTGTGGCTTCGTCAGATCCTATCAGAGTTTGGCTTTGAGCAGCAGCATCCAACCACACTTTGGTGTGATAATCAAAGTGCCATTCAGCTATGCAAAGATCCAGTCCAGCATCAGCGCAGCAAACACATTGAACTACACATGCACTTCATCAGAAAGCTCATTCATGACCATGTTCTTGAAGTGCAATATTGTTCAACAGATGATCAGGTTGCAGACATCTTCACAAAGGCTCTCACAGAGGCGAAGTTCACTAAACTTCGATATATGCTTGGAGTTCAGGAAGTTGTCACTAAGGGGGGATAGGCTCTAGTGCCTCCTTCCTTCTCCTATTGTGTCATATTTGTAAATCCTTCAATCCTATCCCAAGTTGTTCTTAAGGGGGGATGTTAGGATATTCCGACACATAGGATATAGTTAAGTTCAACTTGGTCTAGTGTAGAGTTAGGTATAGAGTTAGGTAAAGTGTGTTTCTTTACCGTTGTACATTTTGTAACTTACAATCCGACGGTCACGATATGTAGTGATCCAACGGTTCACTCTCTCCTCGGTATTACCGACACTTGATCCGTGGCTTGACACCCGATTGGTCCATGAGTTCTATTTAAAGCGCATGGAGGGTCATTGTTCGGGTAATCCGTGCATGAGAGAAGCTTATGTAAATTTTCATTCTTTGATTAATAAATTGCCTGTAGTAGCCACGTTGGCGCAGGCCGTGGACTGTTTCCCTCTTTGAGGGTTTTAACCACGTCAAAAATACTGGTGTATTGATCTGTGATCTGGTTGTGAGCGGTGTCCTTTTGGTGTTCTTTCTGAGGAACTTACCCTGTAAATTCCTACAGAGCGAAAGAAATTTACCTCATTAAACAAAAGGGTTGTACATGTATCTTTTGGGAGTGGATCTGCCATGATTGTTGGAAAAGAGACTATTGCTCTCGTCAATGGAAAAGGAGAAGCCTAAAATGCACTACTGGTGGAAGGCTTCAAACACAATCTTTTTAGTGTGAGCCAAATTTGTGACCAAGGACACAAGGTTGTCTTTAGTACGAAAGACTGTGAGATAAGAAAATCCTCCTCAGGTGAACTTGTAGCAAAAGGAGTAAGAACACTAGACAATGTATACATTTTGAGCAGAATTCAAGAAGATAAATGCTATATAAGTCGAACAGATGAAAGTGGGTTATGGCAGAAACGATTGGAGCATCTAAGCTTTGATAACTTGATTAATATCAGCGAAACTAATGCAGTAAGAGGCATTCCAAAAATTATCAAGCCAGATCAAGTTGTGTGGGGCCCATGTCAACATGGAAAGCAAATTAGAACCTGTTTCAATAAGGAGTTCTCAACATCAAAACCTTTGGAGATCATACATGGAGATTTATGTGGACCAACCAGAACTCCAGCTCTATAAGGCGAAAGGTATTTTGCTTTATTTGTTGATGACTATACTAGAATGACGTGGGTATACTTTATAAAATTCAAATCTGAAGCATTTGAATGTTTCAAGAATTTTAAAGCTCTAGTAGAGAATGAGAAAGAATCAAAGATTAAATGCCTTAGAACAGAAAGAGGAGGAGAATTTACTTCAAAAGAATTTGATCAATAATCTAAAGTGCATGGAATCAAGAGAGAGCTCCCTGTTGCTAAAACTCCCAAACAAAAAGGAGTAGTAGAAAGAAGAAACCGAACTGTACAAGAGATGGCAAGAACAATACTACCAGCAGCTAATTTGCAGCCCAAGTTTTGGAAAGAAGCAAACAGGACAGCAGTTTATACCTTGAATCGAACACAACTAAGACCAAATAACGACAAGACACCATATGAACTATGGAAAGGAAGACTTTCTTCAGTAAAGTACTTTAGAATCTTTGGAAGCAAATGTTTTATGAAGATCAATGATGACTCACCAGGAAAATTTGATTCTCGGTTTGATGAAGGAATATTCTTTAGATATTCTACAAGAAGCAAAGTTTACAAATGCTACAACAATCAACTACGAAAGGTAGTAGAAAGCATTGATGTAAAAATTGATGAAGCTCTTCCAGAAAAAGAAATTGAAGTCCATGAAGAAGATCCTATCCTTGACAAATTCGAAGAAGAGCCAGCAAAAGAGGAAAAAGATCAAGAAAATCAAAAAGAACCATCTCAAACTCCTTCAAAAGTGAAATTCCTCCAAAAACATCATTCGGAAGAACAGATTATTCGCAATGTAGATGAGGGAATACAAACCTGAAGAAGATGACAAGTACACCAAGGAAAGATGATGTTGCTCGCTTATCTATGATAGAACTAGAAAATTTTACTCAAGCAAGGATCCTCATTGGGTAAAAGCCATGGAAGAAGAAATGTCTCAAATCGAGAAGAATGAGACATGGGAGTTGGTACCTCGTCTGAAAGATAAAAATATAATTGGAACCAAATGGGTGTTCAAAAACAAAATGAATGAGGATGGACAAATAATCAGAAATAAAGCAAGACTTGTTTGCAAGGGATACTCACAAATTGAAGGAATTGACTTTGAAGAAACCTTTGCACCGGTAGCCCAATTGGAAGCCATAAGGATGTTTTTGGCATTTTCTTGCTCAAAAGGGTTCAAAGTCTATCAGATGGACGTAAAATCAGCATTTCTGAATGGAGAACTCAAGGAAGAAGTCTACATGGAGCAACCAGAAGGGTTTGACCTAGCTGAAGGAAAAGACTTTGTATGCAAGTTGAAAAAGGCATTGTATGGATTGAAACAAGCTCCTAGAGCTTGGTACGCAAAATTGGATCACTATCTACAACAACAAGGTTTCAAAAAGGGGGTGGCATGAAGTAATCTCTACATGAAGATGGACAAGGATAAATTACTGGTCACTCTTGTATACGTTGATGATCTGATTTTTTTCCAGCAATGATGATGAGATGAGCCATGAATTTGCTCAAAATATGTCAAAAAGGTTTGAAATGTTGATGATTGGTGAGTTATCTTACTTCCTTGGACTACAAGTATCTCAAACCACAGCAGGCATGTTTATATCTCAATCAAAATATCTTAAAGACATGCTCAAAATATATGGGATGGAAGAATGTGCACCCATGAGCACACCAATGACCACAGGTTGCAAATTGAGCAAAGATGATGATTCTCCCTCTATAGATGCAACTCTTTATGGGTCAATAATTGGAGCTCTCTTATACTTAACTACTACAAGGCCAGATATTATGCAAGCAGTGGGAATGGTGGCAAGATTTCAGTCGGCTCCTAAACAATCCCATCTAGCAGTTATGAAGAGAATTCTCAGAGAATTGAAAAGTACTTTTGATTTTCATCTATGGTATCCCAAAAGCTCAACTCTTATTGTGACAGCTTACTCCGAAGTTGACTGGGCCAGAAGCATGGATGATCAAAAAAGTACCAGCGGAAATGCATTCTCCATGGGAGATTGGGAGATTGTCTAGTATTTTGGCTTAGCAAAAAGCAATCATCTATATCTCTTTCCACAGTTGAAGCCGAATATATCGCTGTTGCAGATTGTTGTACACAAATACTATGGATGAAGAAAGCTTTGAGGGATGTCAACACTGAAACTAAACAGCCAATCACCATCTATTGTGACAACACTAGTGCCATTAGTCTCTCAAAGAATCCAATGATGCACTCAAAGACCAAAAATATTGCAATCAAATATCACTTCCTCCCTGAACAGGTTGTTAAACAAAACATCAAGTTGGAATACATCAATACAAAGGAGAAAATTGCAGATATCTTCACAAAACCCCTTCCACGAGAAGAATTTGAACATCTTCGCCAAAAGATGGGGGTTATTGCTCTTGCATCACATTAAGTAATCACTTTCACAAGAGTAGGAGCAACACGACAGGGGAAGCAACATGACAAAGGAAACAGTGTGATAGGGGTAGTACTTGGGCACCCCATTTGCCATTGATGTCGAAGGGGAGAGAATGGTGGAATAATTCCATCAATGACAAAGAGTGAGATTGTTGGTCAATAATTGCCATTGATGAAATATATACCTGTTGAACTTGTAGGAATTTACAGGGTAAGTTCCACAGAAAGAATACCAAAAGGACACCGCTCACAACCAGATCTCAAATCAATACACCAGTATTTTTGACGTGGTTAAAACCCTCAGAGTGCAAGGAGGGAAACAGTCCACGGCCTGTCCCAACGTGGGTACTACAGGCAATTTATTAATCAAAGAATGAAAATTTACATAAGCTTCTCTCATGCACGGATTACCCGAACAATGACCCTCCATGCGCTTTAAATAGAACTCATGGACCAATCGGGTGTCAAGCCACGGATCAAGTGTCGGTAATACCGAGGTGAGAGTGAACCGTCGGATCACTACATATCGTGACCGTCGGATTGTAAGTTACAAAATGTACAACGGTAAAGAAACACACTTTACCTAACTCTAACCTAACTCTATACTAGACCAAGTTGAACTTAACTATATCCTATGTGTCGGAATATCCTAACATCCCCCCTTAAGAACAACTTGGGATAGGATTGAAGGATTTACAAATATGACACAATAGGAGAAGGAAGGAGGCACTAGAGCCTATCCCCCCTTAGTGACAACTTCCTGAACTCCAAGCATATATCGAAGTTTAGTGAACTTCGCCTCTGTGAGAGCCTTTGTGAAGATGTCTGCAACCTGATCATCTGTTGGACAATATTGCACTTCAAGAACATGGTCATGAATGAGCTTTTTGATGAAGTGCATGTGTAGTTCAATGTGTTTGTTGCGCTGATGCTGGACTGGATCTTTGCATAGCTGAATGGCACTTTGATTATCACACCAAAGTGTGGTTGGATGCTGCTGCTCAAAGCCAAACTCTGATAGGATCTGACGAAGCCACAAGGCTTCCTTACTAGCTTCCACGGCACCACGATACTCTGCTTCTGCTGACGAAAGAGAAATGGCAGCCTGTTTCTTACAAGCCCATGTAATAGGTCCTGAACCAAGAGTGAAGACATAACCGGCAGTAGACTTCCGATCATCAGGGTCACCAGCCCAATCAGAATCAGTGAAACCAACTAACAGAGGAGCTGCTTTGGCACTGTAATGAATCCCAAACTGTACTGTACCTCGAACATAACGAAGTATTCTTTTAGCTGCTTTCCAATGACTTTCACGGGGGTTTTGCATAAAACGAGCAACAAGGCCAACAGCAAAGGAAAGATCAGGACGAGTATGGGTTAAATACAAGAGTTTTCCGACAAGTTGACGGTATAAGGTAGCATCAACTTCAGGAGAAGTACAAGAGACTGAAAGTTTGACTCCAGACTGAAAGGGAGAAGGGGCTGGCTTACAGTCTTCCATGTGAAAATGACGAAGAATATCACAAGCATACTTGGACTGGGAAAGGAAAATACCCTCTTGGGATTGCAAGACTTGAAGACCGAGAAAATAGTGTAAGTGTCCTAAGTCTGTCATTTCAAATTTCTTTTTAAGGCTGGACTTCACATGGTTTATAAGGTTGGGATCACTACCAGTAAGAATAAGATCATCAACATAAAGAACAAGGATGATAAGAGAGTTGCCCACTTTCTTGGTGTAGACAGTATTGTCAGAATGACACCTAGAAAAGCCAGATTCTAAAAGAAAGCTATCCATTTTGGCATACCAAGCCCGAGGAGCTTGCTTGAGGCCATAAAGGGATTTCTTAAGTCGACAAACAAGGCTGGAGTCTGTTTGTATGAAGCCAATGGGTTGTTCCATATAGATTTCTTCCTGCAAGTCCCCATGCAAGAAGGCAGATTTAACATCCATCTGATGGACTTCCCATTTTAAAGAGGCAGCAAGGGAAAGAACAAGGCGGATAGAGTTCATTTTGGCAACAGGGGAGAAGGTTTCAGTGTAGTCAATGCCTTCAACCTGTGAAAAGCCCTTAGCAACGAGACGAGCTTTATGTTTATCAACTTTCCCATCTGGTCCATACTTGGTTCTGTAAACCCATTTACATCTAACAAGTTTGCGTCCCTTTGGTAGAGGAACAAGATCCCATGTATCATTTGTCATTAATGAATGATATTCTTCATTCATAGCTGCTTCCCAATGTGGATGGCCTGAAGCTTCTGCAAAAGTGTCAGGATCATGATTTACTGGAGCTTGAGCCAGTAAAGAAGAGGCTCTTTCAAACTGAGAACGTGTACGTCGCTGATCTGTAGGATCACCGGCAAGATCACCTGCTGCATCCCGAGTAGCACGGACCCATCTTGGAAGTTGAGGATCCTGAGAAGGTGGGGGAGGATTATCATCCTCGCTTTCATCATCTGAAGAAGAAATGTTTTCAAAAGTAGAAGAGATAGGAAGAGGTGGCACATCCGCCGGACTAGGCTCGCAGGCCGATTTATTTTCATCAAATTTTACATCTCTTCTAATGATAACATTTTTGGACTTAAATGGAATAAGTCTATAACCTTTTACATCTTCAGAATATCCAACAAAAGTACATTTCTCACTCTTAGGTTCTAAAGCTTTATGCTTTTCATCTGGAATATGGGCCCATGCTTCACTTCCAAACACACGAAAGTGACTTACATCTGGTTTAATGGAACTCCAAGCTTCTTCTGGAGTGATATTCTCTAGAACCTTAGTAGGAGTGCGATTGATTATATAATTTGCACAATTAATTGCTTCGGCCCAAAAACTAAGACTGAGTCCTTTAGATTGCAGCATACAATTAGCCATTTCCTTTAAGGTGCGATTTTTCCTTTCAGCTACACCATTTTGTTGTGGAGTGTATGGAACAGTATGTTGCATTTGAATTCCATTTTCGGTGCAAAAGTTGATGAATGTGTTTTTAACATATTCTCCACCATTATCAGTTCTTAGCTTAAGAATTTGATGTCCAGATTGTTTTTCAACAAAGGCTTTGAAGGCCAAAAACGTGTTAAATACTTCGCTCTTGAGTTTTAAGAAGTATACCCAAGTGCGTCTGGAGAAATCATCAATGAAAGTTAAGAAGTACTTGCAGCCAGAGAATGAAGCAACAGGAAGAGGACCACATAAATCACTGTGCACAAGCTGTAAAGGGGCTGAGGCGTGCCAAGAGGCACGTTTTTCAAAACTGTCCCGATGATGTTTTCCGAGTACACATCCGGAACAAACACCATCTCTGCAAGATACCATAGGAAGACCTGTCACCATATTTTCTTTACATAGATGCTGAAGGGAGCGATAGTTTAAGTGACCAAATCGCTCATGCCAAAGTTTGCTCACTTCATCATTATGAGCAACAAATACTGAGGGAAGATTGGATGACCCAAAGTTGTGAAACTTATACAACCTTTTGGAATCATCAGCAAGACCAGTAGCTAGAATCTGTTTAGGATCTTTTAGATCCTTGATTACAACATCATGAGGTGAAAATTCAACAATTTTACCTTCACCTGAATGAGTTATCTGATAGACAGATAGAAGGTTGCAGGATAAGGTTGGAACACATAATACATCATTAAACTGACCATTGTCTAGATGAACAGTTCCAGTCCCTACAACATTAAGAGATCTATCATCACCAATATATATATTTTTGGTGTTACAATCATTTAAAGAAGAAAACATGGCTTGGTTTTTGGCCATGTGACAAGAGGCTCCAGAATCAATGAGCCACTCATGAGAATGAGAAGAAGAAGAAGATACATTTAATGCATAACCAGACTGAGATGATTGACAATGACATGCAGAAAGTGCCATTCCGGAAGTTGAAGTTGAAGTAGGCTCCACATGGATGTTATGTTTCTTCATTGCGGCTTCCATCTTCTTAAAGCATTTAGATTCTAAGTGGCCATCTCGATTACAAAAGTTACAATGTCTATCAGTCTTCTTCCATTTGTTTTTATTGGTCTTATCATTTTGCTGAAATGATCTTTCATTTTGAGGCTGAGATGGTTTAGGACCATTCTTTTGAGGATATGACTTCTTAGGATTCTTTGAATTTGGTTGCTGCTGGGCGGCTAACGCTTTCGTGGAAGAGTTTCCAAGATTAAGAAGACCAAGGTGTAAGAGTTTTTCTTGTTCTCTTATTAAGGAATCACAAAAGGAGTCAAAGGAAGGGGCCTTGTAGTCTTGTCCTTGACAAATGAAAGCTTCCCTTGTAGAATGGAAAGTGGAAACAAATACAGAGTAGGCTGGTCCCAACTTAGTAAGGATGGAATAAATAAGGTTACCATCTTCTTTCTTAACTTTAACACCTTCCAAGAGATATCTAAGGGTCTTGAATTTGGACAAGAAATCTTCAATGCAAGAAAAATTATTAGGATCCAAAGTAAGCAGCTCATTTTCAAGTTGATGGGCTCTAATTTCATTTTTAATCCCAAAAACTTTAGCAAGTTTTTCTAATGCTTCATGAGGAGTCTCAAGTCCTGCAATGTGGAATCTAAGATCAGGAGAAATAGACATCCTTATCAAACCACGTGCTTGATCTTGTCTATTTTCCCATTTTGCCGCCTTGTCTTCATCTTTTGGTTTCTTCTCTTGGTTGTGGCTATTCTGAAGAGACCTTTACTTCTAAGTAAATCTTCCATGTAGGCTACCCATTGGAAGTAGTTAGTGCTGTCAAGAATGACTTGGCATGGACTTTCCATTTTAAAAAAAAAACTGAAGCTGAAGATGCTGAAAGTAAGTGTTCCAATGGATAGATCTCGAAAAAATAGGCGGTTTTAAAAAAAACGGCTCTGAAAAAGGCTTCCGGATGAAGAAGTTATGGCTTTTTGAAAAAAAATTGTTGACGTTGCCGGCAAAGTGCGCGAATGTGCGGGAATGAAAAAATCCGCCCCCACAAAATGGAGACTTGAACCCAAGACCTCTACTCTCTTAAAATAGCTTTGAACCAATTGATCTATACAAAAAATTTGAGAGAGAGAGAGAGAGGGGGGGGGCCTTGGTTTGCGTGCTTGCCTTGAGAAAGTTCTTTTTCCCTACAAAACACAAAACACAAAACCCAACACGAATATGCAAAGAAAAACGAACCTTGCGGCTCGAAGTTAGCTTTAGCCAAAAAACTAGAAATTTTTAAAAAAACTCAAAGTTAGCTTTAGCCGAAAAACTAAATATTTTTCTCAATGTTTCTGATTTTCCGAGATCACACTAAGGTGCAGGGAAAAGAGCATACGCATGAGAAAAATCCTTCCTTTTTGTTTCTGATTTGCCCAGATCGCACAGAGTCGCAGGGCAAAGAGCATACGCAGAAATGAAAGGTATAGATCCGGTTAAAAAAAAAGGCTAAATAAACTAAGACCGAAATAAGCAGAGAGAAAATAACAGTAAACTGCAAAAGAAACACTGTATACCTCCCGATCTGAAAAATGACGCAGCTAGGGCTACCGGAAACCTTTTCGCGTGAAACGAAAGGGGTTCCTCACTGGAACAGATGCTCCGAACGCAACAGAGCAGTCCTCTCGGCCCGAAAGCAGTCAGAAACAGCAGATCTAGGAAACGACAGCCGCATGCAGTTCTACCGGCTTCAGATTTGGATCACCAACGGACGCGGCCCTCAAATAGCTCTGATACCATGTAGGAATTTACAGGGTAAGTTCCACAGAAAGAATACCAAAAGGACACCGCTCACAACCAGATCTCAAATCAATACACCAGTATTTTTGACGTGGTTAAAACCCTCAGAGTGCAAGGAGGGAAACAGTCCACGGCCTGTCCCAACGTGGGTACTACAGGCAATTTATTAATCAAAGAATGAAAATTTACATAAGCTTCTCTCATGCACGGATTACCCGAACAATGACCCTCCATGCGCTTTAAATAGAATTCATGGACCAATCGAGTGTCAAGCCACGGATAAAGTGTCGGTAATAACGAGGTGAGAGTGAACCGTCGGATCACTACATATCGTGACCGTCGGATTGTAAGTTACAAAATGTACAACGGTAAAGAAACACACTTTACCTAACTCTATACTAGACCAAGTTGAACTTAACTATATCCTATGTGTCGGAATATCCTAACAGAACTCTCCTATTGATTACTACACCATCACTACACTAGTTTCATGATGACATGACTCCTATGACGAAAACATATCGTCCTAATCATCTTCTGCACTAAATAATTCAAGGGAAGTTACAAAGAAAAATGTTTTTCACCACCTTAGAGGCATATCTTCATAATGATTTCCATATCGTCTGAAAAAGGATTTTTCCCCTTTCCAATGAGCCTTGACTTGCCCCGAAACTCCAAATGGTTGATGAGAAAATGAGTTTTTAAGATATAAAAATTATATATTTTTTATGAGCCGACCTATACCTGGCCTACTCATGTCGGCCTGCTTGAAGGGACGTGTCTCTTCGTTCCTCCTTACAAGAAGCCTATTAATACACAGTCTGAGATTCATTTTTCAACCATCTTTTCGGTCTACAAAAGACAGAGAGAAGGAACAGAGTTCACAACTCGTGAACTAGACCACCGAGGAGCATTTTGAAGGTTGTTTTGTTTGGGTTCAAATTTATAATAAGCCTTCGGACCTGTGACAGCAAAATACTCTCGAACAGTGATGAGACACCTTGATAGGCTCTGTTATGTGCAGCAACAAGCTTAAGTAGCTCGGATTCTTGTTTAATGGACTTGGATTAGGGCTCGGATTGCAATCTCTTTGCACAGACTATAACATACCTTTGTAGTGGTGACTTTTTTCTCCTCAAACTGCAGTAGCTTCTCCTCAGATTCTCTCAGACTATAGTAACATATCTTGCCAATGGTTGGTGCAACAATTTTGCTTGGTGTAACTCAGATTGGTGCAGCATTGGCTCAGTGCCTCAGATTCCCTTTTCCTGGACTGTACTGTGCCTCGGTGTGGACTTTCCTAGTGGCAATGTAACTCGAATTTGGGTCATTGTTTAAAGCTCGTTCTTGTGGCAATTACCTCATACTCAGGAACAGTGGACCGGATACTCATCATACACACAGAGTTCGGTGCACTTATCATACACAGAACTGTTCTACCTCAAGCTCGGACTATCTTCCCGCAAATTATCCATAGAACTGTGACACATTGAACACCATAGCCCTAACTAAGATCATCATTGGGTGCAGCCTCACATCTTTAGCCTTCAGACTAATTGTGGAAGAATTATTCACCTCGGACTGAGCATCATTGACCTTGGACTGTGGAAGCACTGGAAGCATCGTTAACCTTGGACTTGGAGCAGCATTAACTCTCAGACCTATAGTCATCATTGTTAAATAAAGGACAGTCAAGCACAGTTTATGGAGCTAATTGAACATGTGAAGAATTGGATGGTGAAGAATCTGTTTGAATACATATAAGTAAGTACATCACTTATTTTCTATCAAAAGAAGACTAAAGGATTGGTGTCCTAAGGGTTGGTGCCTCTTGAGTCTAAACACAAGGTTGGAGCCTTGAGAAGGATAAGGTCAAAGCCCTAGAGGTTGGAGCCTCACTAAAGTCCAAGTTGGTGCTTAGCAACAGGTTGGTGCCTGGAAAATTGAAGGGTTGGTGCCCTCAAATTATTATTGTACTCAATTATTTGAAAAGAGGATTGGAGTGCTCCCTCGTTCTTAATAAAGCTATTATTATTCATTTCTTTCTGATTATAATTGTGAAGAATCTAACTGGTAAAAAGAACAATTGAAAAGAAATATTGATTCACCCCCCTCTCAATATTTCCAACAGTCAGCCTCATCAAGGGAATTTGACCTCACATATTCACTATAGATTGGCAGTTATTCGACCTCATTTGATATACCAACCAAGAAGTTCGATTTGCAATAACTGGAGGCAAAAAAGAAGACAAAATTCCCAAAAAAGGAGAAAACCCTAGCGAAGGAGAAGGAGACATTTGTCAAGCAAGAAGATGTTTTTCTCTCGCTTTGACAGACGTGTGAAATTTTGAAGCTGTTGGGGAGGTCGAAATTTCAGATTTGCAGTAGGGCCAAAATTCTGAAGCTGGGGACTGAAATTTTGTATAGTTGCGGGGTTGAAGTTGGTTGACAAGAAGACACTACTAGAGTTTGCATAATCATCTTGGAAGGGTAACTTGGTGTAGTGGGGAAGGTCCTTTGGTCTAGTCAAAGATTTTAGTTTGTCTCATTTTGATTTGAATCTACTAGTGGAAGAGTTTGACTGGATTTTTCCCTATAGAGGGGTTTTGGCCCTAGCTGAGTGCCTATATCTGGTGTCCTTGATCTTCATGTTTTATTTTGATGATTGCTTGATTTAAGGAAGATAAAAGAAGAACATAAAGGAAGTTAATAATACTACAAAAATATCACAAGTAATTATCAACATAAGAGAATCTTTCTAACTTTCTGATTTTCTAACACTAGGCCCTCCCAAGAAGGGCAAAAAGACTATAGGCCCAAAACCATGTTAAAGATAGTGCCTAATTGGTATAAATGTTCGGCAATTTTTTCAGACAAATTCACCATAATTTAAACTTCAAGATTTGACTCAAGTGAACCTGGTGACTTAGCTTGAATGAATTGCATTCACAGACACTAGTTCCCACCATTGAACTTTAAGCTAGACCATTTTTCGTATATCTTAAGTTTTGCAACAAAATTTGTGGCATTTAAATAGCCTGGCTCCTTAGAGGATCAATAGAATTATAGGAGTTTTATATAGGTTGCTAGAATAGACAAGGATCTCCTAGGTGGAAATGGTGTAGGTCAAAATACCAATCATCCACAATAAGACTAAATTGTTATCTATCTTATAAGCTTACCTTAGTATCAAGTATTCTCATTTGATACTAACTAATTCAGTCAATCATTCCATCCCCACACTACGTCATGGCCCCCCACACCAATCTTACCCACTTAGCCTCAACACTTCCACTTACCCCCTTAAACCTAACATTGTGATGGCTCTCCCTTATCCCAACCCTCACAGCTCTACACAAAGCCCTCCAAACCACCCTCTTCCACCACAACTGTTACCATTGCAAATTCTTTCCCTCCACCTTCTCCCTCCAAAACTACTCACTCTTCCTACCCACAACACCCCTATCCACCTCTGTTATGAACATCAATATGTATAAATAATAGAGAATAATAGTTAATAATAATATAATAATTAATGATTATTGCCCGATGGGGGCGCCTGCCACCCCACAGACTCTCAAGATAATTAAGAGGGGGTGGCGTACCACCCCCCCCAACCATGCACAAAGCATGTGAAGAAGGCTCATATCATTTGCTATGGTTGGTTGCGTTCTGATTTACTATTGTTTTGTTTCGGTGCAGAGCGGTGGGTCTTTATGCCCTATGAATGTTTTGTCCATGACACGGGTGGGATTTTCCTCTCTCTTTCGATGGCTGGCAGTTTTGCGCTAGTTTGACAGCAGAGTACCAACGTTACCCTACTACCCACTTTGAGGTGGAAAATATTAATTTGTCCTCATGAAAAATCAGTTTTACTGAAAAAGTGAGGAAAAAGACAAGAAAAATCATAATTAAATAAGTCGGGAACATGTTGGAAACATGTTCCTAGTCAACTGAGTCTCTCAATCACTTTTGTGGAGTAAGTAAGCACTTAAGGCTGAGTTAAGCCACAAGTGGAGGTCAAACTCAAGGCCCACAAATTGAGGACTAGGTGGTGGCCATAAACACGAGTTAGTTACCAGTTTAGAGGCCTGAGTTGCCTCATCTATGCGGCCAAGTTCACACTTGGAGTTAGAGGCAGAGTTACATGTGTTAAGAGGCCTAGCGAGGAGATGAAGAACACTAGGTGGCTGCCATAAACATGAGTTAGTTACCAGTTCAGAGACCCGAGTTGCCTCATCTATGGGGCCAAGTTCACACTTGGAGTTAGAGGCTGAGTTAATGGTAAGTTAAGTGGGGCATGTGGCAAGCCACTCCCACTTCCTCTACACATGGCTACACATTGCCTCACTTGCCCATACACAACACTCCTAGATGGCTATACATTCCTCCTAGAGGAGACACACATAGTTGTTGATGTGAGTAGCATCGAAAGGTCTTCTATATCGACTTGGTGTCTTAGCATGTGGAAGACAATATTTGCCTCTTCTAGTGATTTATGTCTTATTTCCTAAGTCTAACTTAGGAAAAGTATAATAATTAAAGTCAATTAATTATTGTGGACTATTGAGTTATTTTCTAAAGATAAATAATTTAATTATTTAAGTGACTTAGAAATAATCTCAATTGTTGATCTTCAAGATGGTTCTACAAGGGAGATTGGGGTTAGGGATTTGGACTCAATGAAGATTATAAAGGGAGCACAAGTCGTGAGAGAGAATCATCACGGAGAGAGTGATTTTCTCTGCAATGCGAGTGGTTCAGTCGACCAACGCACAGAGAAGGAGAAGTGCGAGTGAGTTCGTGCAAATCCATGAGGTCGAGTGGTAGGAGATTGCAGGGCCGAGTTGTCGAAGGGAGATTGCATTTATCCAGAGGAGGTTAAGAAAATGTAACTAGGTTCGGTCTTCATAAATGTACTTTTGATATTTGTATTTATTCAAGAAAAGAAATATTATTTTTATAATATATGTCAATGAGTTTCTTGCTCATTGAAATAGGTCAAGCACTAGTTAAGGTGCTATAGGTGAGTCAAATAGTCAAAAGAAAAGGTTGAAGACCTTAAGGGCTTGTTACATCATCCAATAATATGTATTAGAGTCAAAAGGAATACCTCCAAGCAAAGTCAAGTCCTCTCCATGCAACGACATCCTTCAAGAAGCAAAAACGATGAAGAATCTTCAAGTCGGCCTAAAGGAGGGACAGACCTATATATATAGAGGATGTCCACTCCCTCAAACGACAAGCACTTGACTCTGAAATCAGCGAAGAAGAATAGTCGAGAAAAGGTGAAGAGAAGATGAGTTTGAGGAGCCTCTAGTGCAGCGAAGAAGGCGAAGTCAAGACCAAAGTCAAAAGGACTATTTTTAGGGTGAAAAATAGTCACACGTGTGAAAAACAAAGTCATCTTGTGGTCATAACAGCAGCAATATAACAGTCTGTTAAAATTGGCAACTAGGGCCAAACTCCATGTGGGTCATCTTATTTATGGTAGCTGATATTTTTTTTGGATCCCTCTCATCAAGAGGTGTAGGATTGATCTAAAGATCATCCGATTCCAATAAGTATTCATGGAGTTATGAATTTATTTGCGTTATAAGGCAATTCGTCAAGGTCGGCCAGCAACCAAATAAAACCCACATGTGCTCAACGTTTTAGTATAAATAGAGGTGGCCTTCAAGTCATTTCAACACACTTGGGATCTCTTCCTCTCTCTACTTGTCTTTGGGTTTTAGTAGGAAAAGAGATCCTAAGGAACAACGTTGCCCTGATCCAGAGGGTAGTTGGAAAAGCCGGAATTGTCGGAAAAGCCGGAACTGCCGGAAAAGCCAGAAAAGGCGGAAACGCCGGAAAAGCCAGAACTGTCGGAAAAGCCGGAACTGCCGGAAAAGCCAAAAAGCCAGAAAATCCGGAAAAGCCGGAACTGCCAAAAAAGCCGAAAAAGCCGGAACTGGCAAAAAAGTCGGAAAAGTCGAAACTGCCGGAAAAGTCGGAACTGCCGCAAAAGACAGAACTGCCGGAAAAGCCAGAACTGCCGGAAAAGTCAGAAAAGTCGGAAATGTCGGAAAATCCGGAAAAGCCGGAAATGCCAGAACTGCAGGGACTATCAGAAAAGCCGGAATTGCAGGGACTGCCGGCACTGTCCGGAACAACCGGAACTGCCGAAACTACCAGAATTTTCGGAAACTTTCGAAACAGTCGAAGCATCTGTCTCCGAAGGAGAGCAGCATGCAAGGGACAATTAACTAACATTGGGACAGTTGTATGGTACTTAGCAGCAAATACACCAAGCATGCAATGTTATGCAAGGGACAACTAGCATGCAACAACAAGCATGCTAGGGACAACAAGCATGCTAGGTGCAGCCAACACATAGGTCAGGATGGCAACATGGTGCAGCGGTGGCACATAATGTAGTACGGTGATGGGTACAGTGAAGCGTGATGAGATGCAACATAGTGATGATGGGTGCAGCATGGTGCAGCGCGGTGAGGTGTAGCATGATGACGAAATGCAGCACAACGATAGGTGAAGGAGTCACCTTGGAGAATTAGTTGAAGCAACATGTCTTCAACTGATCTCATGTATCATCTTCTTAGAGATGATCTATGCTCTTATCTAGATAAGTCAAAGTGTTGACTTCTGTTGTAAATGTACTATCTCTCTCTCTCTCTCCCTGCTGAACTATTGAAGAACATATAAGAAGAATTGATCAAGGGTTTCCCCACATTGGGGTTTGTCCCTAGCTAGCGCCACATCTTGTGTCCTCTTGTCTTGGCTTGTCTTCTGCGATTTATGTTTATGTTCTATCTGCAGTTTACTTTAATGCTGATGTGATTGCTAATCTGGAAAAGATATGGAGCTAACTGTGAAAATTGAAATAAATTGCTCTAAGCATAGAACATACCTAAAATTAACATGGTATCAGAGCTGAGGTGAAGATAATGCCCAAGCAAGAGTGAAAGAGCAATCACCGAAGACAGTTGGGAAAGGACAAAAGGATCAATGGATTCCTCATCCCTCTTCAAATTCACCAAGGGTGAAGTCGAAGCAGAGAATATTATTAGAATGGCACAACGGAATATGGCCTACCTAAAGATCACTTCATTGGAAGACCGGATCTCAGGGTGGAAGGAAAGGCAGATAACTAGTTCGGCCATTATGCGAAGGAGTGTCCGAATGGCAGGGACACATCACTTGATGATGATAACAATCATTCCAGGGACATCTTCAATGATCAAAGGAATGACAGGTAATGCAGGTCATCAAGGAAATGGCCGACTCTTCATAGAAAGCAAGGAACCCCAGGTATGAAGAATCAAATGTTGTTTCTGATAAGATAAAGAAGCATTATCTTGTATTGGCCCTCTCCTTCAGATTCTTTGGGAATCTGGCTTATAGATTGTAGTGCTTCAAGGCACTTCATCGAATAGATGGGTCCACTCTCTAATTTGGTAGAGATGGAAACAATTGTGGGATTATACTTGGGGCCAATGCCACCTATCCCGGAAAGGGTGTAGGGAATGTTAACTCTCAATTGAATAAGGGTAACTCGATTCATTTACATAATCTCTTTTATGTACCTAATCGCAAGAAGACCCTGGTGTCCATCTCAGAAATGGAAGTCAAAGGTTTCAGGGTGGCATTCATCGATGGAAAGGTACGTGTTAAAAAATATAATTTTCAAAGATGCTTTTTCTCATGGGTTCAGGGTCGGCAATTTTTATCAAGTTGCAGCATGGTCCATTGGGGATCATGTCAATTGACATATCGCATCTATAACACCAGAGGTCTACCTATGGGGCCCTACCTGATGTGAGTCAAATGGCGATAGGGATGTCTGAATTCAAGTAGAGCATGAAGTACATGTCTGAGATGTACCGAAGGAAAATCTTATAAGGGGACCATTCCTCTCATGCAACAGGTCCACAGGTTTGGAACAACCCGAGGAGTTTGAGATTCATGATCGAGAATATCATGTATACAGGTGGAAGAAAGCCCTCTATGGCTTGAAGCAAAACACCCCAGGCGTAGTATGAGAGGATTGATAGCTGTCTGATGAAGCTGAGATTCACTAGGAGTGAAACCGATCCAAACCATTACCCGAAGGTTGTGGATGATAGACCTCTCATACCGACACCTTATGAGGACGACCTATTTCTGACAGGTGCAGACCCTCTCATTTGCAGAAGTAAGAGGGAGTTGGATTCCGGATGTGGAATGATAAACTGCAAGCCTGTGACTACCTCGAGGATCTTAACTTTCAGAAGTTATATGGTAGTGATGTCGGACCAGATTTGAGAAATGCCTCTGAGTTTCATAAATTCATTCGCGTTGATGTTCTTGGTGAATTTCCGTCCGAACATATGTTTTGCAGTTAGCATGGTGAGCTCATATTTGGTTGAGCCTCACTGGATTGGTGCTAAGAATCTTCTGAGATATATTCGGGGCACAATCTCTCATGGATTGAGATACACTGCCGGAAATATGAAACTGCGTGATTATTTGAATGTTGACTGGGCAAGCAGTGTGGAGGATCACTAGAGCACTTCTCAATGCTGGTTCTCTTTGGATTCTGCTTCGATATCATGGATCAGCAGGAAGCAGAAGTCGGTTGCTATAAGCATCGCCGAGACCAAATACATAGCTATGAGTATGATCTCGTGTGAAGCTGCATGGTTGCAGAAGCTCCTAAGTGAGTTGTTTGTACACATGATGAATACCACTGTGATTCTCTGTGACAACCAGAGGGGGGATTCGATTATTGAGGAATCCCGTATTCGATGATTACTCCAGCAGATAGACATCAAATACTGCCTTATCTGCGATATGGCAAGTCGATGAGCGAGGAGGCTCCATCGCATTGAGACTGATGTACAGGTCGCAGACATTTTGTCAAAGCCCCAAGGAAAGATCAAATCTGTGAACGAGGAGTCGTTGAGAGACCTTCTTATAAGGGTCCTGCATGTTGCATGCATTGAGCTTTGGGGGGTTTAGGGTACTTACTGGAGCAACATACAACCACAAGGCGACTCACCCTCCCCTGGTGGTGCGCTATGAACAGGATGATTAGTTCTTCTGTGGGCCGAGATGATTAGTTCTCCCGTGGCAACTGTGGAACAGGATGATTAGTTCTCCTGTGGGCCAGGATGATTTGTTCTCCGTGGCAACTATGGAACAGGATGATTAGTTCTCCTATGGGCCAGGATGATTTGTTCTCCGTGGCGACTGTGGAACAGGATGATTAGTTCTCCTGTGGGCCAGGATGATTAGTTCTTCGTGGCATCCACTAACAGGATGATTCGTTCTCCTGTGGACAGGATGATTAGTTTTCCTGTCGAGGCATCCTACCCATGCGGTATGGGACTCATGGGAAGTACCTCTCATCTAATCAATGAGCATGGAAATGAGGATAGGGACCATAGTAGTACTATCAATGGACGCATCGTTGTATCTACTGTACACCCTATGCTAGGATGACCTCCATTGATCTAGGATCAATGAAACTGACCTGGGATCAGTATGAGTGGTTTAAGACACTCTCTTGTGTTATTTATCTGGGATCAATGAAACTGATATGGGATCAGTATGAGTGGTTTGAGAAACTCTCTTGTGATATTGATCTGGGATCAATAAAACTGACTTTGGGTCAGTAAGAGTGATGTGACACACTCTCTTCAGATGAAACTGACTTCGGGTCAGTAGAGAATGGTATGAGACATTCTCGATCAATTCGTCTTCCTCATGGTTCAGCAGAGCAGAGCTCAGCATAACAAAGCAGAAAAGAGCTCAGCAGATCAGAGCAGAGCAGAGCAATGCAGGGCACTGATGGCAGAGATAGTACAGTTGGACATATGGATCAACGGATGGAGTTCTACCTAGTTGAGAGGGAGTGTTAAAATTGGCAACTAGGGCCAAACTCCATGTGGGTCATCTTATTTATGGCAGATGATATTTTTCTTGGATCCCTCTCATCGAGAGGTGTAGGATTGATCTAAAGATCATCCGATTCCGATAAGTATTCATGGAGTTATGAATTTATTTGCGTTATAAGACAATTCGTCAAGGTCGGCCAACAACCAAATAAACCCCACATGTGCTCAACGTTTTAGTATAAATAGAGGTGGCCTTCAAGTCATTTCAACACACTTGGGATCTCTTCCTCTCTCTACTTGTCTTTGGGTTTTAGTAGGAGGAGAGATCCTAAGGAATAACGTTGCCTTGATCCACAGGGCAGCAAGCCAGAACTGTCGGAAAAGCCGACAATGCCGAAACTGCCGGAAAAGCCAGAACTGCTGGAAAAGCCGAAAATGCCGAAAAAACTAGAACTGCCAAAAAAGCCGGAAAAGCCGGAACTGCCGAAGAAGCTGGAAAAGTCGGAAATACCGAAAAATTCGGAACTGCCGGAAAAGTCGGAACTACAGGGACTGCCGAAACTGCCGAAAAAGTCGGAACTACAGGGACTGCCGGCACTGCCGGGAACAACCGGAACTGCCAGAACTGCTAGGAACTGCCAAAACAGCCAAAGCATCTTGTCTCCAAAGGAGAGCAGCATGCAAAGCACAACTAACTAACATTGGGACAGTTGTATGGTACTTAGCAGCAAATACACCAAGCATGCAATGTTACAACTAGCATGCAAGGGACAACTAGCATGCAACAACAAGCATGCTAAGGACAACAAGCATGCTAGGGACAACAAGCAAACAAGGTGCAGCCAACACATAGGTCAGGATGGCAACATGATGCAACAATGGCACATAATGCAGTACAGTGATGGGTACAGTCATGATTAATGAAGCGTGATGAGACGCAGCATAGTGATGATGGGTGCAACGCGGTGAGGTGCAGCATGATGACGAAATGCAGCACAACGATAGGTCGAGGAGTCACATTGGAGAATTAGTTGAAGCAGCATGTCTTCAACTGATCTCATGTATCATCTTCTTAGAGATGATCTATGCTCTTATCTAGATAAGTCAAAGTGTTGACTTATGTTGTAAACGTACTATCTCTCTCTCTCTCTCTCTCTCTGTTGAACTATTGAAGATCATATAAGAAAAATTGATCAAGGGTTTCCCCACATTGGGGTTTGTCCCTGTCTAGCGCCACATCTTGTGTCCTCTTGTCTTGGCTTGTCTTCAGCGATTTATATTTATGTTCTATCTACAGTTTACTTTAACACTGATGTGATTGCTAATTTGGAAAAGATATGGAGCTAACTGTGAAAATTGAAATAAATTGCTCTAAGCATAGAACATACCTAAAATTAACACAGTGCCATATATATCATTGTCTGGGTTAGTAAGTTAGGCCTATAAGGCCTTCTACTCTAGCGAAGGAAAGACTCATCTAAGCAAAAATCAAAGGAGCATAATATACAAGTAAACCATCCACATGTGCGAAGAACTAGGACTATTGTACAGCCACACCAAGTCTACATCTACATCTCAAGAATGAGCTCGTTTGGTTGAAAGAAGGAAAGTATCTACATAAGTAAAGGATATCATTGAGTATAGAAGAGAAGCATCTCATCTAGAGCTCACATAAACAAGGTCTATGTACAGTTAGAAGAAGGAGGACGAAGTGTCGGGGAGTGAAGTGTCGGAAGAAGAAAGACTAAGTGTCGGGCAACAAAGTGCAAACATGAGGAAGGACTTGACTTGTGCTTGGAGGATATTCTAGTCAGGGGTCTAGAGTTTGGCATTGATCAATAAGAAGATTCAATAAGAGAAAACGTACCGAAGGGTTTTCCTCTCAAGAGAAGAGAAGTTTTGGCCCTGGCAAAGAACCAACATCTTGTGTTTTTGTTCTTACGTTTTGGTAGCAGTTTGATGAAGTACACACACATGCATTAACAAGAAGAAGAAGAAGATTAAGCCAACAATAAGAAGTAAAAAGACTCCACAAATTGTTATCAAGGAAGAATCCTACTATACCTTATTGCCCTAGATTCTTCAACATGGTTTTAGAGCTAAGGTGACACATCAAGGAAAGGGCAACTCAAGAACACTCATCAAGGAAAGGCAACTACAAGGTTGAAGCATCAAGCCAAATCTACTCAAGGAAAAGAAGGCCTACCATCTATCATTCATCAAGGAAGACTACAAAGCAAGAAGAAGAGCCTTACCTAAACGCACCTACAAAGAAGAGCAGATCAAGAAGGGACATACACCACAAGCCACGCCATCAATCAAGTCTACTTGAAGCAAGTCCACTTGGAGAAGGCAACTTGAAGAACATCAAAGGCAAGCCATCAAGTCTTCAAGGAGAAAGCAAATCCACTACATCTCAAAATCTATCAAGTAAGTATATGTCCCCTTCTAAATATACATCAATGTCTTTTTGCAAGGAAAGCAACAAATTGGTAGGTACCAATAACTTTCTTGCATGGAAGAAGAGGATTGATTTACTTCTCAAGGAGAATGAACTCCTAGAACATGTCAAAGGGAATATCACTATCCCTGCTAAGGAACAAACTCAAGCCTTAGTCAAGTATAATAAGGATGAGACAAGAGCTCAAAGGATTCTAATAGAATCAATCAAAGACTCTCTCATTCCTTATGTCTCCAAATTTGAAACATCAAAAGAAATTTATGATAAGCTAGTAGAGCTATTCTCGGTATCCACAACCGGAGAAGTGATATCTCTAAGAAATGAGTTGTACAAGATGAAGATATCAAAGGAAGGAATAGCTCTGTACTTCATGAAAATCTCTTAAATAAGAGATCAACTTCAAGAGCTTGGGGAAGTCATGTCTGACAGAGAGATGACAACTGTAGTACTCAATGCTTTACCAGAGGATTGGGGCAACTTCACATCAAGCATATATGCCAAGAAGGAAGCAACCACACTCGATGAAATGTGGTCTCTGTGCAGGACAGAGGAAACCAGACTTAAAGCAAAGGAAGATGTGGGATCAAAGGAGCAGGCATTTGCAACCATGGCCAATACAAAGGGAAAATTTGGCAAATTTGGTCCACGAAGAACAAATTTCCAAAATCAAATGTTTTGGATGCCGAGAATATGGACACTACAAAAGGAATTGTCCTAAGCTTAAGAAGGACAACAACAACAAAAGAAACAGGGGAGAAGATCACATGACTCAAGAGATGAAAGAAGAAGAAAAGAAGCAAAAGAAGGAAGATCCTCTGGATCTCTACTATGACTAGGTCAAACTCTTTACTTCAAGTCTTCTTTCAAAGTTTTGAGTAGGATAGGAGCATGTAGGAATAAAATAAAATTGCATGGCTAGAAACATCACCTAGAATCTAGAAGCATGAAGTACATAGAATTCTAGATACTCATGAAGATGTAGCATTTATAATGAGAATAAAAAATGCATCGGTAAAAATATCTTCTAGAATATAGGAGCATGGTAGATATAGCTCAAGATATTCATGTAGAAAGAGCATACCTAGTATAGGACCTCATCCACGATGAAAGGAAAAATTGATCATGATTAAGAATCTTAGAAGACCTCCATCATCAAAAGAAAAGAAACATTTGCAAGACAAGGGTCTTTAAGATCCTAGGATGGAATCTTCAAAAGAAGGTTCATAAACCAAAAAAGATGTCACATTGGGAATCCCATTCATGGGATTCAAGAAAGGGATGATATGCAAGCAAGCTAAGATGAAGCAAGAAGGGCCACACCAAGGACAACCAAATAAAGCTAAGATGGTCAAAGGAGAATCAAGATGAGGTATGTATGCGTCAAAGTCTAGTCATGTTATCATTTGTATATTATTGAGTCATGGGAATAGTTCTATAACATGATCAAGTATGAAAGAATCTCTTTCACTAAGGACATGCTCAAAGGCATGTACTACAATGCAATGAAGGTCAACAAAAGAATACACTCACATAAGGAAGTATAAGATTGTTGACTAAGAAGCAAGAAGAAATGTTGACTAGTCCAGAAAGCAAGCAATGAAGAAGTGCTCTCACAAGAAGCATAAGATGATTGACCTATTTGTCCAAAGAGAAGCAAATGAAGAAAGAGATCAAGCATGTGAAGAACACCATGATCACCGAGAATCACTATCTGACAAGATACTCTGAAGATATCTCTTGAAAGAAGGCAGGAAAACTCTGACAAAGGAAGGAAGGACCCTTGACACCTATGAAGGCCTTGGAGATATGAAAGATTCAGATAACTAATTCTACTCTACAAAGATGTCGTGATGAAGAAGCCATCCAGCAAAAGAAAAAGCAATGTTGAAGCAATATCAGAATGAAGTCATGATGGGCTACTAGGTTGAAGCATGTAAACAAGCAAGTACAACGAAGCATCCATGAGAAGAATATTCTGAAGCATGGACAGATGAAAAAGGAGTAGCCAGATGACAAGAAAACCGAATGTATGGCAAGAAAGACACTTTCTATGAAGGAAGCAATGACATGACAAACTAAGAAGAAAAGTGATCAATGGATGGTGCCCTACCTAGAAGAAGTTTGAACAAATACTTAATGACATCAAGCAAGAAAGGAGATCAAGCAACTAAAGGACCCACGAAGAAGAAGTTGTTGATGAATGAAAGAGTCCCTAGTTAAGAGGGAGCTCTGACAAGTCCCTAATCAAGAAGGAGTTTTGGATCACCCCTGATTACAAAGGAGTGACATTTGTGTTTTTCCATCTCATGGGTCATGCACTAGACCAGGACTAACAACCGTAAGTCTAGATGAAGGCCATGAATGGAAATATAGACACAAGATAGACACAACATTCTTGTCTTCACTTGGGAAGAAAGAATGGGAGGATTAGGTTATCATTTGGCATCTGATACTCTTTGAGGATGTGTAGGGCATCCAAGACGAATAGGCAAGAGGACCGATATTCTTTGAGGATTGGGAACCGAAGATAAGAATAGTCCTAGAAGGTCATATTCAGAGAACACCCGGGTGGGTATGTACCTTGAGAGATAATGATGAAGGTGTCTATAAATCATTGGTCTCGCCAGCATTGTAGCTCATGATCTCATGAAGAGATGGAGTTGTTAGTCAAGGCCTTACACTCTGACAATGCTTATGGATATGATATTATAACAGATGGATTGCAAATCCGGTTTCTCTTATGTGAATTCTTCGAGATTGATAATAGCCAAACACCTTGTAATGTTGTATGAATACCTCCCTAGTTAAGAGGGAGAGTTGAAGAAAATGTAACTAGGTTCGGTCTTCATAAATTTACTTTTGATATTTGTATTTATTCAATAAAAGAAATATTATTTAAATAATATATGTCAATGAGTTTCTTGCTCATTGAAATAGGTCTAGCACTAGTTAAGGTGTTATAGGTGAGTCAAATAGTCAAAAGAAAAGGTTGAAGACCTTAAAGGCTTGTTACACTATGTAATAATATGTATTAGAGTCAAAAGGAATACCTCCAAGCAAAGTCAAGTCCTCTCCATGCAATGACATCCTTCAAGAAGCAAAAACGATGAAGAATCTTCAAGTCGGCTTGCAGTCTTCAAGTCGGCCTGCAGGTGGGACAGACCTCTATATATAGAGGTTGTCCACTCCCTCAAACGACAAGCGCTTACCTCTGAAATCAGCGAAGAAGAATAGTCGAGAAAAGGTGAAGAGAAGACGAGTTTGAGGAGCCTCTATTGCAGTGAAGAAGGCGAAGTCAAGACCAAAGTCAAAAGGGTTGTTTTTAGGTTGAAAAACAGTCACACATGCAAGAAACAAAGTCATCTCTGTGGTCATAACAACAGCAATATAACAGTCCAATATCTATCATTGTTTGGGCTAGTAAGTTAGGCCTACAAGGCCTTCTACTCTAGCGAAGGAAAGACTAATCTAAGCAAAGATCAAAGGAGCATAATATACAAGTAAACCATCCACATGTGCAAAGAACTAGGATTGTTGTACAACCACACCAAGTCTACATCCACATCTCAAGAATGAGCTCGTTTGGTTGAAAAAAGGAAAGTATCTACATAAGTAAAGGATATCATTGAGTATAGAAGAGAAGCTCACATAAACAAGGTCTATGTACAGTTGGAAGAAGGAGGACGAAGTGTCGGGGAGGGAAGTGTCGGAAGAAGAAAGATGAAGTGTCGGGGAGTGAAGTGTCGGAAGAAGAAAGACTAAGCGTCGGGGAGTGAAGTGTCAGAAGAAGAAAGACTAAGTGTCGAGGAACAAAGTGCAGACATAAGGAAGGACTTGACTTGTGCTTGGAGGATATTCTAGTCAAGGATCTAGGGTTTGGCATTGATCAATAAGAAGCTTCAATAAGAGAAAACTTACCGAAGGGTTTTCCTCTCAAGAGAAGAGAGCTTTTGGCCCTGGCAGAGAGCCAACATCTTGTGTTCTTGTTCTTATGTTTTGGTAGCAGTTTGATGAAGTACACACACATGCATTAATAAGAAGAAGAAGAAGATTAAGCTAACAAGAAAAAGTAAAAAGACTCCACAAATTGTTATCAAGTAACGAAGAATCCTACTATAACTTATTGCCCTAGATTCTTCAACACAACCAAGATTAAAACTTAATCAAGGGATAGGATCATCTTGGAGTCAATCTGTGTGAGTTTCTAGACTATTCTCACCTTGACTTAATTAATTCTGATTAATTAACCAATTTTCCTAAGTTTAGACTTAGGAAACATTAAAAAATAGTTTAATCTAATTAAGTCATTTCTATGTGGAATTTCAAGAAACAATTTCTGGGTTTTGGAGATCTCATGTATTTTAGCCTCTCCACCAAATTTCATGGCTAAAACACATCTAATGCTACAAAAACTAACAGTGTCGAGATTAGATAATGGGGGCGAGTATACCTCCAACAAGTCCTAGGACTTTTGCGTTGATTTTTCAAGTGCAATATATATACAAGCACAGATTTCTAAAAATTTTGATAACTACTTCTAATGATATAGCTCTTATTTTAACAATTCCAATTTATCATTAAGCAATTACACTTCATATATTCAACCATAAACCATAATGACAGTAGAGATCACAATTCACAAAAGAGAACCCAAGATTTATCCTGGGAAAACCCAATTAGAGGAAAAATCTAGCAACTTTCTTAGAGAAATTCTTCAATTCAACAATAGATACATCTAATGTTGCTAGTCAACTATGCCAACAAGCTAATGCTCAAACCTAGTCCCAAGCCCTCAAGTCAAGTCAAGCCAAGTCAAACTTCTGATCTTCAAGATTTTGGCCTTCTCAAATCTGCCCAGAATTTTGGTCTGCCCAGAATTTCGACCTGCCCAAAATATGTTGTCTAGAATTTCAGCCCACCCAAAAAACTACCTAGAAATTCAGCCTATCTAGAAAGTGCTAACTAGAAAGATCACATGTGCGAGTTCTTGGAGAGAGAAATGTGAGCTAGAGAGAGAGAGATATTTCACCTTGTCATCCTTCTTCTTCTTCTTGTCCTTCGCTTGGATGACCAAAAACAATTTTCTTGTGATGAGATCGAATGGTGCCTTTGTGGAGGAGGTTGAATGCCTTTATATAGTGGTGTTCCTGTCCAAAATGGGTGTGTTGCTTCACTAGTCCGACTTGACTTGAGGGAGCGCTGACTTGACTTGAGGGAGGGTCGACTTGACTATCTTGGAGCCAAAAATTCAAATTTCAAATTTCAAAAATTTCTCTTTTTATTCTGACATGAACATGTCTTATATAAATTATTTCAAGGGCTAAATAACCAAAATGACATGAAGAACATGTCTTATAAATTCTTTAACATTACAAGAGCAAAAATATGATTATGAAGACCGACCATAGCTACAAAAATTCAACACTCCCTCTTAACTAGGGAGGTATTCATAATGACTAGACAGATGTTCTTCTTGTGAACAAATTTCTCTAAGAAAAGGTTATAACAAATCATCATCTATCAATTACCGTAATTCTGGGCAAATACATTTGACAGATGGTAGTATAATAGCATCAGCAAACTACCATAATTCTGGTCAAGCATCTATGACACGTCAACAGGTTGCCATAATTCTGATCAGTACTCCTGACACATCATTAGCATCAACTAGTCACCATAGTTTTGCTCTACTTGACACATGGTATACAGACTAGTCTTGGTTCACCATCACTCTGGCTAGTACCTGGCACATAGTGAATCCCTAAACGCCACACTCTAACTGAGTAATTTTGTACCAAATGCTAATGATCTTGATGTTGGAAAGGCCACACTCTATCAGAGTAATTTTGGGCCTCTAGGACCATTCTTGCTAATTCATGTCATACATGACAAAGGAAGAATGTCAATGTTTTGTTGGACCATTCCCCCTAATTCTGGTCAAAGTACTTGACACAAGGATAATTTCCCTATTGTTGGTCACAGTACTTGACACAAGGAAAATGCCAGTCCATAATGTTATCTCATCAACACTCCATCTCAATGAGAGAGGCATTCTCACAAGTCCAAGCTTGTCTCTGAAGTATACAAACTTCACACAACATAGAGGCCTTGTCAAAATATCTGCAATTTTTTCATCAGTGGAGACATATTGGCTTCATTGCTCCCTTTTACACCATGTCATGGATGAAGTGGTACTTGATCTCGATGTGCTTCGACCTATCATGGAACATTGGATTCTCTATCAACTTCACAAAACTTTGATTATCACAATAAATCACAGTCAACTCAAGCACACAATCAAGTAGTCTCGTGAGTAACTTCTGAAGCCATACTGCTTCACAACTCGCTAAGTTAGCTGCAATATATTTTGCCTCAGCACCACTGAGTGCAACAAATGTTTCCTTCCTACTCATTGACGAAATCATAGCAGAGCCCAAACTAAAGCAACCTCCGGAGGTACGCTTCCTGTCTTTAGCGCCCCCTGCGAAATTTACATCGTTATATCTCTGCAACTATATATCATCGTTTGAGACATATCTCAAACAATAGTCCACCATACCACACAAGTACCTTAGTATGTGCTTTGCTGCTATCCAATGATCGTGTCTCGGTTGCACTTGGAACTAGCTCAACAAGTTCACTGCAAAGCAAATGTCTGGCCTGGTATTAACCAAATACATCAGTGAACCAATCAACTTCTGGTACATTGATAGATCTACCAAATCAGAGTTGGTGTCTCTCAACTTCCTCAAGTTTATAACCATGGAAGTCAGCATCAATTTACAATCCATCATACCAAACTTCTGCAGGATCTTGATAATATATTTTCCTTGACCAAGAAAGATTTTTCCAGGCTTTTTCCATACTTCTAGCCCCAAATAATAGTGCATCAAACCAAGATTGTTCATATCAAATTCGGAAGCTAGCTCCCTCTTATACTTGTCATAAATAAGTCATCAACATATAATAGCAAAATCACAAGTTCATTCTTTTCGACCTTGAAGTACAGGTTTGGATCATCATCACTTTTGGAGAAGCCAAGCCTCGCCGAATAATTGTCAATTCATGTATACCAGGCTCTCGGTGCTTGCTTAAGTCGATACACGACTTTCTTCAACCTACAAACATGAGACTCTCTACCATGGACCTCAAAACATTGAGGTTACTCTAAGTATACTTCTTCAATCACGCCATTAAGAAAAGAAGTGTTTACATCCATTTGATGTAAATTCTAACCCATAGATGAAGCAATAGAAATAATGGATCAAATAGTAGTGTACCTGGTAACCGTAACAAAAGTCTCATCATAGTCTTCTCCTTTTGTGGGAGAAACCTCTAGCCACAAATCTCACGTTGTATTTGTCAAAGTTTCCATCCACTGGTTGCTTGATCTTATATACCCATTTAGAGGACACCAGTGATTTTCCTCGAGGTCTAAGCACGATTTCCCATACATCATTTTTCATAATTGATTGGCATTCTTCCAACATCGCATCCTTCCAAACTTGTTGGCTAACTACTTATTCATATGTGGAAGGTTTTGCATCAATAAGATTAGTAATTAATGTTGCATAGCCAAAATACCTCTTTGGCCTCTTGCTTTCCCTGAAGGAACCACGTGGTCCTGTAGGTCCTTTAGCTTCCCACAAAGTGGATCTTAACCAAGTTGGCCTTCTCTTGATTTCAGGAACAACAACTGGGTCCATTGATTCACTTGGCCCTTCTCGCTCTTCTTGATCATCAACGAGATGTTCAAAAGGATTTGATGGACCAAATCCTTCTTCCTTACAAATTTCATGTTCTTCGTTCTCATCGGAGTCCACTTCTTTAAACTTCCAATAAGCCACATTCTTATCAAAAGTTACATCCCTGCTAACTTCAACTTGTTATTGTCCTAGAATATATATTATATATGCCTTTGATGATTCACTATAGCCAACGAATATTCCATTATTCCTTAAGGCTTTAACTTCCTTCTCTTATCTTTAGGAACATGAATATAAACAGGACAACCAAATATTCTTAAATGACCAACCTAGGGTTTTTGTCCGATGAACGCTTCTTCAAGAGTCTTGTCTTCTAAGATTCGATGAGGACTTCTATTTTGAATGTAGACATCAGTCCTTGATGCTTCACTCCATAGAAACATAGGCAGGTCTTGGTCATACATCATTGCCTTGACGAATTCTTCAATGGTTCTGTTTTTTCTTTCAGCAACTCCATTTTGTTGCGGATTATAAGGGACTATCAATTCCTTCTTAATCCCATCTTCTTTGCAAAAGGCAACGAGCTCCTTAGAGGTATATTCACCTCCATTATCAAATCTCAAGATCTTGATCTTCTTTCCCTTCAAGTTTTCGACTTTAGCTTGAATTCCTTGAACTTGTCAAAAACTTCGTCTTTCAAAACCGCTTGGAGTTTCGGGCTGAGTAATAGCTCGTTGGAAAGGAAAAATTATGCTCTTTAAGATGGTGAAGGTCTCATGGTGAGATTCTGCCTCTAAGGAGGTGAAAAATAATTTTTAATGTGACTGGTCCTTTATGAGTGCAGAAATAAAGTGTAGGGCTTCTTCATGGTGATTGCTTCGTTAGTAATCATGCCCTTGTCTTCATATGGTCATCATCATGATTGCCTTCTTCAATGTAAGGTCATCATCATGCTTGCCTTCTTCAATGTAGGGACACCATCATGTCCTTGATTGCCTTTTTCATCATCTTGTTTCCTTCAACATTATTGGAGGTTTGTCATCATGTGGTGTCATCGTGAAGATCATTGGAGGTAGGGCATGTCATCATGTTTATGTCATATAGGCAGTCTTCCAAGTGTAGTCCACCTAAGTCATCATCATGGTCCACATAATTCATCATGTAGTCTTTTATCATAGACATGCCATAGCATGATTGACACTTCATCAACTTAAACAAGAGTTGTAGTCATCTTTCGGCATCTTCATGAATATTTGCCATCCATTCACTGCTATATCAATGATCAACTATTGACATCAATGAGAACCTAGATTAACAGCAAGCCCGCCAAACTAGCTCATAAATGAAAAAGTAAGCCTCTCAAGAGGTCAAGTAATAATCTATGCATGTCGTAGGGCCCTCTTAGAGGCCTAATGAGGTCCATGGGTGCCACAATGAAGAATAGGACCCTCAAAAGCAATGGACAAGGGGCTGACCCCTTGTAATAACCTGTGGTGCTCCAAATGACATGTGGGGGCACACAAGTGTCCTCATGGGTCTCCAAACAAATCGAAGATGCCTGTAGATCGCCTGCAAGGGCTAGGATGGTGATGTAGGTTGTGCCACATCATCGTGCAAGGCCTGGATCATCTGCCAGGTGTATGGTGTAAAACTGGGACCAACTAGGCATGATGGATCAGGTGCATCTCCCTCGTCTAACAAGTGAACCACGAGCAATCTCTGAATGGCTATGGGGATCCATGGAGTGTTGTATGTTGCTATGGAGGCTCATGGCTCTCAACGCACACCCTACAAGTGCCAATGTAACCCTCTGAATGATTAGGACCCCGTAAAGGGAGACCAAACCCAAAATGGAAACCATTTGCAATCCTGTATAAGATCCAATGCGTCCCCTAGCCTTCCAGTGCAACAAGTCATTAGAAAAAATTGAGTAAATGAGCTTACCTAATCATGGACCATAGGTGGGGACTTCATAATGGCCTGCCCTTCCATAATGGGCTTCGAGATGTGCCAATGTCTCCTAAACTCCAAATGGGGTTAACCAAGTACCTTATTAGCTGGTTTTTGCTTCCTTTCGCAGATACATTGAAAGGACGCGAAAGGTACCCTTATCTAGCCTATTTCTCTTCTGAGACCATCGACCGCACCCAACCAGGAAAAGCCAAGTGTTGGTATACAGGGGTCTCGAAGTTCCTCACGGCAGTGGGACTCCATATAGATCATCTCCCCCCTTTCGGTATTCCCTGAACGCCCCCAGAGGACTCCCCCCAGGCAGGAACTAAATAAGATCATCAAGGAAGACATCTACAGGCAGTTTATCCAGGTCACATGGATTAACCCCCCGGGGGGCCTGCGTCCAAAGATGGCGTTCTATGCAGAGCACTTCTTGAGTATCAGAGACGGGCTTATAGTTCGCCCCCAGTACACGCTTCGACATTGGATGCATGCTCTTCGGATCCCCCTCGGGCAGTTCAGAGTTGGATCACATAGGCTTCGGGTAGAGACAGACCACCAGATAGAGAGAGTTGACAGGACTTGCCGGCTATGCCATACACAGGAGGTGGAAACTGAATGGCACTTCATCTTCGGTTGTCCGATATATTATGAGATCAGAGGTCGCTACCACTGTCTGTTCAGAGGACCACAGAACCTATCCAGCTTCTTCAGCTACACGGACCAGAGATGCGTCGCACTTTACATCCAGGAGACTCTAAAGCATCGGGAGCATATCCTCCAGCCTCCCGTCCGACCCAACACTACTCGTCAGATCACCTCTTTCTTCAGCATACTCCCCTCAGCCCGAGGAGTTAAGAGATCAACCAGTCCGAGTACCGATCAATCCGGCTCACACAGATTGACAGACCCTCGTTCAGTTAAGAGGAGAGGCCCCTTGCTTACGAGGGCCCAACAGCAGAACCGTTCCAGGCATCTCCCCGAGAGGCGGCCCAGGATCATTAGATCACGGAGACAACACAATGGGAGGCAACCAGCGCCCACCGCTTCAAACCAGCAAACCTTACTGAACTACCCACAGTTCTTTTCTCTCGGCCTCGGATGTTAGGAGTAGCGGACTCCCACATCCGCGTCCCCAGGGTCTTCTTCACCAGTGATACTACGACGCAGTCTAGAGATCAACAGGCGTGGCCGGGATCGGAGCTCCATACGCTCTTCCCAACCCGCCTTGTTTTTAGTTTCTATCTTCCTTTCAGCATTTGTCTTTCTGAGGAGACCGATTGGTTCTCCTACTGGGCACGGCCCCTTATGTAACCGGCAGTCCCATTGACCTACTTTGTGGTCATTCATTGGACATTAATAAAATTATCTTATCTTATCTTATCTAAATGGGATAGTATTCAAGGTACATCCTTCAAAAGGTGGTGGCATGTGACAAATATGGTGAATGAAGTAGGGGATGAAGAAGGGCAGCCCTGGTTCACATTCTGGGGTACAAGGGTAGCTAATAAGAGGGAAACCCACAGTCGGGTTTATAATGTATAGGAGGGAGCAATCATGGTACATGGTACATGAGGTGCCCCAGCCTTGATTTTCCACCATTTTCCTATGCCTTTTGCCTTTTTGTGATTTTCTTTTATTAACTACTCAGGCTCAAGGAGTTAGAGCATGATTTATATCATATAGTGGTGGATTCCCCCTTTTAAGGTGGGCCGGTTCATCACCCACCAGCGGTTGGGACAATCATGGGTTCCTATGTGATGAAGAAGGCTCGTAGAACCTGTAGGAACCAGGCTGATGGCCATGATGACGGCGTAGAGCTCATGTATTGGTTTTTGCCCATGTGCTAAATGTATTTTTCTTGGCCATATTTTGCATTTTGTGGTACATTTTCCTGTTCAATGTGGCCATATATGCTTTTATCTTTCTTTTCAACTGCATCAACCTTAGAGCTTCATTCCAGGCCATGCCCCAAGTTGTGGGCAAGGGGAAAGGGCAAGTTAACCCTATGTGAATCCAATCGAGGAATGTGGACCCAGGCGGGAGAAATGATGAATGGGGTAATAATGAATGGAAAGAGGGTAATATAAACGGTGATAAGGGAGCGGGACCACGCAACCAAAATCGGGGTTTCCCATGAAATACCATCCCTAGAACCAAATGGTTAGTAAAAGAGATCCCACAAGACTAGAATCCAAGGTTAATTCCTAAAAGGGGTCTAGGGGACAAAAGCATAGACCTAGCCCATTCTTTCCACCAAATCCCCCCATTAATCCATGCCCAGAAGTGTCCATGATAAGCAAACTACAATACTCAATTTCCAAATGACAAGGCATACCTTTAGATTCAGGAGGCCCACCTTCAAACATACGATCATGGCAGATGGGCGAGGGACCACATGGTTGGCTTAGGTGGTGGAGAAGATGGCACAATGATCTAGTTAGAAGAGGCTGTAAGGGGTTGTTGGCTGTCGATTGAGGACCATCTTAGAGAAAAAATTCTCCTAAGGATATTACCCACAAAATGGCAAGTAACAGGACCATTAATCTTGATACATTTGCTTTGACTGATACCAAGATGGAACATCCTTGATTGATAGATGACATGATGGATTTCATCACATATGCAGAAGCATGGGGACTCTATGGTTTTGGACATTTGGATATGGAAAGAAAATTTGCATATGACAAAATCTATTGGAATTACAAAAGGTGTAGATGAAAATTGGAAATCTAGGGTTTCTAAACGCTAGAAGACTATAAGCCTTGGATAAGATAGCCCTATGGTTTGTGGATAAAACCCTAGAGCTAGACCTAGATCGATGTTTCCGCTAAATGAAGAAACCCTCGCTCATGCAAGGAAGGAAAGGAAAGCAACATGCATTAATAGCCAATGATGAGGACGAGGATGATGAGTTTGCAGATGGATTTCATTTCTGCAAGAAAACAAATATCAGGAGGGAGTTGACAATTCCCTCCAATCCTCAAATCAAAAGATAAGTACTTTATATTTTGTTCCTTGATTATTGCTTCATTATTTTATTATTGATTAGCCTCTTGTCTTTGTATCTTTTGCTTGGTTATAATCATTTCTTCAATGACCTCCTAATGAGGTTTGCAGGTACAATGTAAAGGCTGCTAAGGCTCTAGCAACAGATGAAAGCATCGAGAGGAACAAAGCAAATTTTGTGTCGAGAGGACTCTCCCAGAATCGAGCATAGACTCAGCTAGAGTGATTTGTGTTCAAGAGCAAGAAATTGAACTGACATCTAGAAATGTCCCAGATAACTAGAAGAGCTCCTAGTTTAGAGGAAGCAAGCAAATGAGCAAGTTTGAATGATGTCATGATGGAGGAAAACTATGTCAAGCCCTGAGTGTAGATTTTCCACGAAATCCTGCAACTACTATGCACAATCTGAAACTAGTTTCTTTTCACCAAGACAAAGAATTTCTCCACAAAAATAAGTAGCGGAATAAGAATGCAATGATAAAGAACACATTCACACAATTAACACAGCAATTTTTTAGGGGCAACCCAACTAGGAGAACCCTCTCCTTGTTGTAGAAATTTATTGAGAGAATCAATAGATCAAATACAAAGCAATATGTCTATTGAGAATAGAGATGTTCTCCTTAGATCTAGCCTAGACTTTCCTACAAACCCTTTGATCACAACTCCTACTTCCTTGCACGGCCTCTACCCTATTTCCTAGCGCAGGGAATCTCCTATTTCCAGGTTACCATGTCAAGTGGTGGGGAGAATGGTCCCGAGATCATCAAGGCCCAGAGTGCTCCATATTCCCAAGAGGTGCTTGGCTAGTGGTTGGAGTGAATGTCGAAATGGTCCAGAGAGCATCAAGGCCTAGAGTACTCCCCCAGTCAAAAGGTTCTAACCATATTGCCAATAGGCGCTTGGCTAGTGGGTAGAGTGAGTGCCTTTGGCATCGGGCAAGTGTATTACCATTCAATTGGCATGCAGGAATGGTAATTGCCCAAGGTTTCACCATAGGTTACAGGTGCTAACCATGTGATGACTTGGATAATTGGTGATCCAAGACTAGTCTTGACGCCATAAGGCCAAAGGTATTTGGCCAGTGGGTGACTAGATCCATTTGAAAAATAGAGTTGACTAGTAGGCAACCAAATCCCTTTGCATGATGTTGATGCATTATTAAATTCACATGAAATGGAAACAACATATGTGAATGATATGTATTAGATTGCATATATTATTGACATGATATATATTTATAGTACATGGTGTGACCCTTGGATTCATATTCCAAGTGGTCTCTTGGACTCCGGTGGTTGTTCACATTCCACACCAACCCATAGAGGATTAGGTGTCCAACATTCCCCCCCTTAATCTGAAGGGGTATGTATGAGTTCAAGAAGAGAGTTGTAATACAAAATGTGCAAAAATATGGATGACAGCACTAGGTTGAATGTACTCTCTGAAATGTTGGTATAAGGGGGTGGTTTAAGGATGCACCAACACTGGAACGCTTAGTGCAGTTCTCGGAACTCTTCCAAATCTAGCATGAACCTTAGGTCTTCTACTAGAGGAAGTGCTCCTAATGTTTTGAAGAGGGAAACATTCAACCTTGAAAGTGAGGTCTCACCCCGCATAAAAGGGAGAATCTCAACCTGAAAAGGGAGGTCTCAACCTGTGCTGGTTTAAGGATGATCACCAACTCAGGAATGCTTAATGCAATTCTTGGAACTCTTCCAAAACTGGCAAGAAGTTGAAGTCTTCTGCTAGAGGAAGTGTCCCCAATTCTTTGAAGAGATGTCTCAACCCCGCATAGATGGTTTAAGGTTGATCACCAACCGAAGGCATGCTCAGGGGCATCTTTATCTCTGGCTACAACTCTGAATTTGGTATGGCAAGTTGTGGCTCAGGCTCGCTTGATGTGGCTTTGAAGCTTGTAGATGACCATCACTTCCCCCCTTGTCAGATACAAGGTGAGAAGATGGAGAAAACTCAACTGCAAGACCTTTTAATATTCTAGAAGAAATTCTGACATATGACTGAAATATCTTCTTGGTTGTTGAAGCCCATTGCCAAGAAGCGATCCATCCAAGATGAATCTTTGTTCTTGTAGGAGGTTTGTTTCTGAAGCATATGTTTGAAGAATGAGTGCGATGACCCCAATGCTTGCACGGATGAAGATCAAAACAGTGATCTTTCATATGGCCAACTTTGTCATAATGTTGGCATTTAACAATCTGTTGTGGCTACTGTTGAAGAGCACCAGAATATGAAACCACTGAAGGTGAACTGTCATGAAGAAATCCAGCACTCTGAAACTAGATGGGCTTTGAGTAATCTGGAATGTGAAAGGAAACCTCCTTATCATATCCAAGCCCTGTTATATGATTGTTATGGACAAGCTTTTCCCAAGGTCTGATGACCGGTTTGGGAAATTCAGGCTGAATTTATGCATCTGCATGTAATTTCGCTGCGTCATTGGGCACTAGATCTGAATCAATTGCAAAATTATTGACTAGCTGCTTATGGGGGTCTATCCCAATGTTCTGAATAGAAGCAAGTTCAGAATGATGACTCCACTGTTGTAATTCGTTGTCTGGATTCACGTGAGGAACCACTCCGTCTTTTAGGACGTTGGCATAAATTTGCGGGACACAAATTACAAGCGTACTCACAGCAGAGGGGAAAGAGGACCTGTGTCTTCATCTAATACGCATAATATACACCCTATAATGAACGATGTTGCAGAATGTGAAATCTGATTGGAATATCTGCAAATAGGTGAACGCATTGGACTAGGTTCTTATGGAGAAGTTTATCATGCAGACTAGAATGGCACGGAAGTTGCAGTTAAGAAGTTTCTTGAGCAAGATTTTTCAGGAGATGCATTAGAGAAATTTCGCAGTGAAGTGCGAAGATTGCGTAACCCAAATATTGTTCTTTTTATGGGAGCTCTCACTCGGCCTCTGAATCTCTCTATTTTGACTGAGTTTCTTCCAAGAGGAAGCTTGTATAAGCTAATCCACCGCCCTAATATTCAGATAGATGAGAAGCAGCGTTTACGAATGAATTATTTGCACAGTAGCAATCTTGTAATAGTTCATCGAGAAGTAACGCTCCTTTCAACACACACCATAGGAGTTACACTTAGTAGCGCAGAGAAGCAGTAGGACAACGAACCTAATATGAATCTAGCTGAGAGGTCAGTGGGACAGCGTGCAGCAAGAATAATAATGGCAGTTCTGACACACAGGAAGGCAAAACTGACATTTAAAGAGTTCACAAAACAAGTGGCTCAAATTAGAGCAGGCCAGAATTCTTCTGCATCTCTGATACCATGTTAAACTCACATGGAATGTAAACAGCATATGTGAATGATAAGTATTAGATTGCACATATTATTGACATGATATACATTTCTAGTACATGGTGTGACCCTTGGATTCATATTCCAAGTGGTCTCTTGGACTCCGATGGTTGTTCACATTCCACACCAACCCATAGAGGATTAGGTGTCCAACATGCATGATGCTTTCCACATGGTTTTCGAATAAAACATGAGTGGATGGATTCAGCAACGTAGCTAGCTCATTTAACCTTTTCTTGGGATGGAGAAATTTTTTTAACAAGAGAACATCTAAAGAAGTCAAAGGGAACACCTCCCTAGCTAAGAGGGAGCATTGAATTTTGGTAGTTGCGGTCGGTGTTCATAACTTATATTAGCCCACAAAATAAAAGAAAATGAAAAATTCAAATTTGGTTTCAAGTCGGCTCCAAATAAAAGGGGGAAATTTTTTAATTTTAAATTTTGAAGTTGCCTCCAAACTTAAGAGAGCCCGACCAAGAGACACACCAATTCAAGCTCATCAAACCACAATATATTGCCAATCGACTTCCTCACTTGAAGACCAATTCAAATCACCTCAAGATCTTATGATTTTTGTTCACACGTACAAAGGAGAGAGGAGAGGAGCAGATAGAAGTTTGACCAAGTTTGATTAGCAAAGTTTTACTAGCCTTTGACTCGCATTGACCAACAGTTTGACTAATTTTTTGTGGAGCAATTTGACCGAATTTCGGAGGATGTTTGAACACGATCTAAGGTATAGTTTGACTGAAATTTGGAGGGTGTTTGACCACAAGCCCAAGGCAATTTGACTTGAATTGACTAGTGTTTTTGAGGCAATTGCAAGAGCCCAAAATTCAACGTATTTCACCGAGTTAACCAATTGTTACAGGAGGTCAAAATATTTGTTTGGCCAAGTTTGACATGGGCTTGTTTGTTGGTCAGTTTGACTTTATTTGACTAGAAAAATCATATCGTATCTCTTGTTGAATTGAACAATTTCTCTAAGAAAAGTTTGTTGGGTTTTTTCCCTAGTTAGTATTGATTTGGGGTAGCATCGGATGTGCTCTCGCCATTAAAATTGGTATCTCCAAGACCCAGAAATGGTTTGAATAGATTGTACCCGGTTTGGGAGATATTAAAATAATTAATATCTTTAATGGAGTTCCTAAGTCTAAACTTAGGAAAAATAAAATATTAATGGGTATTAATATAAAACAAGTTTAGAAGGTTCCAAAAGTCATGGATCAAGCCAAATCTAATCTTAGTCGTTGATTAGAGATTTAATCTCGGTCGTTGGAGGACCAACGAGAAAAGTATAAGAAGAGGCTTGAGGGTTAGTTGGAGAACACACCAGAGTGATCAGTCATTCATTTTTCTAGACCGGGGTTGCTAAGCAAAAGTGAATCAGTGATCAGCAGCGAGGGGCAGTAAGCACTAGACAAAGAGGCAGAGATAGTACTGAAAGACCAGCACAGAAGCAGGGAGAGCAAGAGCAGCAACCAATTCAGGCCACACAGAGCCCAGCAGAGACAGCGCAAAGGCCAAAGGGACTGCGTCATCCATGCAGAGGTTGCTGGAGTGACACAGAGGGTCCCAGAGGTTGTGCAATGCCTCAGAGGGCTGACGCAGAGGGTCCTGGGGCTGACGCAGGTCAGCAAGAGGCTGAAGCAGAGCCCAAAAGAGCCAGTGCTGAGCTTTAGAGTCGCCGGAGAGGGTTTCGTGGGACAAGTTTTTTGAATACCTGTTTCCAAATATAGAGGTATTATTGCCGTGTATTTTTCTCTCTCGGGTGAGCTGGTTAGGCACCCAGTTGTACTCAAGGCAATACTGCATAATAATAAACCCTCACAATAGCTGCACTGGATTTCCCGCATTGGGTTTTTCTGGGGACATTTGTCCAAAAATAACGGTGTCACTTGTGTGTTTGTTTTCTTTTAGCTGATGATTTGTATATTTTGTGATTGTATTGTGTTTATTTCGGTATTTAAATGTTTTAAATAACTTGTTAAGAATTTACAAGTAGAAGAAATAAACCAGCAGAATACAGATTAATTTTCTAACAGATAGACTTAGAAAATTCAACATGGTATCAGAGCATGGTTGCAGATCACAGGAGAGCTGAAGGCATCAGCTAAGCAGAGCATTTGCAGCAGAATCAGTTGTCCCGAGTGACAGTAGTTGATCCTTGCAGAAGCAACAGAGGAAGGGTTGACGAAGAGGGATTGCGTCATCAGTCCGAGCCAAAGAGAGGCCAGCGCAGAGGTTGAGGAGGGCAAAGAGAGGCTCACGCAGAGCCATGCAAAGACTAGGAGGGTTGACGCAGTGGTTGAGGGAGCTATTTTTGCTGTAGTTGGGATTGCGCAAAGCCTAGAGGCTCAGTCCTTCAGTTGCTGGGGCGAAGGAAGTTGTGGGCAGTTTGCGGGAGCGAAGCTGGTGGGGTATTGTGGTCAGAACAGTACCTAACAGGGCAAGACCAAGGTAGAGGAAGTTGTTGCCGAGGCGGATTTCTAGCCAAGGAATCTGGATCAGTGTTGCAGTTGCACAGACGATTGGAAAGGGGCAACTTGACGATTGGCAGAAAGATTTCCAAGAGGGAAATCGGGACTCAGAGGGAGTCCAGAAGAGAACTTCCAAACGAGAAGTAGAGAGACTCAATTGGAGTCGAACCGAGAACATCCAAACGGGAAGTAGAGAGACTCAGCAGGAGTCGAACCGAGAACTTCCAAGCAGGAAGTAGAGAGACTTAGCGAGAGTCGAACCGAGAACTTCCAAGTGGGAAGTAGAGAGACTTGGAGGAGTCGACAGAAGAGCAGCGAGATGGCCGTGAATGGGCTAAGAGACCAAGTCAGGCTGAACGGAGCATCCAACTTTGTGGTCTGGAAGGCCAGGATCTTGTCCATTCTAGACAGACATCATATCAAGGGAACTTCCAAGCGGAAAGTAGAGAGACTTAGCGAGAGTCGAACCGAGAACTTCCAAGCGGGAAGTAGAGAGACTTGGAGGAGTCGACAGAAGAGCAGCGAGATGGCCGTGAATGGGCTAAGAGACCAGGTCAGGCTGAATGGAGCGTCCAACTTTGTGGTCTGGAAGGCCAGGATCTTGTCCATTCTAGACAGACATCATATCAAGGGCTTCACCTTGAGAGTGATGGCTATCCCAATTGACCCAGTAGCTAATGAAAGGTACGAGGAGGCAATGGCTAAGGTAAAGTGTAACATCCTTGATGGGGTCAAGGAACATGTGGCCCCACATATTGCCGAGAAGGAAACGGCAAAGGAGATGTGGAACACTTTGAAGACATTGTACCAGCATACTTCCATGGAGAGGAAGATGCTCCTGGAGAATCAACTAAGGTCATATCAGATGCAGAAGGGAGAGCAAATAGATGTCTTCCTCGGTCGATTGAAGGAGATCTGTGACCAACTGACTTCCATAGGGGCCATGCCGAATCAAGAGTTGATGGTAAGGACCACACTTAACATAGTCTCAGAGGATTGGGAGACATTTGTCCAGAGCATACTGGGCAGGGCGAGTCTTCCGAATTGGGAAGAACTGTGGGCGACTCTTCGTCAAGAAGAGATCAGACGGCTAAAGCACATGAGATCTCCAAGACCCAGAAATGGTTTGAACAGATTGTACCCCGTTTGGGAAATATTAAAATAATTAATAATTTTAATGGAGTTCCTAAGTCTAAACTTAGGAAAAATACAATATTAATAGGTATTAATATAAAACTAGGTTAGAAGGTTCCAAAAGTCATGGATCAAGCCAAATCTAATCTTAGTCATTGATTAGAGATTTAATCTTCGTTGTTGGAGGACCAACGAGAAAAGTATAAGAAGGGGCTTAAGGGTTAGTTGAAGAACACACCAGAGTGATCAGTGATTCATTTTGCTAGAGCGGGGTTGCTAAGCAAAAGTGAATTAGTGATTAGCAACGAGGGGCAGTGAGTACTGGACAGAGAGGAAGAGACAATATTGGGAGACCAGCGTAGAAGCAGGGAGAGCGAGAGCAACAACTAGTTCAGGCCACGCAGAGCCCAGCAGAGACAGCGCATAGGCCAAAGGGACTGCGTCATCCACGCAGAGGTTGTTGGAGTGACGCAGAGAGTCCCAAAGGTTGTGCAATGCCTCAGAGGGCTGACGCAAAGGGCCCTGGGGCTGACGCAGGTCAGCAGGAGGCTGACGCAGAGCCCAGAAGGGCCAGTGCTGAGCTTCAGAGTCGCTAGAAAGGGTTTCGTGGCACAAGTTTTCTGAATACCTGTTTCCGAATATAGAGGTATTGTTGTTGTGTATTTTTCTCTCTCGGGTGAGCCAGTTAGGCACCCAGTTGTACTCAAGGAAATACTGCATAATAATAAATCCTCAAAGTAGCTACACGAGTTTTCCCGCATTGGGTTTTTCTAGGGACATTTCTCCAAAAATAACGGTGTCACTTGTGTATTTTTCTTCTTTTAGTTGATGATCTGTAGATGTTGTGATTGTATTGTGTTTATTTCAGTATTTAAATGTTTTAAATAACTTGTTCAAAATTTACAAGTAGAAGAAATAAACCAGTAGAATACACATTAATTTTCTAACGAATAAACTTAGAAAATTCAACAGTTAGGGTTTTCCCATGGTAAAAACTATATATCTTGTGTTTGGTTGTCTCTTCATGATCCTACTATCATAATTGTTTTATATTTGAGATTTTCTATGGATAATTAATTGCTTAAAGATGGATGTGACACAAAAAAGATTAATTAAGAAATCATTAGAAGTAATTATCAAATTATAAAGTCTTGAAAAACAACGCAACTCACCTTCTAACAAAGACCAAAAAACTTACCAAAGAGTGCCAAAAACCCTCCCAAAACGTGCTAAATATCCTTCCCACATAAAACTTCTCCAGCTCGACTTCACTTCACTTGGTTCAAGAGGTATGAACCTCAAAATTGCTCCTTTGTTTACTTAGACAAACTCAGATTGGCTTGAGCAATTGAGTCCTAGGTTCCTCCACATAATGTCTATATATAGTGCATTTGACCCTCAAAAGTAGGGCCAACTTGCCCACCGGCTAGGTTGACTTGGGCACTAGCTAGGCTAACTTAGAAAATTGTATAATGCATATTCAAAAAATCATTTCTCCTCAACTGTGAGGAGTTAGAGGGAGTGCCATATACCATTGGAAAGGTCTCAAAATAAGTTTTCCAACCATATATATTATGCTCCCATTTGAGCTAGGTAATTGGAGTAAAAATGCATTCAAAGATAGGGTATCTAAATGGGGCATCAAAAATCCAAAAACAATATTTCCATAAGGCTCAAAATATGCTATTCAACTATGTAACTTTATCTTTCATTTGGACAGCCTTTGACATCAAAAACAATTATTTCAACAAAGTAACCTAGTTTGAATTCATGTTTGAATTTAACCACCTTGAAGTTTGATAAAAATTTGACAATGAAAAATTAAGTGAAAATTTTAATAAACTAGAAATTCCAATATATATGTATATAACTTCCTTAAATTTAATTTTTAATTATTTATATAATATAACTTTTTTTAGCCCCAAGGGATAGCTCAGTTGGTCAAGCTTTCGTTGTTAAGTACCTTGCCAATTGGGAGGTCACAAGGTCAAATCTCCTCAACGCCCTTGGGGTTAGCCCGACATATTACGTCGGTGGGTAGATCCCTTTGGGTGGATCTACCTAGATTATTGCCCGTGGATGTAGCGGCCACTCAATGGTCGTGAACCACAGTTGAAAAAAAAATTAAAAATACAACCTTTTTGAAATAATAAAAATATTTTAAAATTTCAAATTTATTATATATGATATAATTATAAATATGAAAATCAAATTAGTATCATTTACAACTTGATTTTTTAAATATTTTATAACTTGTGTATTATCATTAATTCACACATATTACCCACCGGGCCATAGAATGTGTCGTAGATAGAATGAGGTACAAGCACACAAATGAGATATGGTTCAAGAATCATAATAAACATAGGTTACTTAAACCATATGGGAGACAAAAAGTCATTGATTGGGAGGAAAGACTTAAGGTCACGGGCACAAGATGTCAAATGAAAGTCATCATGATCCTTCCAATAGTGAGTGAAGCCAATCCACAACCCCTCCGGCAAGCCAATAATCAACCCTTCACCAATGAATGTGTGGATGCATAACCTTTCTAGGAAGCCACATGCACTCTCTAATTATTTTCAAACAACCCATTAAACCAATCACAAAGCACCATTGAGTGAATTCATTCAAGGCATCCATTCGAAGGAGGGCATATGCAAACACAATGACGCTGAAGAATCCTTAAAAGAATGTAGTCTAGCAAAACCCTTGTGAGTTTGAACGAATTTGTTCTAAATTTGATCACCCAACCTTTGAATTTGGAAAATTTTGAATTTCATCACTAAAATCGGCCAGATGCGATGACTTCGCCTAGCAGGTTGTTATCCAATGTGGCATGAAGATTAACCCATCGAGTGCAAAGAATGGGGGGGGCCTTTGCTTGATTAAGACAGGTACCTACCTAGGAGAATGAGAGCTAGGCACTTGGAGAAGGACACTTAGCTTTAAGAGCATGGGACCATGTGACACACACCTTGGAGGTGTTGGAGAATCTAGGGCAAATAGGATTAGTAAGATTCTTCTAGACTTGATAACAATTTGTGAATTGTTGTTACAATTTATCTTAGCTTGATCTTCTTATTATTATTAGAGAGAGTGTTTATTTCATCAAATTGCTACCAAAACTAAAGAGACAAGAACACAAGATGTTGGCATTTTGCCAAGGTCAAAACCTCTCCCTCTTGGAGAGGAAAACCCACACGAAATTCTTCTTACGGAGATTCAACTGACAAACACCAAGACCATAACCCTTGACCTACTAGGCCACTCCAGGACCAAGTCAACAATCCTCTTCTTTATCACATTTGAGATCATCATCATTGTTGCTTCATCATTGATCCATCTTGATTGAGATCATTGTTACACACTGAGATCATTTCTACCACTATTACTATTTCACCTTGTTGCACTACCATGAAGATCTTCATTACTGTTATGTCCTCACCGAGATTTTCTCCACAACAAAGAGATCTAAGATATATAGTAGAGCTGCACTTAGATTCACCAAGACAGTGATATTCTCTATTAAGGTCTTAACTGTACTTATACTGAGATTATTATTACATCTGTTATGATTGCTTCTGGACTGAGACAGAGTGTCACTTCAAAACCTTTCTCTTCAAAAATGCCGAGATAGTGAGGTTGCTTCACTGTGTTAGTAGGCCATGATCGTGACCATTATTGAGACCTTCATTATTGTTGCTTTACTAAGATAATGACTACCATCCTCATACCGAGATTATGATTGCAGGTATGCTAAGATTGCCATCACCGAGGAGTATTAGATGGCAATTTTCCTCATTGTAATTGCCTGCGAAATCGCAGAGGCATTCGAGAACCTTCCTGCACCCATCCAAAGTTGTGCCATCCAAGATCTTGTACCCATCTAAATTTTCACCTTGTGACCCGAAAATCTTAGACAAGTTTGAGTTCTGTGTCTCTGTTTTGCGGATACCCTAGCTGGGTATATATAGTGGTTTCATCCCCATATTTAGCCGACCTGTCAGTGTCGGCAGATGTATCTATATTTGCAGGCCGATATGACTTTTATTTAGTTCATTTGTTGGCTGACTTCATCCAGAGAATTGTGCTTGTCTTGGAGGGTTATTCTAAACATTTGGTTTAACCCATATACATTACACATAGGCTCAAGAAGAGCCTTCAATTTTCTTTTGACTCTTTGACTTTCCTTGACCTATGGAATGAGCAAGAAACTCATTCATATAATTTATAAAAAATAATAATTTTTTTCTTGACAAGTACAAAGATCAAAATTACATTGACAAATACCGAACCTAATTACCCTTTTCTTCAACACTCCCTCTTAACTACGGTGGTATTTACAATGGTACTTGGTTATTCTCAATCTGAAGAATTTCTCATAAGAATCATCGGATTGGTAATCTCATATGTAAGCATCATATCAATCAACATTGTCATAGTGCAAGGCCTTGACTAACAGCTCCATCTCTCCATGATACCATGAGCTACAATGTTGGCGAGACCAATGGTTTATATACACCTTCATCATTGTCTCTCAAAGCACATACCCACCCGAGTGTTCACTGAGTATGACCTTCTAGGACTATTCTTATCTTGGGTTCCCAGCCCTCAAAGAATATCGGTCCTCTTGCCTACTCTTATCTTGGATGCCCTACACATCCTCAAAGAGTATCGGATGCCAGAGGATTACCCAATCCTCCTATTCTTTCTTCCCATGTGAAGACAAGAATGTTGTGTCTATCATGTGTCTACATTTCCATTCATGGCCTTCACCTAGACTTACGGTTGTTAGTCGTGGTCTAGTGCATGACACGTGAAATGGAAAAACACAATTGTCACTCCTTTGTAATCAGGGGTGATCTAATTCAAACTCCCTCTTGATCAGGGACCTGTCAGAGCTCCCTCTTAGCTAGGGACTCTTTTATACATCAACAGCTTCTTCTTCGTGGGTTCTTCAGCTGCTTGATCAACTTCTCTCCTTGATGTCATGAAATTTAATTGAGTTTCTTCCTTGTAGGGCAACAACCATCGATCACTTTCCTTCTTATTTCATCATGTCATTCCTTTCTTCATGGAAAGTGGCCTTCTTGGCATACATCTGGAACTTTCTTCATATGGCTACTTCTTTTCTCTCCATGCTTATTTCAGGAGTTTCCATCCATTGCATGAATGCTAGTTGTACTTGTACTTACAAGACTTGTTCTAGTATCCCTTGCGAAAATTTCTGAATCTAACAAACCAAAAATCCTACTGCAGTAAACTGATTTGCATTACCTACTTGTGTTCTTCAGTTTAACAAGTTATTTTTCGAATTATTCACAAAATATTAATGCAAATACACTGCAGCCTACACCAATATACAAATCAAGTACTGAAAAATAAATGAGACAATCACACAAAGGCACACTTATTTTTGGACTAAACATCCCCGGAAAAACCCAGTGTGGGAAAACCGATGCAGCAGATATGAGGGTTTTATTATTAAGCAGATTTTTGAATACAACTAGGGTGCCAAATCCGACTCACCCAACAGAGAATAAACCCGACAGAAGTACTTCTATCCGGAGACAGATATTTTGGCGAATCCAGCAACTGGATGAACAAACCCCACAAGTGACTGCATTGTCCCCAATGCTGTGCAGCGATGGTTGCTCCAACCTCTGTGTTGGAGCTGCGTCACCCTCCCAATGAGCCTTCTCGACTCAAAAATCGATTTGTTGAACTACTGCTCAATCTGCCTCACAGAAACCCCAGCGCTGCCTCTAAGTGACTGTATTAGCTCCTCTAGCCTCTGCATCACCTTTTGAAGCTGCGTTGTCTCTCCCTGATGTTATGCTTCCTCTCTGCTATGTATTCTCAGCCTTGGATTGAAGTCCCTCTACCGAACTGCCCCTCTGCACTAAAAACTTACTCCGAAATTCTCAGCAAACCACGCCCCAAAATTTCAAACTAGCTCAAGTGCTGCTCTCTTTATGTGTTCTCCAACTGACCCCAAGCCTTCCTTTATACTTTTTCTGTTGAAAAATCAATGGTCGTGATCTAATCTCTAATCAACAGCTAAGATTAAATTAGACTTCATCCTCGTCTCTTAGAAGCTTCTCAACCATATTTACATTAATTCACTTTAATTATTTTAATTTCCTAAGTTTTAACTTAGGCAACATTAAAAATAATTAATTATTTGAATCGCATGCACTTCGGTTGGAATTTCTCCAAATGTTTATGGGTCTTGGAGATCTCATGTGTTCTAGCCCCTCCACAAAATTTCGGAGCTAGAGCACATCCAATGCTACCCAAAAAATCAACACTCCCTCTTAGCGAGGAATGTGCTCTAGCAATACTTCCCAGCAGAAGTATCACACTGATCCACAGCATTGGTCCTCTGTGCTATTGATGCTCGGCCTACTGCCCTTCATCCATTGCGGTGTTGCAATATGTATTGCTTCCATGACACTGCCACTGTCACTGTTGCATTTGTACTGCAACTCCCTCTCAATATGTTGCATCATGCTACCCATAGCACTGCCACTACTAACTGTTGCACTGCAACTCAGTTGCTGAGAAGTAAGCAACTGAAAAGCCACCCAAAAGTTGACATGTTGGTCAGTCTGGATGCCCCTGATGCTGAAGCTACCTTTGCTGCTAATCTGTGCTGACCCTCTAATGCTACTGCACTGTTGTTGTATCTGTTGTGTGCCTTCCGCACTACTGCAACACTCCACTACATTGCTTTAGACCTTGGCACTCTAGCTCTGCCACTATTGCTCCATCATCCCTCGCACCAACTGACTCCTGTCATTCTACTACTATCATTAAGGGCTCTCGTAGTCGTATGTGATCCAATAGTTTGGGCACCTCAAGGATCCTAACCCTCATGTAGTCCTCCCGACTACAGCTCAATATCGCCTCACCTCTTCTCTAGAGGTGCATGAGCACTCATGGCACAATCATGATCGTCCTTTTTGTCATCTTGCGCTAGAGCAGCCTTTGAGTTAGACTTCTCTTCTTTGCTCTTCTTCTGAGGGCACTACGTAGCGAAATGACCCATTTCTCCACATTCGAAGCATCTAACTTTGGATATGTCCTTGTTCTTTCGTTCATGCTGTCCTTGTTGTCCTGCTGATGCAGAGCCACATCCTCCTCTTCCTCCTTCTTGATTCTAACCCCTTTGTTGTTGTTTCCCACCTTGGTCAACCATCTGATCTCTCACTGTCAAAGAGTTGCCGACATTTCCTCCCAAAGGGGAAGAGAAGCCCTACCCAAGATGCTTTGGACAAAGGTTTCCCAGTCTTTAATGACTACATTCAGGGCAGTCCTGACCATAAATTCAGGATCTGGTGTAACCCCTATGGAAGTTAGTTGGTCACAGATCCTTTGCAACCTGAGAATGAAGGGATCGATTTCTTCTCCCTTCTGCCACTGAAACTGTCTCAACTAACTCTCAAGCAACATCTTCCACTAAACGGAAGTTCCCTCGTACAATGTGGTCAAGGCCTCCCACATTTCCCTTGTTGTGTCCTTCTCAGCAATATGTGGGATCACATGATCCTTGACCCCGTCCAAGATCATGCACTTCGCTTTTGCCTGAGCCTCCTCGTACTTCTTGAGAGGATCAGCATCAACCGGAACAGCAACTGTCCTCAAGGCATAATCCTTGATGAGATTTTTATCCAAAACTACCAAGATCGTGGCCTTCCAGATGACGAAGTTGGATGCTCCATCCAACCTGTCCTGATCCCTCAGTCTATTAACAATCATCTCTGCTCAAATAAATGTCGAACCGGTTCTCTTCTCCCTCTTCCGTTGTTGCCCCAGCAAAACTCGAATCTGGATTTCTTTGGCGCTAGAAATCCTCTGAGGAACAAGCTCCCTCTGAATTTTGATTTCCTTCACGGAAATCCTTACTGTCGAACCACTCTTCTCTGATCTCTCTTTGTTGTTGCTCAACACTGGATCTAGATTTATTGGCAAGAAATCTTCTGAGAAATTGATTCCCTCTACTTTGCTTCTGCCCCAATAGGTATTGTTCTGCACCAACAAAATCAGCACCCCACCAGCAACTCCAAATGAAATTTGCGTTGCGCCTCTAGCCACGGCAACCGGAAAAACGAGACTCAACAATCTTTGCGCTAACCCAGTAACCATTGCGTTGCCCTCTGCAGCAACAGCATCAACCAATCAGGCTGACGCAGGCTTTGCGTGAGCCTCCCATGGCAACTGTCACCCTTCCTCTACTTTCTTGGCCTGAAACTGTCCTACCTCTCGGGACAGTTGTCTTCACGCACAAATTTTTCCTTTGTCCTTTAGCTAATGGCTTCAGTCCTCCTCAATCTGCAATCGCTTTGATACCTTGTGAAAATTTCTAAATCTAACAAACCAGAAGTCCTACTGTAGTAAACTGATTTGCATTACCTACTTGTGCTCTTCAGTTTAACAAATTATTTTCATAATTATTCAAAAAATATTAATGCAAATACACTACAGACTACACCAATATACAGATCAAGTACTGAAAAATAGATGAGACAACCACACAAAGGACACTTATTTTTGGACTAAACGTCCTCGAAAAAACCCACTGTGGGAAAACCGGTGCAACAGATATAAGGGTTTTATTATTAAGCAGATTTCTGAATACAACTAAGTTTCCAAATCCGGCTCACCCAACAAAGAAAAACCTGACAAAAGTACCTCTATCCGGAGACAAATATTTTGGCGAATCTAGCAATTGGATGAACAAACCCCACAGGTGATTGCGATGTCCCCATGGTTGTGCGACGATGGCTGCTCCAAGCTCTGTGTTGGAACTGTGTCACCTCCTCTAGGAGTTGCGTCACCCTCCCAGTGAGCCTTCCCAGCTCAGAAATCGATTTGTTGAACTATTGCTCGATCTGCCTCACAGAAACCCCAGTGTTGCCTCTAAGTGACTGCATCAGCTCCTCTAGCCTCTGCGTCACCCTTCTAGAGTTGCGTTGTCTCTCCCTGGTGTTGTGTTGCCTCTCTACTATGTATTCTTGGCCTTGGACTGAAGTCCCTCTACCGAACTTCCCCTCTCTGCACTAGAAACTTACTACGAAATTCTCAGCAAACCACACCCCAGAATTTCGAACTAGCTCAAGTGTTGCTCTCTTTGTGTGTGTTCTCCAACTGACCCCAAGCCTTCCTTTATACTTTCCCTGTTGAGAAATCAACGGTCGTGATCTAATCTGTAATCAACGGCTAAGATTGAATTAGACTTCATCCTCGTCTCTTAGAAGCTTCTCACCCATATTTACATTAATTCACTTTAATTATTTTAATTTCCTAAGTTTTAACTTAGGCACCCTTAAAAATAATTAAGTATTTGAATAACATGCACTCCGGGTGGAATTTCTCCAAACTATCTCTGGGTCTTGGAGATCTCGTGTGTTCTAGCCCCTCCAAAAAATTTCAGAGCTAGAGCACATCTAATGCTACCCAAAAAATCAACAGCCCTACATGAACTCATCCAAATATTATTCAAGAAATCAAAACATCATATTAAATTAAATCATACCTTACGAGATGGCTCTTCATCGTGACATCTTGTTGTAGGTATCATCATCCTGCACACAAATTGACACATCTCCCAAAGATATCCATTGTCAAGGGTCTTCATCTTTTTCAGACTTTCATCGAAGTCCTCATATCTTTTCAGGAGATTTCCTAGTCAAATCTTCTTGGTCTTTTGGATGTTGATTGCCTTCATCATGGTTGCATATCTCATGATCTCTTTCTCCCTTATACATTCTATTTCCTGGAACTTTTAATCAGAGTTTCTTAGTCAACTACCTCAAATTTCATATGAGGACATATCATGTTGATTTCATCTAATGTGACTTATGCCTTCCTGCATTCTTTCGGGGGAGAAGATCCTTTTTTTTCTTTTTCTTTTTACTTGATCATGCTTCTCAAGATAGAAGTAATGATCTATTGTTACCTGCAACCATATGATATGACATTATAATATTAAATACAAGCATACATACCTCATTTTACCTTTAGGTCATCTAGGCTTCTTCCAACAGTTTCCTTGATTGAAGAGATTTTCAATCCCTTGATCTGCTTCATGTCATTACACCATTATCCCATGAATTCCATAAGTTGGAGTTCCCGATGAAACACTTGCTTCCTCTCTAGATTAGTGAACCCTCTGATGAGGATTCCATCAAAGAACCTTGAGGATCTTGCATATCCTCATCTGGTAGATGTTTCTTGATGTATGATGAGCCTTGTCCTAGATGACATCTTTCTTTCCTTTAATGTTCAATGAGATTGCCAAGAGCTATATCCTTCATGTTTGACTGCCATGGATTTTGTCCTTTTTGTCCTTCATGATTCCATGGTGATGTCACGAGCTCTTGCTTCTAATGCTTTCATGATGCCATGATGCATCTTATTATCATTGTCATATCTTATAACACAAGATATAGGAGCTTATGATAGGATCCTTTTGTGAGGGTTACTATCTTACTCATAGGAGAGATTTGATACTCCCTCTTTCCTTGGCCCTTTTCTTTTATCCTTTAATACTATAGACTGCAACTTGTCTTTCTCTATCTAGCATAGAGACCACAAATTGTCGAGTAAGGTAAGCTTCTTTGTTCATTGATATTTGTTACCTTGCTCATCAATGATGACTACCTTCTTATCATCTTTCCTAGATCTTCATGAAGTTATTCCTTCATTCTTTGATACCTTTACTATTATGTATGTCTAAGTGACCTTCTTTACTTTAATTTCTGAGAGTATATCTAGCATTTCATATATCTCTCTTTATGTCTCCTCTTCTGCTATTTAGGTATGAGAGGACTTTTGAGTGATATCATATGAATCCTATGAATCTCTTAATGGATTCAAGCAATGCTTGACCTTCATAGACCTTTTCATAGATATCAATGATTTCTCTTTTCTATGAGGATTATGACAATCCTCCTTATTCTATGCAAGGACTTTCGATTATCTAACCGATTTATAAATCCCCTTGCAATCATGAAATCATTTAACCAAATCTGATTATAAAATTGAAAGATACTTACTTGGTGTGTGAAGAGGAGATCTTCACCTTGATGCTTCTTTTGCTTGAGTTGCCCATCATTAGTATCCTTTCATCACGACTTCCTTGGAGGCCTTCTAGCACCATGACATCAGTGGTCTTGACATCACCGAGACTGCTTCACGACCTTCCCAATTCATTTTTAAGGTACTTTTGACTTCAACATATTGTTGACATGTTAGTGATACTATGTTTTGATCTGAGCACCATGCTATTGAGATCATAATCATAGACAAAATTTGAGATTGTGACAAGTATATTGATATGGTACTGCACTGGGACAATGATGTCTATGTGCATAGAGTTGTGTAGAGATGCAATATATAGAGAACCCAAACTTGTCAATGAATAACATAACTAAACTGTGGGAGGCACTGTATAGATAGACTGTCCCATCACCAAAACTGCCTTGATGTAATAACTATATTGAGACAGTGATGTAATCATGGATTGTGAGAGGTATTCTTTGGATTACTTATGAAATATATATATATATATGATGTCTATGTGCATAAAGTTGTGTAGAGATGCAATATATAAAGAGCCGAAACTTGTCAATGAATAACATAACTAAACTGTGGGAGGCATTGTATAGATAGACTGTCCCATCACCAAAACTGCCTTGATGTAATAACTATATTGAGACAGTGATGTAATCATGGATTGTGAGAGGTATTCTTTGGATTACTTATGAAATATATATATATATATATATATATATATATAGATATATATATATATATATATATATATAGATATATATATATATATATATATATATATACCTGAGACTATCTTTTATGGCATGGAGAAAGTTCAGTGATCAAGAAGTGAGGATCACTGATATACTCCATCAAATTGAGCATGAGTTGAGTGCAACTCTTTCTTTTGAATGTGGAATGAGCAAATGAACTTGTGTTTTGGTCTTTTGTAGCTTTGAAAAATCGATTTCTCCATAGTGGTAGGGTGGCACACCATATGTTTTTCACTTTTGCTTTGAAAACTATGTAGCTTTGGAGCATTGAATGCAGCTTTGGAACATTAGAACTTATTACATGATATTTGAAATAAATTACACTTTGAAACAAAAACTTTTTGAGAAAATTCCCTATTACTACTCCTTCATTTGCCGGATTTATGAATGAAATGACAGATTTTGATGACTTTGACCCTAATGACCTAATGGTGACACTGAGTTGAATGAGGACCATGATGATATGACTGAGATGATGATGATGACCTTTCAGTGATGGCAAATCCAACTAAGTGATGGCAATGATCGGAACATGAAAAATTTTGAAAGGAGCAGTAACAGACCTAGACACACTAGCCAGTGACCAAATTTTTATTTTGAAAACCTAATGAAATGATTAAAAAATTGACTTGAGACCCTAACAAAAACCTTGTAAGAGCATATTTGATCACTGGTGACTGGCAGGACTGACAGACACTAACAAAGCAGAAGCAAAATGCTAAAGCAAAGCGAGTAAGCAAACAAGCAAACAAACATACAAAGCAAGAAGCAAACAAGACAAGAAGCAAACACTACTCCTACTCCTAAGCTAACAGTGCATGGGCCTGATCACGTGAAGTGATATTTCCAATGCAGCCACCGACGCATTGGTCGACCCATGTTGGTGAAGGCATGGTTCGCGAACAGCACAATTGCGTGAACCAACAAACATGAAAAATATAACAATGAAGACAAACACACTCCGAGTTTAAATGCGTCCACAAAACATAAATGAGTGTAAGCGCATGGCATGCAATCCGTGGACTTACCATGGTGTTGTGCGACACTGTGTGCAAATGTTAAGCATATGCATTCTCTTGATTATGACATGCAAGCAAGCGAGAAACAAAGACAACTTGCGTCGTGCACGTGTCCTCGCTGTGTAAGATTCCTCCAATGCATTAGTGATGGGATCATGTAGTTCGAGTGGAGGAAGCGAAATCAGTGTGTGGAATTGATCTTCAATGCATACAAATGAGTGATGAGGAGCCTCGAGTGTTTCAACAATTTCCCGACCAGAAGCAAAACCAACCTCAGGACAGCGAGGGTCTGACATCACCATCAACTCGAGCTAAAGTGCCTCGACAGTGTGCAGGGTTTCGACTTCATCAACAGATAGATCATCATAAACAGGTGGCTTTGAAAAATCAACAGCAATAGAATCATCATCGTGATTGAATACAAGAGTAAAGAGATCACGACAGCTACGATCAAAAAAATCAATGATTTCGTCAGCATCCTCATGATGAAATAAATCAAACAGAGGGGTAGATGAGAGGCAAGAATGTTCACCCTCTGCATTTCCGAAAAAAGCAAATGAAAAATCAAGTGGATTTCAATGAAGCATTTGTCCTCTTCGTTGTCGAATGATGGACTAACATCCGATGTGTTTTGCGAATGATCAACAATGGGTGCATTCGTTGGTGGATTTACACAAGGAAAATCAGAGATAGCAGAATCACCAAAGATGTCAGGAAAAAGTGGAGGAGGCGCAGACAGAAGGAGATCATCCTTTGCCACGGGTTGATGTTTAGGTTCCCAGTCATACTCATCATAAATGACAGCGCAGGTTGGTTGTGCAACACCAACTTCGTCGATGGCTTGATCCTCGTTCACAACAGGTGTAGAGTCTGGAATGGAAGAACACAAGACAGTGTAATCCAGAGGATCAGCAGAACACGAAGACGGAGGTTGTGGTAACAAATGCATGTGACAACCCATGGGCTTCGCAACCAAATCTGCGTGAAAATTGAGAGAAGTGATGCTGGGAGGATATGACAGTTGAACAAACGTGTGTGCATGTTCTCCCACATCACTCTGCGGTGGTGAAGTTGTTTGATGAGGGGACAGTGGACAGTCACTTGTGACAACGACTGTGTCCATCTATGATTGTGCAGCTCCATCACCAAAGTATGTTGAGCGGGGTTTGAACTTCAACTTCATCTTGGGATTGACTGATTTGTTAAGACAGTATTCGAATCTGTCCCAAAGATATTGAAACTTCATCTGGCTTTTCGGAGCTTGAAACTGCAATACACGGAAGCACTGCCAAAAATCCATAGGTGATTCTTGCGGAGTCTTCCGTTGTTTTAACAATTTTTTGTCAAGAGGTTCCAAATCAAAATGATGGAAAGTAGATTCAATGAGATCACAAAACTGGTCAAGTGAGTGCACGCTGTCAGGTGGCAGGCTGCTGCACCATCGTTGTGGGGATTCACGAAGTGTGCGTGAAAGCAGCAAGCTAGCCTCTTCATCAGAGAAGTCATCTGCATCATCAATAAATGCATAGAAGTCTTGTAAGTACTCAGGCCAGGCCACTTCACCTTCACCATCATACGTGAATTCCAACAAGAGATCAAAAAACTCCCTTGTGATGTCGAGATGTTCAGCGAAGGGATGAGTCTAACAGTATCCATGACGGATATGTGAAGATTCAAAACAGGATGTAAGGGCTCAACTTGTCATCTGGCCCTCCTTCTAGCGCCAAAATGTTAACGGTGCTGGACCCGCCAACATGTTAGGGGATCTCCCCCGTAAGAAGTCCCAACTAGACCTCAGACCGTTTGGTGTAGGAGTCCCAGCAGTGGGTCGTACGGTATTGCCTTGACCGTGGTTGTGCACAGAGGCAAGCAGGATGTCCTTGTTGGTAACAAGGGTGTGACCAGCGCAGCAAGCCAAGGAAGGTGCATGAAGGGTTCTAACACACGAAAAGTGGAATGAGTGCGCCCCTTGAAACCTTTGGAAACATGCAGCTTGGAAGGGAACACACGAGCAAAGATACATCAAGTTGAAAGGCTAGTGAACCGACAATCCAAAGTGATGGTTAAACCAACAGCACATCTCAATAAGATTCATACATACATATATAGAAAGAGTCCATAAATACATGCGTAAGCAAACAGCTACATATATCATTAGAGTAACCAAGACAATTGAAATACAATAATAACATATGCATGAAACGCTCTAGCTTTGTTATATTAAGAGTGAAAGATCCAATCATACAGTACAACCATGACCAACCACTAGTTCCAACAGCGAAACGTTACAGTCACTGCCGCTTGCTCCTCCAAAGAGATGTACTAGCTCTGCACTGTGGAGAAGCCAAGGCTCGTTACAATACACTCCAAGCTTTCTCTAAGATACACCTATAGGAAGCTTGGCTCCCAAAAGCCTCTACAATGAGTTATGAGGTTCTATAAATAGCAAAGGGTGGGGTGACCCTTAACATTCCCCTTTGTGACTCTTCACCTACCCTCATGACTCTTCAACTACTACATGACTGTTACATTCGACCATCGACACTTGGTCTTTCACTTTTACAAGATGTTACATTACAATCTGCACATGTACCCATGTGAGACAAAATAGGCTTGAGTAAGCCATGCAAGACATCACTAAGACTCGGACAGTTGTGGGAAGACCAACTCTTCGACATCCTCGCGATGATGGTGGTGAACCAATGCCAAGCTTGGTGGTCTGTGACGATGTTCGCGTGCTCAATGGTGACATCCTGCTGAAAGCGAACTCTTGCTTCCGTTGTATCCGAGTACACTGATTTGGCTCCTCTATCCAACTCGTTTGATAACATGCGCATCATAGTCTTAAGTGCAGCCGGACCAGCAACATACCGATGCATAGTGTCTGCGTTGATCTCCAAGTGTATGTTGGTGGCTATGCGCATCAACTCGTCGAAGTACATGTCCAGCTCTAGTCGGACTTGGTTCTTGTCTTCGCATCGATGAGTGTGCCAATGGGTAGGATCGCATGCGTGTGCACAATGACATCCATGCTACTGAACATTCGTGCATGTGCCAGCTGCTAGGATGGGTGGCAAGTCTATATCATGTATAGGTGCAGTTTCATCAGTCTGCGCGTGTTGTGCCCCCTGTTGTACCTATTCCTACTGAGCTTCCTTCTCTGCTCTGCGCAGCTCCTGTTCTTCCCTGAGTTGTCGCTTCAACTCCTACAACTCCTTCTCTGTTTCCTCCATCCTTTGTTTTTCTCTTTGCCTTTGCGCGATCCTCTTGTCGCACTATCACTTAGCCTCAATCTCCAAAGTTGCTTTCATCACAAGTGGATTTGCTTTGAACTTGCAGCTTTGCTCCGCCTCTACGCTGTCAACAACCTTCCTCTTGCCTTTTGTCGCACGCAGGTCTGCTACCCTTTGTTGTTGTTGATGGTGTTGCTCTTCGCGATGTCGCGGCCATTTCATCTTGATATCCTTGTCTATGAACAGCTTGGTGTCTTCATAGATATGCAAGCTCATAGACACTCGCTTAACTGCATCTCTAGTTGCGCTCTGAACGGTGTCCTTTGACCCTACTCCCTGGGAGGCCACTATACCTGTGCTACTGAGAGGCAGACGAACACCTATGATACTTGGAGACATAGCAACACTCATGGCAAGCAATCCGTCAGTTGAAAACCAAAACAAACTTGAGGACTAACTTGCAACATACCTGTATGATTGATTGTGAAGATTGTGCACTTTCCATCGAGAGGTTGGGAGGCTGACTGCCAAAATTGCGCAAGGCATAGTCCGAGCTGTCAGGAGGCTGACTGACTGCTGGAACTGTGCAATGCACAGTCCAGCATGGCCTGCTGAGGACTGAAACTGCGCAATGCACAATTTCAGTCAACAGTGACATACAAACCAACAAACTGGCGCAGTTTATGGGGCCAACAAGGCACTGCCTCCCAGAATTGCACAATGCAAGCCTGGAGGCTAGTGCTAGGCCAGATTTGTGCAATTTCTGGAGGGAAGACAGAGCCTTCACTTCAAGAAACGCGCATTTGCTAGCCGGGCAAGGCAAGGTCAGGGCCAAGGCGGCCCATACCCACCGACAGGCCACTGAAAACATGAGAAGGTTAGAATGCATGGCGAGACTCAGTGTAAACATGAGTGAATGCAACAGTGAGCGCAGGATTCAGAAACGGAGAAGCAAGCATGTGTAAACGGGGAAGCAAGCATGTGTGTGAAGCGAGTCACCACAACGGCAACCGTTAGTGCAGGAACAGTATCATGCATGCGACAGCAATGAGATGCAAAGAAAAACTGAAACAGTGCTTCTACAAGCTAACATGCATCAAAACAACAGCAAGCGTTCATTGAAATCAAGCAAACATCACTTACACAAAGTGAAATACAAAAAGCGACAAAAACGCAGCGCAAGACATGAGAAGCAGACTTACCCTGAAAAAGTTGAGTTGAATGTGCCGAAGACTCCTAGATGCGATGTGGGATGTCAGAGCTGCAATATAGATGCGAGGAATGAGTTCTGCAGTGTCCGGTACATAAGTTTTGATAAGATCGAGGTTATGACGCGCATGCCACAAATCTAGGAAAAAGCGACACTTGGCAAGAGGTTTCTAAAACGATCTTTGCATGTAACCTCCAACTGCTAAAATAGATCCTTAACATCTAGGGATGCCTTTTGCATGCTACCTTTTGCTATTTCGGGAAAAGCAGCCCATGCATGCCAATCAAGATAACTCAGTCCCAGAGGGGACCGGTCGACCTGAAGGCACATGCAGTAGTCTGCAAGCCTGGGAAAGGGATTTGCGTAGTTTTTGGGCTGAGCAAAGCTGGCTGTCCCTCAAGCATTGCGCAATTTCTGGGATCAGCAGGTCACTGTCTCCCAGAATTGCGCAATTTCTGGGCTGAAGCCCAGTGTTGGGCTGGATTGCGCAATTTTCTGAGGGAGGGCTACCTGGCTGGATTGCGCAATTCTGGAGCTCAACAGGCAACCCAGCAGGATTGTGCAATTTCTGGAGGGAAGGTGATTCCCCTCTAGAATTGCACAATTTTAGGGGGGAGCATCTCAACCAAAAAATTGCCCAAGTCCGGAATGACAGCCTGCGGGTTACGGGTGGGAGACAAACAAGTTGACATGCACAAGCTGTTGAGCCATTGAAACTCAGCTAAAGCCTATGTACTTGACAGTGCAAGACATGTTGCTAAGGATGGTTGGTAGGGAGGCTCCAAAACGAAGCTAAGGCAAAATTTTGGAGGGTGGTTGTAGGCGCTACAACACATCCCCATATTTAGCCGACCTGTCATTGTGAACCATTGTTTTAAGATCCGACCGGCTCAGAACCGACTCAGTCGAGTTGGTCTGAGCTAGAAAAAAAAATTCAACCGGTCAGCCGAGTTATAACTGACCCGGCCGAGTCATAGCATGACTCGGCCGAGTCAGTCATAACTCGGCCGAGTAGCTGACAATGGCTAGTGAACCATAAAAACACGCCTTTTTTTTATTTTTGTAAGTGTGGGGGACTCCAAAGGGGTTTATGAATTAGTTTGCTGGTCTTTGGGGTCCATTCCCCTCTCCCAAACCCTAGTATTTGATCATATTGCCCTACTAAGGCTATGCTATTCATGGTAAATTCTTAAATTCATTGTCATCCTTTTACTTAAATTTTTAACATTACCATGAAATGACTCGGGATGTTTGAGAGTGGTTTCAGCCTCATTGGATTTCATATGGAGAAAGTAGAATTTTAGATTTCATTCAAAATCCAGCAGACTTATCGGTTTTCCAAGATTTCAGGATTGGGGGATTGCAATGTTTCCATTGAATTTTGTCATGTATTAGGGTATGGAACTCGTATTTAATCAAGAGCACCAATCCCTCTATGTACCTTGATGTTAGTGACATTGCTTGTCGAACTCCTCCGGGATTCGCTCCCAAACCAAGAGCTTCCGAAAATGTCGCTCCCATTCCCAAGTAACACTGAGCTAGATGATGTTAGCAACTCTAGCAGTAGCCAGTAGTACTGGTCACAGACTTTTGTTGTAGAGGCCATTTCTAGCCTCCTTGGTTATGTGTTTTTGTTTTGATCTCTATATCATCATCGTGTATGTATTGGACAGTGCAGTGGGTGCCATTTTAATATAATAGATATATTCATGAGCCTACTTTGATCATATGTTGTCTTCTATCTATATTCTAATGTTGTGTGTTTGGAAACATGAATGAGCATCTTTAAAATTATGTGTCTTTATAAAAAATAAATATTTAATGGATTTTTTACAACAACCAAGTCACTGAAATCGAGCCGGCTGAGTCAATACCGAGTCGGAGTCGTAGTCGGAGTCGACCCTCGACCGAGTCGGAGTCTTAAAACATTGGTGTGAACAAATGTGTCTGTATTTGCAGGCCGACATGACTTTTATTTAGTTCATTTGTTGGCCGACTTCATTCAAAGGATTGTGCTTGTCATGGAGGGTTGTTCTAGACATTCGGTTTGACCCATATACATTACACATAGGCTCAAGAAGAGCTCTTCAATTTTCTTTTGACTCTTTGACTTTCATAGACCTATGGAATGAGCAAGAAACTCATTCATATAGTTTATAAAAATAATAATTCTTTTTCTTGACAAGTACAAAGATCAAAATTACATTGACAAATACCGAACCTAGTTACCCTTTTCTTCAACGGGAGGTTGGATACTTGATTTGAGGACACTTGGGCTGAGGAACATACTTCATGGAGGTTCGCTGCAAACCTAGATATATGTTGAGGAGAAGCAACGGGGCAAGTAACTACCCTGGAAAACGTGTTGAGGAGAGCAAGGCACAAGAGGGCATGTGGCATACAATTTCATGAAGAGCACCTTGCAGAAGGACACTTGGAGAGAAAACCACCATGTAAGAGGAAGCATTGGGCTAACAGCTTGTTGAATAGCACAACATCTTGGAGGAGGGATGTTAGGGAAGTATGAGTGAGATCTGACCCTAAGTCGCTTTGTCCCTGGGTTGCAATTGTTAACAGTGGATATCTCACATCAATATTCTGCACATTACATTACAGTGTAATGTCTTAGGTTACTGGTTCAGTTTCAATAGATGTTTGGACCAAGGCAAATGGAAAATTGGCTTGTAAGGCTGTTGGCGGTTTGATTTGCACATCAACATGTCCACAACATCATCCTGAAAACTACAAGCTGTTTAGGTTGCACCATACCAATTGGACTGAAATTGGTGCTAGATATGCATACAGAAACTGATAAGCAACATATTCATTCCAAAGTATCTCCTCAACTGTTGCAACATCCAGGTTTATCATCTACCTTTAATGAAGTTTAAATCTATACCTTCCATTTATGCAAATCCATTCACCTTGGCATAAGGAAAAGAGGTATTTCTTATAAGTAGGAAGTGAACAAAGGAAAAGAAATATGAAAGAAATCAGCATAAACATGCCCATAGAGCTGCAAGAATGGATGAACACTATGTGACCAGAGCCTTCCAATTCAACACCATACCCACTGTCCACAACTGCACCATCTCTGAGTATCTTAGGATCGTTTTAGGATCCTCTTAAGATCCATGTTGTGAATAGTCCATCAGGGAGAATCTCTACATTGTGAAGATTTACAGATCATTAAATTTTGAGAGTTTGCCACACCCACATCCATTCTTTTGGAAACAATGGTCACAAAAAACAGTCATTTTGCTTGCTGGTGCTGTTATTTTTTCCTGTTATTTGTGTGGACCAGATCAGTGAACAATTCCACTGACAAGACCACACACTCGACTACAGATGAAAACAGTGGACATTTTTTCAGTTCATTTATCCCATACAGTTTCGTGATTTTGTTGTAAATATTAGTCTCTCATGAGGAATTTAAAATTCCTCATGAGAAACTCATGTTTACAAAAAAATCACAAAACTGTATTGGTTAAAGATGAGTAATTTACTATTTTTCTTTCTGTATCCATCATATTTATTTGGCTGGCCACCCTTTTTTCATATTTGAGGTCTACCCAAGTTGTGACTAGGCTGGAAACTTGGATAAACAAAGTCAACTATCGTGCATGCTACGTTTTAATTAGACATTTTTCCTTCATGAGGTTTCACCCCACATCGCGGTTTCGGCAACTATTGTGCATGCTACGTTTTAATTAGACTTTGCCCTTCATGAGGTTTCAACGTTAACCCCAGATGGGGTTTTGTTTGTAGTTTAACAGGCTTTCTACTATGCTTGCAAACAAGAGGCGATGAATAAACACGTCCTCGATGAAGCACAAGGCATGAGGCTTGCAATCCTTTGAAGCTTCCTTGACATTTTGTACTTCCATTAAATTTTCCTTAGTCCGTGCCATGCTAGCTTTATTCCACGCATAATGTACATACTTCTCAGTACCTGGATTTGTCTTTGCAAAACTTAAAAGGAAATAAGATATAATCCTTCTGTGGAGTTTTCAGTGGCATAGTGTTCAGATGGCATAATATGCTAAAAAAGCAATCAGACAAATAATAAAAATAAGGGTGCCCTTCATTGCTAACTTGCTGTTTTGCTGATATACTGTGCTTAACAAATTTCTCAAAATTGCCCTCCTTCGACTTCTAAAGCTGCATTCAAAACATGAACTCAAGGTTGCTTTTTTTTTATTTTTCTGTTTTTTAAACTAGCAATGGTTCTTTGTAGGATAACTTGTAAAGGTCACTTTAAAAACATGGTTTTCGAACAATGGCCAAAGATTTACCCTTTGCATTAAAAAAGAGAGAATTTTCACGCCAAAATGCCTAGAATTATAATCATGTAAATTCGAACACAGTATCGCAGCAAAGATGAAGAATCCAAATACTGTTTGAATTGGGAGAGGTCTGGGGTTTGAAACTCGATCTTAAATTGAAAAAAATTGCATTTGCCGTTGAAGAAAGAATAAAGAATCCCTGAATTTGGTTAGAAACTTACTCGGCGAATGAGAGAATTAGCTTGGCAACCTCGGGGTCCGTCTTGGCGGCGGAGGGATTCTTCTGATGTTCTTCTTGAAGCGAGATTTGAGTTTGGTGGAAACCCCTCTTCTTCAAGTACGCCAAAACTGCTTTTTCTATTTGGTCTTCTTCCATTTTTGTTACTTCCGCAGAGCACGCCCCCGAGCTAATGCTGCTCTGTGAATGTCCGCCGAACTATATATTGGTTTTCCCTTCCCAAATCTGTGTTCAAATGCTCATCATGGGAGCAGTTTGGTTCGTTTGCCTTTCCAAAAATTTCAATCCAACTATAATCGAGTCGAAGAGCTCGACGCTGTCGTATCTGGCGCTTGGATCTTATTGTTTTCCCGGTTTATTTTTGCTTTAAACTTAGTTAAAACTATATGTCGGATAATTTTTGCTTTAAACTAAAACAATGTCGGAACTCTCAATTCCACCTCCGGGATTTTATTCATGTAACAATGGTCAAATTTCTGATGATCATAGAAATAAAGGGGAAAAAATATTTTAACATTTATGAGGTTAAATATAGTTTATAAGATATATTGTTTTTTTCATTTTATTGTTGTATTTGGGCTTTTTCATATGAAGTCTCACAATAAACGCTAAGAATGAATCCCTCGCTAAATAGATTATCCCAAGAACTAGCTGCCAAAATATTTGCATAACTTTCCTTGTTGTCTTTGAAGGCCTTGCATTTTAAAGAACAAAAAATACATATTCTTTCCTCTCATGCATCTTTTTTCCAGTGCCCTGTTTCACAATGATCAAAATGTGTGGAAATAGGCCCCAATCGGAAAAAGACAACTCGTGTGATCTGAATTGCCTATTATAAAACGTATTAACATCATCATCCGAGCATCCAAATGTGATTATTAACAAAATATTATGTGGAGAATCTTGGGTTTTCACCTAAACTTCCTTCATAATTGTAAAAAGTGGCAAAGTTGTTTCCTCTATGACTATGTTCAAATCCTATTTTATAATTTGTTTACTATTGTTGTCGAGATGTTGATTTAGCCTTAAATCTTGAAGAGCTCACTTTACCTTGAGTATTATCTTAGAAATGAAATGAAGGGAAGGTTACATCTTGATTATTAGCATTGGTTCAACTTAACCCTTTATCTATTGAGTAGTGTAAGGGATCTTTTTATGATTGTTTATTCTTCATGAATCAATTGTTGTGGAGATGTTAATTTAACCGCTCACTTTACCTTGATTCGACATTTAAGAAAATACTAGCATGGGTTCAACTTAACCCTTTATCTATTGAGTATCGTAAGGGGTCAAAAGAATGGAGACACAAAGAATTTAGTGCTTAAGATAGGCCTATATTTAAATTGTATTTTTTCATTATTATAGTGGTTCTTCTTTCGTTTCTCTTTTATTTTAACCATTGTGATGCATTACATATCTCATTCATATTGGGTTAGAGGTTGCACCTCACTTCTCTCAATGCAAAAGTATGACCATGAGCAATGAAAATGAAAATTATTGCACCAAGAGAAACAAGTTATACTCTATGACCCAAATGAGAATAGGGCTAGAGGTCATCCATCAACTCTCTATGTGGCCATGCAATGGTCCAATTGGGTTTAAACGATTCATTGAATATGGACAATGGCCTAAACCATCTAACCTTGAATCTCATATATGTCTTTAGGGTGCAAACCTTAAGGATGCATGGCTTCAGTTCACACAAGAAACAGATGTGTCGAACATAGGAATCGACTTGAGATATGCAACCTCTAACTACATATCAAACTTCTCAAAGAATACGAGTTATTGTAGAATAATAAAGAGGGTGAGACAATAGTAATATCAAGTAAAGTCCCATAAGGCAATAACAACTCATAGAGATCAAGAATAAGAGTATGGCTTGGACTCAAGAAATTGTCGTGGGTGTGTGGGGAGCAGTCAATATAAAACTTAACAAGAAAGGGTATGAATTTAAATATCGTATTATAAATAAGTAAATACCAAAATGATTATTTAGTGAATCTTCCCTAAAAAGTAGATAATTGTTTCATTTCTTCATAATGTAGTGCATAAAAAATATTAATGTCAAATTGTAGCATATAACATAAACTAATATGGATCAAGCCTTATACACAAATAAACAATGTACAATTCCAAATGCAACTTGATGTTAAATTGGCTACACTCGGTTAACCCTAGTTATTCAATCATCTTTTGATGCAAGTATTTAAACCACTTAATCCAATAACATTAGTGAAATAGGAGGTTGCAATAAGAGGAATGTGTCGTCAATAGGCTCTAATGCCTCCTTACTTCTCCTATTGTGTCATATTTGTACATCCTTCAATCCTATCCCAAGATGTTCTAAAGGGGGGATGTTAGGATATTCCGACACATAGGAAATAGTTAAGTATAACTTGGTCTACTGTAGAATTAGGTAAAGTGTGTTTCTTTACTATGTACATTTGTAACTTACAATCTGACGGTCACGATATGTTCTAGACATGAAGTGATCCAATGTTTTATTCTCTCCTCGGTATTACCGAAACTTGACCTGTGGCTTAACACCCGATTGGTCCATGATCTCTATTTAAATAGCATGGAGGGTCATTTGTAGGGTGACCGTTCATGAGAAAAACTTATGTAAATTTTCTTTCTTTTATTAATAAATTGTCTGAAGTGACCGCGTTGGCTCAGGTCGTGGACTGTTTCCCTCTTTGAGGGTTTTAACCACGTCAAGAATATTGGTGTATTGATCTGTAATCTATTTGTGAGCAGTGTCATTTGGTGTTCTGTCTGAGACTTACCCTATAATTCCTACATGGTATCAGAGTTATTTGAGGGCCACATCCGTTGGTGATCCAAATCGGAAGCCGGTACAACTGCATCCGACTGTCGTTTCCTATATATATTGTTTCTAACCGCTTTTGGGCCGAGAGGACTAATCTATTGTGTTAGGAGCATCATTTTCAGTGAGGAACCCCTTTCGTTTCACACAAAAAGGTTTCTGGTAGCCCTAGCTACGTCATTTTTAAGATATGGAGGTATACAGTCTTTATTTGCAGTTTTAATTATTCATTTCTCTATTTATTTCGGTTTATTTAGCTCTTTGTTTTTTATTACTGGATCTATACCTTTCATTTCTGCGTATGCTCTTTGCCCTGCGACTCTGTGCGATCTGGGCAAACCAAAAACAGAAAGGAAGAATTTTTCTCATGTGTATGCTCTTTTCCGTCGTGCCTTAGTGTGATCTTGGAAAATTAGAAACATTGAGAAAAATATATAGTTTCCGGCGAAAGCTAACTTCAAACCATAAGGTTTGGTTTTTTTTGCATGTCCGCGTTGGGTTGTGTGGTTTTTTGTTTTGTAGGCAAAAAGAGTTTTTTCAAGTAAGCACGGACCCCAAAGCTTTAGTGACTAAAAAAAAAAATACCCTTCCTCTTTTCCAAAAATTACCAACATTTTAAACTAGTTCACTTGGTCTAAATTTACTTTATGAGAATAGAGGTCTTGGCTTCAAGTCTTTCTTTTTGTTGAGTTACTTTTTCAAAAAGCACATGTAACTTATGTTTTAAAGTTACTTTATGTAAAAATGTTTTCACCCATTATAAAAAATGAGTCACTTATAATTCTAAAGTCTCTCTATCTTTTATTTAAGTTACAATTTAGTGAGTAGCTTTTAAAGTACCATTGTAAAAGTGACTTTCACTTATTTATAAAAGTGGGTCACATAAAATAATTTTTTTTAAGTGAGCTAATTAGATTAAGTTTGGAAGGTGGGGACAGATTTTTTTAAAATATAACATTATTATTCACTTCCGCACATTTACGCACTTCGTCAGCATCTTCAACAACTTTTCTTCAAAAAGCTATAACTTCTTCATTCAGAAGTCGTTTTGAGAGCCGTTTTTTTTTAATCAGCCTAATTTTTCGAGATCTTTCCATTGGAACACTTAGTTTCAGCATCCATAGCTTCAGTTTCTGTTAAAATGGAAAGTTCATGCCAAGTTATTCTTGAATACACCAACTGCTTCCAATGGTGATCCTACATTGTGGATTTACTTAGAAGTAAAGGTCTTTACATAATGGCCTCACGCCAAGAAACTAAACCTAAAGATAATATAAGGCAGCCAAATTGGAAAATAGGCAAGATCAAGCACGTGGGTTGATAGGGATGTCTATTTCTCTAGACCTTAGATTCCATATCGCAGAACTTGATACCCCTAATGAAGCAATGAAACAACTTGCTAAAGTTTTTGGAATTAAAAATAAAATTAGAGCCCATCAACTTGAAAATGAGTTTCTTATGTTGGATCCCAATAATTTTTCTTCATTTAATATTTTTTGTCCAAGTTTAAGACCCTTAAACTTCTCTTGGAAGGTGTTAAGGTTAAGAAAGAAGATGGTAACCTTATCTATTCCATTCTTACTAAGTTGGGACCAGCCTACTTTGTGTTTGATTTCGCCTTCCATTCTACTAGAGAAGCATTTATTTCTCAAGGACAAGACTACAAGTCCCCCTCTTTTGATGCCTTTTTTTATTCTTTAATAAGAGAACAAGAAAAACTCCTACATCTTGGTCTTCTTAATCTTGGAAACTCTTCTAAGAAAGCCTTAGCCACCCATCAACAACCAAATTCAAAGAATCCTAAGAAGCAGTATCCTAAAAAGAATGGTCATAAACCAAACAAGGGTCCTAAGCAAATTCAGTCTCAAAATGAAAAATCATTTCAACAAAATGATAAGGCAAATAAAAATAAAGGGAAGAAGACTGATAGACATTCCACTTTTGTAATCGAGATGGCCACTTAGAATCCAAATGCTTTAAGAAGATGGAAGCCTTGGAAGCAGCAATGAAGAAGCATAACATCCATTTGGAGCACTCTTCAACTTCAACTTCATTTTTAAGAATAACACTTTTTGCATGTGGTTGTCAAGCATCTCGATCTGGTTATGACTGAATGTGTCTTCTTCTTCTCATTCTCATGAGTGGCTCATTGATTCTGGAGCTTCTTATCACATGGCCAAAAACAAAGCCATGTTTTATTCTTTAAATGATTGTAATACCAAAAATATATATGTTGGTGATGATAGATCCCTTAGTGTTGTAGGGACTGGAACTATTCATCTAGACAATGGTCAATTTAACGATGTATTATGTGTTCCAACCTTATCCTGCAACCTTCTATTTGTATATCAGATAACTCATTCAAGTGAAGGTAAAACCGTTGAATTTTCACCTCACAATGTTGCAATTAAGGACCTAAGAGACCCTAAACAGATTTTAGCTACTGGCATTGCTGATGATTCTACAATGTTGTATAAGTTTAACAACTTTGGGTTATCAACTCTTCCCTTGGTATTTGTTGCTCATAATGATGAAGTGAGCAAACTTTGGCATGAGCGATTTGTAGAAATTTTGAATAATATGACACATATTCACAGAGATTATCCTGATTATATACTTATAAGCGGAACATGCATAATACGTAAACTCCTCTACATTGATCATCAATTTACAGAAGCAGAAACATTCACAGGCGCACATAGAAGCATCAATCGCACATATCAACACAGTATTTT